>OX387383.1:3278518-5678518 GCA_947563715.1 Lycia hirtaria
AAAATTCGAAATTCTTCTTTATCAAAGAAATACCTAATTCGAAAAACACCTTTATATTGGAAATGATTGTTACGTACGCTGCAATTCAAATTTATACACCTATCTATCCATTCCATAATATTAATAGGGCTGGCCACTCAGTCTATACGAACTTACTTTTTAGGGTTCCGTACCCAAAGGGTAAAAACGGGACCCTATTACTAAGACTTCGCTGTCTGTCTGTCTGTCTGTCTGTCTGTCTGTCTGTCTGTCTGTCTGTCTGTCTGTCTGTCTGTCTGTCTCCAGGCTGTATCTCATAAACCGTGATAGCTAGAAAGCTGAAATTTTCACAAATGATGTATTTCCGTTGCCGCTATAACAACAAATACTAAAAATAAAAATAAAAAAAATATTAAGGGGGGTCCCCATACAATAAACGTGTTTTTTTCGTATTTTTTTGCTCAATATTAAAAACGGTAACAGGTAGACGCTTCAAATTTTCACAGAATATTTACTTGTATATTACCTTTCAAAATAAATAATTAAATAACAATAAAGTAAATATTAAAGGGGGGCTCCCATACAACAAACGTAATTTTTAAGCAATTTTTACTCGATCTTAATTAACAGGCAGAAACTTGAATATTTGTAAGTAAATATTTAGAAATATATTAACTATAAAAATAAATACCTAATCTAATACATAAAAACTCACAAAATGAAAATAATCCGTGCATCTAAACGCGGTGCGAGCGCCGGTTTAGCGGGGTAGCGGGGGAGGTAACATCACGGAGCGAGCCATAGCCGCGCGTATTCGCGCGAGCGTCGTTATGCTGCCCGGATGTGCATCGAAAACCTACCTATAAGTTTGCAATTTACTACTTGGAATTTCGTTGATTTCTTGTTATTTTATAAACAGAACTAAACTTTGTAGTATTATAGATGATAGTACGGAACCCTTCGTGCGCGAGTCCGACTCGCACTTGGCCGATTATTATTATAATATTAATATGCATGAATTTTATTTTATAGGATTAATAAAAATTTATAATATACTGAAATGTAATACGATAAACGTCCGAGATAATTTTTTTGACCACAATTTGTAAAAATATTTTTATATAGAAAACGTATCACTTTAAATGTTGTGTACACGCCTTAACCAGCAATAGAATACGCTTTACGGTTCTGTTATTTGGGTACGTTACGGAAGCCCCATCACTCACCTTCGAATTTAATGATGGCTCAAGTTTCTACTAAAATTGTTTGTAGGAAACAGATTAATCGTATTTGACCTTTTTACGTAGGTTCCCGAGTATATGATAAATAAATACAAGTTAAATAACTTACTTTATAAACATAATTATGAAGAAGTTGTCCTTTAGTTGGTTAACTAATTAATTTATTAATTACTTCCTTCTCTAAATAAAGTAATACCTAGGTACTAAGTATATATCAGTAATTCGTCTCAGACCTTGTATTTTAAATTGTTAGATACTTCTAATATACCTAACGGATATAACATTATTTCTACAAGATCTTGTACGTAATTGGACAAATAATGTTTCTCTTATGACTCTCTTTTTTATTCCCTTCTCTCATATCCAAAATTTCCAGGTTTTTAAAGAAAATCCAGGCTCTTTCCAGTAATTGAGTATTTATCTTTTCTTCAATATATAGTCAAAATCGCAAGGTAAATAAATAGCTTCACTGTAAACCTCCTCTAATAAATCAGAAAACAGCGTCTTTCCATTTAAAAAATTCCCACGATACAACAAACCAATTCATCTATAACATAGAACCTGAAAATCAACTTACTCGTATATAGGTAAAAAAACTGACACGTAGAGCTTCTACATTCTACAATAATTTAATCTACATTAGCATTTTGCAAGTATTTTTTTGGCCGGGTAGATGTGAAAATCATGGAAACATTCCACAAGGTTCCACAGTGGGTCCATATAAATTAACCATTTAACGACCGTCTCTCCCGCGGTTCACAGAATAGCCTTCTTAGCCAAAACTAGTTTTATAATCACTTTGTTGTTTCAACGTTTTTGTTTAATATTTTATCCATACTCGTATCTAAATTTAATAGTTATAATATATTTTACTTATATTATGCTAATTACAATAGATGTTATGATTATCACTGGATTTAATATTACGAAACTTAGATGAGATCTTAGATTGAGAATTATCTTTCATATTAGTTTATAAATAATCTCTAATTTATGCGAGGACTTTTATATTTGAGCAACATTTAAACTATTTTAACGTATATTAATTCAGTTATTTCTTAAGCATTATGTTATCGCTAAAAATAGTTTTAGGTCAATTGTGTAATATTCGAACTGAATATCTAAGATCTTACACAATATCCTACGGACATATATGTACATTAATAGATTAGAAATAAATTATTCCACACAGATTGTCAAACGTCAAATACATTTAGCGTTTACTAGTAACTACTTTTAGCGTTTACTAGTAACTACTTTAGCGTTTACCTGCTATCTATTTTACAAGATTTACATTAGTTTGTCTTAAAATTCAAATAAAAAAATTGTCCGGCACTATCTTGCAATTGAATTTTAAAACGGTTATTCATTCACTTCATTCGGTTGACCAGATTTTTTACATACACATTAATTGGTTTGGTTTGGATGACAATGATATAAATTTTAAGGCATCCATAGCTAAAATTCTTAAAGTCAATAATTAACCATATCAATTAATAATTAATTATAATAGTTAAAAAAACTGAAACAACAGATATTCAATATTTAGTTATTAGATATTTCTGCCAGAGGGTTCCTAAGACAAGTTTGGGTCCCACTGCAAAATGATTGTGTAATTTCATAATGAGGAAATAAACTTTTACTTCCGTACTTATTTACTGTCACGTAATATCAAAACGTCGCTCGCATGACTAACTGTCCTATCTCATTTCAATCATTTGTTCAGGACAAACGTTTTTTGGTTCTGAGATTAGATTGGATTTGTTAACAAGTATCAATGTTAAAAGAAAAGAAAAACAAAATACCCCAAAATACCCGACTGCAGAAAAGAGGTTTTTGCAGCCTAACTTATGATTTTTTTTAATTTTGATGTACTCAGTATCACTCTCACAACTAAGACGAATCTATTGACACCACTCACATCAAAATCGGTCAAGCCGTTTAGGCTCTAGGGCGTGTCAAAAAAATATACATACATACATACACTCGAAAAACATCACCCTCCTCCACGAAAAACAACACCACCCACCACGCAGGCGGGTAAAAATAATAAAAATCGCAATAAATAATAAATTTTCCATACCTTATGGTATTAACTTTCACCGAGGTTGCTTACATTTTAATTTCACATTGGTACTTTTAATGTATTTTCATTCTGAAAACCTGTATTTATTATTTAGAAAATGAGATAGGTCAGTTAGTCATGCGAGCTACGAAATGTGCTGTAGGGGCTGTGTCAGTCTCTCGACCATGAGATATCTGTCTGTAGGTAGTATGTGGTTGTGGAGTTACCTTGTTAACTAGCGAGCGCGCCGCCTCCTCGATGTTGATGTTTTCCTTTGCTGAGGTCTCGAACCAGCCAGCGAACCCCTTCTCGCGGCAGTACTCTTCCATCTTCGCGGGGGAGTTCACGATACCCTCCTTCTGTTGGTCGCACTGGACAACAACAGATAAATATTGAACATCAATTACAATCTAAACAATTATTTATGCATATAGTTAAAAAACTACAACAACCGACTTCAAATTGGGAAATTAATTTTATTTTAAACATTAAACTACTGAACCGATTTTGATGAAATTTCTATGGGACTAACTCTAAAATATGACCCACCAGAAAAGAAAGAATAAATAAATAAATATATGGGGATATTTCACACAACACCATCTAGCCCAAACTAAGCAAAGCTTGTACTATGGAACTAGATGGCTGATAGAATACATATATACTTTTTTTTTGTAAATACCTATATATACATATGATACATAGAAACACCCAGACACAGAACTAACATCCATGCTCATCACACAAATGTTTGCTCTGGGTGGGGATCGAACCTACTACCTACAGCTTAGCAGGTAGACATACTACCAACTGAGCCACAAGGCCAGTCAAAATCAATTCATAATTGGGGAAATAGTCGCGTAAAAAACGTTCAAAAAATCAGGTACAGTCGAATGGAGACCTCCTCCTGTTTGAAGTCGGTTAAAAAGAATCATTCACGAATTCTCGGATCAGCCCTGATTGTATTTAAACCGTCCCACTGATGAGCGCTGGCCATTATTTCATTGTTAGAAGGTATTTGAAATTGGCGGCTATTACAATACGCACATAACTTCAAGAATACAAGTCACGCTACTCATATATTTGAAGTTCTGTGCATGAGATTTAGGATTTATGCCCATGGCCGCAAGACAACAGCCTCCCAGCTATAATATAATTGTCGCAACTTTTAACTTGTTTATAAAACTATACGATACGATAAAACTTCATAGTCCTAGCGCAAAAAAAAAACAATCTGTAAACCCATATGTAAACCTGTACAATGATGACAAAGTCATTTTGCTAAGACTTTAGTATCTTTTATGATAGTAGGTTTCTCTACAGAAAGCAGAGTTATCTGGATCTCTTCAATCCTGCACGCTTAGACAAGTGGCAAACGTTTCTATTTCTACAAACGCTTACGTTTCGAAATGGTAAGAAATTGAGACGTGCCGTCATAAGACATTTCGTTAGCAAAATGTCAATCCCACACTTTTACTTTTCTGGCGTTCACGAAACTAGAATTATGCCATTTACCATTATGCCATTTGTCTATTATACCATTATTCCATTTGTCTAACCCCCTGATTCGATCTCACAGAGAGACCCCGAGCATAGCCATCTCCATAGCTCGTTGCGAGAAACGTTGTCGCGCGATCTTTTGCCAGCAAATTACGTGTTTTTCAACACAGGAAAAACCTGCTTTCTACCCCTAAACATTAACCGATTTCGATCATTCTTTTTTTATATGGTTAGAAACATTAATGGACATGCTTCTGCTGTTTGCTTTTTTTCAAAATTTACACTTATATTTTTGAACATCGGAACTATAACGAAATTTGAAAAATTCCAACTGTGGACGTATAGACCAGACATTTATGCTTGGAAATCAGATAAAAGAAGAATCATAGAAATCGTTTAATGTTTAGGGGGTAAAAACAGTTTCCTCCTATCTGAATGGGAGATCGTGCGACAACTGTCCTTTACAAGGAGTATAATCTTTCATAAGCATGTACCTTTTTTTAAATTATTTTTTTGACAAATTTATTCTCCACAGACTCCAGGGTCCGTGCCTTTTATGAACTAATATAATCATGCATTTATAGACATATTTTTCTTACATATTTTTTTAAGCATGTACCTTATTAGCGAGTAGGACGCAGGGTATCGGCGAGCCATCAGGCAGCTGCACCTTGGAGTCCAGGTCGTTCTTCCACTTGACGACGGCGTCGAAGGTGGCCAGTCGAGACACGTCGAACACTATGAACGCACCGACGGCCTCCTTGTAGTACACTCGCGTCATGTTGCCGAAACGTTCCTGTCCTGTGGAGAGGACGACACGTGAGGTAACCAGCCTTGGCTTTAGGACTTGGCTTTACGACTTGGCTTTAGGACTTGGCTTTAGGACTTTACTTTAGGACAGGAAAGGAGAGGATGTTCAAAATAGGAAGTCGGAAAGAGATGCGATGTTACCCGACTGCAGAAGGAGGGTTATGTTTTTCGAGTGTATATATGTATGTAGATAGCCTACAACCTAAACGGCTTAACCGATTTTGATGTGCGAGGTGTCGTTAGATTCGTCTTCACTTCTTGAGTGTGATAGGCTATATTTTTTGTAATAATAATAATACACCTCTCGCAAAAATAAAATAAAACTGCATTTTTTCGTAACCTCCAACGAATTTTTCCGTAATAAACAAGTGATTTTACTAGAATTACTCTAAAGAATGCGCATTTATAATCTTGTACAGCAATTTTATGCATACTTTCTCACAAAAAACGTACACTGAATAGCGTAACAAGCGTAACGAAATTGTAAGTTAGACTGTAAAAACTGCTTTTCCGCAGTCGGGTATTTTGTTTTTCGTAACATAAGTAGATACTTCTTTTATGTGGTTAGTTTTAGTATTAGGAGGCGAAGCGAATGCGAGAATGTGAGGGTGTTTAACGCCCTTCACTCTACGGAGAATACCCTTTCTACCCTTATCCTTCCCTCCTTGGAAAAAAATGTGTTGCAGAGACCAAAAAATACAAAAGTTTTCGATAATTATGTAGTTAAACTATATTTTAGTTAGTTAGTTAGTGTGTTATGTAGTTATGTTGTTCTTTATTTATTTGTCAAATGTCAGATAATACGGGCTCAACTATTACTTTTATTAAATATATATACTTATGATACATATAAACACCCAGACACATAAAAAACATCCACGCTCATCACACAAATGGTTGTCTTGGGTGGGGATCGAATCTACGGCCTACAGATTAATAGCAGGTAGACATACCAAATGAGCTGTGAGGATAATCAGTAATTCTACGTAGGTAATGTGTAAAGAAAACATTGAATAACACGTAAAATTATTTAGGCGAATAAATATATTGCAGAACTCTATTGTGTTTGAAACTAATTACCAAATATGTTACTAGTCATCATCAAATCCCACCAACACAGGCAATAAGAAAAACACAAGAGCGAACACCAACATAGTCAGTGCAAACATATGATTGAAAATTGCAAAGTCGTCGACCTCCATTTTCAAAGTTTACGAAATGACACTTCTCTAATCGCGTGTCAAATTGACATTCTTAAAATAATACATAAATGCGTATAGACAATATTTTAAAGAAGTCACAATACGTACGTATGAGGTTTTGACGGGAACGTCTTAGTAACATGTTGTTGCTTTGTTTTATTTTCCTAAACTTGTGTTATTTTGAACATTAATGCTATATGGTGGTGTTTTATTCATTAAGTGTTCGATCAAGTGCGTGAGTGTGTGCAAGTGAAATAAAGCAGTGAAACGTGTGATTTTACGTTGTCGGCAAAATTCCATAGAAGCTTCTAGTAAAGTCATCATCACTTTACTGAGGCAAGATTTCAATTTGAAAATGACTGTTTACGTGACTTAGACTGTGACTAGAACATTATATAACTTAAAATCTAAAGGCCGTCACAGACATAGCTATAATTTATATTAATATATTTTATAGATAAACATATTACCATATATTTTCTATACAAATTTTCGAGTGACCGCACACGCAGCTATAATATATATTTCTATGACGTAACCAAACTATACCGTAATTTATATTATTGCATATTTTTATATTATCGCTTATTAATATAAATTATGGTATAGTAAGACATATTTTGAATATACAGTTAGACAAAGGTTTTCTTCCTACCTATTCAAAACTGATTGTGGTTTCCTATAACAAGTTGCAAAATATGACTTGTATGCAAAGCATGAAGCTTTAGGAACGAATTTGTACTTTGAGCTTAGAGTAATTTTTAACCGACTGCGCAAGAAGGAAGGTTATGTTTTTCGAGTATACATAGTATTTATGTGTGTCTGTGTACGTATGTATAGATAGATAGATGATTTTTATTTGTATAAAATATGAGATAAAATCACACGTACAATGCATTGAGTTGAAGTTGCTTGTATTTTTCTATATTACCGCTACAGCCTAAACGGCTTGACTGATTACGATGTACGAGGTGTCGTTAGATTCGTATTTACTTTTCGATTGTCGTAGGCTATATTTTTTCGGAATAATAATAATAATACAACTCACACACAAATGAAAACTGCTTTTTTGTAACCTCCTACGAACTTTTTCCTAAAAAAATAAATAGGACGTGATATATAGAAACATACATACAAACAGAAGAGACATAATGTGTGTTTTTATGTCGTTACTCTCGAAAAACATAACCCTCCTTACGTACCCGCGTATTACAAGGATAAGTTTAAAATACTCAAAAACCCTGACAAATAAAAACAGCTGAACCGATTTTGTTGAAACAGCCAAGAACACTCGCGATTAAATTCTTCAAACAACAAAAAAACTTAAATCGGTCCATCCGTTTGAGAGCTACGATGCCAGAGACAGACACACAGATACACACTTTAAACTTATAACACGAGGGGTTATATAGTTTGAAGTGTATGTCTGTGTTTCTGTGTGTCTATGTGTAGAATCGTAACTCTCAAACGGATGGACCGATTTCAGTTTTTTAGGTCGGTGGTTAAAAATAGATAACATACCGGCAATATCCCATAGTTGCAGCCTGATGACAGTATTAGCGTCCCAGTTGAGCACCTTAAGCGCGAAGTCCACGCCGATGGTGGCTCTGTAGTGCTGGCTGAAGAACTGATGCACGTAGCGCTTGATGATGGACGTCTTCCCAGTACCCAGCTCTCCGATCACGAGGATCTTGTAGAGGTGCTCGCGCCGCTCCGCGCTAGGAGACGCGTGGGACTGGAAAGAAAAGCGATCATTTTACTCTTATGACATTTAAGCAGGAAATACACATGCCTGTTCTCCCCAGCTCTGTGTGGCAAGCCACAAGTAAGGTATTCGCCCGACTCGTCTTCAGTCGCGACACGTCGGAATGGACGGATTTAAATGATTTTTTGATTCAAATAGTTAAACCAATATAGATGTTGGATGATGTTTTGTTGTAAGTAAAGTCTGTAAATTGGCGAGAAATTATAATTTTGATATATACAAAAATAAATAGGCTATTACGCTAGTAAGCTACATATACTAAATATTTAGTAATTTAGTATAGTAGCAAGTAACCCTGATACAAGTACTTTGTCAAAGCGCGCCAAACAAGCGTTGAAATAATAATAAGTACCTACATTCCAAATTTCAGCTTTCTGAGACTTCAGCAAGTACTTTATCTTTTTGATGATCATCAGTTAATTTGTGCCAAATCGGCGTATTTTAGGTATCAATTAAAATCAAAAGTATATACAAACACATACATGAAACTTTTAACATTTTATTAGACCGTGGACCACACTTGATCCTGAAAATTTTAACTCTCTAGTGTTATCGACGCCGAAGCTATGAGGGTCTAAAAATCCGACGAATCTCTTCGAGAAAAGATAGTCCCGGCCGTACCCGCTGGCTCACATGGCGGGCGCACGGTCGATCCCCCAGATCTGTCCACGATGCACCTTGGTGGCACCGTGCTAACAGTGGGTTCTCGCTACTTGTCTATCTTACTATACTTAAGGTGGAGATAAACAATGCGCAGCTATCTCTCTCGCGCATCAAAACTTTTAACGTGATAACGTCTTATAAATCGATGAACGCCGGCGGCACGCACAAAAAAGTGTCACGTTCCGCCTGAGCATAGCGTGCAAGCGAGAGCGCGAAACAAGCGATAGAGAGGCACGATCGGTCTAAGCGTTCGGCTTGTGACGCATCGTTATCACGTAAAATTATCGTCCGTATACCGACTTTACAGACAATATTTTTTTTAAGAATGCGCTCAAAGCACCCACCCGTCTATCGCGCATCACAAATTTTTTAAACTAAAATCATTGATTAGAGATATTATAAGCGTGCGAAATTAGTTTGTTTATTTTGATAGAAGAAATATTTGTAAAAAAGTTTTGTTCATATATCACTTACTCGTATACTGGCGACGGAGTAGTGAAAAAAAAAAACACAAATATTTTCCTAACTCCTTCGCCAATTTAAAAGATATCAAAGTAAAACTTTTTGTATGTCCAATAAAACATTAATTAATTTAGCAAAACCTAACCTTGAACTGTCAAACCAAAGGAAATATAAAAGTACATAATTTTATAACATTGTAATTTTATATAACATTATGCAATACCAGCAAAATAATCCAAATACGTATTTGAGTTGGGTCACAGCACAGAGCCAACTGCCAAGGCAATCAAGCGACATTTTTTACATTTTGTAAAATTAGATTTTGAATTATTTTTTGTTGAGCCGTAATCGGATTTGAATGAAACAAGTTTGAAAATGATGTCAATTTGAAACAAGTTTGAAAATGATGTCAATTTAAATATGCAGCCTCAAATTACGTAGCTCACACACACACACACAGCTCACACAGCTCACACAGCTCACAGCTCAGTTGGTTATTACCATCTAATCTGTGGCCAATCGTAATGTAAATCTGCCTTCTAAGCTGCAGGTTGTGGGTTCGATTCGCATTCAGGACAAATATATTGTAAGTATTCTATTAACTATTTCGCTCGTCTTTTGTAGCGGCACAGTTGGTTCGCGCCCATTTTTTTACTAAGAGGGTGGCACAGCAGTTGTATCAATTGTTAAAAATATCACAATTCAAAGTAGGCTCATTTGAAATTTAATCTCTTAATTGTAGAAAAGTCAAGATAAATCGAACGCAAGCCAACTTTGCATCACTATAAGAGTGAGGGAAGCCCTCCACTGGAGGACCTCCAGGGAGTTACTCTCATCTCTTATTGCGGCGCAAAGTTGTATCTATTTGCATAAGGTTTTGTTACTTAAATTTATATAAACTCTATCAATATTGCTAGTGATCAGACAGTCACTCTGTATAAGCATGCTTATTGAAAAAAACGCTAAAAAAGCCGAATAAAAAAGTGATGCTTGGTCACCCAGGTACTGTTTATATTTTATTTTATGATTCGTAAATAGACTTGCGCTTGACCGTCAAATCAATTGCTGTTAAGCGACTTTTGCGATGTAAGATGAAGTGCGTTTGCCTAAAAGGAACCTATTCACTCTCGAGTTGCTACGCAGAAGGCAGACTTATTAAGAATTTTTAATTTTTTTATAAAATTCTGATGTAATTTTATTGAAAATGATATCAGACATTTGTCAGTTACCTACTGATAAGAATAAGTTAAACGTAGGTACCTTATTACTTGGGCAATAAAACTAACAGGAAATCGAGATTTGAGAAACACCCTAACCCAAAATACCCTAACCAAAATTTTACTATATAAACTCTTTTGAAGATTACGACGTCGAACCTCTTGTTCATTTGCCGTCATTTTCTGTCAAGTAATTTTTTTATTGGATCCGTTAGCGGATTTGCCAGTGTCAAGTGTAGATTTCTTATGCTTCGTGAATAACATAAGTTATATATTATCAAGTTAAGTAAAGTTTGACATGCCTCAGAAAAGTTGACTTTAGAAAATAAATGAAAGGCGGCGACGGCAACACATTTTTCCACATTTCCGCCAAAATTTAACTTCTTTTCTCAGTATTAGACCCGCGCAATTACATTTTTAGCGCATTTGCTACAGCGAAGTATTTCTGTGTAGAAACTACATACGTACATAAAATCACGCCTGTTTTCCCTCACAGGCTAGGCAAAGCATCAAAAACTATCAGGCCGTTTGACACCACATTTTGACCATGGTTAGAAGATTAGCTGGAAGATTAATATTAGAAGGTAATGTTGGCTTGCAGTAACAGTAGCAGGGGGTCAGCACATCGCATACAATTTCTCTCAAGTTCCTTAACTGACTTTTACAGTATGCCCGGGAAGAAAAGCAGCTGGCACATTCTGTTTTTTTTTCCTCCATGCAGTCCAGCATGGAAGAGTCGATTCTAGAACTAGTACGTATCATAATAATACTTTACTGAAGTGCATATGCATATAAATTGATGCATTAATCTTCATAAAGATCGTTAATTGAAGCTAATGAACTGGTTAGACATATACTACTTGATATATAGATAGACAGACAACGTAAATTATGTTGCGATGATTTCCTACGCCGTTTGAAGTTGACGGCAACATAACTTCGAAAAGACAGAGGCTTTGGGATTTGAACCCAGGACCTGCGGATCGCAAGTCAGACAGTCTCCCAATTAGGCTGCCGGAAACTTCTATGGGTTATATTTCGATATTACTCTTTTTGCCCATATTGTAAGCGCGTAGTGACAATAAAATGTGATAACATTATGAACCTAAGATACTTATATCTTGTCTTATAACTACACGGGAAACAACCGACATAACGCAGTCAGTTACTTAATTAAGCAGACAGAGATAAGGACAGCAACGTTAATCTTATAAAACTTAGGTAAGTACCAAACATAGAGTCTCAAGATAAAAAGTGTTAAGCGTCTCTTATAACAGTCCTAAAAATGTGGGAACGTGAAAAAAGCCACGCAGCCGGTCGTTTTTTTTTCATATTGTGTTTTCTGTGACTTTATTTTATTGCGCAAAATTCGAATATAATAGTCATTAGGTCAACATTCCATAGCGCGTACGTGTGTGGGCAAGTGAAATAATGTGAAGAAACGAGTATTTTTATTTTATATTGCAGACTCCTTAGAAACTTTAGAATTTTTTTTGCAACACTTTGGCATAACTTTGACTTGATAACCTTTTCTGTGACTTGTTTGACGAAGATAATCTTCAATAATAATGATAATATTGTCGAAAGTGGCAAATACGCAAATTCCACGAGTCCAGTGCCTTCTAAGGAGAAGGAAAACATGAAAAAATCTTTAACTCGCTGCGCTCGTGGTTCTAGTGGAGGATCCTGAGCGTAGCGATGGATCCAAGAAGACACGAGATAAAATAACTTTACAGTCGAGTGCAATACAAAAATTTTCATCTTAACGTAGCGAGGATTTTTTTATTTCACCTGTTTTCTCTCGTAGAAAAATCTGCTTGGCATTTATGCAACTTTACTGGTCCTAAAGTTACATTAAAATCACGTGAGTTCCCTTACATGTACACATTTCATTAATTTTGAACATTATTTACGACAAAATTACGTAGTATAAAGTTTTTTTACTCTATTTTTTTTCTTCTATTATGCATAGGTAATATTCTTCTTTACTCATTCCAAGCCTTTTTCGTGTAAATGGTTCTAAAAATTCAAAACACTGCTAACAGAAAGTAAATTGTACATTTTTATTTACATTTTACGTAAATATACAAAATGTCTAAGTTATTTTAATATAATATTTAGTGTTTCTTTAAGCTAAGATAGCAACCTCCTTGAATCGAACTATTTTTCTTCATTTTGTGAAGGGTGCTATACAAAGAGGTTGGAAATATTTTGTATTGAAAATGTAGAGCTCCGTCGTGTTCGAATTTTGAAATTACTTTCCACCCTAGGGAGCAAAATGAACTTTTCCACGCCAGTATTAGCCTTGGAAACCTAACTTTACG
Source organism: Lycia hirtaria (assembly GCA_947563715.1). Classification (NCBI taxonomy): domain Eukaryota; kingdom Metazoa; phylum Arthropoda; class Insecta; order Lepidoptera; family Geometridae; genus Lycia; species Lycia hirtaria. The sequence continues at coordinate 3,291,747 of OX387383.1, forward strand.
AGCTAATAAAATGAAAAAAAAATTAAAACTTACACAACCAGCTTTCGGCTTTTGTTTAGGTGACATCATTCAATCTCGTTTGCACTGTCAAGAAACGTAACTAAAAATCCAATAAAAAAAGATCTCCGCACTAGAATTATTTTTATGTTCGGATACACAACACATCGCACTTGAAATGTCTTAATTATTGTGCCATGCTCTCTTTAGCGACACAATATTATTTATTCTTAATTCAAACGATGACTCGAGCGTTTCTTTCTTTTAGTAATTTTTTTAAAGAGATGGGTAATGGGTATGTGGGATGTGGTCGAAAGGCTTCGAGAAACTATCGCGAGCATTGATCGACTGCTTATTATAAGTCGAAGTGGCGTCTTATCAGACATGATAAGAGGAAGTAGGTAAGTATTTGTCATTTGCACTCGTCTGACCGGTAAGACTAATATTTGTGTCGCTTAGTATCTGAGATAAGTGCTCGATTGGATTAAAATTATGTTTATTTTCCTGATTTAGGAAGGAACTGTGTTTCTCACGCCCAGCTTTTATAATTGAATCAATAGTTGCGATTATATCGAAGCTCAACTCTACATAAAGTGAATTCAAATTTTCATTTATCCATAGAATGATGAAAATTAATTTTCATCTTACTAACTCGTAAAGTTAGGCTTCCGAGTCACTGGCGTGAAAAAGTTTATTTTGCTCGCTAGGGTGGAAAGTAATTTCAAAAATCGAACACTACGGAGCTCTACATTTTTAATACAAAATATTTCCAACCTCTTTGTACAATACCTTCACAAAATGAAAATAAATATTTCTATTCAAAGAGGTTGCTATCTTAGCATATAGAAACACTAAATATTATATTAAAATAACTTAGATATGTTGTGTATTTACGTAAAAAATGTTAACTTTTATTTAAATACACACAATTATTAACCTTCTTCTTCTTGAAATCGGTAAGCAAGAGGTTAAATTTGTCATAATGTTAGCCCAGAAATCTCTAAATAAGCGTTCTCTTGAATTACTGTACCAATAGAGCATATGCAAGAATTTTATTTCGTAGGAATAATAATTTATTTGATTACATTCTAAAATGTAAAACATATACTAAATAAAATATTTCAATCCGTTAGTAAATTTCCAAGATATAAACATTTAAAATTTAAGGGGAGGGACGCTCTGTACCTCTTTCACGAAACAACAGTTTGTATTGAATTTGTCGGCGAACTTGAACCATGACGTCATCGTTCGCTATCGTATGCTCTCTGTCTAACATGAAATTTAAATACTTATATGTAACTATGTTATTTTTGAAGATATTTTAATTTTAGTTTTTGTGCAATGCATCTATTTATGGCTAGCCTTTTTATGGCCAAATATAAAGTAAATCGTGCATATTCCCTATTCCAAAAATAATTTTCTAACTTGAAGTTAAGTGATCCCTATGCACTTATAGCCTAGGTTACATTTTGACACAGAAGTGTAATATCGCGGTTTTTGTAACTCAAGTCGGAGAAAAACGAGCCGGCTGGTAGCTGCCGGCGTAAACAGAGTAACGGTCTAGATTAAAGTTAGCATAATGTAAGTATAATTTTAAATAAAACGTTTGTAGTTAGTAGTGTAGACCTACAAAACTAACATCATAATATCGCTCTCGTAGTTATAAGAAGAATAATCAATGACAATAATGAATAAACAAAATATTAGGAACGTTGGTTCGGATGTAATTATTGTAGTGCCATTCTTTAATGGCACTACAAATCCTTTGAATCCACACTTAGATAAATATCAGAATAACATTTATCGTTAGTGAAATTTAATAATAATAAATGTTATCACACAGCGCGTTAATATGCTATAGGTATAGTTAGGGCGATGCATTAGGGCCTCGTCGGCAAGACCGTGTTCGAGACACGCCTATGTTAGGGTTCTAACTAATGTTATAAAAGCCAAAGTAACTCTGCCTTTTCACGCACAAACGGCTGTATCGACTGTTGTGAAATTTGTTACAGATTTGTTTGTTGCTGAAAATCTGGAGACGGACATTACACGGACGGACGTTTTTCATTAAAACGCAGGCGAAATTAAGGATCAGAACTTGAAAAGGACATATTTACTTAGCCTAGACTGTGACTAATATTTATAATATAACATGTGTTACGTGAAAATCAAATGCCGGATTTAACACAGGCAAATCGCGCTAATCACGTGGGTCCAATAAAAAAACATGCCACATTATATGTACAATGCGTTGCACAAGCGTCGTAACCGCGGCCGCGGACACGGAATACCCGACACATTGCGGTGAGTGTAGCCAGGGCTCAGGTTACCATCACGCTCCACAGGCGACCTCCGACTATTGATAAATTCGATAATGATTACTATAATAGTGAAGGCAATGTCGATATCGATATACAACACTAGCAGATATGGTTTCTGAATAGCAAAAACAAGAGACAGTCGCCTTGGACCTAAGGATATCACGCGACTTGCTAAACGCATTCCAAATTCAAATCACTCGATCTGAATTTAATCTATGAAAAGTTAATTTTTTTTTTATTTTTCGAGATATATCCAACTCAATAGCAATTTAAACATTATAAAAGTGTTTAGATTATATAATTAGGTATATATCGATTTCATCGCACGAAATTCACCGGCATAACACAGCGGATTAGCAAGTTGAAGTGTCTACGGGCAGGGCACATAACACGTAAACTAACGGAAAATGGGGCCGAAAAGTTCTAGAATGAAGACCACGCACCGGCAAGCACAGCGTAGGAAGACCAGCCACAAAGTCGTCGGAAAGTGACAGGAAGACGCTGAATGCAGGGCGCTTCTAACCGATCTTTTTGGAAACCCATGAGGGAGGCCTATGTAAGGGCTAGGCTTAGGCAATGGACGTATTGAGGCTGAGATGATGATGATAATAATATTTCAATTTATATTAAAAATTATATATAAAAAACACATAATTTAGCAATATGTTTACTATTCCTTTGTTGTGTGATAATTATAATCGGTGTCCTTACATCACGAGTGAATTGGTTTCTTCTTCTCAAATGCGCTCCATTAGCTTCATCTTAGACCGCAACAACATCAATACAATCGGTAACTGATGTAAACATGGGGCGAGTTAACGGTCCTACGCAAGCATTTTTAACAGACTACCAAAAAATAATTAAGGTATGTTTGTTCAGCGATTACATCGCCAATTATGTTTTTTTTATTGATTATATTTTTGTTTGGTAGGCAATACCTCAGAGATGGTCCCATATAAATTTGACTAAAATCGGTTCAGTACTTTCGGTTTTTATAACAGAATTAACCGAAAAAATATCATCCAATTGAATTAATTGCGTATTTTAAAATGTATTAATTATTATTAATTATTTTTAACTTGGATAAAGTATCAACGGGATGTAGCGTCAGGCCTCTAAAACGTCCGATCTCAATGAGATCTAATTAGACCCCTAAAATAATTTTGATTTTCAATATAATTCGAAGCGGCAAAATAGACGTCCTAGACTTCTCTAAATTAGGCTTTAGCGCGGCGACATAATCTTTAAGTTCGTCATTGTCGTTAAATGAGTATCGGTCAACCAGGGACAATAAGTATATGCGTGAATTTTGTTTAGACTTGACGTCCACGTGATGGAAAGTCATTGTTATTTTTAAGAAAATGTACAATTTCGTTTTGCAGAAAAGCGTTTTGTACGTGCAACTCCCATGCAATCTAGGTAAATGAAATTTAACGTAACTAAAATATATAAACAAAAGTAATTAAAGTTACAACCATCAGTAAATTAAACATAATACCTACGCTAAACTAAATTTAATTAAGTACTTAGATGAAGAATATGTATTAGAATTAGAACGCAATATTTTTTACACGACTCCTCAAAAAAGTCTGTTCATGTAGGTATGTAATAAATAAATATATGTGTGTTCTACCGGCAAAAAAAACTAAGCATATTTTAAGTATTATTTTTAATATTTTATGCCAAACTTTGTTTAAAAAATTGTACTTTAATGATTTTGCGACTGAGGCAGTTTTTTTAATTTTTAATTATATTTCAAAGTTTTGAAGTGGCCACGATATAAAAATATCACCAAGTTTTTAGTTTTGCCTGATAATTCCAAGTTAATTACATTTCAACACCTTAATTTCTGTCTACGTCAGGTTTTGAAGACATAGCTTTCCCCAAACGCAAACTTGTAAGAAATAATGAACAATATAAAAACGACTCCAAACGCAAAATATTGTAATTATTCTTTTTAGGGTTCCGTACCTCAAAAGGAAAAAACGGAACCCTTATAGGATCACTCTGTTGTCCGTCTGTCCGTCTGTCCGTCCGTCCGGGTGTCAAGACCTTTATTTCGGGAACGCGTGAAGTTATCGAGTTGAAATTAAAACCATATACGCAGATCCTTAGTCTCTTGCTGCGAAAAGAAAAATAAAATTTCCCATAATTGGTAAAAAAATAAATACAGACGAATATGTCGTAAAAACGCATATTTCGACACTCACAAGGGAATCAAAACCTATGGGGTACTTCCCATTGACCTAGAACTATGAAATTTGACAAGAAGCATTGTGTTAGAGTACACATAAAGGAAAAAATCCGAAAACTGGACATTTTTAATTTAATCACAAAATAAATAGTGCCTTTATTCAAGGAAATTTTAAAATGAATTAACCATATCATGTGGGGTATCATATGAAAGAGCTTCATTAGCATAAGCTAAAACAGGTTTTTAAATATTTTTACGATGTATATTTTTCGGTTTATAAAGGAAAATATAAAAAAAAATATGATTTCCCCCTTTTATCTACCAATTTGTACGGAACCCTCGGTGGGCGAGTCTTACTCGCACTTGTCCGGTTTTTTAGAACATTCCGTTAGAACATTTCAAAATTTTAAATAAAAGCGTTAAATATATACTTGCAAAATTATAAGCGTTTAGGAGTTATTGCAACAAATCTCCTAACACAGACCGATTTCGTGGTAAATTTAATTAGAATTCGATAGATCAATAAAAAAAAATTATATAAACGATTTTTTTTTGTTTTACGCTTGACCGCCAACTCACCTGAGTTAAGCTACGTTGCAGTCTATGATGGAGCGCACTTACCCCAGAAGAAACCAATTCACTCGCAACTTAAAGACACCCAGACTATAACTATCGGGGAAGATCAGCTCAGGAAGCGTATTCCACAATTTTGCAGAATTTTATCTCAAATTAAAGTTATCAAAATCATTAAAGCCATAATCATCGTGTAAAACTTGTTGAATAGCTTCCAAAAATACATAAGACTAGTCATAAACATTAGTAACGGTGCGCATTAAAAAAGTCGTTGCAGTTATATTTTCTAATTGTGATTTTTTTTAACACAAAAATACTTTTTGTAATAAATTACTAGAGAATAATACCAAAATCCCCGAAACCGAACCCCCCGAACCGAAGTTCCCGGCAGCTTAGTGGTGAGACCGTCTGACTTGCGATCCGCAGGTCCTGAGTTCGAATCCCACGGCACGCACCTCTGTCTTTTCGAAGTTATGAGCGTATTGTTGATTGCCGCCAACTTCAAACGGTGAAGGAAAACATCGTGAGGAAACCTACATGTCTGAGAGTTCTCAATGACCTTGAAGATGTGTGAAGTCTGCCAACCCGCACTTGGCCAGCGTGGCAGACTATGGCCTAACCCTTCTCACAATGAGAAGATGGCCCGTTCCCAGCAGTGGGACAGTTTGTACAAACAGGGCTGATAAAAAAAAATAAAAAAAAATACCAAAATAAAACTTGAATTCATAAAATTATGTTATTAAATGAATATGTAAAACTCCATATTCGTATTCATATCCACCACCATTAATTAACTTTTTTATGTAAAAGTCCCGAAAATTACTCACTATCGGTTTTTTTCGTAGCCATGGCATCAATTGGTAAAACGACTCTAAGTTTGGCATCGTGTGAAAGCGCGTGTTTAAAAACGTGTGAAAGCGCGTGTTAAAAAACGTGTGAATTTTTCGAAATAAAAAAAACTAATTAAAAACTCGATGACCTTCCAAAAACAATCCGGTTCCAAAATTTGGATCACATACAGTCACAGATTTTAGCGCCCAAATATTTCACTAAACTATACGCATCGAAAGGAGTGTGACGTTAGACAGACTAAAACTCAATGATGATTTTAAATAGTCTGATCCTTCACAACTGGTTTGTTAAGGAACTGTCCATGGAGTATGCTAATTAAGCATTCCAATAATAATACCGGTCTAGAATATTCTAAGCACTTAAAAAATGCATGACATTTGAAAGCCACCGATTCAGGTTACCGATAAAACATAAATAGATCGATTTCATTTTTCCATCACAAGTTTATAACTTTGAGACAAGTTTTAGTAATTTAAATATTTGAATTGAATGTGGAATAAATTTTATTTATTCTATTAATTCGATAAAGTAATCATAAATATTTATGTGCCGATAAATCGCATGCTAATTTTAACTTTAGGCAACACTTCACTATTTGACAAAATAAGTACCGATATTTTTCTGAAATTAGCCCCACTAAATCTCATTCACACTCACAAGTAAGAGGAATTACATAAAATCATACCCAACTATTCTACAGAAACGAAACTGAATTGAAAAAAAAATTGATTACTTGCTAACTGTATAGCAACGTGCTTACATGATTTAAAAAATTTGGAATGCAGAAAATGATTAAGTAATCTGATAGTGACTACCTACACTGACAACATAACGCGTTTTATTTATTCACAATATGTTCGTGACTGCTAATTCTGAAATAGCTAGGTTTGTAACAACTAAAATATATAATGGATAACTAGTTTTGAAACTAAACACGTTAGAAAGTTGCTCGAAGTCATTGACATGATGCTATAGAAAAAAAAATGGGTAGTTTTGATTATCATATTAATCGAATTACAGATTGAATCTAAGACTATGTGACAGTTACATACACTTGCTAGGTATTTATTTACCGCATGACTAGACACAACAATATAGGTACACCTACCATGCTCAATAGATAGTCACAGGTGAATAGGTACAGTCCGCATGTAAAGGTAACGACCTCGGTACTGAGAGAACACGGTGCTAAACAAACAAACTACATAGAGGAAGGAGCACTGCCGTGAGTTGCGCAACTGTACACTGAAACCGAGCCGTGTGACGCGGGCGGCGCACGACTGAAAGCTAAGCGCACACAAGCAGGCGTGTACTCACGATCATGGCGCGCCGTCGGCGTCGGTCGCCGCGATCGCTCCGCTGTAAGCTAGCGTGAAAGGTAACGTACTGGGAACAAGACCGCGGTCTCGGCGCTGAAGCCGCAGCACTCGCACACGGTCAGGTAGCAGTCGTCGACCGCCTCCTCGAAGGTCATGGCGCGCGCGCATCACACGGAGTACCTTCCGCCACTGAGGCGCGCGCGCGGGCCGCGGGCGGTCCGCGGCGGCGAGAGGCTGCACGGCGCACACTCACCGGCTCGCTCCCGGGCTTGTTCGTCGGCTCGATGAGGTCTCCGTAGGCCGGCATAGTGTCCGAGTACCCCTCCTCCTCCGTGTCGTGATCGGCGTGGTGTGCGCGGCGCGTGAGCCGCTCGCGGGCCAGCGCCACCGCCTCCTCCAGCGACCCCACCTCGCGCGCGCCCCTCTCCTCCTCCGAGAGCCACGCGGACGCTTGCGACACGAATGCTATGCGACGCCGCAGGGCGCTTTCAGGAGAGGGCTTCTCCACCGGCTTCGGAATATCTAGTTGCTTCTTCCGCTTCCACGCGGCTTTGGAGAAGGGCCGCATCGCTACGGGGTGCACTACGGATATGGGACTCACCGGTTCGGGGGTCGGCGGCTCGGGAACTAGCTCGGGGGTCGGCGGCTCGGAAACTGACTCGGGGGTCGGCGGCTCGGAAGCAGGGGGCTTGGGATCGGGAACGACGGGCTCGGAAGCAGGAGGTGGCGGCTCGGAAACGAGGGATGGCGACTCGGGAGTCGGCGGCCGGGGAGGGGGCGCTTCGGGGGTCGGAGAGCGGGGAGAGAACGTTACAGGGGTCAGTATATCGGGAGTGGACTCCTTGCAAGCTGGAATTTCAGGTGTGGGTGATTTCGACGTCGATGGTTCGGAGGGCGTGACAGGCTCGCTTTCCAAGGAAGATTCTTTCGTGCTCTGTTGCAGGGACGGTTCGGATACGAGCGCTTCAGCTCGCTTTTTACCGATACTTCCCATCCTGCGTATGAACCCCTTCTTCTTGACGCTGGGCGAGCTGTCGGTGCTAGGCGAGGCGTCGCTCGCAACCGCCGCGGGCGCGGGTGGCTCGCGTGATTTCTTGTTGCGTTTACGCATCGTGCGTCCGTCGCGCGCGAGATCGCCGTCTGACGCGGAATTGGAGCCGCGCCGAATCGACAGGTGGAAGGGCGAGCGGAACGGAGAGCGGAGCGAGTGCAGAGTACGGCGGAGGCGCGAGGGGGTGGACGAGGCCGACGGGGTGGGGGGGGCCTCCTCGCGCTCCATGATGGCTGCTGGCCGGTGGTGGATTGGCGCGCGACTGCCGCGTCCGGCGTACGGCGTCCCAGCGGCCGTCGTCTCCTGACCTTGCGCCCCTTGACCGAGCAACCAAATCCGACTAGATCTAGATTAGACACACTTGTGATAAGGCTCTTCCATTCACCTCGATTAAAACTTTAGACCTAATTAACGTCCACTAAAATATCCCACTAAAAGCCTGTTAATTAAGTATATAATTTAAAACGAAACCCGGACTTAAATCGGTAGGGGCCCGACTAAAATAATTCTGTTAAGGCTGATAACGGACTAATGAAATAAAATCAGTCTACAATCCATTTGTATACAGTTGAAGTTAAAGTTAACAGTCGGCAGTTAAATCGTTATCTATTGCTTGTAAGTTGTCATTATTATTTATCGGAAACTTGTCGAAATTATCTGTAGTGTGACGTTTATTAACCTAAACATTGCCGATATCTGGTTTTAAGTTATCAATACATCACGGTACCTTAAAATTTGATTACCATTAACATGTTAATAGGCGTCATAATCTAATAAAATATGAAAGGGAGCAATTAACATCGTTTTAAAATGTAAAGGGTGTAGAAATCGAGACCCTGACGAGACAACCGAATTGTGAACCGAGTATAAAGGAAATACACCTATAGTGCCGTGTTTCCGGTAACCGGTTAGCTAACTATCAATTTCAGAGAGAATTGTAGAACTATAATAAATAATAGTTTAAAAAAACTGAAAAAACCGACTTCAAAATACGCCATTCGTTTACTTGGATAAAAAAAAATCAGTTATTTTGGGATAAAAACCAAAGCACTGAACCGATTTTGATAAAATTTTTATGGGACCACCTCTGAGGTAAGTGTTCGCGAAACGAAACACACATAAAGTCGAATTGAGAACCTCCTTCGTTTTGGAAGTCGGTTAATAAAAAACGAAATAGATGAATTCCTCTTGAGTTACATTTATAAATTAAGAAAAAATATTGTCTTTCTTAATTAATAAATGCAACTCAAGAATAATTAATACAATTACCGCAATAAATAAAAAAAATATTTTACATAACCCTCTACAACAACAAATTTTACGCAGACTCTGTATATTATACACATTCTCAGGCTCATTCACACGGGATCCGTTATTTAGGATTCGTGATGTGAAATGTATGGAATAGTCACGGATCGTGGTCAGCCCCCGTATTCTGAACCGATATACAAATCCAATCGATTCCGAAACCGAATGGGTTCAGAATACGGGGGCAGGATTAGATTATTCTATACATCACATCACAAATCCTCAATCACGGATGAATGACTGAGCCCTTACCTTATGCAGTCGGTATTCTCTTTTAACATAGACGCGTCTTATATTCTTAGATAGGCTTGCGCTTGACCGCCAACTCGCCTCATGAACTTAATCTTGGAATTTCCAATGTTATAGGGAATAGATATCTTCTAGATCGAGGAGCTCCATCCTTGGCCACACTGTCGCTTAACATCAGGCGAATTGGTGGTTAAACGTACTCTATACGTAATCTATTTAGTGTAAAAAAATGTAAATAAGAACATTTATAGGCGAAATAGTTGACTATTCCATGAAATGTTTGTGTGTGTCATACTCACTCCATACACTCAAAAACCACCCTCCCACATAATCTGTGTGTGTGGCGTCTGTCTGGCTGTCTGTCCTACACTTAAACGGCTGTATCTTTCGAACGGTAATAGATACAAGTCACAAAACTGACAAGATTATAGGATTCATTTTGATGTAAATAATAACACTAGATATTATTATGTAGTTTATTTTTTCATTTTAATGAAGAAACAAATGAAGTAATTCACATTTGTCGTAAGACATAAACAAGTGACTCTAGATGGCGCTTAGGTCGATGTAATATTTTTACCTTAGGTAGGTATGTAATGGTGCATCATGTGTCATGTCATCAGTCATCTTGTTTTATCAAAGTCACCCTAGATGACGCTTTTATCAATATTTTCTTTAGATATGTCAACCCTTTCAAAATATTTTCTACTTTATATAAAATATATGTGAAATTACAAATATTCGTAGATGTGTAGCACATTTTGCTTTAGTCCAGTTTTCTGTGATCATATGTTGCATGGGGTATGGAAGCCTCGGTGTGCGAGTGAAACTCTTTGCCGGATTCATTCTAAGGTACTGCGGTTAGCATCGTGCCCTTAGTGTTTCTAAAACATTATATTACCGTTCCAAATAAAGAATACTTTGATATTTCATTCATAATTAAAGGAGTACTACTGAAGCAAATGTTTAATCGGCTCGACTTATCTACTCTCCCATAATTGGCTGCCAAACGCTTCACTAGTAAACCAGTAATTCGAAACAGTTTCAGCAGAAACTAAGCCCAAAGGCAAGGTCTTAGTTGTCTAATGACCCGCGCCGAGAGTGCTGAACCGAACACTCCTCGCGCAGTTGTACGGAATCCCCGAGGAAACCCGACAACGTGTCGTATTGATATCGACCTACTGTTGTGTAACATTGTGGAAAATCGACGCGGAATGCAGGATTACGCATTAGGAATGTCATTCGGTGAAGTTATAATAATTATAATCGTGGTAGGTACGTGGGATTTTTATAATACGCCAGCCTAGCGCAGCTTCAAAGAAACATAGAAAACCTAAGAAATAGTTGCAAAAAATGACATTTACACTGTTTGACACCAACTTCAACAGATTTTGTCTCTGTAGTCCATTCTTCCAAAACGGAAGGATCAAAGTGACGAGATCTAATGAAGATAAATATTATAGTAAATTCAGACATAATATTTCATCAAAGTTTGCCTAACAAATATTATTTCGTTGTTTCTTGATATTGTACTCAAGATTAAGTAAATTGAAAAGATGCACATCAAAATAAACGATTTATTTTAGTTGACAAAGGCAATAATGGCCCAACAGATTTAGCCTGCCCGTAGGGCAAATAAAAATATCAAGTTGACAATTATAACGAATGGAAATGATATCAAATTGTCAAATTAGAATAGAATATCGCGCCCGTTTCATATATTTCGAGTTAAATCAAAATTTGAAATATCTCATAGATTTTTTTCTCCATGAAAGATTGAGCTCTTATTATACAGCGTAGCATACTACTCTCTTTGTGATAAGCTTGACCAACTATCTGTCTGATGATGCAAAACTTACGAAATAGCACGTCAGAAATAAATAAATAAGTAGGTATGTCGTTCGTCCGTCCGGGTGTCAAGACATCTCGGGAACGCGTGAAGGTATCGTATTGAAATTAAAACCATATACGTAGATCCTTATTCTCTTGAAAAGAAAGAAAAATCAAATTTCTCAGTTTTCGTAAAAAAAAAGTTACAGCCGAATATGTCGTAAAAAACGCACGACACTCACAAGGGAATCAAAACCTATCTGTCTGTTTGTCCGTCCACGGCTTTGTTCAAAGATACTAAAAAGCTAAAAATAAAAAATGGAAAGAAGTATTAAACAGGTGTCATATTTTATTTTCCGGAAAAGTTTCCGGCAGCCTAGTCGGGAGACCCGTGACACGCACCTCTGTCTTTTCGCAGTTATGTGCGTATTGTTGATTGCCGCCTAGTTTAAAAAAACGGTAAAGGAAAACATCGTGAGAAAACTTACATGTATATTTTTGTACCCGTGAACACCTCCACGGGTACAAAAATATACAACTACTTATTTGCTTCTTTATTTTCTAGTTTCTAAAAGGCCAATCCTAGTTATAAACCTTAGTAAAACATTAAAATACATAAAAATTAAGCTACGGACAAACGTATAACTGTAAATAAAGTGTATAAGTAACGTCGAAACATTATTTATTCATATCATACTAGATATATCCTATGATTTTACCCGTTTTTATTCGTCTTAAGAAGCGCTCAGCATTTGCACGACTCAAGTAAACAAAAACATAGGTAATAAGCATGCACGAGCGAAGCGAGCACATAATTTGTAGTAGTGTTTTTATAGTAATATGATTTATTTCACGTATTAGTAAAAAAAAAATACCCGACTGGATAAGAGTGACTTTTACGCTATCAAAAATTATAAGTACAACCATTTGAATGCATTGATTGCCTATTCATTATTCCTAAATTTCAACATATGATTTTATAGAAAATTAGAAACATACCTACGCGCTACATCCTTGGCAGTTGGGAAACAATTTTTGGTTAGTGTTTATTTTTAATTAACCGACTTCCAAAAAAAGGAGGTTATCAATTCAACCTGTATGTTTGTAATATTGTCAGAATTGCACAATTTTTGTATATGTTAGTCTATACCAGCTTCTAAACACGTATGCCAAATTTCATAAGTGTATGTATGTTTGTATATTTGTAAGTTTGTCCACGCATTACGCAGAAACTAGAAGTCGTATTTGAAAAATTATGTTTTATTGAATAAAGTATCTTTCAACTTATTCACTGTAAATTTTATCAAAATCGGTTCAGTAGATTTCAAGATATGGGTTTTTGAACACTCACTTCGTTCATCGCCACTTCAGAGCAGAGTGTACACTAAGAAAGGTGTACACTCTGCTCTTTGTAAGGTGTGTTGAAATATAAGTATTTCAATTGTTTGATAGACAGTGACATGAGCGATAATGAGCTTTGACGACCGTTTTTAACCGACTTCAAAAAAAAAGGAGGTTATCAATTCGACCTATAATGTAAATACAATTGTTAATTACAAACAAAACAAGCCTACGGCGTTGTTGGATTCAGAATCGGCTTGGAAACTATATCTCCATCTCTGTCAATTTGTATGGATATGACAGAGTTGGATATATGGTTTCTTAAGAAGTATGTATATTAAAAGAAAAACAAAATACCCGTCTGCAGAAAAGCAGTTTTTGCAGACTAACTTACGATTTCAATACTCTTAATACGCTGAGTGTACGTTTTTATGAGAAAGTATGCGTAACATCGCTGTAAAAGATTATAAATGCGCATTCTTTAGAAAATTTCTAAAAAACACTTGTTTATAACGAAATAGTTCGTTAGAGGTTACGAAAAAACTTTTTTATTTTTACAAAAAATTTAGCCTATTACACTCTGGAAGCAAAGACGAATGTAATGACACTGCACATCAAAATCGGTCAAGCCGTTCAGGCTGTAGGCTGTCATATTCATACCCACTTAATTACATATAGTCGAAAAACATTACCCTCTTTCTTACGCAGTCCGGTAAAATATATAGTTTTAATTTGATATGCGCGATTGCAGTATGCGCGGGTGAAGTACTAAGTAGTCTACTAATCATCCAATTAATTTTGTTAAAAAGTCTGTTTGGTTGGAATGGAATTGGAATATTCATATTCATTTATTTCGTAATTCACACTTACACGTCAAAACTTTATAATATAATATCTATCTTTTAATTAATATATATCAAATATAACATTATAGGTTCTAGACCACACTAGGTACTCATACTAGAGTACCTAACCGCAGGAGTAATTATTTTAATATTAATATGACAATGTCATAATGTGTAGTCAGTAATATAAATACTAAAATTAAAAATACAATGTCAATGTTACAGTATACAGTACATGTATACAGCTATTAGGTGTCCGTATATGGCTACTGAACATCCGTATACAACTATTGGGCGTCCGTATAAAGTACAAAGCTTTACGTCGGGTTGTTGATACCAAATAACAAATACCAATACCGATACCTATACCATTTTTTTTTATTTTTTTTATCTGCCCTGTTTGTACAAACCGTCCCACTGCTGGGAACGGGCCATCTTCTTATTGTGAGAAGGGTTAGGCCATAGTCTGCCACGCTGGCCAAGTGCGGGTTGTCAGACTTCACACATCTTCAAGATTATTGAGAACTCTCAGACATGTAGGTTTCCTCACGATACCTATACCAATATAGTGTCACAATCGGTATAGCGGTTATAGAAACTTCCAACCCCTTTTTACCCCCTCAGAGGATGATTTCGTGGATAAAAACCTTCTTATGTCATACTATCTTCATACCAAATTTAATTTAAATCAGTTTAGCGGATATAGATTGCCGAATGCCTAATTGTCTCAAACTATCTCCATAATAAATTTCATATAAATCGGTTCAGCAGTTTAAGCGTGAAGAGGTAACAGACGGACACACTTTCACATTTATATAATATTATTGCTATGGATTGTTATCTATTTATGAATAAAGTATTTAATAATATTTTATTTATTTATTTATAATTTCTATGTAGATAGATAAGACGCCACTTAGTGTTGGACATATAATTTTGGGACTTAGTTTATACTTAATTCCAAAACATTTCACACTTTAAATAAAGTTGAGTTGTTTGTAATTCCTATAATTGGGCTTTAAATACATATACACAAATATATGTTCATACAAATTTTAAGAGAAATCTTAGTTTTTGTAGGCGCGGTGAAAAAAAAAGTTTTTTTTTTTTAGACACTATATATCTACGATTGTACCAACTCGCCTAATGTTAAGCGACGGTGTGGCCGAGGATGGAGCTCGTCGATCTAGAAGATATCTATTCACTCTAGCCTTGAAAATTCCAAGATTGTAGGTCTCAGGAAACAGAGATGGCGGCAACGAATTCCATTCTTGTGCAGTACGCAACAGGAATGTGGATCGATATCGCTGAGTACGGATTTGAGCTATTGTCACAGATTTCATGAGCGAGCTGGTGGCAACGTCGCAATTGTGGACGCCAAATACGCGAATATGTAGTCAGAAATTTCCCTGAGATATACGCACTGCAGCAGCGCCTCACCTGCGCTGAGATTTCTTCGGGAACTTTGTTATATTTTATTGCAGCCATTTAAACTACTTTTATGCTTCCGTCAATTTTCGCACTAGGATCAATAGGACCTAAATGCTACCGGCTAACAAAGTGGCATACGGACACCAAAAGCACGGGAATGCCACTTTGAATGCATTTTCGCCTTCAGGGGACGGCTGGATGTAAATATAAATATATATATATATATATATACTACTATATATATACTACTATATATATAAAGTAGGTATATGCAGACATAGGTAACGTACTACAAGTAGGTATAACAAATCAGTAGTTATTGTTGTTATGGTCGGTTATTTAACGTATTTAATTATGTCGGTTTTTATGAAACAAACAAGTTTTAGAATATGATTTCTATAAGGTTAAGGGGCCTTACTATACTAATTTGCAAACAAGTTGACCCTCAGATGACCTCATAACTAAAAACTTCGTAACCTCTCGATCAATAATTTAAAATAATTATCTTGTCTATAGATTTTAATTACATAATATTATTAAGATTTTTAGTTGTGATATGCGATGGAGCGATTATGATTTCAATATATTTACAATTTTACATTTATACCGGATTAATTTCATGTTTCTAACCAAAGAATCTAAATACCTAGGTATGTAAGCCAAGAAATGAGTTCGAAATACCAAGATGTTGTAATGTCGAAGGGACTAGACTGAGGCAGGAAGAGCCAATCAACAGTCCATCATAGCCAGCGCATAAAGGACACCGATATCGTGCTCTAAGTAGCAACCATTAGTACTAAGGTCAGACATCTGACAAACATCATGATTGTGATAATCATACTCACTGCTGTATTATTTTTATTTATTTGGACAACAAAAAACTTTTTACACAATATAATATTAAAAATCAATTAGGTACAATTAAGCCAAACTTCGGTTATCAGTAATAATTCCTGAAATTTATGTTAAACTGCTAATGTGCAGCAACAAAAATGTGTCATAAGAGTAAAATATACATAATATAATATATATGAATCGAATATACCTACTCGTAAGTCGAATATGGGTAAAGGAACATAGGATAGGCATTTGCCCGTTTAAAAAAAATTAACATCTGAGCTTCCTCTATCGGCAAACAATAACAATAAATTTTAAGAACGCGTAGATATATCTAGGTACAAAACAATAATTACCTACTTTTACTACACAAATGAGTCACCTGATAAAATATGTACGTCAGTGATATTGCGAAGGCAAGCGTATATCTACTATAAAGAGAAAATAATAAAACCAGGAAACTTACTTTTAAATGCCCGTTCCGATCTGCCTCATAAGCTTCTTCAGCATACATCATTACTTTGTAACCCTAAAATGTGGTTCCAATTTCTTCCCCGAAATAGCAAAACAGTCTTTGCCACAGAGAACGATTCGCACAAGAATATTTAGACGCACATTTTAGGACTATTTTAAGCTAAAAAGACTATTTTTTTAGCACATGTTTTCACAAAAACAGGTATTTTTCAGGAATTAACATCACAGAAAACACTTCCAGTAAATAATTTCGCAGTTTAGTCGCACTATCTCTGGCAAACACTTACAATTCACAATCTGCAGGCGAATGAACTTATAATTGCTTTTTATCAGTAAACTACGGACGTATTTGTTCTTACTATTGCAATAAACACTCTGTATTATATTTAATCCTGTTTTTCGATATATTTTTTCTTATTTCAAGTGAAGTATGTCGCTAATGGTGGATTTTTGGTGACACTATCGCGTTATAATCAAGTGACGAACGTAGTTTCTTATCGATAAGCGTGGCGATAACATGTGCATACTCGTAGAGTAATAATGGTACCCAATCTTACCTGAAAACATTGAATAACATAATTTCTTTTTCGATTTCTTATGCTTTCGCGATTTTTACTCATTGAATTTTAGCGTATATTTTTACGTTTCGAACACTGCAGCGTCCGTGGTCACAAGTGTAAAGCGAGATTAAATTACAGTATTTTTTGTTTTAAAAATATCAGTTTTCTACCCTCTATTATTTTATGCAAAACGTTCCCTAAGCACGCAGAAGTTGCTCACGGTTTCTACTGGTCTCACAGATCTGCGCCAGGGCTGGTATTTTATTAATTTGATGGCCGGTTCCCAAGAAGGTGGCACAAAGGTGGCACTTTCTAAGCATCTGTCTCTTATCTAAGTTTTCAGCTTTCAAGTCGTCAAGCTGACAAGAGTAACATTTTACGGATATCGAAACCAAAATATCCCAGGTAGATTTTTAAGTTTTGAAAACGAACTTCTGCAAAGTAATATCCGATTCAGTATTTTAGAGTTCTATAGTAAACAAGAAACCCGTAGAGTTTCGCGATGTGTTTCCGCAGTTGTCCTCAAAAAATATTAGTACTATAAAGTAAAACATATAGGTACGTATTAACTAGACCGAGAAAGTGGTAGAATAAAATCTCGAATGAAAAACACTTGAGGTAAAAAAGTTATCCACACTTTACGGGTAGCAGAGATCCCCTTGCACGTAAAATGGGGATATTTTTTTTCGCACCTACACCTACCAAATGTTTGGGGTTATCCGTTTGCGAAAGTGATAATTTTTGTTAGAGCAAAGTCCTACAGTCTACAGCGAGCATTTACTTAGGGCAGGGTCTAAACGCTAGGATTAAAATCATAAAAAAATTCAAATATGATAAACCATTAATTAGGTATCTTTACAAAGTATATGAGAAGGTATTTACAACATGTAACTACGTAAGTAACTTGTCTCTCTGCTACGATTAGTTTACATTGTAAAAAGAGCTGGTCTTACCGAAAAACGTTACTTAACTTTAACCATCCTCTTAAATTCTGTCTTCTTTCCGCAAGTGTCATTATGTATCTGCGTGAAGTTGACAAAATATGTTAAGCAATGCTTAAAGTTAAGTAACGTTTTTCGGTAAGGCCGTATATTTTCTGTAAGTTTATTTTGATGAAAAATCCACGCACCTGATTCAACCATTTCTCATTTTTTGCCGTAGGCATGGTGCTGTATTTGGGTTTACTCCTCGCTTCGATGATTTTCTCCTTTTCCAACAAATATTCGTGAACCTTTTGTTTGTTCAGGTGTTTTATCATTATATCGCCACCGCATACGATGACAGATTCTTAGCTTAACACTTTGTACTTTGGTATGTATTGTAATTAATCGAATCTACTTTCATTTTTTTATTTAACTGGCACAATAATGTAAACACACAAGTCAAACGAAAAATGCCTTCAATTGAAATGTCAAAAAAGGCGGTAAAACTATTTTTTTATGAAAATTTAATTGAAGGCACAAGTACGTGTAGCCAGTAAGCGCGTCGAAGTAAACTGTATTTCTTCAATTAATGTGCCCCCGAGATAATAGTGGTTATTTATAACTTTTCGCAGGATTTAATTCGTTCTGTCGCTCGTAGTAACGTGGGGTCAACGTGCACTAACAATAACAATGTGATTGTCACTAATTCATTGATGATAAATTTAGTTTTTGGTCGCGACTGTCCAATTTCTGCTCTAAGTAACATAAAAGTCTAACATGAATCTACCGTAATCAGAATCTGCCCTTAACCCAAGAAAGGAATATGACCAAGGGCGACGCCAGCCCATGGCCCAGGGGGGGGGCAAGTTAATATTATGGAGGAGGAAAAAATGGAGAAAAATATGAATTGTAGGTACCTACAGGTACATTTGCACGGCCTTAGGACTTTGGTTGTTTTGCAGTTGGCTACATTTTTTTAATATCTAGGGGGGGGGGGCAACTGCCCCCCCTGCCCCCTGCCCTGCCCTGCCTGTGTTTGGCGACGCCCTTGAATATGAGTATGAGTAGGTACGTAAAAATGAGCGGGAAGAAAGTGAAATTTAACTAATTACATAATAATCAACAAGCTTATTTTGATCGTCTTATAATTTGTTCAGGGGCAAAGCTGTAAGCACAGAATTCGTGGCCCTATGTACCTAAGTCTTTTGGCTGTAAGTATATATAGACCAATATTTGCCAGCAGTCTCTTTTTTCGAACGCAGCTTTATTGGGCCAGGTCACCTGAGTCAAATATCCACCTTGTAGATTGTAGGCTGTATAAAAATACAACTAAGTAAGCAAACTACTTGTACTTAGGTACAACCTAATTATTTAAATTAGTTTGGCAACCGAGCAAAGCAGACGAGCGTCCATAAGATGCCCTAAAAAACGTGCGCAAGAGCTTCACGATCTAATTCCACCCTCCCCATTTCACTACAGGACTAGCAGAATGTCCGCGAATTACCACCCATTTCTCGTTGAAATGCCAAAAATCCGTACTCAGCGATATCGATCCACATTCCTGTTGCTTACTGCATAAGAATGGAATTCTTTGCCGCCATCTCTGTTTCCTGAGACCTACAATCTTGGAACTTTCAATGCTAGAGGGAATAGATAGATATCTTCTAGATCGACGAGCTCCATCCTCGGCCACACCGTCGCTTAACAACAGGCGAGTTGGTGGTCAATCGTAGATCTATAATGTATTAAAAAAAATACTTCTGGTATTATTTTCTTCGTGTTTTTTAAATGTTTGCGTGCGACAGTTAGACGTAGGTAGGCATTGTACTAATTAGACATACATAACTTATGTAGGTATGCTGTGTATTCGTCATTTTCGAATAGTTCAAAATACACTCGCAAAACGGCACAATATCACTCCGAGCGAGGTCTACTGCTCGCAGCGCAGACTTGAGTTACGTATAACTTTTGTCTTTATGCTAAATATCACGGCATCAAATTATTCTTATGTCAAGTACTAGTTAGTAGTTCTTTACTACTGACTAGTACTTGACATAAGAATGATCATAATAACACAGGTCTGCGAATATTATTTTTTAAAGTTTTTTTGTTAAATGGTTAATATTTGTTTTAATTGTCTTAAACGCAATATAAAACCGTATTCATATGATATATACCACATCACATTTATCAGATTTAGATGATATAGTATTTGAATATGAAAAATATCAAAACAAACATTTAATAAAATAAATGAGCATTTGAGAATATTTTGTAAAGTTTTATTGAGCCTATAGCTCATTAAAATACAACATTAAGGTATACATAAAGAAAACAATTAATAATAGCGTTTTCTTTTTTTTTAAAGCTGCGTTTTGTTAGTTTTCGTTTATTGATTTTTTATTTCATCTCTGTGTATCATCCAGCAATAGTCCGCCATCATATTAACGTCCCAACGGCCTTGATATCTTCTTTCCATCTGTTTATGTCCTGATGAAACAGTTCACCTTGTTCTTCACTGTACTGTAGTCGCCTAGATTTTTTGGGAAACAATCAATGTGAGACTTCAAAAAGTTAATTTTCAGACTCATAGTACAGCGTAAATTTTTAAAATTAGTCATAGACTACGTAAAACTTTTTTTTTGTTACAGGGGAAAGACAGGTTAGTTACAATAGCCTATATATGATGGTTGGTCATAGAGTATAGAGTAGAAATATAGATCATGGAATCAATTTTGTAAAAAAAAAAAACCGGACAAGTGCGAGTCAGACTCGCCCACCGAGGGTTCCGTACAAACTAGTAGATAAAAGGGGGAAATCATTTTTTTTATATTTTCCTTCATAAACCGAAAACATACATCGTAAAAATATTTAAAAACCTGTTTTAGCTTCTGCTAATGAAGCTCTTTCATATGACACCCCAAATGACACGGTCAATTCACTTTAAAATTTGGACCCTCATTCCTTGCATAATGACCCTATATTTTTGTGATTAAATAAAAAATTACCAGTTTTCGGATTTTTTCCTATATATGTGTGTGTGTCTCTAACACAATGCCAATGTTAACGGGAAGTACCCCATAGATTTTGATTCCCTTGTGAGTGTCGAAACGTGCGATTTTTACGACATATTTGGCTGTAACTTTTTTTTACGAAAACCGAGAAATTTTATTTTTCTTTCTGCAGCAAGATATTATAGATTTGCGTATATGGTTTTAATTTCAACACGATACCTTCACGCGTTCCCGAGATGCAGGTCTTGACACCCCGGCGGACGGACAGACGGACAACAAAGTGATCCTATAAGGGTTCGGTTTTTTCCTTTTGAGGTACGGAACCCTAAAATCGAACGAACGTACCGATCTAACGAACTATTATATATTTATTTATATGCAAAACGAATGTGACGTGATACGTTCAAACAAAGTTTTGTTTTAAACAGACCAATATCTACCAGACTATGTTTGTGATGAATTTATTTAAAAAACTTTTTCGTCGCAGACCTGTGTAATTAGTCAATAAATAACAAGGTTATTAGAAAAAAAACACCGAACAAGACTTATCTATTTATTTATCAGAGGAAAACGTGGAAAATAACAGTTCTGTCTCTTGAAGGGATCATGTGATAACAAGTTTTATCAATTAATCAGTTCGATAGGCCTACAACAAATACTATATAGTATTTACCGCGTATTTACTACATAATAGTAAGTCTTGAAGGTGATAACTGTAGTTTGTTACGAAGAAAAAATAAATAAAATGAATTGTGAAGAAGCCATAGACACAGTTTTTTTTCTCATCATCTCAACTACTAACGCCATCTATCTTTTATGTTAGCCAAAAGAAAAAGACACGAATTTTCACTCACCGTTTTCACCATACTCTTCCTTTTGCAGTGTATAGAGTTTTTTTTCACTTCTCCTTGCGGTTCCGTTGACACACATCTCTCAGAATTCCGCGCGCAGACTGCGGTTATGCGGGCGACTGCACACATCTCATTCGTTACAGATATTCATACCTACATATACGCATAATCTTAGATAACTAGTACGTTATGTACTTCACGATCACGCGCCATCTCCGGGTGAAATCAAACGTCATAGATTTTAGGAAATTTATTCTTTCGTAAAAAAAAAAAGTATCAGTGAGATGAGAAACGGTAATCGTCGAAAATGTACACAATACACATCTGGATGAGCTCTTTGTATTACTTATAACAGTGCTGAGCCTATTATCTAGTTCCTACTTTCCGAGATCTATCCAATAAACTCTTATGGGTAACCTACGTCAACCACCAATCATATTGGATCTAGTATAGAGAGCATGGCAGACATGCCACATCCACATTGACTAATCATCATCATCATCTCAACCACAAGAAGTCCACTGCTGGACATAGACCTCCCCCATGGATTTCCAAAAATACCGATTGGAAGCGGCCTGCATCCAACGTTTTCCTGCCATTTGTATATCTTATATCCGTCAGTTCTACGTGCTATGTGCCCTGCCTACTGCCACTTCAACTTGCTAATCCGCTGTGCTATGTCGGTGACTTTTGAACGTTTACGTCTCTTCTTTTCTGATACGATCTCGTAGGGAGACTCCGAGCATAGCCCTCTCCATAGCCCGCTGCGTGACTTTGAGCTTCCTTAAAAGGCCCATAGTAAGTGACCACGTTTCAGTGGCATATGTAATGTCTGTCATCATATGTCAATTGGCCAATGGGTCAGTAAAATTTAAAAAACAAGCAGATTCAATGGGAGGTTAAGCTCGAGAAGAGTTGGGTGACCGTGATGATCACAACCTATTTGCCGACTTCAAAAAGAAAGAGGTTAACAATTCGCATTTTTAACCGACTTCCAAAGAAGTGGAGGTTCTCAATTCAACTGTTTTTTTGTACGTTTGTTATGCGCGATTACTCCGCCAATTATATATATATATTTTTTTTAATACACTACGATTGACCACCAACTCGCCTGATGTTAAGCGACGGTGTGGCCGAGGATGGAGCTCGTCGATCTAGAAGATATCTATTCACTCTAGACTTAAATGATTATGACGAATCTTTTTTATTTGGTAGTACTATATTACCTAATAATTACAATTATTGCTTTTGAGGTGAAATAGATTCCAAAAGCTGCGCGTATCCTCTCGAAGATGTGCTGGCAGTCGGATATTTCATAACAACAGTTGATTATCAAGTAGCCAGTAGGTAAGTTCGGTCGTGCATGCAGTAAATAAGTAATCTTATGTTTATCATAATTGGACGTCGCTAAGCGTTAAAAAACAAACCACAAAAAAACTCACAGTTTCGAGGAAAAGCTGTTTTTGTTATTTCTTTTTGGAAGCCGCTTAAAATAAGATTCCGACGAATTAAGAACCTTCTCTTTTTTAGAAGTCGGTTAAAAATGGAAAAATAAAAACATTATTAAACCAAATTGCCAATTTTTATTAAAACAAAAATCTACTTACAAATACCTAAAACTAAACTACATAATGCCTTACCGAAAAACGTTACTTAACTATAACTTAACATATTTTGTCAACTTCTTGTTGACACGTAATGACACTTGCTGAAAGATGACAGATAATTTAAGATGTTGATCAAAGTTAAGTAACGTTTTTCGGTAAGGCCGTTAAAGTGTAAATTTATCTCGACATTGCATCAGCCGTGAAGAATAATAAAATGTACGTACTACAATGCACTGGGCCATTCATAAACAATAAAATACATGTAAACACACATACAGGCCGTCCCCGAAAAATATAACAATACGTTAGGTCAATCTACCCATACGGTTAACATCTTTTGCCGAGTCATTCCAGAATACGGGAAAAACGTATTAACTATTCCACAAATCTTTTCAGGGGTTAAAAATTTCTAAATTGCGAAATACAGGTTAGAGACATTCTGAAGTAACTTTAACTCTAGGGCTGGCCACTCAATATATACGATCTTATTTATTTTTTTAATATACAAGATAGATCTACGATTGACCACCAACTCGCCTGATGTTAGGCGACGGTGTGGCCGAGGATGGAGCTCGTCGATCTAGAAGATATCTATTCACTCTAGCATTGAAAATTCCAAGATTGAAGGTCTCAGGAAACAGAGATGGCGGCAATGAATTCCATTCTTGTGCAGTACGCAACAGGAATGTGGACTTTATTGTGGAATAGGTCTCCCCAGTGGGTCTTTTACGATAAATACAATGTGGGTGTCTTTAAATTGCGAGTGGATCGGTTTCTTTAATATAAGAGCGCTCCGTCGTAGACCGCAACATGCGCAAACTTTACCGTCTTTCTTATAAGCGCATGTTAAAATCTTATACGATGACTCGCAGAATTACATTCCTATAACAAGTGGAAGTGATAAATACAAAATCCTTCATGCACTCTACTCACGCTTTTTAAACACTAATGCCAGGTTGTGGGAATTCCCCAATTACGTGGGATTTTAAAGTCATGGGAGAAAAGGGAGGTACAGCCTTGGGGAGATTTATGGAGGGAAAAACTGATTTTGAAGGAATCGGGGAAAAGTCTGTGTCAAGGACAACCAACCCAGAATCGGATGATTCTAGGTAAGATGATCTGGAAAGGGGTTATATTTAGAACTTGGAACGCGAATGGGAATGGGACATCTGGCTGGTCCGGTTTTCCTCCCATGTACAAACAAGTAATAACTAACTTATAACAAAATATTCAATATTTTTTGTACGATACCTAACTATACTTTTACCACACAATAAATATCCAGTACTATGTACCTATACTTCGTTTCAATCGTTAGCAAAAATTATAACTTCATTAAATAAACTCTCGGCGTATCTACAATGTCACGTTAACACTATGTCACGTATTGTTTTTTATCTTTCGCACAATGTAGTAGATGTTAAATATAATTTTTCGCCTATGATGGCCACGAAGCATAGTTAATCTCTACTAGTGGTAACAAATTGCTTAAATAATGTGACAAACACTGTCAAACACATATTCAATCCCATAACCCATAATTATGATGAAAAAGGAACTATATCACAGCCAGTACAGACAATAAACGCCACTCCAAGCAACGGACTTTCAATTGAATATAACTATAGTTATCTCACACAGAAAAAAAAAACATTCGTTTGGTTAAATTTAATAGTACGGTAGCGACAAAAAAAAATCTCTTGCGATCACTTCTGCATGGATAATTAAATTCCAATCAGTAGCGATCCGATTCGAAAACAATATACCCATCTCTGTCATTTCTATACAGAAAGACAGAGACGGAGATATCGTTTCCGAAGGAATCGCTACCGAATGGAATCAGAATAGCATGCTGAACTCTCAATACTTTAAAGTGGGTTCAAAATTATACTTTGTTCCTATGTATTACAGACTCATGGTTTGTATTCTGTCAATTTATAAAAACCACTAACAACTTCCTTATCCTTACATGCGTTGTTATAATTTACCAACCAACGTCCATAAGTTTACATACAGGAATAGTCACAATTGATATAAACGAACAAAAAATGCACTCGTTATGCTCGTCTACGCCAGTAGTTAAAATGATTAAAAAAACCGTCACTTGCACTGGCCCTAAAATGTATATGGCTTTGCAACAAAACAATAACAAAATTAAGATTATGATTGGTAGCTATTGCTATAACAAAACGCTACCAAACAAATAACATTATAAGTTAGCAACTAACTTCTAATAATATTTGTGATCTTACTTATATTTGGTGGAGAATACTGGGTATTCAACATCAAATACCCAACTAAATAAACTGGAAAATGATTTTTACTAAAAAAAAAGGGCTAAACTAAAACTAAATGCAAATCTTTTTGAGGTCTCCGAAGTTAGCGGTTTCCGGGTGGCGACAAAAGCCATAATCATCCTGCACCGTCTTCTAACACTGTGTGTTACTCGTAGTATGCGTGCTGCATTTGTACACGAAACTACATACGCATTCCGATCCACGAATCGGCGCTCGCGCGACTCATGCCTACATTCAAAGAGCTCAAAATGATTTCGCATATTTTACATAAATTCGTAGATGCAAGGAACGTTGCACAAATAATTCTCACTTAATCTTCTTTATGAATTCGATCAGCATTTTCAAACACAGAGACCGAATACTTAGTAGTATTAGGTAATAGTAGCACATGCAACATACCTTTTTTTTTGTAGTAACAGACCATGGAAAACAGGTATATCAATCCTTAAATAATCTCCGAGAGGAAAATACCGGCCATTATTTTGAAAGTTAGTATTGCTATGTATACTGTGTCATGAGCCATGTTTCATGTGTCATGTTGTCATAAATGGCATCTTTGATGAACTTAAATCACACATGTATTTAGGATTGTTGCCTGGTAACGGGGTGATAAGGTCACGCGCCGCTTTTCGGTTTAGAAATTGAGAGTTCTACGGGGAAAAAACAAACGTGACATCTCACTAACAGCCGGTCCACACGGCGCGTTGCGTCGTCGCAACGCAAATATTTTAACGCATAGACGGCCACACGGGCGCTGCGCCATCGCAGCGTTACTACAACGCAGTCGTGACGTCCTGTCGTCGCAGGACTGGCTGTAAATGGTGATGTTTCGTGATTTCCGAACCCTTTCGAGCCTCACGTGATTAATGGACGATCGCTTAAAGGAGGTTTAGAGTCCGCACGACCACTGAAGTCTGATGGCGAAATTCTAGAACTAAATTTGAAAATTTTGACAGGCCCGCTATTGACCACCCGAACACAGAATACCTTAATAGTATGTATGGCCAGAATGCGATTTAAGCACCGCGTCTATCGGACTTCAGTGGTGGCACGGATTTTAGACTCAAGTATATGCACAGTCGCCTAAGCGGCAGTAGTTGGCATATTGATCCTGTTCCTATTGAGCATATAATGCGAAACGTTCTCGTACGTCAAGAAGGTGATCATCGTAGCGGGAACCACTCGTACCAGGCTCGGTTTCAGCCCTTTGTAGAAACCCCACGGTCCCTCGTGCCTGCAAAACAAGTAAAGCTTTACTTTTATAGCTTAAGGTCGGTTTTGCTACAACTACTATGATTGATGCGTATAATGAAATTTATGAGTGAGAGCTATTATTAATTTATAAATATTTAAAGTATTTGCTGATAAAATGTTTGAGTTTCTTTGTTACATATTTTGCCAATTTTACACGGAAAATTGGTCTGTAATATTTCCATTATTGTTTTTTTAAATTGTCTTAATTTTACAATAAACCCTCCACAAATTAAATAAGCCTAGACGATATTATTTAGTGCTACCTTTAGATAAATTTCTATTAATTGTTTTTTTTTTTCTCAAATCCAGATTGCCTGTAAGAGGTCGCTTTTAGCAATAACAACGCCACTTTTGGCACTAGTTTTTATTTTAAGTATTTTTTTACGCTTATTATTGTTTGTTATGTATTATAAAGTATAAAGATAAATAATTTATCTGTCTGTGTCTAAATTTTATCTATGATCAGTCGAGCAATGTATCCAGCCTAAGTGAATGGTAATTTTAGGTAGATATAATATAGCACTTACCTTATTTTATACCTATAGCACAAATAAAACTATGTCTACTAAGAACTGAAACTATAGTCAAAGATCACAATTACATTGCGTAAATATTATTAACATTTATTTAAATTTTTAAAAAGATTGAAAAAAAATACAAAATACGCATTTCATTAAACAATTAATTTGATTAAATAAAAAAAATACGTTAAAGATATTATATAGGCTTAAAAGAATCAATTAATTTATATTTTTATGTAAATATATTCTGGATGAGGAAAAAATATTAATAATAATAAAGAAAAACTAAACCATCAATTTGCCACCATTTTATTGATTAAACAAATTGAATAGGCGAGTCGAAACTGTGAACATTCATCTAGAGTTAATAATTATAATATAAAAATATAATAATAATGTCTTAATTGAATGTTGTGGCCAGCCACCGAGTAAGACAATTATAATTAATTAAACTAATATCTAAGAACCACTCGCAAGCGATAAGCGATACGACTTTTTGAGCGCACTCCCAATATCCGATCTCAATTCTTCTTTACCTATCCTAAGATAGATATTGATACTACAGGTACTAGTTCAAAGATTTCAACATACGATGGGCCTCGAACCTGCGCTTAATCCTTCTTTATCAGAAAGGTTTTCACTAATTAAGTCACAGGCGTCGATGAAACAGCCCTAAATTATTGCATACTTCATTACAGATGGCGCCACCAACGTTCAGTTGGTTTAAGCAAATAGACCGAACGTTCCACACACCACGGTGATGACGGGAGATTTTTAAAAGCGACCCTGGTACTGAAAGGAAAAGTGTGGGTTTGATTAGAAAGTTTAACGATTTAAAAATCTGACAGGGATTTTGAAATCGTTAAACTTTCTGTCACAAACACTTTTTTTTTATCTATTTAATTATGTCATACCGCTTATCAAAATGTTCAAGTGGAACTTTAAACAAACAATACTATAATTTTAATTTTCCACGATTAAATACTTTATTTGGATAATTTTCACATTTTATTTTTTCAAACTAAACATGTAACAAGATTTTACCGAATTTGGTTGTCAGTTAAGTTCTATTTGTTTATTGTTTTTTTTTTTACGTTTTTTTAACCTTTTAACTAATACTTAAGGTGGTTTTTGCACTAAAACAGTTAGAAAATTTTGTGTGGTGTGTGGTATTGTAATTAAAGTTGTGCATCGTTTTGTGAGTCAATTTTAATTTAGAAAAAATTACTGTATTGTAAGGTTTGAACATCGATTTATTGAAGCCATTTTTATATTGAAATATATTAAGGTGCAATGGTGCACGTACGGTAGGAAATTCAGATTTCAAAGATTTTTGTTTGTCCCTGTAGCAAGACCGAGTAAGTTTTTACAATTGATTTCAATATCAATAAACTATAATGTATGCAGTGTAAATAGAATGCACGGCGGACATTGTTTGCAACTACATAGTCGTGTGTACTGTGTGTCTGTATATCTGTGTCTATTTGTGGCATTGTAGCTTTCAAACGGATGTACCGATTTTGATCTAGTTTTTTTTTTTTTGAAAGAGGATTTCATCGAGTTTTCTTAGCTATGTTTCATCAAAATCGGTTCAGCCGCTTTTTTTGGCGGGTGTTTTTGAGTTTTCTATACTTATACTTCTATGAATTCGAGTGGCGTAGGGCGAGGTCGGTACGGAACGTGTACTAAACAAATTTGTACTTGGATGGTTTAGACTATTTCAAAATGTTTAATGTGAATTATTGATCAATACATAGATTGACATGATAATATAATGAATAATCATAGATTATAGCAACCATTGCGATAATTTAAAATAGTTACTCGGCGTAGCTACAAGTACAAGCAAAAATGTTTAGAAATTTGAAGTTTCCACTATTCAATAACCATTGCGCCTTAATAAGAAAAATATTATCAACACCGTGTAATACGTATGATTGAGTTATTTTTTAAATAACATGTTAGTGTTTTTGCGCATTTACGCACTTGGTCTATCGCTTCACAAGTGCCAAAATACGATATGTCAATAAATAAAGTCTAGGCATCCTCACCTATCTTGCAATGTAAACTACAATGGCGTACTGATAACCAATGAGAGCACGTTTCGAAATCATTCGTTTATGTCTAAAACGCCAGATCCCTAGCCCATTTCCTACAATAACTTATTTATAATAAGGTCAAATTCATTGTGTGAATTGGCCTTGCCTTGCATTGTGCACTTACTAATAATTCTTTAAATTATTGTTTTTTAGGCTTCGTACTAGGGCCTATTCAAGAAGCTACGGTGTCTGCCTGTGTGTCGTACACTTATACGGCTGTGTCTTTTGAACGGTAACAAATACAAGTCTAAAAAATTGGCAAGTTTACATTGATGTAAATCTACAAATACTAAAAACTGGTCAAGAATGAGACAAGCTTGTGTAAGCAATTTTTGAATAAAATGGGAAATTATTTTGCCAGATAAAACTCTTTATTGATTCCACAAAAAAAGAAACGGAAAATGAAAAGTGACCATTTCGACGACAGTTGGAGTCATGTGACATAAACTTAGGAATCTAGCCTTTTACGAATTTGAGGTTTTAAGAATCTAGGCTTCTAGAAACTTAGTTATAGGAATCTGGCCTTTTAGGAATTTGGTGTTATAGGAAACTGGCCTTTAATGAATTTGAAGTTATAAGAATCTAGCCTTTTAGGAACTTGTTTATAAGAATCCAGCCTTTTAGGAACTTGTTTATAGAAATCTGGCCTTTTAGAAACAAATGCTCTCATTGGTCACTGGTGTGTCAGTTGTTTACGGTATAGGACAGGTACGAAAGCTCAGACTACAGAGTATTATTTAAATATATTCACCTACTTATAAATAAATAGCATTCATAGTCATAAATGGTCATGATTCTACGATATAATGTGATTGTACTACGTGTATCTAGAATGGCAGATGAAAATTAAACTATATTTTTTTTTGGATTTAACATTTTAAAAAGAGATATATTTACTTTTAATTGAAGGCGGGTTTAAACAACTAACATCAGGAGACAGTTTAGCTTCAAGCCTGCTGGAGACCTATTTTAAAAGTAATTAAGACTTAATCGAATTTACAGACTGAACAGTGTATGCAAATAGCCATATTTAACTTTCAATTAAGGCGCCGAGGTAGGTAAGTGCTATAGATGTATTGCTCTCGCGCGATTATTATTTTTTCAGATAAAATTACTGAATGCCTTTTAGATAAACAACGTATCAAAACAACATGACAAACAACGTGTATAAAAAACGTGAAAATTATTACGTTTTGTCAATTATTTCAAAGCAAATATTACATATCAAAATTAATAATTCTGAATACATCGTAATAGTGCTATTATAAGACTGATGTTAGAATATTTGTCAAATTATAAAAAAATAAAAAAACAAACAAAATATTAAAAAAACAGGTGTAGCGCGCAAGCGAGTTATCTGCGCCTGCCACCCTAGCGCCTTAACGAT
The DNA here is from genome assembly GCA_947563715.1 of Lycia hirtaria. Taxonomy (NCBI): domain Eukaryota; kingdom Metazoa; phylum Arthropoda; class Insecta; order Lepidoptera; family Geometridae; genus Lycia; species Lycia hirtaria. The sequence goes on from OX387383.1 coordinate 3,322,882, forward strand.
CACAACTAAAGCAAGGTTGAAACGAAGCTATCTTACACAATAAAGAGCCTAACGTCGTCTCACCACACATGTAACGTACAATATATGTAATAAAAATAAAGTGTCTTTTTGTCCGTTGTATTTCTAGATCCATCATTTAGACACTGATTTGCAAAGGAAAATAAGTACGTACCCTATTATCACAAAAAAAACTCGTCAATTTAAAAACTAAATTGTGCTAAATCTGGCAACTTCGATTTATTTTTGGTGTTGCCATCGTTAAAATTAAATCACTCGCGATCTGATGGGAAAGAATACTACTATCCATAGGAGATTACTAGCAGATAACAGTTAGATAATAAATAAATTAAAAGAAAAACACAACATATGTCGTGAGACAGGTTTTACAATTTATATTTCACATTAGAACCGACACCACAAACTTTATGTACATTATGATTTACGTACCTTGGCTAAATGATCTATAACTACATGAACCATGACATTAAAAATTATTATCTTTTTAAAATGCAATGTTTTAACGAAAACACACTTTCTTGAAATGAACACAAAGCACTTTATTGCATACAGTATATTATTGAATGTTTGAGATTTTTTTTTATTTAACCATAGGACAAGAAGAACATATGAAGAGCAAAACGCTTGCCTTATGTTAAGCGCCACGCATGCCCATAACAGTTCAATACCAAACAGACAAAACCCTGTTAGGCAGTGAAGTAAGTGCACTCGTTAATATCAGATATATAAATGGCGTCAATAAAGAAGCGAATCCAATCACAGCAACGCTGAACTTGTCCTCTCACTCTCTCCGTCGACACTACTCAATGAGAGAATGAAAGGAAAGGTGTTATATATATTCTGATTATTAGTAGTTTAAAATATTCACACAATTCACGTTTCATAAGTTTGTGACGACGGTTGTACATCTCCGATATATTTAACCATACATTTCCAACATGTCGCTAAGGAACAAATTGCGTTGACGCAACATTTTACAATAATAGCTAATAATTCGTAACAAACACCGATATCGCCGAAGCGATGTCACGTAATCTTAAGCTGGTTCTACATAGTTACTGAGCTGTCTTATGACAAAACCTGTCCTAGTCAAAGTCATCGTCTACTTATACAATACAAATATAAAATGCAAGAAAAATTAATTATACAAAACAATAAATTACTCCATTCCTTACACACTAAAGAAACAAATCGTGGGCGCGTTCATAACCCTACCATTCTTAAAAAACAACAACTAAATACTGCTTTATCTCAGATGTCCATCTATGTAAACAAAATCAGTAGTTTGATAACCAAAGACATAAATTCTGATAGAAATGCTGATATTCTGCCATCCTTCACTATTTTTTTATTTATTTATGGAAAGGTCAACAAATAATCACACACCTCGCATGATAGTGTGCGAATATGGATTAATTATCAAACCGTCATATTTGTTTATCTAAAACATTCAACACAAATAATCTACTATCACGATTAATTATACAAAAAAGTCAAATTTAAAAATTTCGTCGAAAAGTTTCGTGAAAATCGCACATACAATATTTGGCTAAGCCATATTAAATCAATTTATAATTTAATATATATAAGTTAGCACTAAATTGACAACGCTAACCCAAGCTAGCGACGATTTAGTACAAAGTGCACAAAGCACAAACATTTAAAAAAATCTGTCATTTCGCACTTAATATTCTTAATAGGGAACTTGCATGATTTTGTTTTAGTAATAATAAAATAAGAAGTTTCCGGTAGCCTAGTCAGGAGACCGTCTGACTTGCGATCCGCAGGTCTTGGGTTCGAATCCCGCGGCACGCACCTCTGTCTTTTTGGAGTTATATGCGTATTGTTGATTGCCGCCAACTTCAAAACGGTGAAGGAAAGCATCGTGAGGAAACCTACATGTCTGAGAGTTCTCAATGAACTTGAAGATGTGTGAAGTCTGCCAACCCGCACTTGGCCAGCGTGGTAGACTATGGCCTTACCATTCTCATAATGAGAAGATGGCCCACGCCCAGCAGTGGGACAGTTTGTACAAACAGGGCTGATAAAAAATAATAATAAAAACAGTTTACTAAATATTTAATAAATAAATTGGACCGACATCAAAGTTAAGTATATATTAGTAAATAAGTCATAGATCATATTTTGGTTTATTGAGTGCAAGTATTTGTTAACTTTTTATAGAAAAATAAATAATCGTGGAAAATTAAAGGCCTTTTAAATCGACGTGTTGTATCTTCGGTCACATTGTCGCTTCAGACAAATTATGGTTGGACGTAGATCTAAACAAGTCAGTATTATAAAAGCGATAGTTACTCTGTCTCTCTCTCTCTTTCTCTTTCTCTCTCTCTCTCTCTTTCTCTCTCTCTGTATTAGTCGGACAACTTGAACACAGACATTTGCTATTTATATTTCATCATCATCACCGTTTTTCATCGCTACAACGCGGGTGAAACCGTGGGATACAACTAGTCTCCTATAAAAATCACGAAAGTTCCCTATTTCACAGAAAATATCAAATCAATTGTCAATCAATTATTTCTATTCAATTGTTACCGCAGTTAGTCTGTTTACATTTCTTCTTTTTTATATAGAATACCTCTACGTTTGACCACCAGGGCCCTAATTCCGTGTGACATCGGCCGCGTTACGTAAAATTACGTGGGTGTGTGTGACAATGAAAATTAGACTTCCGAGTTTTAAGCGCCCACGGCAAATTCACTTATCGCAACCAATGGTCATACGGAATAAAGACCCACAACACGCCTAATTGGAAAGCGATGCTGTGGCCGAAAATGCTTATAGTTGTATCGTGGCAAAAAAGAGGAACTAACGTCTCGAAGTATATACTACTTGGTATTCTGGTACAGCAGCGCCCTCAATGCCGCATTAGTTCTCTAGCTAAACAGACTCTCTACCATTGTGCATTTACAAACACGCACCCACAGATCAAATCCACGCTGCACCATTCCAAACGAAATAAAAAACACCCTGTATTCAAACAAACAAAATAAAACTGAAATCTAACTTATATATCTTGTTTCTCGCGCAAGAGCTCGAAGACATCGAAGCCGTCAAGAATACCAGCTAGAAGACAACGAAGCAGAAGAGTACCAACTTAAAGACTTCAAAGTAAGCAAGAGTACCAGCTTGAAGACCTCGAAGCGGAAACACACTAGATATATAAGTTAGATTTAAGTTTTTGAACATGAATTTCCGCAAACGGCTGATACAATAAATTTCCTAAAAACAAAAAAATATACATAAAATAAACATGAATTTCCGCAAACGGCTGATACAATAAATTTCCTAAAAAAACAAAAAAAAAATACATAAAATAGTAGTAAATTTCCCATCAGAATAGTTCGTTCAATCGTTGTTAGTGAATTTCTCCCATATGAGCATGACGAGGCATATGTTGGGCGTTACATGTAGTAGGTACGGCGTGAGGCCCTTGTAGAACCCTCGGATACGTTCGTACCTCCATGTCTCGGTGATGCAGTGCCAGGCGCCGTTGTACGACCGGTGCTGATCCTGCAGGCGGGCGCGGACCACCTGGTACGGGTAGGTCGCGCCCGCGGCTATCAGCTTCGATACCGCCGCGAATGTTAGGTATTCCACTGACGTCTGAAACGTTACGAACAGGAAATTGAGCCGTTGAAACGTTACGAACAGGAAATTGAGCCGTTGAAACGTTACGAACAAGAAATTGATTCGTTGCGGAACACCTGGACACATGAAACCTCGGCACTATTACGAGCGTGGTTATCGCAACTTTGGCTAGTAAATTTCACGTATATGCCTACGGTTTGCTTTTATTAAAATTTCATTTTTTTTTATTTTTTTACTTCGGAGTCATGACGAAATTTGAAAAAGCAAACCGTAGAGGCATAATCATTTATGATTCCAATCAGATAAAACAAGTATGTATATTAAAAGAAAAACAAAATACCCGACTGCAGAACAGCAATTTTTGCAGTCTAACTTACGATTTCGCTACACTTGATACGCTGTTGAGTGTAAGTTTTTTGTGAGAAAGTATGTGTAAAATCGCTGTAAAAGATTGATTAAAAATGCGCATTCTTTAGAATAATTCAAGTAATACGACTTGTTTATTACGAAATAGTTCGTTGGAGTTTATGAAATAACGATTTTTTTTATTTTTGAGAGTTGTATTATTATTATTTCAAAAACATATAGCTTAGGACACTCCAGAAGTGAAGACGAATCTAATGACACTTCGCATATCAAAATCGGTCAAACCGTTTAGGCTGTCATATAGAAACATACACCTACGTACATACATACTCGTACACTCGAAAAACATAACCCTCCTTCTTACGCAGTCGGGCAAAAAAAGAATCATGGAAATCGGTTGATGTTTGGCGTGGGCCATTAACTCGTCAGAATTTAGATAGATAGATATATAAACTCTTCATTATGGGCAGTACTCAAATTTCTATCCACCCTTCATCATCATCATCTCAGCCACAAGAAGTCCACTGCTGGATATAGGCCTCCCCCATGGATTTACAGAAATACCGGTGGAAAGCGGCCTGCATCCAGCGTCTTCCTGCCACTTGTATAATATCTTCTGTCCACCTCGTGGCTGAGCTTCCTACGCTACGCTTGCCAATTTGTGGTCTCCATTCGCTGAACAACAATTACCAAAACCTAAGCCGCCAATCGATGGAGCGCCGGGCAGTAGCAGTGCGCAGCGCGAGAGACGTTTATTACGACACACTCGCGCTGCCGACTTCCCTGTCCAACAGAGTTGAGTTTAAACGAGGGGTAAGGAGCCCTCAAACGTAATCTTACCAGCTTGATGTCGATGGGCAGGTTCCTGTACTGATTGTAACTGTTCTTCATCTCCTCGTACGTCATGAACTGCAGCGCGCCGTGCGACACGCCAAACATGCCCGGGACGAAACCCTGGAACGCACGCACACACAAGATTACTTGGAGCACAACAAGATATTGCACATACATTCATACATAAATACAATCACGCCTTTTTCCCATGGGGGGTAGTCAGAGACTATATCTCTCCACTTGCTACGATCCTGGCATACGTATTTCGCTTCTTCCACTTTCATTAAAGTTTTCACAGCACAGTTAACAATAATAATACAACTGCAGCAAGGGCGTCGCCAAGGGGGGGCAGAGGGTGCAGCTTGCCTTAACTGGCCGCTGGGTGATGGAAACTGAAGAAGCTAAATACCTAAGCTCTAGAGTGGAAATGTTAAAAGCCACATCGTCGCTAGTGGCTAGTAGTGAAAGCGCAGCACACCTCTCGACACTCTGAGCCACCCACACCAATATTACGTCTCCGGTGCCAATATACGGCGCATCTATAAGGACCCATTAGTGAGTGAGTCAACACCTGCCTCAATTTTTTTGCATAATGAGACAAAATTGGCAGGTGCGGTTTATTATTCTGGTGCAATATTATACAATAGTTCCATTACCCCATACACATAACCAAATACTGTATTTTTTTATATTATTTTATGTAATGGGCCTCTCAGTGTTGGCTTCGGTTCCACTGATGTCCTCCAAAGGACCAGATAGTAACCCTAGAATATGTTTGAATAAAGAGTTATACCAATAGAACCACTCGCAAGTAGAGAAGAGGGTGCTTTTATGGAAAACAATTTCAATAATTCAGGATTTATTATTTTGGATAAGTGTAATCCGTTAAAAAATAACGTAGTTATTGAAGTTTTCTTTTTGCCTCGTACATAACGCGGCTGGTTTGCAGTTATGGTCAGTGGAGTCAGGACATGGCCGCACTACGCACTACGTAAGTAGATGTGCGTGTGTGAGCACAGCGAGCGAGAAGATAACTACGTCACAAACCACATGGTTGCCGTCTCTTTTTCCCCCGTTTTTACGTATGGTACACTGATATCGCTGTATCTTCGTAATTTTTTAACCATTTTTTTTACAGATATTATCGAATTATGAATCACTACAAATCTGTAATATTATTAAAAAAGTGCACGAGCTCCATTGCAGTAAAAGGAAGATAGAAGCGAGCGCCAGTCAACTCTGAACGGTTATACGAGTTCCTATTTTCCCCTAGACTCATATCCTGAGTATACTTACTCGTAGATCATTTCGATACATAAGCATTGTTGCTAGGCAACCCACCCATTACAATAAAGCTATCATGAAGATATATCCAAACAATTGTTTTTGTTCTCCCAATCGTCCAATAAGCGTTGTGCTTCGATAATAATTAGAGCACCGGTTGAATGCAGTTTTCGCCGATATCTGTTGAATTTATTTATGAACTGAATTTATTTCACAACCGAGCAGTGGACGGGTCACGCAGATAACTGAGCTATTTGGTGCGTCACTCACTAGCGATGAGTTACTAAAGACAGCATTGCAATTGCATTACTAATTAGGTTAAATTGCTAATGAGAACTTTCCTTTTGAGTGTAATTTAATAACATATGAACCGGGAAGTTTTTAAGACTTTATTATTGGTCTCTTGCACAATCAGCAGTGGTTGCAGACTTAGAAAATAGCGTACAAATCGATAGTTTCGAAATTGATTATTTATTGATTAGACTTTTTTTTTACATTAGTAGGTACATTAAAAAAACAGTCAAATCAAGAACATAATTTTTACCAAAAATTTTTTCCCGTTGGGAACCGATTTACGGCGGTTAACCCTTAAATATCCTACTAACACCAGTATACCCCAGCATTTTACTAACCATAACTTTCATATAACGAGATATCATACGATATGTTTACTATTGCAAACAGGGTTAGTTAAATGGAAGATGTATACTCGTACTTCACTTCGGAAACATAAAATATATTGGCATCTATCAGATGACTATTTTTTGTTGGAAGATTTAAAAACCAGTACTATTAGTTCTTCGAACAGACTCTGTTGTGTTAGTTTTAATGTGGCATTGAGGGCACTGCTGTTCTCATTTTTTCAGTATTTTGTTCGATAACAAGGTCACTGCGGTTCTTATTTCATTATTCTGTTCAACCGAGACGTCCGTCCTCATTTTTGCCACGATATTGTTCTCTGTCCACACAGAGTCTAAAGGTACCGTGTTGCGATCTAAGAGCGGATATAAGTGAGGTAAGTGAAAGTGTCACATGGACTAGTTACGGCTAGAGGCGGCGACATCCGGTACACTCCGGCTCAATGTCACGATTACTGCTTATCGTAGAGTAGCTTGCGCGCGCGCACGTGTGCGATCAGGAAGAGGATGTTATCACATTACCATCACTACATACGAACTGCATACTACACTATACATTGCATAATGTATGATATTTCATTTTATTAATCGCAACACCTGATATCAGAAGGATTATACAAGTGGCATTCTAATTTCGTGAATGCCAGTAGAATAAGAATAGAAATGTATGGGATTGACATTAGATATCGAAATTGAAATGGAACAAATTTTATTATTATAAAATATATCGCGTATATTTTACCTGATATTTCGAACACTTTGCAACGTCCGTACGAAAACCTTAGAAAACATTATTAGCAAACGAAATGTCACGTGACGGCACGTCAGTTTAATGGCATTTCGAATCGTAAGCGTTTATAGAAACTGAAACGTTTGCCACTTCTCTATGCGCGTATACTCAACTATCGTACTGAAATATAAGTCATATCACAGTATCAGAAGGCTTACGTCACAAATAGGTTTATTTATGGTGCATAAAATCATCACGCGAGACACAATATGAAAATAGCAATAACATGGAAGGAAAACATGTGCTCACTGCAAACGTAATCGGAAAATCAATCATTGCTGCGACCGATAACGTCAGATCGACTCGTTACTTACGGCCGTTCGTACACAAAGTTACTCAAGAAGACTGAATATTTTTTCTTTCCTTCTTTTTTTTTATTTATTTTATTTATTATTTCTGACCTCTCGTTGAGACAAACAGATAGACCCGTACAGACTGAGGTCTATAGGACCTGAAAATCCTAAATGATCTCGAATTTAAATTTAAGTTGGATCGCTTTGGCTGTCTATTTGAGACTTACTGTATATACCTACAAGAAAAAGCAAGACGAAAACCAATGTGAGCTAACTTTGAACCTGAACTAGGGCACATAGCACGCCTCTAGAGGCGTTTGAATGAAGCGTCAAACACCACACTAATTAAATCCACAAATGAATTAGACTAAGAAAACTAAGTAAAATGTGTTAAACAGTTATTTGTTCAACTGCACACTTTTATCCAAGAAGACCGACGAAACACCACCTACTTGCGGACACTGCAGTGTCCATTAGTCTAGTAAAAATAAGATTTGTCACAACATAGAAGACAACTAAGTATATTGTTATTTAAATGAATGTACTGGTGTTTTGAAATACATTTGACACAATTTCATAATGATATTATAAAAGCTAATTTTGTTACCTTTACACGCTCAAACGGCTGAACCGATCGTTATGAAAATTAGTATAGAGATAGCTTTGGACCTGGAGACGGACATAAGCTACTTATCATCATCATAATCATCACCGTTTTTCATAACTACGCGAGTGAAACCGCGGAACGCAGCTAGTTATAAATCGGTGATTATTGTTGATCTATGATTTTTAGTTATTTTCCTGTCATAATTTCAAAGAATCCCCCCAGTTGCAAATACTGTGATCTGCTCCATACAAACGGATTTATTTTTACTAGACTACATTGTTGGGTAACCAGTTTGTGGTTTCTAGTCGTGTTCGCAACAACTTTATTCGTCAACATAAATCGTCTCGTATATTAACTACCCAAGTCAATAGCATGTTGGAAAACACGTGTTTAAATTTTCTATGATTTTGTTTACTTGCCGGGCACAAATAATAAATCTGTAGTATAGGTTACTACGTATAAATAATTCACAGTACATTATCATAATATACAGTAAGGACGAACTGGATATTTTCGATGCGATTCGAGTTTTTGTTTGATTTGATTTGATTTATCTTATCTTATCTTATTTATCATTGATTTACCTTCATGTGCGGACGTACTGCAAATTATAATACTTTTAGATGTTGCTTTCTCGCTCTCCCTATTTCAGAAAGAACAAGAATAAAAGAAGATATAAATTGCGAATTAACCACAAATTAATAAAAATTCAAAACAAAATATTGCCAAATATGAGATGAATGAATGAGATATTAGATAGGGAGTTGTTTTTTGTAAACATAATATATAGCTTAGACGAACGTTGAGTGCGCAATTATCCCTAGTATATAGCGCATTTTTCCATAAAACCGGACTTTTACAATCAGGAACCTATAAAAATTTACAGATCATTATTTTTTCATTAGATTATAATTATGAAGCTAGAATTTATATTCCTCAAATGATTCAAAGTTATAAATAAATAGCCTAGGATTATCATCATCATTTCAGCCACAATAACTCTACTACTAGCCTCCGGTATGAAATCGCCTGTCTACCTCGTGGCTGGTCGTCCTACACTGCGCTTGTTGTTGCGTGCTCTCCACTCAATAACTTTTCGATTCCATCCGTCATAAACTCTACGTGCTATGTGCCCTGCCCAATGCGACCTAAAACTTGCTAATTCAATAGACTTGTTCGTCTATATATCTCCTTTCCTGTTTTCCTCCTAATTTCTGATTTCATTATGAATATGATTTTATTTGTGAACAATGCTCCTTACTGTTATAGCGAATGAACAAACGGATAAACAACATAAATCTGCATATTATGTAAACAGCAACTTCGAGATCTGCGATAAAAAATAGTAAATTGAACGATAATACGGATTATGGGAAAGGAAGCATCACGTGACTGCAGACCTGATTATATCGATATCTTGGCAACGTAATGCACAGTGCAACATTTTAGGTCTGGTTTTCAAACAGAAAGAACTCAATAAATTGTCGGAAAGGTTCGTATTACATTGCTTCTAGAAATATTTTTAGGCACAGAGTCCATAGTCCGACCGTCGCGTCGTCCGTTTCGCTCGCGCATACCCAATTTTGAAGATATAAAATGACTGCATGAACTTATAAAAAAGTCGTCGTTTGTAAAACTGCAAAACAACATCACAAATAGATACATAAAAATCATTTTTAGAAATTATTCCCGCAATAAATTGTTCAGTTCAGTTCATTTTATTTCAATTAGGTACAAAAAATATACACTTTTGATACGTCAGGCTTCTAAAGTTTTGTGTGCCACAGACATAGACAGATAGATCCAGATATACAGATTCACACGACAAGCTTATAACACCCCTCTTTTTGGATCGGGAGTTAAATAATTACAGTTTCAAATTAGAAAAAAAACGACTTCAAAATACGCAATTCGTGTACTTGAATGACATATTCTTCCAGTTATTTTATTACGATAAAACTTATATGGAACCACCTCTGAAGTATGACCTAGCAAACAAAAAAAAACCATTAAAATCAATTCATAATTGGCGAAATAGTCGCTGAACAAACATAACAAAAAACCACAGTCGAATTAAGAACATCCTCCATTTTGGAAGTCGGTTAAAAATAAGTTAAATCAAAGCAAAAATAGATGAATTTGAAGTGCGAAACCTCCATAATGTTCATTATCTCGTGCGATAAATAATGTGCAAGCAGTGAGCGCGAGCCCCCCGGGTGACTGTTTACTCGCACTTTTGGATATTATCTCACTTTATCTCCAGTCTCCACGTATGCGCGAAAATAAACCTGTTTACTTATAAATCATTCGCCGAAATATCTAAATATGTGTTTGAATTTTGCAATGAGCATCAACAGTCATGCACCCGAAATCTGATACTCACTAGGGAAGGAAAACTAATGTAACCACAGAAACTTCTCTTTTCTTTGAATCTACGAGTAACGACACCTCCAATATGGTATATGCATGAATTTTATATCATACGAATAATAGTTTTAATTTGTAACATGTAATATACATTTACTAAAACAGTTATTGCGATCGATCAATAAACTTCCGAGATATAAACATGTAAAGTTTTAGCGAAACACCAGTTTGAATTGAATTTGTACGGCGAACATGAACTATGACGTCATCTAACGCGATCATATGCTCTCTGTCTAACATTAAATTAAAAAGCTTGTAACTTTCTTATTTTTGAAGATATTTTAGTTTTGTTCCTGTGGGATGGATCTATTTTTGTTTAGCCTTTTTATGGCCAAATAAAAATAAAACATGCATAAATGCCACACCACACCAGGAACGGAATTGTTTAGCGCCATTTCTGTTTCCTGAGAACTACAATCTTGGCTAAAAAACAAGTATCAAAGGTAACAAAAGTTACAACCGATGATAATCGAGCTAAGTAGGAAGCTAGCCTGCCCTAGTAAACACGCTCTACTGACTGCTATCTATGTGGGTGAATGACGTCACTACACATGACAACGGCCGGCTCCAATCGCGTTCCATTTCCTAGACTCATTCGATACGGCTGCCGGCTAGATTAAACTAGTTATGGTGCCGTAGTACTATAATGATGACTTATAGAGAAACAGCAGAAAAGATTACAATTAAAATTGGTATGGACATGTTTGTTCTAAAGATGCTATTTTTTACCCTAAAAAACGATTCCTGTAGGATAGCAGATGGAACCGCGGAACGTAGGTAGTAAGATTATAAAAAAAATTGGGTTGGTACACACGTACTTTCATAATTTAGAAATATGATGGTACGTGTGCTATTGAATAGGTTTCTTTCTTCTTTCTTTATAAATTTTCTTTTCTTCTTTCTAATCGTATACTACAGTAAAAAAAATGGGTTGGCACACGCGTACTTTCATAATTCAGAAATATGATGGTACGTGTGTTATTGAATAGGTTTCTTTCTTCTTTCTATATAAATTTTCTTTTATTCTTTATAATCGTATACTACAGTAAAAAAAAATGGGTTGGCACACACGCACTTTCATAATTCAGAAATATGATATTCAATAGGTTTCTTCTTCTTTCTTTATAAATTTTCTTTTCTTCTTTCTAATCGTATACTACAGTGTCACAATACAAGGTTGGCCATGACGTAATCCCGTTATTGATCGGATAGCAGCACTGTGACGTCCGTCAGAGACGTGAGGTCGACACACTTGTCTACCGAGTCAGGCAACACCATTGATTGACCTTCATTATTACAGCCGTTGACCGTGGATAAAAAAAACAGCAGTTTGTAGAATAGTAGAAACTGTCCCATTGCTAGTCGCAGGCCACATACCCACATTTTTGAAGATATACAAGTAATCGTTTAAAAAACTAAAAAAACCGATCAAGACCTTCAAAATATGCAATTCGTTTACTTGGATGACATATTTTTCCAGTTATATTGTTTAAAAAACCAAAATACTGAACCGATTTTGATAAAAATTCTATGGGGCCACCTAGAAAGTATACCGTTTCTAACAAAAAGATAATTTTATAAATCGGTCCAGGTGTCTTCGAGTAATCATGGAACATACTCGTACATCAAAAAAAAAAAAAAAGGAACCTCCTCGTTTTTTGGAAGTCGGTTAATAAAAGTAACTCACCCTATATAGTCCCCTAACACCTTCCTGCCGGTAGATCTTCATGAGTCCATCCACCATGCCCTTATACCGCTTGGTGTCTATGGTCTCTTCGTACTGCAGGCAGAGGCGTGTCTTCACCACCCAGATGGGGTTGGTCATGATGAGCGAGAGCACGCCTGCCTCCGCCGCGGCCAGCATGTGCAGTCCAGGGCCGAGAGGCGTGCGCGCATTCCCGCCTTGGATCCAAGTCTTAATGGCATTGTAGCTGAAACATACGAATTAATACGATCCTGGGTGTGAAAAAACTGACAGGCTTTGAGGGCCCCCTGTATGTTGGAAATGTCCAATTGCGAGTTAAGCCCTTAGTTATTTTTCGTGTAGTCCGAATCGTGTATAGTTTGGAAACTCGAAGACCCACGACAAAAAGAAACGGCTGAACCGATTTTGGTGAAACATAGCTAAGAATACTCGATTCATCGTCATCAGATTAATAGGAGTAAAGTGTATAGAGTAAGGTTAGGTAGATTAGCACGGTCCATAACGTAAAAGTTGGCAGTCAAGCGCTAAACCATCATGAATTAGAAAGAAAAAATACAGCCATGAACGTAGACTTGGTTATTAATAGCCTCGGTTGTCAGGTGGTATGTACATACAAGACAAGACATATTGATTGTTCGTAATTTCGGCCTCTACCCTCACCATGGCCGCGGTGAATCGATACAATGGAGCTGATAAACACTTTCCTTCTACGTACTGGGCTATGGCCCAAATTCCAGGAAAACTGACGAGCGGCGAGCGTGTGGAAATTTATCGCAAGGTGACATTCTGCGTGGATACACAAAGTTTTTATCTTAAATAGAATATTATTAATTAATAGAATACAATTTTATAATCTCAATGTATAGGGACACAATGTCTGAAATAAATAAATAATAATAATAGTCGTTTCGGTGAACGGTGTCATAGCGAAGAGCCTCGACCAACATCTCAAGAGGCTCTCACTCGATGGTTGGGTCAAGGGTCGGATACAGAAGGCAGTCATCCTAGACACGGCACGTATTGTCAGGAGGTTCCTTTTTCTGTAGCCCTACCACCGGCAGCTTGAGCCCCGCCCCGCTGCCGGCGGCACCCTAGTTTTAAGTTTTTTACAATATTTATGTTTCTTTTTTTATAAGTTTATATTTGTGTTGTAAAAAATTTAAAATTAAGATTGTAAATAAATAAATGAGATAATAATAGATGGTATACGGACAAACGTACAGGTTGAAAACTTATCACAGGAACAGGAATATGATCTTAATCCTTATGCTGAGCTTTATCTGAATTCTTATCACTTTCTCTGACAAAACTGATGAAATTTACGGAAATCACCGATTGCCAAATTGATGATTTCTGTATAAATAAACAAAATCATGTCTCACTTTTCTATTATCCCTATTCGATGATTTTGTATGTTTAACAAGTATCTATATTAAAAGAAAAACAAAATACCCGACTGCAGAAAAGGAGTTTTAACAGTTTAACTAACGATTTCGTTACGCTTGATACGCTGTTGAGTGTACGTTTTTTGAGAAAATATGCGTAAAATAGCTGTAAAAGAATATATGTACACACCCACATACGTACATACATATGTACATACAAACATACACACACTCGAATAACAGAACCCACCTTCTTACACAGTCGGGTAAAAATCGTATACAACTAAAGAAATATAGCTAAATCACGCTCAGTCTTAAATAGTACATTGATTGATTGGGTGGCTTAGAGACCAAGTGAGGACCATTTGTTTACAAACTAAACATGACAATGGTCTATCAATGGTTCAGCTGATAACACATGACCACTGCTTCACATGGGCACACATGGCGCACAAACATGTGAGCGAGTTGCTTTAACAATTTCAACTTTATTACTATTATGAAAAGGTGTATAACACATGTTTATTGTTGTGGCAACTTCTAAGAAATTATGAATAATGGGATAGAATGGGTGTATTAATAAATTAATGTAATAGCACAGAAGACATTAATAGTTCTAGTAATAGTCGGAGGGGTAAATGATTCGTGAAGTTTGGATATCTACCAAACCATACACAAATAGCAAACTTATTAACTTTTCGTAGCGCTCGTAGCTTGAATGCGAATATAAACGCATGTTAAAATCTTATTCACTGAATAAGGACTTGTCACTTTCTGTCAGACGGGAACGGAAAGTCGTTAAATATTTTTTTTTATTTTTTCCATAAATAGGCCTGTGTTTGACTGCCAACTCATTTGATATTAATCAACAATGTGGCCTAGGTTGGAACTAATTGAGAAGATATCTTGTCACTCAAGCCTTGAAAGATCCAAGAATGTAATCCTCAAGAAACAGAAAAGGCAAAGAATAAAAATAGAAAATGGTCATTATTTATTAGTATATGCATACATATACATCACGGGCCTCATGACTCAGTGGTAGTACGTCTACCTCTGAGCTGTAGGTTGTAGGTTCGATCCCCACCCTGGGCAAACATTTATACAGAGCATGGATGTTTTTCTGTGTCTGGGTGCTTATATGTATCATATGTATGAATTTACAAAAAAATATATAAATTTATATATTCTATCAGCCATCTGGTTCCCATAGTATAAGCTTTGCTTAGTTTAGGGCTAGATAATATTGTGTGAAAATGTCCTCCAATATTTATATATTTTTATGTACTATGAACCATGTTGTACATGATAAGATCTAACATTGGAAACAATACTCTAACACAGAAAAATTAATAGTATTACATACAGAACAAACACTCTTCGCCTCCCACCAAACTCGAGTTCCTCATCAGCTCGCCCTGTCGTTTGCCAGACTTTAGCGATATGACACTATTCGTTTATCAGAAGAAATAATTGTTGCAGGCTTTAAACTTTTGGATTCCATTTGACGCGATCACTGCACTATGTACCAGTTAAATGGATAGTGCTCGCTCGGTGTGTGAGACTGCAAGGTGTCCATAAATTCAGGAATCTTAGGAAAAACTTTAACCGAGGTTTTCTTAGTTTCTTTTTAAAATTTTAATCAGTTTTATTTATTTGTATGTGTCTTGATCACTATTAGCATGTCCTTGAATATTGCCAGTGTTCAAACAGTCAGCCTATATGGTTGTGTTATAATACAGATGTTAACTTGCATATGTGACACTGATTAACATGCAGTTTTATGGAGTGTCTGACATGTGACTCTATGCAATTTTCTTAAGATCTACCATATGAACCTAAAGTGCTACCCATTAGCTAATAAAATAGAAATAAAACTCACAACAGGAAGTAGAATCCCCAAGCGGAGCCTGAGCCCCAGACATTAGGAGTGACACCTCGGTACAGGCCCTTCACTCCCTCCTTCTTCACAATGGTCACAAATGCGCTGCCTAGTCCATCATACCGTGGCACTGTGGCGGTCCGGCCGTCATTCACTGGAAATCAAAACTATAATCAATCACTCTAATAATATGTTTAGAAAACTCAAAAACTCCCAACATAAAAAATGGCTAGAACGATTCTGATGAAACATAACTAAGAACACTCAATCAAATGCTCTTTGAAACAAAGAAACTAGATCAAAATTGGTCCATCCATTTGAAATGATACGCACACAGATACACAGATCAAACTTATAACACCCATCTTTTGGATCAGGATTTAAAAAATTTGGCCACATGATGAAAATACTAATATTAATTACTATTGCTAATCATACAAAAATCATATTATATTATCTTCACCACCTTCTATACTACTTTACTAGTAATATTGAAATAACATAGTATGGCATGTTCATTATGTGTGATGGCCTTTTGTAACACCCAATTTCATAATAGTGAATATGTCTAGTGTGTATATCTCGGCCACACTGTCGCTTAACATAAGGCGAGTTGATGGTCAATCATAGATCTATTTTGTATGTCTTTTTGTCTGTTTATTGCCTTTTTATACCTAAATGAATCATTATGTAATGCAGTAATGCGATATCTGATATACCAGAAAGAGACAAGATGTAACATTTCATCATCATCATCAACATTTTTAGGGTTTTAAAATTTTAAAATCAACAAGTATCTACATTAAAAGAAAAACAAAATACCAGACTGCAGAAAAGCAATTTGTAGTTTAACTGATGATTTAATTACACTTGATATACTGTTGAGTGTATGTTTTTTGTGAGAAAGTATGTGCAAAATTACTGTAAAAGAATATAAATGCGCATTTTTCGAATAATTCTAGTAATATCACACATATTCACTCTAACTCTTCACAACAATATAAATGTAAAGAAAAAATATGTATTGCTGATCCAAAAATAACTTAAATTCATGTGGCATTTATTTAATTGTAATTGTTGTACATATTATTTTTTGTAAATGTTTTTAAATTACATGAAATTCAGAATGACAAGTAGAATTCACAATTGCCAAATTTGCTACCACACTATGGTAGGTAATTAACAGTCTGAATTATACTTTTCCTGTATGAGTCATTTCATATAAATATCACGCTATACCATTAATAAAATAGTCAAATGTACCTAACACACATTAGACTAAAGAGTTTAAATGTAGTAGGTAAATAGGTATTTTCGAAATTTTTGAACATCCACTATTTTTACTATGACAAAATACTACAACTACAACTACTTAATAAAATATTCCAGCCTCGATAGATAATGTTTAACGAATTAACTGGAACTTAAGCTTAGGTCAATTTCCAAGCGGGCTTTATTGCATCAGAAAGAGGACGAGTTCGCAATGTATAATAAATGTAAACAAAGCATTCCAGAACAAATACACTTTCACTCAGTGAAGTTCAAGGTTATTTCACGAGATATATTTGTTAATCACGATTGAAAGCTTTTAATTTTAATCTAACTGCTCAAAACAATATAATCTGGCCTTACAAATTACACAAACAATGTCCTCACATCGCGAAATCTCACATGGCAACTGAAAGATGACAACGTACTTACCAGCGAATCTAATTTTTATTAAGTCCAGGGGATGCAAAATGAGAGTTGAGGTCACGCCACCTGATATACCAGCTACCAGGTGCTCGTACTTGATGTGGTTGAGCAATGCGAGCTTTGAAGACGACGAATTTGGATTCTTCATTGTGCCCATGGTAAAATTATCAAATCACGGATAAAAACTTTACTAGCATCTTGCGCGGTACCTTTACACTAATATCTACCGGCACACACAGTCCCAAAAGTCTTTAACGAAACTTAATTTGTAACAATCTTCACTGAACATCATGCCCTCGTAATATCACCACGAAATTACGTGCGATAAAAATGAAAATGAAAGAAATCTTTCATCTGTCTCGTCTGCGAGTCAAATTACGTTCCGAAAAACGTATTCGTTGATATCACACAATATGTTAGATAAATCGTGATATTGTCTGAAGTAAATCTATTGTTTCGAATAAAATATGAATTTATGAGCAAAAAGTTATTGTTGTAAAATATGTAAATAAATTTCAAAGGAAATGAACGATAAATAAGTAAGATAATAAATGTATAAATTATTTCACTTTAAGGAACTTGAAAATAATAACCGTATAATGGAGCATAAAAGCCAATCTTCAATGTTACCAGCTAGCAAAAACTCATTGTCCAAAAATCATTAAATGTCATCATCATCATTTCAAGCTGAATGACCAAAAGACAGTCAACATTAGCATCTTTTCTTTTTGTCATTACATAACAGTTCTTTGTTTATCTTGAGCAGTTCAGTACCTAAAATCATAACCTAACTCTCATACGTATATAAATTTTCAGTTTTATGTTTAAACTTTTAATACTTAACCTTACTTTTGGTATTTTGACATTTAGCTATCTACGACACCATAATACATTCTCTTTGAACCCTATCCCCTTCCTACTATGTATTCCCTCCAACCCTGGTAGTAGATATCTATAGCCAAACGTAATGTGTATGAAAAGAAAGAAAGTATATTTAAAAAGAAAACTATCGCGGCAAATTATGGGAACTAAGACGTCTGGAAGTAAATATGGTATACTGTGGTCTCATATGTCTAATATGTACTACTATGGTATTCTGTGGCTAAACAAAATAAATGAAATAA
This sequence comes from Lycia hirtaria, assembly GCA_947563715.1. Taxonomy (NCBI): domain Eukaryota; kingdom Metazoa; phylum Arthropoda; class Insecta; order Lepidoptera; family Geometridae; genus Lycia; species Lycia hirtaria. The sequence goes on from OX387383.1 coordinate 3,341,539, forward strand.
TGATAGCAGCGCCCTCAATACCACATTAGCTTTCTAGCGAACAGGCACTAGCAACCACAAATACATTATATTTGCGGCTGCTTGACACGTGCAGAAATAATTGGAAATCTAATTTATTTTCTATTGTTGTAATACTGGCGTATGTTTAAAACAAGTTGATCCGCCCGCGTAAACTATAGGCCTTACCGGAAAAAGTTTTTAAAAAGTTAGCCAATTGCTAGACTAATGGTTAGCGAAAATCTCACCGAAAAACGTTTCGGAAAGTTATAAATATGCCCAGCATATGCTAACCAGTTGTCAAATTTAAACAACGTCGGGAGGTTGTTTAAATCGCTAAAAGCCATTATGGCGGATTTTTCCCAGCTGTTATGTGCCAAATTGTGTTAGTACTTAACCTAGCGCAAATATTTGAACTTTTTTCTTCAAACATTTTCGAAGCGAAGTCGATAAATTACGACAATTCAGTCTTTGAGGATAAGAAGAAAACTTTAGAAGATTAGAAATACTCCGTTTCAAGACCTTACCGACGACGAATTTCGTCTGAGGCATCGCTCCAGAAAATATACTATAAGCTGTAATTTATAGGAAGTCTCATCGATAATACCGGCTACCCATATATCTCTCATCTCATAACACCGGTTCAGAAACCTAACACTGAAGAAGTGGAACGTTTTAAGCAATGAACACACAAATGTTTTTGATATAATTGATTTGGTATCTTGAAGCAAAGATTCAGAATATTAGAAGGGGTAATTATGACACATACTTGTGTCATGTGTACCCCCACGAAAGAGCTACCTACGCCACTATCAAAGGTACAATTGTCCCAAGTCGCCTGTCCTGTGCTCCATAATAGGTATAGCAATTAGGTATTCATAAAGATGAAACAGGTGTGTAGGTATCTCTTGAATATCTGATTGAACACGTTAAATTTAGAAAACTCAAAACCCCCAAAGAAATAAAAAACAGGCCGATTTCAATAAAACAGAGCTAAGAACATACTCGATTAAATTCTCTTAGAAACAAAAAAACTAGATTAAAATCTATCCATCTGTTTGAGAGTTGCGATGCCACATAAAAGACACACATCAAAGAAAGATACACATCTTACTTAGAACACTCGGTACTCCTTTTTTTGGGTCAAGGGTTATTTGGTTATTTTGGTGTATGTGATGGCTGTGTATGTTTCCATTTTACCTACTGTAGGCTAAAAAAGGTTACTTTCCAAGTGTTGTATGCTACTTTAAAAAATGGTACCTCACTCCAACGAGCTCGTTGCCTCACTCACAGAAAAACCTCTTTTTACAGTTGGGTATATTGGTTTTCTTTCAATTATACCTATTACTATATTTATTCTTAGGTGCAGTGCCTCTGGATTATGAAGAAGTTGGCAGTGGTACAGAATCTTCTATAATAATCGATAACTTTGATACAACAGTTACATAGGAAATAATTTAAAATAAGTAATATTGTAAAACTGAATAACTCAGAGTTACTTTTATTTTCACAGATAAATTCCTGAACTGATTGTTATAAAATCTGCTACAGAGATAGTGTAGAATTTTAGAAAGGACATAGGCTATAATATATATTAACAAACTGTGGACCACAGCTGGTATCAAATGGTTATTATATGCATATACAATGTTTGCTCATTACCCTGATAGAAATCAAGCTCTGCCCTGTTACTGGAAACCCTATCTTTTACCCAACTGTCCAAGAGTACAGAAAATAATAATGTAAATAAATGAAAAATAATAATGAGAAAATTTACAGGTAACATTTGTTTTTGTATTATGTACTAGAGCCTAACTGATATTTGGTGTAAGGTTAGATTTACTTTTATTTCTTTGAGTTTCAGGCTATATTTTTTATTTATAAATTATCTACATGATATAAAAAATAAAATAATAAACTAATACTTTTTTGGTAATTGTATGACCAAACTAGCTGGCTATACATAAGTGTATCGTATTAATTAACAAATTAAGTTTGTTGATGGTGTTTACTTTAGGCACATTTTGTAAAAAGTGTCTTTAATTTAGTAATATCATTTAAATTTACTGAAACTTTTGTCAAAATCAAAATTTTTTTATTTACATAATTATATTTAAAAAAAGAAATAAATATGTGAACATGTACTTTTGTATTCTTTAATGTATGCTTTGATAACCACAATAAAACTGTTTACAAACATGAATAAGTGTAATTTTTTCATTATGAGTATTCCAAGCATGCGAACAGTAAGCTTAAATTCTCCTTTCATCACCAGGACTGCAATAGTATGCTTCTTGAGTATGTTTTCACGGATATATAAAAGTCTTTAAATCATTTCCATGTGTTTCTCTCATTTGTCATGTTGCATTCATGGACTGTTTTCTTGATGCATAATTGCTTCTCTATATTTTATCTACTTCATTATCATGTCATGACATGGATTATCATGCCATAGCATGGAATGCAGCACTTTTAGTTAATATCTGTAAAAACGTAATGCATTAGAAATATTGATACTAGTTACAGCTATTTTTTTAGCATAGTTGGTGTTAGTAGATCCATTTTTATTCTCTTACATCCACCTCCTAGAAAAATAACATGTTAGTATATACTAACATGTTATTTTTCAAACCCCGAACCCTGTGGCTCCTGCATTCAACTAATATTAGTTGAATGCAGAAGCACAGAATTCGGGAACAATTTGCAATGCCCAATGCCCTTTAAATCTCTGATATTATAAAAGCGAAAGTTCTGTCTATCGTCTGTCTGTTACCGCTACCGGATCAATCATTATGAAATTCGGCTCAGAGATTCTTTAGGACCTGGAGAAGGACATAGGCTATATTTTATCATCATCACCGTGTTTTGTCAGCGCTCAACTTCGTCTAAACCAGCATAACAAACCTCTATATTCACACAACAAAACTTTTCCTCTTCCGTCGAATTTGAGAACGATTTTTCTTTGTTTACTTCATTTTGGAATAAAAAGCGTCAACTTATTACTTGTGATTCATATGAATACAACTCTGCCTGAAAGAAATAAACCTAAACTCTGGGAAACGGGGAATTAAATTAATTGTTTTCATGATATGTTTTCACGTTATGGAATTGACAGTTATACGTCAAATGACAATGACATTTCACTGTACCTGACGTCAAATTGATAACTTTGATATGATTTCCTTCCGATATCGTTCTTTATTTGATTATTCTAACCATAATCTCTACTGACCGAATGTATTTTGTTTCTCTGTGCGTCTTCTACGTATTATACGTCTAACCAGATGTGTATCGGTTTTTTCGGTGAAAAAAAGTTAGCCACTGCATATGAGTTTAAACATCGGTTAGCTAGGATGATGCTAAGCGATTTTCAGACAGGTTTTTTTCGGTAAGGCCCTATGAATAGTATTCATGCTCACTGAGTTATTGTCTGTGCTTATTATTATTTATAATAGCAATAATTATCCAAACATCATTTTTTTTTATTCATTCGAGCCAAAGAGCCAAACGTCTTTGTTAAAAGCATTAATTGCCATAGAAAATAAATATATTTCTAAATGATAAAATCTTCTTTACACTCGTAATCCATAATTGAGTAGAAGAAACAAATGAAAAACGGTCAAGTGCATGTCGTACCACACGCAAAGTAGGGTTCCGTAATTGCACATTATAATTTATGTGAACTTAAAATAGGGATTCTATTAAGATACGAGTTAACTTATGTTAGTTTTAATGAAATTTGCACGAAATTTTCATTTCTTTCTTATACAAGTACATTTTTAGGGTTCCGTACCTCAGAAGGTAAAAAACGGATAATGGTTCCGTTTTTTACGGATAAAGGATCACTTTGTTGTCCGTCTGTCCGGGTGTCAAGACCTGTATCTCGGGAACGCGTTGAGGTATCGAATTGAAATTAAAACCATATACGCAGATCCATAGTCTCTTGCTGCAGAAAGAAAAATAAAATTTCTCAGTTTTGGTAAAGATAAAGATATATTTATTTGTCAAAACATGTGTACAGGTGCAGATGTCAAGCGTTAATATCGGTCAAACATGTTTTTACCACATAGGGTGTACAAATATGAGAGTGAAGTAGCTTACACTTACATGCTTAAGTCATTTTAGTTACAATATCAATTTAATTAGTTACAACATCAATGTCATTAGTTACAATATACATATTTAATTTTATAGATTCTAATGTCAGTAGTTAATATTAATTCTTATTGAAATCAAATTTATCCTGTAGGAAGTCATCTATTTTATAGTAGCATTTAGCAGTCAATAAAGCTTTGAGTTTCTTTTTAAAAAGGCTCGTATTAAGGTCTCTTATACTTTGTGGTATCTTATTGTATATCAATGGGCCCATTCCAAAAACACTATTTCTAAAAAGTTTTGTCTTACTGTATCGAGTTAATAATTTATTGTCACAGCGGTTACGAACGGCTTTTTTTGATAGTGCCGGAAATGTTTTTGGATTAGCCCTTACAAATACTGCCAATTCATATATATATACATTGATGGTAGTGTCAGGATTTTATGTTTCTGAAAATAGGGTTTACAGCTATCTGTTGGCTTGAGTTTAAACATGGATCTTATGCAGCGCTTCTGATGCTTAAAGGCTTGGGTTTTGTCTGTTGAGTTTCCCCAAAAAACTATTCCATACCTCAAAACCGATGCAACAAGGCCATGATATGCCGTTAAAATAGCTTCAGTACTAGTATTAGGTGCCAATTTATAAAGATAAGAAAGTTACATCCGAATATGTCTTAAAAAACGCACATTTCGACACTCACAAGGAAATCAAAACCTATGGGGTTGACCTAGAACTATGCAATTTGGCAAGAAGCCTTGTGTTAGAGTATACATATATGAAAAAATCCGAAAACTGAACATTTTAAATTTAATCACAAAAATATTGCAAGGAATTTTAAAGTGAATTAACCGTATCATGTGAGGTATCATAATAATATGAAAGAGTTTCATTCACATAAGCTAAAACAGAATTTTAAATATTTTTACGATGTATATTTTTCGGTTTATGAAGGAAAATATAAAAAATATATATGATTTCCCCCTTTTATTTAGTTTGTACGGAACCCTCGGTGGGCGAGTCTGACTTGCACTTGTCCGGTTATTTTTATATCCGGTTATATTCTCCGATTGCAAAGGAAGGCAATCGGAGAATAATAAAAAAAACATTTTATAGTAGAAATAGAAAAGTATTTTTAACCACTAGAAACACATTCCATTTCGCCTCTTGACATTTATGCTCGGCGCTGTATTGCCCATTTATTACGTAAATCAGCGAGGAAAAATTTGTAATTTATAGTGAAATAGAATCAAAATGTTGAAAGTAGCGACTACGTTGCGTCTCATTTCAAAACAGGGCAATCAGGCGCGTCACCTCGCGACCGCAGTGGGCTACAAACAGGCGCTAGTCAACGTTCCTCCGACCAAGCTCACAGTCTTGGATAATGGTTTGAGAGTCGCCTCCGAAGACTCCGGGGCTGCCACCGCCACCGTAGGGTTATGGATCGACGCTGGTTCCAGGTATGAAAACGCAAAAAACAATGGAGTGGCTCACTTCCTCGAACACATGGCATTCAAAGGCACAACGAAAAGGTCCCAGACGGACTTGGAACTCCTGGTAGAAAACATGGGAGCGCACTTAAACGCGTACACCTCCCGGGAGCAAACCGTGTTCTACGCAAAATGCCTTGCGAACGACGTGTCTGTTGCCGTCGAGATCCTCGCTGACATCATTCAGAACTCTTCCCTCGCCGAACCTGAAATAGAACGAGAACGAGGCGTCATCCTCCGCGAGATGCAGGACGTAGAGAGCAATTTGCAGGAGGTAGTGTTTGACCACCTCCATGCCACCGCTTTCCAGGGTACACCACTCGGCCAGACCATCCTAGGACCCACCAAAAACATTAAGAAAATTTCTAAAGCTGATCTCCAGAACTACATCAAGACTCACTACCAGCCCGCTCGCATCGTGCTCTCTGGTGCTGGTGGCGTAGATCACCAGAAACTTGTAGATCTGGCTAACAAACATTTTAGCGGGCTTAAGAACACTGCTGGAGAGATCCCGCAACTGACGCCATGCCGTTACACTGGCTCTGAGATTAGAGTTAGAGATGACTCTATGCCACTGGCGCATGTTGCTATTGCTGTTGAAGGTGCTGGCTGGACTGACGCCGACAATATTCCTCTGATGGTAGCTAACACATTGATTGGAGCATGGGACCGCTCCCAGGGAGGTGGCCTCAACAATGCCTCCTATCTGGCACGTGCTTCTGCCTGTGCTGGACTCTGCCACAGCTTCCAGTCATTCAACACATGCTACAAGGACACCGGTCTGTGGGGTATCTACTTTGTGTCCGAACCTCTACAGATTGATGATATGGTACTGAACATCCAGAAGGAATGGATGAAGCTCTGCACGTCCGTAACTGAAGGTGAAGTTGAGCGTGCAAAGAACCTGTTAAAGACTAACATGCTCCTTCAGCTAGATGGTACTACCCCTGTGTGTGAAGACATTGGCCGCCAGATGCTCTGCTACAACCGTCGCATCCCCATTCATGAGTTGGATGCCCGTATTGAATCTGTCTCAGTGTCAAATATCCGTGATGTTTGCTACAAATACCTGTATGACCGATGCCCTGTGGTGGCTGCTGTAGGTCCCACCGAGGGACTTCCAGACTACACTAGAATCCGTGCTGGCATGTACTGGCTTAGGGCGTAAACATCTCTTGTAGTATTTTAGAACAGTTATTTATAAATCAGTTAAGATCGAAATGCATTAAACAATCTTTTGCCAATGCTTCTCGTTTTATTGTGATAAAACACTGATTTTGGTGAAACTTGTATTTATTTAGAATGGATCATGTAAATAAAACTTCATTTTTGTAATTATTAAGTTTTTATTTTATGTACTTTAACAAATCATTTCCTGTCAGTATAATAAATAATGGAATAATTACATAACACTCCTTTACTGAATCATGGACTAATATAATTATCCTTAGTGAATATATACATTACATAAATATACATTTAAAATAATAAATTACTAGTTAAACTTGGCAAACTCCAGCCTGTTGGACAAATGAATAAAAAAAACAGCAGGAAAGCAATAGATGGAGACTGAAGAGACAAATTGGAATCAGGTGAATAATGGTTGATGAGTGTGAGTGAAGGGAATTTACAGGTTCCTAAAACCTTCAGTAAAAAAAACTAAACCCACGTCAGTCACATCTGTTTTTATTCGAAATACTGGATATTTCGACTTGTGAATTTGAATGTGAGTGATCCATAGTTTTTATTTAAAAATGTATGTAAATCACATTAGTTTCCATAGTAAAATTACTAAAACCTCACAAAATTAGATAATTAATGGACATAAGAAATGGAACGACCATAGTATTATTTATAACAAGTTTTTTTCTATTCATACCGAGAGGTTACAATAGCAAAACTACTCAAGAAAGATCAAGGATCAAGAATCAAGAAAAGGAAAGGAAGGTTCATGCAGTCTGAACTACTAGCTATAGAATTTGGAGGGTGCCTTCCTTTGAAGTGTGGGTATAGAATTCATACTATATAGGCATTACACGGCGGTCATTCTCCGCCTCACGTCTATTTCAGGTTTGCTCGACGTGTAGTTTGCCGGAGTTTGCCTGTAATTTACATTTTGCGAAGGAGACGCGTTGCGTGCGCTTGTACGCTGAATCCCATTTCACATAACAAACAAGTGACAGCCAGACAATGATCTAACTTCTTACATGAGAGTGCGTTATATACAGACGTCATGTGTTACTGAATAGTGCACCGTTGTTTGGAGTGTCCAACGTGTGGGATGGCGCTATTCCCATATTTTATTTATTATACATCATTTTTAGACCTATCTGTTTTATTTGTGTACATTTTTTAAAAGCGATGACGATTCCAATTTATCTTCGGGTCACACAGTTGCCCCGGCGGTATTCTCTGCAGTGGTCTGCTCCTCTTGCTTAGTTACGCTGGTCTTCTTCACTTGCTTAACAACAGCGCTGGTTTTCACTCCATAGGGCTGCACGGGTTCCGTGTGGCTGATGAGGCTTGCTGATGATATGAACACAGACACCTGTTCTGGAGTGGGGCAGGCCACTATCAGGGTGTCTTCGTATGTGTATCCAGCGTTTGTAAGGAGTTGTTCGATTTGGACGAAATAACCGACGACATTGTTCTGTTGGGGAAATAGATTTATTATGAGATGTAATTAATCAAGGGAAAATCTTTTTACCCGACTGTGTAAGTAATGTTTTTCGAGTGTATGTATGTATGTTTCTATATGATCGCTTACAGCCTAAGCGGTTTGACCGATTTTGATGTGCGAAGTTTCGTTAGATCCGTTTTTACTCCCTGAGTGTCATAGGCTATATTTTTTGTAATAATAATAATACAACTCTCACAAAAATAAAAAAAAATGAGTTTATTCATAACCTCCACCTCCAACGAACTTTGTAATATTAATTTTACTAGAATTCTAGCGAATACGCATTTATAATATTTTACAGCGATTTAACGCATACTTTTTCACATAAAACGTACACTCAACAGCGTAAAAGGAGAAACGTACTCGTTTCGTTACTCAAGAGTAACGAAATCGTAAGTTAGACTGCAAAAACCGATTTTCTGAAGTCTGGTATTAAGTTTTCTTATAATATAGATACTTAGCGTCGTGTAGCACTATGCAGAACCCATAATATATTTATCATATCCGTAAATGTGTCTGTCTTACCGTCTAATACCCCCTACCTTCTATCTAACCGTCTAACCACAGTGTGGCGTCAAATGCCTTCATGGTTTTTGATGCTCTACCTACAAGATCATCCATTATCATCATTATTCACGTGAAGTTAACACAAGCAATTAATCAATAGCAAATAATTATCACTAGCATGTTATTAAACGAAATATTTCCTGTAATCTGTAATGAGTGCCAAATAAATAAATACATTTCTAAGCTAAAAAACGGCTACCGCGTTTTTTTTTAAAGAAACTCACCCGTATGGGCCTGAAGAGTATGAACTCCGTCTCCTTGTTGGCGAGGTAGAGCTGCATGGAGCGCTGCAGCGGCGCCAGGTGGCTCCTGATGCGGCGCTGCGTCTCCGACACCGCGCCGGCGACCTGCTCCGGGGAGGCCCACGGCTGGGACTTCAGCTGCTCTACAGGACTGAACCCTGAAGCCTGGGAATACAATAAATCATAGATAAATAAATATTGGTGAACATCATCTAGCCCAAACTAAGCAGAGCATGAACTGTCGAAACCAGATGGCGGATAGATATATAGTTAGATGGCTGATAAATATACCTAGTCTTGCCATAAATATTGTCACGAAGAAAAAATATTTTTTTTTATTGCAAATAATATTTATTACTTTTACAGTGTGTTAGTTTAATACATAAATATAAAACAATTTAAAATATAAGAAGTGGTCTCCATTGGCTGCAATACAGTCCTTTAAACGTTGAGGCCAGTTATCAATAGAAGCACGCACTCTTTCCATGGGAAAATTCTTCACTGCCAATCGTATGGATTGTTTTAGGGACTCCAAATTATCATGGCGTTTAGAGCAAGCCATACTCTCTAAAACTGACCATAAATCATAATCCAGCGGATTAAGATCAGGACTAGACGACGGCCAGTCTTCAGCTCTGATGAAGTCCGAAACGTTCACTTCCAACCAAGACTGCGTGGACCGAGCTTTATGACCTGGCGCCGAGTCTTGTTGGAAGGACCATACTTGGTTATTGAACATGGTGTTGTTAAGGGGCTTAACTACCTTCTCAAGAATGGTATTTTGATACACTTGTGCCGATGTTTTGATACTTTTTTCACAAAAATATGGCTCAGTCACTCCTTCATAGCTAACACCCCACCAAACCATCACTGAAGTCGGATAATGCCCACGTTGCACTCTGTCGACTAATTGGGAAGCTTCCTTAGAGCTTTGAGCATAAATACGGTCATTTTGTTTGTTAAAATGTTGCTCAATTGTAAAGATTTTCTCATCCGTAAACAAAATTTTTCTGTGACCTCCCTTTGCGTACCGCTTCAGTAGTTGTTTCGATTTTACCACCCTATTCTTTTTTAAATTATCAGTTAAAAAATGACCAGTGCGTCTCTTATAGGCTGCAAGTCCTAAGTCATCTTTTAAAATACGCGACATGGTTCTGGGTGCTATCTTCACCTCCCGAGATAAAATCTTTTGCTTTCGGACAGGATTTCTTCGAATTCTTTCCCTTACTGCTTTGACCACCTTTTTCGTACGAACACTACGTGGACGGCCAGATCTTTTTCTGTCACAAACAGAGGAGGTCTCATTGTACCTATTAATAGCCCGGTACACAAACATTTGACTAATACCAAGCGTATGGAGAGTTTTAAAAAATGCATTTGGCTCCATACCAACTTTGTGTAATGCAATCACAGCGATTCGGTTCTCTTTATCACCCCACTCCATTTTAATATAGCAAAATATTGTACAATGTATTGGCGCCAAAATTAGAAAACCAAAACAATGAACAATCGTATAAAAATGACAGATTCCAAATTCAAATGTAATATCTTTCTTATTTTTAACTGTAACAGTATTTATGGCCAGACTAAGTATAGTTTTTTTGACGTGAATACGTCTTTAACATTGCTTCTATAGTGTGAGGCATTCCAAAATAAAAACCGGACAAGAGCAAGTCAGACTCGCACCGAGCATTTCGTACAAACTAGTAGATAAAAGGGGGAAATTATATATATTTTTTATATTTTCCTTCATAAATCGAAAAATATACATCGTAAAAATATTTAAAAACCTGTTTTAGCTTACACTAATGATGTTCTTTCATATGATACCCCACATGATACGGTTAAAGACTTTAAAATTTTTAACTTCATTCCTTGCATAAAGACACAATTTTTTTTGTGATTAAATTAAAAATGTCCAGTTTTTGGATTTTTTCCTATATGTGTACTCTAACACAATGCTTTTTGCCAAATTTCATAGTTCTAGCTCAACGGGAAGTACCCCGTAGGTTTTGATTCCCTAGTGAGTGTCGAAATTTGCGTTTTTTATGACATATTCGGCTGTAACTTCTTTTTGCGAAAACTGAGAAATTTTATTTTTATTTCTGCAGCAAGAGACTATGGATCTGCGTATGTGGTTTTAATTTCAACACGATACCTTTACGCGTTTACGCGTTCCCGAGATAAAGGTCTGACACCCGGACAGACGGACAGAAAGACAAACGAACAGACGGACAACAAAGTGATCCTATAAGGGTTCCGTTTTTTTTCTTTTGAGGTACGGAACCCTAAAAATAATAATTATAACTGAAATTGGGCGCCGTATTGCCAATGACGGTGGTACTCTCGCTCCGGTTCGTTCTTGGTGCAGAGGTTGGTCATTGCCATTCAGCGGGGTAATGCTGCCAGTATTATGGGCACCTTTGCGCCAGGATCGATTCGGGGCGGGTTATTTGAATAATTTTGAAATTTATTTGTGTAATTGACGTAAGCTTTTTTGTGGATTATTATATGTATTATTCATAAGCTATTAAATAACAAAAACCACATACCATCAGTTTTTTGTCATTTAAAAAATGAAACTAATTAATTCACGATTAATAAAATGAACTAGTAGATAAAAGATAAAAGGGGGAAATTATATATTTTTTTATATTTTCCTTCATAAAGCGAAAAATATACATCTAAAAATATTTAAAAACCTGTTTTAGCTTGTGCTAATTAAGCTCTTTCATATGATACCCCACATGACATGGTTAAAGACTTTAAAATTTGAACTCTGGACTGGTCGAATTGAGAACCTTCTTCGTTTTGGTAGTTGGTTAAAAAAACAACATTGGTTACAAAAAAAAATCCTCTTAGTATATAGTTCTAAGTTGAGACTAAAAGCATCAAATAAATATCTAATAAATTACTATTACATATATCCCACTGGAAAAAACACTTTTGTATGGAAATTGTAAGACCTTAAATTAATAAACCGTACTTATAAAGGCATGTAGGGCAGGTGAGGGGAAGACGGTGGATGAAAGACGCTTCCAATCGGTCTCTTAGGAAATCCATGGGGGAAGCCTGTGTCCAGCAGGGATTTCCTATGGCTGAGATTATGATGATGATGAGGCGTGTAAGTATATAAGCTGAGAACAGACGCACCTTGTCGAGGAAGGCTATGACGGGTTGCGCGAGTATGCCGGCTGCGTCTCTGATGAAGAGTTCGCAGCAGGCCTTCAACTGGCGGTCGACCTCCTTGCGCGAGTCCAGCAGGTGCTCGCGGACCTGCGGCGTGCCTTCCAGCAGGAACTCTAACAGGGCATTGTTGCTGGAGGAATGATACAAACAACACAGATTAAATAACTGGATTGCAGAACAGACATTCTATAAGTTCCATGACATAAAATAAGTATCAATGTTAAAAAAAAAAAAAAAACCTAACTGCAGAATAGCAGTTTTTGAAGCCTAACTTTCGATTTTGTTACGCTTGATAAGCTGTTGAGTGTACGTTTTTTGTGATAAAGTATGCGTAAAAGATTATAAATGCGCATTCTTTCGAATAATTCTAGTAAAATCACTTGTTTATTACGAAAAAGTTCGTTGGAGGTTACGAAAAAAGGCATTCTTTTATTTTAGCGAGAGATGTGTTATTAATCAAGTAAAAAAAATAGCCCATGACACTCAGGAAGTGAAGACGAATCTCACGACACCCGCACATCAGAATCAGTCATGTTTAGGCTGTAGGCGATATATACATACATACCACTATCCGTGAAAATCTATAGTTAGCTTTCTGATGTTATAATTTTAATCATAATTGTTACAAAGTTGTTGATTTTCCTATAAATAAATAAATATATACAAACATACATACACTCGAAAAACAACCCTCCTTCTTACGCAGTCGTGTAAAAAATACTCGAATCCTGAAATCTCTTGAATTTATTGAAAAACACACCTGTTCAACGAGAAAATCTGTCGAGGCTTCTGTATCAGCCCGTACGCCGCATTCTTCATATTGCTGAAGTCCAAACTGGTCTCCTTGATGACGAAGTCCACCTGGAAGGGTGCGATCTGCTCCCTCAGTATCAGCAGGTGTTTGATCTGGAACAGCTCTCCGTCGATGGTGGTCGCGCGAGACGAGATCTGCTTGGAGGCTGCGTCCACACCCTGGACGCAGAAGGAGATCGCCTCCTGGGCCAGCCCTTGGAACACTTTCTTCTCGAGGCATCGGTAGAGACGCGACAGTGCTGCCAGTGTTCTCCTCACACCTGGAAATTAATTGTTTATCATCGATAAGCCGAATGAAAGTTATTGTACGTTTTAAGAGAGATAGTATGCACTATCTCACTAAAAATGTACACACAAAAGCGTATCAAACGTAACGAAATCGAAAGTTAAACTACAAAAGCTGCTTTTCTGCAGTCGGGCATTTTCTTTTTTTTCTTTTAATATATATATATTTTTAGGGTTCCGTACCTCAAAAGAAAAAACGGAACCCCTTATAGGATCACTTTGTTGTCCGTCTGTCCATCAGTCCGGGTGCCAAGATCTGTATTTCGGGTACGCGTGAAGGTATCGAGTTGAAATTAAAACCTAACGCAGATCCATAGTCTCTTACTGCAGAGAGAAAAATCAATCTTCTCAGTTTTCATTTAAAAAAAGTTACAGCCGAATATGTCGCAAAAAACGCATATTTCGACACTCGCAAGTGAAACAAAACCTATGGGGTACTTTCCATTGACCTATAACTGTGAAATTTGGCAAAAAGCATTTGTTATACTCGTATAGTACACATAAAGGAAAAAATCCGAAAACTGTACATTTTGAAATTAATCACAAAAAATAGGGTCTTTATGCAAGGAAGGATATTCCAAATTTTAAATTGCTTTAGCCGTATCATGTGGGGTTTCATATGAAAGAGCTTTATTAGCACAAGCTAAAACAGGGGTTTAAATATTTTTACGATCTATATTTTTCGCTTTATGAAGAAAAATATAAAAAAAAAATATAATTTCCCCCTTTTATCTTTTATCTACTAGTTCGTACGGAACCCTTGGTGGGCGAGTCTGACTCGCACTTTTCCGGTTTTTTTTTTTTATAATCGAACGTTGTTCACCTGGGTACCACATTCCGTGCAGGTCGGCAGGAGAGGCGTGCGGCCGCCGCTGCGCCTCCACGTTGATGGCGGCGACCTCCTGCGACGTCGCAGACACGTCCGACACCAGCGAGTTGCGCGACTCGCTGCGCCTCACGGCCTGCTCTTGTTGGAGAGAGAGCGCGATTTGCTGGAAATACATACAATAAATAAATAAATATTTGGTGACATTTCACACAACACCATCTAGCCCAAACTAAGAAAAGCTTGTACTATGGAACTAAACGGCTGATAGAATACATATATACTTGTTTTTTTTGTAAATATATACATATTATGATACATAGAACAAACATCCACACACCACAGAACAAACATTTATATGCTCATCACACAAATGTTTGCCCTGGGTGGGTAGACATACTACCAACTGAGCCACAAGGCCAGTCAATAATGTGCCTAAGGTTTCCATTGATTAAATTAAATTGCACATACCTATACATAGGTTAAAGCATGGCGGATTAACTTAAAAGCAAAAACATTGTATTATGTCTTGCTGCACCCATATTTTGTGTAATAAATTAATTTGAAATGAAACAAATTTTAAGGGATTTATCGAATATATTTTACTTAATTTTATGACCTGACGTTTCGAACACTGCGGCGTCCGTAGTCAGGTGAGATGATCGAGTCTCACCTGTGACCACGGACGCCGCAGTGTTCCAAACGTCAGGTCATATAATTATCATGTAATGCCGAGGCCAGACGTTTTCCGCTTGCCACAAACTCCAAACTTCTTCAAACCCTTGGACAAATTGAGTGATCAAAATGTTTGTATCCACACGCTTGCGAGAGCGTTAGTATATTGCAGATAAGCAAGCATGACGGACGTCGAGCTCATGTACAATAAACTAGATGACCCGGCGTGCTTCGTATCACCTATCAATGAGTGGACTCGATATTTTCTCAACGTTTAAACCTTCCCTGGACTACGACAAACATTTCAAAACCAAAATCAGCTAAATCGGCCCAGTCCAGGTTCTCGAGTTTTAGCGAGACAAACGAACAGCAATTGATTTTTATATATATAGAAGATATTGGAGAACATTTATTACTTTACCGTTTGATTTTGCGTATAAGTATTATAAATATATTTTTTCTTTATGATCCTTATCCATGGGGTTCCAAATGCATGGTTCTGCTTGATAGCATTCTAAGAAATGCAAGATTTCTTGTGGAGACCAGTTACTCATTTTTTTTAAGCAACACAGTATCAAAGACTCACAAACATGTGGATGCATCGCAAGCGCTTGTCGCAAACTTCCTTTGATTTGGACATCAAAAACCGACAGAGCTGGGATCGGTGACAAACCAAGCCAAACGCTTGGCAAATCAAGCAAACGCTATCTTTGCGTTTGAATTTGTGATAGCTTGTCGAGGTTTGGCAAGCGTGTGGACCTGGTATAAGTTATACGCGATAAATCCGTTAAAATTTGTATAGTATTTGATCTATAATTTAATTTGTTTGATTGATCTCGTTCGTTCCTGTACAGTGCGCTGTACAGTAGGTACCTCCATCATTTGCAGTTTGTGTGGGTAGGCGACATAGACTTCTATAGATACACCAAGTGTATGTACCTAGCGTGTCAACAAGTACAATAAAAATCGCAGTTGACGACCAAGATTTATTTAATTTCCGGTTATATATACTTTCGATTCGATATTTTGTCGACTAGTTACTAGCGTACAAGCTCGCGGATGCATTGTGTTGAATTTCGCGCGGATAGAACATTCCATCACAAAATCGTTTATATGACGTCACAGTCGATATCAAAAATGTGGCACGCAAGGTTTTCATATAAATGAAGTCGCATACTCCATCTACTATGGCTGTGGGTAGGCGAGGTCGCCGGCCGCTCCTGTACAGTACGTACCTCCATCATGTGCAGTTTCTGTGGGTAGGCGAGGTCGCCGGCCGCTCCTGTACAGTACGTACCTCCATCATGTGCAGTTTCTGTGGGTAGGCGAGGTCGCCGGCCGCTCCTGTACAGTACGTACCTCCATCATGTGCAGTTTCTGTGGGTAGGCGAGGTCGCCGGGCGCGGCGCGGTAGTGCAGCACGTCGTGTCGCAGGTGTACGTACGCGCGGAACACGAGCCGCTCCTGCGCGTCCTGGAGCAGCGCGCGCGCAGACACGCCCAGCGCACACAGAACCACCGCTGGAAAACACCATCACCTCTTAACACTCTCGCTCGATAACAATATGGGTCCCAGTAGAAAAACCGAAGTAATGGAATGGTATCCTAAAAATGGGAAAAGACAAAAAGGACGTAATTTAAGAGATGGGACGATGACCTACCAAAAGGTTGGAGAATATTAGCTAGGGATGGGAGGACAACCTGACCAACAAACTGGTTGAAAATTAAGTGAAGAAGATGTGCTTAAGTGTAAATACATTCTATATTAATGATTACACACACTCACACACACATTAATATATTAATGTGCATTTAAATTGTCCTGTATTTTGATCAGTGAATAAAGGATTTTATTGTTATTAGAAAAACCGCAGTCCGGGAATATACAAATGTTACTTCAGTAGGTCTTTCATCATCATCATCTCAGCTCCAAGAAGTCTACTGATGGACGTAGGCCGGGAGACCTCATGGATCATGGATAAAGACTTTTTCCGAGAGTCGTATTATCATTATTACAAAAACATATAGCCTAAGACTCTCAGAGAGTGAAGACGAATCTAACAACACCCCGGACATCAAAATCAGTCAAGCCATTTAGGCTGTAGGAGGAAATATAGAAACATATGTACATGCATACAAATATAAATACACTCAAAAAACATAACCCTCCTTTTTACGGAGCCGGGTAAAAGCGGCGCATGACTCTGTCGACCCATAAGTACTTATTAGAGAGCAGTGAATTAGTAACTCACGGTCGAGGTTGAGTAGTGCAGTCAAGTAGTTACTCACGGTCGTGGTTGAGTAGTACAGTCAAGTAGTTACTCACGGTCGTGGTTGAGTAGCGCAGTCAAGTAGTTACTCACGGTCGTGGTTGAGTAGTGCAGTCAAGTAGTTACTCACGGTCGTGGTTGAGTAGTGCAGTCAAGTAGTTACTCACGGTCGTGGTTGAGTAGTGCAGTCAAGTAGTTACTCACGGTCGTGGTTGAGTAGCGCAGTCAAGTAGTTACTCACGGTCGTGGTTGACCTGCTCCTCTATGACCTCCACCCGCAGTATGACGCACAGTTCCGCGAGCGTCTCCAGATGGTTGATGTGAATGATCTGCGGCCGCAACGTCTCGTATAGCACGTTGCACAACGATTGTAGATACTCCCTGCGAGAGGAACAGTAGTATATAGTTGGCAGTCAAGCGCAAAACTAATCTTATATATAAAAAAATGTTCTTTAGTACTTTTTATTCGGTACCAAGCCGAAGACAACAAATTTGTAATCAGTAAACCTTACGAAAGAGCCGTAACGATAAGCAAAACTGTTTGCGAGTTTTAACTATTCTAGCACCATCTAGTGGTCGTTGGGGAAAATGAATTACATAAACATAATGTATGGTTATAGTAGCATTATAGATAAAAACTCTAAGTGAACCATCTAACAGATTTTATTTATTGGCACCAATTTCACCACCACTGATGGCAATCGAGAATTAAAGTGGTATGGTTTCCATACAAAGTCACGAAACAATAGTTACGTACGCGGCCGAAGGGAAAAGTACTTTTACCAATTATTTGTATATTTATATTATATTACCTTTAGTCTAAGTTTTAAGGAAGAACTTAAAACCCACAACACAGGTCACCCAAGAAGAGTCGAATATCCAGTAATTAAAGGCTTTTTTATTTGACAAAATTAATCTCCACAGACTCCGGGGTCTGAGACTTTTATAAAGTAATATATATATATATGTATTTTTAACTACTTATTTTTTTTTTATATGTAAGAGAGAGACAAAATTACACTTTAAACAGTTAAAATAACTTACTGGAGCGGCGCGCTCGGGTCCGACGCCGGTTTAGTGAAGATGTGTTCGTATAGCGCGCACTCATCTCTGCACGCGTGCGCGAGCAGCGAGCAGGCCGTCCTGACGAGCGCGCAATGGTCACGCGACAGCTTGGCGGCGGCGGCCCGTAGTGCGCCGGCGGTGGGGCCGCCCGCCACGCGCCCGCGCCGGGACGCGTACTCGCGCTGCAACTCGAGCAGGAGAGACGCGTAGCTGGGGACATTTATTTTATTTTCAATGATATTGATATTGATATTCTTTATTCACATAAAAACTTATCTATTATTATAACTAGTATAACACAGAAAATATTTATGCACTGTCAGTTTACAATTTTTTAGTAAAAATTTCATTTACAACATCAGTAAAAAATTAATTGCTATGTTACAAATAGTTACATTTTATAATTACATTTTATTAAGTTTTTGGTTAAATGGACACATAGAGTATAAAATAAAGCTGTATAAGGGCTAGGGTCACAAAGAATAAAATCAGCTGTATAGGGGCTTCGTCAATAAATAGATTAAAAAATAATAATAATATAGGAAATTAATTAATGGAAAATTAACACCTAATTACATACATTAGAAAATGGAAATAAGAACCGAAGGCCAATTAAATGGAACATTCCATCACAAAATCATTTATGTGACGTCACAGTTGGTACCAAAAATGTGGCACGCAAGGTTTCCATATAAATGAAGTCGCATGCTTCATCTACTATGTCTGTGGATATTATACTAACTCGGCATTAGTGTCCGCTCTCGCCTCCACCTCCTTGATAACGGTGGTTAGTTTGGGCGCGGCCGCCTGGAACTTGCCGAAGTACACCGCGTACGCCGTGTCCGCGCTCTCCTCGGCCGCTAGCACACTCTCGCACGCGCCTTCCAGCACGTGACAAGTGTACGAGCGGATCAGGGCGATGGCGCGGTTCTGCAGGTGACGGTACTTCACCAGGTACGTGTGACACTCCTTGTAGTTACTCTGGAATGTAATAAGTAAATATTAGGAGACATTTTCACACAACACCATCTAGCCCCAAACTAAGCAAGTCCTTGTACTATGGGAACCAGATGGTTGTTACAAAAATGTATATGTAATACATATATACATTTCTTTTGTAAATACATACATATGACACATAATATGTGTCATATGTCTGAAGCTCAAACATAAGATATGACAAAAAATATGAAACGAATATGAATGAAAAATATAAAAATATGCTTTTACTAAACTAACAATTTTTTCTTAATTTATGCACAATATACATCGTAAAAATATTTAAAAAACTGTTTTAGCTTGTGCTATAAAGCTCTTTCATATGATACTCCACATGATACGGTTAAAGCACTTTATAATTTGGACCCTCCTTCCTTGCATTAAGACTCTAATTTTTGTGATGAAATTAAATGTAGTTTTCGGATTTTTTCCTTTATGTGTACTATATGATAATACTTCTTGCCAAACTTCACAGTTATAGGTCAACGGGAAGTACCCCATAGGTTTTGATTCCCTTGCGAGTGTCGAAATATGCGTTTTTGCGACATATTCGGCTGTATTTTTTTTTACGAAAACTGAAAACTTTGATATTTCTTTCTGTAGCAAGAGACTATGGATCTGCGTATATGGTTTTCATTTCAACACGATACCTTCACGCGTTCCCGAGATACAGGTCTTGATGTGATCCTATAAGGGTTCCGTTTTTTTCTTTTGAGGTACGGAACCCTAAAAATAGCAATATGTCTCTACATAGTACTTTTACCTACATTTGCCCTCATGTAGTTTAGACAGACGTCGATCTTGGCTAGGAGAGTGAAGAACGCCTCACTGTTGACAGAGAGTGTGGGGCTGCCAAGTCGCTGTGAGAGATGCTCCACCTGAGTGAAGTACTGGAGCCGAGACTTTATGTCCTCACCTGGAATTTATATTTAAAACAATATAGACTAGGAAAACTGAATAGTACAGTGGAAGAATGTTTCCTTACTTTTTACCATCTAATCCGAACTAACTCTCTAATACCCTTTCCCTTCCATTTAACCCTCTAACCACAGTCAGATGTGGCGTCAAACGGACTCATGGTCTCGGATCCGCTGTCTACCCCGTAAAGGAAAATAGGCGTTATTATATGTATGTGGAAGAATGTTTTCTTAAGTCCCCCATAATTATTCGTGTATGATGACAAATAATAATGAATATAACAATTTATAAACTGATTTTAAGTAGGCAATTTTGATTATAAATATATAATTTCATTACATATTTTTGAATTTTGAAGTTTATTTGAAATTGTTTGTTTTTATTTATGACCATAATCTTAATATTTGAAAGGATGACGATTTGAAACAGCGACCCATTAGAAAATCTGACCCAATGAAAATAAAAAATTATTAGATAAAGCACTATTATTATTAACAGGATATTTACCGTGGTTCACATAAATTTTATAATTAATTATTAGATAACCATAGAGTTAATTATGGTTAATAAGAATGAAATTACCAATAGCAGAAAGTCGATTCTGGTCGGCCAACAGCTGCTCACTCATCATGTGTAGGGCATTTGTCTTGTTTGACACGAAGTTATATTGTTCCGTTAATTTGTTTAGATCTGATATTGTAGCATTAATCTGAAAAAAACAATACAAGTTAAGTACCTAGTAGGAGTATCTTATGATAATGTAGTAACAGATAGAATGCCAATAAATAAACTATAATTCAATCAGAAAAATAGCACTGGGTAGTAGCAACCAGCAGTAGGCTCAACTATATTACATCTGTATATTTGTCTTGACAGCAAGACAACTGAAGAGATCACCATGATCCATTTCTCCTTGAAATGCCCAAAATCTGTACATAGTGATTTAGGTCCATATTTTTTATGTGTGCTGCACAGGAATTTCCTGCAGCCTTCTCTATTTCCTGAGAAATATAATCTTGGAATTTACATGTTCCATCTTCAGCCATTCCGTTGTTTACCATCAGGCAAAACCATCTTCCATGTGAAGCTAATTCCAAGCTTCCATAATTTTCTATTTCTTGATAGTGGGTAAGTGGGTATAGTTTAAATAATTCTCATTCAGTTTAGTTTGGTAATTTTTATTACCTTAGCAAATTTGTAAATATTAGCTACTATAAATATATTTAAAATACAAACCTGATCTGTCAATGCCACACATTCATTTTTCCTGTCTTCCAACTGTTTGTGGTAGGTTTCGTATGGCGAATCTGCAGCCTTCATAGTGCTGTCATATAGACTCTCATACCACTCCAAAAAGTCATATGTGGAGTCAACAGGAGGCATCAGGACTTTATCGGTTTCCTCTTTTGTACTTGTTTTAGATTTATCCTGCAAATGTCATGGTTTTCTTAATAGTTAAAATTAAGAAAAACATTTTATCTGGTCTACATAGTATCATCCTTCAAAACTTCAGAAATATCAAAATATAATTACGTGTATTTTCTACTTTACTGTTGTTGTAAATTGCAAAGTATAGTATGAGGAAATATTGAAGATTGTCACGGTCTAGATTATAAATAACATGATAGAAACACTAGAGTTAGTAACTTAAAATAAAATATTGAAAATATACATACATCATCCAAATCGTTTGAAACTCCGAGTATAAGCGCCTCGATATCAAGTATTGCTTCCCTCTGATCGGATGTGAGAGGTGCTAGAGGGTTTTCTGAAGATTCCCATAAAAGTAGTTTATTTTGAATTTCTTTTAGAGTCATGTTATCCATTTTAAAATGTTTTTTCTTCTTTCGGCCAAATCGACAACTTTTTGTTGTTGTGAACTATGTTTAAGACATGACATTAATGACAGCAAAAAGTCAGATTATGATTTTGACATCAACATTGATACCTAGTTCATTTGCAAGGAATAAGAACCATAGACATGAACAATGAATAAAAAAACTTTATTGCCTTTCAACATAGTGCTATAAGCGCCATCTGTTGTTGAGTAGCATTTTTTTCCAATATAATTTTGTTTCTCCAGGTTAGCATTAAAGAGTTTGCACATTTGCAATTCGTCGAGTTCAACTTTGTATTGTCGTCAATCAAAGATTCCAAGAACATCGAATGGTTTCGTTACTAGGATGATGAAAATTCTTGGTCTTAGTTCTTTACTACACATGCGAATAGATGGCGCTATATACAGATTATTTAAGGAATTTAATTCTGGATCTTAGTTTTGTTACTACGTTTCCATACAAATAGAAATAGATGGCGCTATGCACTGACTATTATAGGGATTATCTAGCTACAAAACCCTGTAAAAGTAAATGCTTAAGGACAAAAACCTTTTCAGCGTAACTGATAAGATTCATTCCTTTTCACAGACATCGGTTATTTACACCTCTAACTGTCGCCAAGAGCTTAACTGGTGTTCAGAGCGGTATAGTCTCTCACTAACTCCTATTCTTATGTGTGGCTTAAACATCTTAGATCATGGCAGATGAGGTCGGGAACGGGAGTTGGGACTATATTTTATTTATAACCTGCCTACTATAAATAAAATATAGTCTAAAATCGCGACTAATATCCTTCTTTTTAGATACTTACTTCCTTTTAAGTCGAAGAAAATCCAACCTACTTTGTATCCTGTGATTTTTTGCTTGTTATCTCGAGAATTTTTCTATAATTTATATGATTATTTTTACGATACATTTATTAAAAACTATTTAGCCATGATAATCTCCTTGACAAACCGAGCTGCGTCGAGGGAGTCAAAGTTTATGGTAGCTTAGTTGGGAGACAGCCTCGAATTTGCTATTCGCAAGACCTACCAATATTTTCAAAGTTATGTAGTTTGTTGAATCCCCCCAACCTTAAAACGCAAACGATAACATCGCACAGAAACCTACTAGTCTATCAGTTCTTAACGTTTTTGAAGATATTATGCGGTCTCCCATCCTGCACTTGACCAGTGTAGTTTACTTATTCTTCTCACATTTGGAATATATCCCGTGTCCAGCAGTGGGACAGTTTGTACCAACAGGCAAACTGTTTTTTTAAATCAAGGGGTGAGTAATGAAACATGAAAGTGACTAAAGTAAATATTGAGAGTATAACTGAAGATGTTCAACTTATTGTATTTTATTACTCATCCCTTTAAATTGGTTTGTTATCTCACGAATACATATGTAGGTATATAGTGTGTAAGGTAGGATAGGGTATGGCCTAATAGTGAATCAAACAAATAAATCGAGTATAGTTTTGCATTTATTGGGTATGTATGAGGAACCTTTCTGGTCAACATAAGCTACAATGGACATTCTCTGTTTACAGTATATTTACAAATTCAGTATCGTAAAATCCTATCTAAAGCCTAGGGTAATGCTCTTCACGAGTATGCACATTACTGTTATATTCACAATAATTACGAAGACCTAACGAAAACTCAACTATACACATCATATGCTGTAGCGTTGTACAAAATACTACTCTCTATAGTAACATAGTGTCGCTCCGAGTGGGGCCGGCCGGGAATCGCACGCGCCGGCTACGAACATATGGGAGCCGGCGGCGGCGCCGGCGACCGGCGGCCGTTTGTTCAATAACGGAGCTAGTATTAAATACAGCGATATTTAAACTTATACATTCCTTGATACAGTCGTCGTGCGAGCCGCGCGGCGGAAGCGCTTCTCTCGCGCCCGCTCGCCGCGGCTCCTTAACACATTCTTACATTATGTACAGCTTCCCGACCGATTCTATTACAACTTGTACTATATACAAACAATTTTTTTTATAATTATTTAAAAAAATACAATGTTAAATTGCTATAAACCTCTATTTTGATATAGGTTTGGAATAAAAATAGTTTTTTTTTCGATATCAGCGTGCAAAATTGACTAAAGCCAGCAATCGCACTAGTCGACTCTCGCCACGGTTCTAATCTACACGACCCGACTCAACACATTCACGTCATATTAACTGCGGTTATACATTCAAACGTCTCATTTATATAATGTATTTAATAGTAAAATTATCATAAGTAAAACATAAAAAACCGCATGTATACAATTCATTCAAAACGCTATTTTAATCGTCAGATCATTATCCTCAGCACAAGGAAAACACTCTCAATTTACAATTATGGTGTATGCAAGTAAAAAATAATGTCGATAAATAACTTAACATTACAATTAAAATACATTTAAAAATAAATTAACACACAGTCCTTGTTCAATGCGGGGAAATATCCAACAATTTTTTAGCATTTATATAACTAACACACGTCTTACTGTTTACCTTACATGGAATACAATTACGTGGATAGATCTAAGTTAAAACCGAAAGACGAAACTAAAATAGAAAATACCGACAGCGAACCGCTAACACGTCGCTGAGATAGCAAAAGCATGGCAGTTAGCACGACATTGCACCCTAAATTAATTGAAGAATACGTGTAGTATTGAAGCTTGATATCGGTGTGTATGCGCGGACTCGACGGGCGTCGAGTCGGCGACATGGTGGGCGCTCGGCGGCGCCTCATCCCTCGGCGCTCGACCGGGGCGGTGTCGAGATCCCGTGTGACGTGAAGGTAGCACGAGGCGCAGCCGGCGCCGGGTGCGTACGGTCGCGCACCGAGGGGGAATAGAGCCTGGAGCCGGCATGGAGCCGGACGGCGGCGAGCGCGCCCTACGAGGCGGGCGGCGGCGGGCCTTGCGCCGGCGGCTGCGGGCGCGCGCCGCCACCGCCCGGCAGAGCCGCCAGCGTGTCCTGGCTCGCGTGCGCGCGCAGGTACGTGTTCTCTACCTCGAGCTGGTTGATCCTCTCCATCAGCTCGGCGATGCGCTCCTTCAGCACCTCCACCTCCTCGCGCACTGCGAACATCAGGTGGCTCTTCACCAGATCCTGGAACAATGAAAACGTTCACTTTATACAACTATCGATACAAACTGACAACTATCCAGATGTGGACACGGCTGATCAAGGAAAACAAACATAATAAAAAAAAGTAGAATAACAACACCAACATCAGGTCGGATGTGGTCAAACAGAAGTCTATATCAAGCAAATTCAAAAACAAGTAGATTTAAATTTGAAAAGAGAGCAGAGCAGATTCGTAAAATTCAGTTAATAAAATTAAACTAAAGAAAATAAAACATGGCATGAAACAAAATCAAAAATTTAAATTATATAAGTCAAATTAAAAACACTACTCTAGAATTATAAACTTGTGAACCGTACCACAAAAAGAATAAGAAGAAGCAGAACGCGAAAGACTAAAAAGCCGGCGTAGAATGAGAAGCAGCAAGTCAGGTGATACAATCCCTAGAACGTGCCCGCGACGCAATACAAATATCTCGAAAATACTAAATTGATTGAGTTCACAGAGCGATTTAAATTAAGAAATCGATAACACCATCGATTCAAACTTCACTATTCATAAAGGCAAAATGTCTTAAGCATAGAATGAAACGGAAACAATAAAATTATTCAAATAAAATGTCACACAAACAAAAGTTTCATTGCTTTGGCTTTTTCAAGAATAATTAAATAACGAACAAAAAAAATAGAAAAGATCAATAAAAACGATTTAAACGTACGGTTGTGTTAGGTACGACGACATAACAGGGCTCCTTCTGTCCCTTCTGCCTGATCTCGTAGAGGCAGCCGTCCCTCGGTTGCTGCACGACGTCGATCATGTTTATTCGCGTTGAAATAGTTTACAGGGTCAATGAGAATATGCGCGTCGCCGGCGGCGGCAGGAGTGCGACTGTAGAGCGTGGCCGATAACGTGTGACTCGCGAAACCGTGTGAAGTGGCACTGGCACTGGTGGCGCGGGCGTCCTGACGACTGGCGGGCGACTGGTGGTCTGCGCGCGCGCACGCCCTATATAAAACGGCCGCGAACACGTCACCGGCCACGCGATACGACCGTGCACCCTGAACTCAACAACCTACATCGATACCGCAGAGCCCTTATTTTTCGCTTTATTTATACAACCACATAAGATATTTATATCAAATCAAATATATTTATTACTCATAAAATAATTACATTAGTTCCTAATTAGGTACACTGTGGCCCCACACTAGACACAGGGTCCGTGTTGTGGGAACCTAATATCGAGCAGTCTTATTTTACATTTAACTTGGTTGAGGGTTGTCTGTTACACACCGTACACCATATATAGTAAAAGACACCGGATGCGGACTTGGAGACTCGATTTCGAAACGGTCCGCAATTACATCTTGGACAAGAACGAATTCGTGTCAGACACTAACAAGAATAATTGAGAAGTAAATTAAGCTATAATTACGGCACAACAAACACGCGGATGTGTGCACAATGTAATTGACGTACGGACCGCATTACATTAGAGCAAACAAAAAGTATTCCACAAACCGTCAGACTATATATTAGCATCGGTAAATGCGAACGTGCTAATAAATAACGACGATATTGGCGGCCGAATAAAGAATTTTCGATTCGTACCACCTTCAGACTAGAAATAAATCAGTTTCGACCGAAACGAACAAGATGTATAGATAAAAACAAATCTTGGAACAATATTGTTTAAAAAAAACAGCAGTGTGAAATATGTGTGCCTTTTTGAAGATCGTTCACCATCAATTAAGATTCATTGAAATCTATCTTTGTTAATCAAGAAGTAACTCGGCAGCAGCGCCCAAAACAAAAACAAGTCCGAGTGTGCCACATTTCAAAACCAGTAGCATTGAAGCACAAACTAACTAATAAATAACTCATTCAAGCCAATATAAATAACATTAAAAGAGCTATTTCTGTATGCCTCCATAACTATTATAGAGCTAATAAACATTGGAATAATTAAGCTGATAGAGAGAGCAACATAAAGAGATCAATGAAAACGATGGATTAAGATTTTATGATAATAGACATAGAGAATGCGGATAACAAGTCTTGACAGTCATACAACTAAGTAGATGTTAATAATAACTGACACAATTTACATAGTATATGACGATACATTGTTGAATCGATTACACATAAAGACGATTGAATATTTTATTATAATTGAATTAATAGTAAAAATTAAAACTAAGAAAAACAACGTAAGAAAATATTGTACCTCATCGCGGGTAGTAAATTGTCAGACAGAATATTTTCCCGACGTTTACGATAAAAACGAGCGCCAGATCAACGTTCTAGAGATTCTCATAACGAGACGGTGAGTAAGATATGCACTCAGGAATCGCCGTAGAGTGGCTAAAAGTGGTCTGGGCCGATTTGTACAATGTTATAATTAGAAGAAGAGAAGTATAAATAGCTGCATTGATGAGATCTTGTCGAGTGGCGGTTCGAGTGGGTGCTGCGACCTTCAATTAGGAAGAACCCGTGCGCTGAAATTGCACCAGTGGGATCCGGATCTGTCAAGCATTGCCACGTCACACTTGCTGATCGATGCGGCGCCAGTGTACCATTTATACTCTTTCTAATATTTGCAATAATATCAGTCAATTGAAAAGACTTGTGAAGACAATTTTCTGTGCTGCACTGACACAAATACATTTGCGAACTAAATGGAAAATGTGCGAGATTTTTTCCTGGGTTGTATTTAAACAAATTTAACATTGTAGAAGTTAAAATAAACACAAAAGTTTTTTTTTTTATATATATTTTATAGAAGATAGATCTACGATTGACCACCAACTCGCTTGATGTTAAGCGACGGTGTGGCCGAGGATGGAACTCGTCGATCTAGAAGATATCTATTCACTCTAGCCTAGAAAATTCCAAGATTGTAGGTCTCAGGAAACAGAGATGGCGGCAACGAATTCCATTCTTGTGCAGTACGCAACAGGAATGTGGATCGATATCGCTGAGTACAGATTTTTGGCATTTCAACGAGAAATGGGTGGTAATTCGCCGACTTTCTGCTAGTCCTGTAGTGAAATGGGGAGGGTGGAATTAGGTCGTGAAGCTCTTGCGCACATTCCCCGAAATAAATCCTGTAGAAAATAGACAGACATGCTACTAATATAGTAATGATAGCTTTTCACTTTACAATCGGTACTAATGCTAATTTGGATAGAATGTAAGTAAACAAATTAAACAATGTAGAAGTGGTGACTAAACAAGAAATGCAGAAAATGCCAACTTTTAATTTACTGACTAAACGCCAAAGAGAAAAGCTAGAAAGAACTAGAGTACGTTGATTAGTAGTTGGCAGGTTGCGTTAACACAACGCCCGCAAATTAAACACCACTTATCGTTGTTGTCCGACATTTTCATGTCAGTGGGTAAATGAGATAAGGATGGTGTGTTTGAAAAACAAATTATTGAGGCCGTTCTGATAGTGAGGCAGATTTTGAAGATAGAAGTACTACATGCAGCAACGGTAAGTAGTCGGAGTGCAATGAACCGCAGTATAATACTAAGTGAAGCAGAGATCAGAGCGGTTGTATAACCAGTCCCAGTGTCGCTGCCTGTCGTATTGTTTTAATTGCAACTGGTCAACAGCGGTAGATGGCACAAGCTAGTCGACTTCTGTACGTGTGGGTTGATCTCTAATTAAGTACTGGACATAATAATGCTAAATTAATCTTTAGATTGTGTCATGTTATGACTGGGACTGTGGGATAGGAATAGAGTTCGCAATGGCGTTATATAACTTTCAACAATTATCGCTAATATGAACAGCGTAGATGAATAACATAAACATAGCGATTACGTATAATCTAAATGCTGATTTAGCACACATCACGATTTCAGACTGATTAAAAACAAATAACATACGATAAAAGAGGGACGTCGCACTTTATCGATTAGCAATTAATTCATAAAGCAGCAAATCCTCGCATCCGTATTATGACTATTTATGCCACCGCTGTTGACGCTGATAATTGTTATCGTGAGATAAATGTAATCATAATAATAACGAAAACTATACTAGATATTCAAGCAACGGGTCAGCTAGGGGAGCCGACTTCGATCGTAGTCTACATAATAAGTTGGATTGAAACATTCGATGGTGGTGGCAGTGGCGAGGAACATACTACTTTAAATCGTATCGCTGTAATGACATCACCCCAAACAAAACAGGTTCATATGGATGAGCACATGTCACATTAAAACTACACTATGGTATATTTCAGTAATTAACTACGGTCATAACAGTGATGATGTTTACATAACCAGATAATTATGTGAACCGAAATAAAGTCAGTGATTGAGAAAGATCGCTCCTAGTAAACTTGATTCGCAATGTTTTTATAAACAAAATATTTAAATGCACTTAAAGGTTTTGTAGAGTAATAATTTTATTAACGAGCCATATTTTTATTGAAGAATTAATTTCTCCGTTCTGAGAATGTCGAGCAAAACAAGATGATTGCGCATAATTTGTTTTTGCAGAGGTGGAGGTGAAAGACAAATTGACCGCTCCAAGTGCCCCAACTCTTGGAGCTTTAAATTGAAAGACGTTGAGTCTCAGTCTGGAGGAAGTTGAAAAAACTCGACGGGAATTTACCAATACACATACTGAAACCTGCACAACAGGTTGTCGATCTTCTAAAGAGAACTTGTAAAAGTGGTCGGACGAGACAGGCTTTTCCACATGCGCGGTTGGCTCGCATCACACATACGATTTTCTCCACATCTCGTGTAAGTTTGCATGACTAACACAAGTCATATACTTCGTTGCGATCGCAAGATAACCACGATGTTTGCGGTGTACTTTTACAGCTTGACATACAAAGGCCGGAAATAAATATTGAATTTGTATATAATGACGAAGCTTGTGTTTGTTGTACATGAATTACCATCCAATAACAACTATTTTCGCGCGGTCGCTGTGAATTAGTGGTGATGCTATAATTAAAATATGATCGCAATGTTATGCGTGTACACATAATTTTCAGGGCTATTGTTTCGAAATGAAATTTGCAAAGTGCGCATCTAGAGGTGTAAAGTTATTTGATAAACACGTGTTCAAACATCGATATAATAATGAAGCGCCGGTATTTTGCTGTGTTTGGTATTATGTTTGCGCAGTTGCCGTAAATGGTGACAATACATTTATTAATAATCGTGACATAGTTCTAAAGTTATCCAACAAGACGTTTGCTTCAAACCAACTACAAACATTTTATTTACATTTTCTACATATACGAGCGTATATAAGTTTGTCAAAATATAATGTCGACATTCTTCAATGTCGTCGGAGTTATCTTTAGTAAGTTTTATTTTAACAACATATTTTATTTTGTTATTGCTGACCAGAAAACAATGTAACGTACAGACATCATGAAATCATTTACCGAGAGTGTTGAGAATACAAAAGACAGAAATAGAGACAGAATTGAGAATACAGACGTACTGAAGACACCTACGAGAATTCAACAGTGAGTGGAGAACGTAACCGTTTTCTTTGAAATAAATATAAATACAAGATTTATATCGTGCTAATCCTTGACCTGATCACCTGCAATATCTACATAATACTCTCTACCGGCAACGGAACACGTAGGTACAATGTAATATCTTAACAGTACAAAACAAAGTTTACATAAACACGTATTGACGTACCGTCTCGTAAGACTAGATAACGGCAATGTAAACAAGTGAAAATATTAACCTCATCTCGACTCTAATCTGTCGCATGACCTGCAGGTTGATGTCACTCGGATCCTTATATCGGATAATTTTATTAACTATACACTCGTAGACAATAAAAGTAACTTTATAGCTAACATTTACCGATGTTTGCAGAATGTAACAATCTCTGTTTGCTATTTACCTTGCGTTTCCTATCTTGCTTTACATTGCCGTCACTAGTATTATCATTGCCATCATATACAGCGTTCTCTATCCCACTGCTGGGTATATGCCTCTCTCTTATAATGTCATCAGCCTCGGTTATGTACCAATGGAGTCCAGGCTTATCGTTTCTATTAATCTAGAAAACTGGAAGTTTATTTTAAATTAAGCTTATGAAGTTACTGGCTTCATGCAAATAACATCCCGATGCTACTCAAAAAACAGTTGAAAATCCCGTGAACAAGATAAATAATAAGTTTTCATAAGTAATTGTAACAGACCTAGGTATAAAGTATGCAGTAAGCACTTCGTTACATAATTTTGTCGTTGTTGAGCACGTAATATTTTTCATATCAAATATTTAAACAAAGAATTAAGAGTTCTTGGGTGCTTTAGATAACTCTTAAACGTTTATGTTAGTTTACCTTGACAGATTATTAAAGTGATAATATATATAAATACGTATTCGATCCTTATTGTAAACTTCAAAATTTTCAGCATAAACATGTTTACAGAGTATTTTACAATCTGGTTATAGTCTATCTTCGATGTGTTGGTCGATACGCAATCAATAGATTATACATATTTATCTTGGTAGATTTCCACGGATACTCGTATTTTTTCCATCATGCGTGTTTGTGTATTCTATAGCATTGAAAAATAAACATTTACTGGAAAAAAATACAGATAAATAATAACGTACATAAATATTTGCAAAGTTAATGCGTATTTTCATTTCAAGTATAACTTTGAAATCAAAACAACTTTGCATATATTTAACCAAAATGTAGTATTAATAAGGTGAAATAAGTTACTAAATCAGGGCCGATTAAGAGATTGATACCATGGTACCATGAAACACAATGACTTATGATAACAGAAAACACCCAAACAACCAAGCAAATGACGTGAAAGTTACAGAACGTTAAAATGCGGTCGATATTACAAAGCCGCATAGTAAAATTTTACGAACAGATCGTGACGGGGAGTGTCGATACACTGGAGCCGTTAAATATGACTGCTTCATTACAAGCAAGCGGTTTATTTTCCGAGAAGAGCATCAGGAGCGTTTCCTAGCTTCGTGATGCGATTCCAATCGGGCGCGTGCTCGGCGCCTTCTTAGTTGCAAATTAGCCGATGGTTGTTTGGAAGCACGCGACCGATTCGCGCGATCCCCCTGGTGTCTTAGAGTGTGTACTCCGTACCGGGTTCACTAGAACCAGCCGTCTAATCATCGGAGCACGTGTCTCCAGCGGGCCATCGGGGCCGGCTTTCCTTCCGTGTCTATTCTTGGCGCAGAGTCCCGTCAGGTCACGCTTGCTTAATGCAAATCACGTATACAATGAAGGAATTAGCATGCCGCGTTGTTTGGACCAAATAAAAATTTCCACGCGCGCGTTACAAACAGCTCTTCTACATAATACAGTATTTATCGATAATATATTAGAAACAAAAACATTATAACGGTTGTTTTCAGTAGTAAAACAGAATGTCGCAAATTGTACCTACCTACATATACGTATAGCATCCATCATCCTAGTTAGACTAAAAAGAAGCAAGAGTGTGGTAAACGGTAGAGCGGAATCAAAGAAATTTATGTTTGAACAGATGTGAGAAATCGGGTCAGTGATGTGAGCTATGGTCGGTAAACATCAACAGATCGTCCCGCGCGAGCATGGTTTTCTTCGATGACGTAACACTGGGCGGAGACGGAGATCTTGCGAAAACGCCGGAGTAACACAGAATCCAAAATTATATACAATCTGCAGGTGTACAGTACATTCATCGCGACGTGTAAGAGATGGCGTACCTCAAGGTGGACCGGTTCACTCGTAAATACTGGTCGCGAGACGTTAACTCCATGCTGTAGATGTTATTATTACTAGAGCAAGTGATCTCAGAATAACTGACTTTACAGACTGCGCTAGTTATTCAATTATGTCAAACGGACGATTTAGTTGCACATAATTATTTGTATTTGAATATTTTAAATGAGATTACAGATATATACAAGTTTACTAATCGTAGCAATTAAGTAACTCGTTCATAGCATCATAAGACATGTGCGTGCAGTGACACATTTACGACAGTAGAGGTTACGCGTCATTTCTGTAAAAACCGAAACTGTGTTACTGAGACTACTGAAATTACTGTTTATTAGGCTTTCGTACTAAGGGTGCTGGAGCCTATTCGTGAGGCTACGGTGTCTGGCTTACACTTGAACGGTTGAATCTTTCGTACGGTAATAGATACAAGTATCAAAATTGGCAAGATTGTAGGGTTCGTTATGATGTAAATCAACAATTTTTATATATTTTTTTATTCGACGATAGGCTTGCGGTTGACCGTTAACTCACCTGGTGTTAAGCGACAGTTACGATGGAGCGCGCTTGCCTAGAAGACCTATTCACTCACGATTTGAAGACAGATTATATCTATTTGGAAAGATCCATTCAAGAAGCGCATTCCACATTTTGGCGGTACGCACAATGAAAGTGGAGTCAAAGCGTTTCGTACGTGTTTTCGGGACATCAACCATGTAACGATGTCGCTTTTTCGTGTTTCTTACTGTCCGATAGAAAAATGGGCATGGGGGAATGAGATCATGTAAAGCAGACGCACACTTACCGAAATGTAAAATATCAAACACTAATATTATCAGTTTTTTTATCATTTAAAAAATGAAACAAATTAATTCACGTTGTCGTATGACATAACGAGTGATAGATGGTGCTTCCGTCGATATAATATTTTTACTTTAGGTAGGTATGCCATTAAATACCTAGCACACAATAAAAAGCCCGCCGCACAGTCATCTTGTTTTATCAAAGTTACGCTAAATATGCGTACCATTTCAGAATATTTCTGTATAGAAAATATGTGAAGTTACAAAATATTCATTGTTTAATAGCACATTTTGCTTATTAGTCCTGTTTCTGTGTTCGTATGTTTTTCATGGGAATACGGAGGCCTCGGTGTGCGTATGAAACTCGTACTTTGCCCGATTTTTAGGGTTCCGTACCTCAAAAGGAAAAAACGGAACCCTTATAGGATCACTTTGTTGTCCGTCTGTCTGTCTGCCCGTCCGTCCGGGTGTCAAGACCTGTATCTCGGGAACGCGTAAAGGTATCGTGTTGAAATTAAAACCATAAACCCAGATCTATTATAGTCTCTTGCTGCAGAAAGAAGAACCAAATTTCTCTGTGTTACGACATATTCCGCTCACTCTCAAGGGAATCAAAACCTATGGGGTACTTCCCGTTGACCTAGAACTATGAAATTTGGCAAGAAGCATTGTGTTATAGTACACATATAGCAAAAAAATCCGAAAACTGTACATTTTTAATTTAACCACAAAAAAAAATCTTTATGCAAGGAATGAGGGTCCAAATTTTAAAGTGAATTAACCGTATCAT
Source organism: Lycia hirtaria (assembly GCA_947563715.1). NCBI lineage: Eukaryota > Metazoa > Arthropoda > Insecta > Lepidoptera > Geometridae > Lycia > Lycia hirtaria. Next base: position 3,375,900 of record OX387383.1, read on the forward strand.
GTGGGGTATCATATGAAAGAGCTTCATTAGCACAACAAACAATTAAAACAGGTTTTTAAATATTTGTACAATGTGTATATTTTTCGGTTTATGAAGGAAAATATAAAATAATATATAATTTCCCCCTTTTATCTACTAGTTTGTACGGAACTCTCGGTGGGCGAGTCTGACTCGCACTTTTTTTTTCAGATAACCACTGCGTACATTGCATCGACTCTTATCAATTAATATTATAATAGTTGGTCCCTATCTCGTCTTAATCGCATAATATATTATATTAATTTTATCATGTGTCGAGATTAAAAGCAATTAGATAAACTAACTGGATACTATAAATGGAAAACTACAAATAGATCCAATGATAAAATCGATCGAATGGTGACAATGTGACAAGCAACGTGATACCTGAGAACCTAATAGATGTATCCTGAGTTGAGCGGAACCCTATGAATAGTGAAAACATCAAATGCTTATTAAGGAGGCAAGGGAGAGCGTTGCAGGGAGTGATAAAAATACTGATGCGATGGTAGCGGGCACTAGGGCCGAATTGGGGTCAAACGCTTGAGGCCATCTGCGTTGGCTAATTATAGATGTTGAGACGAGCCCAATAGCGCAACGCACTGAATCTCAATTGAAATCGCACTGCATGGAGAGATAACTAAAGAGCTTGCAGCTAATACACAGGAGGCAAAGCACCTCTACTTGTGCAAACGGACCGGATCATAATCAATACCAGTTGTGAAAATTATGTAAGTATATGAAATGGCAAAGTATTTCGACTCGCATGTCTATCCACGAGGCTGTCATTGACATTATTTTTATTGCGAAAAAGTAACTAGTTTGTGTGAGTGAATCCACTGAATCTCAATTCAAATTGCGCTGCATGGAGAGATAACTAAAGAGCTTGCAGCTAATTCACAGGAGGCAAAGCATCTCTACTTGTGCAAACAGGACAGATCATAATCGATACCAGTTGTGGAAATTATCTATATGAAATGGCAAAGTATTTCGACTCACATGTCTATCCACGAGGCTGTCATTGACATTATTTTTATTGCGAAAAAAGTAACTAGTTTGTGTGAGTGAATCCACTGAATCTCAATTGAAATCGCGCTGCATGGAGAGATAACTAAAGAGCTTGCAGCTAATTCACAGGAGGCAAAGCACCTCTACTTGTGCAAACAGACCAGATCATAATCGATACCAGTTGTGGAAATTATCTATATGAAATGGCAAAGTATTTCGACTCACATGTCTATCCACGAGGCTGTCATTGACATTATTTTTATTGCGAAAAATAGAAACTAGTTTGTGTGAGTGAATCTCATCTCGACCGCAAAAGGAATAAAATAGAATATTTTATTTGTTCTCCGTGTGATTTACGACATTAGAACGGAACGGGTATTAGAGTCAATTGAGCCATAACCGACCATAACAGAATGTATGAAGAGTATAAAATAGAAGTTATTGTCACATTAGAGTCGTAAAAATGCAGTGTGTTTTATGCTTGGGGGGGCAGGACGAGACGCATTTCCTGGCCATTACGGAGGGGAAGTCATTAGCGATTCCACCAGTGAGCCCGATATAATAACGGTGTTATGCACAAGCATTGCTTTGTCTTTATAAACACGGATAAGCTCCCTGGAGATTGCCATTATGCAACCGAGTCGCGTGGAACGGATTCATAACGTGCGACGATCGCGCGATCACGCTGTTGTGGCAGAAACGAGATAATTTCGACATTTCCTCAATAACGTTCGAGGCTAGTACATGTACCTATATCTACGTCATGTGTAGGCACATTATCAATCGATATCGGTCGGCGCAATCGCTTGACCGATATTTCATTTGAGCGTTAAGTGCTTTCCGTAAAGTGCGTTTTAAGATGTGTTAGGTTGTTATGAGGATATTGTGAAACAGCTTTTGACTCTTTAATTGTTCTTAATGTGATTTCTAGAAAGCAATGTCGTATTTTAAATGATTTGGAATGGAAGCGGTGAAATTTTGTAATCAGTAATCGTAGCGAATCACTATTAGACGTGCCGATTAGTTCATTGGCTTTCACTGCGATTATGCGGCTCAAGGAATAACCTGACACATTTCGCTAATTAGTTATAAAGGTATGCGAATTAATGACGAAGCCGAAAGAAAGGTCATCGGTGTATGCAAAAGGACATTTGTGATTGCTGCTGCTACATTCAAGTCGATACCATCGTGTAAATAATCTTTAGTTTCTTTCATCGTTTCGCTTATGCTATATATACCACTACTAAAAAAAAATATCTCACAAAACTCGTATCTAGTTTGGAGAGCACGCGGAATGCACGTGGCCGACTGACATGGCATTGCATAGAGATACTGAATTGCAAGTTGGCACTGCTTACAGTATGGCTAAACAAGAACAAAAGAGCAGCTTAACTATAATAGTGTATATAGATTTTTTTAAATATACACTGGATGACGTAAATAAAATCTATACGCCTAAAATATAACCAACAAAATAGAACAACAAGAAATGCGGAAAACAGTTAAAATTTTAGTAATGCTGAAGCTAAAGCTCCTCATTAGATTCCCTGTATCGGGGTTGATATGGAATACGTAGAATAACACATAAATAAAAGAAAAACTAATAAATAGTAGATAGAAGATTATATACGGTTCCGTGTAGTGTCCGTACTAGATTGCAGTTTGTATCTTGACGATGTTGCACAAAAACCTAGATTGCGCACACGGCGACACATTCTAGGTAATGCTTGGAAAGCGCATTAAATTGAATGGGACAGACTAATTACGAGGAGGATTTGCGGATTTATAGTGAAGCGGACTTCACACAGGCAGTAAGCCTATAATTCTAGATTCTTGGAGGATGTAAAAAGGATAGATTTGATATAAAAGATTTGAAGCCACATTGGCGCGAGATAGAGCCTATAATTTACTTGTACAAATAAATACAAATAATTAATTTACAACACCATGTTTACAAGTCAAAGTGGCAATACTACAATAATAATGAAAAAAAAAAAAAATTGTGGAAAACTTTCTCAGTCTTTACAAAAATTACATTATATCAATAATTTGAGAAATAATTAAATAAATCAATAGTCTGGCAATTTTAGGAAGTCATCTATATCGTAGAATTAGCGTTCCATCAGCCATAGTTTAAGTTTTCGTTCAAAAAAATTACAATTAATTATATATTACATTAAATTATATAACTCGTAACAGATCGGCGTTGTCGTTGCAAACGTTCCCGACGACATTTTGTTGACATTTCCTTTATTACAGACAATTATGATAATAGCCAATGCGTAATGAGAATTAAAATCACGTATGTATCTATGACGCGCTAGACTTTGTATCAGAATGGAATTATAGTTAGATGGCACGCGATATCGACCTTAAAACATCTTTGACTAAATTCTAAGACAGACTCTGCTTGTTTATTATTTTAGGACTGAGTAAATAGGGGCCTTTGTTTGGTGACCCACCTGAGTTCCCAATTTGAGTTCTATTTTCTCGTCTATATAAATGGAGATAGTTGTGATTGCATTGTATACGAAATACAAATTAAGATTGGGAAAAAATTTAAAAAGACGAAATCAACTGGATCAAAGTAAATTAGTTACTGTAAACTAATTGAAGGAAAACAAGAAGAAAGCTAAAGATTGAATATGAACGTCTTCTTTACTGACAAAGAGAAGGAGGATAACAGTAAAATAGTATGGCACTGTAACAGACAAAGTTGAGTAAAAAGTAATATAATAAAGGAAATGGTTACTATTACTCACCATAGCTTGCTCGATCTTGTTATCGATGGCCACCGCGCTGGTGCCCGATGCGCTGTAACAATAGAAAATAAACAGTTAGTTAAATAATTCAAGTGGTTTTAATCTAATTAAGGTAGGTAAGTAGAGACTAACAAGCATAATTAAAAGTAGACAATACCGGCGCGTACTAAGTAAAACCGCAAAAAGCGGGTGATATCGATTTGGAGGATGACGACCTCAACCAAGATGTCTTCAATCGCCAATTCATTCATTAATTCGAATCAATAAACTTCATTCGTACAAACGTTTCCTACACTAAACGTTTCCGCAACATTACCGATTCGACGTGCAGCGTGCTTACGTATTTTTATCTTTTACACAAAACAATGTCAAATCGGATACTTATACATACGTTGTGTACACAGCAAACCAATTAAATTATCGGAAAAGAATACAAGAATCGCTCGTATTAATCATTTTATCGGACGCTTTCACGATTATTGTCGACAAAACAAATGCAGTACGTCACAGTAGAATTGTTACGGCAGTACGACCGCACCTACATAATGAGCATAATACTCAGTGCATCTGGTCCAATGCAGCGTACGATGCGAATTGGAAAGGTGGTGCAAGGGCAGGAGTGCCTTTGTAGATTATACATTTTAATATATATAATTATTAACTTCAACGAGCAGAAGGAACGGTTATTTCGAGATAAGCTTCCGCCGGTTGCACGGATGATTACGCTATCGAACAGCGGTTTGTGGATAAATATTGCAAAATTGGGGACTCGCGCTGCGTGACCACCGCAACAATACCAGTAAACAATAGACCGCATTTCGGTGGATTCAAAACAATCTGCTAAATTATTTGCGGCCATGTTGTGATCGATGGGAATAGTTTACGTCACCGCCGTAATATGTAGCAGATATCAGACTTGAACACTTGACCTAGAACCAGCTATCGATTGAACCACAGACACGCTGTCGCCAAACCACCGAATACAATAAACGGTTCTTTTGTAATAAATAAAATACTTCAAATAACACGTTACAACTTACTTTATATAGAAATATAAATTATGCATTCGAAAAAATTGCTATAACTGCATTATAAATGACAGCCAAGTTTGTCGGGTAATCGATCTCAATTAAATAGCTTTTTTGTTCGCTTTGCTGAGACGGAACTGGGAATTACAAAACAGTAGATGCACCAAAGCAGTTACGTGTCACGAGATCAACACGCGGTGGATGTCATGTGCTTTGAGAGTGACGACGCGGACGCAGACACACTCTACTTAGCAACTGCTGATTCCATTACCGGCGATATTGCCGGACTCGTCCATTATGATCCAATCACGTCCGTGTAACAGCTCCGATGGTTAAATGTGGCACGGCTAACGTCGAGCGTACTTGACTTTCTCCGGACAGATTCCGTGTCGCGTCAACGAGGTGAACAACACCACGCTAAAGTTGAAGCCATTGGAGCGTTGAAAACCGCGGATCGATTTCGACCGGTCCGCTGCCACCGCGAACTCTCTGTGACGGTGGCCGTGGACCACATGACCACCGCAACACTGTGACCGTTTCGAGCTCCAACACACACGCACATTTTTATGCAATCCGATAGAATTATTATGTAAACACAGGCAGGCAGTTCTAAAGATTATCTATGAAAGGTGACACTGAGGCGTTGACAAAAAATAAATAATTTAGCTTTCTCTAAGCAGATTTCGTCAAAAACAAGTTTTAATATTCAGTGGGCGGTTGCGCAAGTTTGGAAGTTGACAAAATTGCAAGCGAGTGTTGACGGCCCGTGAAAAGAAATAAGTGAAACATAAGCCGTCAGAGAAAGTACTGCAGAAATGTGACGACAGTTCTCGTCCAACGCCGCAACTAAACGATCATAATTAGTAATGCAAACAGAGTTCACTAAATCCAACGTTCCTAAGACAATCATAAAGAACGTGTTGTCCTCAGCTTTCTCAATAAATATACAGTAAATAAATTTCTTTTTTTTTCAATTCAAATATAACCCAAGCGGACCTGGCTACAAAGCATTATTTGACACACAAGTTTCAAAAGTCATCAGCCCAAAATACATTTGAAACGGAATCGGCCGGTGAAGTTCGTTGGGTAAGATATTCATACGAATGAAAGAAGTACCTTCGTTAGCGTTGAAAATCCGTACAATGCGAGTGTTTCAAAAGATGTTAAGTAAATAGGAGCGGCAAACAAAGAGATAAACGTTTTGTCATCAACTCATCGCACACGTGTGTCTTTCGTGTTTGCGTATATCCCGTCTCTGCTGTACTTTAAACGAGCCTGAGACAAAGACTCCCGAGAGTAAGGGTTTTTATCAGCGCCATCTGTTCACGGACAAAAGAATCTTCAAGACCCTTTTCAATTTAATGAACAAAAACAATATGCCCTTTTCTTTGTGTGCCATCATATCATACCGCATCACATCATTCACGATTAAAATAGCATCTGCCAAAATTTAAAACTCGTGCTGGCTTACCCGGTTTACGAAATCGCCAAACCGGTCCGAAAATCTTTTGTTCACAAAATCAAGATTTGGAATTTATCTTTTGGGCGAGACGAAGTGATTGTGTAAGTTTGTTTATACGAATTTATATTAGGTAAAATTACATATGGCGAGGTTACTGCTTGAAATATAAGCAGGTGTATAAAAATTCACACTTGAATATTATAAAGTTTGATCTGTGGCATTTAAAACTTTGTAGCAGTTGAAAATTACAACATATTTTTTTAATACAATATAAGATTTTGTACAATATAACTTGACTACGTATAAAAGGATTATAATAATTGCTTAGCAACTAGTGCTGTAAACCGATATCAATAGCGGAAATCTAATAAAGCGCATTCATGAGTCACCAATGAGCACTGTGTGCGACCAACGTCCGAAACGTGTAAAAACAATGCCGGGTACCAAACAAAGGTCACATGAAGAAATTATGCGAGCAACATGAAAATTCAACGACTTAGTCATTGTGTACAGTTTTTAAATGCGTATTAGACTAGACTGCGGTGCCGATAAATGGTATCGTTAAATTAGACGCTAGCGTAGAACATTTTAAAAGCATCGGGGACTCCTTAGTTAATTGCTCTATCAACATTTGGATAGTTGCAAATTGAGCTCGCGAGTGATCATGAGTACATTGTACTTGGTCAAACAACAGCAGGTTATCAGCGTGTTGTAGAATGGTTGTCGCATTGTTATCGGGTAGCAAGCGAGTTGCGCACGCGCAAGGTCATTGAAGGGAAATCGTCGAGTTTCATGACGACACGAGTGGCGCCAGAGTTACATCTCCAAGCTATGTTTCATAACATATTGTCAGTTTGAATTACACCGAGAACAGGCCGTGGTAAACGTCTAAATGAAATATCGTTTATTCTAGAAAGGTTACGTACTTGGTGGATACCGCGAAGGAGGTACAACGATCTGGGTAAGTAGAAGCCTTCGAGTGAAAATGGCCAAACTTTAAATATAGTCGTATTTACGAAGAACCAGTACAAAAATTTGAGCTAAAATGACTTAAGAATCAGTCGTAAAGGACATTAGTGAACTGCAGACCGCGTTTGTCACGCGAAACGGTCATGTAATCGTGCTTTCTCCAGGATTTGTATCGGCTCCGGTCACCGGCAGGCATATTCATGAATGGCTTAATTTGTTAGCATCGTGACGTTCCCTGTCTAATGAATACTAATCAAGTAATTTTTAGTCCTAAATTACTTTAGTAAAATATTGACTTTTTTTTTTCTATATTTACTAAGATTTTCATTTGGTATCTACAATGTAGAAATGAAATAATCTCAGCTTATCCCTTATAATTTATCCAGTAAATATTTATACCTTAAAGGTGAAATCATCTGGTTCACATAAGGTAGCGTCGGCGTTGGCCGTGAAGAGTATAATTAGTCATAGCTGTATCCCAGTAGCAATAACATCACGAAGCCGCATCCAAATCTGTTTTTCAAATCTCACAAAATGAACAAAGATGGCGGCTCAAAATGTGGTATAGAAACAAATGTAGACATTTTAACATATTCGCATTTTGCATCGGATCGATAGAGCAGTCTGGCAGGCGATATTCCAATAACTCTTATTTGAAAATAGGCGGTGGTGAGGTCGAGTAGGACCGTTGCTCTGATGCAGCCACAATGCCGTTGCCGTGGAACCTTCACCGACTTACCGGCTCAGTAATTAGCTCGCCTGTGTGAACCTTCACGCCGCCGCCCCGCTCCGGCATCCGACTTCTGACAGAGTCTGCAATGCGCCAGCTGTTCCGCATGGAGAGAACCAAGGGTACTTACATAGGGTAAAAGTAGTCGAGGTATTTGACGACTACTTCTCGAAGCAAGTCTTGCTTATTCATGATGGACGCGTAGCTGCCACTTATTAGTTTGGTTTGCATCTTATCCACTTGTGGCCTCGCGTCGTGGGACTTTCGAGTCCCTATCTTCGCGTTGTGCGGAGCCGTTTTTATCAGATTGAGCCGTGGGAGAAGTGCGTGTTCAATGCGATGGTTGAAAAAAATAAAATAAAAAAAAGTTGGTCGTAATGGCGCGCGGGCAACCTGACCGACGCGTTGCGGCAAACTGGGAGCGGGCCGGCGCAAAGAGAGGGGCGCGGCGCGCGGGGCAGCGAGCGGCGCGCGCACGACTCTCCTACTACGGAGCACGATGGCGCCTACAACACACCAAGGCAACACTTTTGCGACACACCCGCCGCCGCCGCAGCGCTTTTAAAATCAAAAAATCTGACTCGACACTAACGATCGGACTCATTCGATATGGACGCGTGGGTTCAAGGTTGATTGGATAGGCCACTGTTGTTCGATATTAAGATAATTCTGATAAATAGAATAAAATAATAAACGACTCTAAAAGCAATGGCATTAATGATTGAGAAACTGATTTTTTGCAGTAGGACCCGGATAAACCGTTGCAGCTGAATGTAAATATACATGAATTAAGACTTGTGAAAAGTCATGATGAAGTAATAGGATATGCAGTGCAACGGAACGCATGACACGGTTGGGTAACTAGGCAGTCTCAAGATGGCACTATCAGCGAGACGCCTAGACGAGTGTCATCAAACAATTGTACACTCACTCTGTAGCCGACACTTCCGCGTATTGTTTCGCAGGGTTCATGATACAGAATTTAAGGACGTATTCAATAGATAATAATTTAAGTCAGGCAAACCGAAACAGCTTAAAAGTTTCGCATTTTAACTTTAGTTTAACAGTCCAACAGTTTTGCTAACGTACAACAACGAAAGGAAAATAAGAATCGGTTCAATATTAATGTGATAAATAGGTCACAATATTGATAAAATGAACACATGGGCACTGGGCACTACTGCGAAAAAATTTGATATGATTAAAATATTTACTCTACGTTTTCGTACCTAAGTTTTTAATATTTTTTGTGTAATATGCTTGATGCTTGTAAAATTTGAATATTTATATAAAAAATTTAAATCATAAAACTACAAGTGAATCAACATAATTCATTAGCAATTTTATACATAATGTTAACAAATATAGCAATTAACAAGAATAACTAATAAATGGCCAAGCGCGTGTTGTACCACGCGCAATGTAGGGTTCCGTAGTTACATTATCAAAATTTATGTAACCTTAAAACAGGGTCTCTTGTTTGATATTACGAATATATGAGTTAACTTATGTTAATTTAAATGAAATATTCATTTTTGACTTGCCTAAGTAATTATTTTAAGATGATCGACTATAACTCGATAACTTGTAAAGCCTATTTAGCCATGATAGTTTTCCTTTTAATTTCACTATATATTCCACTAGCATGATTTTTTTCATATCTCCGAAGTCAACCGATTAGCCTGTAGAGAGGGGAGGGGACGACGACACGTAACTAACCAAAAAGTTATAAATAATTCATACCCACTTTACGTGTAGGAGAGGTACTTCAAAAATAGTTTTCAAAATTTTATTCTACGAATTTCTTGGCTTTATTAATATACATAAAATATCTATACCAAATTACAGTTTTCTAGTACTTATGTTTTTGAACAATCCCGCAAATAGACTGATAGACGGACATAGTGAAACTATGACGGTTCCTTGTTTACTACGGAACCCTAAAAACCGATTACATCATTATGCGGGGCTGCATATTACCTCGCAAAAGTATATTTAAAAGTTACATTTAATATATTTAATAGTGAGTCATTCATTGAATAAGAAGATACGCATACTTCCCACTTTTAACCGACTTCAAAAAAGGAGGTTATCGATTCAATCTATACATATGTATGCAATATTGTCAGAGCTGCACAGTTTTTGTTAGTCTACTGGTGTACTGGTGCATCTAAACATGTGTGTCAAATTTCATATGTGTATGTAACTAACTAGATACTAATATTGTATACAATGCCATTCATAATTTGATTAACAGAACGCTTTAATCGAAATGACTAAAGACAACACTATAAGTACATACAAAATGTTGCAGAACTACGTTTCAGGCATAAGTATAGTGCGCGCGCACCAAATATAGACATTTTAAGGTGACGATAAAAAACCTCATCAATTGAGTATAAAAGCCACCCTGCAACCAATCTAGCCCCGCCAACTATAGTTATTATAACAAGTACATTAAAAGTACAAGTATATTTAAAGGAAAACAAAACACCCGACTTCAGAACAGAAGTTTTTGCAGTCTAAGTAACTTACGATTTCGTTACGCTTGATGCGCTGTTGAATATAAGTTTCTTGTGAGAAACTATGCGTAAAACATATAAGTTATATATATATTCGTAATCACCGTTAAAAATTCTTTATTTTGATACCACACTCGATGTATTTTGAAATCATTTTTTTTGAGATTACTTTTTGCCGCCAAAAATCCTTAATTTTGTTTTTTTTTATTTTCATGTACCCGGTGTCACTCTCACGACTAAGACGAATCTATTGACACCACTCACATCAAAATCGGTCAAGCCGTTTAGGCTCTAGGGCGTGCCAAAGAAATATACATACATACATACAAACATACATACACTCGAAAAACATAACCCTCCTTCTTACGCAGTCGGGTAATAATACTTATTATTCGTAGAGTGTAAAGTTTAAATTCCGCGATAAGATCCACCACACATACATACATAAGATTGTTTTAAACGTAACTTACTTTTGGCTTTGCCGTCAACCAATAAAAATAAATGGTCACTCAATTTTCGATACTAGAAATGAAACCGATAGTAATATACAATAGATATATCACAACACAAATCCAGTAGCAGTAGCAGTAGTTAGCAACACAATAGGAAATCGACAAGCTAGCGACAAGACAATTTGCATACACACGGCAAGTGCCGCAAGCACCTGCAACGGAGAGACAAGTGCCCGAATTATCTACTTATACAATACCAAACCTACAACCAACCGAGAAACCGAAACATTTGTAACATTGTTTATTTTTAAACACACTGATACACACAGTTGGTAAGCGTTACGAAACAAATTCAAGCGGTATATAGTGCAATTGTCTAGCCGTGTGTGATGTGAATTTCAATTTCTGCCATGTTTGTGGCAACACAGTTAAATGTTCAACTGTGTAATTGCAGGGCAAGTTACATGATCCAAACATTTACTTGGAATCATATTAGCATATTTACATTAGATGGAACAAATTATTACACTCGCCGACCTTGACTGTAAATTATCTCAATTGCGAATGATATTGCACTAAGCCGCGGTGCTATAACGAATGGATGAATATGAAATGAGTGTGTTGATACATACGTGGGATCATGTAACATATATAATTAATGCACAGAGGCTTGTGAACGACAAACAACGTTTATGGTTTAAGTTGCGTCGAACAAGAGTTTAAAACCGCTGTCACTGTTCATTGTGAACATTAGCTACAAGTGACAAAAGTATTACGCAACTTGGATCATTACAAGTGTTCAATTGTTCAAGCACTTTGCGTATATCTAGATAAGTGATGTTAAAAATAACAGATAGAGTCTTCACTATCATAGTCACGTGCTTTAATCCGTGCGTGAACGGTATAGAAATAGACGGACTAGAAAAATAGATAGACATAAACTTATCATTGTACCCAGCACCTTCTAATTTTAATACTCATTTATAGATAATATATATAATTAAACTCGTTTATGTTATAAATAGTCTTTTTGAATTGTTTTTTTTTTAATGTAGAAATAGGTTTGCGCTTGACCGCCAACTCGCCTGATGTAAAGCGACGTTGCGGTCTACGATGGAGCGCGCTTACCTAGAAGAAACCAATTCACTCGCGATTTAAAGACACCCAGATTATATCTATCGGAAAAGACCCACTCAGGAAGCGTATTCCATATTCTAGCAGTCCGCACGATGAAAGTGGAACTAAAGCGTTTCGTTCGGGTTTTTGGAATCTGGCCGTTTGTACCAAAACTAGAAACAAACTTCTAATATTACTCTACTGCTCTTATTTTTGCATGTGATTGGAACCATGAATAATTAAGTATTAATTTTTGCTTTTGTCAAATATTTTAACTTTGAATTTAAAAGACATTAACAAGTAACTATGTATATTAAAAGAAAAACAAAATACCTGGTTGTACAATAGCTAGTTTTGTAGCGTAACTGTTATGATTTATGCTGTTGATTGTTTTCCGGAAAACTATGCGCTGACCCGTTGTACAATTTATCAGAAACAATCATTATTTAGGATAATTATTTCGAAGTCACTTATTTGAAGAGAAGAGACGCATCATCTTCCTACCCTTATTGTATTCAGGTAGGGTCGGTTCAGTATTTTGGCATCGCCAAAAATTCAGAACACAATGTGCAATTTTTATACATTTATTCCATTCCATACATCATTCAAATAAATCAATAATTATCAACTGCAATCCAATACAGACTCCATCAATCGATTATTTACAATTTATATCGTAATATTGTTCCAAATCAGGCAGTTTCCATCGCCGTGAGGCTTATCGACATCTTGCTACTTTTTCCACAATGGCGGGAATGGCGTTCGCAACGTGTCCAACTATAGCTCTCGTGATTTTCCGGAAGTGATATTGGAACATTAATACAATTCTAGAAAGTCAATAAGTTATCCGTATGTTAAAAAAACAATATTAATAAAATAAATAAATAAGTAAATATTTGTGAACATTTCACACAACACCATCTAGCCCAAACTAAGCAAAGCTTGTACTATGGAACTAGACGGCTGATAGAATACATATATACTTTTTTTTTTGTAAATATATACTTAAGATACATAGAAACACCCAGACACAGAACAAACATCCATGCTCATCACACAAATGTTTGCCCTGGGTGGGGATTGAACCCACGACCTTTCAGTTCAGCAGGTAGACGTAAACACACTACCGACTGAGCCACAAGGCCAGTCAAAACAAATTGTGCGCTAAGCATTATTACAAATTTAAACGATATTTTACAAATAAAAATACGTGAGACAAGATACTAAATAATTATAACTGAATAATATTTTACTCGAATAAGGAAGTTAACAGTCTAGTATATGCTTACAACCGTCTATAACCTAACAAGTATATGTATTATCTCCATTCGTCTCTATCATTCGAATTATAATGGAGGACATTTCATATCCTCATCGCCACCTCCTTCTTAATCATGTCATATGATTCACCAAATTCAACCAAACCTTATCCAGGCGTCTTTTATTGATGTGCCCATTCACTTGCATAATATGCGATAGACATAAATGAGAAAGGGTAGGTAACATTTTGTAGTCTTTTTAAAAATAAAATCTTATGCCAAAGTCTGGTTATTTATTTTTAATTAAAATAGCCTGTATATATAACCACGGAACATATAATTAGATCTATGGCACTCAGAAAGTAAAGACGAATCTCATGACACCTCGAAGTAAACACACAATCCTAGCTATTCACCAATCGTATAATAATCGGCCAAGTGCGAGTTGGACTCGCGCACGAAGGGTTCCGTACTATCATCTATAATACTACAACGTTTAGTTCTGTTTATAAAATAACGAGAAATCAACGAAATTCCAAGTAGTAAATTGCAAACTTATAGGTAGGTTTTCGATACACATCCGGGCAGCATGACGACGCTCGCGCGAATACGCGCGGTTCTGGCTCGCTCCGTGATGTTACCTCCCCCGCTACCCGCGCGGCCGTTGCTTATTAACCCCCTCGCGCTCGCGCCACCACCACACCGCGGCGCGGCGCTCGCACCGCGTTTAGATGCACGGATTATTTTCATTTTGTGAGTTTTTATGTATTATATTAGGAATTTATTTTTATAGTTAATATATTTCTAAATATTTACTTAATATTTTTTTTTAATTTTTAGTATTTGTTGTTATAGCGGCAACGGAAATACATCATTTGTGAAAATTTCAGCTTTCTAGCTATCACGGTTTATGAGATACAGCCTGGAGACAGACAGACAGACAGACAGACAGACAGACAGACAGACAGAAAGACAGACAGACAGACAGACAGCGAAGTCTTAGTAATAGGGTCCCGTTTTTACCCTTTGGGTACGGAACCCTAAAAAAGAATCAATGGAATCGAGTCAATGTTTAAAGATAGAAAACAATTTCACATGTCAGACGAAAAAGTGCGCGATATACTGGCGACAATAATTACGCGTACTCTTCTCAGATAATCCATCAAAGGCTAGGCCATTTTAAATTGCCTCTGCAAATCTTTTAATATTTTTTTTTGAAGAACATATTCGAGAGCTTACGAACGAACCAAAAATAAATTGGGTACCAATTACCATACTAAAAACATACCTAATTGAAAAAAAAAGCATTAATATGTATGTTTTACATTACGATGAAATGACATGACATGACACATACACCCACAGTCTCTCGTATAATTATCTCATAGGTACCGGCGAAAACACCAACATATATAATAGTGCTGGCATTTTAAATGAGGTATGTACTATGTATAGGGATGACGGCATTCGATGATTGTTACTCTAACAAAAAACGCATCAAGATTGTTACTTAGAGTTTTTGTTCCATACAATACTCGTAGTAATAATGAGAAACTAAGTATATTGTTGGGCCCAGTACTGGATGTGCTCAGAATCGGTAGTTTTTGTTCAATTTAATATTGCGTCATATTATGGGGTCTATAAAAACTATGATGATTTATATTATTTATTGATTAAACTAGTTTCAGTCCGCGGATTTCACCAAGAAACCAGTACTTATATTTATCAAAGACAAAAAACAAAAAATATTTAAAAAAAAACAGATTTATTTAGCTGCTATAGTTAAGTGGAAATAAACATACCAACAGTTTAGGCTAGTATGATACAAAAATCAAACTTTATAAATTCTATTTTTAATTATTATTTTATGACCAAAATACGAGAATATAATATGGATGCGTAAAATTTTGGTCCTCATTAATAATACATTATCAAAGTAGTTAATTTTAGTACTATCTATACAGCGGCACATTTTGGATGGTTTTGGAAAAGTCAACTAATATGAAATTTTATGAAACAGAAAACTGTTTCGTTAACAGGATATTCATAATATACAGTGATCTAAAAACTACGGGTCACTCACGTCTGTTTTGAGCCGAAATATCCGATTTTATTCATTATTCATTTCATTATTTAAAAAATGTGTGAAAACCACGTTAATTTCCATAGTAAAATACAGTGATCTGTATCAGATACAAGTAGTCTTACATACTGGACTGGCAGAAAAAGAAAAACATAGAATGTACCAGCTGCTTCTCTACCCAAGCATCGAGAGAAATTGTTGTTTATGTAGCCGATGGCCTGACCCCCTGGCACTGCAAGCCAATATTACATCTTACCCTCTAATGCCTTATAACCCCCTAATACCCTCTCACTTCCATCTAACCTTCTAACTACAGTATAATGTGGCGTCAAACGGCCACATGGTCTTTTATGGTCTGCCTACCCCGTAAAGTAAAATAGGTGTGATTTTATGTATGTAGATACAAGTAGATAAACGTCAGTAAATGTCAGTATGCTCTTCATTGCACAAGAGAAATTCAGTCAAGTGCCCAGTTCCTGATTTCGTAGCTTATTACAGTAACAGGGCTCCGAGACACACAAATTGAAATTTCCGTTCCTTTTGTCCCGAATTGAAGCATTGTGCTTTGTTGATTCAACAACCTACCCTTTAGCGAACGGACTAATATTTACTTGGGATTTCCACATTGCAATTTCTTTGATATCCAAACAACGGACCATAACAAAATCTTTCACGATTTCCAGCATGAGTAGTGTAAAATTTATCCTTTAATAATTAAGCAATGTTAAAGGTCAAATCAAAAATTCTATTTCATTTAAAGTGATACATCAATTGCGAAATCATGCGAGATTGCAGTATACCTAGCTTAAATTATGTTCTCAATCTGAGGAAATCAATCAAGCACTAGAACAATTTGTTTAACGAGGCGTATATTTTATATCTTGTCGATATCGACAAGGCCGTGCCTTTTATTAATACCGATACAAACTAGCGGTAGCCTTTCAACACAACAAACTAAATTCATAATACTCTGCATGTATCTATATATAACAAATCAAGGCCGTTCGATACATACAAGTGCATCCTTCTTCGTACAAGGAAAAAGCGATGATGTTAAACTTAACAATGAAGTGGAAGATAAGATTATACAAAGAAAAGACAAATAACAAGTTTAGTGTAGAAATATAAGACCGGTCACATAATCAACACAACTATCGCGATAACAGTTCAGATAAAACGCTTAACAATTGAAGAAATAAGTAAGATAGGTCCATTTGAAACATTATATAACTCCGTAGACATTAAACTGAACGAATGTGTCGGAAGACGTCAATGTCACACTGTTGTCATTCACATTCATTCAATGCAAGTGTGTCTAAATGTGTATTGTGTTGGTCAGACTTACGAGCACCACGTGTTCCGCCGACCGAAAATCGAGCGCGGCGCCGGTTCGGGTGGCGTCGCCTTGGGTTGTATTTCCGAAGGCAGGTTCAGTTTGAAGCAGGCAATGGACTTGCGACGTTTCGCCGCCAACGCTCGAGACGCCAAGTCCGACTCGTGGCTCTCCGGCGGGGTGGGTGCATGCGAGCACTGCTTGAGATGCGCCTGCGCCATCGCCACCTGCAGCAGCTTGGTGGAGAGGCTCCGGCGGCCGAGGGCCTCGCACGTCGCGCACCGTACTTCCTCCATCGAGCTCCTCGTGCGTCTGACCCGGCTCCGCCGCTCACACTGAGTGATGATTGTTTCCAACGGACGTGGTACCTTAACTGATGTCATCCGACGAGCGATATACGCGCGACCGTCCGCGCTCGCCGCAACAAAAAAATTCAAGACGGCTTCGACGGTACGACGGACACGATCGATACCCGAACGAAATAGGTTTAACGCGATAATGGGAACACGATAAAGTACACGCGAATAAGTGTATTGACCTAGACGTAGCGGCACGGCTTCTGTGCGGCCTCGGCGGCCGGCGGGTGGCTATGTGCGGGCGGCTCGCCACATGCGACTGCGGCCACCGTGCGGCTACAATGCGCGGCTGTCGACGTAATCCGAACACTGAAGAAGACATCGATATGTGCGGTGAATAATGTGGCCATCATATGACCGGAGGCGTGTTTGCGGTATAACGAGCAGCGCGCGAGGTGTCATTCCGACATTCCCTTGGACATGATCCAGGTGATTGTTACGTATGAAAATACACAGGGCCATGGTATTTTCCCAAGCGATGCGTAAGAGCCCTAGACATCCGCGTTGCTTACAACAAAGCAACAACAACGTGCAGACAAAGTTCGAAATTGTTAAGAACTTTAATCATTGAATGAAAATGTTTTTGTATCTATGTTTAGTGTACGAGTGTACATATGATTAGAGAAGTAGTATGTAGATTTGACTCACTATTTTATGACTCCTAATGAGTTTTAATTTCAGTACTTTACTATATTGCTTTGCTGGTTAATGGTAGACGAATACTTACCTATTATATTATTATTATCTGCAACTTTGTAGGTACTCGTACCATAATTTATAGCATACTTAATACGAAGCTAAACGGACTGAATATTTAGTATTGATAAGTAATCCCAGATATTATGCACTTATCTATAATATTTAATCCCACACTGTCTTGCATAGATTTTAAAATAATACACATATATCATTCCATATTTTCAAGACTTTACGACAAATATTTCATTTATTTTATAACACTGTTCTATAATACACATACGTCTCGATTACTAGATTTATTCTGTTTACGTTTTCAAAGAATATAATGTTGCATACATACCAATACCCTCTTCCTTCCATTTAACCCTCTAATCACGGTCAAATGTAGCGTCAAACGGTCTTACTATCTTAGATGCTCTGCGTACTCCGTACGGGAAAATAAGCGTGATTTTATGTATAAACCTATGTATGCTGCAGAACATGAAGATGTTTTGAATATTTCGTTAAATATGGTTACGAATGAAATCACTAAGAAAACCAACGACTCCTTTGTTAGGGCTGTTCCAAAGTCTGCGTCGCCATTCAACGCAAAGTTAAAGTGCAATACATTCATACGTAAAAGAAGAACAGTAATGACAACAAGTATAACTTTAGAAAACTTAAAAACTCCGACAAAAAGACCGTTGAATCGATTTTGATTTGACATAGTTAAGAGCTCTCGATGAAATCCTGTTTAAAAAAAAATCGATCCATCCGTTTGAGAGCTACGATGCTACAGACAGACACACACGTCAAACTTATAACCCCCCTCTTTCTTGGTGATGGGGGTTAAAAAACCGATTAATAAGGAATAACTGTTTTGAAAGATTTATGAATAAGTATTTCCCTCCCGTTTGTCCCTCGCGGAACAAACAATTTGAGATGGATAAAATCAGCGCAAGGTCGTAAGTTTCCACGGTCTGGAAACGTTGTTTATTTCTGTACATTGACCGACTTATAAACCTTATGTACGAATTAATCATCGTGAATGTGTGTCTGTGACAATGTTTATAAAACTCGAGCTAATTTTCCCGCGTATCCATTATTCAACTTACAAAAAACATGAATAAAGAATGCATGTTATTATTTTCTTTCAAGCTATAGAGACGCAAAATTAAATAGAAATGATTTGATGTAGGTTTGAATATTAGAGGGTAAGATGTGATATTTTATCCCTTTCGCTCCCATCTAACCTTCTAATCACGGTCAAATGTGGCGTCAAACGGTCCGATGGTTTTTGATGTCTACCCCGTTAGGATAAAATAGGCGTGTTTTTATGTATGCATGACAGGACATGTGACCAGAAGTACTTATCGCAGATGGAGTACTACATAGAGGTAATAGAGTAGTGGCCCTGATCAGATTGGGAGTTTGGACCGGCCGAAATCAGAACAGAACAGAAGGATGAAGGCAACGGATAGCGACGAAATGCAAGATCAATCAAAGATCTATACTCAGCAGAGGGCTATTACTTTTATTTGAAAAAATTACAGTAAGTTAGTTCGTATAGACTGAGTGGCCAGCCCTACTAACTGTCAAGAGTCATTAAGCCGCCGAAAGGCCTCTGACCTGGCTTGACGATTGCTGTATTTTAAGAACAAACAACTGGGACCTACAATTTAACGTGTCATCCGACCCACGGTAGCGCTCAGAAAGAAATGCCACTCACGGTCACCCATCCGAAGACTGACCGCTCCGTCCGTTGATACATATCAATATATTATTAAATGATTTTTTTTTTTAATTAAAAGACCGACTTCAAACGCAACTTACTAAATTCTTCACGATTGTAAACTTTTTAAAGAGACCTCTCTTCACTAGCTCTTTTTCTTTTGTCAAGAATGCGATTTGTTATTGAATGTCAAATGCTCGTCTTCGAAGATTAGAAAATGTGTAGATGTTTATACGAAAATCGATAATACGAAATTAATATTTGACACTCTTGCAAAGAAATACGTGTAGGTGGAACTCTGCGATTCTATAATCTGACGCACTTACTCAGGAATACAATGAAAATATTTTCATTTTTAGAGATTATTCAAAAACTAATAAAGCGATGTTAATAAAATAACTATGGGACCAACTTGGGAGCTTTCTCTATACACAAAAATTGGTTCTCGAATGACGGAGTAATTAGTGTACATACATTAAAAAAAAATGCGGTACGAATTGATAACCTCCTCCCTTTTCGAAGTCGGTTAAAAATATGAATAAATAAACACCTAAAAAAATGAATACATAGAGGTAGATTAAAAGGTAGTTCTCGCATATTGAATCAAAGTACATTATGCACTTGTTTGCAGTTTTGATGCTTGGAGATGATAAAAACAAAATTTTATATTGATAGGCGACCATTCCCTGACCGCTTTGTCCACCGTCCGTCTACTCGCCTAATCAACTTAAATGTGTATCACTATAATATTTCAATTTTAATCTTTAACACTACTACAGTGATAAAGATTACAATCAAAATATTATCTCTGCGTCGATTTCGACCAATTGAATGTTATCGATCGATCAGGTCAACGCTGTCCTCGCAATGAAAAGTAAATGAAGGGGTTGCAGTTACTATCGACTTGTGGCTCTGATAAATATTCAGCTCAAGGTGTGAACGGTTTTAGATCAAACATTGTAGCTTCAGTGATTTGTTTGTTATATGTTTTTGACGTAATTTATTTCAATCACAAACATAGAATGTATCAGATTGAACCAGCTGCTTTTACTTCCCGCACTTAATGTAAAAATTAGGGAACTTGAGGGAATTAGGCATTTATGTAGACGATGGGCTGACCCCCTGTTACTGCAAAACAATTATACATCTTAACATTTTACCCTTTTATTCTCACTAACCCTCTAATACCTCTTCATTTAATCCTCTAATATACACGTTCAAATGTTGCGTTAAGCTGCCTCATGGGTTTCCGTGCACTGCCTACCCCGTAAGGAAAAATAGGCGTGATTTTATGTATGTATTTCAATAACTTCATTAAAAGGGAAATACAACATTTTCATTCAGTGTCAAGTATTAGGATTTTTTCAAATTTCTTGAATAAAACAAGTAAATGTTCTAGTCACAATCTAAGTCACGTATACAGTCAAAGTCAAGTTAGTTTATAAGTCGAGTCCTGCTTCAGTAAAGTGGTGGCGACTTTACTAGAAGCTTCAATGGAGTTTTGCCGACAACGTAAAATCACACGTTTTACTGCTTTATTTCACTTGCCCACACTCACGCACTTTATCGAACACTTAATGAATAAAACACCACCATTTTTATAGCATTAATGTTCAAAATGACACAAGTTTAGGAAAATAAAACAAAGCAACAACACGTTACTAAGACGTTCCCGCCAAAACCTCTCATTCGGCCTTTCGCATTGTTTATACTAATGTGTTACAATAGGAAGCATTTTGAAATGCGTCAATAATTTAAATTCGAGTTACATTGGCATGCGCAGCCGCATGCTATTACAAATGTCACTCAATCAATCTGGATATCATTATATGAATTCGACAAGAGTGTCGATGGTGTCCCATTTGAGCTGCCAAATATATTTTCATGCCAACAGTTGTGTTTATTATGATCCATGAGACGACTAGATACTATGTACAGTTCCCGTCACGTAAAAAGAACGCTGATTTGTTCGTAAGCGTGAACAAACCAGCGTTCTTTTTACGTGACGGGAACTATAACACGAGTGAATATGTAACACGAGTGAAACAATCGAGATATCAGCTCGACTGTTAAACATGTTTTCTTTGGCAGGAGTTACTGTTGTTAGTTTTTATTTATTATTTCTTCGTTTTTATGATTCCGTACCTCAAAAATAAAAACGGAACCCTTGTAGAATCACTTCATTATTATATTTATTGACCGAGCGAGAAAGCGAGCGAAGCGTCTCTGCATCAACTGGCCAAATTTTCTTTCGTCAGTCAGTTTGTTTGTATGTTCGTACTCGCGTACAGGGCGTAATTTTGAACCAATTTTGATGAAACTTGGTGTATAGGTTCTATGGAATATTTGTTTTTTTTTGTCGTCGGCGATTTTTGATAAGAGGGGTGGTTCCCATACAAAGGGGGAAGTTTATTGCGGCGTTAATTACCAACCGATTTTTATCATATTTGGTAAGTAGGTAAAGTATACAATTATTACAACTTGCGGTAATAATTGTACAACCAACTTGAGATTACGTGTAACAGTGAGGGCGCGTGGATGTGCTTGTGCATTTTAGCGCTGAATAATTTTCTTGATTTCAAGTTTTCTCCATTTATATAATTATTATTTGTTTTTATAAGAACATACATTTTTTTTATTAAGGCCACATATCCTATTTTACACATCCTACACATACATATCCTATTATACATATCCTATTTTTTTTATTAATTGTGTATTAAATTTAAATTGATCTTTCGAGGTGCTTACACTTATGGAAAAAATGTTTTTTGACCGTGAAATAACGTCTGTAAAATAACTTAAAATTGCGAAATTGGCCAAAATTTTAAATACGGCCTCCTAAGCCAACTTTATGTAGGTATTATGTACACATGATTCAAAGTGAGCTGCAAATAAGGTCTCTCGCGAGGTCTACTGTTCGTAGAACTACTAGTTTTTTTACATTATAGATCTACGATTGACCACCAACTCGCCTGATGTTAAGTGACGGTGTGACCGAGGATGGAGCTCGTCGATCCAATTCACTATAGCCTTGAAAATTCCAAGATATGTCTTTTTGTTCGCAGAAACGCGTTGAGGTTTCGAATTTAAATTACCTAATGTAAAGAAATGTAGGTTAAATGAGACTGTAAAAAAATCAGTAAATGTGTGAAAACAATAAACCCTTTAAAACTGCAATTTATGCACTCACAAGTAAATGACATACAGGGAACATTTCCATTTATAATCACGAAATTTACAAGTTGCATGATATGATTTTCTTATCGTGATTTAAAATTGACATCGTAGTTGGAATGTATGGGCAAACATATTATTTTCAACTACAAAGCTCGTTTTTACGTTAGAACTATACTTTCATTACATATGAACTTAGGCGGAAGAAGAGTGTACGGAAGCCTCGGTGTACGAGACCAATTCGCACTCGGCTAGCATTTGTTCTTTTGTAGTTCCACCCGTCACTACAATTATCTTATAACTAGACGGAAACAAATCTCATTTAGATTCTCGAATTTTCGATGTCTCTGCATAGAATCCACACTACGTTCCATCGAAACTCTTTCTATTTCAAAGATTTCTATTTGAATCGTGTCGCTTTCACATAATAAGTATTCGGTGTGGAAAAATCAATTTGCGCGAATAAAATAAGCGTGACCTAACACGTTCCATGTATTAGCCCCTAGAGACTGGAGGACACACATGTAAACACGCCATAAGACAATAATAACCTTTAATAATGGATGTTACATGCCTTCTATTAGCACATTATGACCATGATTACAAAAAAATAATATTAAACTATTGATTCAGTAAATTAATGTAAAACTCCAGGGACCACGACTTTATAAAAAACCGGTTGGTACGTGGCCTGTAATCAGGGTTGCCACTTTTGCTGCGGATTATAGTATTTTTTCAAAATAAGCTAAATAAATATAGTACATAGTACATTCGTATTTTTACCTATTTATTTAATGGTTTTAGTGGCACACTTTTATTACCGTTGTCAGAGGACAATAATAATAAAAATGCGCCACTAAATTCACAGTTAATTAATTATTTTTTTATCAAAAAAAAAAAAAAAGATAGAAATACAATACAAGAACAAATGTGTATGAAAGTAAATCATATTTAATACAAATGTAGTTGTATTGAATGCATATCAAAACAAAGGGTTAATTCAAAACAAACATTTTTTTTTTCAGGAAAGGTAAACGGAGCTAAGCCCATAAAGCATCCAAGTGCTGAAAACAGTATTTTTGCGTACTATATATTAATTAAACAGTACATTGTACGATACTATATATTATAGTACGGTTGGCAACCCTACTTGCCCACCTCATATTAATGAAATGTAGTCTATGACCGTCTTCAAGCTTAAGCTCTACTTATTTTCATAGCAACCAGTAATGTTAAATACTATTTGATCATTAAAAGGTAATCAATAGATAAAGTAAGTAAGTTCGTATAGACTGAGTGGCCAGCCCTATTGTCAGAGTTATTAAGCCGCCGAAAGGCCTCTGACTTGGCTTGACGATTGCTGAACAACCGGGACCTACAATTTAACGTGTCATCCGACCCACGGTAGCGCTCAGAAAGAAATGCCACCCACGGCCACCCATCCGAAGACTGACCGGTCCGTCCGTTGCTTAACTTTGGTGATCGTTCGGGAACACCTAGTCAAGCTACGCCACGAGCGCTACATATACTAGATAAGAGAGACAGAATGACTTTCATTCTTATTAGGATAATAAAAGTAATTAAAAAAAATAGATCGACATCAAAACAATCCAATTAACTGAAAAGGGAGAAATAACTACCGTTTCATAGTACCGAAAAATTAAAAAAAAAAACAGATTTCTACCTATAATTACGATCCATACCTCAACTATTTTTTTTTTGAAGTCGGTACCAGGCTCAGCATTAAGTCCTAAACAGTTTTTAATTTCGTTGCAGTTTGAAAAGCGTCTTTGAAACGTTCATATATCAAAATTTAAAAAGTTCATACTTTGAAAAGTACTCGACCGATTTTGATAAAAACTTACACTATTCCCTAATCTGATAAATATTGTATACATATCGCAATATAACTTGTAGTATCCGCGTAATACGTGATTAAACATATGTAACATACACACATACATACGTAGATACATACATACGCTTATGAAATTTGGGGCACGTGCTTAAAAGCACGTATAGACTAACATAATAAGTGAATTACATACATATCAAATTGATAATCTCCTTTTTTTGAAGTCGTTTAACAGTTACACTTGGAGATAGAGAAGCATTGGATTTATTTTAATAACATGCATGCAGTGATAAAACTCAAAGATCAATCAAAAGATGCTTTTAGAGATCATAAAATAATGTCTATGATAAAATCAATAGTCACTTTTGTTCCACAAACTATTAACCTTGTATGATATGTTCTAAAATTCAAAATTAATACACTTAAGCTTGTGTAGTTTTATTTTCAATTAATTGAACACGGCCTGCATAATGATTGTAAGCGTGTCTGACCTCGGCTAGTTTAAATCAAACCTTTTTGAAAGTTTAAGGTTATTTTTACAAATGGCAATCGACATCTTGTTACAAACAAGTATTAAAAATAACGATGATTGGGTGCCGTATTGAAATTAGTTAATTAAAGTTGTGAGTCAGTTAATTTTTTTTTAATATAAATTAGTTTTACATTATGTTAATTGATGCAACATAAACAGTATAATAACAAATAAAATGAGTGGTGTTCATTATGTTAATAAGTATGATGTAACTGAAGTTCAGTATAGGTAGGTACGGTAACCAGCTATCTGTAATCCGAAATACATTTGTTTGAATCTTACTTGCTCGAATCCGTTTCATAGAATTGTCTGATTCCAAATGTTTTATATGACATGTGTCATGATTTTTTTAAGCTTGCAATCTAAAACCCGGTAGATGCATGAAAATTTAAATAGATATACACCGTTTGCTATTACATTTTACCCTAAAAGAGTCGTTGAGCTCGCAATTTTTGCGACCACATCTACATTTTATAATTTATTACTTTTCTACTATTAAATATTATCAGATAAAAAATATGATTTCCTTCTAAACAGTAAAAATATGATTTCCTTCTAAACAGCTGATAACAGCTGTTTAGAAGGAAATCATATTTTTACTGTTGTATAGGCAACAGTGCGGTAAACGGTACTCTTTATGATTTTATCATCATCATCTCAGCCAGTCCACTGCTGGACATAAGCCTCCACCATGGACTTCCAAAAAGACAGATTGGAATGGAACGAATATTCAGACAGTTTAAGTCCATGTTGTTAGTAAAAAAGAAATCTTAAATAACTTCATTAAAATATTTATGCATGCATTATTATAGTAAATAGGTATCATAACAAATTGGAAGCAATGGTCAAACAGGATATAGGTAAGTGCACCTATTTGACCAATGTCTTCACAAAATGTCTCAGCCACGGCGCATGAGGATCCTCTGCTACGGTTTTTAGGATGCTGTTGTGACTTCCCCGGCCCCTGCTCATTAGTGAAGCTATCGTTTTACGATTTACGGCTTGAAAATTTGCGCAAATATCCTGAGGCACTCACTACAAAAACGGGGAAGCCCAAACATCATCCTGAAAATATTATTATATTGGATGCGTATGGTATCCATTGACCTTTTGGTACATGCCATCCACAAACTACTCGTGTACAGACCCTGGCAATACGCCTTAAATAGTTTTATTGGAAACATAAGAAATAAATTCAAATATTTTTGCGATTGAGCCAGTCTTTACAAATAACTATTAATTTTCAAGGTTTGACCGTCTTAAAATTAAAATCTCGTTTCAAACTCTCTTTTAAGAGATGATTCCCATTAAGTCTAGGTCTCTCGCTCTGGGCCTCTCCTTCTTCGACCATATTGTCGTTTACCATCAGGTGAGTTGTAGTCAAACATAGAACCATTTAATCTTTAAAAAAAAATATCAAAGGAAGAATTTGGTGTTATCTTTTATTTACTCCATGAAATCTGAAATCAATTAAGGATATAAATAGGAATAATTTGATGGAAGGCTAGTCCTTTGCCTAGGCATGGTTTTGAGGTCACAGAGGTCAAACTGAAAATAATTAATTAAAAATGTATGGAAGGGTTCAGTCGTAATAATATTGAAATTAGTTTCGTGAAATACAAAGTATGAAATAGAAGCATAAAATAACGTTTCGGCCGAGTACGTAACTATAGTTTCGTAATAAGTACCTGAAAATTAATTTCCATACCCTGCTGCTCGATTTCCATGGTTAAAAGGAAGAGAATTGGGAATTTTCAGGAAGATTATATGAGTTTTCATTAGAATGACGGTGATGATACCAATATAGGTACGGTACCGTACCTATATTATAATATTAGAAAGTCGGCGAATTACCACCCCATTTCTCGTTGAAATGCCAAAAATCCGTACTCAGCGATATCGATCCACGTTCCTGTTGCGTACTGCACAAGAATGGAATTCGTTGCCGCCATCTCTGTTTCCTGAGACCAACAATCTTTGAATTTGAAGGCTAGAGTGAAAAGATATCTTCTAGATCGACGAGCTCCATCCTCGGCCACACCGTCGCTTATCATCAGGCGAGTTGGTGGTCAATCGTAGATCTATGATGTATAAAAAAATTATAATAGTTTTTTTTACTATTAAATTTATTCCAAAATTAATCTATAATTATATTAATCTATAATTTAGTAGGTAAACTATATAGGTGTTTTTAAATCTTCCATGCGGACGTATCTGACATATACCTACTACCAAAAATTATATTTAAAATAGAGGCTGATGTTCAGATCAATTGTGCCAATAGTAGCCTTGACATTTCAGAGCTCCAAATTGATCACTGCCAATATTTTTTCGACAACAAAGAACAATATATACGTAGTTGAACTGATGGATGGGCCAAATTCAGCAGATCCATTCGATAAATCATCATCTTACCATCATCATCATCACCTTCGCCATAAGCAGTTCACTGCTGGACGTAGCTCTCCCATGGATTTTCAAAAAGACCGATTGGAAGCGGCTTGCATCCAGCGTCTTCCGGCAACTTGTATGAGGTATAAATAAATAAACAAAAGATAATAATTACTTTAAAATTATTTCAAATCAGTGCGCATTGAGAGATATTAATTACCAAGTTTACTTTTATTTTTACCCGAATGCGGTTATGTTTTCAAGTGTATGTATGTGGGTATGTATCTAAATATGTAGGTATGTTTCTATATGACAGCTTACACGGTTTGACCGATTTTGATGTGCGAGGTGTCGTTAGATTGGTATTCACTTCCTGAGTGTCATTGGCTATATTTTTTGTAATAATAATACATCTCTTGCAAAATAAAAAAAATGCGGTTTTTCGTAACCTCCAACGAATTTTTACGTAATAAACGAGTGATTTTACTAGAATTATTCTAAAGAATGCGCATTACCTTAACCAACATAAGTAACCAGCGCGCATAACCTTTTACAGCGATTTTAAGCATAATTTCTCACAAACAACGTACACTCAACAGCGTTTCAAGCGTAACGAAGTTGTAAGTTACGACTGCAAAAACTGCTTTTCTAAAGTCGGGTATTTTGTTTTTCTTTTAATATAGATACTTGTTGATCTATTACAAGCTGAAAATGATGATGATGAAATAGACATCTTCTAGTCTAGATCGATGTGCTTCTATCCTCGCCAACGGCGTGTGCTTGCTATTTGGGCGAATTGGTCGTCGAACATAGATTTATTTGGTATTTAAAATATTATTACAATGATGATTAACGTCATTGAGTATTATCTGGCGAATCATGTTGCGGTAATATTCTGTAATAATCACATCGCTACGTGCATTTCACCTTGTCAACACCTCGACGCTAATCTCTCGATAACAAAAAAATTTCACTCTTTACGTCATCGCATTATTTTGTAATCGCATTTCGGCAAAGATACCCCGGTACGGATGCTCTTCACTGACCTGTCAAGTACGATACTCATGTGTCTGTTAAGGTTCTGCTTCAAGTCTCGCCTGGTGTAGTGGTGCTGGTGACTGCCCGGGTGCGGAGGGGGCGCGGCGGGCGCCCCCCCGGCCGGTGCTCGTCTCCCGATGAGCACCTTCAGTTCCGCCATCAGAGTCTGAACCATACGGACACGTCTGCGCTCCACCGCACCACGCACACTAGTGTAGAGCCCTCAAGCCGCTCTGCCAAGAGCCATCGGCGTTGTTGCATACACAATACGCGTCGATGTTGTGATGCACACGTGATAGTAGAGCATCGATAGGCGATACGACGTCGTTACCAGCCGCGTGCTTGTTCGACACTGTGAGCCAGTACGGCGCTTTGACCTCGCCGACGCTTTTTATAAGTGGCCGATGAGAGCGTAAGGTGGTATATGCGAGACGGAATGGACGCGTTTATATTTAGTCGGGAAAGTTGGGAACGCACGATACGCATTCTAACGTTCGATTAGATTTTCAATTTTAGTAAAGTTATTGCGAGTCGGGTAAAAAATTAAAAGGCCAAGGTCGATACAGACGTAGGCGTGAATTATTCGCTAATTGGCGCGGAGTAAACAATGGTAGATGTGAGGCGGGCGGTTGCATTGGATGACAATGGCTGCGATAGGAAACCGGGTCATGAGAGCATTGTTCGGGTTCAGCAAGAACACTGTGCTAAATGGGGCAGTGTAACGCTTCCCGACGCAGAATTGGACCAAGGACAAGCTAAGCGCACTTTGAACACTAAAACTGTTTTGACTAAAATTATATGAGAATCGTTTGCAATTTAAAAAAAAAATTCATTTGATTATCCTAAAAACTAGGTATTAAATTGTTATCTAAATGTGTTTTTTTCACAAGATATAACAAGCAAGCAACAAATTTACATATTCGTACAGAAAACATTTCAACACGGCATGTTTCGATCGAAACAAACATGTGAAATACGAGGAACGCACCCAACGCGAAGATCCTTGAATTTCAATTAGTTAAGAACGAAAACAAGCCAGTTTCGATTCTGTTTTTTAAAATAATCGACTTTGAACGTGAATCGTGGCCGGTTCACGGAGAGGTAGAAATAGCACCACCTGACGCCGCCGCCGCCACAGGAAGTACGGACGGCAGACCACACGACCACTATAATCATACAGAGAAAATGCACGCAATTTTTACCCGACTGCGTAAGAAGGAAGGTTGTGTGTAACGAAATCGCAATTTAGATAGAGAGAAAAACCTGCTTCGCAGGTATTTTGGTTTTCTACTATGGAAATTAACGTGGTTTTCACACATTTTTAAATAAAAACTACGGGTCACTCACGTCTGTTTTGAGCCGAAATATCCGACTATAGTTTCAACCGCATTCGGCGGTCTTTTTCAAAGGAGCAGCACACACGTCACTCTCGGTCGGTAACGCACCTTGCACATAAGTGCAAGTGCAAGGCGCGTCAAAATTTTTGGTTTTCTTTTAATATAAAGATACTTGTTGTCCAAACGGTTACGACTTGACAGAAAAATATTGCATTTTTATAAACAGGGATTTCCTCTGGCGCGGAATGAAATGACGATAAAGTTTTTTGGGAAACAAAATCGTAAATTGCACAAGTGTTAAAAATAAACTTGAAAAATTCCTCAATTTTCAAGTTTATTCGAGCCCGACTCTCACGGATCGGCGAGAGCATTAGAAATAGCTATAAAGTTTTCATATCGCACGATGTTTACAGGCGTACTCATTTTCAACAATTGACATTGTCACACCATTTGTATTTGCTGTTTTTGGTAGGTGAATTTACTTCTGACATTGAGTAAATATTTGTTATTTTTATAATTTTTAACCGACTTCCAAAAAGGAGGAGGTTTTTGGGCATACAACATTGTAGCTACCTACTTAAATTTAAAATTTATTAATTAATGCGTATGTAGGTCGTTATATTATTAAATCAATTTTTATATGTCCATGAGTAATTCAATAATGTCAATCAGTTAATGTCAATTAATGTCAAGTTATAAAAAATAATAATATTAGTAATTTATATAAATTAAAAAAATGTGAAGATTCTTATCACTTAGAAAATTTTCAACATTATAATAGCATTTATTTAGCAATAGTTTCACTAAATAATTTTTGAATTTTATATATGTCATGGCTTTACATGTATCAGGCAAATGATTAAATATTTTAGCGCAAGTTACATAAATACTTTTGTCATAAAATTTTGTTTTTGGTCCCTGAGGGGGTAGGACATAATAGCATTTGCGAGTTTATACCTTTTTAACGCCTTAATTATGTACCAAATGTTTTTTTTTTATTATGGTGTCAATAAAGTGTTATTGTATTGTAATGTAATTACTTGTAATGTGATTTGAAAGCAATGCGTCGATAACTAAGACCGTTTATACAAAATTAATAACAATCAAACATGGTAATTGGGAAAAGAGAAACTGTATGGAGCACGGCATGACATATCAAAGCTTTCTCATACCGAGAAGACGAGATTCCGATCTCGATTGAAGATAATCCAAGCGCAATCAACAATCGTACAAAGCTAAGAGGAAGTAAGATACCTTGCATTAAGTTCCTTATTCGCACGCTTCTATTTATTACACTGCCTAAGAATTTTAGAAGGAAACTAGCAGCGGTATTCTCAATACATCTGATTTGGACACGATTTGGAATCCACATTCTCTAATCATTCTGTTTCAGATCTCTCTGTGTCTGTCATTCTGAATATAAATGATAGAGAGGAATATGTAGATTCCGAATCGTATCAGATAAATTGCGAATTACAGGAGTATTTTTGAAATAACTATTAATTGGACAATTTTACGCTACATTTAGGTTTCTTTTCTGCAAACAAAGAGAAATAAAACTGTTATTTGCGATTTCTTAAAAGCTTCGTCGCAAATGTAACGGACCATTAAAAGTTATAAAGACTGTAAATTAAAAATAAAGCAAACATTTCTTGAGGACACAATAGTTTCGTACATATACTTTAGACGTAGCACAATAGAATGTTGAAAAACTTTGGACAAACTAATGTAATACTACAATATTAAAGGGTACATTATATTAAAAAAAATATTTTTTGGTAGTGAATTTACAACAATTTAATTTTATATATTTACTGAAAATATCGCAACTGTATCAATTAATGTATCCGGTGTCATTATGTGTAATCTGTTTAATGATAACATGTCAGTATATCTGGAATTCTAGACAAAGAGAAGGTACACTCTTTGTTTAATAGTAATTAAATTAAACGTCCGTAGTTAGACGTTAGTAGTTTCCGGCAGCCTAGTCGGGAGACCGTCTGACTTGCGATCCGCAGGTCCTGGGTTCGAATCCCGCGGCACGCACCTCTGTCTTTTCGAAGTTATGTGCGTATTGATAATTGCCGCCAACTTCAAACGGTGAAGGGAAACATCGTGAGGAAACCTACATGTCTGAGAGTTCTCAATGGTCTTGAAGATGTGTGAAGTCTGCCAACCCGCACTTGGCCAGCGTGGCAGACTATGGCCTAACCCTTCTCACAATGAGAAGATGGCCCGTTCCCAGCAGTGGGACAGTTTGTAGAAACAGGGCTGATAAAAAAAAAAAAAAAAAAAAATTAAACGTATATATACGTCAGCATTAACAGTGCAAGCGTCATATGAAGGAAATGCAAATAGTTATGGTATAATCGATGACGCCCATAATCCATATACCATTGCAGGACGATGACGTCACCGGAACACTGCCCAGTTCTTAGGTAAGGTAAGAGGTCATACAACTGAACGTGAAATGAATGTTGTATCTACTACTGAATAAGCTAAAGCAATACGAGAAAAACAGCACGCCCATTCATAAATGAAAACCTTTAGGGCCGAGGACGCGGAAGCTTGACCTAGTTTAGTTTACCCGGGCGTCCGTCAACCGAATACGGTTCTATACTTACAAATGTTGTTTCAGAGTATTCTCCAGCGCTACGACACCTAGTTTTCAGTCAAAATGAACACAATAAGGCACTTGCGCGGGTTAAAGTTAACGCCGAGGGAGACAAAACGTGCTCACCACGCGATGGACGAGTTAGTACTGAGTTGAGTGGAAGTGGGTGAATATGCGCGCGTCCCTATTCCCGGCGTCCTTGCGTGACAGGGGCGGTTTTGGGAGGGTGGCGCCATGGTACCCAGTCAAGGCAACGCATCAATCAATATGTGAGATGAGCCTCCTGGGTGATCGCTTGATCATTGTAAATTGTAATACACATCATGATACACATCATGCGTGACTGATCATTAATTCCGAGAGCCGTTATAAGACGAAATCCACTTACATTAAACTGTGTCATTGCAAAAGTAAACGCAACAAGTAAGTCACATGCAACAGGTTTACGTATGCACATCACTGCAGAATTCAGCTTGCGTAAACTTGCCACAACATTTGAAGGGTACAGGCAAAGAACAGGGAATGTCCTAATTAATTGACTTGAATTCTAATAATTGGAATTTAATATACCATAGACAAAGACATGACCCCAAAAAAAAAAAAAAAATGTGACATTCCCTGTTATTTGCCTGTACCCTTCATCTTTTTTAACCCTTCAACTCATAAGAAGCTTTCGAATCCGATGAATTCAAATAAAATTTAACGCTTAGCTAACGAACTACGAATATTACTAGGAATAGTTACGGTTATGCTTATGACATGAAATATGGAGGATTGTGTAATATTGCAATCGCCGTGTTGGATCAGCAACGAATTCATACAAAATTATGGAAACTAATGATAGTATGACATAACGGTCGTACATTGGTACCGCTGCAGGCGAACAGTACGCAGAGGTTACGCAAGTAGTCCAAGTTACGTGCGTTCATCGGCGCAGACACGCACTATCTCATATCATATCAGAACGCATCGTTGCGCGAACCGACAGCTGATCGACAGTAACAGACAATAAAGCCCGCTTCACATTCCCGGTTCTCCTCGGCGCCGCGCCGAGAGGCAAAACTTTTTATCGAAGAACGAATACTGGCGAAAGCACACGCGTATAGACGAGTAGAGTTGTAGAGTGTAGAGTCTACACTCCCGTATTCGGCTAGTTTTGTCTAGTTTTGCCGGGAATATGGAGCAAACTTAACGTTTCAACGTTAAAATACTAGAGCTTTCTGGAATACTTTCGAAATGTACCGTCTAGTTTCTACATTTAACGCAGTAAAATAAATAGCACGAACAATAGCTCGACGTTATTTTACCAAAACAAGCTGAATTCGTGTAATACGGAATGATATCTATTTATAATCAGTTATAGACCTCTTATTTTGATATTTGAATGGAATAATGGTTTCAATCATCGGTGTTAGTGACAATTTGGAAAAAAAATCAGACACTTGAAAAAAAATAAGTGTACGGGAGGTACCTACCCCAATTTGTTTATTCAAATTTTCTTCTACGACTCTTTCGGTATAACTAATATGCATATCCATGCCAAATTACCTTTCTAGTACTAAGTTTTTGAGCAAAGCCGCCGACAGATAGACAAACAGACATGGCGAAACAACAAGGATTTCTTGTTTACTTTACCAAAAATGTAAAGATGTCTTGTCTCGTTAAGATGCCCTTTATCTAAATCAATAAAAAAGTAATAAAATATAAATAAAACGCAACCATCAAACGTAAAACATTATATATAAACAGCATATACAAAACAAAACTATTTGAGATCAATTACGCAGAGATGAAAACAATAAAGAGAAGAAAAATAGATACAAAAGAATTTCGAATTTCGAATACTAAATATCTTGAAAGCTAACAAACCAATGAGAATTAATAGAACAGGAAAAATAATGAGGTCAAAATCTTATGAAATAATGCACAAAAGTAAAAGGAGGAAAACAAGTAATGTTTACGGTGAAGCAAGTAATAAAAATAATAATAAGACATGGAGACACTCGCGAGAGTGAAACGTACGAATTCTTAAAGATATATCTACATTCAAATATCTCGTCAAAAGCATCCCCGCAGAGATTGATTGCGATAGAATCAACAAACGTGACGTTGATATAAATCTTCGTTGCCACATAACTTCCTTTATATGTACGCACGTTACTATTACAGGTGTTACGCAATTTATTATTGACGGTATCAGTTAAAATTCATATCGCAAGGAGAAAACTAAATAATAACCGATATTATAAATATCGAATCTCAAGTCGATTAGAGCACGACGGAGGCAGATGGCATTATGAATCCCATATCCAGTTGTAGGAGATATACTGTGGATGTTGAAGATGAAATGTTATTTATTCAGAGTGAATAGATATCTTTTAGATGGACGAGCTCCATTCTCGGCCAGACCGTCACCTTAAACCCTGCGAGTTGGTGGTCAATCGTATCTTGCTAAAAAAAAAAACGGACAAGTGCGAGTCAGACTCGCCCACCGAGGGTTCCGTACAAACTAGTAGATAAAAGGGGGAAACCATATTTTTTTTTATATTTTCCTTCATAAACCGAAAAATATACATCGTAAAAATATTTAAAAACCTGTTTTAGCTTACGCTAATGAAGCTCTTTCATATGATATCCTACAAGATACGGTTAAAGAACTTTAAAATTTGGACCCGCATTCCTTGCATAAAGACACAATTTTTTGTGATTAAATTAAAAATGTCCAGTTTTCGGATTTTTTCCTATATGTGTACTCTAACACAATGCTTCTTGCCAAATTTCATAGCTCTAGGTCAACGGGAAGTACCCCATAGGTTTTGATTCCCTTGTGAGTGTCGAAATACGCGTTTTTTTACGACATAATCGGCTGTATTTTTTTTTTTACGAAAACTGATAAATTTTATTTTTATTTCTG
Organism: Lycia hirtaria; assembly: GCA_947563715.1. Taxonomy (NCBI): domain Eukaryota; kingdom Metazoa; phylum Arthropoda; class Insecta; order Lepidoptera; family Geometridae; genus Lycia; species Lycia hirtaria. The sequence continues at coordinate 3,411,266 of OX387383.1, forward strand.
CAGCAAGAGACTATGGATCTGCGTATGTGGTTTTAATTTCAACACGATACCTTTACGCGTTCCCGAGATAAAGGTCTTGACACCCGGACAGATGGACAGACGGACAACAAAGTGATCCTATAAGGGTTCCGTTTTTTTCTTTTGAGGTACGGAACCCTAAAAACAAAAAAAAACGTGATATTGAGACTAAATAATACGATATGACGGATTAATAATAAATATCCATTATACAATTTTGAGCCATCATAATCTACGACTAATATAAATTTTCACTTTAAAAAGGTTCGTGTAGCAAGCAGTTTCAATAATGTTACAAAAATCAATATCTAACAAGAAAAAAATAGAAATAGTGAAAGGGACATAGAAACGTTTAAAATATGCGTAATTATTAGTGAGCAATGGAATACACAATAGGAATTAGCTGCGGCCGAGTTAATCTGACCGCAAGGGAGCGTCGAGCGGGCGCCACCGGTACTTTCCCTTTTCTTATTGTGAAAGTGATGATGCAGGATGCAACAAAGCAACAGAAAGCTTGCATCTGAAATCAACCACCGATCAAATCATCCGGAACAACAATGCCATTGTTAGAGCATTTCGACTTATTACATAAAAGCGGTGGAAGTCGACAAATTGAAAACTTGGATGCGATATGTACACATGAATGTGAAACCACAAACATAATAGTAAACGAAATTTCATAGCCCCCGCGACTTTAGTCACGTGTCTAGTATAGATTCACTTGGTTAAGTGGCTGCAAAATGGAACGTAAACTTGTTTAGATATGCAAAACGGGAAGAGGCAATATTAATTGGCAATGTGAATATGGAAAACACTAATGAACTAGCGTTGTTTGGAATAACATACATCGGCTGTATATAAGATGAACGATAAATGGTCTCCTGGAGTGCTGGACACCAGAACCAAACAAAGCGTACTGTCGAATAGTAGACCTTCACCTAAGGAAGTTCAGAAAGAAGGTATGGCATTACTGGCTCTTTAATGTGGACGATTAGTAATGTACGGTGTTCTGTTTCATTTCAATCGGGCAGGTATAACAACAATTACACATAACTTGATCCCTTCATAGAATAGGTATATCTTTTTGCTCTTGAATCATAATACGACAAACTAAAAACCTTTTTAGACACTAACATAGGCTTAAAATTGATTGGCCAAAGAGGAATCGTACACTTAGCAAATTAGCAACGTTGGAAGAGATAATAATATTCATATAAATCACTTTTATTTTCACGTAGGTATTTGAATGGTAAAACTTATTTTAATTTTCGTTTGTTTTATGACAAATTAGAAGGAATAATATAATATAAAGGCAGCAAAATTGTAACTAAACCAACACATTCGAAGCAAAGACTTTAATCTACCCAAATATAGTCGGTATATGGGCAGGCAAACCCTAAGCTGATAAAACACGTAAACATAGGTGTGGAACTGTGGACCGAACATGTCTGTAGAAACTCAAGGTTACATAACAACATCATATATTGGTAATAACGATGCCTTATCTATTACAGACTCCAACAACATAAACAAACGTTTACTAAAAACGTGTGAAATATCGGGTGTTACGCTATGTCAATATTTATTAGTGTCAGGGTGTCGTTAAGGTCATATGACTACACGGCCACGGAATTCTATTAAAATGAGAATTAACACTCAGCTAAACTACATTTTTGTAGCCAGCTGTAAGTCAAGTGATAAAACTGACTATACGCGCATTCAAGGTTGACTTATTGTATCGTTGAACGATACGAATATTGTAGTAGCATCACTATTCCAATAGAATTATAATTATACCTGCCATTAAAACTTGATTTATTGCAAGATAGAGCGGTAGAAAATAATTTAAGAAACATGTTTCGACATACTAATCCGTTCAGTTATTAAAGTATGTAGTTTATACACATCTATTAATATAGAGGATCCTGCGTTGAAACATAGGTCATGCATTGATTTTATATCATTTATATTGATCCTTTGCCACTAGTTTCTATTCGTATCCTGTTCGTTCGTAAATTTTTAATTCGTATCATCTAAGATCATTTTGTCGGGTTAAATATTTATTTAACCCGACATTGATTTTAACAAATACTAACCCAGCAATTTTGAATTATAAATAACCAAAGCCAGACGCTCTTATTATTCTCAAACGATCGACAAACTCAATAACAGAAACAAAAATGTTTTGATCGATTCGCTAACTTTGAGCGAAACTCTATGAACTACGGAGCATATCCCGGTTTTCAAACGGAAAGTTACATAAGGGCGAATTCGAGAGTGCGGCAGAGACAAACCCTAGAAAATAAATCGAGTAGTACTCACCCAATGAAATTTTTAATGAAGCAATATACAGCAAATAGCGTGGCATCATTGAGCCCCAGGTCAGGCTTGATCCTGGGCAGCGCGATGTGCGACTCGGGCGGCGCCGTCGGCGGCATCGCGCGCAGCTCCGGCGTGGCCGCGCTCATGGCGGGCGCGGCGCGAGGCCGCGTGCTAGGCGCGTGCGGAGCGATCGTGGCGGCGCCCGAGGCTCACACGGCCTGCATCACACCAGCGGCGCTCCCTCCTCCCCGGTACCCGGCACCCGGCACCGGCACCCGGAGCGCGCACCGCCCGCGTCCGCGTCCGCTAACCCGCGAGCCGCAACGCTCACACGGCCGAGCGACGCCGCGAGACCTATCGATCGACGTCGACGCGTCTGCGCTCTACGGCCCTCTCCGACCTCACACGTCCAGCATGAGGAAACCCAGGTAGATCACGAGAAAGAACCACGGGCAGACGAGATACATGCAAACTGACATAGTGCAAATGTTTCTAAATAATAAATAGTCTGTTGTTATGGTAGAGTTAAGTGATGAACGATCGTGTGCTATGTTATTGTGGACACGTGCAAACAGCGCGTGCGTCTGGTGGCGCGGCGGCACTCTGACTGGGCGCGCTCGCGCCGCGTGCTGCTTGCGGTGCTTGCCGCCACCCGTCCGATATCCGCTCGCTGCTCTATCTATACACAGTACACACAGCTAATGCAAACCCATGGCCTGCACACCTTCATTTACCGAAGGTACGACGATAGCCATACCCCAAAAAATAAGGCAAGACCGGATAATTTTAACAAGTGCAACCAAAACTCATAAATATTATAGAACGATACCTAGCAAGGTGCATCGTTTTTGTGTCTAATGGTTACCGCGAGTAAGAGAAATATCAAGTGGCCATGGGGGCCTACATAATAGAGTTATCGAATCAGCAAAACTGAACAAAAATATGTTATGAACTTAATGGTTATTAAATAATTAAATATTTGTCCTCAATATCGTGTATATGTTAGTAGTAAAAGATGTTGAAATTGCATGCAACTAGAGCACAGAAGAAATGTTATATTTGGCAGTAGGCACAACCGTGAAAGAGTTTACGTAGAAACCGTACACCCCAAATAGCAGAACCACGGTCAATGTCCGCGTGACGGACAGACGGATAGAGCGATCAGTCAAGAGTTGGAACAAAAAAAAATTGACTCCCACAATGTACGCGCAACGGAGTCAAATTGTGGCGCGTTTTTTGCGGCGTAACATCAGTCGGGTGCTTCTGGGCTCGAGTAATGAACTCCGGGGTCTGGTAACATCTGACCTGGTTAGCTTCACCAGCACCGGAGACATATCCAATTTCTCCATGCGAAGCCCGGACGTTGACCTCATCTATCGCGATTCGCGAGCTTCGAGATATTTTTTGCCCCTTCTTATTACAGTCGCGAGCCTGTGCATATTTTTCAACGTTGATAGGTACATTTATATCGCACGATAATAAAGTAAAAGGGCAACACTGTCGTCGCAGTTTCTAGTAGAACGACAACTGACAATTCTCAGAAAACGATTCTAGTGTTCCCAACGAGAGTCCTGGTCGAATTCTGAGAAGCGATGCAGTGAGATTCAAACGCAGACAAAGTAGTTAGTCACGGGCTGATAATAATTAGTCAAGCTAAAAGAAAGATAAATAGCCGACGATTCAGAAATAGGTCGACGGTTGACAATACTTTATAGCCGCAGTGCGGTTGCAAACAAATTATATTGATTAGCAAATTCTGCCATTTATTTTGTTTGCCTTCCATGTAATCTACATACATACGTATTTATTTGAACTTTGAACTTGAAATCAATTATTTTTTTATTTGATTTTTCTTGCTTCACTTAAGAACATTATTAAATTTTTTTAAAATATTTGAACTAAAATCAAACAACTTTGATGGGATTCATCGTAAATTTATGTAAAATGAGCGCATTTTACATAAATTTAAGACCTGATATTTTTTTAATTTTACAGTGTTTATGGTCACAGGAGAGACTATATGATAGTTGTTTTAGGTTTTGTAATGAAAATATTAATTTCTACGGCCAATCATTTTAAGCATGCATGATTATGTATTATAATGGCAATAGGTTGATCTGTTATTAAAAAAAATATTTGAAAAATCACACGTCTCTTTTTCTCACGTCTATTTTTGAGTTGAAATCTCCGACTACAGAAGAAAACAAAAGAGTTGAACATGGAATAGGTAATATAATAATATATATGCATTCATATTAATTGAAACATTTACAGGACGAATAAAATATATTAGATATATACAAATACCAAAGCGTGTAACAACAATAAAAAAAACATTTAATTGTAAACCAATCAACTCAATTGAACATTGTTAGCACTTGGCATTGGCACTATTTGGCACAGTTAAGAAAATAAGCCCAGTCATAAATTCAACACTGAACTGAACTGGAAGATTAAAAGAAGGAATTACGAAATAGTCATTCATAGCGTTGCAGTAGGAAACGATAAATACGATTTCATATCTAGTTCAAAAGTTGGATTTCCATCCACATACGAGTAGGCAGATGCAAATGCGATTATAGCTCGTTTGTTTTTTGCATTTTGTAGATATTGATACGGATTGTAGTAAGGCTATCGATACATATTGGGTTCGGAATAAAAATTAACTCCCGACTTGTTCGCAACACGTTGTAGAACATGCTATCTAGAAATATTGCCTGCGTACGCACGTGTATGGTAACAGTAGTATCGTGACATGAGAGAATCACAAAGTTGCAATCACCGCCATCGCCATGGTGTCTTTAACGTTTGCGTGCATCGTTCTATTGATGCAACATTACCCAGATTCTATTTCCATAAAATCGCTGGCCGTAGCAACAGTGAATCTATTTGCATTATTAAGAATAATACTTGCCATGTTTGTGTATTGCATTGTTTCGTTATACAAATTATATTATATGTAGGTATTTTGGATTTTCCTATACTTGTTATTCTAATCCGTACTGCCTAAAATGGTATAAACTGCCGGCTCCCTTGTTTCCTGTGAGACACAAAGATATTTTCAGAGTGGTTAGGTGTCTTAGTAGGTAGGAAGTTTTATATTGGTCTCTTCTTATTGTAATATTAGGGCGTGTACAATAAAGAGTTTATCTATCTTCTAAGTCTACATATTGGCAGCCTTGTGGCTCAGTTGGTAGTATGTCTACCAGCTGAGGTGTAGGTCGTGAGTTCGATCCCCAAACAGGGAAAATATTTGTGTGATGAGCATGGATGTTTGTTCTGTGTTTACGTGTTTCTATGTATATATTTTACAACAACAAAAAAATATATGTGTATTCTATCAGCCATCTAGTTCCATAGTACAAGCTTTGCTTAGTTTTGGGCTAGATGGTATTGTGTGAAATGACCACAAATTTTTTTTTTACTTCGTCTTCGACCATATCATTGTAGCTTTCTAGGTAGTTAAACACGGAATTATTTATGTTAAAAAATTATTATAGTGTTTAGCGTGGAAAGTTATACAATTTAAATAACGATCGGTATCAGAGTCGAAGAGAATGTTCTAGTCTAGATGAAGTAAATCTAATCTGGAGCCGGCAGCCGCTGCCGTATTTACGCAAGTAGCGATTTCCCGCTATAGGCAGGCTGCGCACGCGCTCCAGCCACAGAAAAAATAATGCAGGCGACGTCAACGACTTGTAGAACATACGCGAGTTGATAAATCTTTTAAGTCTTTCGTTGACACACACTAAGGGAATTACCGCTTTGCATTGGGCAGAACATATGTTAAGAGAGAGGAATGGGAAATGGACAAAAACAATACAAGAATGGTACCCCAGAGATGGGAAAAGGAGAAAAGGGCGACAACCAAAACGCTGGCAAGAAGACTTAAAGAGAACTGCTGGCCCAGAATGGATGAGAATTGCGAGAGACAGGGATAAGTGGAAATCTTTAGGGGAGGCCTATGTCGAAGGACAAGCTGGGGAAAAAAGTACCGATCAAAATTAATAGTTAAGTATAACTGATTTTTCAGTTTTAATAGATGACATGGTAGTGCAATACGTACAGTTACTTGAGTAAAGTTACCATACCGTGTCTCCGAGTGAACACTATGTCCGTACTGATCTATGGCGCAAGTATCCGTCATTATTCTCATTACGAGCTGGCGTGTTAGCAGTTGCAGCACACCCGACCGCTGCCAAAACGCAACTTTTCAATATTACTTGGAATTTACGTATAATTTTGCAAATTCACCAAACTCCTTTTGTGAACAAAAGCAACCGTTCTAAATGGCTGTGATGGCTGTAAGCACATGTTTAATAGGAGAAAATTAGATAAAAAATAAATAAAATAATAATAAATATTGGTGGACATTTCACACAACACCATCTAGCACAAACTAAGCAAAGCTTGTACTATGGAACTAGATGGCTGATAGAATACATATATACTTTTTTTTGTAAATATATACATATGATACATAGAAACACCCAGACACAGAACAGACATCCATGCTCATCACACTAATGTTTGCCCTGGGAGGGGATCGAACCCACGACCCACAGCTTAGCAGGTAGACATACTACCAACTGAGCCACAAAGCCAGATATTTAGGTATTCTATTTAGATTTTGAAAGATTGTTTCCTGCCTGTTGAAAGAGAAAAGCTAAAACACGAACAATATATCAGACATGCGTTTGCATAGCGATAACGTCATGAAGCGTGACAAATGATATATGTGAGAAGGTTAATTTCACTTCAAGAACTCTTCACTCAGATTATCAACGCCAAGTACAAAAATGTTATTGAAAATCCATTTCGATAAAAAATTAGAAGCACAAACAAAGACTGAACGAATCTTTTGTTACGTGATAAACCTTTAAATATGTAGCTATTTAAAGCTATAGGATTTCAGAAATTAAGTAAAAGAACATTGAAATTAAATATCATGTAACTCATCTAATACATTATGTAATGTAGCATGTAATGCATTTGATCTATATTTCGTCATAATTGTTTGATGTGATGTTTGAAACATTTGAGTTTGTTTGCAATTTTTGAAATTTGCCGCATCTACATGGAAACATAATAATATCAGAAATTCTCTGCTCCAGCCATAGAGCTAATTATTTTTTGTTACGGCCGTAGCGCAGATCCGTAAAATAAATCCGTAAATCTGTGGTCATCGTAGCGACTTTTGCACTAATATGTACACAAAACCTGGTCGTACAGTCTTGCTTGTATACACTACAAAAGATTTTAAATCTCATGTTTTAAATTTACTTAAGATATTTTTTTTTATTTCCATTAATAACAATAGCGAAACTTAAAAAATAGGCTTTAAAATACTAGAAAATTCCATAAATTATCTAGTACACGACGCAAAACGTATTACGTTAATATAAGTAGCTAAGCAGTCGATAGAAACGTTTGTACACGTGAGCTCAGGAATACGTTTCCCTATTCCCGTCATAAAGTTAATAACGTTCGAATTTTGTCGAAACAACCAGCGATACTTCTGTCAACATTGTGGCCGATTTAGAATTTAATTGCAGGTATAATTCTGGTGTCACGTGCGTTCACGCCGATACAAGGTTTGATAGAGTCGAACGTAATTCTGTTGTACTTTCTAAGAGAGAAGAATTCTTGGAATTATGGCAATAGTAAAAAATTCAAAAAACATATTTTGGAATTCAATCGAGCGAAAGAAGCTACTCCATTACAGAAGTGGCCGTGTTTGTAGGTCTTAGTTTCTCACAATCCTGATAAAACTTGATATTCATAGAAAATTTATCGAACCAGGCAAAACTATCCGTAAAATTTTGTTTTAAAATGCGATCACGAAAGTTATAAATTCGGAGAAAAGGGGGTATAAAAGGGGGAAGTTGACTGTGGGACCATTTACCATCCGATTTTCATCAAATTTCTCAAAAATATGTCGCTAGTTACTAAATCCTTAAATAGATCCTGCGCTAAAATGCGAGAAGAGGGAACGGAGTCAAAAGGGTACAAGTATAAGTTTAGAAAACTCGAGAACCCCCGACAATAAATCAGCTGAATCGATTTTGATAAAAACACAGCTAAGAACACTCTCGATGAAATCCTTTTTCAAAAAAATTAATAGGTCAAAATCGGTCCGTCCGTTTGAGAGCTACGACGATACAGACAGACCTGACATACAGATATATACACCAAACTTATAACACTTTTCATTACACTCTCTTTTTGGGTCGGGGGTTAAAAAACATATCTAGCAGCAACAGAAACCCAATTATATACACAACAAAATAGATGTAATTAATTATCCTCCTCAAATTATATTAGCGCGACACAAACATATGAAATAGCGAAGTCGTATGTAGGTACCTAACAAATACCACTTTATTTATTTATAATTTACCCTCATAATGATGTTTTCAAAACAATGTATTCAATCACCTAACATATTGTTAGTTCAAAGTTTTAAGCGGCGCACTTATCCTATAGAATGGTTTTGACGTGACAACGTCTAATAAATCTATGAACGCCGGTTGCACGCACAAAAAAGGATGACTCATTGTCCCGTTACGCTCATTTTCCCGTTACATCATAATTTCATCTATGTTTGTTATGATGTTGTCACGTTAAACTATCGTCCGTAAACCGACTTTACAGACAACCAATTTTTTATCAATAAGATAACTTGTAACCTAAGCTATTTAAGCTAAGTCTCACAAACTGTAATATGTTCTTATGATAATAAAGTACTTACAAACAAACTTTGTACTTACGTACAAAAATAAATAAATAGTGTTAATAGGATCTCTCCGAGTTCGGTGCGAACTACTTGGGTTTAGAACGGACACGTTGAAGCCTTCCACAAGGTTCTATATGCGCGTCTAGTATCAAATGGCCTGAATGTGCTGAAGTGCGATTCCGGCAAAGAATGCGATTTATGTGTCGTGCTATCGGCATACTATTTGCGCAGGAGTTAGATTACGAGTACACATGCCTAGTTGCATAACGATCATATATAGGTATACTTTATTATATGTGTATGTAACTACATGCATGTGTTAGGTACCTATCGTTCTCTACATATATTATAGTCTGGTTTGTGTGATACATACTACTACAATGTGACATATATATTTTTTACAAAAGTTGTAGTCAGGTTGACACATATTATGGTTCATTTACCAATTACAGGTATACATAGCACAACGATTACGAACTAGTGTTTTGTTTTAGTTTCCTCAATAATTTACTATTCATTCATTAATTCATAACGTATCACTGAAAGAATTAACTGAACGTGAGTGGCATTTCTTTACGTGCGCTACCGTGGGTCGGATGACACGTTAAATTGTAGGTCCTGAGTTGTTTGTTCATTAAAAAAAAAAGAACAATCGTCTAGCCCAGAGTCAAGGTTAGAGGACGTTTGGCGGCTTAATAACTCTGACACCTAGGGCTGGCCATTTAGTCTATAACAACTTACTGAATATGAAGATCAGCCGAGAAGATGTGAACGTAATTGGCGTTGCAGATATCCATAGGCGGAGGTAACCTTGAAAAGAAACTTACCATCAGGCATTCGCTAGTATGGAAACTATTGTACAACGGTTGCGGGTTGTTGTTGCGGGTCCCTGGTCTGCTCATGGTATACACACAATATAGAAATAAGTTAGGTAAGTTAAAAAGAAAAAAAAACTTGATTGTCTTCCCGTAATAATGTATGTACATTAGCAATATTTTGTAAAATTGATAAAAGTCACGGACCCCGGTGTCTGTGGAGCTAAAAATAATAAAAAAAAAACTATTGTACAATAGAAATAATCATAATTATTGTACTTACATAAATTTGCTTGTTTAATTATTGTCTTTTTAGGGTTCCGTAGTAAACAAGGAACCTTTATAGTTTCGCCATGTCCGTGTCCGTCTGTCTGTCCGCGGCCTTGCTCAAACACTATTAGTACTAGAAAGCTGTAGAGTAGTAAGTAGTCATAGAATAAAATCTTGAAAAAAAATATTTTTTGGTTATTAATTTATTTCTACTCTTCCCCATCATTGTTGAATAGGTAATAAATAAAAACATTGGACAAACAAACACTATTTTTCTATTTAGGGATAGATTTGCGAAATATTAAGATTTAAAGTGATAATTTTTGTTAAGACTCAAGTGTCCCCCTTCCTCTTTCGGCTAAACTGTTGACTTTGCTGATATGACAAAAATCATGCTAGTAGCTTATATGATGAAATTAAAAGGACAACTATCATGGCTAACTAGGCTTTACAAGTTAAAACTTGGAGAAGTAAGAAATGAAAATTTAGAGCAAATTTCATGAACATACGAGTTAACTCGTAAGTTCAAGTATCAACCAGACTGTTTGAATTCATATCAATTATGAAATGCAACTACGGAACCCTACTTTGCACGTGGCACGACAAGCACTTAGCTGGGGTAAATTCTTAGTAAGAGATGAATGAAAACACTCTCATTTAGGTATATTGTTATACATTATGCGCTTATACTAGCATTCTTCGAGCACGTATATACTATGAAATAAATTGGTTCCATTCAGAATTTTCGTCGACTGAGCAAGATGGAGAGGTAAACAGGGTAATGTGCATGCTGTTACATACATTAGACAAACCATATGTAGATTTCGTACTATAGATAAAGAACAGGTTTATATTGTGGTTAAATAAATGATGAACCAAGAGATAGATAACTTTTATTCGACGTTAGTCTTGCGCTTGACCGTCAACTCACCTGGTGTTAAGCGACAGTTACGGTCTACGATGGAGCGCGCTTGCCTAGAAGAAACCTATTTCACTCGCGATTTGAAGACACTTAGATTATATCTATTCGGAAAAACCCAATCAGGAAGCGCATTCCACATTTTGGCGGTACGCACAATGAAAGTGGAGTCAAAGCGTTTCGTACGTGTTTTCGGAATATCAACCATGTAACGATGTCGTTTTTTCGTGCTTCTTACTGTCCGATAGAAAAATGGGCATGGGGGCAAAAAGATCATGCAAAGTAGACGCACACTCACCGAAATGTATGCGATAAAAAACCGATAAACTGGCAACTTACAAAGAAAATATCAAGAAATATCTTCTTTTTTTTAAATAGAACAACACCTTTCGAACACATCTCCAGAAGCCTAGTCACCGCGTACCGGGGAATGCCCGTGTGAATCGTCTGGCTCTGGGCGAATTTCTCACGCGATGTTTATGTTTCGAATTCAAATAGAACAATTCAATGTGTCGGCATATTTGGAAGTGATCCATTCGAATCGATTCTTAGTAAAACATTACAAAAATTACAACGCAAGTAGTTAATTCACGGCTGTCGAACGGCATGCGATATGAAGGCCGTCGATTTTGTCTTACACATCTATTAAAAAATTCAAAACGATGTTATTTCTTAGAATTTGGCAACGATTTAATAACCCGCTATTAGGAAGGAGCTCTAAAGATTAGAACTCTTCTGTAACAATGATATACCTGCCACGTCGAGAGTAAGCGATCGGGTTGGTCACCAATTTATCATGAGCTTGCGCTCCTGCAATCGCCTTCGGACACCGCGGTCATTAGTTAGAAATACGCAACAGTTGCCCGGCTATTTCGAGAAAGTAACTAACTTGGAAGCCTAGCATACGCGAATGTGACAGACACGATTGTCCGCAAATATTAATTTCTCAAGAATCGAGAGCGGCTAATTATAAAAGCACTCGACTTGCCAAAGGGAAAAGCTCCCAGTAATTAAAACACGACTGTTCCCTGAACGATGACGTTTCTGGCGTGAGAAGTGAGAAACTCGAGCTAATTGTGGGAATAACCCGGCACAGAATTTCGGGGCAAACTGCTGAAAAAAAATTAACAACTGGAAAACCCACTGCATTGTTGGCTAGAATACTTTTTAATCCATCTCTCGAATTGTATTTGATCTCTAGAATAATGAAATATACAAGGTGGAGTATAAACCATCTGTCACAGTCAGTGTGGTTAGACAAGCGTGCAAGTGCAACGTTGTAACGCGACAAGGGCTACAGTCCTTTTGTAAACCAACCAATTAGTATCCGTGTCACTTTGAAGACCAGCTCTCCATCGGCCTCTTTGATCACCACACTTGCAAAATGAGAATCATTCTCGATGCTAAAATTACACCGCAGGTTGTTTGTCCCGGAGAGGTTATTAACATGGGCACGTATAAAAAACTAAAACATGTGAACATAATTTCTAAGAATATCGAGCGTTGAAAATGTGTGTCAACGTCAATAAAGACTGTTACTCAAAACCTAAAGATAGAGGAAGTGGCGATTAAACTAAACGAGTCCGCGACTAATAAACCTCGATTTCTTATAGTTGGACGGATTTGTCGAGGGCTGTTAAATTTCTGGTTACTATGTTGAGCAAAACACAATGTCGCCGAGCTGATCAATATACAACTGGGTGTGCCAGTTGTAAATTGATCACTTTCGTTATTTTAATTGGTCAACACGTAAAGTGATTTTATGACTTTATTACGGCACTGACCATCGATGTTTTTTAATTTCAAAGGCACGCCTCCGTCGTGGGCGCGAATTGGATTGGAAGCAAAACAGATGACGTCACAGCTTATTTTTAAGTATTAATTAACTGTATTGTTAGAATACATTGTAGTAACAATGAAGGTCTGGTAACTGTAGCGAACAATAATAACAGCGATCTTACGCAATGAGTCCCTTGAGTTGCATTACTTAAATCATTGTATAAGCAATTGAGAACTAATTACAATTCAAAGTCGTAGAGAATGGCATGCGACAATGTCGATACTGATTTTCATTTGTACCAATTAAAATTAAAATTAAAATGTGAATAAGAATTAGGTCAAACGATGCTATATACGATATCAATAAAACACTATTATTATTAACGGGATATTTACCGTGGTTCGCGTTAATTTTCATCTCCCGATATTTCGGCACAGTTACATGCACCATGTAAAACTATGCCGAACCATATCGGGAGCTCAAAATTAACGCGAACCACGATAAATATCCCGTTAATAATAATAGTGTTTTAATGAATGACCGTGATAGTTTAAAAAACGATATCAATAATTTTCATATGATAATCTTTCACTTTCATGCAATTCTTTCCGTGAACTGCAGAAAGGTGACATCCATCTGTACGCTGTCCAAGGGTAATTGATAAATTTGTACATTAGTGTGAAGAATTGTGGACCAAAACGCGTTAAGGCCGTAGTTGACATAAATAAAATTGAAATGATGAAATAAGCTAAGCTTTCAGTAAGACCACCTTACAATGTATTAAGCTATTTCGAAAATGAAGATACTTACGACAAATCCTACTGTGAAAGATAAGGATATTGAGGGAGATTTACGGTCACACCATTTCAGCACGAATAAAACAACATTCAAAATACATTCTCAACTCTGTTCTTCTAGCAACAAAGTAGATATTCAGATTCATATATCACCAGCGGAACCCGGCAGACGTTGTCATGGGCCATCACTAAAACACATGATAATGTCAGTTTGATGGACGTCAATCTGATGGAACTAACATAAACTTTTCCTAAGCCACCATTCTCCACGAAACAATATATATGTATATTTATAACCATTAGTCAAATGGTATCGGAGTCCTTAGGCGTCTCATCATCTCAGCCATAAGAAGTCCACTGCTGGACATAGGCCTCCCCTATGGATTTCCAAAAAGACCGATTGGAAGCGGCTTGCATCCAGCGTCTTCCTGTCACTTGTATGAGGTCATCTGCCCATCTCGTGGCTGGTCTTCCTACGCTGCGCTTGCCGGTGCGTGGTCTCCATTCGAGAACCTTTCGGCCCCATCGGCCATCAGTTCTACGTGCTATGTGGCCTGCCCACTGCCACTTCAACTTGCTAATCCTCTGTGCTACATTGGTGACTTTCGTACGTCTACGTATCTCTTTATTTCGTATTCGATCTCGTAGAGTGACTCCGAGCATAGCCCTCTCCATAGCTCGTTGCGTGACCTTGAGCTTCCTTATAAGGCCCATAGTTAGGGACCACGTCTCAGTGCCGTAAGTCATCACTGGTAACACACACTGGTCGTAAACTTTCGACTTGAGGGACTGTGGTATATTGGACGAGAAGACGCTTTTAAGTTTCCCGAACGCTGCCCAGCCGAGTTGGATACGACGATTGACCTCTCTCGCAAAGTTGGACCTGCCTAATCGGACCGTTTGTCCTAGGTAGACATATTCGTCAACAACTTCAAGAGTGGAGTTACCCACAGATATTGGGGTGGGCACTACATGGGCGTTCGACATAACCTTCGTTTTGTCCATTTCATTTTGAGGCCCACCCGTTGGGAAACTCTATCGAGGTCTTCGAGCATCGTACTGAGGTCCTCCATCGACTCTGCCATGACTACTATATCGTCGGCAAACCGAAGGTGAGTGATGTACTCGCCGTTAATATTGATGCCGAGCCCTTTCCATTCCAGAAGCTTATAGGCATCTTCCAAACCGGCGGTAAACAGTTTCGGAGAGACAACGTCTCCTTGCCTCACGCCTCTCTTTAATGGAATTGCCTCTGAATTCTGGTCTTGTACTTGGACCGACATGGTGGCGTTGTTGTACAAACACTTCAGCACTTCGACATACCGATAGTCAATACGGCATCGTTGGAGGGCCTCAAGCACCGCCCAGGTCTCGATCGAATCAAAGGCTTTCTCATAGTCCACAAACGCTAAGCAAAGGGGCAAGTTATACTCTTCGGTCTTCTGTATCACTTGCCGCAGCGTGTGGATGTGGTCTATGGTACTATAGCCTTTTCGGAAACCGGCTTGTTCGGGAGGCTGGAAGTCATCAAACCTGCGTTCAAGACGATTCGTAATGACCCTCGAAAACAGCTTATAAACATGGCTCAGAAGCGAGATGGGTCTGTAGTTCTTCAGCAAAGTGTTGTCCCCTTTTTTGAAGAACAGCGCCACCACGCTTCTGTTCCATGCTTCTGGCGTTGTACCTTCGAGCACGACGGAATTGAAGAGTCTCTGAAGGACTTTAAGTACCGGTGTTCCACCCGCTTTCAGTAGCTCTGATGTGATTCCATCGTCGCCCGGTGCCTTGTTGTTCTTGAGCTGTTTCAAGGCCATCCTAATCTCGTACAGGCTGATGTCCGGGATATCTTCGGTATAATGTCGAGTCAGTTTGGCTCTTGGATCTTTACCCAAACTGCTAACAGGTTTTGCGACCGATGTATAACTGTCCATAGAACCTCTCGATCTCCCTCAAGACTTCTGCTTTGGTCGACGCTAGACTGCCATCTTCTGTCTTCAGCTTCGTCAACTGGCTCTGCCCAATAGACATGTCTTTTGCGAACACTTTGGAGCCTTTATTCCGCTCTATCGTCTCTTTAATACGATTAGTGTTAAAGGTACGGATGTCGTGTCGCATAGACTTTGATATGAGTCTATTGAGCCGCCTATATGACTCGACGTCACAGGATGACTGCAGTTGCAATGATCGTCGTTCAGCCATGAGGTCGAGGGTATGGCTCGAGAGCTTTTGCGGTCTATTTGTACGGGGGGGGTTTATAAAACTTCGCGCCCACCGTACAGACAGTTTCCACAAACCTGTTATTGATCTCATCCACCGATGCGCAGCTCTCCAGGCACTCGAAGCGATTTGATAGTTCGAGCTGAAAGCTCACGGGGTCTTGGATATGGGCGCGAGTGGGTCGGAGTGTAGACTTCATCATACGGGACCTCTCAAGTTTAACATTAATATTCAACGTGCCTCGTACCAATCGGTGATCACTTCCGGTTTTAACCATGTTGATCACAGAGACATCATTGAATATTTGTTTCTTGGTGGTCAGGATGAAGTCTATCTCATTTCTCGTAGAACCGTCGGGGCTCAACCAGGTCCATTTCCTATGAGGTGGCTTCTGGAAGAAAGAGTTCATCATAAAGAGTCCCTCTTTCTCCAGAAAGTCGGCCAACCTCTGTCCCCTGGGGTTCCGTTGTCCATATCCAAACTGTCCCACTCTCAGCTCACCATCGCTTCTCTTGCCTAGCTTCGCATTAAAGTTCCCCATAACAACATTGAAATAGGTCTCAGAGGTGTGTATGGCCCTACTAATGTCCTCATACATCACCTCCACCTCATCATCAGAGTATGCCGAGGTCGGTGCGTATACCTGGATGACCTTCAACGAATATCTCTTCGATACTCTGAGTATCAGGTACGCAACCCTGCTCGACACACTGTCGATGGCAAGAATGTTGTTAGCAAGAGACTTGTGGACGAGAAACCCGACACCACCCTGGGACTGTTGGTCACCCTCCCGGTAGTAGAGTAGGTTACCAGATTTCAGGGTTATCGTGTCCTCACCCTCTCGTCGGACTTCTGATAACCCTAGGATATCCCAATTTAACCTACTCATTTCTTCTTCCAGCTCAGCTAGCTTCTCGTCTGTCCTAATCGTGCGAAAGTTGTGCGTTACCAGGGCCAGTCGTCGTTTATGCAGGGGGTGGTAGCCGGATCTCTGCCGGAGATTCTTAGCACCCCTTGCTCCGCCGTAACCGGGGCCGCTACCATAGCCCGGAATAGTGGAGCTGCCGGGGACTGGGGGCCTGGTATTTTTGTTGCTCGTCATTTGGGGGTTTTTTGCCAATACTCGCCACGCTTGGCATGCGGGTTGGCGAGCGCAGTAGATGGCGTTTTACGCAGAATGTGCTGCTGCCCACTTCTGGTGATATTTCCCTTAGCCGGTTCTTACGGCACCCACGGGAAGAGAGGGGGAGATACTATTCTAGGCCGGTACCACACGGCATAGGCGGTCCTTAGGCGTCTAAACGTACATATTCTATACCTACTTTTGTATGTAAGTACTTCCTCGCATATATTAATGAAATTAAAGGGCAACGTTTTATCAAACATAATGGCAATGCACTGTCTGCATCGACACGAAATTTCTGCAGTTTTAATAAACTTTTCGTAGCTGAATTTGAGCTGAATCAAAATTTTACGAGAAATTGATAAGGAATCGTCTGAAATTTGTGTATTTGTGTGGGAATCTAATATGAATGTCGTACTCTTATAAATTCTTTTAGTGAGTCTTAATAGAGCTGTCGTCTGCAAAATCCCTAAAAGTTAAGAAATAGCTACAAAGGTACTGTCCCGATGAGATGACGTTAAAAGCTTTTGTTATTGTCAAAATAGTAACGGTAAAATGAGAGACGGAGCGTAAACTTCGGTGATTGGTTGTCATGAACAGGTGATTTTATCGGCTGATACTCAGATCAGGTAAGCAGCGAACTTGCAAAAAAAGGTAGGAAGCCTTGCGGTTTTAATAGATGCTACTGTTTATTCAATATTATTAATGTTTTCCTATATTACAAAAATATGTGGACAAAACCGATGACCTATGATTTGTTTTTCACCGGTATATTACACATTTTCCCTAATAACAGAAGAAACAAGTATTTTACCCCTAAATATTACCCGATTTAGATTTTGTTTGATGGTTGTAACCATAAAGATTTCTATTACTTTTTCTAATATTTAGCTATTTACATCAAAACTACATAATGTATATATAACGAAAATTATAAACAAGCAAAAATTTAAGCCTACTTATTTGTGTTTACAGTCAGATAAAAAAAAAAACATCGATCTCGTATTATATTTAGGTGTTAGAAATCATTTTTCTCCATTTGTATATACAAGTGCTAAACGTTTCTCTGCTAGATTGATCGCAAATTTGGATCATATAGAAAGTAATATTAGGAAGAGCAATAACCAATCAACTTGTTAAACGGGGAGCAATTTAAATTTAAATCTGCAAATCATTCTCAAAAATTGAATCCATGACCTTCGCTCTTTATAAGCTTGGATATCTATGAAATATTGTACTGGTAGATATAGCATTTAATTACGTGCAAAGTTCGTTTGGATCATGGTTACTTTCATTTCGTATACCAATGCCGTTTCGTTTTTATGCTAGAACATTCCCGGCTCTTGGAGCAAGTTATTAAAATTAAAAGCTGACAATTTGAAAGATTGCAATTATTTATTTTTATCTGGGGCTGATAGGAAATACATGGATATGGATTTTGTTTAAAAATTTAAATAAAACGAAGTATTTTATCCTGAAACCGCTGAATTTAACAAAATGGGCTTAAAATATCCAGGATAACAACATGTCATATAGAATAATGCGAGTAATCATGTGGTATACGGTAATTCAATAGAATGCAGGATGGAATGTAAGT
This sequence comes from Lycia hirtaria, assembly GCA_947563715.1. Classification (NCBI taxonomy): domain Eukaryota; kingdom Metazoa; phylum Arthropoda; class Insecta; order Lepidoptera; family Geometridae; genus Lycia; species Lycia hirtaria. Next base: position 3,429,860 of record OX387383.1, read on the forward strand.
GCACTTCTGAAGATATTAGTAGTTTCGGTATTGATTTTAGGATCAGGTACAGTGATCGTTAGGAGTTGTAAGCATATCAACAAATTAGACAAATTATCGTGTCTGCAGGTACCGACGACCACGTGACAGGTGCATCACGCCATATCACAGAATACCTAACAGTTAGTAAATACACACCTAGTAATTTGCGAGCGGTACGCGAATCATGCCCACACTGTAATTATTGTTCGATTGAAAACCGCATTTAAAGCTAAAACGGAGTTTAATCGAGTATGTTTATTGCGATTACGTTATTGACCACCTAACATTAGCGGTAAACACTTCGCCAGCAAAACTATATTGAAGTTGTATGTGTGGGTCAGATAATTTGCGTGTGGTTGTTTACATACCTACTACTTGCATACCAATGTATTTACTATAATTCTCTTTGTTGTGCTAATTTAGACACATCCAGAAACAAGTGCCATTAAAATACTGATTCTTCTGTAAGACATGAAAGCATTCTAAAAGTAACAAATCAATTTCGATTTCAGGATGGTAACTTAACTTAGCTAGTTCGTAATAATGAAATCCGACGAAGAGCAAAAAAAAAATATTTGAGAGATCGGGGTTGCAGTAATGAAACTAGAGGGGAACTTGACAAGTCGCGTTGCTAGACGCAGCGGTGACAGGCGCAGCAAGGCTGTGACGAAGTGGGGGCCAAGACAAGGGAAGCGGACTGTAGTTAGTACAGTTGCTAGACGGGTGGACGATTGTGGCCAGTATCACGGGTCGTACCTGTACTCAGTTAAATAAAAGGCCGATTAGGACTAGAATTAGACATAACATAATATGAGCAAACAATGCAAATTAAAAGAGAAATGTAAACTACGGCAAGATAATAAATATAATAGCGATGAAATTTGAAACACAAGTCCAGTCAATTTATCCTTGGCCAACTGTAAGCGCGACGCGGGGTCGCGTCAAAATGCTTTCCTTTCCAACCACGAGTGAAGGTTCTCTGATGAAGGCAATTCATTTATCGTCACAGATATTATATGTTTCGAAGTGACTGAGATCAAAATAGATATTAATGTTCTGTTCTCATTAACTAAATATTGTACTGCAGAGTGAGGGGCAGAAAGAATAATGAAAGTTCGTTGCTCTATAAATACAAAATATTAAACTTTCACTAGCTTGAATATTTTCACAAATATGGAGCAAAATAGTATATAAAGTGGATATAACAAAGCTTGCAGGAATTGGATATATTGAAATAAATTTTGAAAATGGGAAAATCGAATAAAATACATAAATATACTTATTTGATCCACTGATAATGTGTCCCACGCAGGAACATTGATGATGCAACAAATTAAATTAATTAATTTTTTTTTTTTTGTATTTTGAATTACGTAAATCGAATAAGTAAGTCCTTGTAGCCATTATTATGCCAAAAACAATGCTAGTAATAAAGGATGTACCAACTATGATAGAAATCGTATAAGCGATACAAACATGGTGGGAAGCAATAAAATAAAAATTATGACCGACTAGACATGATTGAAGAAATCTACAACCTCTGTTTCCTCTAGATCTCACACTAGCTTCCTGATGAGCTTCTTTAAAAATATGTTAACGGTCTTCATATTGCGCAAAGATATTTTCGTGATTTTATTCTTGATCGTGAAAAAATTGATTAAGCATCTATTGCTACACCAACATAGTTTTATAATCGGAGATATTCTACAAATTTCCAAACAAGACAAAAGCTCGCGCCGAACGTGTTCAAAGGTAATTTATGTTTTGCCGAAACACAGAGAGAACATTTCAGCCGAGGAACATGCTGCCAGTGAATAATGTCGATCATATTCGTGATGGATTCCATTCTCTGAATAATACCTCGCCCGAGCATTATGTTAATAATTGGTTTCGGAGATTCGAGGGTCGCCCGCCGCCGGCCGCACCGGCTCATGAAGAGCGAACGCGTATGCGTGCCGAATCGCAAAACAATGGGTTCAGTTAATACGATATCCACAAACTTATTTCGATATGTAAACAATCAACTAGTTCGCAGGAAAATAACGCTTGTTTAAAAACAATTCAGTTAGGTACCTACAAAAAGGCGGAGCAAGGCCAATTTAAGTTTACTAAATACGGGGGCGTGCTGTACCTACTTCGATTCAGCCGTTGCTTGTGGAGGTAATCATCGGGATAAATTCAGGTAAAAAGTGTAGCGAGTTGTTTACGCTCGCGAACAGCCTGCGCCTGCGGCGACCGGGGCCATCATTAGAGGAGCTGACATCATCGCCGAACTTGGAACGCGTATTATTATTATGCGGACCATCGAGCGAAAGGCGAGAGATGGTTTATCAAAAAACCGACCGACAACACCGGCAAGAATATTAAAACGCAATAGAGCACACAATTACTACTCGCACTAAGTTGAAGTTCAATGCCGTCAGTGTTGAATTACATGCAAACACAATTCGCCGGTTCAGTGATTTTATCGCGACCAAATTTGCACGCATTGTGTTAAATGAACCATTGATAGATCTGTGAGTGGGCAAGGGCATCGAATTACTGTGCAAACTGAGAACTGTGCATATTTAATTAGCATTAGCATCGCGGTTGACTTATTTGGCTATGTATCGGATGGAAAACCAAAATAGACGCGACGAAAGCATCAAGTGTTAATACAATGTTGCTAAGCATAGAAATGAAGAATAAGATAAATTTAGACAACAAGGAATCTGTATTTAATGTACACACAGCACACTTAATACATTTGATATTTAGGTTCTTCTAGTAAAATAAATAAATTGTAATACATCGTAATCATCTATCGAATTGTTACATAGCATAATTTCTTCTATATGTATATACTTGATGTCTTGTATATATACATATATATGAAACTTAATATAGTAATTACATAATATAATTTTAGGTGCTTGCTTGATTGGTTGGGACCATGACTTATTATTAATAACAAGTTTAGAGAACTCAAAAACCTCGTCAAAAAAAAAACGGCTGAACCAATTTTGATGAAACATATATAAGAACACTCTCAATGAAATTCTCTTTTAAACAAAAAAAAAAACTAGATCAAAATCGGTCCATTAGTTTGAGAGCTACGCTGCCACAGACGAATATACAGATATGCAACTTATAACGCCCCTCTTTTTACGTCGGGGGTTAATAAAAAAACCGGCCAAGTGCGAGTCGGACTCGCGCACGAAGGGTTCCGTACTATTATCTATAAAACGGCAAAAAAATCATCATGTCTGTTGTATGAGAGCCCCCCTTAAAAATAAATTTTATTTTAATTGAATTATTTATTTTTAGAAATTGTTTGTCTACCTGTTGCGGCTATCAATATCGAGCAAAAACGAGAAAAAAATCACGTTTGTTGTATGGGAGCCCCCTTAGATATTTATTTTATTCTGTTTTTAGGGTTCCGTACCCAAAGGGTAAAAACGGGACCCTATTACTAAGACTTCGCTGTCTGTCTGTCTGTCTGTCTGTCTCCAGGCTGTATCTCATAAACCGTGATAGCTAGAAAGCTGAAATTTTCACAAATGATGTATTACCGTTGCCGCTATAACAACAAATACTAAAAATTAAAAAAAAATAACATATTAAGGGGGGTCCCCATACAATAAACGTGTTTTTTTCGTATTTTTTTGCTCAATATTAAAAACGGTAACAGGTAGACGCTTCAAATTTTCACAGAATATTTACTTGTATATTACCTTTTAAAATAAATAATTAAATAACAATAAAGTTAATATTAAAGGGGGGCTCCCATACAACAAACTTAATTTTTAAGCAATTTTTACTCGATCTTAATAACAGGTAGAAACTTGAATATTTGTAAGTAAATATTTAGAAATATATTAACTATAAAAATAAATACCTAATCTAATACATAAAAACTCACAAAATGAAAATAATCCGTGCATATAAAAGCGGTGCGAGCGCCGCGCCGCGGTGTGAAGGTGGCGCGAGCGCGAGGCGGTTGCTAAGCAACGGCCGCGCGGGTAGCGGGGGAGGTGACATAGCCGCGGCCGCGCGTATTCGCGCGAGCGTCGTCATGCTGCCCGGATGTGTATCGAAAACCTATCTATAAGTTTGCAATTTACTACTTGGAATTTCGTTGATTTCTCGTTATTTTATAAACAGAACTAAACTTTGTAGTATTATAGATGATAGTACGGAACCCTTCGTGCGCGAGTCCGACTCGCACTTGGCCGATTATTTTAGTATTTGTTGTTATAGCGACAACAGAAATACATCATCTGTGAAAATGTCAACTCTCTAACTATCACGGTTCATGAGATACAGCCTGGTGACAGACGGACGGACAGACAGCGAAGTCTCAGTAATAGGGTCCCGTTATATCCTTTGGGTACGGAACCCTAAAAACGTAGTCGAATATAGTAAATAAATATGACTAAGGAGACCCTATCTCACGTTTCGTCACCGCTCTGTGATTTCTTTTTTATTTAAGCCCGCTAATATGGCAATGAAATCTAGGAAATCTACAACAAAAACTATAATAAACAAAATGTAGCAAAATAAATCACCAAAAGTTCCGAGAAATTCAAAACAAGAGGAAGTTATTGGAAACGACGAAGTATTTCTTAGAATTATTACTGTGAATTATAAATGTGCATATATAACGATATTATTACATAAGATATGTTTTCTAACCAACACAATAGGTTAACCTGAGCCGATACCAACATAATATGTAAACAAAGTTTAGTGTTACGCCGAAAAACATGTACTTTGTAAACAGTACCCATAGTTCAAACTCACGATGTTTGGCAAATGTTCTAGAAAATGTTAAACTATGTAAACGAGAAGAAAGGAAAATGATTTAGTTTAAACTTTTTACCCGACTGCGTAAGAAGGAGGGTTATGTTTTTCGAGATTAATTTTTTTGCTAAAATAAAAAAAGCGATTTTTCGTAACCTCCAACGAACTATTTCATAATAAACAAGTGATTTTACGCATACTTTCTCACAAAAAACTTACACTCAACAGCGTATCAAGCTTAACGAAATAGACTGCAAAAACTGCTATTCTACAGTCGGGTATTTTGTTTTTTCTTTTAATATAATAACATACTTGTTCTCTAAGAAGCTTAAAATTTATAATGTACAATTATGAAAAATAAAAATGATGTAAAATAATGTTGAGGGAGATAAATCAGGTTCCTCTTCCTATAGAGAAAAGATATTATGAGTGCAGATTTTTAACCGACTTTCAAAAAGAAGGAGGTTATCAATTCGACTCTATGTTTTTTTTGTATATTCACCGATTACTCCGTCAATCATGCATTGATTTCGATGATTCTGTTTTTGTTTGGTAGGCCATACTTCAGAGGTGGTCCTATATAAATTTTATCAAAATCGGTTCAGTACTTCGGTTTTTATAACAAAATAACTGGTAAAATATTATCCAACCAAACAAATTGCGTATTTTGAAGTCGCTTTTTTAAGTTTTTTTTTTAAACTAAATAATTATTTTTAAGTGCACGGAATATAGACCTAATTCTTGCTCATATTATTATATCTTAAAATGTTTATTTATGAAATAGTTATTATGTTTTGTATATAATTACAAAATCTTGCATTTCTTGCATTTCATATAAACAACATAATTTGTGTTGATACCACAATATGACGAGAACTCTTTGCCAGCAATAAATAATAACGTACTTTCTTTTCAGCACACGTGACTTAGAGAATCGAGTAAAGAATGTGCTGCTATATGAAATAAAATAACATGTTTCATATTTCAGCAATTTGATTAATCTTTATTCTAACAGGTACGCAGTAAATGTGTTTGAATAACCTAACAATAACAATATCCGTTTGAGTCTGTTGAGGTATAGAACTGATGTGGCATGGAGGGCGTTGCTGTCGTTATTTCATTATTTTGTTCAGTCGAGACTAGAGAATACTATTACAGTATACATTGAGCTGCATGTATTTATGTACGGGAGCAGACACCACTCATAGCTACTTTGGTACATTCAACTGCGGCGAGAGCGCCGCACCTCACTCAGTGGCTTACTCGTACTAGTGAAGTAAGTGCTTTAGATGTTTTGCTGGCGAGAAAACACACCATAAATGTAATTCTGCGCTGCAAGTATCAATCGTATCGTATGCGAAGATAAACGATGTATTTATTATTCCAGCGCTGTAATGCTGTTTTGTTTACTTTGCCAAAAAATGTGAGTATAATTTTACTTCAGATGGCTCCTCTGGTACGTAAGTACATACCGCTCAATGATAGTATATTGTTCCCGTATTTTGTTATGATAGTTCTATAGTTAGTTTCTAATCTTGGAATTTTCAAGGCTAGAGTGAATAGATATCTTCTAGATCGACGAGCTCCATCCTTGGCCACAACGTCGCTTAACAGTAGAGGCGAGTTGGTGGTCAATCGTAGATCTCTCTCGTTAAAAAAAATTAAGTTCTATATTTAAACAGACTCTACCCACATAAAGTGATGGTGACTTGACAACCGGATTTGCAATGAAACTGACGTTTAAAAAGTTCCAATCGAACAGTTGCCTTCTAGCAAATATTGAGATTCAGGTCGAAATAGTTGTAAAATTAACTGTACATTGGGATCGATTCGATCCCGATCTGTTGCTAGGCATTGGATTGGTTTAGCTTCAAGCTATACTTGAGGCGAAATATAAGTGATGTCATTATTTTTTGCCGGCAAACCGTAATGTTAATGCGAGATGAATTACTTTTTTGTTCGCGCTCGACAGACGTTGCCCGTTCACAATGCTTCGTTTGCATTTAAATACGGAATATAACTAAGCAACCTATAACAAAATACATTATTTTAAACTACCTTCTAAAGAGTCATGAACTTCAGTGACGTAAATATCCTAAAATAACTTATAGAAACGCAGACATTCTAATGAGTTAGCGAGCGAGTAGATTTTGAAACGGATATAATAATAGCTAAGATAAACTCCATTATTTGTTTTGAACCTAGTGCTTCATTAGTACTATTTATATTAGGACGTCTCTGAACACTTGGCTCTACTGCCTACGGAGACACCTACACCCGTTCACAGCCAAATCCATTGCAGCTGTGAAGTGCCACAACAAAGTTGATGTTATATGATCGATTGATACTTATCGTGGGGTGGTAAGGTTGAAATTTCATCTTTCACGAAGGAGTTGAAAAGCGAGATAAGCAGGAAGACATCCGTCAATCAACGGGACCGTCATTGACTCTCGTGTCCATTCTGAGAATGGTGTGATGCCACGTGCCTAAAACTAGACACAATTCTGGCGAGCATATGAGAAATGACGTGAAAGAAACGCCGAAGTACATTAACATTTGATAGATTTAATAGTAACTGCTAATTGAAACAATTGGATATAAATCGGGTTACGACGCATTAAATAAACCGTTAAGCCGGTAGCGTTAGAGAAACGATAGAATATCAATCATTCCGCATGATAGACACCGATACCGATAAAACAAAGCAATAAAACTGGACGGCCATAAAACAACCTGTGTGAGTCGGTCGTTATTTAAGGGAATTCATAAAAACTGTAACAAAACAAACTATAAAAGACCACCGCAATGAAGTAGCTGCAGCAGAATTACACACCACGCGGTGGCTACGGCTACTAAAAATAATGTCATGAGTGGTGACTTGTATGTTTCCAAAAACGTGCAGTTTTAGTTCGATTAATATGACGAATCTGTTAGAAGTAAGCAAGATTAAAGATTTGTTGCGGTTGAAAGTGTCGTAAGTGACCGTGTGATAGATTGTGAACGTTTACCTATTAAGTAGTGAGATTGCAACATTAGAATATTTGCATAGTTACATAACGGTAGGTAATTCTATCGACACGATCTCTATCGCTTTATGGAAACTTAATTAATTAACAACTGTACCTACTGGATATATTACTCGACAAGCTACTAGTATTTTAAAAGCATATTCAATTTATGTTCAATTAAACTCGGAGAAAATCCAAATCGCAAGTGCGAAATGTTCTGTGTTCGTCCGACTTTCCGCCTCAGTTGGCACGGTGCTATCTCCAATGAGATGCTAATGTGTTACTTGGCACGTTCGTCCGTCAAAAGTTCGGCCTATCAGATGTCTGTATTATTAGGAGTGACTAAGGACAGCTATTGTTCCAGCTACTTTTTCACGGTCTCCTTGTTTTTCAATGTAACCTCAGGTTTCGTGTTAACTGCGCAATGGCCTTGGGCATTGTGGTTTTGGCAACTGGAACGACAGGCGAACTCTGTTAGCAATATTATAATAAATTGCATTTCGTAAACATCTAGCAGGTGTTTCTAATCAAATGCATAATATACCGTCTATTTCAGGATCAATAAAGTTAACGACCGTCGTACGACGCGTGAAACTAATGAATATGAAATCAGCGAGATTTAGAAAGCAATTGACGCTAATGAATTGGCAGTAGGCGAAGGCTGTTATAATTTTAGCGGATCGTAGGTTAATTGCTTAGTATTCTACATAAAGGCCAGCAACCCAAATACGGCACAATCAGCGGGGAGTACTCGATGCGAAGTTATTATTCAGTAACGGTCGATGAACGAAAATGTGTCCAGTGCCCGTGACCTAGGGTTCCAATTGCGATGCGATGGCTGTCCGAATGTACCAGACTGCTTGTCGCCGCCAGTTCTAGACGGAGACAAGCTTATGTATAAAGATAGCGAGGGAGTGAGACAGATATCGGCTCAAGGCGTAGATGATATCAAAACTTTTTTGAGTGGAGTTGCGAGGTTTAGCACGGTGGAAAATAAAACGCCATTATGTGTAGGTAGATAGATACATTTGGCATGACCGATGTCAATACTCAGCCCATACACAACACTGTGTGTGTCGTACACACAACGTTGTGTTTTGGACACAAGAGTAATTCTAAATCAAACGTAATCGTAGGTCGTCTCAAAAAAGGAAAAATGATTTCTCGAGGCCTTTCGGAAGTTTGTGACCTTTTATGTTATAGAACGTTACGTAACATACGTTTGCGTAAAATTCAATTAGTTATTCAACCGAATGAAAAACAACAACATTAAAATTGATAATACAAGTAAATGTTAAAACAACGTGAGACATTACTGATAATGTCATGAGTTTTATAAAACAACAGCAAATGATCACGGCCGTTTCGGCTGATCGAGATAAAACAATATAATAAAACTATAAAACCAGCTACTTAATACATGTCTTTTGTTTCCAGTATGCAACTTTTTTAAATAGGAAAACTTGATGCTAGCTTCCGAAAAAGCATTAATTTTAATCATAGTTTTTTTGTTTTTATTTGAAAACAAGGTAAGTATCGGTAGTAACAGCATTTACCTATTTTTTTAAGGATTGAATTTTGTATCATACAAATCAATTACTAAATTGTTAGGTGTATACCGTGTAATGTAATATAATGCAGCTAGGATTTACTTCACTCTCAAATTTTAAATGCCATCCATGTTTTATGTAATAGCGGTTTCTATTGAAGCTAAAAACATTTTCTCTCGTACAGCCAACTCCATTTTTTCTGTAAATAAAATGCTGACGTGATAAGAAAGTGGAGAGGTCGATATGATAAAACTATAAGGGTCAAAACTATATACCGAAACACATTACTCAAATATTGAGAAATGGTCAACGTATTTTGTCCACTTCTTGCTGATACGTAGTGTCACTTGTGAAAGAAGACAAAGAATTTGAGACAGTGATCAAAGTTAAGTAACATTTTTCGGTAAGCGTAAATGGTTTGGTACAGACAAAATAACCCTAAACAGTTACAGTTAAGTTTAAGAGCCAGGATTTTGTTCATTGTTAATAAATTAAATGAATATAAAGAACATACAGAATTGTGGACACAAAACGAAATTAATATTTCAACAATAATACATATAATAAGCATATGCCATGTAAATAATCTCCCATCTGAAGCCCTTGCACGCATAAGCGATAAGAACAGGAATACCGTACAAGTCTAGAAGCTATCTAAGGCTAAGATCGAGATAATCCTCATAATCTTCATTATGGGACGCGGTCCGAGTGAAATCGCTTACAATGCACGTGCATTCGAGCTGCAGCCGATGCGAAAAGGCGCGGCAGACACGACGTCTCGAATTCTAATCACTCGAATGTCACAGACACGAATCTGTAGAAACATAATAAGAGAAAGCGCGGAGAGCCACAAATTGTGTGGCCATATAAGGAAGCTTATTTGAATAAAGCTATATATTTTGTAAATGTGGAATGAAAGGTAGTGACGGTGTGGATGACATCAGCGCAGGATGGCGCGATGATGTCGCGGATTCGTGATTCAGTGCGGTTTAGGTGACGTAATTGTGGGGTCGGTTCCGACGGAACAGGAATGTAGCCTTTCTACGTCTTAAGCTTTAGGTTTGTTTTGCTTGTATTGTGATATGACATCACATTTTACAAAAAGCTTTAGGTGACGTGGTCTGGATATGCATCATACATTGTTAAAGAGACCATTTAATAAGTATTTACAGACGATCCGATTTGTACCGAGCGAATCCTCAAAAATATTGGTTGTAGTGTCACAGCGAACACTAAAAGTACTAGGAATTTCGGCGAACACACACACGATCGATTTTTGTTGGTTCGCTGAATGTTCGGTGCGAACAATTCGATTGTCTGTTAACACTGTTATAGTACGCAGTACGCACTTAGCATTTATCCATAAAAAAAGAGAGCTGTTTCTAAATTTGAATATTTTCTGGATTCGATTATGATTTCATAAAGTGACTAGCTGTGTCACACAGTTTCACCCGCGTGGTGATGAAAAGCTATGTCAATGATGATAAGGTATAGCCTGTCCTTTTCCAGGTCCTAAACATCTCTGTCCCAAATTTCATATTTATTGGTTCAGTCGTGAAAAGGTAACAAACAGAGACAGAGTTACTTTCTTATATAATTTTTAATATTAGGTAGGATCTCTAAAACATATTACTTAAATATATTTATTTAAATTAGGCCTCATAAGTTACATTTGTCAAATATAGCAGAGATCAGATCCAATAATGCTGTTTAATTTAAATTTCTATAATTCATTTGGTTTTGTAGTAATGGAAATAGTAAATATAGTGTTTATTTTTAGTAATTAGTAGGTGCCAAAAGCCAATATTGAATGTGTAATAACGTTACAAGACGATAATAAAACCAAACAGAGTAAAGCATTCGTTTTCTTGAGCAACAATTAAATGGAGAGGTAAGGAGTGTTGAGGTGTGGAAACCTTATAATAAACCTTCCTTTAAGTAGGTTAAGAACGCTTTGAGCGCCTAATCGGATCTAGTATCCGCTCCTACGTGTCCGATTATGTTGACTGAATATAATTGAATGTGTACCTATAAAGCAACGCGTGTTAGACAATTTTTAATAGCGAGATACAGAGTCACATTTACGAAAATAAACTGGAACCAGATTCAAAGAGCGACAACCGGCCCACGCGATACATTTGAAATTTTTAGAGCATTTTTATGTAAGTACTATTGCGTTTTATAAAATATATGTAACATTTCAAATTATTTGCATGTTAATGTATTTAATGGAATGGAGACACGGTCGCAGTCAACGCTGGAAAAGATATATGGACCAGCTGAAAGTTAGCATATGCAACAGTTTCAACGGATCGTAACTATCACAAAAGCACATGAATCATTGTGGACGACACATAAGTACGTTACGCAATGCGGTAGCAACGATATTATCCTTACATTTAACTAAAACTCTAGTAGCCTCACTAGTGTGAGTGCTTTATGTACTCACACTATGACTCAACACTTTAGCTGAAATTTACATAAAATAAACAAAATTATTGCCATCAGACGTGATCCATTTTTGGAATTAAGGAAAAGCTTCTAGTTTCTGGTAAGTTGAACGTTACTCGGAATGGTTAAACTCTTAGTCATTGCTAGTTTAAATCGAACCCGTCCCAATTTAAAGAAATGAGATTGTAACCGCGAGTTGCCAAATGATACGATGATACAATAGTCCATGAGCTCAAACAACTAATAATAGAAGGGCGCAATCAGTTACCGTTCATTGCGCAACTGCGTTACGTTCGTCTAAGGTGTAAACAGAATTGTTAGCAACGAAACCTTAGGGCTCGATAGTGCCAGTGGAAATATGAATTGTATCGAACGAGTCATTAACATTTCTAATAGGCGACTACAGCCCGTAATAACTCCATAACGAGAAAAACAACTTAGGGCAATCTATTGGGAAACCGACAACATATTGCATTTAAAAGGCGGTGAATTTGAACAGACAATAGACGTGGGCAGCGAGTCAGCAACACGGCCTGACGTAATCGAATTTGGACAATTAGGTGTGATGGAGTAAACAACCGGCGGAGAACGAGATGTAGGTTATCGGAACACGCTACTTCGCGCGATAGCGATGGGGGACGATCTCATTAGCGATGTATGTATAGTAAACATGTTGATGGAAGCCTGCCTAAAATCAGAACCACGTGTGGAAGATCGATAGCAACTCTCGCATCATTACACTGAGATTCTAGACATAAACAAGAGGAAGAGCTAGGTGGTTAGAAAGCTATCGCGAAGTATGCTGATTGACGTCAAGAAGACACGTGCTGCGGTGACCTAAGCCTCCATTTCTGAGCAGATCCGCGTAGCTTAGCACATTATAGACATTGATAAGATTGATTTGACGTTCTTGTTGGCTCGCACGCGAGAGCCGGTTCTTGAAACCCTGTTCTATTTGACCTCTGCCAGTAACAGTATATTGCCATGTCGTAACTATGACATATTGGCCTAATCTGGATTCTATCGACTAGGTTATTTCAATGTTGATTGATCGATTTAATAATGGATTATTACGGCACGCGAATTGCCGTTTATTTTATGATATCCTTACAAGTTAAACTTTCACACAATTTTGCATCAATAAGTTTAATTAAGTTATTCTATTCTCATATTACAGAGTTGTTCATCAACATCCACTTCTCTGCGGATATCTTTTGTACGACACAAGACGACTTTTACGACAACCAATATGTTATGACATAAGATTTAAAATATTAACTAACTTACAGAAATACACGGATGACGTGAATGAGGTTAACATCTGTCGCCAGAGCGTTTTATTTCCTGAGATAATTTCGTCTGTGTAGCGTCCTACACGCTCATAATAGTCGAATAAAATTATGGATGTTGAATTTTAAAAAATGATGGATAGTATGCCTGTCTCCTGTAATATGTTAAAATTGATGTGGGCCTGTTTGCACAAATATACAAAGTGTTATCAGTATGTAAATGTAAACATACGCGTTAGATAAGCGTTGATAACGAGATTGAACAAGATGGCGGAGGGTGGTTAATAATTGCGACCCTGTTACGGGTGCCGAGGTTATCGGGGAACGAGGAAGATAAGAGGAACCAACAGTAGGTAACAACAGTGTTACGTTAAATTAATAAGGTCGCCTGATTATAAGCTCTTTTCGTTGAAAAACAAGTTTCACTAATTGGTTTTATAGCAGAAAGTACAATGTTTCAGCTATAAAACCAATTAGTGAAACTTGGTTTATAATAAATGGTAATGGCTCCTCCAAAGACGTTAAAACTTAATGAGCAAACAAAATAAAAACCTGGATTAGAGGAACCCGGTAAGTATCAGTATTTTTTTTAATATACTACGTTATATACGTACATGGGCTTTATTAGATGGGACCGCCTCTAACATTACCTACCAAAAAAATATCATCAAAAATAATTCATAATTGGCGGAGTTAATCGTTAACCAAATATAAAAAAACATACAGTCGAATTGAGAACCTCCTTTTTTTGAAAGTCGGTTAAAAGCAAGTGACTTGGTGTTATTGACTTTTCTTTATTAATTAATTAATTTCCGCTTAATATATGCTATCAGCGAAACTTGTACTCCGAGTTAGTAGCCAACACTATGGCTACTAAACACAGCAATTTAGAATTGTATTGATTGGTAATTGTTATTAATAACTAATGCTACTATACATCTCATGACTTTTATAATTATGTGTCGTTAACATTAATTAATAATTTATTAGTCATGTCAGATGGAATAATGGAAAATATTGAAAAAAAATATGCAATAAAACTGTAGACACTATGCACTAAGCTGTAATAAAAACTAGAAGTGAGATTTGCTAGTTTGAGAGCTACAATCTTGGAATCGTCAAGGCTAGAGTGAATTATAGATCGACGTGCTTCAATCTAGGCCACACCGTCCTTTACCATCAGGCGAATTGGAGGTAAAACGTAAATCTTCCTCATATATATTTAAAAAAAACGGGTTGCACTCCGGGAGTGCCGGCAGAAGTGAAAACTAAAAAAAAAAAATAGCAATAGCGCCATCTAGTACGTTGGTCTGGAACTAGACTATACAGCGCCATCTATTACGTTGGTTTGGAACTAGCAAGCGCCCTGCGCCGTCTTAGGACTACGAATTATCGATCAGGTCACGTGACACCTGACGCGAGTTTTTTTTTTTTGCCCATCCAAAAAATGCCCAGCGCCGCTAAAGAAGTTTTCACTTCAAAAACTACAAACGACAACTTTTAGAATGCATTTAGTCTAGCAAAAATAAATCCGTTTGTATGGAGCAGATCGCAATATTTGCAACTGGGGGGATTCTTTGAAATTATGATAGGAAAATAACTAAAAATCATAGATCAACAATAATCCCCGATTTATATATAGACTAGCTAGCTGCGTTCCGCGGTTTCACTCGCGTAGTTATGAAAAACGGTGATGATTATGATGATGATAAGTAGCTTATGTCCGTCTTCCAGGTCCAAAGCTATCTCTATCTCTATAAGAGTTTATCTATTGGGGATGATTCGGAACGCTCCGAAACCGAAACAAGTCTTTTTGTCAACTCTGAAAATAAAAATAGTAAAATCGCAATAATATAGTTAAATTCTACCCAAGTTTAAAGCCCTGTGATTATTGATCAACGTGATATATGAATTGTGTGATAATTTTAAGATTTCATGACGCAAAGTGTTTTTGTTCAAAATAACCGTCCGCCCGCTTCAAACAACGTTGTTACGCAGCATCAGCTGACTGACCGCTACAAGCAATATTACACCCTAGTAATACGTGTTATGGGCCAAAATCGTGAGTTACATACCAACGAACCAACAAAAAGCTAAGTGCATCTTATAACGTTCATTTCTATCTTTGAAAATTATTTTATTTCAATAAAATGAACTGCCAAGCCTGCAGTAGAAGCATCATATATGATAGCGAACTACTAAAATGCACTTCCTGCCTGAAAGACTATCATTATGCATGCTTAAATATCACATCAGCCTCTTATCTAAATAATATATTCGAGCTAAAAAAGTCATGGCAATGCCCTTCCTGCCAAAACGTGACTAATAGAAGAAACAGAAACGAAAATACGCCTGTGAGAAACCAACTTCAAGACCTAAATGAGACCTCAATGTGCATCGATGAATCATTGACGGACATCCACAGCAAACAAGATCTATCTGCAACTACTACAAACACCCTAAGCCCTGAAATAGTAACGCGTATTACTCTCGATGAAAGTTCAATGCTCGATAAAATCAGCCTTCTTTTGGATAGGAAACTGTATGAAAATAAAAAAACAATATTAGAAGAAATAAAAATTACAATGGATTCCAAAATAGAGATAATGACAGACAAAATTAAACAAGATATAATTAAGAAGACAGACAATTTAATACATAATCAAACAACTATTAAAAATGAAATAAATGACATGAGACAGAGAATAGGAAAGTTAGAGAGAGAAAATGAAAAATTAAAAGAAGAAGTAAACAAATTAGCATCAGGTCCCAAACAAAATAATATTGAAAATATGAAAAAAATTGTTCTATACGGTCTCACCGAGTATGACCATGAGACAGAAACGCAATTACATCACAGAATAATCTCCCTCTTCCAAGACATACAAAATATCGATCTTACAGGATACGTCGAAGATTTAACACGAATAGGAAGAAATTATTCAAATCGTCGACCTATTGTCATTGAGCTATTAAGTAAAAAAATGACAAGATATCTACTTCGCAATAGCCGCCTGTTTAAAAACACGGGCCTGTCAATCTCCGAGTACCTCGATGAAAAAGCTCAGCAATATAGAAAGAATCTACAAATACAGCTTCATGCCGCTCGTAAAGATGGTCAACATGCCGTTATTAAAAACAATAAACTCATTGTAAATGGTAATATTACGTTAGACTACCCACCTCTTCGGCAATCACCATCAAATCAATCTTCTTCGCAATTGTCACCAACACCGCATACCTCCACGGATTGCCTGCCATCGCTGCCAACTCCCAAACGAAATGTTTCACAACACAATTTGGACCCAATGACACATCACTCAACAAAACATAACTTTCGCAGATAATTCCACCGATTTCAACATATTAATACAGAATATGCAAAGTTTATATGGAAAACGAGATATGGTACAATCTTTTCTACATGATAATTATAGCAATATCCATGCATTATGCGCGACAGAATCATGGCTTTCTAAGGCCAAGTTGGAACTGATAAGCTACATAGGATATAACATTGTTGCATCCTTTTGTAGACAACATCGAACGGGTGGGGGAACTGCAATATTTTTACGAGACGACTTTGAATACACAGAGATAAAAGAAATAGGCGCATTGTCCATTGAGTATTCTATAGAAATTAGTGCAGTTTTAATTCATAATATAAGCACAGTTTTAATCGTAGTATATTGGAACGGCAAACGGAGCGATCTGTTTTACAAACAGTTGAATTCATTACTAGAATTATTAAAGAATAAATATAAATCACTAGATATAATAATTGGCGGAGATTTTAATATAGACATACTGGATAATTCTACACAATCCACTGTGCTACTTGAGTTAATGCTAGAATTTAACTTTCATCAATTTGTAAATGAACCTACTCGTATTACGAGTACATCAGCCACTTGCTTAGACCTTATATTTGCTAACTGCAATAAAAAGAAAATAAATGTCTTGGTAAAAAATTTAGGTTTTTCAGACCACTCGGGAACCATAATAAATATTAAAGACATTTTGGATAAAAATAATAAACTGACAAAATGGAAAACTAAAAAACGATTATTTAGCATTAAAAATATGAATAACTTTAAAAATGAATTGAAAAATATAGATTGGATTCAACTAATAGTCCTGAATTCTAATAAAACGGTAAATGACAATTACGAGACTTTCAACAACAAACTAATAGAAATTCTAAATCAATGTATACCCAAAAAAAATATACAACTAGAAGTAAATAAAAAATGTGCATGGTTGACTCAGGGTATCAGAATCTCATGCAAAAATAAACGCCTACTAAAACCAATCGTTATGTATTATAAACATCCAACGCTAAAAAAATATTATAAATCTTACGTAAAATTACTAAAGAAAACCATTAATAAGTCAAAAAGAAACCAATATATACGCAGTATGATGGCATCGGAAAATAAAACCAAGTCCATGTGGAAAATAATAAAAGAGCGAACAAATAAATACTTTAAAAAAACTAAAAGTAACTTAAAATTAAACTTTAACAATGAAATAATTTCCGAACCTTTACAGGTTGCTAATAGGTTAAATTATCATTTCGCTTCAGTCGGTACGGGCGGCGGGGGCGGGGCGCCAGCGCGCGGCCGTCCGCCGCTCCACCGTACTGATAACACTATATTTCTCAGTCCCGCAGAACCAAGAGAAATTTATTTGGCTATAAAGCGACTGAAAAGCAAATACAGTTACGGTGTAGATGAGCTTCCGCCAATACTAATTAAACATTGTGCTGAGGAATTAACATTACCCTATTACCTACTCGTAAATCAATCATTTAATGAAGGAATTTTCCCTGATCTACTTAAAATCTCTTTAATCAAACCCGTTTATAAAAAGTTATCTAAACTCGATCCTAATAACTACAGGCCAATATCGCTTTTGCCCACGTCTTCAAAAATATTTGAAAAAATTATGCAAAAGCGCCTAAACTCTTTTTGCGAAAAATTTGGCATTTTTGATGACTCACAATATGGATTTCGCAAGAATCGGTCGACAATTTTAGCTGTGTATAAATACGTACAAGAAATCTTAAATCTAATCGATAGCAAAAAATACGCAGTCGGAATCTTACTTGACATGACCAAAGCATATGACAAAGTTCAATTCGACATATTATTAAATAAATTATTTGACATGGGAATACGTGGAATGGCACATGAATGGTTTAAGTCATATTTATGCAATCGTGTACAGCACGTTGAAATTGACAGTTATAATTTTGACACTAAAACAATTGACATTATTAGATCTACCTCCATTAAAATTAATAATTCAATTCCTCAAGGAAGCGTCGTCGGGTGCATTCTATTTTTATTCTATATTAATGACCTCCCAAAAGTAATTGACGATTCCTGTGTTCTTTTTGCGGATGATATTTCAATTCTGACATCATGCAAAAATAATCTAAATTTAAATAATAAACTAACTGACATTTTAAATAATATAATTAATTGGATGACTGACCATAATCTTAACCTAAACTTTTCAAAAACTAAAATAATACAATCTAGACCACATCAAAAGACCCCCCTTGACATAAATTTTTATTATAATAATATTAAATTGGAATGCGTTGACACGGCTACACTACTAGGCTTAGAGCTGGATACGCATATTAACTGGAAACTCCATATTAAAAAAATCAAAGCTAAATTGTCCAGTTTCTGTTATGCACTAAAAGAATTAAGACAAGCCACAGACTTAAACACAGCAATATCTGCTTATCACGCCTTTGCCTCTTCATGGCTGAGATACGGTATCATACTATGGGGTGACTCTGTGGATGCAGATGATCTCTTCGTCGCCCAAAAAAAGTGTATACGTATTCTCGCCAATATAAAAGCACCTGATATAACAATCGAAAACTTCCACAAACCTTATTTTATTAAATTTAAAGTCCTATCTTTGACATCAATGTATATTTTAGAAATTTGTAAATTTGTTAGAAAAAATCCTGAATTATTTAAAAAAGTTGCTGATAAACCGCGAATTCCTAGACCTCAACATAAGCATAAGCTCCTTATACCTAAGTCTAACCTAGTAATCCATAGTACTAGCCCTAACTCAATGGCAGTAAAAATATATAACGCGTTGCCAAATAAATTTAAAGATCTGGAAACAGAAGACAGTTTTATATTGAATCTCAAAGCCTTTTTAGAAGCCAATTGCTACTACAATTTAAATGATTTTTTTAAGGATAAGTTTAGCGATCTAAAATAGAACGTTCCGAGTCAAATGTTGCCATGCCCTTACAGGGCCATATGTACTTCTGAACCAATGACATGTATTATTTATAAGACCTGCATGTATCTACATATGTTGCAAATAAAACTATTGACTATTGACTATCTATATATCTAAGTATACTAATTTTCATAACGATCGGTTCAGCCGTTTGAGCGTGTAAAAGTAACAAAATTAGCTTTTATAATATAATTATGAAATTGTGTCAAATGTATTTCAAAACACCAGTACATTCATTTAAATAACAATATACATACGTAAGTGGCTTTTATGTTGTTACAAATCTTATTTATACTAGACTAAATGCACTATTCTAATTTGTATGCACGGATCTTCCTCGAAACTGATTCCTAGAAAGGTAAGTCAAAATTTCAAACGCAGACCGTACAAGTGCCAGCGGTTTGATAAAAACGTAATAATGTGCCAAAATGTTAAAAGTGCGAGTTCAGGTGACCGTTGGCAAGTTGCCCGGCCATCGCGTAAACAATCTATTTCAGATCTCGAAAGTAGATCCTGCGTATTCGTACACCGACAGAACACTTCCCTTCTCTACACCTGAGTTATCAATGTTCATGCTGTTCAATTCAGCCTTAAGAAGGCCCTTACCGAGTACGATGTACGCGTGGTTTAAAAGCTTGTCGTTTCATCGAATGTGATGTTTGGAAAAAATATTCAAAAAGTATTAAAGCAATGTTTATATAATAATTATGGGACCAACTTGGAAGCTTTCTCTATACACCGATTTAAGAAACACAAAAATTGGTCCGCGAATGACGGAGTAATTCGTGTACATACATAAAAAAATATACGCTACGAATTGATAACCTCCTTTTTTGAAGTCGGTTAATAATAGTGTTTATTTGGAAATTCCAATATATTTGCTAAGTTTATATCGAAGTATTTTTGTTCTGAGCATGTTAGAAGCGGCTTAAGTTTGCAGAACCTCTTAGCCCCACAGTTCATCAGGTATTCTTCGCACGAGCTATGTGCCGTCTACTGCGAGTCAAGTTTATCGATTGAGTTCAAAGAATCAAGCTATGTTGGTTGGTAACTTTTGTTCTTTCAGCAGTTTTTACCGGTCTTTTGGAGGCTTGTCCTGAGATTTGTGTCTCACACTCGTAGTTTTTAATTTTTACTTCTATAGAGACCTATATCTACTGCACAAGATATCTAAATAGCAAATTTGAATAAAGTTTTGTTATTACACCATAATGACATACGAGATCTTGTATTGAAAGTACAACGGGTTGGCTGCTCTTTGTTATCTCAATTTGCGTCAACTAATTTATAATATACTCTATACTCACTTAATCGGTCAATAATAAAATATTTCAAAACAACTGAATAAGGAAACTGCAACATGATATCATCGATGGCGTCAGCTACTAACTTTGCCACTCGACTTATTTAATACGTCACTTAAAAGTTTCATGTCTTCAAATGACGCAACGTCGACTATTAACAAGATCAATATTTACCGAGCTGACTAATTTTATCCAAAAATGTCCGAAGCGTGTTAAAAAGTCACGAAATATGGTTTTTAGCTGAAACTTACGCCAACCGCTGATCAAATATTTGACTTGGCTGATGTGTGACTAATCATTGGACATTAAGTAACCAATGTCGAGGTGGACGACCTGTACTATTTGTCCAGCGCTGATGGCAGGTTCGTTTGCTTCAAATACAACGTCAAACTGGGAACTAATATTAAACTAGTGACAGTTGACATTGTCTTCAGAGATGTTCTCATTATGTGTTACACGGTGTTCATGACTTCTAAAGCTGACGCGGTTCCTTTTATGTGTCGCCGTGAGTGACATACCTGCGGTACTGGATAGATGTCACCCGTTTAGAAGTCATTGCCTTACCTGAAACAGAAATAGACAGTGTTTTAGAACATCTCGCACGTGTAACGGAAGCGGCTATCTTATGAAGAAAATTACATCTTGCAGTAGCTCTTTTAATACATTTAACTAAGACAAGCATGATTTCTAAAAAAATACAGTTTTTAAAACCAAAGAATATACTTAAGGTGGTACGATTAAATACTTTTTATCAGTTATGGTCGAAAAGTGTATAGTTTTACAATGTTTTACTTGTGGTTAGTTTTAATATCGGTCTTTATTGGCGACAAATTATATTTGTTAAAAATAACACATTATATTCTAATATTTTTTTATCGAAGATTTATGGATAAATATTTAATCTCAGTTGTTAGTATGTCTGCCTGCTATGCCGTTGGTCGTGGGTTCGATCCCCACCCAGGGCAAACATTTGTGTGATGAGCATGGATGTTTGTTCTGTGTCTGGGTGTTTCTATGTATAATATGTATATATTTACAAAAAAAAGTATATATGTATTCTATCAGCCATCTAGTTCCATAGTACAAGCTTTGCTTAGTTTGGGCTAGATGGTGTTGTGTGAAATGTCCATAAATAATTATTTATTTATTTTCCTAAGAATTACCTACCACTGTACCTACTTAAACGTATAACTGATGTACTTAATTGTATGTATTAAATATAGATTGATTTGATTTACTTCATTGTAAAACTATACTCTCTTTGACCATATTTGGTAAAAATACTTTTGTATGGAAATTGTATCAACTTAAAACATCAGGTGCGTGAAAAAAAAAAAACATTCATAAGTATGACTGGAACTGATAACAAAAGTATTGAACCAAATTATTAAAATTTTCGTATTTCCAAATGAGGTAAGTAATATGAATCATCTAAATTAGTTCATAACTGACAGAGATCAGAAATGAATACAGACAAGAAATTCCAATTGAAAAGATAACTATTCATTTAAGATAACTATTGTAGCGGGAAAAAATTCACCATGACTATAAAAATGAGCACATATTGGAAAATACTATATTATTACCATTTGGTTTCAATTGGTTGTCATGTTTTCAATTATTTTGTTATAAGAGCCAAAGTACTGAACCGATTTTGATAAAATTTCTTTAAATTGGGACCATCTCTGAGATATTACTTACCAAACAAAACAAAATCATCAAAAACAATTCATAATTGGCGGAATAATCGTAACAAAAAAAAAACATTCAGTCGAATTGAGAACCTCCTTCTTTTTGGAAGACGGGTAAAAAGTAAGAGGTTTTATGTTCGACTGTATGTATTTTTCTTGTGAATGTACATCGATTTTTCCATCAATTATGGACTGATTTTGAAAATCCTTGTTTGCGTTGGATTCAGTTTAGCTTCAAGATAATCGGTAACTGTTATATGAATTTTGGTGCAGTAGTTTAGTAACTATCTCCAATTATATGTTTTATTTGATCGACAGTGTGCTGATTTCAAAGTATATTTTTCAGTTTTTATACTGTGATAATTGTTTTGGCTAATGATAAGTAACACATTATTGTCATCAAAGTCTACAACGGTTAAATCTCATCGTGATCTAAACAGTTGAATTTGTCTTAATATAGTTCCAAAGAATTGTTTTTTTTTTTATATAGAAATAGGTTTGCGCTTGACCGCCAACTCGCCTGATGTTGTTAAATAAAATCTTATAATTATAGTTTAAAAAACAGAAGCAACCGACTTCTCATGGATGCCATGGTCAGAACTGGACCAAATGGGACCACACGGGAAGCACCAGCTTTCAAATAATAATAAAAAATCATCAAAATCGGTTATCACCCAGTCGAAAGGTAACAAAAATTTAAAAAAAATACGGACGAATAGAGAACCTCCTCCTTTTTGAAGACGGTTGAAAATATTTGTATTAGAATAAAATTAGAAACTTCATGTTCGAAATTATTTATAAATGAACTTGAGAATCTCATAGTTCGTGTAAGAAATCATAGATATAGTCATAGTCTAAGATCCCGCTATAGGACGACCTTCACCGAGCTGGTTAATGGATGAAAAGTATTTTATATTCAATTAAATGTGTCACTAAATATATTGCAAAAGGGTTGTCTGAACAATTTCAGTCCAGAATATGTTTTTTTTTTTTTTTTTTTATTATTTTTAAACATTTCACTGGTTTGATTAATAAACAAATTCAATATATTTATGTGTAAATAATCTTTATTTTAATTTAATTTTAATTAATTAACCAGACCGGTGCAAGTTACTAGTATCGATTTACCTGTTTAAACCTGCCTACCCAGGAGTTGTGACGGGAATAAAATAGTCAACCTATAGCGTTTGCATATTTTATGGGCTTCATACTTTCGATTGGTATGGAATTTGTCTATTAACCAAACCAGTGAAATGTTTAAAAAATAATTAATTAATCATTCTGGATCTGGACTGATTTTTTTTAGACAACCCATTTGCATTATATTTATTGACATATTTAATTGAATATAAAATACTTTTCATCCATTAACCAGCTAGGTGAAGGTTGTCCTATAGCGGGATCTTAGACTATCACACATAAAGTCATAATCACAGACGAGAAAAAAACAATTGTTGGAACGGAAACAAATAAGGAAACCCGTTCACAACAATCCCGGTGAATAACACCAACAGATAGCGAAGTGGGAGAGCTTCCTATAGCCAGACAATATAAACACGTGGCTGAGACAATACAGGCTGAATCAGGGAATAAACACACACACACACACTCATATACATACGTATTGCCGAGTGTTACAGGCCGCCTGCCAGAAACCAAATTGATTGTGTTGTCGGTTTGTTGCATTTCATGAACATGAATTCGTGTGATATACCTATATGAATATGAAGCATTTTTTTTCAACGACTGTTTCTCTTTTTAGCCACTGTCAGTTCTTTTTGTGTCTCATTTAAATGTGCGAGGAGTTGTTAGATTCGTCTTTATATTCCGAGTGCCATAGGCAAATTTTTAACTAACTTCGAAAAAGGAGGAGGTTATCAATACGTACCGTATATATTTTTTAGGGTTCCGTACCTCAATAGGAAAAAACGGAACCCTTATAGGATCACTTTGTTGTCCGTCTGTCCGTCTGTCCGGGTGTCAAGACCTTTATCACGGGAACGCGTGAAGGTATCGAGTTGAAATTAAAACCATATACGCAGATCCATAGTATCTTGCTGCAGAAAGAAAAATAAAATTTCTCAGTTTTTGTAAAAAAAAGTTGTTTTTTTTATTTTATTTTTTTATCAGCCCTGTTTGTACAAACTGTCCCACTGCTGGGAACGGGCCATCTTCTCATTGTGAGAAGGGTTAGGCCATAGTCTGCCACGCTGGCCAAGTGCGGGTTGGCTGCGTTTCGCGGTTTCACTCGCGTAGTTATGAAAAACGGTGATGATTATGATAAGTAGCTTATGTCCGTCTCCAGGTCCATAGCTATCTCTATACTAATTTTCATAACGATCGGTTCAGCCGTTTGAGCGTGTAAAGGTACAAAATTAGCTTTTATAATATCATTATGAAATTGTGTCACATGTATTTCAAAACACCAGTACATTCATTTAAATAACAATATACTTAGTTGTCTTTTATGTTGTCACAAATCTTATTTTTACTAGACTATTATGTGACATTGAACTTAAGCACACTTGTTTATTCGACACCGTATTTCAAATAGACAACAAGATTTGATGACTTACTTATTTTGATTTACTGAATCACTATTATTATTAACGGGACATTTACCGTGGATCGCGTCAGTTTTGAGCTCCCGATATTTCGGCACAGTTACATGCACCATGTTCACGGGCGACGGGGCGGGGGAAGTGATTTAATGAATGACCGTGATAGTTTATAGAAGTTTACTGAAATTTTCCATATGTGGATGGCTACATTAACATTGCTGATGGAAGTGCACTCGGTTACACAGCCGCACATGCGCGATTAGAACCGTATAAATCACGTTTTACACCATGCGCGGACGCATATGTACGCCGCAGCAATGTGATCATTATTATAACAGCTACTGCATTCAAGTCATATTAATTCATCGACATAATAAGCTTGTAAACGTTTAGGTATAGTATACTTTTTTACCAGAACAGATTTAAATATCAATGGAGATGATGAACCTGTATAAAATGCAATTGCTTTATAGCTTTTATGACATGACTCCATAGTTTCGAAGATTTGTATAGCCGTGAATAATGACAATGACATGCATCTTTATTACATCAGGAATTTATATGACTTTGCAAAATACTCCGACAATAGCGTGACAATTTCATTTCATATTACCACAGCACAACGTACTTCAGGAATTCCTTTAAGCTGGATACCTGTTCCTAGACGTTTGCATTACTTTTCATCATTTTGTAATTTACATTGTAAGTCACCATTTCAAATTTTACAATGAGCTTATATAATAAGTTACATACATATCCATTACAACAATTTTCCTAATACGGCCATTTACATTTCAATCGTCATGTTCTGTATGAACGTTCCAATGCAGTTTTTGGAGCGAGACTAGCTCGTTAATTAAACAATTGTGTACTTTGGAAAATTGTGCAGTAAATTATATAGTATATTCAGATGTTAGGTCATCATTTTACAACACCAGTTTAAAAATTGGAAATTTGTTCGTGCAGAACTAGGACTCGGCAATCAGACGGCCCAAGAATTTTAACCTATGAACCTATTGGAAATTTTAATTCGTTATAAGTAATAGAAGTTTCGGCCGCCTGCCTACCTGAGAAATCGCCTGACCTGCGAGTCGCGGATGCTGGGTTCAAACCCCAAAGCGCACCTAGTCTTTGCAAACTTACGTGCATGTGGTTAATTGTCGTCAACTTTAAATGGCGGAAGACAACATACTTAGTGAGGAAATATAGATTTCATGGTTACGTCTGTTCGTAACATTTTTGAACATCTGTGAAACTTCCAGACCCACAATTGGTCTGTGTGATGAGAAGCGGTCCCAACCGTAATACAATTTATACAAAATATCCATGAGTAATATCCAGGGTGTAAGCTAATTCCATTCTGAACACTCAAATGTAGACCTCATTGGCATGAAAAAGTAACCATACATACTGATACTCATTCAATAACTTTTTTTTATTATTTAATTTTTATCTCCACAGACAGCAGGGTCCGTGACCTTTGTCATAATTACAAACTATTGTTTACTACTTAACGTTACGGGAAAATTATTTTATTTTATTTTAAGTACTTATTACTATGTTGCGTGCATACCACGAGCAAACCAGCGACCCGCAAGCAGCACCCGATCACGAGTATGACGCATGTTTCAGCCATCGCCCTCCTCAACCATATGTTAGGGAAGAGGGCGAACCGCCACACGACGCCGCCGCAAGGAGCCTTCGATGGTGAGCATGAATGCTCAAGGTGTGCACACAACTCTTGTTTCTAACTACTGAAATACTAGTATTTCTGTGAATGCAGTCACTGGTAGAGCCCGGTTTTAGACGAGGTTTCCAGATTATCTGTTTGCCCTCGGTTGATCGGATTCTATCAGCGACTGCACTCACATCGTCTAATTACCTACGTATTTTTTTATACAAATCTGTCGCCTACTCTCGGCCCAGGGCCATTCAATAACTTTCGTTAACAAAAAATACCTCAAGCAATAAACGCACTAGCAAGATTTTATCTTCGATTACTGGCACACGAGACTTCGAAAGCCGCCCCGACGCACAAAAGGCAATCGCTAACTGTACTACCCCCGGAGCAAGACAGCATCAGCATTGTAAACGAACCGTTACTAGTCACTACGCAGCATCCATCAGATATGAAGCCTACCGAGACGATAACGGCAATAGACAGCTCTTATTATATACCAACTATCTAACCTACAGAATATATAATATTCAATTGGAAACGTGTGTCTTGACACGACGCGTACGCCAAGAACAACACTACACATGCGAAAGTCAATGATCTCTTTTGGTGTCGTGGTTTAAAAAAATTGATTTGCGAAGTCATTAACACTGTTACCTCGCTTCGTGGTTCAGTCAAACTCAATCTACTTTCTCCAGAATCTACAAATGAACAGCGATTTAATTCAAACAAAACAAGATTGTAAACATTTACGAGCCTATGCAAATTCGCAATAACTTGTAATTGGCACAATAATTTGTCTTGCGTTATATAAACAAAGATTATCTAAAAGGCACGTGACGAGAATTTATGGCAATCAATTGTTAACCGGATTTGGTCAATGGCGTCGCTGCTTCTATTTGTGTCTATCAATTAAATTGTTTTTGGTATTGTTGTAACATCTGAGAGATTTCTAAATTTTACATTTTATTGTTTGAGTTGCGTCGTTTATTTTCAATCAGTCTTCTGATCTTGTCTATCTACTCGTATATCTTATCATGTGCACCGCGCTAATGGGAATGTAATTTTTCTTCACTGCACCAAGAATAATTCATACACATGTGGCACGTTTAATTACAACGGAGAGCATGGATCTATTCGTGTCCCGGGTCAATGTTAACATGTTTAATTGAAACAGTTTATATTAGTAATCATCTAGCGTCGTAGCGTCCAGCGCTGTCAATCTCAATATATGAAGGCAACGGCAATTACCAGTCGTACTTTTCCAAACGCAATCTAATGTTCCGACGCGAAACATTTATCCTTATCGACTAATTCACCATGAGCACAGCTAAATTCGCAACTAAATGCTCAAAACAAATTAAACATGTTGTAATTTTGTTAAATACTGAAATGTTCGTGGATTATCGGAGTGAAAAACGGGGTGATATGCGCAATGTAACCGCATTCCGAGTCAAAAATACATTACCATTTGTCTTGAGTTTAAAGCCTTTTAGCATTTGAGAGGCCAAATTAATTAAGTGACGACCTTATGTCACTCGGGACTTATGAGACCCCGGAATCGTACTGTAGAGGAAGTAGGAACTTGCAAATTATGAGCCGTGTAGTGCACAGGAGGTACAATATGTGTTTGTATTATGCAACCAGTCGGTGCAACCGAGATGTAATGAACATCTATTTGCAGCCCATAAACAAAGGCTATTTAACTAAGTATACACTACTGTAACCGCAACCTAACTAAAAGCATTAAAGGACAGAAGAGCGAAGACCCGTTACTATCGCTTAGTAGGATTGGTAAAACCGCAGTGCTGGGCATAATTGAAACCACAATATATTTTTAATCGTACATAAATATACATAGGATAATTTTTTTACACCGATCCCCACTTTGTCCTCGTTTTGAATAGACAAGTGACTCCTAAAGAAAACTAAATCCAGCAGAATTCAAGATAACATGCAACCTCTTAAGCATTCTGATGGTCGGACTCCGCTGTGAATACTTGGCAATAGAGTGTAGATCTTTGGCACAGATGGCAAAGTCACGCCCCATTTCATGCCTAACGGGTCTAAAATGGGACCTAGCATTACAATCTCATAGCTATTGTTAACTTTGAGATTTGTTCAAAATGCAGTAATCAACACGGAAACCTTCGGTGGAACTATACTGAGTTGTTCAGAGTCACTTAAAGGAAATAAGAGTAAAAATCCACGATATTTTTTGCTTTGCCTAAATTATTTTTCAGAAGTTGTATTCACGGTCATTCCTAGAAATATATTCACCTGATACAGAATACACACTACCAACCAAGTTCACAATAACATTTACGTCTTGGAAGGCGCAATAATAAATCCACTTCCCACGAAAGCTGGTGAATGTTTATCAAATAATATCTTTAGCTACGGTCGACCTTTGCGCCAATCGCATCAAGGTTGTATGAGAGAGAACAGGAAGCAGTTCCGGTGATATAGGTCAAGTTTAGGCACATCAATGAGAACGTTGCGGTCTCGTCAAAAGTTTCTGATAATTACTTCTGTATTTGACTTATACATTCAGTGCGGTTTTTCCATCAGCTGATGATCTTACGAGGTACAATATTAGGTCCGTCATGCTTTTTGATTGGTTGACCGCTGTAATGCACTTACTTGTTATTCAATATAACAATTCTATCTCAATTCCGACTGCATAAATGTCGCTAGTAATAAATTCGACTGTACAACTTTCTCAAAACCGAACAGTTTATTGCATTATGAATAAATATTTGATGGCAAAGCTGATGTCACCGCTGCGAATGGCTTTCAATCGAATAAAAGGGTTACCATCGATAGCGGCGCTGATGTCATGACTTTATCCACGCGATCGCAACTCGGTAAAACGTAGGATGACAATTTCCACTGCGCAGTTACAGTGTAACATAAACTTAATACGATTTGGCATTTACGGTGTGTTGAACATCTGTTAGCACTAACTTTGTGGCACTCAATCATTCCACGGTGACAAACCATCACAACGAATGGACCATTAAGCGGGTAACCACAGAAACTCAATCCGAACAGTGCGTCCGAGGTGGTTCAAGATAATTTGTCCCCTACGTCACTTGGTGAAAAGTGTAATTTCCTTCAAAGATCAGGATGACGTAACTTGAAGAGTCCTTGTACGGTCCGATGCGCGGACGCAGCTCGAGGCTGCGGGTACAACAACTCTGGAGAGGTTTCATTGTCGATGCATGACGTTAGTGCGTTGTTGCTAAGATCAGGGACAAAGGCATTAAGGCAGTATTCAAGGCAGATAAATACGTAAACGCGACCAGTGACATTGCTGGCACCGCACATAATGAATCTAGCGTGGTTCATGTATTTGTAATGTCGAACTGCTTCCTGTATTATGGACAACTGTTCGTAGCATGCATTATTCATTCTGGCTGTATTGTACATTACAATTGACATAGCTGCGCTCGCCACAACTGATGCAAACGTGAAACTTTTCATAAAATTATAGTAACTTAACATAACTTTTCATAGAATTTCGTTGTGTCGAATTCGAAAAATAATACGAAATGAATGATTTTTCAATACAATTTTGATGGTTATATTGGATTAAAATAGTCAAGAGTCTTTCGTAGTAGATCAACGTGTGCTCAACTAAGAGTAAAGAGTTATCAGCAGATCATAAATCTGATACAACAGTAACTGTGTATCGCTTATGCTATCGAACTTTGCATAGTGTACAGATACAAGAACTGTTATATTACTATAACAGCTTGCACAATTACTATGGAACTGTATGAGAGAGTGTACAAAATGATGAATTGCGAATAGCGAATCCATGAGGTCACCCATTGCTTTCGTCGGTCGTCGAACCGAGCGATGGTTGGCCGTTGCTAGCCAGATATAACGGGGGTCTAGAGACTCTTTACAAGTACATAGGAAATTATACTCGGTAATTAGGTTTCACTACTTGAATCTAATGATATGTTACAGTTAAGAGCAACACGAAAATATTGAGTTCAATATACACAGATATTTACAGTTGCGAAGGCGAGTTGGTGGTCAATCGTAGATCTATCTTGTGGAAAAAAAACCATCAAATAGCTTTGAATTGTAAGCACGTAACTTACGGACACGTAAATAAGTAATTACTTTAAAAATAAAAAATAATAACACTTTCAAAATACGCAAGTACAAAAACGATTTTAATAAAATTTATATTGGACCAGCTCTGAAATATGACCTACCTAACAAAAAAAGAATCATCAAAATCAATTTATAATTGAAGTGAAGTAATCGCTGAAATTTGTTTGTTTGATACAAAAAACACATACAGTACAATAAAATTGAGAACCTCCTTTTTGGAAGTCTGTTCGTAGTTCGACCATCGTCTAGTTCACGCATACCCACATTTTTGAAAATATATATATTTTTTTTTTTATGTAGAAATAGGCTCGCGCTTGACCGCCAACTCGCCTGATGTTAAGCGACGTTGCGGTCTACGATGGAGCGCGCTTACCTAGAAGAAACCAATTCACTCGCGATTTAAAGACACCCAGATTATATCTATCGGAAAAGACCCACTCAGGAAGCGCATTCCACATTCTAGCAGTCCGCACGATAAAAGTGGAACTAAAGCGTTTCGTTCGCGTTTTTGGGATATCCACCATGAAACGGTGACGCTTTTTCGTGTTTCTAACCGAAATATAAAATTACTAAATGAACTTTAAAAGAAATAGTTGTCGGTAAAACTAGAAAACAACATCACAAATATTTGTCAAAAATGTCGATTTGATCTAAGTTAAATTTCATAGACAAAAATCATTTTGCGAAAATAATTTCTAAAAATGATTTTTATGTATGAAATTTAACTTAGATCAAATTGATTTTTTTGTAGAATAATTGTGATGTTGTTTTCTAGTTTTACAGACGACGATTTTTTTATAAGTTCATGCAGTCACTTTATATATTTAAAAATGTGGGTATGCGCGAGCGAGACGGATGATGGTCAAACCACGGACTCTTAAAAATAAAACAAGATAATATACGAGTTTGAATCGTAATTGTATAGAGGCTTCCATACTATTACAAGGCTTAAGAACTCTGACGTCAAAGTCTGAACGAGTTACATAGCATTAGCAAATTTATTGCTTATTTAACAAACACTGTCAAACGAATTAAATTTGATTTTATTATTATTTGATGACAAAGTCAACAGTATATCTATTACAATTAAAAGGTACAACCGTTTAAACGTAGGATAGACGGACATACAGCGGAGCCTTAGTAAAAACCGTTATCAAACTTTGGGAACGGAACCGTTAAACACAAAGAAAAGTTCTCAATAATTATAAATAATCGAAATCTATATTCTACCTGGTTGCCACGAAGAACGGTGTGTTTCGGATATTATTTTGGATTTCATATAAATCAAGGCTAGAGTGAATAGATATCTTCTAGATCGACGAGCTCCATCCTCGGCCACACCGTCGCTTAACATCAGGCGAGTTGGTGGTCAATCGTAGATCTATCTTGTATAAAAAGAAAAATACATATATCCTACATGGCAAGTAGCCAAAATGACATGCCATATTTTATATGGATAATATATAGCACTCGCCTTCAATTTTCAGACGGATATTTTTTAATGGTATGTGCTGGTTAATAGTCTTATTAGGACTATAATTACGTTCTACAGCACCGGAAATATACGGCAACGGAAATGATGATTACTCATACTAGCTCTACTAGTTACCTGATAATACTAGTTCTCCCCATAATAATAAAGCTCCTCAAAGTTTTGAATTGGACATACGTTTTGTATCGCAGGTGGATTGCACCATCAGGCGGGTCGTTAAACTTGCAGGGGAACCAGTGGGGCGGTTAAATGGTTTTAGGGTAACTGAACGATGAGGGTGAACCACAAAAACTACATACAAACAGTAGGGACAAAGTACTACTATCGCATATACGGTAATACCGAAAATCGTTACTCACATTTGAGCAATGCTCAAGATATTTTGTTAATTTCTCGCTGACACGTAACGACACTTGCAAAAAGAAGACAGAATTTGAGACGTTCGTCAAAGTAACGCTTTTCGGTAAGGCTAAAGATTGTGATTTGGCATTCACTATTGTACCTATAGACACATCTACAATGTGCCAGTCGGTTCTATGTAAATTTGCCATAATTTTATCCGTTATCCTACTAGGTGGGGTCGGCATAGCACGTCACCTTTCGTAACTTCACTCTCTCAGACGTCATCTCCACATTCACACCTTTCACACGCATATCCGGTCTTATTTTATATACTTTATCTTTCTGATGTAGAGCTTTTAAAGTGTTAATTACTCCCTTACATTGCCTGTTTACTGAAACACCAGGGCTATATAATAATACATATAATACTGCTATAAATAATTATCCCAGTGCCGTTGTTAGGCCGTTTTCTTATAATTCCGTCTGACTTGGTCATGTGTTAATCGACTTAAGTTTAGGAATTTAATTAACAGTGTTTTAGTTCTAACTTATCTTCATAGATTTCAGGAGTCAATTATTAATTTTATTTTACCACAGTTTTATTTTTTTCTATTCATATTCATTTAGAACGTGTTTATACATTTCTTACTGTAACAAATTGTATAAGGTTTATTCTATACAAACTAAATGTATCATATGTGTATATGTATTTACAACAAAAAAAAGTATATATGTATTATATCAGCCATCTAGTTCCATAGTACAAGCTTTGCTTAGTTTGGGCTAGCCGCTAGATGGTGTTGTGTGCAATGTCCATTAATATTTATTATATTTATTTATTTATTAAATGTAATATTTAGTTCCCGGCAGCTTAGTGGTGAGACCGTCTGACTTGCGATCCGCAGGTCCTGAGTTCGAATCCCACGGCACGCACCTCTGTCTTTTCGAAGTTATGTGCGTATTGTTGATTGCTGCCAACTTCAAACGGTGAAGGAAAACATCGTGAGGAAACCTACATGTTTGAGAGTTCTCAACGATCTTGAAGATGTGTGAAGTCTGCCAACCCGCACTTGGCCAGCGTGGCAGACTATGGCCTAACCCTTCTCACAATGAGAAGATGGCCCGTTCCCAGCAGTGGGACAGTTTGTTTGAAACAGGGCTGATAAAAAAAAAAAAAAAATATTTTATACAGTTCTGTGGTAAACATGTCAGCCGCTGTGTTATCATTATCAGTTACGTGCATTGTTCACCTGTCGCGCTGTACGTGACCAATTAATTGAATATTCAATGTTTCATAATCATTTATACCTATTTTATTTATTCATTTCTTAAACATTGTGTAATTGTTAGTGGCATACTCGTTAGCTAATCCATAGTTTGTGTAGCGTTCAATACTCGTTCGTCCATTACTTGTGCCTGCATTATTTGAATTCTCGTTCTTTAACGACTACCACTTTGTTGCCATCTGTCACTTTTACATTTACAACTACAAGGTGCTCTGCGATCAGTAGTCCAAGAACATGGACATAAAACTTTTTGCTTTAACTTTACGACACTACAACCTTTTCGCCGATTTTGGTCATACTCGAAATTGTTGTGTGGAAAAGAGAAAGAAGAAATAGAAAGTTCCTAAAGTTTCTGCTAAATATTATCAAAACTCGTGGGCCTCGTATCAAACTCCTTTTTTTAATTAAGACCTCATAAACTTTTGTCTCGGCAACTTCCTGACGATTTTGTCCATATTTGTTTTTTTATTTTTTATAGTTGAAATAGGTTTGCGCTTGACCTCTAACTCGCCTCATGTTAAGCGACGTCGCGGTCTACGATGGAGCGCGCTTATCTAGAAGAAACCAATTCACTCGCGATTTAAATACACCCAGATTGTATCTATCGGGAAAGACCCACTCAGGAAGCGTATTCCATATTCTAGCAGTCCGCACGATGAAAGTGGAACTTAAGCGTTTCGTTCGGGTTCGGGTTTCGTTTAAAATTAAGTACCAATGTTTTTGCCAGATATTATCTAAATCAGGCGGCAAATGGCGACGCAGCAAAGTTCTTCATTTGGACAGATGAATACAAATTTTGCTAGTTGATAAAGAGATCATAGCTTGTTTCGTTAATAGTTACGGTTACTTTGACTATTTCTTTCAAATGGACGTACTCTATCTTTGACCACAGTCTAAGCGACTCTGTTATCAACCATCTGGCAATTTGGCGCTAAACGTAGTTTTGCTACTGATAGATGGTTTCATTTGATTGTACGTTTCTTTACTGCATTTTAAGGTATCGCAAAGTTAACAGTAAGTTTTTCTTTTGCACAGTCAGTATATTAAAGCTTATCGAGCTTTTTAACCTTAGCTCCATTACGCTAATGCCCTTGATCGTATGAAAGTTCCCAGACACGCCAATGTCATTGTGTGACTATATTTCTTTTACAAACCTAACAACGTTGATTAATTCACTACATTTTACGATCAAATCTAAGTTGTTTTAGGTTCTATTCTAACCCACAAAGTAATATTTATTTATGTATTGATGCGCCTAGGTTTATTCGACAGGTCGTAAAACTTGAACTGTATTTGATTATATTTTATGGTTAATAGATGAGAAGATGTGTGTAGCTAGAAACATATAAAATACAATATTCTATTACAATACCATTTTTGTCAAGACAAATTGACTAATATACGATTTACCACCAAAGATATTGGAATTACTGATAAAACTAATCGTAAACTGAATTATGTAGATAAGTAACTACATGGTGCAGGCAAATCTCTAAGTATAATTTTATTACTTTATCTCTAAGTACGAGTATATAATTTTATAAATTGTACAGATTATTGATACAATTTTGAGGCCATCTTGATAATAATGATATAATTCAATTTCCGCATATGTTGTAACTCTAACTACCTATTCTCCAATCAATTTCTTGTAAACGTAGAAATAATAAGCTGTACTGAGATCTAATAGCCCTGAACCAACATAAGCACATCTGTTCTTACTGGGAGGAGCTCTCATCTCAAGAGTTAGCACTAGTAATTGCTCACTTTGTTCGTTGAGCATTCAAGCAAAAACTGGATGGCGACCGCAAATACGTGGCGCAGTTCTGAGAAACGTTGGAAAGCAAGGAGAAGGATAAATTGAGCATTTACACCGTCAATGATCGCACCTTTATAGTTTGAGACCTTAGTAGCTCTTTGAATTGTACTCGAAGGTTTGGTTCAAAACATTTATAAGATTTTATAGGTACTCGTATAGTGTTCTTTTGTTTTCATTTTAAACTGTTTATGCATTATTATTATGATTACGCCACAATTTTTATTATGATACCTAAACCTATTATTCAAGAAACGAGAATCAATCATGCTTTTATAAACTATGTACATCATAATTCAATTAGATTGTTTTCTCCAGTGAAAGGTACATGTAATTTGCATACGTGTAAATAATTTACACTTGTTTACTAAACCTTTCGAAAAAGTAAATTAATGCACTGTTTTCAATGTGCTTTCTACGAAACTTTAAATTTTTACCAAAATTTATGGGATGCAATGTGTGATGTATTAACAGACCACTTATCGAAAGTAAACTACGAAAGGTTCGAAAACAGGATTAATCAAAACGCAAAAAAACAACCCGATGTTATCGTTAACTACGCATTCAATTCCAGCGACTTCATTTACACAAGCGTGTTACAAACATACAACTTTAAGGTACCGTCAAAGTAAACCTTCAACTTTTTAACTGCAACAAACATTTTGGTTTATATACACTTTTATATTTTTTTTATAGAAAGAACAGCAAACCAGTAACCAGTTCACCTGATACCAACTAAAATTGTGGACTATGCAACACCAGTGGTATCACTGATGATAGTCCGGAGAGGTGCTTGTAGACACGTCTTTAATCGCTCTTTGCTGAAGCATTATACAGTACACATAACTTCCTCTAAAAACCAATTTGCATGTAATTTTTACGCGATTCCCACGACAACTATAACAAAATACTTCAAATATCAGTTCTAAATGACATTGTCCAAGAGCATCACAGACGTACCGTACTACGCAAGCTCAATGTCTATTTACACATTCTCACATTGCATTTCTAATTAAGTATATCACGTAAGCACGCAAGTTTACGAGCTTGTTTATGTTCGCGAACACGTCTGATACGTGTGTGTGTAACAAACCGCTGCATCCATACCCTTGCCCTGACATCCAAACGAACCAAGTCAATAA
Organism: Lycia hirtaria; assembly: GCA_947563715.1. Classification (NCBI taxonomy): domain Eukaryota; kingdom Metazoa; phylum Arthropoda; class Insecta; order Lepidoptera; family Geometridae; genus Lycia; species Lycia hirtaria. The sequence continues at coordinate 3,466,683 of OX387383.1, forward strand.
CCCGCCTGGCAAAAAAGTGTACAGTCTACATTGTAAGCACCGTGTATTCCGAGAGCATGACGTAAGCTGGCCATCAAATTATGACTTAGATTATGAGCTCTGTAAATATAGTTTCCGATTCGAGTGATGCGGTTTGTAACCAGTTTTCAAGGTTTCCTTAAATTGAGGTATTACAATTGAAGGCATGTATGGGATTAATAAGTGTTTTCGAGATTTTTGGAATGCTGTTTTTGAATTAATGTATTACGATACTAACTTTATACACGTTAAATCTCATCTGATTAATAACACGAATTTGTTTATGTTTTACATTTATTTTACAGTTAAGATATGTGTAATTTTGTAGTCACAAATTATAAGGCGCACGCCATTTTACCATCAATAAAACACATACTTAATGGTTTTTAACTCCACGAAGGTCATTTTAAAGCATTGATGCATGCAACTTGACGTCAGCTTATTTTCTAGCTATTCTAATAGATGGTATGTTTGTTGATTAACCTTCTTGAACTCGCACACTTGGCAAAGAACAAAACTGGTAGCCAAATATTGGTTTTGGATAGGATAGTAGCGTACGACAAACATTTACTTAGGCCTCGATCGATACAAAGTTCCAAGCCACTGCGCTCGACCGTTGTTTATGGTCGTGGACTTGAATATTTAAAAAGTTTCGTGTAGAGAATTTTTCGGGTCCGTATAAAGTTATGATGACGGTGGCATCGTACATTTGATTTTATCTTGAAATAACAAAGGGTAGAGGTGATATGAGTTATATTACAATGTGGCCAGGTTTAGTGTAGGTTGTACTTTTACGTTCGATATTTTTGTATTTCTTACTTGTCTAGAACGGATGCGTGTTTATGTAGACACACCGTTTGGGTTCTCCGATTATACTCTATGCTGAATTTGGCTGTAGAAATGTTCGTGACCGTTTACTTACGTGGGTTTCTCCGTTTCCTAATTCAACCTTCTCTTTTACGATTCGCACGTAAGAAGTTAAATGTGAGCAAAATAAAAACGTGCGAGAACGTGAATTTATTGATTTCGGTAATGTTGTTTATTTTGAGTGTTGTCGAAATGAAATGTTTTGCGTCAGGTAAAAATACTTCCATTCATTATGTCGGGTGAGTTTTGAAACCCTCGTTAAATACTCAAGCACATGTTGATAAATAACAGGGATCATCGGAGTTTTATTTATAGTCATGAAGTCATCCTGCTGTTGACAGGAAAAGCCGACACTGACATTGTATGCTTTAGAACGGTCATTAAGCCCGATTCTCATCCTGGATTATTTATAAACACACTTTTATCTCTGACTATTGACAGATTTAATGTAACAATAATGCACGTCAAAGTCTAAAATTAAAATAGTAGTATTATATTATTTGAGTATCAGTTCATGAAACATAACATAGGCAAGGACAAAGACAACGAAATACGACAAAGAACATAATATACTCTAAAAAGACTAAAAACGGACAAAAAATCTACCACCAAAAAAATATGAAAACAAGTACCACTCCACAGGCGATCATGCACACACTAGAAATTAATCAGTACAACAATCAACAAAATCAAGAACCATGATCCATATAAAACGAGAGTAAAATAACAACCAACACCTTAAAAATTTGACGATAGGAGCATTAGCTCATCGGCTGATGACGGGATGATTTTTATTTTAAAATGTGTGAAAACCACGATAACATCCCATAGTAAAATGAACCGTCATCATATAATCCGTTGAGCGAACGCACCAAACGTCAAAGAGCATACAAACAGCCACAGCTAGGGAAGGCAAACGTTGTTCGCGTGAGATGCGTCTACCTGGAGTGCTGGTGCCTCTCGGAGGGCGGCGGGGAGGGCGCGCGAGACGAAGTGGCCGTGTTGTCGCGCGGCTCCGCGATCGTCACCGGGCTGCCCGCGCCGCTGCTGCCAAGCGCCAACGCCAGGCCGCTGATGCTGCCGACACATCACCACGTCACCACAGCCCTAGCCTCGATTGCCAATCATTCCAGGCCTACCTGCTCCATAGCGACCCTGTCATGAGCATACCTACCCCACCCAACAGGTTACATCTACTCGTTTATTTCCTTCACTAACAAAAGTAAAGCAGTTCCGATCGGATATATATTTTAGCATAACAAATATTGCAGATTTCTATCTACTTTCATCTAATAAATCAATTAATAAAGATATAAAAAGTGTAAGTAATGATGATGACATTGAGTGTATAGGAGCAGATAAGCCGTGGCTAATTTTGAGTGAAACTAATTTTGACTATTCTATTACTAACGGTAACGGTATTATACCTAAATGGATACAACATCGGAATAAATCCCGCCAAGTTCGATTTCCATTGTTTATTAATTGCGTTATTGTTCTCGCCAGTTCTGTTACGGTGTCTACGAACAGCCGAGCGAAGCAGAGCATTCTCAGCGGGGTGAAGATATACATATAGTAAGCGGTGATATTCAGTTAGTGGCAAGGCAACAGGGGTGTCAGTCATAGTAAAGGTACTGGCAAGCAAGCATTCAGAATGCAATTCTATTTAAAAAATTACACGACAGACATTAGGGTCCGTCCTGACGAATCGAAAAGTGATTACATAAAATCGATGTTAAATCAAGAGCACGTCGAGAACAAAGAAATTATTATAGATAGGGATGTAACGATCGGTATAAATCACAGCGGGCTGGTGTAAACGGAAATAATGGCGATTCAGATGTCAGTCAAAGAGCCGAGGTAGATTTAGTGTTAGGAGGAAGTCGTTGAGACGAGAGCGAGCAATTAGTCGAGCCGAGCACGTCAACGGATTAGAATGATGTAGGACAGTACGCAGCCAGAGTATGAATGGTTCGAGCGTCGAGTGCGTACTTAGTCGCCAACAAAGCCAGCCAACTCGTCGCCTCGCAAGGTTATCTATTGTTAAAGGTACAAAGGCTAATACGGTTAGGGTTCTACATATAAACAATTTCGACAAGAATATCGAACAAAATTAGTTTCATTGAGCCTATTTAGTATTCTCAATTTCATATCAGAATTGGTAATCCAATAAATCGTTAAGAGCTTTAAACTTATACAAGAAGAGCCACAAATGCTACTAAAAATGTACATAAACGAATTTCAAGTTATTATTCCAGGCTAAGTTATAAATTCTGATTTTACGGGACACTTTATAATTGCGTTTTTAAATATAGCGACAGTAAATATTGTTTCGCGTGATGCCGTTTGCAATTTATGGAAACCTCGGCTGGCGATGACGAAGACGTGACAATCAACATTAGCGCCACTTCAAAGAAAATGATTTCATTTCACCAGAAAATTACATAAAATGGCTTTGAAACGAGCCGATGTTATCGAACATTGTTTGAACTAGTTAATATTTCCAGGAATTCTCTTCAAACAATACCGTGTAGTTAAAGCACGAGTACCTACCTACTAGGTAGTAAACAGTAAAACTACAAGTTGAAAATAAAGACTCGTATGGTTTGTAATGAATAGGAAAAGGAATATTAAGTACTTGAAAACAGTTGATCACGGAAAGAAAGTAAACCACAATAGTGTCATAAAATACGTGATATAAACGAGAGGGCAATAAAACTGTTATTAATGAGGATATTCAATTACCACGGGACAATGTTTACATTTCCGCAAAATGTGCAATTTAAATACGACTCAATAAAGTTCTCAATTCAGACATCGCCTCCGCAATAAAAGTGTTGTTTCCTCAAATAGTTAATTTTGTAAAACCATAATAAAATTTAAGGTCGACTGCCGTCACCTGGCGTATTGTAGAGGTCGCATTTAGCGGAAGAATGGAACAAAATTGTTTGCACAAAATGTTAATAACGTCTTACATTCGGAAGGTAAGGTATGCCCTTGTTAGGTCATTTACTTCATAACGAGCCGATATAATACAAGAAATACGTGATAATACTGTTGAAAAATAAAATATTATTAATTTGTAGCAAACGCTATGATTTTATTTTCTATCAAGCTATAATAATTAAAAGATAATTACGTTCTATACTGTGCTAAATCATTTGGTTAAATCAGCTGTGACAAAGGGATACAGCAGCGTTCGAAACGTCAGTTCGTAAAATTATGCAAATTATGTAATTATGCGATATATCCGCTAATTTCAATAATTTTTGAAACTAGCGCCTCATTTATTACAGTCAGGTTCTAGTGGCTTTATAGAAACCTACAGTCGTATATACTTACCTCGAAATATATACACAGATATACATATTCCTACTTAAAAGCGTTTTTCGCTAAGTAGACGTTTGACCACGTAACATACTGTGACCACCATACAAATTGCACAATAGATTTAAAATGTACCCAAAGAAATACCTACTGACAGAAAAAGTGAGCAAAATCAGTCGAATCGAAGCGAACCGAAATCATACCAGAATAACTAGCAAGCTTTGCGTGACATCTGGCAATACAAATATAAACAAATTATATGACTCCTAAAACGGCGTCTATTTAGATTCAATCATTTATGACTCTGTCATCTAGTTCTAAGTGCATGGCAAATAAAACAATGTTGACTTTATAGCTTCATCAGTCTTCAGTCGCGTGGGCGGAAGGCAACAAGTCAGATCCATCATTTATCATGTCAAATTCAATATTAATAAACGATTTAATATATGTATGTATATAATCATCAAAATCTATTCATAATTGGCAAAGAAATCGCGTAACAAACACACGAAAAATAAACTTACGAAGTAGTCGAATTGAGAACCTCCTTTTTTTTGGTAGTCAGTTAATAATTATTTGCTAAATCAATCAATTACAACTCAAGCATGGTATAATCTGAAAATTACATGATTTTTCACAAACTAACCCTTTAGTAGAAACAGTGTGGGTTATTAAAATGCGACCAGTTCGTAGAATACAAGTACATAAAACTAAAAACCCCCCGACAATAGAACGGCTGAACCGATTTTGATGAAACATAGCTAAGAACACTCTCGACGAAATCCTCTTTATAAAAAAACTAGATCAGAATTGGCCCATCTGTAGCTACAATGCCACAGACAGATACACACGTCAAAATTATAACACCCCTCTTATTGGATCGGGGTTTCGAACGTTTATAAAGAACAAACGTGATACGGATAGATCACGTTGCCTGTGAAAATTGTGACACAGAAATAATTTGCAAACAATACTAAATGATTGGCATATTTAACTGTCATACCTACTCGGCTACGGGGTCATTTGTATCGCAAACAAACTTTGAATTGTTAGAAATATGTAAATTGAAACTTTTTATGTCATTACTAAGTATGTGCAAGTTTGCCTCGTACGCAAATTCCATGCTGCATTTGATAATAAAACCTTTTTATTGTATGAACTCTATCAAGTTTCAAATGCTATTTGATTGGTGTAGATATAACGACCAGCTAGTTATTGCATCATACGGGTGACCAATGTTAAGTTTCTATGACGGTTAGGTCAGTAGACTAGCTAAAATGCAAACGTGCCTGATTGGTTATTTTTAGGCATCCGCACCTAAACGTACGGGGCTGCACCCTCTTATTACTAAGTCTAAGCTGTCTGTCCGTTTTTCTGCCTAAAATGTGTGGGGATCGCCATACAACAAAATTATTTTCATCCACACTTTCTTCTTTGGCAATTTTTGACAATCAGAACAATAACAAATAAGTACCAAAGACCAGTTAAGAACAAGTCTATGTAGTTGACGCTAACGATTTTTAAATTAAATTTTGAGCGCTTAGCATTTCGCCTTATCAGTTCGCCCTTATATTTACTACTCGTCACTAGTTATTTAGTACTAGTTACTGAAGGTAAATTGTGTGAAGTTAAACACTTTGAATACTATAGAGACGTAGTCATGAAATTTGTTTTGCTGAGGTGCAATGTAAACACATTGTGTACGGAAGCCTCGGTGTCCGAGCCAAACTCGTTCTTTGCCGTTTTCGTTTTCATTTTTACTAAGTATGTTCATAGATAAACACGTGGCTAGTCGTGGTGATGGCAGATTTAACAGAGTGGTGGCTGGTGGCTCAAACTAGGTTGTCGGAATTAGGGTCGACTGAACATAAGATGGTCTGACGACACCATCTACGACGAAAATAATAGGAAGGAAGTGACACAGGGACAATTAAAAGGAGGCATATGCCCAACAGTGGGCTATTAAAGGTTCATAAATTGAAGATTTAATTTTTTGGCAAATTTCTCTATTCTAATATATGGCTTTTATAATTATATAAAAATCCAGGTATAATTCCATATTCCGGCATTTGATCAAAATCCTGGTTTCCTTAAAATACTGCAACATACTTGTTTTCATTTATAGGCACCTGAATAATATTAGTGCGACCCGATTCGCAAGAATTCCCACTTTCTTTGAACTTTCTGATAAAAGAAGAAGTGGGCTTCCCCTCACGCAAGGACTTTTTTCAATGTGTTTTTCCGTAAAATACATTAATATAATATAACGATGCATAGTAATAAGTGTAATAAAATTATTGATTCATATTTTGTTCTCACACTTCTAGGGCAAACGTGCTCCACCTTAGATTTAGTCTTCATTCCAGTGAAACAAAGTCAAACACAAGCCCATTCAATGTAAAAAAACATAACCATTCTTCTTACGCAGTCGGATAAAAAAATGTTCTACCACAGGATAAGCATAAGCACTGTTCTACTACCTGCGCGAATGTCGGAACAAGTTTTTATGGGAGCGGGGTGTACTCGTATTTTGGTGGTTCTCTACCGTTTAGCTTACCAAGCTCTGGTTTGGTCTGGTTTACTTAAAGTGGAACACGATAATTTGTACGTTAAAGCACATTACGGTGTGAACCATATAATTACTTTTTCATTCGGTTCTTCCCGACTCCACCTAGAGCTATTAACTTACCTATAACTAGCTGCCCGCCGCAACTTCGTACGCGTAAGAAAATCGTTCATGTCACGCTCCTACCCGCCAAGCTAATGCTGCAGTACCACATCTGCCCTGCTCGTGTTTCGCTCCTAGCTCAATCTCGCCGTACTGCCGTCCTGCTTCAACCAAACTTCTGACCCAATCTATTAATGTCGAGTCAGTGGTCAAACGTAGATTTATCTAATTGGATAAAACTAACTCCCATCCCTTTCTCGCCCCGCTCCTACCTAGTGGCTAATTTTTTTAGACCTTGGGTTAAATTATTGAAGTTTTAGTAGGGATCCCAAATTTTTTCTAATACTAAATATAACCTACGTTACTCAAGAATAATGTAGCATTATAATGATGAAAGAATTTTTGAAATCGGTCCAGTAGTTTTTGAGTTACAATTCTTTCCACTTTATATTAGTGTAGTGAACGGCTAGACTGATGTTTTGACTGATATTTTTTTTTTGATGAATATCATATTTTTAATATTTATTATCCTATTCCGGACGAAGACAAATCCAAAAACACAATAATCATAAAAATTGGTCCAGCCATTCTTGAGTTATAGTAAATAGTGTAACTAACACGACTTTATATATATATATATTATAGATTCTAATTAGTCTCAACCTATCCCAACTTAACAAGACTCAGGCGATAAAATTACCTTTTCATTACTCATACTCTGAAAGTAGGTCTGAAGTTGCCTGAGGAGCGGGTTGAAAGTAATACTTTCAGCCCTAGGGAGAATCGCTTTTAACTGCCAGCTGTCAAATAAAAAAAAAACTAGTTCTATTTTCACGTTTCTATTGAGCTATGTCCAACTTTCTTTAAAGCCACTCAATTACAGCGCGATGTAAAATTGAAATAACATAAAGATAAGTATTGATTAAAGAATATATATTTTTTGAATAACAAAAATTATAATTTAGTGCAACAATTTCTTTAAAATAACATAGATTTGGACAAAATATTTACGTAACTGTTAGTTATTTCCTCAACCTTTATCAATAATTGAACGCTGACATAATTTATTAATAGGCAGCAATATAGGACTACGTTACAGCAATGCAGCTGTACAAATGTATGAGTAATCGGTTCAAATGACAGCGTTCCGTGTTGATACGCCAACAGACAATGGAGCCTAGAGTAAGTTCCTGGAACACATTCATGTTAACGGCGGAATGATTGGCCAGTTGATAATATTGAGTTTGGAAACGTGGATTACGATCAAGACAGATATAACTAGAAAGATGACCTGAATACAGTACTTAGCCATAAAAGTACTATACGTTGAGCTACAAATCAAAACCTTCCTATACGGAAAGGCAAAGAGAACGGAGTCCATACAGCCATCGTCAGTTGTTGTTATTTTCTTCATTTTTCTTTTATTATCTTATTTTAATCAACAAAGTCCAAGTCATAGTCAAAGTAAAGTAAAAGAAGTCGCGGTCAAGTCGTCGTCAGGTTTCAGTAAAATGGTGGCGACTTTATTATGGAGTTTTGCCGACAACGTGTAAAAGATGCATTTCACCGCTTTATTTGTCGTATTTTCTTTTTAGTTATCGAAAGGAAAAACTATGAGGTGACTGGATTGGAAAGGAAATAAGTCTGCTGGCTTATTAATTCGATGCATATCGCTGGTCCAGTCAACCTACAAGTCACTTGACTTTAATCATAAAGGTCCCAAAAAGGTATCAACACTGTGGCAGTGAAGAAGATGAGGTGAGGTGAGTTGACGGGCTTGACCGCAAGCCTATTTTCGAATTAAAAAAAGACGTATTAAAATTCAGTAACATATTATATTGTGTAAAGTATCTACACAGAATAAAACGGATACAGAAAAGTTTAAATCGGAACTAGTTCATAGGAAAGTTGGAAATATCTTTGATGTAGGTAATGTTATTATGAGATGATCCAGATACGAACTGCGCAATACTGGAGCGATCACCGATAGTATTAATAAAATAGGCAAATTCCGAGGTAGTGTCGGTATTCAAAGTGGCCAACGCTTGGCAGATCACCAAATGAGGTGATTCACCACGTGACCTGGGGGTGATGCGTATTGAGCAAATATTTAATTGATTAATGCTAATTAGAACGCTAATACCTGCCAGCAGATAGAGTATTTGTTGATATTAATTACTACAACAGATAGAAGTCGGTGAGTTAATAAACTTAAACATTTGTTACATAATGTTATCGTTTTTTAATTATAATAGAATATATGTTACATTTGACAAATGACTAGATACAATAGAAGAGGACATGCAGTCAGTACAACAATAAGCCTGCAATATTGCAGGTAAAACAATGCAAATTCCATAAACAGTCATAGACCAAAACGAATCTGGAATCTGTAGCAGACATGTTGCAAGAAATAATTCCAACTCCACACCTTAACTACGCGCTCACATAGGGCAACAATTTCATACCAAACTACCGAACCGAACGGTCATTTCTGTGCTTACAAACAAAGATCAGAAACGTGAAATACCATCGACTCAACTGCGAGAATGATCCGTGTACAAGAGGCAATGTTCGGAGAGCTGGATAACCTTCGAAAAGCGTCCAACTATGGGATTGTGTAATCGTCGTAGCTGTTAAGCCAACAAAGGTATCCTTCATCGGAGCACATTGTAAATCATACAAATGGTCGTTTGTGGCGCGTGCGCGGCACGACTGCGACCGATAACCGCGGCGAGCATAATCAGCGGAGCGGGACTTGTCGCCCGCACCATTCGACACTTTAAGAATTCTAGTATACGGTCCATAGTATCGGATAGTCGGCAGGGACGCACTAGACCGTGAACGGTGATAAATACTGCAGAACAATCGCCCTTTATTTCGGAATCACGTTTGCACTACCCTTATTTCTGAGAAAAAGTTAACCATTCGAATTTGTGAAACAATAATGAATTGTGGCTCGTGGCCGCACTCGAGATATAAAAGCAGCCGCATTCGTTACAAATACATGTTCAGAGCGAATTACTAACAATTAAAGAACTATGTGAAACACTACAAATAGAAATTGCGACGTGTGTTAAGTCTAAACAATAGATAAATATACAAAGGAGAATGAGTTGCCTGTTGATTAAAACACATGTTTACAATAACAATGTTAATTAAGATCACTATTAACACTTATAATCGCATTTCCTGTATCGATTAAAATAATCATAACAAATTAAAAATAAAAACAACATTGTTAATGCCGACAAGGAAACTTTTTTGCCATATAAACAGTATTTGTCATCCATTACATCACTCTACCAGGTACATACGTAGATAAGTTTTAATTTCATTCAGAATCTTTGAAGTACTTTTTCCTGACTTATTGAACCTAAGCAATTTTGTGAATTTGAAATACAAAAAATACACGAGAGAAAATCGTGTTAATGTCACAAACTTTTATTTTTTCAATATAAGCGTGAAAATCCCAAATATTTGCTGGAAACTTACAGATACAAGATGTATTTATAGATTCATAGTCGACATCTAAGACAACCCGTGCAGAACGTCACAGAAAATTACATTTTGGCAAATATCACAGGATCTGTGTAATATATTTTAATATGCGGATCGTCTATTGCGTCATTCTGGCGTGCAGTCTCTCCTATCATGTCTGACATGCCGTCGGCTATATTCACATAATGACAAATAGAGGAACTAATGAATCTCGCTTGCGAAACATCCAACGAGATTTAGTGTTTGTCATCAATTGCGAAATAGAAAAAGATTTTATTTTAAATTCAATTTTATCTCATGGAATGTACATTTTATTATGTTTAGTTAGCTATTTTAAGAAAAGTTACGAAGATGCAAAACAAGCAAAACTTTTTCCTGGCGATAAGCAATACCGTCCAATTATAGACTGTTCCGTAATTTTCCTTACGTGCTGGTTGTGCTATACGCGTATTTTTACCCGACTGCGTAAGGAGGGTTAAGCTTTTACCGTCAAAATATTGACGGTAAAAGCATAACCCTCCTTCTTACGCAGTCGCGTAAAAAAAGGGTGATAGCCTAATGGCTATATAACCACAGAATTGCATACCTCACACTTTTTTTTATAAGGATTATGAAATAAAAGCTGTCGCCATAGCCGAAATCAGCATGTATGACTGTTATAGACACAGTTTTTAAATTTTTCGTGTAATTGTTCGATACACAGGATATCCCACATGTTTCTAGCTCGAGGAAGAATGAATAAAAAAAATCCAGACAGCGTTATGGGATTTATAGCTTTGCAAGATGTGGGGGTGATCTTTTTGTTGTAAGATTTTCCGGAAAGTTCCACTATATATACAAGTAGATAGCTCAAGTGAAGGTAAATTCGCACAGTCCAGTATCCGGGCTGCAACATTTCGCAGAGATTCGGAATCATTCATGTTTTCACGATTGTTTATTTTAGTTTCGGCTGCGGGCCGACGCCGAGCTCACCTTGACCGGTCATAGTGCAACAAACCAACGAAGGCTGACCTTTCCACCCCCTCCCGCAACATTTATGAAAACCATCTGGTTTTCATGCAACCAGCTTGTTTACCACGCAAACGCTCAATTAAACCGACCGAACGTTACGTATCTGCGCTTTTGATGCAAAAAAAAAAGATATAAATGAGACGCCAGCTATAAATTCCGGCAAACAACTCGGGCATGGTTTAAGAATCTATTTGCGAGAGTGAAAAAAGAAAAATCTCAAATAAATCGTGCACAAACACATGTATTTGCATGGTAAGTGGTGAAAATACGAATAGGTTCTTTTTTTTACGGCTGGAAGATCAAAACTGTTTATAGCAATGCGTGTGAACTATAAACAAACAGATAATCAAAGTTAGCAAGTTTATATGTATTTCACTACACAGGGCAAACCTATACATAGAGATCTATTTCGGCCAGCAGTCACGGTTTTATGGTGTAATAAATTTTTCGACTGTGACTACACAAGACATTAAGTTTACGAAGACTTTTGATAATGCTGGAAACCATTAGCTTTTATTGGACATGCCAGGACTGTGATCTAATAATTATTATGATTGAGCATAATGATTTCCATGATATTAAATTAGGGCCAGTTTCCATCAATCGTAGTTTACGAGGTAAATGTATTTATGTACCGGAGTGGTTTCTAAATTAGTGGCTGTCTCAAAAGTGTAATTGATTAGAATTAGTTCTCCTTTCAAACATTAATGACAAGCAAGACTATTTGGTTTGAAAAGTTGGAAGAGTTGGAAAAGACTATTTAGTTGACTACATTATTTTTAAGCTTAGGTGTTGTGTTAAAGTTTGGTTTTTTTTTTTTTTTTGCCTCACAGCTAAACTAGTCAGTATGTTAGAGCTGTAAGTTGTGGATTTGTTTTTACTGAGGACAAACATTTGTGTGATGTGATGAGCATGTATATTTCTTTCTATAACTTGGGTTTATTTATGTATAAAGTATTTTATCAGTTATTAATTTTGAGGCTAGACGGCGCTGAATAAAAATGTGCACTATCACTAATGTTCTTTATCTACATAAAACTTTCTCAACTAAGCACTTCTTTAAATTCGATAACAACAAAAGACCACCAGACTTGTCGAGGATTAAGATGTTCTATTTCAGCATGATCTTGAATTACAAATAGTTGAGATTACTGTGAAGGTCGCAACATACGAAATATTAATAGAAAGTCGTATACTGGTGAAATTTACAACGAAAACAACAACGTTTAGGACTAAGCAACTTAGGAAAACATGCAGTAAGTACCTATGTACTTTATAATATACGGCTAGAAGTCTTTTGTGGCAGCTTTGCTATTTGCCTTCAATTTATGAATTGTTAAATCAAAATGTGACACAAACTGTAGGTAATATCAATAAAATATATACGAATTATCCAATTAAATTGTGACATGACAATAAAATATATTATTATCAGTTACCGCCCACATCGCAAATAATTAAAGTAAAACAACAAACGCAAGTCAGAAACTGCATAAAACACGTTTATTGAATGGCGATTAAAACGTTACGTTTAATCACAACGTATTTAATTTGATGATGAGAATCATAAAAAATAAATAACTTGTATCGAACGTTAAAGTTGTTTATTTTAATTAAGAAATTATCGCGAAAATTTAAATAATTATTTGGGTTATAAGATATTGTTCAATAGAGGGCATCGTCGTTTATACCTGAAATTATCGCGAAAACTTAAATAATTATTCGGGTTATAAGATATTGAACAATAAAGGGGAATCGTCGTTTATACCTGAAATTATCGCGAAAACTTAAATAATTATTCGGGTTATAAGATATTGAATAATAGAGGGCATCATAGTTTATACCCAATTGCGAAATGAGGATTACATGGGACCATCTCTGAAGTATGATCTACCAAATACAAAATCAATGCACAATTGGCTGAGTAATCGGTGAACAAAAAATAAAAAAGACATACAGCCCGAATTGATAACCTCCTTCTTTTCGGGAGTCGGTTAAAAATCTAATTTTCAATCCGTCGTTTAAGAAAACAACTTCGGCGCTAGAATCCAATCGAGTTAGATCTCGTTCGTCAAGCGAATGTTTAATAATTAGTTTGTCCAGTCGTGGAGTGAAGGACGTCCGTTGAACCTAGAGCGGGGGTGAATTACGAGGGCTGCACAGTCGCAGGACGTAGACCGTCGACGATGACTTGTTTACTAGGGGGGCGGTATTCGCGCGCGAGTTATTACTTCCTGGTTAAGAATCGTGTTTTATTCTTGACATGAAATAGTTATACGGTCGACCATCGACTCGCCTGACGGTACGCGACGCTGAGGCCTAGGATGGAGTTCGTCGATCTAAAAGATATCTTCACTCCAGCCTTTACAATTTGAAGAGATCTTCTCTGAATACAGGGAAGGCGGAGGGACGGATATTTTTTATTTCGCCTATGTTTTATTTTATTACGTGGAAATTCCAGAACGACCGAAGGCCAAACGTGTTTTAGGGAAGACCAAAGCAGTCGCAGAACGTGGCCGCGTGATAGAAAATGAACAACTGGCCGATCTCCACCTCGTTGCTCCGATGACATCGACTTGACTAGAACAAGAGAAAGAGGCAGGCAAAGGACAGGGAATTATGGCCTACTAAAGTGATCCTATAAGGATTCCGTTGTTTTCGTTTTGAGGTATGGAATCCTAAAAATCAGATGCGATTTCAAACATTTATGTAATAGGACGAAAATATTCAACAAAATGTACAACATCACTTATAGAAAAGATCAGATTACAGAGTTCTCCTCGCCGATCTGTTCGTCAACCTTGCAGGAAACCCTACCCATCGCCACTTCGAGGTGTAACCCGACGCCAAGGTCGCACGCTAAGGTCGTCCGATGAACTTAGTTCGCCTTCCGGGTACTACATGACTGATGGTTTTGTAGTGACAGTAACATTCGCAGCCATTAGTCCGGTTCAACGACCGGATCAAAACAAGCTTACGTTTTTTTTTCTACGTATTAAAACCATTAACGTCTTTGTATAACTAACCACTAACCACGAAACTACTATTAAGATAAATACGTCAAAAGTTGTTCAATTTCAATGAGCAACAATTGTGAAAACATATAAAAAAAAAAACATCATCTCGTCAAAGAAAATCATAACAATAACAAACGAAGAAATCAAAGCACTATTATTATTAACGGGATATTTACCGTGGTTCGTGGTAAATATCCCGTTAACAATAATAGTGCTTTAATAAATGACCGTGATTGTTTAAAAAAGTGTAAAAATCTGATCAGATTTGTTTAAAAACCACTAGCTATAGGTACGTATAATGAATTTGCAAACCGACAGGATTATCGTGTGCATTCCCACAGCGATATCAAGTATCCGGACCGTGAATCATGAAAATTATATGTCATCTCCCGATACAGTCATGAATTTATCATTGCTGAATGAGAAGACCACAAAAACGTAGATAATGTTAATTAATGAATAAGGGCGATCAGAGTAAGTTGGGAAGGTAATTCATCAGACCAGGTCATCGCACCCGAAACCCCTGTAATTTGAGCGTGCTCAGATTAGTTCCTTGTGTCGGAGAACATGTCAATCTGCGCATTGAAGCGTGGAAACCTTAGAACAACACTACACCCGCCGATATAACGCTCGACTCTTTGTACGCAGTGTGTGTACAGGAGCTTACAGAGGTCTAATTTGGTATATTGGGAGGAAAAGTTACACGGGGAGCCAAGTTTGAATAAACAGGCTTCCATTGAGATAAACCTGTGAACGAGTAAAGATAGAGGGAAGCAATTTCAAACTACATTCAATTTATAATCTACGAAACTCAGTTTTAATGTTTTTCTGGTATTCGATGAAATTACAAGTCGAGTTCAAACATACAGATTGATTTATTATCACAGAGATTGTTCTGTTAGTGTAAGAACAGCGTATAACGTTAAATAAAAAGAGTAATTATGCACTCGAGCCACTCCGCCGGTAATGATCTAGTAAAATAATACTCGGCGGATACATTAACTCAATTTAATGCGCCAATACCTACCGCGTCTTTAAATGCTGGTGTAAAGAGCTATTTTAATACAGAAAATGTATTTAAAATAAATGAAGCCGAAATGAAAATGAAAAAATATGTAAAAAATATGAAAAAAAATGAAAAATAAATGAAATGAAATGAATTTCTAGTAGATAACTTAGGTGCTTTCAGTTTTTTTTTTGTAGTTTATTAAGATCAACAAACAGTACACAACAAAGTTTAGGGTTAATACAGTAATCGTTAAGAAATATAGTTCGATGATGTACCAGCAACGTTGAAACCACGGATTAATTATTATTTATCAAATATACCTACTTCGACAGAGTGTGAAACATCTAATAAATTACTGACCAATGCTATAATGTTTTGAGTCTCAGTCTTATGGACTGAAACTCAAAACACTAACATAGCTAATTAAATAAATTAAATAACAAAGTAAACGAGTGATGAAAGGGAACTAATTGTTATGGTACTAGATTTATTTTAAAGGATCACTGATATGACAAAGTAAACGAAATCGCATTTTTAATCGATTTCTTCGGAGGTTCTCGATTCGGTTGTATTTTGTAACCGACTTCAAAAAAATAAAGAGGAGGTTATCAATTCGTAGCGTTATGTTTGTTACCGCGTAACTCCGTCACTTATGAACCGATTTAGAAAATTATTTTATTGTTTGAAAGGATATTCTTTCAGATTGGTCACATAAGTTCATCAAAATCAGTTCAATAGTTTGGTTTTAAAACTAAAATGATTAGATTGGTTAATAGAACTGTTGTCTGATCGGCTAACTTGTATGAGACTGGACGAGGTAATCATGCCCATTGCCGAACAACAGATAGCCAATGAGCATTGGTGAACTTCATCGAATCAATCAATCAAATAAGTTATTGAAGCCGAAAGTAACGAATAGTCAATCAATCAATGGTGGTCAATCATAGATCTATCTATCTTGCAAAAAAAAAATGTGTGGCTAGGTATTACATAATTAAACCATGTTTTAGGATCAAGTCAAGAGCACGCATGACCAACGACTGGAACTTCAGTAGAACTATTCACCATTCCTTCCTCAAATCACTGGCTTATTGTGTCTCATTACCTCATTACACGCTCATTAATACTGCGTGTGACAACCTCCACTAGGTCATGGTTCATTAATATCGATGACTTCATTATTATTGTCCCATTGTTTTGGTCGGATTCACTTCGCTTATTGACTTCGCATCGAGCCGTGTACATTTTCTTGCGGTCCGATCGTCCGATGTTTACCACATGTGCATGTTTAGTCACCGTTTAGCGCCGTGTCGGTTTTATCACCCCGTTTCACATGAAGTGACTTGCTAATGTTCCTCTAACAGTAATGTTGGAAATGTTAAACAGCTTAACTGTTGCGCGGCGACGTTTTGCGAGAGCCCGCTAAATCTGACGCGTGTTAAACGTTTATTTGCGCGGTGATTCCGCATTGCATGCGGCGCGGTTCAACGCTTGAATCCAGTAAGTGCAGCCTCTTGCTGTACTGGTATCATTTCTTAAAGCATCTCTGGAAATACTAGACTCTCTAGTTATCCAAAGAAGATTGATATGCCATAATTCATTCATTCATAAAAAATTGACTAGCTAGTGTTGATAATAACTCAGACTATGTGTGCTTAGCACTCGACCACATCATTGATTAAATACAAGGTGAGAAGATGGCCCGTTCCCAGCAGTGGGACAGTTTGTACAAACAGGGATGATAAGAAAAAGGTGTGACGTGGTTAAATACCGTCAATATCTACCACTAGATAAAATCTCATTGCTTCCACTACTGTATTTTTGGCGTGAAAACGTTTCTCGTAAACCATGAGGAACATTTTAAGAGCCGCTTTTTCACCCTTTTTAGGGTTCCGTACCTCAAATACAGTAGTGGAAGCAAAAGGAAAAAAACGGAACCCTTATAGGATCACTTTGTTGTCCGTCTGTCTGTCTGTCTGTCCGTCCGTCCGTTCGGGTGTCAAGACCTTTAATCTCGGGAACGCGTGAAGGTATTGTGTTGAAATTAAAACTGTATACGCAGATCCATAGTCTTGCTGCAGAAAGAGAAATCAAATTTCTCAGTTTTCGTAAAAAACGTTACAGCCGAATATGTCTTAAAAAATGCACATTTCGACACTCACGAGGGAATCAAAACCTATGGGGTACTTCCCGTTGACCTAGAACTATGAAATTTGGCAAGAAGCATTGTGTTATAGTACATTACACCTTGAATCTAAGGCTAAACTGGCTAGTAAAAAGCTTGGCATCATTAATAAGGTTAGGCTATACTTCTCACCGGGACAACTGCTTCATCTGTATCAAGCACAGGTCCGATCGTGTATGGAGTACTGCTGCCACCTTTTTGATGGATCAGCCAAGAATCAGCTGGAAGCTTTAGAATCAGTGGACCGGCGAGCTGTGAGGTTAATCGGTGACAATAAACTAGCTACCAAGAAGCTACTTAGTCTCGAGCACCGCCGTAAAGTAGCTTGTCTGTCTATTTTCTATAGGATTCATTTCGGGGAATGTACCCAAGAGCTTCACGGCCTAATTCCACCCTCCCATTTCACTACAGGACTAGCAGAAAGTCGGCGAATTACCACCTATTTCTCGCTGAAATGCCAAAAATCCGTACTCAGCGATATCGATCCACATTCCTGTTGCATACTGCACAAGAATGGAATTCGTTGCCGCCATCCCTGTTTCTTGAGACCTACTTACTATCTCGGAATTTTCAAGGCTAGAGCGAATAGATATCTTCTAGACCGATGAGCTCCATCCTCGGCCACACCGTCGCTTAATATGAGGCGAGTTGGTGGTCAATCCTATTTATGTTTTTTTTTATACATTATAGATGTATAAAAAAAAACATATAGGAAAAATCCGAAAACTGGACATTTTTAATTTAATAACAAAAAAATAGTGGCCTTATGCAAGGAATGAGGGTCCAAATTTTTAAGTGAATTAACCGTACCATGTGGGGTATCATATGAAAGAACTTAATTAGCATAAGTTAAAACAGGGTTTTAAATATTTTTACGATGTATATTTTTCGGTATAAGAAGGAAAATATATAAATAAAAAATGATTTCCCTCTTTTATCTACTAGTTTGTACGGAACCCACGGTGGGCGAGTCTGACTCGCACTTGTCAGGTTTTTTTCTAACGATCTCCACTAATGAAACGCTTGGAAACAACAGTACGTAAATTCTTACAGTAATTTTAAAGATAAATTTAAAAAGCTTTAAGTTAACAGATTGTTGGTGGACAGATAAGGAGTTGTGGCCATTTTTTTTGTCGCATAAAATTTGTAACTCGATCTGCTCGTTTAATGACATAATATAACGCATCATGTAGTAATTCAAACGTAAGCTCAGCACAGAACTCTTTTTTAAAACTGAGAACTGTTAACAAACAATCAGAACCAGAAAGCCGACAAATGAACCAACCTATTCCATTCAACGAACATCAAAACAAAAGATTAAAAAATATCAGTGAGCACGCGAACTTGTTTACCCCTTACAACTTGACGTCATGGCACGAAGTGAGCCCGGTGAGATCATTCCTTGTTACGGGCAAAGTGTTGACCTTACCCAGCCCATTAGGGTGGGAAATAAAAACAATATTTTGTAAGCAGAAGTTTGGTTCGGGACACGCGTGCCGGTCAATCCCTCGTGGAGTAACATCAACAAATATGACGCATCGGTGAGCTTCGTAAATTCAAACATACACCACGTGGATTGAATTTAAACAATGTTCGAAATTAAAACTTCTATCTCTAAAACTCTTCTCCGATTGGCCAACAAGCAAGCAGCTGTCTGCGTGCGCTTTTTTTTTGGTCAATTAGAGGATCTCCCGCGAAAATTCTGGTAGCTAATCAGAATACCTACCGATGTAAAATGAGATTTTATCTATAGATAGGATGTATTCATTGAATATGAAGTAGAAGCACGGAAAATGTCAGTTCGATACTTAAGGCCCGGTATAATCGCACAATAATCGATAAGAACCATTTTCAAACCCTCAGTACGTTGAATCTAAACTAAATGTCCAGGTCAAAAAAATACTAGATAAAAACCTTTACTACTGACATAACCGAATAGAAAAATAATTAGGTTTCTTTAAAATAAAAATACAAATCAATTAGCAAAAAAAAACACATTTTTATTCGAATGCTCAGAATTCTCAGCGGTAACACTATTTTTTTAAAATCAAATTTAAAATAACCAGATTAGTTTTTTTTAATGAAATTACCGGCAATTTTTTTTCTTTTATTTGCCTAATTTATGTAATAAAATAAGTCTTAGAAGAGTAAAAAAGTAAAAGAGGTCTTTTAGTATCTTGGCCTTATATATCTTGGTGTTGCACAATTTTTTTTATACAAGATAGATCTACGATTGACCACCAACTGATGTTAAGCGACGGTGTGGCCGAGGATGGAGCTCGTCAATCTAGAAGATATCTAATCACTCTCTTCACTACACTTTCTTCACTTCTATTTTATACACACAGGATAGCATTGTCAGTTCACAAGTCACGACTAAGTGTCGTGACTTGTGAACTGACAATGCAGCAATGTAACAGCAGCAATGCAATGTCTTCAAATCGCGAGTGAATAGGTTTCTTCTAGGCAAGCGCGCTCCATCGTAGACCGTAACTGTCGCTTAACACCAGGTGAGTTGACGGTCAAGCGCAAGCCTATTTTCAAATAAAAAAATAATTTTAAAAAGTAACAGCGTTGACCGACGTGCCGAGGTAACCGCCCGAATCGTCTTCAGTCGAAGATGATTCGGGCGATTACCTTACTTGGGGCTTGCTACGCAGTGCCAGAGAAAACACTATATACATCATTGCCGATGAAAAATTACTTTAGGATTTTTGTAAATCTTATAAGTCCGAGTCGTCGACCAGTGCACTTGGTTTCTCAGTAACTGTAAATTAGGCGAATTATGAAATAAATATATGAAAGTTTACTAGTCTAGTAAAAATAAATCCGTTTGTATGGAGCACATCACAGTATTTGCAACTGGAGGGATTCTTTAAAATTATGATAGGAAAATTACTAAAAATCATAGATCAACAATAATCCTCGATTTATAGACTAGCTGCGCTCCGCGGTTTCACACGCGTAGTTTTGAAAAACGGTGATGATTATGATGATGATTAGTAGCTTATATCCGTCTCCAGGTCCAAAGCTATCTCTATACTAATTTTAATAAAAATTGGTTTAGCCGTTTGAGCGTGTAAAGGTAACAAAATTAGCTTTTATAATATCATTATGAAATTAATATGTCAAATGTATTTCAAAACACCAGTACATTCATTTAAATAACAATATACTTAGTTGTCTTTTATGTTGTCACAAATCTTATTTTTACTAGACTATACAGCCGATTCTATCCTTCATATGAAGGACGTAACGTAACGGGGTTTTCCTGCAAATTTTCCAAATGTATAATCAATTTATTTATACCAAAAATATTTACATGTCCGTCGCCAATTCGCTATAATCTTGCTGTTTTCATTACGACCGGTCCAACTACTTACTCATGAAAATGTAACAAAGTAATATTTACTTTCATATTTTAATATTGGTGTACCTAGATTTAGGTTTCATTCCGCGTAAGTTCCTTAAAATGGAAACGTAACCGTTACACGATATGTATACTGGAAACTTCAGGGCAGGGTTTCTCATTACACTCGTGGAAGTTTATTTTTAGTTTCATTGAAACGGTCCACTTTGTTAGGTAACGCCGGGGTAGCACAACTTAATACTAATGGCAATGGCGTTACGTAAAATCTATATGGCGACAAATTACTTGTTACGAATTTGATGCGTCATCGTCGTACACGGATGTTTTTTCAGGTTAATCAATGTAGGCCAGTGCGAAGCTTGTACCTAAAGGTAATATATTTTTTTATTATCTCCTTTGGCAATAGCCCGAAGCTTTCGTCACATTTATTAAGGAGGATTTGGGACGTTCGTGTCGAAATGTCCTTTGAAAGGAGCACGGGCTGTGACCTGGAAACCGCTTTTGATAAACGCGCACGAGTGTGTGTCCAGATTAGACGTAACATTTTACATAGCCAGGATTATTTAGCATCTTTCATCGATGCTTCAAGATTCGAACTTGATTTAGCCGAAACTAAACCCAATCTCGTGCTGAATAATGTGATATGTGATGGCATCTCACTTCTCACTAATATGATAAATGCGAAAGCTTGTGAATTTGTGTATTTGTTATTCCCGCAGGCTAAAATGGATTTAAAGCACTATTATTATTAACGGGATATTTTTTTTTAATGGATGACCGTGATATTTTAAAAAGTGTTTTAAAATGGATTTGTATGAAATTCGGAATGGAGAGAACTTAAAAACAGAAACACAATAGGACTGCCGATCCCGAAGAAAAATCTGGATAGAGATCCCGTAAAATTTTACAGTTCTTGTAGGAAGGGGGTGAAACCGAAGAACGCAGCTAGGAGGACAATAAGTAAGCATGAGTTATAACACCTATTAGTGCGAAAAGCTCATTTCACTTAGTCATTAGTGTAATAGACCCACAAAGCCAAAATGCAACGATGACACAGTAGAAACATGAGCTCACTGGACCTTAACCCTCATAACACAAAACAATACCTACTCCTTGTGGCTCAGTTGTTCTTCGAGTAATATTATTGCGTAGAAGGTAATAATAATCTAGATTCGGGTATTTACGAGTGTTAGCATCGTCTGCCTCAATCCTTATAATTATTGCAAGAACTTTCATGTGCGTAGGTACTGCCAAAATGTGTCCTCAAATCGCGAGTGAATAGGTTTCTTCTAGGCAAGCGCGCTCCATCGTAGACCGTAACTGTCGCTTAACACCAGGTGAGCTGACGGTCAACCGCAAGCCTATCGTCGAATAAAAAAAAAAAAGGAAGGAGACAGAAATCCATCAACCGACACTTAGCTCTCCAACTTGCAGTGTTGTAACACAAAACGTTCACATATTGCAACACAAACAATAATATCGATAGATAGATAGATTCACACACCCAGAGAAAGGACTCTGGTGTGTCAGTATTTGCGCAACACTGCTCTATTCCCGCCTGCACTATTGTTTGTTGACGGGTGTTGCAGTGAACTAAATTTTACATTAGCAAGGAGAAGGACCTATAACTATAAGTATAGTATATCAAAATATGCCGTTTTATTAGGGGATATTTTCTTTGAGTATAGTGGGTACTTGTACCGGGGGTCCTTGAACATTTTTAGTACAGAAAATTAAGATATTCATTTCTCCTTCATTATTTTTTTAACCAACTTCGAAAAGGAGGAGGTTCTCAATTCGACTATATTTTTTTAAATGTTTGTTACATGATTACTTCGCCAGTTACAAATTGATTTTGATAATGATTATTTGTTTGGTAGGTAATACTTCAGAGGTGGTCCCATATAAATTTTATCAAAATCGGTTCAGTATTATTTGGTTTGAATAGTAAATAATCTGTCGTCAAAGTAAAATAAATTGCGTATTTTGAAGTCGATTGTTTCAGTTTTCTTTATCTATAATTATGTAGATTATCATCCACTAAAAAGACACACTAAGAAACATTTTGCATATACATATTTTTTTATGATAATAATTTAATTGTTTCTTTTTAACTAAACTACGAGTATTATTTATTATACACGGTGTACATTTATTCAACAAAAAAGTAGTAGTTTTCTTTACAATCAATACGTAACATGGAATTGCAAATTCAAAATTTTTCTAGTTAGAAAGCAACTAGAAAAGTTCCGTACCAGCAGTACCATCTAGTAATAATTTCAAACTGTACATTACCTGTAAGCTACAAATATGGCTTAATTCTACCAGGAATACTGTGTGTTTTTTTACACATTACAAAGTAAAACTACGGGTTACTCGTGTCTAAAATGTAACTATGGTCCAATATTTTTTTTTTATGATTAACGGCTATGGATTCTGTGTCCTTTGAGCCAATGGTCTAATATATATCTATAGGGCTGCAAGCTCATATTACAAACTGCCAGTTCCACGTAGCCAAGTATGGTACAATTATTCGACGAGGTAACAGAAACACGATTCCCTGTCCTGTACACTATCTAGATAGGTATCGAACACCGGTATCGAGTAATTGTTGCTATGAACTACTTGTAGTGGCGGTAATCTTAGGCTTGCACTTATATATATAAGTATATATTCGAGAACAACGAAATCTAGAGACGTAAAACAAAATCATTTTCCCGTAACGTTAAGTAGTAAACAATAGTTTGTAATAATATGACAAAGGTCACGGGCCCTGGTGTCTGTGGAGATAAAAATTAAATAATAAAAAAAATATATCTGGACACGTTATAAGAGTTAATTTTCGAACAGTCTAAAATTATACATACCTAAAGTCACGCCTATTTTACCTTAAGGGGTGGGCAGAGCTTCAAAAGCCATGAGACCGTTTGACGTCACATTTGACAGTTAGATGTGAAAAATGTTTGGCTTGCAGTGAGAGTGGGTCAGTGCATTGCCTAAATAAAAGCCAATATCCTTCAAGTCCCTCAACTGACTTTTACAGTATGCTCGGGAAGAGAAGTAGCTGGTACATTTTATGTTTTCCTGTTCCTCCCAGTCCAGCATGGAAATGTCTAAAATTAAGTTATTTATTAGTTACCTAACTGTGTAACTGTATAATCGTGTGATTATCTTTCTTTTCCACAAAAGGACATGCCGGAATACGCTTCATTACTATCCCTTATTGGTAGATAAGATCAGCCATCATGGGTTCGAACTAAGTGGTTCCCATCCACCTTCCTGATGCGAACCACTTGGGAATGGAATGCTTTAACACCATCCTTATTTCCCCAAAACTAAGCCCGTGTATCATCAAGCCTTAAGTATATAAATTCTAGGTTCCTTCATCTTCTTCCACAGCGTTGTTTTCCTTTAGATGAACTGGAGATCAATCATAGATTTATTTGTAACCCTTGACTCAAAAAGAGGGGTGTTCTAAGTATGATGTGTGTATCTGTATATCATCGTGTTTGTCTGTGGCATCATAGCTCTCAAATGGATGGACCAATTTTGATCTAATTTTTATTTTGTTTAAAAGAGAATTTCATCGGAAGTGTTCATAGGTAGTATGGTAGTATGTTTAATCAAAATCAGCTCATCCGTTTTTTCTCGGAGGTTTTGAATTTTCTAAACTTATACTTGTGTATAAAAAAAAAGAATTGCTTGATTGATATTTTTACCATATACCTAATGTTTGAAAATCGGGTTTCGACAAATCATTCTGGCAAATCAAATAAATGGATTAACATGAATAATGAATACAGTTTCTATTGAATGAGTGAAAATAGCCAAATCATTGTCAAGGCGTTCTTTAGTAAAATATACAGTCATATAAGTCCTAGGATGATTTGATAATGCGAATTTTCGCAAAAATTCTAGGAATATCGCGAAAACACGGAAGCATGGGGGAATGAGATCATTATTATTAAAGTAAACTTACGTATACTTAGTGTTAAGAAAAATGTACTTTAATTACAAGTTACGATAATGACATGTTACAATTGAACTATCATATAAACTTTAAAATAAAAAAAGAACGAATACAAAAACACAACAAAACAAAACATCGCAAGGTGACAGAATGGATAACAATTGAAACGTCAAGTCGTCGACCCATCAGAGATGTTGTTTTGGGTGATCCGATCGACCAATCAGTGTCAAGGGCGTCGCCAAGGAGGGGCAAGGGGGGCAGCTGCCCCCCCCCCCCCTAGAGATTAAAAAAATGTAGCCAACTGCAAAGCAATCAAAGTCCTAAGGCCGTGCAATTGTACCTGTACCTACAATTCATATTTTTCTCATCCTCCATAATATTAACTTGCCCCCCCCGGGCCATGGGCTTGATCAGTATGCTTAGGTCATAATAGCCGACGAATCTCTTCGCAATCTTACTAAGGCGACTGACGTTTTTGCAAAAACTCTATAATTTTTCAGTAAAATTCAGAAATGTCTTAGCCATTTGATTGTCTAATTATCAGTGTTTTCGCGATATCCCTAGAATTTACGAGAAAATTCGCATTATCAAATCTTCCTACGACATATACAACGCAATCCAATTACTTACCAAAAAAAAAAAAAAAACGACAAAATGTATAGTAATTTTACGTACATTGTGTTTGTGACCTTACGTACGGCCACCATAAGGAATAAAATGGAAAAACTAACTTTAAGTAATACCAATTCACTTTCCTATGGAAATGGTGTGCAAATTGTTTACACGGTTTCCATTGATGAGATTTTCCTTTTGCGAGAGCAAAGGTAAACTTTCTATGGAAGTTAATCTTCAATTTATTTCGTAATAATTTAGAAGATTTTAGTCGTATTGAACAATTCTTGGTTATATACAAGTATTTATTTAGTAATTATGCAGTGGCGTCGAGGCTGTAGTTTCCATAATTAAGTACTAAAATGTTTATGGTTAGAGATATTTAATGCGAGCTTTCAATAGTAATTTTATTACATTGAAATGTATACACTGAAGCGCACATTTCCTTTATGCGGTATTCATTGCGTTACTATTATACACGTAGTTTCATTATTTAAAAAGTAATTACTATAGATTTACAACAAGTACAAATTAATGGAGTTACAGTATGGCGATAACCGCAGCAAACGCATACTAAAACATAATTTATCTTCATTGTAACTATACAGTGAAGATTAATTATGTAGTATAATTATGTATAGTAGTCAAATAAAATCTGATCAAAAATAATTTAATTCAAACTCAGTATCCATATTACGTATAATTAAATTGTATTGTATTGTATTTTAATTATGTAATCCGAATTAATTAAAATTACGTCATCTACATAGTCTACATCATAATATACAGCTAATCATTTTCCCAGCAACCTGATGTGATGAAGCATAATGGGGCCAGAATTCGAATCGAATTTATCAAAATACAAGTATCAATATTAAAAGAAAAACAAAATACCCGACTGCAGAAAAGAGGTTTTTGCAGCCTAACTTATGTTTTTTTTTTATTTTGATGTACCCAGTGTCACTCTCACAACTAAGAAGAATCTATTGACACCACTCACATCGAAATCGGTCAAGTCGTTTAGGCTCTAGGGCGTTTCAAAGAAATATACATACATACATACATACACTCGAAAAACATAACCCTCCTTCTTACGCAGTCGGGTAATAATAGCTAGTTATATAGCTAGCTACTATTAATAGCTAGTTATGTTATATATATAGTAGTGTCGTATCCTTGTTTATTTCATGGACCGTACCTCAATATTTGCAAAGTGTATCGCATAATACAAGAAATAACGTCATCTCTAAGCAACGCAGAAGCGGCAAACGAAGAGCGCTTGCCGCATTCGCTTGCTATACATGTCTTCCGCAATAAATGCCGCACAAAAGAAAGGTATTCTTTATCTGAGCGAAATAAGTTTGCCTATCACTATTCAGTTAAAGTCATGATATTTGTTATAATCACAGGGGTTTCTGGTCTCTGTAATACAGGGAATCCTAGTGCAGAGGCCAGTGTCCAGTTAAAACATTTATACATAATAATCAAAACTAATTATAGTAATCAACTAATTTAATTCCTGCATATTAACTTCGTTCTCATTTAATTTAATTGTTTGTATATAATATTATTATGTCTGTATCTGAAAATTTATATTTTAAATTGTTACCATATAGAAATGTATAATTTGTAAAAAAAAAATAGCTCCAATAAACTATTATTATTATTTAGGACCACTTTCTGCAATGAGATAAAAGATGCCGTGGACTATAAAGACGGTGATGTACGTTATTAACTTGAGCTTGAATTGAGCTTGCTGTTGTGTCCAAACTACATATGTTTGCGCAATAGGTAGGTACGTCATCTGTTATTTCTTATAAAATCTTATGCTCTTGTTCTACTTCAGCAAATCTTTATAAAATCCTTTAAGATTAGACGAGAAATGTACGTCAGAATCGCGACGATAAGTCCGTAATCTTCTGTTTCAATGTCAGTCAACAGGGATTGTGCGCAATCAATACTAAGAACTAAATAAATATTGGTGCAAATGTTCACAAAGCCACAGAACAAAATTTATAATAATACATTTATAGTGACCTCATCTAGCAACAAATGCAAGTAAGCAAAGGTTTTACCTCATACAAGTGGCGGGAAGACGCTGGATGCAAGCCGCTTCCAATCGGTCTTTTTGGAAATCCATGGGGAAGGCCTATGTCCAGCAGTGGACTTCTTATGGCTGAGATGATGATGATGAAAGGTTTTACTGGGAGGCAGACTAGAGCAGGTAATACACAAACATACATATTACTGAGAGCTCGGTCCCATGTCTACGTTTGGAATCCGGCGTTTTGCAGTAGGTACGCGCCGTGCCGTAGTACATGGCACGGCGCCGCAAGACAGTACAGAAGTGCCGTGGACATGGAGCTGGGCCCTTACACCCGAAAAACATAAACTTCCTTATTGCGCAGTCGGCTAGTATAAACAACTTCTAAACAAAATATTGCCAGCTAATAAATCAACCATTTCCAACTATTCACACACACTTGCCACGAAGCTACTGGAAATTTATAATTTAACAGCAACAGGGGAGCATAAAAACTGAAAATAGATGACGTAGAAAGGAAGCAGACGTCCACCGGAACACATTAACAATGTTCCCAGAAAGGAGACGGTGTAAAAATGTTCAAAGTCCCTCTCGTAGGACATAATTTAAACGGGCCCCTTTAGAGAACCGAATCAACATTAGTCAATCGACGTGTGATGAGTATTAACAGAAGCGTATTAAAAATATTTATTTCTTAATTTATAGATCGAACTTTATAAGAAGTCCACTGCTGGACATAGACCTCCCCCATGGATTTTCAATAACATCGCTTGGAAGCGGCTTGGATTCAGCGCGACCACTTGTATGAATGAGGTCTTCTATCGACCTTGTAGTTGGTTTTCGTACGCTCAGCTTAATCATATTTTTTAATCATTTTTATGAAGTGAAAACTTCTTTAGCGGCGTTTTGCATTTTTGGGATGGGTAAAAAATGTTAAACTCGCATCAGATCGTCCGATCGCAAGACGGACAGTCTAACGTTCTGCATTTAAAGTTCATTATTGTATATGTACATGTACAAATTTCAGATCGTCAGATCGCAAGACGGACAGCCAGAAACCTATTCGAACGTTATGCATTTAAAGTTCATTATTGTATGTACAAGTCTGTCCAATAAAGTTAGTTCCAGACTAGACAATACTAGATGGCGCTGTATAGTCTTAAAACACGCTAACGCTTCGTGTACAGCGATGAGTAGGGGTTGTTTGTAAAACACAATATCTTGGGTCAAATCCTTCACGAGTCAGTCTTTTTGCTATTTTATTTTTTAGTTTTAACTTCTGCCGGCACTCCCGGAGTGCAACCCGTTTTTTTTTTTATCAAATATCTTTACTAAATATATCGTTTGTCCCCTTTTCATGCGATTAAATGACAATGAGAGTTATGAGAGCAAGTCGAGCCTATTTATGAATAAAAAAAGTCACTCACCTGATGTTAAATGTGATGCTTGCCAACAACATTTTAATGCCATCCTGATCTTTGCACTTCAACAATTGAAAACCCTGTGTGGCAATGCATTGTGCTTGTAACTTTAAAACTTTGCGTATTTAATCTCCTTATATCAGAAACATCGCAGTTGCGTAGCAATGTGCCCATAATTGAAACAACCAACAACAACAACAACCAGAATTAGAGAAGTATGTCGAGACAAGAAGCCTTGCTCTGAAGAGTGACGACGACGGCGAATAGCTATCATCATTGCAACCACAACCAGATTATCAGACAAGAGTGCATGACTAAGCAAAACTATTAAAATATAAAAGCTTCATCGTCTACCATTACAAGCTGCAGTTTAGGTACATGTAAGGCTACCAGTACATACGACCCGCCGGCTTGACCGGACACTTCAGTACGTTGGCACGCTAGAAAAGATAAAAGCTTGACGATAGAACGAAATGCTTTAAGCGTCTATAGGTAAGTAGGTAATATAAGAGTAGGCACTGAACGCCTGCACAAGTTGACTTTATTGCGTCGTAGCAAGTCATTATTTAATTTAACGTTCGTAGTTAGCCTTCTGTACCTTTACTATTAATTATTCTATGAAATCACTACAACTTGTTTACTACAACTTCATCTCATGCTTATACTCTGTAGATGAATATTTTGAGAGCACAAACCTATGACAATCTGCTCTATTGTTTGTCTTATCGTATTAAGTGTACCTTATTTATACTGTAAAATAATGATATGATAATTTAACTAGTTTAACTAAATTTAGTTCGGATGCAATGTCTGAAAAGGGCGACTAAGTTTTTAAGTGCTTTGTAATTTTATATAACACCAATGAAATGTAACACTTAGTGGCAATAAAAATATGAATATGAATATCATAAAACCCTTATCAAAAGTATGATCAACGCTGGAACCAGTTTTCACCCTATCAGAAGGACCGTACAGTCAGCGTAACAGGTCCGCGCCACTTGCGTACGCAGTTTCACAAATATCCGAGCGCGTTTATTATAATCAGCGGTTTATCTAGACATAACACGATGTCGTTGCAAGACTGCGAATGCAACGTAATATACAGTACGAGACTCGCCCGACTGATGTGTTTATTGAGGAGTTTCGTTTGTTTCTAATCTGGTTTTAATTTAACATGACGTATGTTTTCCCTTTCAGGTTTGTGCGGGCGTTCAGTCTAGTAAAAAGTAAATTTCACACAACCCATTCGCTCAAAAAAAAAAAGTAAAGAACCACTCGACTGCATTAACGCATACAAACCGGCGCAAATAAAAGCGAATAAGGGATATAGCGTTGTCAGTTGCGTCACCGCGCGTAACGCTGCTTGCAATACGTTTACGCACAGTGCGTACCCGCAATTAAAACATACAATAACTAGACGCATAAATATTATTTGGAAAGCTAAGCAGCAATAGCAGTTTAAGCGAAGGGAAATTATTTCAATTCAGGTTTCTTTTTATTAATAGATTTGCGTTTGACAACTAACATATCGTAATGCAATGCGTTATATGATTGCCTAAAAATCGGCTCTCCGGTTCACTCGCGACTTAAAGACACTCAGATTATTGATTACATACATACAGAAGTTCAAAGAAAGCTCAAAGTCTCAACGAGCTATGGAAAGGGCTATGCTCTGGGAAGAAGTAACAAGAACAAAAGCTCGAAGAATCTAGAGAACCAGATTGAAGACACCGAATTAGAAACAAACTAAATAAAAAAAAAAAAAAAAAACTAGCTATGTAAATTTTGATACTGAACAATTTTTAATAATATAAAATCATTTTGTAAGGCTTACCTTACAATACTAAAACCTACCTTAGTAGGTTTTAATATTGTAAAAAAAAGAAATAGTACCTGGGCGACCGAGCTCCACTCGGATTTTTTATGACTGAAAATACGAGCAAACCCGGGTTCACTAAAAATGAAACCTAGCAAGATCGATTAATCGTCTCCCTAATCTACCTACAAACCAAATTTCATTAAAATCGTTGGAGCCGTTTTTGAGATTCAGATTATATGTAGACAAGAATTGCTCGTTTAAATGTATTACATATAATTATATCAAAATCACCACCGATGTCAGTATAATTTGTCGATAAAGAATTGATACGAAATAAACTTGCGGAAAAACCACCATACTAGGTACTATTATGTAAAACAAATGCAATTTAAAACAATGACCATGATCAATATGACGCTTATATACGCTTATTGGCTTGACAAAAGAAAACATCAAACCGCTGTTTATTCTGAAAGACGTACCAAATAGTTTATACCTAGATTGTATTTGAGACTGGAGTCTTAGTCTCGCAAGACTCTAGAATAATTAGTCTGACGAGTCACGTGTCTTTCGGAATTTTATGAATCCCCCTCAGTCCTGTAAAGAAAGTCCTTACGAAGAGTCCTTTGACGTTCTTTAACGTGAATTAGTTCACGAGTTTTTTTTTTATCAGCCCTGTTTGTAGAAACTGCCCCACTGCTGGGAACGGGCCATCTTCTCATTGTGAGAAGGGTTAGGCCATAGTGTGCCACGCTGGCCAAGTGCGGGTTGGCAGACTTCACACATCTTCAAGATCATTGAGAACTCTCAGACATGTAGGTTTCCTCACGATGTTTTCCTTCATCGTTTCAAGTTGCCGGCAATCAACAATACGCACATAGCTACGAAAAGACAGAGGTGCGTGCCGTGGGATTCGAACCCAGGACCTGCGGATCGCAAGTCAGACGGTCTCACCACTAGGCTGCCGGAAACTTATGTAACGAGTTCACGAGTTTATAATTACTCAAAAGTACATAGTCAAACAAGAAATTAGTGTTAACGGAATAATAGGACTAGGAACTCGGAGAAGAACTTGGTGTCAAATACTTTTGAAAAGGCTAAGTCACAAATTAAGAAAACTTCATAAATTAAGAACACTTCAAGAACACTTTAAGAAGACTCATAAATTAAGAAGAGTTCGAGTTCGACTCGGTATCGAGGAAAGAACTAAGAGTATTCGGGTCCTATCAATGTAGGACTTCAGACTCGAGTTTCTTACAACACTAGTTTGAATAGGCACTGAATAATTGACTACCAATGAGCTGTCGCACCGCAAACAAATAAATCTGACAGACCAGGGGACACTAATCGAAACTTCAATAAACAAATCGGCCTGTCTGTACTCTTGTTTCTAATGCATATAAATCAGCCAGACGCTAGTTGTCGCAATGAAATTTTATTTGAAATGTTATGAGACCAATTGAAGTTATACAATTTCAATTATCAATATATAGAAAAACATCATAAAACTTACATATACATCGCCGCAGGCCACGGAGTATCGCTCTACCTACTGATGTTAGGAGATAAACTAAGTATGAGTGAGTGGCCTCTATGGGGCCTATGTCCAGCAGTGGACATAGGCCTCAAAACTAGCGTCGTCGAACTGCAGCTTAAATGATAGGAGAAATTATAGCCAGCCCTCCTGATAAGGTTATATTTGACGTTCAGATCAGCCTTGTTTGTATAATAATCTCTCCCACCGCTGGGCGGGGGTCGGCTTAGGCTATAGTCCACCGGGCTAGCTACGAAAAGACATGCGAGTGGGATTTGAACTCGGGGCCTGCGGTTCACAAATCAAAAAGTCTCCCAAATAGACCGCCGATACTTGTATTGTATCTACCATATTTGACGTATGCATGATTAATAGCATCCTCCAGATTGACGCCTAAACGATGGTGTTCACCTTAGCTCATGACATTTACATTTGTGTTATGTGAGAAAAATCTTTATTTTTAGTAACATGACATTGGCATCTTCGATAGAAGGTTGAAATAACAATTAATATTTTAGTAGGTAGGTATGTATTTTATTTTAACTATTACTATTAACATAAGAAAATTATGTTCCAATGAATGGTGATAAACGTAATATAATTTAAATTAAACTCTCAATTTCTAGCACGCATAGTACGATGTATGTAAGCAGGATTGTAAACACAGATCATATTTATGATCCGTGGTTGTAAACTATGTATAGTGAAGTTTGAGAAACTTACAAAAGTGTTAGGTATTATATTATTAAATTGTGGGAAGAGAACTGTATACCTACTTAATATAAATTTAATTCTTAAAAAAAAATACTGTCCAAAAATCTTATTTCATATAATCTTAATTTTAATTCTTCCGACCAAATATAGGTAATTTATATCTTTTACAAAGGTGGCAACCCAACATATAAGGAAACTTCGACTTTATAATATTTGCTAAATCGTATATTTAAGACCACACCATCTATGAATATTTGAGCTTTTTTTTAAACTTGCAGTTTCCTGAGATACTAAAACACTATTAAAAGATAGCTAGCATATAACTAAATAGAAACTTCGCTACCTGATACTTGAGACCCCATGTAACGCAATTGTGTAGAAGCATTTTTTTTTTTGTTCGGCCATTTTTACCGCAATGCGGGCAAACTTCCACGAACCTACAACTAGGGATCGATATCGTTATAATATTATAACCTAAAATATTTAATATTTACATCGTTGTAATTATCTATTATCTACATAAACTAAATGTGGCATGTAGATGTGTTCTGTTTCTGATAGTTTCTGAGTAAAATGACTGGAACATACGAACAGAGAGACAGACAAACGGACATGGCGAAATTATAAGGGTTCCTCGCAGTTACTACGTAACCCTAAAAATGGAACTAAAACGTTTCGTTCGAGTGTTTTGAACATAGACCCTGAAACTGTAACTTTTCCTTGTGCCGCGTTTTGCGGTTTAATTTTATATTAACTACATAATCATATATGTATAGAGAAAGAGGCTCTTGAATAAGCATCCTTTAGAAATGTCGAAATACATTATGAACAAGAGTTGGATAACAATAATGATGTAAATAACTAATTCGTCTTACTACATTAATAAAATTTGAAGTCGGTCACAGTCAGTTAAACCGGACCTTGGAATTTCCCAAAAAGTAAAAATACAATTTAACCAATTCTATTCAATTCGAACGCGTCCTAATTAAAAAAGCAAATAAATTTACGATAGGAAGCGACATAAAAACGGAATATCGCCAAAAACTGCTCGCTTGACGATAATAAAGAAAAAAAAAAGGTAAACAAAGTCCGCCTACGGTAGTTGATTACCATAATAACTCCATAACTCGGCGAATTCGTGATATACAACCAAAACATGTTTACACCCGGCGCCCGCTTCGAACTAAGGTCACATTTAGGGTTGCCAACTCTTAAAAAATATTTACCCCTATTAGCTAAAGGTAAAAACCCCTAAAATCTCTAGAATTTAATACAAATCCTAAAAAAATAAAGATCGGATCGTTGTAATTCGATGACACATTCGGTGCTTCTATGGAAAAGGACCTTAATAAGGAATTCAATATTAAATTTATCACGATCAATCATATATTACAACAATATGTTGGATCTATAAGTTAAATCAGTATTTGTTTCCCGAATACATATCGCACACCCAAATCAACACAGTATAAAGTCAAAATAACAACTATTGCTGAATAGGCGAAAAACAGTTTAGGAGATAAACCCCAAAACGGCTATTCTGATAGATTGCTATTAGATCTATTAGAATAACTTATCTTATCTTGTATAGTCACAGCGGGGGCCAACAAACTGGTTGGCGACACTTCGACCCATGGGGATCTTTTGTGTACACCCCTAGACCCTACCACACCCTTAGCGGAAAATGTACTCGATTAAGTCGAATACACCATGCAAAGGAGTATGTCTGTAGTCCTCCGGCTTAGGATAAGCTATTCCGAGGATGCTCATCCTTTTACCAGCAAGGGCATCACAGTCACATAATAAGTGTGACATCGTTTCCACTTCATTCCCACAGGCTCTGCATCTGTCATCTAGACTTAGTCCTAGTCTGCATAGTTGTTTTGCTGTGCCGAAGTGCCCCGTCAGGGCGTCTGTAAGTGCCCTTACCCGGCGTCTGCTCCCACGCAAAATAAACTTTGCAGTGGTAGCAGTGTTTTTGCCAATGAAGGCCTTGGGAGTGATGGAGCCCTTCTGTGGTTATCCACTCATTCCAGTGTTTCTCCCTGGCTGCAGCTCTGATAGCATCGTTTATAATGCATAGGGGAAGTCCTTTGCCTGGTTCTGGTCCATGCAGTGCTTAGAATAACTTAAAAAAACCGTTATCTCATGTAACGGATATAAAGGCTTTTCGGCTATTTAGCAACAATTGTCATTTTGACTTAATGCGATATTGATTTGGGTGTGCGATATGTGTTTAATTATGATTACATTTCTTTTTATCTTTAGGTATAATCAACAAATTGCTTGTTGATACGGCACGTACTATAAACTAACATTGCAGTAGGCATGAAGTAACCACAAAGAAGTTGTAATTAGAAATCCTTATAATAAGGTATTGTATTAAATGTCCCTAACAATATAAAGCCTCTGAAAATTATCCCATCTTAATTATTATTCAGCTAAATTTGAAGCGAAAATCCCTAAGTTGGTAACCCTGACAACATTTCGGAGCTAGATACTATCTGTTGTCAAGTTACACGATGACTAAAAATAAAACAGTGTCTGCTATTATTACATCACTAAGTTGTAGTTTTGGAGGCATTAAAATACTCACGATGTCAACATAAACTACAGGATACTAGTTTTTATTTATCACTAGTAAATGCCATGAAGTTTTACCAATAAACTCGACAAATGGCAAATGTGCAAGCATGATGCCAACATCAAACAAAAAAATAAAGTTTTATCAGAGTTCTTAAACGAGTTAACTCCTAAGGAGGTTTAACTCTATGTTTCTAATCTTGGCTGTTCAAGTCAAATAGTGCAACAAATCATCCGCGTCTGCATGCTTCATCTTCGACCACATCGTCGCTCTCCAACAGGCGAGTTTGTGGTCAAATGGGGACTTGGTCACGTTAAAAACAGAACGTTTTTCGGTTACGAAAAACCGCATTTTTTTTATTTTTTATGCAAAAAAATATAGCCTAAGTATGACACTCAGGGAGTGATGAATTTAAGGACACCTCAAACATTTAAATTGGTCAAGCCGTTTAGGTTGTAGTTGTTCATATAGAAAGATACATACATATGTGTTTCTATATGAGACATACATACTAACACAAACATACATACACGTGAAAAACAACCCTCCGTCTCAAGCAGTCGGGTAAAAAGAGTAAATCACAGCCTTAAGCACAAAAACAAAAAACTAAACTCGATTTGGCTAAAATATGTTTTACAGATGTCGGGTGATAAGTTTTTGTGAAGGCGATACAAGTGCAGAGTTAAACAACACTTGACTTCAAGAAGGTCGCTGCATTTCTGGACGACTAATACTTCAGGCATAAATAAAGCACACCAGTCAACAGTGTGGGTGGTCCGTAGTCCGTATATTGAGTATATTGAAACCAGACGCGGCAGATGTTTTCCCGTATTGCATATGTTTACTATATTATTATTAATTATTCTATGCTTTTGTCTCATAGAAGCGAGTACCAAAACTGCATTCTAAATGTTCTCGAAAATGTGTTTACTTTGTCAAATAGCTATTTATTTTCATTTGTCTAGTTATACTTCAAAAAATTGCGATACTTATTAACTCTTACCAATGCAATACATACTTGCTCTACATACTAATTAAATAGTAGTAATTTTCGTATATATTATATGTCTATTGAAAAAGTAATAAATAATCAATGAAAACAGATAATTAAAATGTTTGCAAGGTTTTATTAAGGTCATGAATAGTGCTTACGTTGACTTACACAAGTAATCGTTTAAAAAAAAAAAAACCAACTTCAAAATACGCAATTCGGATGACAAACATTTCCAGATATTTTATTATAAAATACCAAAATACTTAACCGATTTTGTTAAAATTTCTATGGGACCACCCTTACAAAAAAAAAAAAAAAAAAATGTCCAAGTGTCTTCGAGTAATCGGGGAACAGACAAAAAAAAGATTTCGCCGAATTGAGAACCTCCTCCTTTTTGGAAGTCTGTTAAAAATGTGCACGAACTCGACTATCTTAGCACTTTCCATCACGAACCTACATGTTGGTTCCATCATCAGATAAGCTCCATGCCATAATAATTATAGTATTTTCAACCGAATTACAAAATGCATACAAAATTTCAGCTCAATCGGACACCGAGAAGTGGGTCAAATTGAACTTGCAATTTTATGTCAGACAGACACACAGGCGAAACTAAAATAAAATACTTTAATAATAGTCGGCGACAGACAATGTAAGTGGTTGTTTTCTTCAATATGAACAACTTGCAGTATGGGACCTTCCTCGAAATTTAGGTCGTACCGTTTGGTCAAATTTGAGCAATGCTCAATATATTTTGTCGACTTTTCGCTGATACTGTAATGACACAATGCGGGTAGAAGACAGAGAATTCCGAATAAAAACACAAACATATGTAGGTCGTACCGAAAAATTTGGTCAAATTTTAGCAAAACTCAATATAATTTTGTCCGCTTCTCGCTGACACTTGCGGGAAGAAGACAGAGAATTTGAGACATTAATTAAAGTTAAGTTTTCGGTAAAGCCGATAATGACACTTGCGGAGATAAGACATAGAATTTGATCAAAGTAAGGTAAGGTAGAAAGGTTTAGAAACGCCCAAACGAGCTAAGCAATGAGAGATGCTTTAGAGCTAAGCAATGAGAGATACGAGCTAAGCAATGAGAGATACTTTATTCAATCTCAATAATCAATAATTTAATAATGTATTCGGTTCTATAACACCGATTTATATATATATATATATATATATATATTTTTATTAGAATATCCGTTTTCATTATCAAGTGTTTAAGTATTCTTTCATTTTGTAATTCTTAATTCCCAGTTGCAGCAATTTCAGAGATAAAGATTTATGCAGATTTGGTTTCACACCGTTATAATCAAGATAGAAATTTAAAAACACAATTCATAGCACTTACTCTGAATTGAAACTATGGTTCCGTAGGCGTAGTCCAACAAACCAACAGCAATCTTGGTTTGGGTGACTAATGAGTTTCAATGAAAAATCCAAAACTGTTACTGATGGCTACCATTTACCATGTGGCATAAGTTTCTCTATGTGAAATTTAGAATGGATAATCAACTTCGAAATATCATGTGTTTATCCACACAGGCTATTTTTATACAGAGAAAACATTAATTGAATGAAACATTAATCCATTTTGTTTCAGTTTCAATTATACAGTTAGAATAAAATAATAAAACTACGCGTTTCATCCTCGTTCGCAACGGCTCTTACCAATAGTTACCTATTCGACAACAGAAGGAAGATATTTTTAGTGATTTTGATATGTGATGTGTTTTATTTATTTATTTATTGGGTACCAACATGTTATACATTCTTATATTGTTAAAAGTAACACATGAATATAAGTCAAAGAGCTAAATGCTAACATAATTATAGGCACCGACAACATGCAATTAATTTTATACTCTTTGCTTGAGCTATACACTTCACAGTCGAGTATTGTTTTTTTTTTTTTTAACTGAACGGAACCCAACCTTGCATCCAGCTTCACGCTTGCCATATTTTTTGTTACGTTAGCATGGTAATGATCATGCAAAACAGCCGTGTTAATGTTCAGAGCGTCGAAACGCGAATTCTATTTATAGCAGTGACACATGGTTTACGTTTTTTATCGCCGAAACCATTCTCAAGTGTTGTGCAAAAAAAACAACATGGGACGGGGACCGGTTGTGGGTACGTCGGTTATGTTATTAATTCATTAGTGTTTTGTTGTTATGAATTAGAAATTACCGAGCCGTTCTCAGCAGTGTTCATGTATTTATTATAAGCAGACCCTGATAGTCTTTGCTGCTTATCGGCTCGAAACTTTCGAACCCTGGCACTGCTAGAACAGATTTCTGTTTTCCATATTACGTGATATCGCTTGCGCAGCGAACGAATTACGTTCTGTGTTGTTGTAAAAAAGTTCATCAGTTATGTGCTTATGGCTTACCTATGAACATTTAATATTCCTTTACTACCGACCGAAATAAAACGGAAGACTAGGGCTTTGATTTCCGTAATTACGAGCTCTCATTGGTCCCCAATCCATTCATTGTTCATTATTTTTATGACAGGTATGATTGATTGGACTATAAAGAGCTTACAGGATGACTGAATAAAATATTCGAATGGATATGAAATGCATTTTTCTAAAGATAATATTGAAGAAGATTTGACTTTTTTTTAATTGATTTAAGATTTTGGAAAGATTCTAAATTGTATTTCTTACAACTTAATTACTTACATGTAATGACCAAAATTTCATACAGCAAATGCTTTTTTTCTACTATAGAAATTAGTTTATGTATCATACATACAATGCGTAGATTACATTTTAATTGTATACCGTGCTGAAATTTTAATATTGTGCATAGTGGAGTCATCTAGGCAGTGTCATAGAAAATTGTGTGTTTAGTTAACAACAGCGCCATCTATAGCGTAGGGTTACAAGCTCTACAACTTTGTAAACCTTTAATGCTTCACTCACGACGTTGTAGATGGCGTTTGTTGAAAGTTCAACTATAGGAAAGTTGGGACTATTTTTAAGTATTATTAGATAAAACAATTTATAGTATTTTAATTCACGAGCAACTAACCAAAATTCAGTATCACATTCAGCCGAGATCAATGAATTAAAGCAAAATCTGAGTGTTTAAATTTGTATGTAAGAAAACAAATTCTCTAGAAACATCTAGTTTGTTAAAGCTTGAGAAGTTTAATTAGTTGTTTTATAATATAAATTAATTGATCTAACATTCTTTTACAGGAATACATTTTATTTTTCTAACTTTCGTATTATTGTGTTTAGCTACATCTAGCGGATTGCTACAAAGCTATTTGCATCGAAGTAACTATGAGTTTAACGTACCGCCGCTACTCGACGCTAGATGGCGTCGTCAACAGTAACTGAACTTTCTACATGAATGATATTCGGATAACCTTTCCGTAAACCTACATTCATTTGCCTAACATTTTGATTACAAGAATGACAGTATCAAATTCAAGCATTTGAGTGAGACTAAGACAAATGGTGAGGATAAGTATATAAACAAATAATTGTGTCAGCCTTGCCAACGAACCGTGTCTTCAAACCCTGAGGAGGATCTGCTCCCGCCGGCGCGTGGCGCTTCCCTTGGCGGGCACAGGAATATAGGACGCCTAGAAATATTACATAACGCCACCCACTGGGCTGGGCTGGGCTGACCTAGCGCCCAACCGTACGTACCTACGTATATAGGTCGTGTCTATACAAAACTGAACCTTATGACACTGTGTAAGTTCAATTATATCGGTGTATATTTACTTAGCTTATAGTGTCATACACATGTACTCATTTTCACTTAGACGCGTACTTTGTGTGTTACCAACAAAAGGTTAACGTACTCGCCAACCGTTTCTATTGGCGCAGACTTGCACAGCAATACTTGCAAGTGTTAGAAACAAAAACGTAGGTCGTTCCACTGAATGGCGTTATGATTATCACACTTGCACATAAATCACCGAATCTAAAACAAAAACCTAATCTAATACAGAAACAAACAAATATTACGACAAAGCCCAGATCGACGTTTTTTTTTAGATTTAATCAATCAAAATAAATAGCGTATTTTATACGACGACAATCTGAACTTGCACGTAAATATTATGAAAAATAACAAAAACCACAGAATTTCGGGATCTGCAAATGAAAGGGTCAACACACCGAGCCGTGAATCATTATTACGCGAAATAAATTATATTATAGATCCCCTTTAAATAAAAAAAAAAAAATAACTAACTACAAGATTTAAAGGGAATATACCGTTAACCACTATTAAATTTGATTTACTTATTCCTACTCCATTCAAGATGGACGAAAATGAAATTAAGAAACCTGTACAGTGACGAATGTTCTATCTTATAAAAGTAATAGAGGAAAGCAAAAAAACCGACAACATGGAATATAAAAAACCTAACGGCACTCGCGTTACTAAATACGTTTGTAAGTATGAATGTATAATAGATACTCACACACCATACACAACCGAAAAAACATTGCCCGGCTAGGTTAAAAGTAAAAGTTTCTACGGAGATGACAATAAAAAAGCCAAAGCCATTAATATTTCCAGCATTGAAACAACCATTACTATTTACTCACTTTTTGGAATAATTTTCCCGTCTAGTGGTTTTATAAGTACGAAAATAAAACAAGACGATTTAGTAAAAACAAAAACAAACATTAAGAACGCATAACGGCATTCCGTCGTGAATCATTATACCATTATCCATTCATTACCAAAACAATACAGGTCATTAGAAAATATGTGACATAGAAACGCGACAGGACGTAAAGAGACAGGAAAGATACCGAAGCAGGCATCGATGATGTCACACTGGTAGAATTTGATTGACATAGTGATGAGAGTGAATTCACTGACGAATGTAACAGTGAACTCATCGTCAAGATAAAAACTTTCGACTGATACAGTTTCAGGAACTGTTTACTGCACATGGAATGTGTAAAGGTAATCATTGCGATAGAAGGCGTAGTTTTCAAACAAATCGGGCTACGTATTGAAAGAGAGTGAAGAGCATGTGAGGAGTCTTAATTATAGTTTGATTTGTAAACAGTTCAGATTGAAAATTCTCCAATTTTAAGCCATTTGGAATTGGATAATATTTAATAAATTAAATGGTGACTCATTGAAATTAAACAATTTTTAACGGATTATATTTTGTTTAATTTTAATGAGTAGCAATCGCGAAACCCTTAACAAACATTAAATTGTGACTGTTTCTAATTCGATGATTAGCCATTTAGAGTCGGTCCATCGGCATGCCAAAAAGTTAGGAATTAATCTTCTAGATCAATGAGCTCCACCCTCGACCACACCGTCGCTAACATCAGGCAAGTTGGTGTCCAAACATACATCTATCTAATGTATTAAACATTTCTTGAAGAGAATTTTCTTAAATACCGTTTCATCTCATTTGTAGCTCAAGAAATGAATACAAGTTTAGTTATAGTTTTATTTTAAATGAAGACATATTTCCAAGAGGCCATGGAGGTGAGTGGAACACGTCGAGACTTGTTTTGGGGAGGAACAGACCGCGTCGCGAACGACCAGCGGAATTCGCAACGACTTATCAGACACAAAACATGATTTGTTAATGTTAATTTAAACAAGATAATCTAAAACTTACTTTTTAAGTATTAATTACTAATAATGCAATGAGAAGTGCTTAACCAATAAATGAGCATTTATGCTCATAAACGGGCATAAACTCGATTATCTTAGCAGTTTCCATCAGGAAGTTCCAATACCTACCTACATCCCAGTTCCATCGTCAGATCAACTGCATGTTATAACAATTGCATTATCATTCGATTTAGATATGTATGCAAAATTTCAGCTCAATCAGAAAATGGGAATTGTGTCAAACTTAATTGGCAAGATTAGACTATAGACACCGGGACAGTTGAAACTAAATGAAAGCTAGTAAAATGAATTCGATCGAATATACTTCTTATTCGTGTTACAAATGTAGTTAAAGTAAACGTAACGCAAACGATAAGCAGCTGTCAAATGATAGACGCAGGTGGTTCGCACCGAGGCTGCGTCACCAGAGCAAGCGTTGTCATCGAAGGTTTATCAACGTATGAATGACTCACGGTCTCGGTGGTGCGTGCAGACTGTCATACTACCTGCAACAAAACGATGGAAAAAATTTATTAATATTGTGATGTTACACAAATAAACAGCGGTAAACAAGCCAATTGTAAAGACATGTACAATTCCTACAAACAATTGCAACACAACACCAGTATGAAACCTTACTGTACACTAATGAAGACAGAACGAAATAAAGACATGAAAGAACTGTTGGAAATGAAATGTTAGAGGAGGAAGAATTAATGGAAAATACTGTAAATCTTCCGGTATATTCAAAGGAGCTAATTCATGTCGAATATATGTCCTTGTTCTTGAAGGTTAGAACTAGAAGACTGCACGCAACTTTAGTCACGTAATGGTAGTTTCCGAAAGCATATCCTTCGGAAATAACAAATCGGATATTTTATGACAACTTAGAATGTATGAATTTTACGAAGTATGAGTGAATGATAGTAAAAGTTACCTATAGATTAAAAGGAAAGAAAAGGTCAGTATAGTACGTGTCTCTACAATGAGTGCAAAGTTCAGATGAATGTTTATATTATGTCCGTCTAGTGTAGAGTACCTTGGGTCATATTGAGCAACGTACTACGTACCTACGTGTTGTCTGGAGAGTGGTGATTAGTGTGCGTTAGCAAGGTGTGACGTACATATGCCAATCTGTGCCTTACTATTCTAGAGAATGTAAACTAACAATTTCTCAAGCGTGCTTTTAAATCTCTATTATATGACGTTTGAGCGGAGTACGTCAGTGCATACATTTTTGTAGTGTTTTATTACAATCATAACAGTTCGTTTATTTCGAATGTACAGTGATGCAAGTACCCAAATCATTTCATATCTCGTTATCCAACCAAAGTCAGAATAACTTATAAAATTAATTTCTGAATCAGTTAACGAAATCGCCGCTCCAACTTCCACCAACTCCTAATTGAAAGCAAAAACCAAACTTGTAGATATCAATCTTCCCATAACAACGGCTCCGAAACACCGATTCACTTTCGAAGTTACTTAACAACGAAATGACGTTATTAAATAATATAAGCAATCATGAATGACTTGCTCTCTCAGATGTGAATGAACCTAGCTCGCTAGCTCTCGACATTACATTATCGCCTGCAGTGTTAGCAGCACAATACGTTATTAGTTGTATAATATCTGCAATAAAATATGCTACGCCCACCGTCCGCGCAAGAGTCGCGCCTAGTTCAGGCTAGACAGAAAGACTAGTTGCGGCTATTCCCGCAGTCTATCAGTCAGGCAACACTAATCAATATGCTTTTAGTGCTCGAACATTTGTCTAGGATTAATTTTCCGTTGTGAATAAAGTAAACGAGCCCTCTTCGACTGAGTGTTTGGAGGACACCATATTCAGGGAACATCAACTTACAGTCTTGTTTGTAGAGAAACAAAAATTTTGTATACATTTTATTAAGTACACGCTAAGACGTGTCTAGGCATAAATCCAACGCAAATAATTATTTCAAGGTTCTGACTAAATGTTTATTGAAGAGTGAATCATATTTTTTTAAATTCGTTTACCGCACTGGTATAAGCATTGGCTGACTGACTTCCCGACCGAAATTAACGCGCAAATTTAAATTCACACTTTTGATGGTATCGGTATATATTTCGGCATATGTATTAAAAATATGTTATATCAGACATTAATAATACCAATAACTAAGCCCTTAAGTCTATTATTACTTCAAAATTCTAGGAAATATTGCAGCAAATCAGTCAAT
The DNA here is from genome assembly GCA_947563715.1 of Lycia hirtaria. Taxonomy (NCBI): domain Eukaryota; kingdom Metazoa; phylum Arthropoda; class Insecta; order Lepidoptera; family Geometridae; genus Lycia; species Lycia hirtaria. Next base: position 3,511,195 of record OX387383.1, read on the forward strand.
AAAGTAAAATACTAAACCTTTGGAAAGCAACAACCGCAAATTCTTCATCCTTCCGTGCTATGAAGGTGAAAACAAGATCTTTAACTCCACACCTCACCATGTTATTTACGGATTCTCAAGCAGGACATTATCCCGCGGTACACGTTTATCTCTTTAACTGCTAAACGACATAATGGTAGGTATATCAATGGCGTTTGCCCTCAGGAAATTCCACACAAGCTCTACAAGATGGAAAGGCAACAGAACAGGTCCATGTATCACCCACGGTCGGCCTTGGTCGATGCTGAGCTGACCTTCCAAGGATTACATAACTAATAAACTGGCCGAAATAAACGTAGGTTTTATAACAGCGACGCATGAGGAATGCCAATTAAAGAATAAGCAACCGTTGATGAAATCATCGTTGTAAATCAATTTTCACCCGCTCTGGCCGGAATGTTTTAGAGTTTTACGCATTGGTCCGTTTTTTAGGGTTCCGTACCTCAGTAGGCAAAAACGGAACCCTTATAGGGTCACTTTGTTGTCCGTCTGTCCGTCCGTCCGGGTGTCAAGACCTTTATCTCGGGAACGCGTGAAGGTATCGAGTTGAAATTAAAACCATATACGCAGATCCATAGTATCTTGCTGCAGAAAGAAAAATAAAATTTCTCAGTTTTCGTAAAAAAAAGTTACAGCCGAATATGTCGTAAAAAACGCACATTTCGACACTCACAGAGAAATCAAAACCTATGGGGTACTTCCCGTTGACCTAGAACTCTGAAATTTGGCAAGAAACATTGTGTTAGAGTACACATATAGGAAAAAATCCGAAAACTGGACATATTTAATTTAATCACAAAAAAATAGTATCTCTATGCAAGGAATGAGGGCCCAAATTTTAAAGTGAATTAACCATATCATGTGGGGTATCATATGAAAGAGCCTCATTAGCATAAGCTAAAACAGGTATTTAACACATTATTCGCCCCCTGCAGACCCTTCACTTCAGCTGGGAACCAAAACTTTTTAGGAGAATTTTGATTAAGTACAGAGTGGCCGCGCAAAGCAACGTTGACTGCCTCAAACGCCGGCGGTTTATTGATTACTACAAAATGAACGGGACGCTCGCTCGGATCCGAGTGGTGAGCAAGGAATGTGTTAAATATTTTTACGATGTATATTTTTCGGTTTATGAAGGAAAATATAAAAAAAAAATGTATAATTTCCCCCTTTTATTTAGTTTGTACGGAACCCTCGGTGGGCGAGTCTGACTCGCACTTGTCCGGTTTTTTTATATTTGTGGACATTTCCCACGACACCATCTAGTCCAAACTAAGCAAAGCTTGTACTATGGAACTAGATGGCTGATACATGACACATACTTTTTTTTGTTGTAAATAAATAAATATGATACATAGAAACACCCAGACACAGAACAAACATCCATGCTTATCACACAAATGTTTGCCCTGGGTGGGGATCGAACCCACGACCTACAGCTCAACAAGCAAACATACTACCTACTGAGCCACAAGGCTAGTCGTTGAAGAGTTCTAGTAGCTTAGTAAACTAGCTAGTAAGCTTTCCACGTTCCAGCGTAAAAGTTTAGGCAATACCGCTACAGTTGGAAAGAACATTAACAACAGGATGGGTACAATTAGACGGGATAATGAGTAACACTACAGCCTTTGGAACTTTCAAGTTCATCGGCGGCGGCTAACAAACAAAGTAATGTTGTACTGAGTTTGACGTCGTGCATTCATCATCATCACCATAACCAGTTTATTGCTGCATACAGGTCTCTTTTATGAGAAACGTTGTCGCACGCTTTTTCATACAAATAGAAAAAAAGCTGTTTTCTACTTCTAATTAATATCCGATTTTGAAGATTATTGTTTCACCTGGTTGGAATCAGAAATGGCTATATATTGGCCGTCGCTTAACATCAGGCGAGTTGGTGGTCAATCGTAGATCTATAATGTATAAAAAAAATTATGTTTAAATATATGCCACTGCACTTTGCTTTTTTGAGATTTCGTTATAACTCTGAAGTTAGAAAATTACAGTACTTAGTATTTTTGAAAAAAAAAAACAAACCTTAATAATGGTTCCACACATTTAGAACTCTACACTTTTTTTACTCTTTTGTATTATATTTATTCGTTTATATTATACCTACCCAGTGTCTCTGCTATTGAACACCCGCTTTACTTATTCTACCAGTTTTTGAAAATGTGGCAACTGAGCAGGACGTGTGTTGCCGAAACTGTAAAATATTCAGTAAGTCTCAAGATTATAGACATAATAGAGTCGTCTTACTGACACGCCTATATATCTAAATGTATGTATGTAATCGTAGATCTATCTTGTATAAAAAAAAAATATATATAATAATATACTGCTAAATTTAAAAATCTCCTAATTCGCATTAAGCTTTTTTGTAGGTCATTTCCGTTTGTTTATTTTTCACAGGCATTATCTTGATTATAAGATTTTAAGAGAAGAATCTACTCTAATCCCAGGAGGGCAGAACAGATTCTTCTCATTAAGATGGCGTGTGTGTGTGTGTGTGTGTGTGTGCGTGTGATATCAACCCAGAGGATATATGATACGTATGTATGTCGAAGGTAAGCTGTATTTAAAAGCTGAAGCTTAACTGTTTTTGTGCATTAAGCTGTATTTTATTTGTATGTGTTTTTTTTTATGTCAATGTATAGATGTACACAGTTCAGGTGAACTTTATAAATAAATAAATAAATAAGGTAAAAACTAGTGACAGCTATCTAACTAATGATACACTACCATAGCTCAGCCGCCCTTATTCCCAAGACCTCGCAGAGTTCAAGAAACGGATATTTTATAACGAGCCGAGAGGTTTCAATTGAAAAATGCATCGTGTCCATCATAATGACTAAATAACTGGGTCAGCCGTCACGTCGAGGCTAATGGCCGCCAAGGGCGCACAAATTGGCCGATCACTCTATCATACAATGATAATCTGTTTTCAATAAATTTTTGCAACGCATCATCTGGCGTCGTGCTTTCTGGACCATAAACTAGTCACTGAAATTCATCTTAGCTTTTTTTTAATTTAAATAGTGTAAAATGTTTATAAATTAACTCAACAAGTGAAACGAGCTGAAGTCTCTGCATCAAAACACAAATTTTGCCTTCATCTGTAAGGATATTTGGATATCGGTAGTTGCGTACAGATCGTATTTTTCAACAATTTTATAGTTTTTTTTTTTTTTTTTTTTTTTTTAGCTTCTAGTATTTGTTTATTTATTTATTTTGAGTAATCAACAGCTTTAAACATCTTAAATTATACAAAAATTTGCCTATAGTAATTAGAATTAAAGCCAGAAGAGATTACAATTTTGATTAGGGGGTGGTGGGGCAAATTAGCTGCGGTGTCATTTACCGACTGAGTTTAATATATTTATTTGGCAAACACATTTCATACTTAGGATACTTAATTTTAAGGGCCAACGATACACATACGGCGGGATATTCAAATTTCAATTCGGTTTTTGTGGCCTTGTTCCCAGCTTGGTTAATTATTGTAAGTATTCACAATGTTTGTACAATTGTGATAAATAATTATTATTTTATATGAATGTAATTAATGACTTGTAACAATTGTTATCAATAAATTATGATTATGATTATGATTGTTTGTGACAAATTTAAGATTATTATTTATATTTTCACGTCAAATTAACTATCAATAATGCACCTCGTTGCTTACATATCTCGAGAAGTTGCTTGATTTACTAAACATGGGTCACTTGGTTAATATATGTTACATGATGTATTATTGGTAAACAGAACGACTCGATAATATAAAATATACTTGACTTAGCTACAAAGACAAAAAAACTGTTTGAAATTTGAATTTCCCGTCGTATGCGTGACGTACCACCTTAAGAATTTCAAATAGGAGAAAAATCGGTGATACGCCTGTTAAGCTATAAAGGTCGTTAAGGTCGTAAAGTCTTAGCAAAACTTATGCTCCCGAGGTCTAACATTCGTAGAACCATATTCGTATTACCTTAGAATATTCATCATCATCATCATCCTCCTTCTTACCCCATTCTTCAAGTGAGGTTGGTACAATAACTACGTTTCCTTCATTTGTCATCATTATTATAGTCCACTAATCCGCTTAATAATTAATACGCGCTATAAAGCGCTTAATACGCTTCTAAACACAGCATAGAATATTGGAATTAAGAGAGGAGATATTAAAAATTCCTTAATACCTCGTGTTTATACGATTGCCATGAAACTAGTCATCTTCAGATTTCGAAGTGTGAATCAACTACTGAGCCAACGCCGATTCGTTCACCGCTAAAGTATTTCTATAATAAATTTGCTATCTGCAAGCACTTACTAGACTCCATTTTAGGGTTCCGTAGTAAACAAGGAACCACACTTTACAGTGGGGATGAATTATTTTTTTCTCATCTACCTCCTCGTGTGGGTTATCGTTGGAAAGATAATCAATGGCTTTGGTATGATATTTTATTTGTTAGCTTGTTAATCGGCCACGGACATTTGTCAAAGTAAGTAAGTTCGTATAGACTGAGTGGCCAGCCTTATTGTCAGAGTTATTAAGCCGCCGAAAGGCCTCTTACTTGGCTTGACGATTGCTGAACAACCGGGACCTACAATTTAACGTGTCATCCGACCCACGGTAGCGCTCAGAAAGAAATGCCACTCACGGTCACCCATCCGAAGACTGACCGGTCCGTCCGTTGCTTAACATTGGTGATCGTTCGGAAACACCTAGTCAAGCTACGCCACGAGCGCTACAAAGTGACAAATTTGCGCGACAAATTTGTCAAAGTGATAGATACTCGTAGATAGATAAACTATTGTACACTATTAAACAAAAAACAAACAGGGAAACTTACAAAACTAGTGTGACAACCGGCGGCCTTATCGCTAAAAGCAAGGAAGATTCTAAATAGCTTTTTGTGCGATGTTATTCTTTTCTTTTCGGTCGTCCGGTTTACAGTTCGGTTATCGACTTACTTTCGGTCTTTCCTTTTCGCATGCTACTCATTATCAAATTAACCAACGTGGATGTAGTAAAGGAAGCGAAGTAACGTTCATTGGTAACCATCATACATTGTCACGCAAGTCCATAAAGTTTCGGTAATAATTACGAAGTTGATTAATCGGCGTTCGGTCGCGGTTGCGAAACGATTCCTAGAAAACGCCGTAATACATTGGAAATGATAATAGATAAGAGGCGGGCTCTTGAACGAAACCAGTTCTAGTCTTGTACGTACGGTTTAGTGTTGTGGACTGTTTTAATTGATGTTTATAATATTGTCATTACCCGACTGCGTAAGGAAGGGTCTGTTCTTCGAGTGTAATATGGTCGTATGTATGTTTATATTACTTCCTACAGGCTAAACGGCTAGGCTGATTTTGATGTGCGAGGTGTCGTTAAAATTTATTCACTCCTCGTTGCCATAGGCAAATTTTTTGTAAAATTAAATTAAGCGTTTTTACAAAACTTTTCTCAAGAATGATCATTTAAATAAATAATACAGTAGCTTTGAGCATACTTTCTCACAAAATCATACTCATATGAACAGCATATGAAGCTTAACGCAATCGTAAGACTGCATAAATGCAGTTATTGTTTTTCTTTTAACATAGATACTTGTTAATTGATTGTTTCAGTTGTCACAGAGAGATGAATTTGCAACTGTTAGCATAGCGTGGGAAATAGTCGAAATATTCCGGGCTGTTTCTGAAAACTATCAAATCTAGATTTACAAGTGTTTTTCCAAGAACCGTCTACAATAGATCAGACAAAGTCATTCCAATGCAAGATATAAAAATATTCCCCAATTTTTAAGAGCTAAATGTGAGGGAAAATCGACTCTGACGTAAAGGAATTGAGTATATAATGAAAATAAAGACTTCAGTAAATCTGATTACATTTTATACAATAAGTAAATACCTACCTATTTTAAAAGAAACTAGACGCGAGAATATAGTACTTAAAGTGCAGAATACGCGACAGCCCATGTTTTTTTTTTGTACAATAAAACGTAGAATTCTAGTCGCGGAGAGAACTGGTTATTCTGAGACCAGACAGAGCAGTAAATATGTACGAATAGAGTTCTGCATACAACTACGAGCTATGCTCAGCGGCTTCATCCGCTTTCCTGTTGGAACCTACTAGCTATGCTCAGCGGCTTCATCCGCTTTCCTGTTGGAACCTACTAGCTATGCTCAGCGGCTTCATCCGCTTTCCTGTTGGAACCGTTAATTTATAGCCATCCCAGTTTTCTAACTTTTTGAAAATAAACACTAAATGTGTTAAATTTAAAATTAAATTATTAAAAAAAAAAAACTGAATTGATACTCGTAACTTGCATTAAATTCCGCTCCGCCAAAATATCACAACACCCTTAAATCACCCCAAATGATTTTCGGAAAATACCGAGTTTTTTTTTTTTACATTAAATAAATCTACTATTTTGAATGCTTTAAACTAAAAATCATATAGTTTCGTTGTGATACCTTGATTTTTTTTATACAAACTTTGGGGATACACGCCTTTAGAAATCGAATTCCACAAAACACCTTCTCATCGCACGGGTTGTCTATTTTACGAAATAAGATCAAATTTGGGAAACTTGAACGTTTCTACCAGCACCTAATTTATAGAAAAGGCTAGCTAGATTCCGCTACATAGAAAACCATTTTGATTCAGAGACGGCGGGATGTTTAACAGTGATCAATGTTACATGCAAATACATAATTATACTGACGCCATAAAATAAATGAATAACTGATGTCACAGAAGAAATTAATAGTATAGTGTTGTTGTTTTTTTTTAGACAATATAGGTCTACGATTGACCACCAGCTCGCTTGATGTACTCGTATGTATGTGTTGTCGGCTAACCTTCGTATCACATACATAGTAGATGGAGCATGCGACTTCATTTATAGGAAAACCTTGCGTGCCACATTTTTGGTACCGACTGTGACGTCACATAAACGATTCTGTGATGGAATGTTCTATCCGCGCAAAATCTATTTAACCCGATGCATCCGCGCGCTTGTACGCTAGTAACTAGTTGACAAAATATCAAATCGGAAGTATAATATAATATATCACCTGAAATTAAATAAATGTTGGTCGTCAACTGCGATTTTATATCGTACTTGGTGACACGCTAGGTACATACACTTGGGGTATCTATAGAAGTCTATGGTTCGTATTCTAATTGACGTCACGAGCTCACGGCAATCAGACAACGACCATAACTGCATACATGTGTGCGTGTTATATACAGACGTCGACTTGTGTTTGTGTTACTGATTAGCGCGCCGTTGTATGGAGTGTCCGACGTGTGCTGACGTTCTGAAAGTGCTCTATGTTATCTTTGCAATAGTCATAAAGCCTGATAAGACGACGACACTCCAACAGGAGTCGAGGAGCATGTTGTTTATTTTAGTAATTTTAGAAGATCGTGGTGCGTAAAATTGTGCAGTTTGTTTTGTTGATATACTGTTTCGCTAAGTGTTGTGCCAACACTAAAGCTCGGACGAATATTTATGTTTGCGAATCCAATAAAGAACAAATAACAGAAATATTAAATTTATATTATATATGTGCAATTTTGATCAGAGTACGGCGAAGCCAAAAGATATTATAATTTAATTTCAGCCCGTATGTATGTAGGTGTGTATGTACATTTATGTTTATCTGTTCCCTCATAACTGCTAAACTATTGATCATAATTGGACAAATTAGGTATCGTTTGAAGGGCCTTCATCGTCGAATAGTTATAAATCATAAGCAAATATATAAAATTACTCAATTAACTCACGAAAACTTTGCTACTCAAAACCTAGAGATTTTTTTTATAAATACCTTAGCAAAATTTCACTTTGATTAAAATTCTAAAATTTGAAAGTACATCCTTTCAAACAAAAAATAACTTTTGAAATCGGTTTATAAATATCGGAGTCGTGCTGTAACAAACATAAAAGAAAAATAAATACAGCCGAATAGATAACCTATAGTTCCCGTAGTAGTAAAAAGAACGCTGGTTTGTTCGCGCTTACGAACAAATCAGCGTTCTTTTTACGTGACGGGAACTTCTTTTTGAAATCGGAAAAAAATGAAAATTTCCGCATAGGAAACGAGATAAAGGCTTTAATATCGACGGCGGCGCCTTAACGAACTCTTAAATATCAAATCCAACTTTGTTACCTTAATCCGAATGTGGCGAAGTGGCCCGTGAAATGCGACATAAACCAGGCGTTAATTGAAGCACCACCGGCCGGGACATAAACGAGTAAATAAATTATGCATTTTACGCCCCAACACGTCAAATGAAAGCATAATCCTCCTTTATACAATGTTGCGAGTTTTGCGACCTTCTCACCGAGACCAAATCCCAACTAACACTACAAAATCGTAAGTAACTGTAGGTATATCTGTCAGTGTTACTTTTTCATTAAACGGTTGCGTTCAACCGTGAATCGCATTATATTACATTAATATCAGTCTTCCTCTTGTATGCTAGTTTAAAAAAAATATGTAAACTTAGTTAAAAAAATAAAATGTATTAGTTTATAAAAAGGCACAGACCCTGGAGTCTGCAGTGCTAAATTTTTTAATAAAAAAACTGGATTGGTATAAAATTTGTTGATTTTATGCCTATTTCCGATTGGAAATGAACATACAATACTTTCTCGGGATCAATATTGTCCTTTATCATTAATAATTAATTATAGTTTTAAAAACTGAAAAAAACCAGACTTCAAAATACGAAATTCGTTTACTTGATGATATTTTTTTCAGTTATTTTGTTATAAAAACCAAAGGACTGAACCGATTTTGAAAAATTTATATGGCACCACTTCAGAGGTGTTCCCTACCAAATAGAAAAATAATGAACAAAAACATTTCATAATTGGCGGAGTAATCCTTCTTATCGGAAGTCGGTTAAAATAATTGAAAACTGGTATCCATGCGTAGTCATAATTGTATGCGTATACGCAACTACCATGGCGTATACTACTGTGACGATAGAATGTGCGCAATATTAAGATCGAGTTTGAATGTAAGACAAGTGTGCTCGCGTTAATAGTTTACCGTGATTTTGTATTTTTTTATAACATATTTAGGATTTGGTTCGATCTTTATTCCTACAAGTACGAATTAAGGCCCGGCTAGTCCGCAAAAGCAGTAAAACAAAGCTTTTTGAAAATTTACAAAAAATACTTGTATTATTAGTTCAAGCTCAAATTTTTTGTATGTAAAATTTCGATCTGTTGGCTAGGTTTTGCCAGAAACAAAAACACGATTGCTGAAAAAAATCTCGATAGCTTTATTTTTTGAAAAATATGCCATTTTATTTATTTTTCCCATTTATCTCTAAAGTGTTTAAAGCCATCAAAACCAAATTTACCATGTCAAGTAGCTATTACATTTTTTTAGTGTTCTCTAGAATTACATTTTTGATACGTTTAGTGCATTATTTTATAGTAATTTATTTTACAATAAGTTTGCTCGCGAGCAACCGTCCCGCCGCCTTGCTTCAGCTGTTCACCCGCGCCAGTCTGTCGGTGACCACTGTCAGCGACGGTACTGTGTCGGATTGCATCGCGCGCCAAATAAAACAAATTACTATGGGAAATCATAGAACAAAGAAACCAAAAAATAAGCGAACGCGTAAGCGCAAAATTTTGGCTCATATAGAAATGATGCGATCCCGAAAAAGGTAAATACCCAGTTGCAAGTTATTATTTCCTAGAAATATACATGTAAGTATTTATATAGATCACTCGCACTCGCAGTTCATAAACCTATGAGTTCTATTCATACTCGTATAAAGAAAATGTACTTACTCTTACCTGATGTTCAAATATTACAGTTATGATAGATGTGTGAAGTCTGCCAACCCGCATTTGGCCAGCGTGGTAGATTATGGCCTTACCCTTCTTATAATGAGAAGATGGCCCGCGCCCAGCAGTGGGACAGTTTGTACAAACAGGGCTCATAAAAAATAAATGTATACATAAACATACATACACATGCTAGCTGCATCCCGCGGTTTCACCCGCGTAGTGATGAATAATGGTGATAATAATATATATATATAAATAAATAAATAAATATTTGGGGACATTTCACACAACACCATCTAGCCCAAACTAAGCAAAGCTTGTACTATGGAACTAGATTGCTGATAGAATACATATATACTTTTATTGTAAATATATACATATGATACATAGAAAAACCCAGACACAGAACAAACACCCATGCTCATCACACATATGTTTGCTCTGGGTGGGGATCGAACCCACGACCTACAGCTTAGCAGGTAGACATACTACCAACTGAGCCACAAGGCCAGTCAATATATATATATTCTGTCTTTTTCCAGGTCCTAAAGAATTTCTGTTCCAAATTTCATAATTATTGGTTCAGCCGTTTAGCCGTTTAGGTAACAAACAGACAGAGAGACAGACGACAGACAATTTCGCTTTTATAATCTTATATGATTCATACATTTGAAAAACATAACCCACCTTTTTGCACAGTCCGGTAAAAATACACCGCGGTCGCGGCAGGCGGCATATGGCGCGGCATCTTTGAACGCGTCACAGACTTTGAGAGTACCTATATAGGTATACCGCCGTCTGTCGCGCGCCGCCCGCGCCGCGCGTAGGTAGGTCATTTTTACCCGATTGCGTAAGGAGGGTTGTTTATCGAGTATATGTATGTTTGTATTTATATATGTAAGGGTGTATGTGGGTGTATATCTATGTATGTACTATGCATATTTTTAGATTACCTCCTACAGCCTAAACAGCTTGACCGATTTTGATGTGCTAGGTGTCGTTAGATTCGTCTTTACTTCCTGAATATCATATGCTATATTATATTTTTTGTAACGCATTTTTTGTACTCTTGCAAAAATAAAATAAAATGTTTTTTCATAACCTAGAACTTCTTCGTGATAAATAAGAAATAAGTAATTTTACTGGAATAAAAAATACACACTTCAACTTTTTACAACGATTTTACGTATACATATATTACGTATTTGAGTATAAAATATTTTAGATAGGTAGTTTCATAACATTTATATTTCCACCACAAATACAGGGTGTTAGGTATTAGGTTAGGTTAGGTTAGTTAGGTACATTTATCAGTGATCGACCTTGTTAGCATTATTCTTGTATATTGCAGATCAAAGAAGCATCTTGAAGTAATCAACGAGTCTTTGATAACATTAGAGCCAGTTGATTTGAATACTTCTAGGATTGAGTGAGCACTACAACCTTATTTATTTTACAAAAAATGAGGTTTATGCACATATATTTTTGTAACTGCAAATTTGTATGAATTGGTAGGTAGACCAGCAATTTATGTGATAACCTCACGCAAAAAAGTAAAATAAATTATAATGCACCTGTTTGTATAATTGAAATATATCTTATGTGCATTAGCCTCGTTGTAATGATAAAATGTGTGGTTTCTACAACGTTTACTTTGATATTACAGAACGACCGTCAATGAAAACTCGCATAATCTGTCCCGTACTCCACCATGTGAGAGTAATAACATCGACATGTGAGTTGTGATATAGTTGTGAGAATAGAACATAAAAAAGAAATAAAACAGGCACGAATACTGCAACCAAAGAAGATGAAATATGCTACAACTGAAAGATCTGTTAATTTTTTGATATTGTACTACGGTTGTTTTTTATATTTTTATTATGGGAAACTTTAGCTTGACCACCGATCCCGCTAGTTTTGAACGACGTTTACGGTCTACGATGGAGCGCGTTTGCTTAGAAAACTCTATTTTAATTGCGATTGCGACGTTCTGTTACATAATGTAGGTATAATAATGTGAATCAAAGAAAATCCGTTCAGGTAGCGTATGCTGGAATTTTTCAAGGCTGTACGTTAAAAATAACAACAAAGCGCTCTGTTTTGTTAAATAATGTAGATTCAAACCCATTTCTTTCTATAATCGCATAAGGTGTAAAATTATGCACTTCGGGGATAAAGGTGTTTTTGTCTTGGGCGAGATTGAATCCCTCGTTACACTCCGGATTCTAAATTTGTAACTCTGTAAATATGTAAATCTGTAAATATGTAAATATGTAAATCTGCAAATCTGTAAATCTGTCTGTCTCTCAGGATCTTTTTAAAACCTACAATAATTGTAAGTTATTTTGTTATAATAATCCAAAGTACTAGACCATGGGCGTATACAAGGGGGGGGGGGGGTCCAGGGGGTCCGGACACCCCCCCCCCCCCCCCCCCCATGGCATTGGCCGAAAAAATAATTAAGTGCTATCATAATGCCGGATTATCGTGGGTGGCACGGATGTTACAAAATATACATAAACGCTTGATGCGCGGTTGTCATAACGACAGTTTTGCTAGAGATGCAGTGTGATCTTAGTTCATCCTTCGCCCGCGCATACTACAAACGCGCAAACAAATCGAAACTATATATTTTACTCGACTGCATAAGAAGGAGGGTAATGTTTTTCGAGTGTATGTACGAGTATGTTTGTATGATTCTATATGACAGCCTACAGCCTGAACGGCTTGTCCGATTTTGATGTGCGAGGTGTCATTAGATTTGTCTTCGCTTCCAGAATGTCACAGGCTATAATTTTTGTAATAATAATAATAATACATCTCTTGCAAAAATTAAAAAGCTTTTTCGTAACCTCTAACGAATTATTTCGTAATAAACAAGTGTTTTTTTTTTATTATTCTACAGAATACGCATTTGTAATCTTTTACAGTGATTTTACGCATTTTTATTCTTACAAAAAACATACTTAATTTGCTTTCTTCGAAGCAAATTAAGTATGTTTTTGAAGCATTAATATGCTTCAAAAATTTTCGCGCTCGCTTCGCTCGCGCATGGCCACATTTTGAAGATATGAAATGACTGAATAAACTCATAAAAAAACGTCCTTCGTAAAACTAGAAAATAACATCGTTAAACATCAGGCGAGTTGGCAATCAGTCGTAGATATATCCTAAGTAAACAAAAACACAAATATTCCACAAAAATTTCAATTCGATCCAAGCCAATTTTATGTAAAAAATATTTTTTACGTAAATAAAATCGAACAACTTTTAATATGCTGTGCTAATACAAGCAAATACTTGACCAAAAAATAATCACTAACCAAAAATTATTTTCCACCTGCAAGGGAGTACCGCGTAGGTATGTTTGTAATTTTCTATAAAGTCTTAAGTTTAAATTTAGGAATAATAAACTGGCAATCAATGCATTCAAATGGTTGTATATATAATTTTTGATAGCGTAAAAGTCACTCTTATTCAGTCGGGTATTCCATTTTTCTTTTAACACATTAATATACTTGTTTGGTTCATCTGGGCCACAAACACCTAGGCTCGCTAACACGATCAATGAATCAAATCACTTCCAAGATTTCATTTTAAAAACCTTAAAAAAATTCGCGCTCGCTTCGCTCGCGGATTACTTATTACTATTTTACCATAGAAGTACTGTGGGCTCACTAATACGAGAAATAAATCATGTTACTATAAAAACACTACAACAATTTTCGCGCTCGCTTCGCTCGCGCATACTTATTACCTATGATTTGTTTACTTGAGTCATGCAAATGTTGAGCGCTCTTTAAATCGAATTAAATTTCACTCGTAATCATATCTAGTATAATATGAATTAATAATGTTCCGACGTTACTTATACACTTTATTTTCGTAGCTTAATTTTCGTGTATTTTAATGTTTTTAAACTAAGATTGACATTTAGAAACCAGTACCTACTCGTCTGCGTATAGTCTGCGCAAATAAAGAGGCAAATAGTAGTAAACTTTTGTACCCGTGGACCCCATATGAGAAAGTTATAGCTACGCCCATGTACTAGACCGATATTGATAAAATTTATATGGGACCACTTCTGAAATCACTTACCAAAGAAAAAATAATCTTCAAAATCGATTCACAATTGGTGGAGTAATCGGTGAACAAACATACAAAAAACATAGTCAAATTGAAAACCTCCTTCTTTTTGGAAGTCAGTTAACTAATGGTATTGCAATATAATTATAAAATTAACCTTGTTGTGTCTGCTTGTGTTTATTATAAAGGTCTATCATCCTGTATAGACCTTTACATTATTGTCAAAGATATTTACGTGATATATTTGACCTGTAATATGTAATTCTAACCAATATTTATGAAATTTGGACAGGAGATTCTTCAAGACCTGGAGAAGGACAAAGGCTATATTTTATCATAATCATCATCGTTTTTCATCACTACGCAGGTTACACCGCAGGAGCATAGCTATTATTTTATAAATGTGATAATTTTGTGTTTTATGTGAGTTAGTGAGTTGGTTGTTGAATGGAGATAGATATACCCACTTAGTATGACATACTTAGACTTTTATCCCGGAAAAATGAACGAGTACGAGTAGTAAATTATTATTTCATAGATTTTCAAGAAATAAGCTTATAGATTGATATCAGTATATCACAACTTACTTGCCACTACAATGTAATGAAGATGTGGCTCAGACGAGTCGCGCGCCGCGCGGCGAGACTCGCGCGCGGTACGGCGCGCGGCGGATCGGTATCGCACTAAACGTACGCCACGTTTTGTGCGGACTTCGCGCTCTCATAAAACGCGGAACTATGCCGTAAACTGAGGTAGCGTAAAATACCTAAATTTCTGGACAAGCCTCGCCTTAACGGGTTGAAAAAACCTAATTACTAACAGCTCATCCATAATATAAAAATATGCAACAAAAAAGTCTTCAAAAGATACACGTTGAAATATAACTTTCGCAATTAACATGCATAACGTACTGTTAATGAGGGCAATGGTAGAAGCTAATTAGCGAAAGGGCTGAAAAAAGTATCGCCAGAGCCAAACGCCAGCGGTTTAGCGCCAGAAGACGCCACTCCGAGCGCCATGGCAAAAACGGGCTGACCATCTGTTAATCGTCCCAGTGTTGCCACCTTGGTATTAAATCTAGTAGCTAAAAAGTTGCTAGACGAAAAATCGAGTTTTCAAAAGGTATTTGATATGTATAACATCTAATGCGGCGAGTCAGACCGGCTAGGGCCCTAGGCTGTTATGTTAAAGTGGCGAAACACGAATGAATACCAGCAAAAACCGGATTGGAAAGTACTTTAAAAAATAATGAGAAAGATATGTGAGAAAGTGTCGCCAGAGCGAAAATCGCTGGCGTTTAGCAGCGGTTTAGTGTTAGTTGCCAGTGTTGCCACAAAAGAATGAGAAATATGTGTGCTTTTATAAATCATTCTTTCATGGGTATTTTCTATACAAAATAAATTTGATTTTTCACATCTGCCAGCCCTCAAGCGACAGCAATTTTTTTTAAATACATAATTATATGTATTTAGAAGTAGCTCTAAGACGTATTTGCCACAAATAAAGTTATTGCCGATTGCGTTTTATTATAAACAAAGCAAAACAGCGTTGTAGATAAACAATGTATAATTGAGTTCACAAAAATAGATTTTTAAACAGTTCTTACTGGAAATTTATAAAAAATCAGTTAATTTACTTATCATTTTTGTAAGAATGCTGACATAAGAAGTTGCCAGAAATTGTACCAAAATTTTTGCCTACCACAATATTTTTAGCTACTTTCACGCGTTTCGGGAGTCCAAAAGTTGCTAGATCTAGCTAAAAATTCGCTAAAATGGCAACAGCGACTGTTGCCAAGTTTTCCACTCGACCGTCCGTCGTACAAGTGGACGCTCGACTCGCTACGTCACAGAAGGCGGTGCCGCGTATTTTTGTTTTTACTAATCTCGAGTGCACGAGCACTAATATGAGCAATTTACAAGCCAACGGTACTCATCTGACATTTAACAAAATAGCCACTTGTCATGTTTACTTGACGATTTTTGTCACTATTACAAATAATGATTTTTACCTGACAGCGCCAGAAGGATGGTCTGAATGAAAGCCTAAATAGTTTGACCGATATCGATGTACTAGGTGTCGTCATGAGAAAAAATGTGTTTATATAAAAAAGAAGTGAGTGTTAAGTAAAAAAATCTGCATTAACATATTTGAGATGACGTCACCTAGTCAGTGACATGCAGTGCGTGAAGACGCGGTGATTGAAATGCTATTTGAAAAAAATATCGGGGTCAGTAGTTTAGGAGATTAGAGAGAATACATTAACATAAATAATATACCCACACATTTTGCCTATAATGATTAATTAATAATACAAAAATATGTACATATTATAATTTTGGATTCCGCTCACACCAATAGCGTAATTAAGTTGTGCCATCTCTTTCACACATGGACACTCTCCTGTACTTACCCCTATTGAGAAACATTCGATTACATATTGATTTCGTTCGGAATCTACATCTTTATCTCTGTCATTTACATACAGAATGACAGAGAAGATATATTTTCCGAACGATATCTGAATTACAGTGAATAGTGGTATCGTTTACACAACCTACTCGCCCCATGCGTGTGAGAAAGACCGTACGACACGTATGATATTTTTATTCGGCGTTGCCAGATTGGGTAGATTTTAAAGACATGGGGGGAAATTTGCAGGAATATATTTTTGAACGGATTTTTCGATGGAATCAGATTTTATTACAAAAACTTTTATTTGGATTTTATTAATTACAAATCTTATATTTGAGGAAAAAGCGAGTAGGACACCAGACTGGCTACACTGTTTTTAAATTATGCAAGGCGAGAAAACTTTTATTCGCGCAGTAGTGTAAAAATATGAAAAAGTAATTGCACACGCCAGGACTTTAGTGTGCACCTTGTAACAAAAAAAAATCAAGGATAGGAATAAAAAGTATTAGCTCCGTGCCAAGTGGGACACACGTCTGTCAAGAAATAACGAGAAAATAGCGAACAGGTAGCTTTCTCTGACGAATCCACGGACGCCAACATTGAACGGATGCTATTTTTGTAAAAAGGGCAATGTATTTTAGCATCGATTCTCTCAAGGGTGCTGTTCCAATTTGTCACAAGAACTAATTGTGTTGTGTGAAATAAGCTTCCTGTGTATTCGAAAACGCTCCGCAAATAACAATTCCTTGTTTCTAGAAATACCGTGATTCTGTTGTAAATAAACTAATATCCCGTGTATAGTCTTATTAAATGTTACTAGCTGTGCTCCGCCGGTTTCACTTGCTGTCGTAGGAACTTAAATTTTTGCGTTATCTCATAAATATTTAAGCAATTACAAACCAATTTTCGTCTAGATCCTATTAGCTGTTTTAACATGAAGAGGTAACAAACACACAAACTAACTTTCTAATGTATAATATGAGATGATTTATTTTCTACAACCAAGTGGCACAGAAGATATAATAATACTATGTACTAGTGGTGAGATAAGCAGGTCGCTTGCCTGATGTTAAACTCCTCGCTTGACCATAATAATTAAAAGTTACCCAAAAAAATTAACCCTTTCGAACCATACGAGTTTTTGTAATACCCATCAAGAAACCGAAAAATACACCCTAAATCGATATCCAACAAATGGTTCAGTTTAGGCTATAGAGTGCCAAATAAATAAACATACCTACATACATATAAGTATACCTACGCTTAAAAACATTATACTTCTTCGGCGATCGAGTAACAAACACGTCGCTCACTTGACGACATTTTATCCGACTTCGCAAGAAGATTATGTTTTTCGAGTGTACTTAATGTATCTGAACTGCAACCACTAAATAAGTAAGGGTGCCCGCACACGGGCCACTGACCACAACCACAAAACGCCACCACCGGCATATATCCTGTAGTTTTCATACATTTTATATAGACTCGCCGCACACGGTAAACGCCGGTGGTCGCCACTCGCTACAAACGGCGGCGGCGTTTGTGGCTGTGGCCAGTGGCCCGTGTGCGGGCACCCTAAGATATGGATATTAAAGAGCGGGGTCTTCTGACACAAGTATCTAAATACTTAATAGAAGACCCCAACCTTAAGTTAGGTAAGTAGTTGTAGTTATCGAAATAAAATATTTTTCATTTTCATTTTAATTTTTTCACTTATGTATGTTTCTATGAGCCCCTACAGCCTAAACGGTTTGACTGTCTTTATTGCGTGAGGTATCGTTAGATTCGTCTTCACTCCTTCCTTTCTGAGCGTCACATGATATTTATTTATTTTTCAATAATTAATATACAACTCTCACAAAAAATGCGCATTTTACGTAACAACTAACGAGCTTTTTGTAAAAAATAAGTAATTTTACTAGTAATTATTCTAAAGAATGCCCATCTATAAACTTTCAGTGACTTACTACTTAGTGACAGTGGCATACTTTCTCACAAAAACGTACACTCAAACGTAAGGAAATCGTAAATTAGACTGCAAAACTCGCTCTTCTGCAGTCGAATATCTAGATTTTTATTTAAATATACATATATATACTTGTAATTTAACTGTCACGATCCACCTAGCTGTGCATTACTGCATCCGTCAAATATACATTTTTCAAATTGTCGGTATAATGATGGAAGCAAAAACGGTAACCGCGTGCCGTTGTACTGGTGACCGTCTGGGCGCCGTCTACGACGACTTGTGGTTTTCCTCTATCGAAAAGCTTGCGGAATCTATACCATTTCCGTTATCTATCTTTTTCTACATCTAACTTCTATACACACAACACAATACAAGTATTTATAAATATATTAAAAGAAAAAGAAAATAGCCAACTGCCGAAAAGCGGTTATACAGTCTAACTTGTTATTTCGTTACGCTTGCTTGATGCGCTGTTGAGTGCACGTTTTTTCGTGAGAAAGTATGTGTAAAATCACTGTAAAAGGTTATAAATGCGAATTCTTAGAATAATTCTAGAAAAAAAACAGTATTACGAAAAAGCTTAAGTAGTTTTTATTTTTGCAAGAATATTTTTATAGCCTATGACACTCCGGTAGTGAAGACGAATCTAACGACAGCTCCCAGATCAAAATCTGGTAACCCGTTTAGTCTATAATATAGAAACATACGTATACATACATACCCACATACATACTCTCGAAAAACATTACCTTCCTTCTTACGCAGTCGTTTAGAAATTGTAACGGGACGAAATCTGTAGAAACAATATTTTTTTAAGCACATTACTATCGACACAAAATCCAAAACAGTATTTTATTTGCACTTTCTAAACACACAGGATGGCATTGTCACTGTTCACAAGCCACAACACGCGTCTTACAGCGTTGATGTGTCGCGACTGAAGACGAGCCGGGCGATTACCTTAATTTGAGATAGCCACGCAGAACCGGGGAAAACCTATCTACCTATAACACGTCATTGTCCAGCCTACATTGATTATGAATTAGAGTTACATCAATCAGATTTTTGGGTACAGAGCGGTACAGAGCTATACAATGTAGTAAGAAAATAATTCGTTATTAGAAATCTAGCCTTACATTTTATCTGGAACTGAAGATCGACAAACAAGATGTAGCTTCTAAAAGACACATTGTGAGCAAAGGCTTTGTGGTTCGCAATAATACTGATAGGTATTACATAAATCGTATTTATGTTGGACGAGTGTTGTTCGGCGATTTACGTTTATTTTATTTATGAGCGTAACTCGAACACTTCCAGATATTTATCATATTTATCTTCAACCTATCTATTATGTATTTTTGGTTTTTACGTTGAATGGGCTTATGTTTGACTTGGTCTCGCTAGACTGAAGACAAAGTCTAAAATTGAGCACAATGCTCGGAAGATACTTATTCACTCTTTTTAGGGTTCCGTACCTCAATAGGAAAAAACGGAACCCTTATAGGATCACTTTGTTGTCCGTCTGTCCGGGTGTCAAGACCTTTATCTTGGGAACGCGTGAAGGTATCGAGTTGAAATTAAATCCATATACGCAGATCCATAGTATCTTGCTGCAGGAAGAAAAATAAATTTCTCAGTTTTCGTAAAAAAAAGTTACAGCCGAATATGTCGTAAAAACGCACATTTCGATACTCACAGAGGAATCAAAACCTATGGGGTACTTCCCGTTGACCTAGAACTCTGAAATTTGGCAAGAAGCATTGTGTTAGAGTACACATATAGGAAAAAATCCGAAAACTGGATATTTTTTATTTAATCACAAAAAATAGTGTCTCTATACAAGGAATGAGGGCTGCCTCAAACGTTCGCTCGCTCGGATCCGAGTGGGAGGCACCACTACTATAGCCCCTACTCGGATCCGAGTGGTGAGCAAGGAATGTGTTAAATATTTTTACGATGTATATTTTTCGGTTTATGAAGGAAAATATAAAAAAATAAATGATTTCCCCTTTTATTTAGTTTGTACGGAACCCTCGGTGGGCGAGTCTGACTCGCACTTGTCCGGTTTTTTTTTTCGTTTGAAGACAGAGAAGATTGTAAGATGCAGGAAACAACATTGCAGGCAGAAAGTTCTAAATTCCAAACCTTGCAGTTTGTAACTATATGCCTGGAACTCTCTCTGCCTCCTTCATCATCTGTACTGGCAATACGGATGATGAAGAGGGTTCCGAGACGCTTTGTATATCGACCACAAAGGGTTGGAGCGATTTAAATTAAGTATTATACTATTAGATTAGTTTGTACAGAATTTAAATCTAGCAGTTATATATTTTACTATGGAAACTAACGTGGTTTTCACACATTTTTAAATCAAAACTACGGGTCACTCACGTCTGTTTTAAGCAGAAATATCCGACTAAAGTTTCAACCGCATTCGGCGGTCTTTTTCAAAGGAGATTTTTTGGTTAGTGTTTAAAACACTAACTATCAACTGAACAACTGAAATATTTCACAAGATCATGTTTATGATTGAGTACTTATTGATTGTCTTAAAACCGAGGTCTCCCCCTTTTTACGCCATTCATAAAACAACATTACAAGGTACATATTTTTAAGAATACAAATGTTCCCGCAGTTTTTCCTCTTCTCTTAATATGTCCTTCTTCAAAACTTTTTGACAGGATCTCATTTAGTACAAATCATTTCTCCCAAATACCTACATAAATGTTTAGTCGAAATCGGACAACTAAAGCAAAACTATCCTCCCTTTTTGTGAATATTGCTCTATCAAAAACAAATCGTCCACGACTAGAAAAATTCAAATTAGTCATATATATCGAGAATCAAGTTTCATCAACGTTAATTGGAAAATAGGACTTGCCTACGAAAACAAACATAGAGACCAACCCGAAATTGGATAATTCAGATCTGATACAGGACCCTTCGCTCACTCAGTCAAATAATGTACGATGGAGACGATTAATTAGACACGTCTTCTTGAAATACGAGTTACCCCTTAAGCGGTCTATCAAGCTTTAAAAGCAGCAGTTAGAAGTTTGCAATAACACAAGCAGTATTTGCGTTGCACAACACTAACGCATAGCAGGTACTTACGGGCAATGTGTGCGCTGCTCTCAAATGACGCCTAAACAAAGCGTGGACCGCTGGTCTCCCATTACTTATACTCATTACTGGCCAGTGGAAGAAAGCAGACACCGGGCAGACTGAACACAATGGCCGGGCCAGAACTGGGTTAATTGAAGACAACAGCTCACAGCGGCCAACGCCGACGGCGCTCCTACACCGAGATCCGATCTTACAACTGCTAAATTAATGCTGCAATAAACTATTAATTTGGAATTATGACCGACAGACACGGCCCCGCTAATATCGTTAGGCGTGTAGTGCGAGAATTTGTATTTACTTAAGAGAATCGTTTAGATCGCAATTTTCGCCAGTACATTTCGCGTTTTTGGACACGAACAGGAAAATGTTGTCTACCCCTGATTTTTTTACCAGGTTGAAAATATGCGCTACGTGTCTAGTTTTTTGTAATGTTTAATTTCGAAGTCCGAGGACTTATAGCTATAATAAATATAAAAAAATATTGTAACCTAGCCATTATGATATCAATTAGATAAAACATAATCATCGATATCGCATAATGCTCAGGGGTAGAAATCCATTTTCTTCTTTTATATAGAAAAGTGCACGAGAAACTCTGTATAATGAATAAATGTATTATTTACATAAGGGACGCGCCAGAGCGAAAGAAAAATTCGAGGTAAGTGATACAGTACGCATCACACAGCACGAATAAGCGGGATTTATTTGCATATAAGCAGAGGTGCTGCATCGAAACTAAGCATTTAGCAGTTTAGCTAGTATTTAGCTTATGGGTAATATTTAGCCTTTAGCCAGTTAGAGCAGGTACGGCCGCGTGTAAATCTCGAAAATAGGTCGAGAAACCGGTAAGTGAACCGGCGGCCGTTTGGCTAGGCATCTGCACTGCGACACTGACAGCCACCAGTCTGACATATACGAGTGCCTAGACATTCATTTCCTAGACCTGGACCAGTTTCCATTAATTTTATTTTTAATGACGTCGGCTCAGGATCATAAAAAAATACAAATAACTCAGCTACAGCTAACATGACTAGAGCGATTTGAAAAGCGTAAATCCGAAAATAGTTAACTTTTAATTAACGAATTTAACTTTTGGTTTTATCTAACAATTTGTCAGGCACCGCTAAGTTTCATTTTAATCGGATAACAATTATTGATGTTTTTTACGCTAAGTTTACCTTTCTGTGAATCTTTAACGAGTAACGAAGTTAACATTTAACCTTATATAATATCGTTAACATCCTATGCAATAAACGTTGACTGAGCTGTATAAAATGAGATTAAAATTGTAAATTCAGTAGTCTTAATGGCTCAACCTTATTAGAATCGCGAAGAATCGCTAAGTTGTCACGGCAGAGAATATAGGTACTATTAATAGCATAGACTAAATTATGCAACCGGTTTTTTTTCTCATACTCCATGATGTTGGTTATGAAATAATATTTGTAAGGCTATCGATATTCCAAATGAAAGGCCAGCACCTGACACCGTCGACGAGCACCCGATATTGAACGCTCGGCATAACTTGCTCAACAGTACAACAGTGAGCGAAAACAATAACCCGACGTAATGTGAGGTAAACGGTATAACGCTTCCTGGTCAACGGACCTTTGCAGAATAGTAATTGTGACCTCAAACGTTTCATTCTCATGGCGAATACACTGACGAAATATACAAATAGTTATCCAAAAAGTCGAACTGAAACCTTGACAAGTCACGGCTCGCCTCCGCATTCAGAAAGGCAATTCGTATGCTAATAACATACTCTTCCTCCTTGAACTTGAATACGACATTATAAAATTTATAAGCGTCGTAGATTGTTTAGACTTGAAAAAGCTTCCAATAGAGACAAATTACTTTTCATAACATTTTTAGTTCTGTCTTTGCTTCCAAGAAATTACTCGGTAAAAACGTTCGCTATGAAATTAGTTGCCTGTCATTTAACACCCACACTATATTAAAGTGGATCAAAGTTCATCGACATCAAAAGAGTGAAAACCATTCATCAAAAAAAAAAACAGTCAGTGGAGCAGTAGTGCCGCTAAGCTCGGAATCATGACTGACAGGCGAAAGACACCGATGATGTCAGCGGTAGGAACGCCAAATGTGTCGATAGTTTTTGCATTGACCCGTTTGGAAACATTAGAAGGATCGACATTATTGTACAAAAGTTCATTCATAGCGTTAATGAGGGCGTGTTCAACAGAAAGGTAGGGCGGCCAAGCGTTCCGGGAACCGACAACGGCAGACGAAGCGCAGACAAACGCGACGTCACCGCAAAACGTGTTCAGCCAATTGGAGCAGCCTGTCGACTGCCATACACCTATTTTCATTTACAATACATTTATAATTTGACACTATAGACGACTCGCTTTAACATCAACACGTTAAAAATCACACACATTTGCTTAGCGAAAAATTAAACGTGCCAGAGTGTTTGAACGTCGCAATACTTCGTAATACTGTCCATTTCATGAGACCATCAAACAAAACCATCGCAAACAAGGAAAATTTCGCATAGAGCTTGAAATGCAAATTTCGTCGGCAAAATATAGGCGGCTGCAAACCGTCATAGTGCTTTGTGAATTCATTTAGCGCAGCGTGGACATTGAACAGCCTTCGTAATATTCCTTAAGAATTTACTAATAAACCAGTATCAACAAACAATGGAGTTTGTGCAATCTCAATGCACATCCACCAATAATCTAAGAGATGAAGGAGATCAAAGCTGTATATAAACATTTGCAAACTGTTCCCGTCTCTGATGGGAAAATGCCGAGCATACGAGCAATACCGGCGATAAAGCCGTTGACCTTGACAGTAAAAAATAAATTCCATAGCATAGCACGGGTGTAGCACGCCATTGAATCGGGGGAATCGAGGGCGAAGGCCGCGGAGTCAACGAACAGCATTGGACGTCACCTGTCTCCGGTATTGATATAAATATTACTAAGGACACGACTTTATATATACCAGCTCAAACATACACTCTTAACGACGAAGCTTATAACTTGTTTGAATACTCATCAAGTATGTATATGCTGGATCTATCACTAGACAAATTGCAAACTAAATGGTGTCTACTTTATGCAAAAATACAACAAGTTATTCAGAGACGTAAATTCTTTTAAGCATCAAGAACTTTAATAGTTTACTCATAATCTTGTTAAGAATTCACACCATGATGGGGAGTATTTAACATTCTACACGTACCTTTTTTAACACAATGTTGTCCGGCGATGAATTCGAGCTATTCTTAGTACATAATGGAAGGAAAGAGAATTACAAAGGAGCCGGGATAAACCAACTAAACCTCCGATAAAAGCAATTTGAGAAAGATTATATTAACAGACAGGATGACAGCTTTAATTTATAAAAATAGCATTGGATAGTGTTACAAGTCCCTAGGGGGACACGAACGAGTTTCATAAAGATACTTGGGTGTTTCTAAAAATGTTTGGACTATTTCTATAATACTTGTTTTTAGTTCTATATATAATGGTGCCGAACTACAAAAAAACTACAAACTTGTCGACTGATGATTATGATAATATAAATGGTCACTGCCACTTAAGGGCAAATAACAGTCGAAGCACAAGAGATATTCTGCTGATACATGGCAAAAATGTAATAAGAGCTGTAGATGTGAACATTACAAATAACGCCTTCACGAAACGACAAGAAGCGGGAATAAGCCTCGTTTCTTCTGGCGTCTGGTGCATAGGTTTCTTCGTTACAAGTTAGTAAGCCGCACACACTTCGGCGAACTTAGTCATAGCATGAGTCGCACTCTGAGATGTGATTTAGAATAATACTCCAGTAGGCGTACCGGCTTACAGACCGACTTGTATCTGTTTCCAGAAATGGAATCCGAGCTGACAGTTCCAGAACTTTCTTTGTTAGATTAAACCGAGGTTGACGCACTGCAGTAGAAAACTAGTTCAGACTAGGAGAACAGATTTAAATACCAACATGACCAGAACGTAAAAGATGTGCTAATTTTTATATTTACGCATCAGAATCATATTTCATAGATTATCTTTAAATTTATGTTAAATATCCGATTAAGCATCTGATATATTCTACTAATAATGGACAAAAAAATGAGTTTTACTATTAAGACAAGACAGAATATCGATCCATACAAATAATATAATCTTTAAGTATGATTTAACAGCGACTTATATTTGTAATAATTATGTAACAGCCTTAAAACTCTAACAAAAATGTATATGTAAAAATGAGTTTGTAATAAAAGAAGAAGATCAGTTTTGATCAAATAATACGATTATTAAGTTTGAGAATATAATATCAATATCACATACAGGTAAAATTCGTAGTACCTACACAAAAATCATAAAAGAACTATTGGCATTGAGTGTTAGGCATGAGGATATGGAGCGAATAAAAAAAAACAAATGTTTATTTAAAACATGAGTCTCGCGTCAGATATAGAGAAATATGCATATTAATAGCAACATTTCATTTATATTACACGGCTATTTCATTAAAACATGAGTTCGTTGCGAATATTCCGAACCGGCCGTTTCGAAGATCTCGTCGGCATTACGTAATGACATTTTCTTTAAATTCGCAATGTTTACAGTGACGTTGACTGGCGTCCGGCCAATGGTTCTTATTAATCGGTTTAATTCATTGAACAGAGCTTTATTGCCGAATGAGTGAGAACAGACATTAACGACCTCCGCAAGGTCACTGAATATCGAGTCTAGGAACGGGTTCCTGATACGAGTTCGTTGTCATATGAGAATGCTCTCGTGGTAAATTGTCTACATATTAATCATGATACAATCAATATATTATCAACACACATCCACTATGAAAATACAAATTAAATTATATAAGTAATAATTACTGCCAACATCATTTGAATGGTTGCTATAATTTGCTATTAAATTGTTACTGATAAAATCTAAATTAGGTCTTGAAACAAGCATGAGAAATTTTAACTAGACCGAAATATTTACAAAAATGACTTCCCACTTCTGATATTGATGAAAAACTATCAAAGATGAAGGTCACGATAAAAAAGTTTGATAAAGGATAAAGATCAGAATAACAAAAATGTAAGAACATTTTTTTTGACCCTTATAAAATAAAAATATATACAACCTTAAACTATCGTTACATTGATGAATGTGCGTCGTGAGCGACAGATTATGTGTTCTTTAAAATAAAATATCATTATAACGTTTGAAACCGGTTAATGTCAATAGAGACCAGTGCATGCCATAAACAGAGGCCCTCAAAATATTTTCCTTCTTCCGGTGTCAAACGGTATCAGATCGCTTGTGCAACATTGAGTGTATGTATTTAATACAAATATTTTTATTATTAAAAATAATTTATGTGTGTATAATTTTACTTAGTTTTTTAGAAACATTTACTTTAAGCGTTTGAACTTAGCTCTCAACGGAACTTTACCTAGTCTTGCCATAAATATTGTCACGAAGAAAAAATATATTTTTTTATTGCAAATAATATTTATTACTTTTACAGTGTGTTAGTTTAATACATAAATATAAAACAATTTAAAATATAAAAGCTTATTCGAAGTGGTCTCCATTGGCTGCAATACAGTCCTTTAAACGTTGAGGCCAGTTATCAATAGAAGCACGCACTCTTTCCATGGGAAAATTCTTCACTGCCAATCGTATGGATTGTTTTAGGGACTCCAAATTATCATGGCGTTTAGAGCAAGCCATACTCTCTAAAACTGACCATAAATCATAATCCAGCGGATTAAGATCAGGACTAGACGACGGCCAGTCTTCAGCTCTGATGAAGTCCGAAACGTTCACTTCCAACCAAGACTACGTGGACCAAGCTTTATGACCTGGCGCCGAGTCTTGTTGGAAGGACCATACTTGGTTATTGAACATGGTGTTGTTAAGGGGCTTAACTACCTTCTCAAGAATGGTATTTTGATACACTTGTGCCGATGTTTTGATACCTTTTTCACAAAAATATGGCTCAGTCACTCCTTCATAGCTAACACCCCACCAAACCATCACTGAAGTCGGGGATAATGCCCACGTTGCACTCTCGACTAATTGGGAAGCTCCCTTAGAGCTTTGAGCATAAATACGGTCATTTTGTTTGTTAAAATGTTGCTCAATTGTAAAGATTTTCTCATCCGTAAACAAAATTTTTCTGTGACCTCCCTTTGCGTACCGCTTCAGTAGTTGTTTCGATTTTACCACCCTATTCTTTTTTAAATTATCAGTTAAAAAATGACCAGTGCGTCTCATAAAGGCTGCAAGTCCTAAGTCATCTTTTAAAATACGCGACATGGTTCTGGGTGCTATCTTCATCTCCCGAGATAAAATCTTTTGCTTTCGGACAGGATTTCTTCGAATTCTTTCCCTTACTGCTTTGACCACCTTTTTCGTACGAACACTACGTGGACGGCCAGATCTTTTTCTGTCACAAACAGAGGAGGTCTCATTGTACCTATTAATAGCCCGGTACACAAACATTTGACTAATACCAAGCGTATGGAGAGTTTTAAAAATTGCATTTGGCTCCATACCAACTTTGTGTAATGCAATCACAGCGATTCGGTTCTCTTTATCACCCCACTCCATTTTAATATCGCAAAATATTGTACAATGTATTGGCGCCAAAATTAGAAAACTCAATGAACAATCGTATAAAAATGACAGATTCCAAATTCAAATGTAATATCTTTCTTATTTTTAACTGTAACAGTATTTATGGCCAGACTAAGTATACTTACATAAAAACAATGCGTGTAATGTTGTTCCATTACAGATTTGACTCATCATCATCATCTCAGCCATAAGAAGTCCACTACATACACATATGCCTCCCCTAGGATTAAAAAAAATTAAAAAACTGGACAAGTGCGAGTCAGACTCGCCCACCGAGGGTTCCGTACAAACTAGTAGATAAAAGGGGGGAAATCATATATTTTTTTTATATTTTCCTTCATAAACCGAAAAATATACATCGGAAAAAATATTTAAAAACCTGTTTTAGCTTATGCTAATGAAGCTCTTTCATATGATACGGTTAATTCATTTTAAAATTTGGATCCTCATTCCTTGCATAAAGACACAATTTTTTTGTAATTAAATTAAAAATGTCCAGTTTTCCGATTTCTTCCTATATGTGTACTATAACACAATGCTTCATGTAAAATTTCATAGTTCTAGGTCAAGGGAAAGTACCCCATAGGTTTTGATTCCTTTGTGAGTGTCGAAATGTGCGTTTTTACGACATATTCGGCTTTAACTTTTTTTTACAAAAACTGAGAAATTTTATTTTTATTTCTGCAGCAAGAGACTATGGATCTACGTGTATGGTTTTAATTTCAACTCGATACCTTCATGCGTTCCCGAAATAAAGGTCTTGACATCCGGATGGACGGACAGACGGACAACAAAGTGACCCTATAAGGGATCCGTTTTTTCCGTTTGAGGTACGGAACCCTAAAAAGATTAGAAGCAGTTTGCATCCAGCGTCTCCCCGCCACTTGTATGAGTTCATCTGTCCACCTCGTGGCTGGTCTTCCTACTCTGCGATTGCCAGTGCGTGGTCTTCACTCGAGATTTTTTCGGCTACTTGTCGGAGATTTGACTGACAAGAATCAAATGGCCGATTTTAAAACATAAAATCACTCTTTGAACTACGCAGTTGTTTAATATTCCGCAGTGAACGAACCCTCACGAACAAGGTTATGCGTGCGACTAATTAAACAATTTTACAAAATCAAAGAACGTGTAATGATCAAATTTCCAAACTATTTGTAAGTAATGACACGACGTTTGGTCTGATTATACATATATCTAGTTAAGACTTTGATATTGTTGAAACTATCACATTTGAAGTAGATAGATTTGGAAAACCGTTTACTATTTGTGATATTAAACATAAATAAATATTGGTGAACATCTTCACACAGGAAACTAGTAGCTGATACAATAATGATTTACCAATATTTTTTGGAAATACATATATATTGTATTAAGTACTTGCAAATTTTTTCATGACATTTAAAAAAATATTGATATGTTTATTTGGCAACCAACAAACAGTTCCTAAATGATATGATCACTGAGATACGAGTAAGTTGAGCGAAGTTTACACGTGCCGAGCTCTCGATGACTAATACAACTAGGCCGTCGTCGGCCGCTAGTCTAAAACTGATCTAGCTATTAGACCTATTGTAATTATTTTTTTCACGTTGCGTAATAGAAATAGAACCAAATCTAAATTCGAAAAGAGAAAGTTTCAGACCCGGTAAATAATTATGGTATATTAAAAATGGAAAGTATATCAAATTGCTTAATGGTCTCACAAGTTTGGTACCTAACTGCATCAATCATTATTCTGTGGGAAGATAAATGTATATTAAGCGAAGGTAATATACAGCTATTGCTGCTTTGAATGGCTAAGCGGTACCAAAAAGTTTCACATCTGTAGACTTTATCTCTACATTGGTGAAATTAAATATAAGCCTTTTGCCTCATATCAATAAAATTTATTTGGGCTTTGCTTGTGCAGCAGATTTGTATACAGGCATGTAATTATGAAAATATATATCAATATAGGTCCTACCACCAAACAGCATTAACGCAGAGCGCACGTAAATGATTATCAGTGACTGTTTTATGACATTGAACTATTAATCTAGGATTTATTGCAACAACTTCAAAAAATTTTAGACGGAAGATTGAAACTATATACTAAATATATGCAAAATATAATACGAACACCTACGAGTATGATCTTAGTTTGACATGATACAGATGTGCCTGACGCGACGGCCACTATTCCTGGAAAGCTTGTGTATGTGCATAAATAAATCAAACTAGTATTATTCCGATAGTAGACTGTCAAGTTACTAGTTTCCTCCGCGCCCAGTGAAATATATCCAATAAAATACTGCAATGATCAAACGAGTTTATGACAAGCATTAGCAACAAGTTTCCTAGACCACATGGAAAGTTAGCCATAAACTGAACAAGTGGAGTTGATGAACCCGCTGAATTTAATTATGCTTTCATTTCTTGTAAACCATTCTCTATATTTTCACATTATCAGTATACATTTTTATAAATAAAATATATAGAGCCAGTTTGCTCACAGACTATTATTAAAAACTTAATTCACTTCAACCTGAGAAAAATATAGGTCCCAATGTACCTTGCGGAACGCTTGGACTCATTTAAGAAATATAATGCCATGGTGATAATTAAAGACGCAATATGGAGCATATCAAATTTCTGTTACCTAATAAAATTAAAATAATAATGTTATCGTATGCAGGGCATCGACAACTTGTTTGACATTTATTGCAATCGACAAAACTTGACACGTTAATATCTCGTCTTGCCTTTAACATTTGGAACGTTGCACATTATTTCTTGCGGCTTGAATTACGTAAGGATTATAATGATTATTTATATTAATTTATTGATTAAAATCTTGATGATCTATTGATAGACAAACGAATCGCTGTCGGTGAGCTCGTATAGACGATCGATAACGAATGACATTTTAGAAGAACATTCAAATGCTACTAAATATATCACAATATAAAATGTGAGCAAAGAAATGAAAGAATTAGAAGAAAAGAAGTGTATTAGGAAAGAAACTCATTTAAATTAATTTACAATTAAGTTATCAGTGATGAAGTGATTTTTTATACAATTGACCAACAATTCGCCAGATGCAACTGTGTAGCCGAGGATTGTGCTCATGGATCTAGAAGTTATCTATTCACTCTAACCTTGAAAATTCCAAGATTATAGACTCAGGAAACAGAGGTGGCGGCAAAGAATTCCATTCCTGTGCATCAAAAAATGTAAACCGATATCGCTGACTACGGATTTTTGGCCTTTTAATGAGACATCAGAAATGCTAAAATACAAGCTTTTAAAAGTTGTCTTTCAAAACTTTAAATAGGATATAGAGCTTTAAACCACCGTAAATATAAAATAAATTTACTTTGTATTACAGTTACGATGAATACGATAATGAAGTAAGTAAATACTAATAAATGAATTAATATATAAATACATGTAGGTAAACAATAAACAATAATGTCATTTTATAATACGAGTAACTAATACAATCACGCACCAACTCCTGACGGTAGACTTCACAACAAACACGACTAGATTGCGTGTAACCTCTGCGTGAATCAAATCAGCCAGTTGGAGTGTAGATTCTGTACTGATAGGTACCGCGGTACTACGCACAAATGTAAGGGTTTTAATCAGTGTTGTTAATGATCAGGCGTGCGCCCGCGCTGCCGCCGCCGACGGCGCAGTGCCCAGTGACCTCAGCGCGGACGAGATAAAAGCTATTTTAAGCGTCCGCGATAATATCAAATACGTCGAATGTTTAACTGATACGGCAGTGGAGGCGCCGGAAGGCTTCTGACCGGACCCTACCGCTACCGCTTAAAATATAGTTCCTCATCTTACGAAGCGTCGATCATCCGGATCGACGCTTCCATAATGCGAATAATCGCTGGCATTATTTAGGATTTATTCCCCGGCAAAACATTAAAGATATTGGAAAAACTATAATAAAATTAACTCGGCATCGCATGATCTTTATTCACTAATTAGTAAATTGAATCAAAATATGATTATACGGTAAAGCGTCATACATATATCTAATACGAAAGCAAATGTGGAGTCTGTACTTACAGGGCCGATGATCCTTAACCAGCTGGTGTATTTAGACTATGGTGGAGGCCTTGACTTCACGAGACCACTTTTATGTACTCTAAAAGGATTACCGGACAGACACCGACGTCGTGAAAACAGTCTGCGGAATTGGGCTAATCTTCTTTAGGCCGCGAAGTCGACACACAGATTATGAGCCCCGCGATTGCAGGCTACCCCTGACCGAACGACCATAAATACACCCTCACGCGAGTACATAAAGCATAACGTACGAAAGCATGAAACGTTCAAAGCCGAATCAATAACTCCTCCATGCGACAGCGCCAGAAAGTTAAGAGACAATCAAAACACAATCGAAAAGCCACCTTAATGGAACGTGATAGGAACAGTTTTCAGACTGAATCGGAAATTCGCGAGACAAGACGGTGAAAGCCCGTCTGCCCTTGCGATCTCTAGCTCAGCAAGAACATAATTGCACACATTCAGTAAATAATTCAATGAATCAATGGCATTTATGGGCAAGATGATCTTAATTTTTTACGCGCTAATTAGTTATACTGTCGAATGAGTCAGCATTCCGAGTGATAAACTTCTTTAATTCTTAACGTTATGAACGTGTCGTGTCGCATGCATCAAGTTCCTTCAAAATTACAGTTATAGCTGTTAATTAAGATCATGAATGCAACAAGCTGTTGAAATGTTTGGAATTCGAGCCATTTCGCATCGCATATAATAATAAGCCGGTTGCAATTACTCGGTGCAGGCGTAGACTGCAGCGTCTGCAGTCGGCACTCGGCATGCGCGTCATCTTGCGCTTGCGCAGAGTTTAGTCTCATTAGAAAGTCTAAGATTTCGGTGAGGCCAATGACCGAGCCGACGGTTAAACCACACCCTTCAATTCCGGCGCGTGTAACTATAGTTTGCCAATGTAATCGATGTAAGATTTAATATTTGCTTATTTGAATTGCTGAAATTTGCTTACCATTGAAGTCTTTAGCAAATATTACAAATTTGGCAGCAATAAATAAAAGTTCTAAATATTAAGATATGAAGAACTTTGACCGATTTTTTTTTCCTTAAAGAAAGTACGAATTCACGAATTCTGTGGCCATCATTGTCTAAAACACAAGAACCATAGATGTGATTGTTTTTATAGAGATTAAAAATCAAAGTAAGACAGATGGCCCGCTACTCAACGATCTCATCGACGTTTTCGTATCTGAACAGGAAATAGCAGTTGATTCGGAGCCATCGCTAGACAAAAGAGTTGCGGTGAGAGCGAAACTGTTCCGAGAATCCGATTGCTAAAAATAAAGTAACAGTACTGTTTGATATTGAACATCGACCTAGTCCTCCGCGCGAATACTGAACCAATCTTCGTCAAAGCAAATAAAAGCACTAAGTGAGTGTTCAGTTTTATTTACTCTTAGAGAGCATAGCAGGAAACCGCGTTCATTTGCTGGCCACATGTCGGCGATAAAGTTAAACCGTTAATATTGATTTTAAGTATTTAAACTCGGCAAAGGGACTCGACGTTTAACGATCATTTCGTACATAAAAAGCTTCTGGGGAATCAAAGCGAGGATAATCCGATACACAATGACTTCCTTCGTAAACACCAAACACTGTAATGTAAACTGTATAAACTACAATAACTATATTTAACTAGTATCTTCTTAAAGACAGCTATACATTATACATAATAAACAATCGCTTATAAATCAAATATGAATAGTAGAGTTTGAAATGTATGAAGTTCGAAAGAAGAGAGAAGAGAGTGGCCAACAAAACCTAGACGATAAATCATCATGTGAACATTTACGACTTGTAAGCTTTATTATAGACGCATCAACGTCAATGGTGTTCTATATGACTGTACAGAATTCTTTGGCTGCGATGAAAATTCCAGACACAGATATTTTTACCTCGATCGCTGATATTGGGGCGTTTACGTGAGAAATGGCAATACTAATTAGTTTGAAAGTAGGAACAGTTATGTATAAAGGCGCAGTAATTAGTACATCAATAGGAAGAGCTTCGTAATTGTTTGCTTTAGAGGTTTTTTGTGAACTGTATTTGTATTTGTTACGCCCCGATGATTTAAACACGTGCAGTTCAAAACACAATGTTATTGCATCAGAAATTGGTGTTTTAAACAGGAGAAAGTGCCAATGTTCAATTAGTAATAATTCTAATTTGAAAACTGAAAAAATCGCAATCAGTAAGTGCTTAAACAAAATTTTCGTATTAGTGAAGCTATTAAAATACTACGACATCAGAGTTAGTGAAATCGGATAATCCAGTATAACAAGACAAAATAACCGGAGTACCTACTGCTACTAAAGGGTAAAAAGTAATGCGTTACAAAAATAAGGAATCTAAGTCTTGTATCTGAATCTGGGTCTGTGTAGGTCTGACGGCAAGAGACCGGACGGACTGACCCTCGTGCCCTGGAAGAACGGTAAGTGCCTGGTTTGGAACGCCACGTGCGTCAGCACTGTAGCCGCCAGTCATGTGGGTCGCACCGTCCACACGCCGGCAGCAGCTGCGTATGATGCCGCTGCCAAGAAGAGGCAGAAGTATGCGGGGATGGAACCGTTGTATTCTTTTGTGCGGTGGAGACCATGGGTTGTTGGGGTAGTGAGGCCAAACAGCTCATAGGTGAGTTGGGCCACAGGATAATGGATAGGACAGGGGACTCCCGCTCCCGCGGCATGTTTCTGGTGCAACGACTGGCAATCGCCATACAGCGAGGTAACACAGCGAGTGTTATGGGTACCTTTGCACCAGGAACAGTTAGGGGCGGGTTATTTGACTAATTTAGTTTTAGATTTTAGATTATTGACAATGTATTTATATCTGAATAAATGATTTATTAAAATTAGTCATATAAGTTAGTAGAATCTAAGTTGAACAAATAAAGATTTGAACAAGTTTTTATTATTTTAATTATGTTCGCCGTGTAGCAAATAAAATAGGACGTAAGTGGAAAAATGTCATGTCCACGCCATTAGCCGTTGAGGAGTTTCCTCTTGACGAGATAAATCAAGCTGCAACATTGATTCATGTTAAAAGGGCAAAAACGTAAATGCAATAATAGTCGTTGAGGAATTCCTTCGTTAGGAATCAGTCCTGAATGTATAATCAAGTTATTGTCATCAGGACATAGGAATTATAGAAAACAAAGCCGTTAAAGGAAGCAGTTCAAATTTAGCAACTAAACATACATAGATAGATAGATAGATAAACTCTTTATTGTACACACCTTAGAAACTTACAATCAAGATAAGATATTTAAAATCTAGTGTAACAACTGGCGGCCTTATCGCTAATAGCGATCTCTTCCAGGCAACCAAAGAATAAGAGTGAAAGGATAGTGAGAGGATATAAGTGTGCGAAATTAATACATATATAGATGGTAAAAACAAAAAACCGGACAAGTGCGAGTCAGACTCGCCCACCGAGGGTTCCGTACAAACTAGTAGATAAAAGGGGTAAATTATATATTTTTTTATATTTTACTTCATAAATCGAAAAATATGCATAGTAAAAATATTTAAAAACCGGTTTAAGCTTGTGCTAGTTAAATTCTTTCATATGATACCCTACATGATACGGTTAAAGCACTTTAAAATTTTTACCCTCCTTTCTTGCTTAAAGACACTATTTGTGATTAAATTAAAAATGTCCAGTTTTCGGATTTTTTCCTATATATGTACTATAACACAATGCTTCTTGCCAAATTTCATAGTTCTAGGTCAACGGGAAGTACCCCATAGGTTTTGATTCCTTTGTGAGTGTCGAAATGTGCGTTTTTTATGACATATTCGGCTATAACTTTCGTTTTACAAAAACTGAGAAATTCGACTTTGCTTTCTGTAGCAAGACACTATGGATCTGCGTACATTATGGTTTTAATTTCAACACGATACCCTCACGCATTCCCGAGATAAAGGTCTTGACACCCGGACAGATGGACAACAAAGTGATCCTATAAGGGTTCCGTTTTTTTCCTTTTGATGTACGGAACCCTAAAGACAAATACGTATATGCGTAGTCGCCTCGAGTAACTTCTCTTTCGTCGCTCAAGTTAATAACATGTCAAACAATAGATGAAACTGCTAACACTATACTATAGAGAATTCAGCACAAAACGTGTATTGTTCTGATAATTATAACGTTAAGTAAAATTACATACACGAGTCGAATTGTAAAATCCATTGACAGATGCAAAAGAAACATTGTAGTGCACAAAGATAGCAACTGCAGACAATTTACCACAAGCACACAGGAAGAAACTGAATAGGCCAACGCAATTGTTGTTTGTTGTTACTCTTTAACCGATCGATACAAAAGGGAGGTAGTAAACTATAAAACTGTGTAAAGAACAAAGTAAGCTTGGTACGCCCTGGTGCCGTACCTGACCTTGTAGTCGAATAAGAATTTACGGTAAAGTAATCGATTGAATCATTGTATTTATAAACACAGGGTTTTAACGTGCAGCAAACGATGTAATGTAATGAGTAAGAGATTGAATCATCGGCGTTTTAATTATATAAATTGAATTAATTAAGTCGTAGAAAATGCTAAACGTGTTTGTTGATCCTTACGACGAAATTAAATAGTAAAAAGCAAAGAGAAATTTACATTTGAATATAATCTTTTTGAAAATATAGATTTTTGTGTCACCTTCTTGTTTATTTTGGAAAAATTACAGAAATCACCATTGACCATTTATGCAGATGACGAAATAGGTTACTTGCCGCCAATTCTCCCATTTTTTAAAATATATCAAATTTTTGCATTAAATAGCACTAATTTAGCAGTCATTCGTAGTCCAAAATATTAAGAAATAAGAAATTTCACAGATAAATCAACAAGTACCCATATATTTATAATAAAAAAAAAAAAAACCGACTGCAGTAAAGCAGTTTTTGCAGTCTAACTTACGAATTCGTTACGCTTGATACGCTGTTGAGTGTTTTTTGTGAGAAAGTTGCAAAAAATCGCTGTAAAAATTATAAATCTTTAGATTAATTCTAGTAATATCATTAGTTTATTGCGAAAGTTTGTTGGAGGTTACGAAAAAACGTTTTTTTTTATTTCTGCGAGAGATATATTATTATTATTACAAAAAAATATAGCTTGACACTCAGGGAGTGAAGACGAATCTAACGACTCCTTGCATATCAAAATCGGTCAAGCCGTTTAAGCTGTAGGCGGTCATATAAAAATACATACATACATACATATCCACATAATACATACAAACATACATACACTCGAAAAAGAACAACCCTTCTTACGCAGTCCGGTAAAAAGATTGGCACATTCTTCTCTATCTCTCTTTTACCTTCTGTTTCAATGGTTAAAAATAAATATCACACCTTGGACTACCTAAGGCCTTGATCACACGTACCGTCGCCTCTCTAAGGCGAGACAGTGCCCCCGGACGAGTACTCTAAACCTCTAAACGCTTGGCCGAGAAAAGTTGGCGAGACAGGAGCATTCTATTTTATTTTTTTTGCATCAAACATGGTCGCCGTTCTAAAATAGCTTGGTGAACAGTGTAATACCCGCTAATACTGTTAGCTTTATAAATCAAAATTCAAAATTATTTATTGCTACAAAATTTACATGATAGATTAGAAGACGTGCGTCAGGCTCCGGACTAGGATTCCTGTTTCCCGGAGCCGACAATTTTCCGCGATTAGCAAAATAAGTAATTACTAGTCGAGTACCCACCCTCCCGCTTCCCTGCACGATCTCGCTAGCTCACTCGGCACGTCTGAACCTCTGAACATGCACTGTCTTGCCACTCGGTTACTCAATGGTTGCTTCGCAACCCACGCATTTTTTTACCATGGCACCTAGTAAAAATGTATTTAAATGAAGTAGTTTCAACATCTAAAATTAAATAAAATGTTATTAGATTTTATACAATATTATAAATTATATAATAGCCACAGACTTTTCTTATTCTGGAAATCTGTGATAATATCCATGTGTGTGGAACTTTCACACCCCGGTATACAAATTAAAACATAAACGGGATGCAGAATATAATTCCATAGTTTAAGAAATGAATATAACTGGATAATCCAAGTCTGATCCGATGTGTACCTGTCTCAGAACTGAGATTCACTTCACTCGGTGCAAATTTAAAACAACAAGTGAACACTCACTCGCCGACATTGTCTCGGCCGAGAAACATTTTATATTGCTTCGCCACTCTACTTGGTACGTGTGATCAAGCCCTTATAGATAGGACAATAAACAGGTTAGTACAAGTTTATAATATAAATATATTTACACATTTATAATTATAGAACATGGTTATAATAATATGAAACGTTTCTTTCTATATTACATTAATTTTGGATTCGTACAACTTCCAAACTACTTGGGATATTGGATAAATTAGTCCTGAAATCCCCAACAGATTTGAATAATTCAGCAAAGGGCTATTTTGGGGGAAAAATCTTGTTTTCCCAACTCTGGAGAACGTCGGTGAGAATTTCGATAAGGTCTAGTATCAATAATATGATCTATGTATTTCGAAGATCATATAATTTATACTAGGCCCATCTAAGTTTTTCTAGTTTACCTAAAATCTTTCCCAAAATAGATTTTTTTTCAAGCCTCTTTCTTCTGAGAAAGGTTGAATTGTGTGGCGTCTTTTGATTCATCTTAAAAGTAACACACATTCAGGAGTGTTGACATAACACAATATTATCTATATTATATTACTAGCTGCACCCCGCGGTTTCACCCTCTATCCAGTAGGAATCCTTCATTTTTGGGATAAAAAGTAGCTAAGTATTATTCCGGGTATATAAGCTACTTCCATGCCAAATTCTATGTAAATCGGCCCAGCCGTTCTTGAGTTATACATGGTGTAACTTACCCGACTTTCTTTTATATACACAGGGTGTTTGAGATGGAACTACCGATATCTCAAACACTGTATTATAGATTTTATTACCTAGTTTACAAATATTAAATTTGCATTAGGTAACAATAATTTTGTATTGACGTATGATTTATAAACATCGGTAAGAAATCACAATGCGCCTCTGCGCAAATCTTCAAAATCAAATCTTGCGCAATCGTAAGTATCTCTATACTTACGATTGCATCCAACAGTGCACTTAATGAAAATCTCAATTGATTGCAAATGAGAACGAATCATGTCGAACAAAATGGACCGGTTAGGTTTGGCGCTCCTTCGTCATTCCGTTCTAGTTGACCTGAACGATTTCTCATTGATAATGGTACCTCATTAAAATCCACTTTACAAACGTTATTATTTACGCTATTATTATCTTCTTCTCAATGAGCTCGTGTATCAACATAATTTTTATTGAGTTTATGTAAAGTAACATATTTACCTACTTGCCTAAGAAAAGTCGTGAGTAAATTTTTATATTGGTAGCTCCTGAGCTGTGTAATATCACTCCCATCTTCGACTATGTGGCACCACTTCCATCCGTATGTAGGTTAGTTGCGACGCTTCATTAAAGTTCCTTTGAAACTTTTAGCTTTAGATGTACTCGTACACGTAAAGGCATGGAAATTGTATACCATTTTAAGGTTACCTATAATACGAATTATGAAATATAGAATATCATTTTCCCGAAAAAGTTTTTTTTTTCAAAATTTTATCAAAATCTCGACAGCTCATTTGACACTTATAGTTTCAGGTACATACATACATTTACGCTTTAATTTCATCGTGCGGACTGCTAGATTGTGGAATACGCTTCCTAGGTGGATTTTTCCCGATAGATATAATCTGGGTGTCTTTAAATCGCGACTGAATTGGTTTCTTTCAGATAAGCGCGCTCCATTGTAGGCTGCAACGTCGCTTTATCAGGTGAGCTGGTGGTTAAGCGCAAACTTATTACTACATTAAAAAAAGTTTTTAGATATAATAAAACAGAAACCTAGCCTAATAACTGTTCAGTCAAATGAAACTGGTGGCTAACAAACTTTTTATCAACCCTGTTTGTACAAACTGTCCCACTGCTGGGAACGGGCCATTTTCTCATTGTGAGAAGGGTTAGGCCATAGTCTACCACGCTGGCCAAGTGCGGGTTGGCAGACCAAACTTATGGAATCAGAAACTTGTGTCAAGTAAAACATCTAAAGTCAGGCAGATCTACGAAACCGATTCGGGCAAATTACCCCATTTTAGTTATTCCAGTAATTCGGTTAACCCATTTTAGTTATTCCAGTATTAGATACATGAAGTTCGTGCAGCTAGATTACAAGTCATAACTTCGAGTGGAGTGTATGATCCAGAGAGTGCTGATAATTTAGATATAAACTCCAAAAATATGAAAGCATTTGTGCGAGAAACGTTATTGTGTTGCGAGTCATCACACCCATAAAGTGAAGCGTGCGAACCCATCGTGCCTATAAATGTATTGAATTAACATTTCAAACTTTACAATGTATCTTCACTTGAACACAAATAAATGAAAGTATTTCTAAAATTCACGACCGAGTGTAATATGTATATAACTTCTTATGAGAATTGTGGAGACCGTAATTTTCGTCAATATATTACATATATTTCTATGATTCTTTATTTAGATGATTCTTTATACTAAAGTCCGGTCGCGGAGCAGGAAGAATTTCTTTAACTGTTATTGGCCGTCTCTGTTGCTCCCGCATAAATATATATCCGTCTCGCTCGCACAGGCACAATGACCGCCCGGCCAATTTTATTAGTCGGCTCAAAAATTGTTCCTGTTCCGCGACCGGACTTTAGGCTTTTATGTTTTATATTAGCCTTTAATATTTTTATGAAATTAAAAGAAAAAGAAAACGTACTATCTTAGTTATTTATAATTCCAATCAGACAAAGAAAGAATCATCGAAATCGGATAACGTTTAAGGGTAGAAATCAGTTTTCTCATTGTGTACAAACAAGTGCATGAACAATAAACGCTCTCTTAAAGAATATACTATAAGCATTAGTTTTTATGTACTTAAAAAAAAAGAAGAATATCAATCAAAAACAAATAAAAAACGAGACGCAGATTTCTAACCATAAACAAACAAAAGCCTGTCAATTTGTGTAATGATAACAGAATAAGGAGTGTAATTAGTAGTAATTACCGCGCGCGGCCGGAAGATGAAAACGTGACGATGATTCTATCGTACAATTTTCACGTGAGGCATCCATCAAACGTCGATTATTCTAAAAATAGACATCAATAGCGAAACTAACTGCTTTCTATTTACAGTGGAGTATCGTGTCAGTTTTGAAGCTTGACCGAACGGAGGCCGCCGCGCCAGCCGGTGAGGTGCCAATGAACTTGGCGCATCGGGAAAGCAAATGCAGGCGAACCACCGGGTCACACGAAGGTACCGCCGTGGAACAACTACCCGAACTTTAGAGGGAACCCCATCAGAATTAATGACCGCGCATCAAAATAACATGTTACTGTACTTTGCAAATTAAAATCAGATTAACAAAACAAATCCGGTAAAATGCGATATTCACTCGCACACCGAGGCTTCCGTACTCCGATGCAAGACACAATACATGAACACGAACACTGACATCAGGGGTAATTACTAAACAAAATGTGCTTATATACATAAGAATATTTATAACATATTCGTAGGCCAGATAGACAGACGGACACCGTAGCTTCACAAATAGGCATCCACACCCTTAGTATGGAAGCCTAAAAATGAGGGGTCACACAAAGGTACGGTCGTGGAACTACTACCTGAAATTTAGTTATCATTAGTATTAATGAACGCGCATCAAAATGGTATGTTGCTGTACAAATTTGCAATTTAAAAACAGATTAAAGAAAAATTTAAGGGTTCCAAAAAGATAATGTCGTGAAACAACAACTATTAAAATTTTCTCAAAATATCCAATTCATATTATAATTAGAAATTGTACCAAGAATTTTCATATCAAAAACAGTTTGCTGCCATAGATACAGCACAA
The DNA here is from genome assembly GCA_947563715.1 of Lycia hirtaria. Taxonomy (NCBI): domain Eukaryota; kingdom Metazoa; phylum Arthropoda; class Insecta; order Lepidoptera; family Geometridae; genus Lycia; species Lycia hirtaria. The sequence continues at coordinate 3,553,327 of OX387383.1, forward strand.
AATAATATATTTTGGTGCAACATGAGAATAAAGCCACTGGGTCACACAATAAATCAGAATTATTGACTGCGTATAAAATAACATTTTAGAATTTGCACTGTATGAATTTGGAAATCAAAATCAGATATATACAGAAACACATTTTATTTTCTTATTATTGTTTTGATGTACAATAAAATAAAAATACTTATTTTTGATGGGCCCTTTTAGAATAGCATAGCAATAGCATTACAGGCTTAGAGACCATAAATTCACTACAATGTAGCGCAAACCAACCGTGCTATTTCGCCGTCTCGACTAGTTTATACTCGTAGCTTGGATTTTCATTGAACGTACCGTGCGCAAGCGCAGCGCAGCGTTTGAATTGCAAATACGCTACGAAACGCAACGGTTAAGCGGACACATTCCCACGTCTATTACAAGCAAATGCGAAAAGACCGGGGAGTCGACAACTTTGTGTTTAGAGTCACTAATGCCAGGTAGGGGGTTACCTTCAAATATAATACCCCTTAAAATTTGGGGGGTTATAGAGTCACGGGAACAAATTCTTGATAAGATTTTTGGACCAAAAAAATCTGATTCTGGAGAGAAACGAGGCCATTTTTTTATTAATCTTTAAACCCTTTGGAGCAAAGCTGTTATTACAATTTTGTAAGAGCCTACCCTGATTTTTGGTAAGATTTGGGATTACATATTTTTAAGTGGCGTATTTTCTTCAAGATCTAAATTTTAGGGAACGCGATTCGAACAACTGGCAACACTGCTCAGAATAGCGCGACTAAAAGTTAGTTCTTACGGCAATTACATAGTGATCAATTCTGTATGACCGTTGCATTCATTAGTACTGGCAATGTGCCATTCACAGGACGTTTCCGGCAAGCACCGGCAGACGCCGATTCGTTCTGGCGACGCCTGAATTACAATTGCAATTGGGTGGTGTAGCGGACGCAGTTGTGGCGTGCGTCACCTCATCGCCACACCAGATACTTGTTTAATAGCCGATATACGCATTACGAGACTACCACATCCTACAGCTGGGTTTCTCAAACTTGTTCAACCACGTCCTTTTTTCTTTTTTTTTATGCAAGATAGATCTACGATTGACCTCCAACTCGCCTGATGTTAAGCGACGGTGTGGCCGAAGATGGAGCTCGTCGATCTAGAAGAAGACTTTTCGGACTTTCAGGTGACGAACCCCTTTAAGAAACTGAGAATAGAACAATTAATACGTCGTTTTATAAAAAAATACAAAAGAGCAATAGGTATGCTATTTGTACCCGACTGCGTAAGTAGGAGAGTTCTTATTAATTAATGTGATGGATGGGCTAGTTTCTTTCAGATACTCAGAATAATTTTGCAAAATTTCAAGATTTAAATCAATTCCTGTATGTATATCGCCGCCGCCATAGCGTAACTTTTGTCACATACCACCTAGGTCCAACAGGCGTGCTCTACTTTCTTAAATCCTGTTCTAAGATAGATAATATCTCTCATTTGCCATACACAATTCAGGCAATTAGTAAATTTGGTTTGGTGAGATCTGAACGCAGATTGAACAGTTTGAAGTCTGCTCGTCCCCATATGTTAAATATGCATCGATAATTCTCGGTACATTGATAGTGTATCGAGCTGAGGCGTCACTGAAGAAATCAATGACGTATGATGATGTCAATTATTTTTTGCCAGACATGACATTGTCAATTTTAATAGATCATCTCCCTATTAAGATCTATTAAAATTGGGATGGAGGAGAGAAGCGGAGATAACAGGACACTAAACTTTTAGGATGTCATTGGTGGAGGGAGTACTAATTGATATGACACGAGATGGACAGATGATCTCATACAAGTGGCGGGAAGACGCTGGATGCAAGCCGCTTCCAATCGGTCTTTTTGGAAATCCATGGAGGAGGCCTATGTCCAGCAGTGGACTTCTTATGGCTGAGATGATGATGATGATGAATAATGTGTTGCATATTTTTGTAATATTACTATTCAATAAGAGCTTTAATCTTGCCGATTTCACGTATAAAAACAACTTGTTTTTTTTTTATCAGCCCTGTTTGTACAAACTGTCCCACTACTGGGAACGGGCCATCTTCTCATTGTGAGAAGGGTTAGGCCATAGTCTGCCACGCTGGCCAAGTGCGGGTTGGCAGACTAAACAACTTAGTTACAGACAGACAACTTAGTTACTTAAAAAATTAAATAAAAAAATATGGGTCAATAAACTGAGTTCCGTTATCAAGTGCAATAATACACGCAGTGCATCTATTTAACATCGATAACTGGTAGACCACGCTAGGGCTGCCTATAAATATTATAAGATCTGACTCCTACGCATGTGTCGCCATAAAACATCCGAGCAGCCTGTCTTGTAAGTTGTAAGGAACGCGAAGCTCTTCTCGAAGGAATATTGCTTTAATTGTGTGTGAATCATAAGCTAAGTGCGTACCTTTTTGGCCGACTGCGTAAGGAGGGTTATTATTTTATTTTTAAGAGTATATGTTATATATGTACATGTATAACAGTATAGGTTGTTACGGCAATTTTCGCCAGTACCGACAACGCGTTTTTTCTTTACAAGAGGAGAAAGCCACTATTCAATCCAAATCTATTATCCAATTTCGACAAAAAAAAACACTTTTTTAAAATGTTTTTTTTTTTTTAAATAGTAGGGTTTATTAACGAAATTTAAAATAAAAAAACTAGAGGCACGAATGAGCCATTTCTGATTTCAATCAGATAAAAAATAATAATAGAAATGTGGTTCAGGGGTAGAAAACAATTTTCTCCTTTTTGTAAGGAAAAACACGCGACAACATTTCCCTTAAGAATTCATGGCATTAATAGCAGACTTCCAAAAACGAGGAGGTTCTCAATTCGCCGGAATCTTTGTTCCCTGATTACTCGAAGACACCTGGACCGATTTGTTTTTTTTTTGTATAAAAGGGTTATACTTCCCAGGTGGTCCCATACAAATTTTATCAAAATCGGTTCAGTATTTTGGTTTTTATAACAAAATAACTGCAAAAATATGTCATCCAAGTACGAATTGTGTATTTTGAAATTGACAAATGGGGAATATATATAACACTGAAGGAAACTGATATCTTGTAATAGTAAATTGTGCAGCGGCACTGCAGATACTGTCTTGCTAAGCGTACAATCGACTGCATTTAACAGTTGTCTTTATTTTCAAGACTATACCTTATTACCCTCAATGATTCGAAAGTATAAAATACTGTTTCCCAACTGACACAAGCAAAAATTTTAAATACTGGGTTATCACCATCGTCATATCAGCCACAATAAGTCCACGGCTGGACATAAGACTTTCCTCAACATTTCCAAAAAGACCGGTTGGAAGCGGTTTGCAACCAGCGTCTGCTGCAGCTTGTATGAGGACGTCAACCTTGTGGCTGTTCCTACGCTACGCTTGCCGGTGCGTGGTCTTCACTCGAGAACTTTTCGGTCCCATCGGACATCAGTTCTCTCTCAGGATGATAAAATACTGAATGATAAGCGCAATGTTCCTGTCAATGTTTCTTTGTCAAGTTTAACATCGAAATAATAAAGCGAGATAAGAGGATGGCCGTTGATGTTATAATTAGATCGCGTATAATGGCGCTGAGGTCAATAGACACAGTGTTGCAACGGGAAACAAAGCATGCCTTGTGTCTAGAAACCACTATGTCAGATTATTGCACTTAGAGCCGTCGATACACTTGAGCATTCGTGAGAAACGAGCATCGTTGTATGCTCATTACTAAAAAAAATATTATTATTAAAATTATTATTTCTCGTTGAAATGCCAAAAATCCGTACTCAGCGATATCGATCCACATTTCTGTTGTATACTGCACAAGAATGGAATTCTTTGCCGCAATCTCTGTTTCCTGAGACCTACAATCTTGGAATTTGCAAGGCTGTGAATAGATATCTTCGAAGATATCTATTCACTCTAGACATCTGCGGCCGAGGATGGAGCTCGTCGATCTAGAATCTAGATCGACGAGCTCCATCCTCGGCCACACCGTCGCTTAACATCAGGCAAGTTGGTGGTCAATCGTAGATCTATAATGTATATATAATCTATATATATAAAAATGAAACCCGTTTTCCGTTGTCACGACATAACATGAAAACGGCTTGACCGATTTGGCTTATTTTTTTTTTGTAGTTTTCTAATACTCTGTACAAGGTTCTTACGGAAACAAATATTAAGAAAATCTCTCAGAAAGATTGAAAAATATACATTTAATTTTGCATATTTTAAAAAACGCGCGTAACGAATGTCAACGTCATTCAATTTAAAACAAAAGAATCTGTGGTAATCTGTGACAACACATAACCGCGTTAATAATAATTTTATATGTTTTTGATAAAGTTCGTTTTGTTTTAAAGACTAAGTAGTTTTTTGTTTGCTAATAAGTGTTTGTTAATCACGGTAAGTTCACTTCACTTCATATCGATTTTTGGTAACTTTTGGTGACTACACAATATCACCGGGTCAACTATCTAAAATAATTTGACATGATAGACGTTTACGTAAACTTTACAGGAAAAATAAAACGATGTCTCTAGGTAGCAGCACTCTTGACAATTATATGTACTTGATTGACGAAATTTTGTTCAGAACTCTCCGACTCTCTCTTGGTCGGTTTTGTGACTATTGACGATGATTTGACATTCGACTTCTAGACGAAACGAAGTTCGCCGGGTCCGCTAGTATAAAATAAAAAAATATTATCATTTCATGGTCACTATGAACTGAATTGTTCGTCTCCACTGAGCGACTCTAACGTCCAATAGTAGTCTGTTTTTTTAAATATTTTTTTTTATATAGAATAGCTCTACGTTTGACCACCAGCACGCCTGGTAGAAAGCGATACTGTGGCCGAAGATGAAGCATATAGACCTAGAAGACACTTATTCACTCTAGACTTAAAGACACCCGGGTTATAGTTTTCAGGAAACAAGGACAGCGGCAAGGCATTCCATTCCCGAGCGTTCGCATTAGAAAGGTGGAAGCAAAACGCTTTGTTCGAGCTGATGGCAAATCCACCATGAAGGGATGGCATTGAAGCGTTTTCCGGCTTGTCCTGTTGTGGAAAGGGGAGGGAGGGATTAGGTCATAAAGAACTATCGCGGGAAAAAATGGCAACTAACTTTTTGATTTAACAAAATAATGAAATAAGAACAGCAGCACCATTATTCTCTAACGAAATAAGGACAGCAGTGCCGTCAATGCCGCATTGGTTCTAATGGAACTGGCTCTATACAGTTAGGTTTAGTATGTACGCCAGCTATTATATTTTCATAAAACTTGTTCAGACTTTTCAATAAGCAAATCTTCAAAACACAAAAAAATAGATGTATTGACTCTTTGTGCTGTTAAGGCCGGATAGGTGTCAAGCTTAGCAGGCCAATGCACAAGGAACGACCGTTAATAAAGCCGTAAACTCTAAAGGCTTTACTGAAAAACGTTACTTAATTTTAAGCATCGTCTTAAATTCTCTGTCTTCTTTCCGCAAGTGTCATTAGATGTCAGCGAGAAGTCGACAAAATATGTTAAGCAATGCTTAAAGTTAAGTCGGTAAGGCCGTTAATCAGCTCGAATTTACGGCAGATGCGGTGAAAACAATTCACACGAAGTTGGAGATTTTCAGGTTTTTGTAAATAGAAAGAAGAATTTGAAAACTATTTAGCAACCAGGTCATCTTTATATTCTATCATGTCAGTCAGTTCTTCAGTTCTATTTGTTTTGTTTACATATTAAGTTAAGCTTTGATTAAGTTCAAAGCGTTTGTGGTTAAACTTCATTCGACTACCATACTCAACTCGTGCTCGAATCGAATGCTCGCTGCTCTAGTAATGTGTATGTAATGTTTTTTTGTGTAACAAACATATTTATTATTACACATTATTTTTTTGCAATAATTTTTTTACCCCAAATCAACAAAGTTGAGGCCTCAAAACACATCCAAATTGGCCTATCCATTTAACCTGTAATCCTTTTTGATTTTGGGGGTAAAAAAAAAACCAAGCGAATGCTCAACGCTCTGCTCAAATGAATGCTCGTGCGTCTGTCTGCACCTTAAATGTATTTGCAGACATGGCGGGAGAGCAATACGATAATCGCATGAATTTATGTCTTAAGCTTGTTATTTAAGCTATTTTGAGAAATGCGGCTCAAAAATGACTGTTGCATGCACTTTTCCTCTTAGCGAGCGGGTTAGGTTCAACACATGACAGGAATGTGAAAAATAACGAGTAAAAGCACTCAAGTCATTATCATCATCATCTCAACACAAGTGCACTGGTGTACATAAGCCTTCTCCAAGCCAGCAGCAACCATCATCTTTTAGCGACATGTATGAAATCCTCTGTCCACCTGGTGGTCGATTGTCTGTGCTATAGGTACTTAATTATTAACAGACTTCAAAAAGGAGGAGGTTCTCAATTCGTCGTTTTTTTTTATAGGTGTCCCGTATTATTCGAAGAAGCCTGGATTGTTTTTTTTTTGTTTTTTCCTGGTGGTCTCATGGTTGTCAGTTCAGGATCATCGGATCCGGAACTGATGGGATCAAACATAATAAGCGGGCAAGTGTGTGTCGTGCCACGCGTAAAGTAGGGTTCCGTAGTTGCACATCATAATTTATATGAACTTAAATGAACATACGAGTTAGCTAATGTTAGTTTAAATTTTCCTATTAATTACATCATATATGCTAATAGCATGTTTTTTTTAATTTCTCCTAAGTCAAACGTTTAGCCGGTAGAGGGGGAGGGACACTTGACTCTAAAAAAAAATCACTTCAAAGCTTAATATTTCGCAAACGGATTCATAACTTGAAAAATAGTTTTTGGCACACCCCCAATGTTTTTGATTACCTATCCGCACGTTACCCCACACGATGTACGTGTACGAGATGTACCCCAATTTTATTTTTTATTCTACGACTTTCTTGTCACAACTAATATGCATATCCATTCCAAATTACTAGTGCAAATAGTATTTAAGCAAAGTCGCAGACATGCAGACAGACGGACATGGCGACACCATATAAGGGTTCCTTGTTTACTACGAAATCCTAAAAATCTAGATCAAAATCGGTCCATCCGTTTGAGAGCTACGATGCCTCATACAAACACAGAGATACACACGTTATTATTACACCCCAATGTCAAGTTTCTAAATGAAAATATCAGGTAAATATTAAATTTTATAGATGATTTCATTGCGCAAATCGATAGGTGTGATAAATCAGTTTGTTTTAATTTATCAGTTAACACCCGATTACTAAATTATTGGAAGTCGACATAATCATAACGATGAGTAAGATCATTTTTAGGGTTCCGTACCCAAAGGGTAAAAACGGGACCCTATTACTAAGACTTCGCTGTCTGTCTGTCTGTCTGTCTGTCTGTCTGTCTGTCTGTCTGTCTGTCTGTCTGTCTGTCTCCAGGCTGTATCTCATAAACCGTGATAGCTAGAAAGCTGAAATTTTCACAAATGATGTATTTCCGTTGCCGCTATAACAACAAATACTAAAAATTAAAAAAAAAAAAATATTAAGGGGAGTCCCCATACAATAAACGTGGTTTTTTCGTATTTTTTTGCTCAATATTAAAAACGGTAACAGGTAGACGCTTCAAATTTTCACAGAATACTTACTTGTATATTACCTTTCAAAATAAATAATTAAATAACTATAAAGTAAATATTAAAGGGGGGCTCCCATACAACAAACGTAAATTTTAAGCAATTTTTACTCGATCTTAATTAACAGGTAGAAACTTGAATATTTGTAAGTAAATATTTAGAAATATATTAACTATAAAAATAAATACCTAATCTAAAAATAATCCGTGCATCTAAACGCGGTGCGAGCGCCGCGCCGCGGTGTGGTGGTGGCGCGAACGCGCGGGTAGCGGGGAGGTAACATCACGGAGCGAGCCATAGCCGCGCGTATTCGCGCGAGCGTTGTCATGCTGCCCGGATGTGTATCGAAAACCTACCTATAAGTTTGCAATTTACTACTTGGAATTTCGTTGATTTCTCGTTATTTTATAAACAGAACTAAACTTTGTAGTATTATAGATGACAGTACGGAACCCTTCGTGCGCGAGTCCGACTCGCACTTGGCCGATTATTTAGGGTTCCGTGCCTCAAAAGAAAAAAATATTTAGAATAACTTTGCTCTGTTCATCCATTTTCATGCAAGTCCTTTATTCTCAGTCTAAAATCAAATATTAATATATTAATGTCTATGGTTCCCTGGAGGGTTATGAATTTAAATTTTTAGCTAAAGCAATAAAAAGACGGCCAAGATATGTATTTTAATACTATTATAAAATATTAATCTAATGAAGTACTCTTCTATGTAACCCATTGACTAATTTACTAACATAAGAGAATAATTCATTCGTATAAGTTTTTACAATATGCTAAAATCATGAAATCAGGGTCTCACAATTAAAGCAAAGGAAAATGTGGGGGTACGGGGCCTTCAATGTGCAAGTTCAACTAGCACTTGGCGGACTTTTGGCGTTTGTCTGTCAAAAGATTGGTATGTTACATAATTCTGTGTTCCTAAATTCCACAAGCTATTTTCAGTTACATGTACAGATACAAATTGTCGACTTTACTCCAACTCTTCTGGAAAAATAAATCGCCTACAGTGGCTCGCAACCTTTTATTGAGCGGACCACTTGCGGACCTTTCAGTAGTGATGGCGAGTCGATTAAAGTAAAATAAACTTTATGTCCTACTACACAACTTGCCTTTCCATTTACACAACTGTGAGACGAGGAGATACTGATCTTGTCTCGAGGTGTTCCAATGAATGATGACCTTTAATCTTTTTTAATTTAAAATCTAACTATTAACAGATATATAACGAAATTGAGTAGTTACAATATGTACATATATAATGTATGTATTCACTAAATCGCTTTGTTAAGTCAATATAACTTTTATTGCACTTATTTAAATGTTAAGAGGTGTTAATAAAAATGAAAAAGAAACTTGAACAGACACATATTCGGAATTCTAATTACACCGCGGCACAGTAAACGCTCAAATGAGCTTTAATGGTTCTAGAATAAAGTACTCCATCTAGCTCACCTAATTAAAGTAATATTTAATCGAGTGTTTATTCTTGGAATGTTCACGATATCCTATATATAGCTCATCTACGAACAATTACCAGCACGAACACGAAACCTAACTAAAGTATAATTAGCTTAATAAGCAAACAGTAGACTTACCTACTGATGTTTTAAGAAGAACCGTTTTTTTTTCTTATCGAGAAATCGAATGACAGTATGGCCAACTTATCTACAGTAATGACATCAAATGAAAGCGTAAAATAAATGTTCATGGTGTCCGGGAAAGTTGAAGACAAGAGATCTTAAGAATAATAAGATAATAATAATTAAACAAATCGACAATATCACCTACCTGTGTAGAATACAATACAGTACCTGCAATTATCTTTGTTCGAGCCACTCGCACTGAAAACGGACAATTGTACAGATCCTCCTAAGGAACAATTGTAACACTTTTATAATATAAACAGAAACAAGAGGAATTTCATCCATTCTATTCTGCAATTCCTTATATCTTTCCAAGGTCAAGTTTTGTAATATCAGTACGAAGTAGCAAGGTAGGTAGGTAAGGTAGCAAGTAGCTAAGAGGTAGTGCGATGGTGTCAATGGAGATAACAGAGCGGCATCAAATATGCCTACCTATCTAGTTATCAATGTAATCATAATTTTATCAGCATTTTATAGTGAATGGTTATTTATCACTGAACGTTCCAGTGAGCCTTTATTTTATCAGTCAACCAACCGATCAAACGATTAGAACCTTATTGAATCCAATCTTGATTCATAGAACAAAGCACCATCGAAAACCGCAATTGCGCATAATAACTAAAGAACGCAATATCTACTGAATAGACGTCCTCCAATCTAAAAAAAAATGAATACTGGAATAATCGCGCCGAAATAATTGGCAGTTTACCGCAGTTAAAACAGTTCCTGTTTCTACACTGCAATAATCAGCCAAGTGCGAGTCGGACTCGCGCACGAAGGGTTCCGTACTATCATCTATAATACTACAAAGTTTAGTTCTGTTTATAAAATAACGAGAAATCAACGAAATTCCAAGTAGTAAATTGCAAACTTATAGGTAGGTTTTCGATACACATCCGGGCAGCATAACGACGCTCGCGCGAATACGCGCGGCTATGGCTCGCTCCGTGATGTTACCTCCCCCGCTACCCGCGCGTTCGCGCCACCACCACACCGCAGCGCGGCGCTCGCACCGCGTTTAGATGCACGGATTATTTTCTTTTTGTGAGTTTTTATGTATTAGATTAGGTATTTATTTTTATAGTTAATATATTTCTGAATATTTACTTACAAATATTCAAGTTTCTACCTGTTAATTAAGATCGAGTAAAAATTGCTTAAAAATTACGTTTGTTGTATGGGAGCCCCCCTTTAATATTTACTTTATTGTTATTTAATTATTTATTTTGAAAGGTAATATACAAGTAAGTATTCTGTGAAAATTTGAAGCGTCTACCTGTTACCGTTTTTAATATTGAGCAAAAAAATACGAAAAAAACACGTTTATTGTATGGGGACCCCCCTTAATATTTTTATTTTTTTTATTTTTAGTATTTGTTGTTATAGCGGCAACGGAAATACATCATTTGTGAAAATTTCAGCTTTCTAGCTATCACGGTTTATGAGATACAGCCTGGAGACAGACAGACAGACAGACAGACAGACAGACAGACAGACAGACAGACAGACAGACAGCGAAGTCTTAGTAATAGGGTCCCGTTTTTACCCTTTGGGTACGGAACCCTAAAAAGTGTATTTTTTTTGCGTTCGCGAGGTGAATATGAGTGCACACGTCGCCGTGGGTTTTTTCGAGGGCTGGAAGTCCTTGCGAGCGGCGCCGCGAGTCACGCATCGCCGCCGCGCCGGCCCACAGCTGTTTGTTTGACAACAAACTAGCGCGATATGTCGCCTCTTATCAACACACCTCTAATGGCAACAACACAGTGACATAACAAACGTCAAAAAGTGTTAATGATGCGCCTTTGAAATCAATGGAAAAATTACGGTGACTACAGTATCAGATGCATTCGCGTATCGATTGGTTTTATCGGTGAACATTTAGGTAACGAAACTATGGCTTTGGCGCCGTGTGAATCGCAAAAAACCAGCACTACGTTTTAGCGTTCGTATGACGTCAACATGCGCCATTGATTCAAATACAAAAATTGGTGGAATCTCGTTTAACTCGTTTTAGAATTGCTGGCGTTTAGTTGTTCCCACATTTTATAATGTGTCTGTGTTATTTGACAATGCCGCCGCCGACAGACGGCGAGATCGGGCTGAGAGTGGAGAGCCATTTTGTGCATCCACTTTCACCAATAGAGGCACGCTAATGCATCGCACGGTACTAAATATTAGCGAATGGATTATAAACTAGCTTCTCGGAATAGTGGGCTTGATTTCAAAGATATTCACACTAAAATATGTAAAAAAAAAGTGTTATTTTAATTACTCGTCACATTTATTTTCCGGACTTATCACATTTCCATTAGGGAGTAACAAGTATCGACACGTGGTCACTCCTATGAATGTTCAGCTACATAACGAGCTACGAGTAAACCGAACCTCATCGTTAAGATCAGCAGATTAGCAAGTTAAAGTGACAGTGGGCAGGGCACATTGCACGAAGAACTGTTGGAGGATGGGGCCGAAAAGTTCTCAAATGGAGCACGCACCGGCAAGCGCAGCGTAGGAGGACCAGCCACAAAATGGACACAAGCAAAGGACAGGAAGACGCTGGTTGCAAACATCCAACTAGTCCTCTCGGAAACTCATGAGAGAGGTCCATGTTCTTGACTGACTTTTTGTGACTGAAATAATCATGATGATAACCATGCAAAACGTTTTGCAATAACTGTAATCAAGCTTTTAGGTCATGCACTTTCTACATTTATGCGATTTTCAACGAAATGCAGTTGGCATTACAACATATACAGAAAACCCGATTAAACCATCATACCATCAATTTCCGAGAATATTTGAGAGTTAAAAACAGACAGACAATGGAGCATTGAAAACTCGAGAAATTTTTACGAGTAATTAAAAACCGATAGCTGATATTAACGCTAAGAGTTGGGTAAGTGCTAACAACAATTATAAAGTAGGTAGGTGCGACCGTAGACAGTATGGCGTCTGGTGGCATTTCGTATGACCTTTGCCTTTGAAGAAATGTTGTTAGACAAATACAGTAAAATATTCTTAGCCTATATCGCACCTTTGGTGCTACAGATACTTAGTTCACATTTGACAGAAAACGGAAATATCATCATGCCGTTTTTTTTATATATATTTATATTTACTATCTATAAAGAGGTCTGGCATGTTCCTGTTAGTTGGAGGTAGTTTATGAATCATTTAAAAAAAAACATTACATGAGAATAAAAACCAGTATAAATAAGCAGTTATTACATATTTTGCCACTATAAAGTCATTTTCCTATTTTTTTGCAGTTAAGTCTCTGTAGCACCGGAGGAGGTGCCATTTCATATCCACAGTCCTTTCACTCCTTCGTTCCAAGCAAGATGGCACCCACCTAGCTTCCTAGGAAGGTTTTACCGTAAAGGAGAAGGGTTTTCCGTCGGTCCTATTTAAAATCTACAATTACCTCTCCGGGCTATGAGAGCATCAGTAACACCACTTAGTGATGCAGATAACGTCAATTTTCCTATAGGTAACCGGTGTGAAAATCGAAATTATGTGAGATCTGATTAGAACTCGATATAAGTACAACGCTACACAACAACAATAGTAATAGTAATAGTAGTAGTAGTAGTAATAGTATATACAACGCTTTTAAAACTTTTTTTCAACTGTAATGAAATTGATCGCGTTCAAAACTTAGCAGATCCTAATGATGAACTGGAGCTGACAATGAAGAAAACCTTACGAAAAAAGCAGTATGGTAAGAATCGTACTACCGCCGTCGCCGTCGTCTCCACTAAACACATTTGAAAGGTAACCTCTTTTCAGCTTTATTGATAATCTCGAATAAATCGGTTAACTATCCCCGAACATAATTGCATACAATTCGAGCACTTACCATAACGCATCCGACTCAATACAAACGCGTCATATCATGTGCAAATGGTCCTAAAAACGCGAACTAACAAAGGAGATTCAGATATAAATCAGTATTGTTTTATTTATTTTAAGAGCTATAATACCTAGCGCACAGCTCATGATCAGAGCGAAGTGGAAGGTTCAGATTTCACGGCCTTCGTTGGGCTACTCGATTACCGACGCCGCCGCGAGCCGGTGACGTGGAGTCAGACGCCTGGCGCCTGCCACTGCCACCTCGGCTGCGGCTTGTCATCAATACTGAGAAGCCTTTCTGACTGAGAGAATCTAAGAATACTTTTATATGCTGCAACGATGATCTCCACCAAACTATTCCATATTGTATAGTCGGTTGATATAGGAAGGTTGTATTATCTTAACCACCTAAACAAACTAGCATATCGCGATTTTACCCGCGATTGAAATCCTTTCTCTCAATCACAAGAAAGGCGGTCTCACCGGTCTCACCGCCGCTTAACATCAGACGAGACGTTGGTCAATCGATCGACGTAGATCTATCTTGCATATTAAAAAAGCCCTCCAAAAATCATGTATCTAGGAGCAAAGGTTTAGGCTGTACCCTCTGATAAAATAAAAAGAGCTGTACCATGGCCAGTCTATTCGATCTAAAACTGCGCGACCTTTCGCTCAACTTTCTCCACTCCCTCTGATTTGAAACGTTATCTCTGGACAAAATAGATAAACGAAAACGAAAATGGCCTCTAATAGAAGACCAGAAATTCAAATGCTGTTAAGCAAGTTTTTTTTTATATCTGATGGCGGTTACTCAAGTCTGCGCGTACATTTGCTCTATTATTGTTTTTTGTTTACATTATGAGTTCGCATATTTTTTGCCAGATCAATCGATTTCGATGATTCTTTTTTGTTCGAAAAGAGGTACCTCAGGGGTAGTAAAATAAAAAAATATTGTCTTTTAATAAATAAACTTAAAAAAATAAGTACTGAACAGTAGTTTTTTTAAGCGCCAACAATAAAATATTTTCTTTAGTCGTTTCTATGGGGAGCGTAGTCAGCAGTATGGCTAAAGACCCAGTGTCGATTCCTTCCACGATCAAACGACACCATTCTGGCACAGATATTTGAATAGGAAACATTACAAATGCCTGTTAGCCTTTGTGAATTAAATTGCGCTTTATTTGCGGCGAGTCAATGTCTCCGGTGACTCACACAACAGACTTCCTAAAAAGCAGCGGTCGTGCATTCATTTTCGTGCAGCCTTAAGAATCCATTCAGATTTTTTTCCAGTCCAGTTACAAATCTGTGCCTGTACGTACAAGTCGCATTACATTCGCGAAGGCAGTTTTTGGATGACTCACGAAATGTCCTTCTAGACATTTAACTCTGTTCTATCAGCAAATCTATCACGAGTATTGATTGAAGTCTAAGCAGCTCCTAACTTCCACTTGTATAATTTTACCCTACGTCGTCGTGCCTTGCATGGTATGCTGACAACTGTCTGGTGAATCACGTGCCCCGCTCGCAGTTCGTCTGCTTAATTATGGCCTGGTTAAAAAGAAGATCGAGCGTTCTTTTCCGTCTAGCCGTTTAGCCGTTGTAATGCACTTTTTATATCAGATAATATAGACTTGTGGGTTTTATCTATTTTAATCTACTAACACTGGTATTGGTAGTTTTATCATTGGTTACTGGACTGATTGGATTTGTTTTACAGTTTATACAAGAATAGAGACACTTAGACACTAGAACTTACGCTAGGATCTTTTTATATCCTATCAAGCTGTGGCACTTCTAGCTATTCCAATTAGGTTCCGGTTCGACATTACACAGTTTGAAGTAAACATACACATATTTATTTATATGCCTATTTATGGTGGAGGCCTATGTTCACAACTGGACGCTTAATACATTCAAAAAATTCAAAAAATCAACATTTATTTAGCTTCTGGGCCTGGGTGCAAGGGTAAGTTGGTATTTACAATTGAGTATTCTGCCGGTTAAGTTATTAAGTTTCCGGCAGCCTAGTCGGGAGACCGTCTAGACTTGCGATCCGCAGGTCCTGGGTTCGAATCCCACGGCACGCACCTCTGTCTTTTCGAAGTTATGTGCGTATTGTTGATTGCCGCCAACTTCAAACGGTGATGGAAAACATCGTGGGGAAACCTACATACATGTCTGAGAGTTCTCAATGATCTTGAAGATGTGTGAAGTCTGCCAACCCGCACTTGGCCAGCGTGGCAGACTATGGCCTAACCCTTCTCACAATGAGAAGATGGCCCGTTCCCAGCAGTGGGGCAGTTTGTACAAACAGGGCTGATAAAAAAATTAAAAAAAATCTGCCAGATCCTGCTTTGAAGGCATACAAGCAATTTATAACATGTAATTTTGCAATTATAACAATAATAATTTTAGTTAGTTATCAATTAATTATTAATGCACTATAATAAGATTGTCAAAAGCTAATAAGGTATTATAATTATACATCATACATATATATGTCATTTAGGTCTAACAACAGCACAACCAGTCACTTGATATCACCTACCGCCTAATACATAATATTTTTGCAATAATAATTCAAATTTAGGATGCAGAGACAGTGAAAATAAGAAGTTATCATAATATAAGAAAGACATTTTTCAATAATTGTCATACATTAAATTTCTAGGAACATGAGGATATTTACATACGTACATATATTTACGATCTTATCCAGAAACACGCAGAGTTCAATCAATAATAAGTATGTCTCCCTTCTTATTCTTCTTTTCTTTCTTATATGCCTTCTTCACTCTGCAAAAGCCAGTACGCTTAAAGATAAAAGGATAACATAATAGAGACCGACAAACGTATATTTTACCGTAGAACATAATAATAATACTATGTAATTTTACATCCCATAACCCTCGCACTCCTTTTAGGATAATCGTATATGTTAAGAAATCTCTGATTACCTTATCAAACCTTTCTGGTAGGAGAAACATTTCTCAGAGGCGGATAGTAACATGCTAGATATTTTGCTATACATTAAACAACTGATAAGAACAGGTCAAAGTGTGATTCCTCTTTGTTCCATAATATTAACCATTTTCTTAAATTTTTTAAGTAGTCTTTTTAACCGGTCCAACGATATAATTAGCGGTTCTCAAATGGCAAAACCTTGTATCTGTCCTCATGGTTGTTTGTTAGTTTTTGACGTGACAACGTCTAATAAATCGATGAACGACTTTAAAAATACATTTAAAATTAGTAAGAAATGAATATTTATCTTAAACTAACTTATGTTAACTGGTATATTCATATTATCAAACAAGAAGCCCTGTTATAAATACACATAGATGTACGAAGTACGGAACCCTACTTTGCGCTTGGCCCGACAGGCACTTGGCCGGTAAATTTTGTTTATAGTAGCAGCCAAGAACCTGATATCAGTCAGATTTGAAATATCATGGTCTAACTTTCAAGAACCAGCATCACTAAGGTTTAAGTATTTAAAAATCAATTAAAAATTTATGATCAAGTAGTGATGTACAAGCATTCTTCTTCTTTTTTTGTATTGGACCCGCATTAAAGCATTTGCCAGTGTCAAGTATTTGGATTTTTTCAAGTTTCTTGAATAAAACAAGTTGTAAATGTTCTAGTCACAATCTAAGTCACGTATACAGTCAATTTAAAGTCGAGTCCTGCTTAAGTAAAGTGGTGGCGACTTTACTAGAAGCTTCTATGGAGTTTTGCCGACAACGTAAAATCACACGTTTCACTGCTTTATTTGACTTGCCCACACTCACGCACTTAATCAAACACTTAATGAATAAAACACCACTATTTTTATAGCATTAATGTTGAAAATAACACAAGTTTAGGAAAATAAAACAAAGCAACAACACGTTACTAAGACGTTCCCGCCAAAACTGATGTACAAGCATTGCTTCAGGAGAATCAGAAGAAATTTGCTTTCACCTTCTTTTTATTAGGATTCCGTAGTAAACAAGGAACCCTTCATGTGTCCCCCCCTCTAACGGCTAAACGGTTGACCTTGGAGATATAAAAAATTCAGGCTAGTAAGTAGAATATATGATGAAATTAAAAGGTAAACTATTACGGCTAAGTAGGCTCTACAAGATATCGAGTTTTAGTCAATCAACTTAAAAAAAAAACTTAAGACACGTTAAAAACGAATATTCCATTTCAATTAACTTAAGTTAACTCATATGTTCCTAGTATCAAACAAGAGACCCTGTACTAAGCTCACATAAATTATAATATATAACTACGGAACCCTACATTGCGCGTGGCACGACACGCACTTGACCATTTATTTAATAATAGTATAAATGCATTACCGCTAACACGACGCGACTGTTGCGGTCTACGACAGAGCGCACTTCCGATCAGAAAAAAAATAATAATATGTATAATCACTAAAATGGGTATAATAATGTTTAGGGGTAATAGTGTTTTCTCTATTAACCCGACTGCGTAAGAAGGGGGTTTCATTCAATTCAGTGCTTTATTTGCCAGTTAAAGGGTAACATACACAGCTCGTATTATTATAGCTGTACAGCCAATAACAACCTTATACTAGGTGTGCAAACATACTGGAAGATCCATAGATAAAGCATTTTAAGATGTCAATAAATTAAGTCAACAATTGAAAAAAAAATTACAATAATAAAAAATACAATAAAATATAATAACAGTCATTTTTTTTTTTTTTAATATAAGTAGATACTTGATGTATGGACAAAGGTGCAGTAAACATTATCCTAAAATTAATTTATTTCTCAAGTTTAGTGTTTAATTATGAATGTCAAAGAATATAAAATTGTTACAGAAAACAAGAAGCCTTTTACCAAAATTGATGGTAAAATTTTGAATCACGAGATATAGACAACTTTGAAACCTTTTGCGTTTCACCGTTAATTCCGACATGAACAGTATGGAAGCTTTATTTAAAAACGTTTTCGCGTCAAAATTTGCACAGCTTCACAAACGGGGAATAGCATCAGAAAGTGCATGTCAACCGGCTATTTGCGCCACAGGACGACGCGCAAATAAACATCTTCAAAGGGAAGTCGGGACACCGCGTGAGGCACCCAACTAAATCAAGCAAAACACCCGCCATTGTCTACAGATGAGATATTTTCGCAAATAGACGCGGAATAAAACGTATGCTTGCATACGCGCGACGCAGGACTCGGAAACGTAAATATGCAAATTCACAATTTGTACAAACTTGGACCAATTTGATAGCAGCCAGCTCTGAGTCTGACCTGCCTTTTATAAATGAACAAGGATATTTATATTAAAAGAAAAACAAAATACCCGTCTGCATACGAGCGATTTTCGTTTTCTGTAACTTGGTGCTTGCATTAAGCTAGAAACGCAGTTGAGTGGATGTTTTCGTGAGAAAGTATGCGCGAAGCTACTGTATTATTTATCTTTGTTTAGAATGGTTTTTGAGAAACCACTTATTTATTACGAAAAACTTCGTTAGAGGTTACGGAAACTCGCATTTTTAGGGTTCCGTACCTCAAAAGGAAAAAACGGAACCCTTATAGGATCACTTTGTTGTCCGTCTGTCTGTCTAGACTGCCCGTCCGTCCGGGTGTCAAGACCTGTATCCCGGGAACGCGTAAAGGTATCGTGTTGAAATTAAAACCATATACGCAGATCCAAAGTCTCTTGCTGCAGAAAAAAAAAACAGTTTTCGTAAAAAAAAGTTACAGTTGAATATCTCGTAAAAACGCACATTTCGATACTCACAATGGAATCAAAACCTATGGAGTACTTCCCGTTGACCTAGAACTATGGAATTTGGGAAGAAGTATTATATTATATAGTACACATATAGGAAACAATCCGAAAACTTAATTTAATCACAAAAAAGTAGTGTCTTTGTGCAAGGAATGAGGGTAAAAATTTTAAAGTGAATTAACCGTATCATGTGGGGTATCATATGAAAGAGCTTCATTAACAGGTTTTTAAATATTTTTCGGTTTATGATGAATTATAAAAAAAAATGATTTCCCTTCATCTACTAGTTTGTACGGAACCCTCGGTGGGCGAGTCTGACTCGCACTTGTCCGGTTTTATTTATTTTTCGAGATTTGATGACTATGACTATGACACTCAGGGAGTGAAGACGAATCTAACACCTCGCACATCAAAATCGGTCAAGCCGTTTAGGATAAAAACATATGTACAGACATACCCACTTACTTACATATATACTCGAAAAACATAACGTCTTTCTTACGCAGTCGGGTAAAAAATATGACAAGCGCGTGTCGAGTCACTCTTCGAATTCCATAGTTAAGGTGGTTCGACTTTATTTTTTACTAATTATGATCGAAAAAAGTATGAAATATGTAGTTGTGTTTAGCTTTAATATCGGTCTTTATAGGCGGCAATTCACATTTGTTAAAGAAAAAAGTTGATATTAATAGCAAAAATTTCAATTAAACATTTATACATAATTTTTCATTAAAAAAAAAATCATATATTTGCTATTTTAAAATCCCGTTTTCTTCAACAAACATGTTTTGCTGCTAATAAACGCGATATTTAAGGTAGCCAAAATTACTTCATTGCTACTACACCTTAATGCATTAATCTAAAAATACGACTATTTGACGAGCATTGCTTGAATACAGAAAATTTTGCAATCGCATTTTTAAAAGGTCGAAGACCTACAAGTTATCATAAGGTCTTGAATACATAATTCTCAATAATTGTTCAGTGAATGTTGAAAACAATTATCGTTGTTTTTTTTAGCATAGATTATTAATATGGTAAAAAACCAAGCCGCACCTAGTCAGAAAAAGGTGCGGCTTGCAACCAGCGTCTTCCTGCAACTTGTATGAGGTTGACTGTCCACCTTGTGGCTGGTCTTATTATCCTGCGCTTGTCGGTGCGTGGTCAATATTCGAAAACTTTAGTACTAGTACCTGGGCGACCGAGCTCTACTCGGATTTTTTACGACTGGAAATACGAGCAAACCCGGGTTCACTAAAAATGAAACCTAGCAAGATAGATTTATTGTCCCCTAATCTACCTACAACATTAAAATCGTTGAAGCCGTTTCCGAGATTCAGATTACATAATAATATATGTACAAGAATTGCTTGTTTAAAGTTTTTAGATTAGATAATTGCCTAACAGTCTGCCACCAAACAAAAAACGGATTTTGCGAATTTTATCAACTTTATAAGAAAGAAATCCTGAACTGAAATTAGTGTAACAATAGGTTGGTGGTCAAGCGCAAGCCATCAATGATAAAAAAAAATACGATGATAATATTCCCTAAGATAAAAACATTCACAAGTCAGGTCATGGACATTGAACTTCTTATCAGAGGAATTTATAATTTGATAGAGCCTAGTGCTTACAGTATCTACTAGGTAATAGAATAAGAAGATAATAAAGTGTGATTATGTGTTAAATATGACAAATGAAAAAAAAAAAAAAAAAAAAAAAAAAAAAAGTAAAAGCATACAAATTGGGTTAATAGTGATTTCCGCTGATTCGATTTTCACCTCTAATTGAACAAACTGTTTATTAATTAATTAAATGTGATATAACTCCTCATTAAGTATAAAAAAATCTTGTCATGTTCATATATTAATTAATTAATCTCATATTGATTTTGAATTTTGAACTAATATTATATAAACAAGTAATCTCTTTCTTTATAATTTGAATTATTTTAGATATAATTATAATTACACTGTCAAACAATTAAGCAACATAATAACAATTTTTTTTTGTCACGAAGAC
Organism: Lycia hirtaria; assembly: GCA_947563715.1. NCBI lineage: Eukaryota > Metazoa > Arthropoda > Insecta > Lepidoptera > Geometridae > Lycia > Lycia hirtaria. The sequence continues at coordinate 3,574,284 of OX387383.1, forward strand.
GCATATTGGTATATTATACGATTGGGAGCTGACAAAATAGGGTTCCTAAGATACAGGCTTAGCCTAGTTTGGGGCCCATCAGTAACGATATATAATCTAGTATGTTAATTATGTGTTACTGTAATTCGAGTATAGATAATTGAAACTGCAATTATGGTTAATAAAAGAATTATTATTCTTATTATATTCTCAGTCTTTCTTAAAGTAAGTGACGCCCCCTTGTGAGGCTTACAGGGGTGGTATAGGGCACAGAGAAAACTAGGGAGTGTTGAAGTGGTTTGGAAGACAATGACTGTTTTTTTTAAATTACATTTATAACAAGAGTACAAAAAGATAGCCTACTTACTCTACACTCTTATTCCTGCCTTTATAAAATAAATAATTTATCATGGCTTGAAAGATAATCATAACAAATAAATCTTAAACATCTTAAAACCATAATAAGTTATTTCAGATTTATGGAAGTTTTAATTTCATGAAATTATTTATTTTGGGAGCCTCAGAAAATAATTTGTTGTCAAAGTGGACAGTTAACAAAATTAGTTTAGAGAACCTCTGTTTATCCCATTTCATTATCAACCAAAGTGACTCTTTAACTCTTAACTCTCTGTAACTCTTTAGCCCATTTTACTCTAACTTTTAAGCCCAGTTTTTACCATGAGTGGAGAGGACCCTTTATGGACTCTGTATAATTTGTTGCAACTAACTGCATACATACTTGCATGCAGGACTGGGCGAAAAAGAAAAACATAATTTTCCAGTTGCTTCTCTTCCCAGGCATACTGTGAAAGTCAGTTATGGGACTTGACTTATCACCTCCACTTCAAATTAGAATTATAGGACTTGACAGATATAAGCATTTTTGTAGGGGATCTGACCTGTCACTGTAAGTCAATATCCTGTACACCCCTCAAATACCTTTTAACCCTGTAACCACGGTAAAATGTGGTGTGAAACGACCTCATAGTCTTTGTTACTCCGCCTACCCCTTGACAGCTTGACCGCTAACTCACCCGATGTTAAGCGACTGTTGCGGTCTACAGGTTGGGTGTTGGTGTATATATAAACTGTATTGTATACATACAAGAACTGGCACTTATAAATAGTGAAGTGAAAAGGACTGAAAGAAATTACAATTTTAGAATATTTCAGGCTAGAGTGAATAGATATCTTCTAGATTGACTAGTTCCATCCTCGGCCAGAACGTAGCTTATTATTTACAGACATACTTATTATCAGGTGAGATTAGAGATCAGGTCAATTATAGATCTATTTCAAGTAAAAAGGAAATATCTAAGTAGAAACAGTTGAAAAAATCCAAGTAAACTTGACCTGTGGATGTGATTTTTATGGCAATTATCAAAACTCTTTCTTAGTGGAAGGGTAACCCATTTATTTGAAACTGAATCAGCCCCATTTAACCATTTCCCATACATTACCAATATTTAAGCATTCATTCAAGCATTTATGGCTAGAATGATTCTAATCAGATAAAAAAGAATCTTCAAAATACATTACTATTTTGAGGAATATTTTAGAAATCAGTTATCTTCTTTTGCATGTACAAGAGCGTGTTTCCCTTGAAAAGATTTTTTAGGATAATCTTGTCATGTGTTGTTCTGATGGCGCATTTAAATTACTAAAATATATAATCTTCATATAGAAGCTGAAGTGGAACTTGGAACCTATATGGCCTTTTTGCAATTTTCATTTCTATTCCAATTTTATATCAATTAACAGAAACATAATATCCTGATATTATAAAAGCAAAAGGGAAATGTATCTCTATGTCCGTTTGTTATTATATTAAATAGCTAAGACACTAGTCATGAATTTTGGTACAGATATATCTACTGACAAACAGGAGGTAGACATAAGCCACAACACAACATCATCATGCAGGTGGAATAGCAGGGCATAAGCAACAATAATATCAAAGTAATATGGTATCTAATATTAGCAAATGTTCTTTATAATATATATATGTTAAGCATTTAGATTTTTTTTTAGTGGCAATAAAATTGAGACTGTGTTACATATAATTTCTACAATAAGCACTTTACAGATTATAAGAGGATAGTCTGTTCATATAGAAAACTAATGTGGTATTGAGGGCGCTGCTGTTCTTATTCCGTTATTGTGTTCAATTGGGACATTGGCATTTTTGCTATGATAATTTTAGCATCTATCCAAACTAAGTCTAAGTTTATAAGACTCAGTTTGGAATGAGTTGAACTTATTTGAAAATATATAGCATTAAGTTTCAAGTGGATTCATGACAAGATGTTTGGATACAATTATGTGTATTTTTCAATTTAAGCTTATAATATTAATAAGTAATATAAGGTAAACAATGACATAAAAGTTGGAGCTTTTTCTATAAAGCTATGTTTATGTAAAGAAACATTCAGTAGGGCTATTCACAATTCAGGATCTATATATTCATCTCTGACACTCTGAATATAAAAAGTAGAGAGGAAGAAATATTTTAAACAGGTTCTGAGGCCTTTAAAAATAGATAACAAATGCAGATTGATATTGAAAAACTCACCTTTCATCCTCAGGTGGAGGAGGTGGCTGGTCCTCTTTCCCATCGGCTGCATCAGGATGTGCATCCGCTGCTGCGTCTGGACCAACACTCTCACTATTCACTACACTACCACTGACCACACCCACCGGGCTTCCGAAACCCTGACTATCATGTCCTGCCTGCCCTGAGTATGTGGAACTAACAGGTAGACTCACTACTGGAGAATTAGTTCCAGACACTGTAGCTTCCACTGGTGCTACACTGCTCTGTGACATAACTGGCACAACACTGCCATACCCGAGCCCCATACTTGTTTGTGACTGCACGACTGTAGGATGTACTCCACCACCCATAACTGGCATGCTCTGGGCTTGCATAGACATCGGAATGTTCTGGTGTGCCATTTGAGGTACTGCTTGATTAGGCACATACTGCATAGGCCCCTGTCCTCCGACTTGCTGTGGCATCATATTCTGCTGAGCCATATGAGCAACATTACTAGATTGCATGAACATCTGATCTGAGGCGGGTATCTGCATGCTAGGCTGATTCCCGTCCAGAGTCATCTGCATATTCTGAGGTGCGTTCATCATCTGCAAGTTCCCCTGAGGCACATTTGATTGCTGCTGGATAGCATGGACATTGGTTGCTTGCTGTTGGCCAGCTAAACTAAGATTGGCAGGAAGGGTCGATCCTTGTGGCTGGGAAGCCATTGGCTGCAGGTTTGTAGGAAGAGTAGCACCTTGCTGTGATGTGACAATACTCGTGAGCACCTCCTGCGGTAATGTCTGTCCTTGTTGGTTCATCTGGGGTTGCTGCGTGTGGTACTGTGTGACATTATGCTGGGGTTGTACCATTTGCTGCTGAGAGGACGGCATGCTAGCTGTCAACATAGTCTGGGGATTGCTCTGTTGGTTAACTTGGTTATATTGTTGCTGCACCCCTGTCATGCCTTGCTGCTGCATTTGAGGGTGCATTCCAGGGACTACCTGTTGCTGTGGCTGTGAAGGCAACTGATGCATCTGCTGTTGCATTTGTGGTATTTGTTGATTAGTTGAAAGCTGAGTTGGCATCTGCATTTGCTGAATATGGTTGGGCATCTGCTGAGATTGCATCGCTTGGATCTGTGCCTGACTGGGCAGTTGTTGCAGCTGAGCTTGTTGTCCTCCCATTGCTTGCTGTCCTTGTAAATGATGGGTTTGTGCCATGTTGGACATCTGAGCTTGTTGCATATGCATCTGTTGATTAGGTTGGCCCTGCATCTGTTGCATTTGCATTTGTTGCATCTGAGGCTGCTGATTGGGTACAGGTTGCATCTGCCCTTGGTTCTGCATTGGCATCTGAGGCATTGGCTGCATTTGCTGCATGTTAGTCATCTGCGGCTGTGGCATATGCTGCCCCATCTGCTGCATTTGTTGATTTGGCATCTGTTGCATTTGCTGCGGGATCTGCTGGTGCATGGGGATCTGTTGAATGGCAATCGCTTGATGGTTTGCAATCACTTGTTGCAATTGATGTTGAGGAAAGCTCTGTGGGATTTGTTGGACTTGCTGTGTGGGAGCTTGTGGGTGGCTCTGTGGTGCATTCTGCATGGCGATATGAGTCATGCTCTGAGGATGCTGTTGTCCCACCTGCTGACTCCCTTGCATATTTTGATTTGGCATCTGTTGTGGCATTTCTAAAGGAGGTGATTGCACTGACACAGATTGGTTAACCGGCATTGATTGCTGTACTACATTTAATGGTTGAGTTAGAGATTGTCCAGGTGAAGCCATAGGAAATTGTTTCTGTAATGTCTGCTCTAATTGTTGCACTGTTGGTGCATTACCTTGTATATCTTTAGGCCCTTTATTTATCAGATCATTAGGCATTTCATCAAGTTGACTATCATTTATCACAACACCACTATCGGGAGCTTGCAACGCATTAGTTTCTGTTATATCCAAATTATTATTCAAAGTAATAGGCGCATTCTGCTGAGTGGAAGTGTGATCCAAATAGTCCATACACACCCAGCGTCCTCTCCTAAACGGTTCCGTACTCTCGATCTTGACCACTTTAAATCGTTCATTCCTAACATGTTCTTGTATTTCTTTCATACCTTCTTGAGGTTTTGCATTTCCTATGAGATTGATGATGCTGCCCGCGCCAGCGTTGGTGACGGAAACGTGCATGTCCGTGACTTCCTGGTTATTGGTACTCGGCACGGCTCCTCCGGGCCCGGCGGCGCCGTCCTGACCCACGATGGCGAGCCCGTACTGCGAACTCGTCGGAATCACGGGTGCGCAGCCTAGTGATGCACTAGACGCGTTATAGAACACGTCGTCTTTGGAGAAGGTATCTTCCGAGTAGCTCGGTGTCTCATTCTCAATGTCGGTCACTCTCGATATGTCGTCGGTGTGAGATTCGTCTAGATCGTCGGCGGAGTCCTCGCCAGCATCCGTGCTAATCCGAGAGCCGACCGTAACACTGGTGATCTGAAATGAAGATATTTTCCTTGGGTTATGGGCGGCTTGCAGACTCGTCGGGTGAGTCACTCCTTTCTCCGACTCATTCAGTCGCAGAGATTCACTCGTAGTGCGGTGAACGACGTTGTTAAACTTGTTTTTCTCACTAGTTTTATGTGACTTTTGAATCAGATTGTCAGCCATTATGCCGTCCGAACCGAATGACTATCTAATGAAAATTTCACTGTTTATTGGCTTCAGAGACATTTGAAAGACTTTTCAAACACAGTAATATATGTAATATAAAATCATTGTACACTCACAATTTCACAAACACCGTAATTTAACTATTATAGTTCTTAAAATTCATTAGTAAACACACACAGTTGCGAACATCTTTCAGACGGCAGCAACATGGCGGCCATTTATGCGCAATGCATTGGTTGACAATTTGCAGTAGCAATAGATATACTAGAGGAATGTGTCTAATTTTTGTGTCTATGGTCGCTAGATGGCGCTGCTAAAAATACTTTCTTAAATTTGAAACTACTTTTCTTTCCATTTCTACAACTGACAATAACAATTTATTTTGAACTCTGTTTAAACAATTATAGTTAAAATTACTTCATTCATTAATACAGATATTTTAGGAAATACATAATAATTATTTTTAGCTCAACCCATAGATAGTACGAAAAGATATATACTCTGTGAAACCTGATTTTGGAACGTAGGTACATAGGTACTATCATTTTCACATCATGAACATAACGTAGCTGCAGGTGGACCATATTGCACACACAAAGACCTAGATAGCACAGTATATTGGACACCGTAGTCTTACTACTCCACAATAGATGTCGTGCATAAAAATTGTTAAACTATTATTGTCTAGATGGCGCTAATACAAATACAAATAAAATCTCGTTTACAAGTACAAAAATATTACGTTTGTACATAATTATGTACTTAAATAATTACATCAGCATTTTCCAAACTGTGTTCGCAAGTGAATATTGGGTGTAAAATGGGACAGTAATAATTATATATTATGAACGACCCAGGTAACCGATATAATATATTTATAATAGTCTGTTTCTTTTTTTTCTCTGACTATTCTTGACAAAACTAAAATTAGTAACGCCTTTTTTCGCAAGCGTCTGAAATAAGGACAGCAGCGCCACATTAGTTCTCTCTATTTGAATAATGCGGACATGTTTAACGGAAGATAGGTACGTCTATAGAAAGAAGTTTCAATTGCAAACAGTTGCAGGTGCAAATTGCAAAATTTTTGCTCTCAGTTGCTGAACCTATCTTCTGTGGCACATCATATCTGTATAAGGCGGCGATTTTCGGTACTAAAACTAAGTAGACACTAAAATATGTTGGATTTGTCTAATTCAAATTGTAGTTGATGATTTATAGCATATAAAAGCAATTTAAAAAAATAAATCGACTTCAAAATAATTTATTTATGTAGGTAAATTAATGAAAAGGGAGAAATAACTGTTACATACTAATACCGAAATCTGGGCGTCTACATAACTCAACAAATTTTTGGCCTGTTTAGGACTTAATGTTGGTGATTGTTACTTGGAGATTGATAAAGGTTAGGTACATTTCATCGTCATCATCACCGTTATTTGTCAACAAACGGGTGAAACCGCTGGGCACTGCCAGTACTGAAATTCTCAACATATTTTTGTGAAAATTTTATTTGTGGGAAACTTTACTAAGTATAGACAAGTATTTATATCGGGTATTTCGTTTTTCTTTTAATTTTAGCTTTTAAATTTTTATTTTTCTCTTGATATTAGATACTTATATATATCCCATTGAGGTATGTAGCTCAATAGTAGTTCCACAAAATATTTGTGTTGCAATATTATGCAAGAACGTTTTTGTTACAATTATGTTTATTAAATGCTTAGATTACATGCACGAATTTTGAGGCGGTTCTCTATTCATTAGATTTTTTTAAAAATGTGTGTTAGCTCAATAATGTTTGAAAGGGTAAAGGTACTTTCAGAACATTTCATTTCATCAAAAATCGGTTCTGTAGTTAGATTTCTAAAACAAAATAACTCGCAAAATATGTCATCCAAATAAACTACTTTTCCCGACCTACTAACTTTTCCAGCCTCTTTCCTCTAGTATTCGCTCCTTTTGTTCCTGTTCTCAGTAAATTTATTGAAATTAACAACATTAAACTTTGACTCATCTCATTCCTATATTATTAATATGTAACCTCATTAGTAAACTGTATATAAAATGTATTATTACTGTTATAGGTCAAGGGCATACTATTGTGGAATGTCCTGCCTCGGAAGGTTTACCCGCCGAGCTTTAAGAAAGAGCGTTTTAAAAAGGGTGTTTACCAACACATTTCCGGGCTAGCAAAGCAACAGTAATGTCGCTGATGTTGCAGTTGTCCATAGGCGACGGTTATCGCTTACCATCAGGCGAGCCATCTGCCTTTTTGCAGCACCTTTTTACTAAAAAAAAATATAAAAAATGTCTTATTGACTTGTATGCCTGAAGAAATACCAGAGTGGGAGACTCGGAAAATTTCACCGACCGACCATCGGATCGGGAGCCTTCTACCGAACATTCAGACAATCTACTAGAAATTGGCGAATTTGTGGCAACACTGTTGAAGCCATCTAAACAAAGTTGAAGTTGAAGTAGAAATGGAAATATTTGCCACTTGTTTAAGCCTGCTGATATTAATCAACGTTACGGTCTACGTTGAAATGCCTTTACCTATAAGAACACGATTCTGTCTGGTACGGCCTTCTATGCAATTAGGAAGTATGTATATTTTACACAGAAAACGATCCATGTTCGACACCTACTGGGACCATATGATACTTTTCATCATCATCATCATCTCAGCCATAAGAAGTCCACTGCTGGACATAGGCCACCCCCATGGATTTCCAAAAAGACCGATTGGAAGCGGCTTGCATCCAGCGTCTTCCCGCCTCTTGACCATCTCGTGGCTGGTCTTCTTACGCTGCGCTTGCCGGTACGTGGTCTCCACTCGAGAACATTTCGGCCCCATCGGCCATCAGTTCTACGCGTTATGTGCCCTGCCCACTGCCACTTCAACTTGCTAATCCGTTGTGCTATATCGGTGACTTTTGTACGTCTACGTATCTCTTCATTTCTGATTCGATCTCGTAGAGAGACTCCGAGCATAGCCCTCTCCATAGCTCGTTGCGTGACCTTGAGCTTCCTTATCCTATTACTACTTTTGCACTACTTTTACACATAATAAAATTATAGTTTAAACAGAAACAACAGACTACAAAATACGCAATTTCTTTTACATTTTATACATATTTTTTCCAGTTATTTTGTTTTAAAAACCAAAGCACTGAACCGATTTTGATATAATTTGTATGGGACTACCTCTGAAGAATCATCAAAATCAATTGATATAGGTTGGCGAAGTAATCGTGTAACGAACATAAAATAACACACATTCAAATTGAGAACCTCCTTATTGAAGTCGGTTAAAAATTTGAATTAATAAAATTCGATAGGTAAAAACTATATCGATAACTTACATAAAATCCAGGGCGTTGCAAATCTTGCCGCGCACCGATCGAGCGAATATGCGCACAGAGTCCTGGACCCCGGCCATTAGCCACAAGGTCTCGCATCGCCAGCCGATTTAGCCAACATCCCCACCAATCGGGACACTTCTTAAACGAAGGTAATTTGCTATTATTTGTAAATTGGCGGGCGAGCGACGTTCGTCGGTCTCAGTCGGTCGGGAACCACCAGGGAACCTTCCGGGCCGGCAGAGCGTTACACCGTCTTATCAGAAACACCTCTCGCGCCCGACCTGCCGCGCTCGCGTCTAGCCTCAGTCGATAACAAACGGTGCGCGGATAAACATGATCGCATGATGAAGCCGGAAAAATACGAAGACGACGACGGCATGGACGACGGAGACGAAGACATCGGCTGTGTCGGCCGCCTCATGGTGTGGGCGAGAATCAATCCCAACCTCATTATGCTGAAAGTGACTCTCTTCGTGATGTACGGAGCCACCGCTTCTCTCCTGCCGTATCTCACCATCCACATGCAGAGCATTGGACTCACTGTGCCTGAAATATCGTTTGTGTATTTAGCTTTACCGTTTACCACGTTTTTGAGCCCACCGATTACTGGTAAGTCTTCAACTTTTATGCAAGAAGAATGGTAAGCTTGAATAAGATTTAGAAAAATGTGGCGGTTTTAGGATTCCTGGTGGACCGGTTCGGGGAATACAAGCCAGTTGTGATAACTGCTTTGATTCTAAACGCTGCATTCCACCACTCGCTGTTGCTGATCCCTCACCAGGAGACCCCTGGAGTGATGCCGTCGGCATACGTCATGAGACACCCGATCTCCAGCTCCGTGGAGGTACGTACAAATATGGATTTGTTTCGAAACCGACCCCTAAACAATTGCTCCTTGTTAGTAGCTCGGTGTACACCTAAGAATTTGAGCAAATCGTTTTCATCCGGCCTCTGGGCGAATTAGCCGCTAGGTAGGTTGTCTTGTTCGTCTGTATGTTAGAATTAGTTAAGGAAATTAAGCGGGATTCGAGCAGGAGTACCCTTGAATCAAGCGCTGGAGTGGAGATAATGGACCCTAAACTGAGTCACGTGCTGCAGGACAAGCCATATTTAGAAAGACAAGTGGATTTGAATTGCTTATCGCATATCCCTCCCTAGCGGCTTGGGTCAGATGGCTAGCGACCTCAATATGATTTATTGGATGTCATAAGAATAGAAAATAGGATCAAGTTTACTAAGGTGACAGTCTGTTATATCGCTTTGTCTTAACAAATTATAGGATTGTTATTTTTTTGTAGATTTGGTGGAGTCCTTGTCCCAGCCGAGAATGTCCCGATGAAGATGAAAGCGTAGATTTCATACTAGATCATTGCGTAGATCATTGCGAGGGACTTAAACCAGTGGACAAAACTATTGAAAAACCAGGAAGTGATGACCCTGCGGATGATAGAGATGATCTAGACTTTCACATAAGTCATAAGGTTCTGCTTCCAAATTTAACAAGGTAAATTTATGTACTCGTTTTATATATAGTTTTGAACAATACTATACGTTACTTTGAAAGCCTATAACAACAAAGAAAATGCGTATCTTCACATGGATGGAACATACGTGAATTACTCTTAGAGTCTTATTAAATAACAGCGATAACAAATTAATTCCGTTTTAAATCCATGTCAACATTTGCGTTGCGTATAATTTGTAATTCTTTTAAGTCTCTCAAAGAACTTCTATAGGTATCCATATTAAAGGAAGCTAATAATTCCAAACATAGAAACAGCGTTATCAAACGATTTCTCATCTGTTCCAATATTGAATTTGGTTATTCATGGAACGTTATTTGCAGTCATTCAAATATAACAGATGAAGATGAAGACTACAATGATGCTGCTTTTTTCTTAATTGAAATTCATGAAGATTTGGGCGAACCGAAGGAACAATTGGGAATAGAAATGGAAAGAGTAAGTTATCATTATTAAATACAACAAGGTGGTGATTGGTGAGACATGCTAGCAATTAGCATATATGCTTTATCAACAAAAGATTTTCGCTCAGCAAATGATGTTTGAAATGGATCTGGATTTGTGTTTAAATTGTTTTTGTTTATATTCCGCGGCATTCCTGGCACAGAAAATTCTAGTAGGAAGCATATGTGTTATAATTTCAGGAATGTATAGCATATATTCAATTCTAGGATGAAGATGACAATATCACTGATTTCAAATCAAGATTTGGAGAAAAATTATTACTAGCTCAAGGTGTAAACATCACTGCACTTGATAAAGAAGATCTAAGATGTGGCGGTCTCGTGATGTTTCACAATATGACGAAGCTCTCCCAAGAGAGATTGAAAATGCTCTCCGCCGATTGTATGGTTCAGAAATGCGACTTCAGGTAAATCAACGTCATCACCATATTCACCATTAATAAAACAGACAAACTTAATAACACCTGATTTATTATTGTTTATATATAAGTCAAGTACTATATTTATCAATGTTTGCTTGTACGGTAGCTATCTCAAGATAAATTGACATTGGAATATTACAGGAGAGGTGGTCCCGAGATATGTCCTCCGGATTACAAAGAGAGTGACGACAAGACTTTTTACATTTACTTCTTTCTGAGATTTATGGGAACCATTATGCTTTCCGCTGGAGTCACGATCATGGATCCTATCGCCTTGACAATGATACAGAAGTACGGAGGTGATTTTGGTAGAGAAAGATTGTTTTCTAGCATCGGCATGGCGATATTTTCTCCTATCACGGGTATTCTTATAGATATGAGGAGTAAACAAGTCGGTATGTACGATGGAACCTCGTTATTCGTTATCTTCAATGTCAATATGTTACTAATGTTTGCATTATTTGCAGGTTACACTGATTATTCAGCTGCCTTTTATACGTATGACGTTTTACTTCTGATTTCTGCAATCACTGTTGCTGTTATGCCTTTGGGAGCCAAGTTGCCAGCCGATAATCTGCTTAGAGATCTGATCAATATAATCAAGATGCCTCATATCATAGTTTTTATATTCTTCCTGTTTGCATTGGGAAACTTCTGGGGATTTATCGAGTCGTATCTCTTTATTTATCTAAAGGAATTAGGAGCGCCGAATTTCTTACTGGGTAAGCATAATTTTACTACAAAATATGATCCTTATAAGAATTTAAGGCTTTAGAAATAGTTAGGTATATGCGTTCAAATATAAGTACTACTACTACTGTTTATATTTACTTATATTTAAGCAATTATTCATCACAAAAAGTAGGATAAATGATACAAATACTACTTATTTTATAGGAAGATAAAAAGAAACTCAAAAAATTAAATATAAATGTTTTTAAAAAATCTCTTAAATATCGTAAATTTTAGTGGCAAAACAAACTTAAGTTAGAAGATAAGGTACAAGATTTTTTTATGAATCTTGTGACATATTGTTCAAATGTAATGTCAACATTTATATTAAATCCGTACTGAGCGATATCGATCCACATTCCTGTTGCGTACAGCACAAGAATGGAATTCTTTGCGGCCATCTCTGTTTCCTGAGACCTACAATCTTGGAATTTTCAAGGCTAGAGTGAATAGATATCTTCTAGATCGACGAGCTCCATCCTCGGCTACACCGTCGCTTAACATCAGGCGAGTTGGTGGTCAATCGTAGATCTATCTTGTATAAAAAAAAATAAAAAAATATTCGCTTAACTTAACTACTTATATATTGTAGGAACAAGAATCTTTTACTCATCTCATTACATTTATCCCGAATCTATTTACACTTACTACAAATCATATATCATCAAGATCTATTTTAATGTCAGCGAGAATTCAAGTTCAAACTCAATTGTTTCCAAGAAGCTCACATACTAGTTAGTCACTGTCATCCTGATATGTCCAGGAATAACCGTGACCGTGGGCACACTAAGCAGCATCCCGTTCCTGTACGGCGCAGATGCTATCACGGCGCGCATCGGCCACGTGAACGTCATCATCATCGCCTTCTTCTCCCACGCCGCCAGGCTCGTCGGATACTCCTTCATTGAGTGAGTCATTAGCAGCATTCACATCGTTTATCCACATTACATGCTATTAACCGACTACATAAAGGAAGAGGTTCTTAATTTGACTGTATGTTGTTTTTTATGTTTGTTACACGATTATGAATTGATTTTGATGTTTATTTTTTGTTTGGTACGTGATACTTCAGAGGTGGTCCCATATAAATAAAGTAGGTTCGTATATATTGAGTGGCCAGTCCTAGTGTCAGAGTTATTAAGCTGCCGAAAGGCCTCTGACCTAGCTTGACAATTGTTGTTTTTTAAGAACAAACAACCGGGACCTACTATTTAACGTGTCATGCGACCCGTGTGTCGCATGACACCCCCACCCGCATAGTGATGAAAAGTAGTGATTATGATGATGATGATATAATATAGCCCATGTCCTTTTCCAGGTTCTAAAGGATCACTGTACATAACGATTTCATAACGATAGTTCAGCCGTTCAGCCGTGAAATGATAACAAATAGGCAGAGAGACATACTCATACGCAGACAGACAGAGTTACTTTCGCTTTATTAGTTACAATATCCTAACTAGCCCTAGTTAGGATATTGTAAAATATGAATTCGTCAATTACCCTCCCGAGAGAAAATCGTTCTGCATCATTTGATCAAAAAGAAAACAAAAAAAAACAACGGGTTGCACTCCGGGAGTGCCGGCAGAAGGGAAAACTAAAAAATAAAATAGCAAAAAGACTGACTCGTGAAGGATTTGAACCTCCGCCCTCCGATTGACAAATTGAAATTTATATCGGTGCTCTAAAGTCGAACCTACTGAGCTAACGAGCCTTTAACGAGCATTCGGCGCAACGAAATGACGTCATGCTAGAAGGACAAACTTGTACATACAATAATGAACTTTAAATGCAGAACGTTAGAATAGGTTTCTGACTAAAATAATCCGTCCGTCTTACGAATTTTCGTATTAACAATTTAATCTGACGATCTGACGCAAGTTTAATTTTTTTTACCCATCCCAAAAATTTACAACGCCGCTAAAGAAGTTTTCACTTCAAAAACATTTGGTCCGTTTTGAAATACGTGATAACTTGTGTCTTCCGTGTTAAAATGCACTTGACATACTCAGTGGGCAGGACATTTTAAATTACCTGTGGGTGGATCTATTTACCTATATGTGAAGAACCTATGTATTATTTGTGTGTCCTTTTTAATCAAGGAATCTGAAAATGTTTATTTTTAAATGGATCGAGTGACGAATTGATTGAATAGGTATCGTGCTTTAGAATGATACTTATTAATTCTTCGACTGGTCGGACTTCCGACCAGTCATTACATGTCATAATTAATATATTCATAAAATGTTAAATTACACGTCAAAATATAAAACTTCATAAAGAAATAATGTCAATTTAACACAATGCATTCATTTAATTCATTGCAATTTATTTGGCCATTCAGCGCTTTGTAACGCTGCGACCGTGATGTGGACTCAGATCAGGGTCTGCATACGCGGGACTTGCAGCCTTACAATAACATTGGTTAGGAATTAGATTATTTGTTTTATTTTATTATATTATGTTAACTAATATATTTAATATGTGTAGGTATTTTATAAATTGTATTCATATTGTCATTTTATATTATTTGTATGAATAAATAAATACGTACCTATGCATTCATGAACATATTGTAACAATTAACCATTCGTTATACTTATATAACAAATAAATAAAAAATAATTATTATTTAATTCTGAAATATGTCAAGCAAAAATATAATCAAATTATATTTCATTAAAAATAAATACAATTTTACATTTATAAATTCGTCGAAACTAAACTAATGAGCCAATTTCTAAGTTTATTTTTAAATAGTGATAGTACTTGGTAATTTATTGTAGGCAGTCGGACCCATGGCATGCGTCAACTTGGACCCATGACATTATTATCGCTTTTAATCAAATCAGTTGCGGTCAAACGTTAGCCCATTTCTTCTTAAAAACCTACGCTCTCACGAGAATTCAGCAATTACTTTACGCAACAATATTACGCGTTTGGGGTTTTTGTGATTTTGTCTTTTTGACAGCAAGTAGAAATAATGAAAATAATTTATTATAGGTTTTGGTTCGGTACTTTCTGCTACGTAAGTATATAAAGTCGCAGGTTACAACAGCTATCTCATAATTTTCCATCTGATTAACTCCTTTGTAAATAACTGTAAGTAATCAGATACATTCAGTGACATCCTAGTTTAGGTTGTTCCAGATAATGTGCTGTTTGACAATCACAACAATGATCAGCTTATCTGATAAAACAATGAACATAATAATCACAACACGACTGTGAATAATAATAGATTCAAGTGATTAGGAAACAGGGAGGCATTCGATAAGGTAGCCGTGGCAGTGACACATTTACATCTGAGTGTAATATAATGCCTCTTTTTACTCCATACCCATAGGGCAGAGGTTTTTCTACACCATTCGTTGATATTCTAAGTCAGTCTGGTGTAATAATTATTAATTTGCTAAAAGAATGATAGATATATAGATAAACTCTATATTGTACACACCTTAGAACTTACATTCAAGAGAAATTATTTAGGAACTAGTGTAACAACTGGCGGCCTTATCGCTAATAATGCTGGATCAAGAGAGATTTCGACAATGTAGTAAAGTCTTTTTCTGACAACGTGAAAAGACATGTTTCGCCGTTTTATTTCATTTGTACGCAATTGATCAAATACTTAATGTATTAATCACCACCATTTTTATAGCATTAACATTCTAAATAACACTAGTTTAGCAAAATAAAATGTTTCCATGACATTCCCGTCAACACTCCTTTAACAAACATAGAAATGTCATAGACTTTTTCAAGCCCCTTTTAATTTGATATTTTTTTAGAAACATTTATTCAGTTAGTTACAATAATATAAGCCGCTAGCCTCAGCATCACAATTTTTCATAATACGATTATTTCAGACTCCATTCTCAGGGTAAGTGGTCATTTATTTCATTATTACTTCCTTTATTATAGGAGTTAAACTCAAGTTTCTCCTTGACAACTAAACTTGTTAACGCTCTGATTACAGTTTATTCGGCCGTGTATTCGGTTACTCTATCTTCTTTAGTTACATTGTAACAAGCATCTTTCCGTCCTTAGCTATTTACAGGATTAATATCTTTATAGTTTTCATACAAGTCACGATTGCTGGTTGCCTTTGAATGTATTTGTGTTGAGTTTTTGTATTTGTGAGCGTCTGCACGCTACTTTCAGCTCGCCCACTATTGCAGTCCATGTACATGAATTCTATATGTATGTGCTGGTGCGCGGTCCTGAATTGCTACAATACGACAGTAATGCATTGTCAAGTTTATACAGAGACGTGGGAGGGACCTTGTCGCTTATCTGATGTAGTACTGCATTCGCTGATCCAGAGGCGGATTACCCTAAAGGCCAAAAAGGCCCGGGCCTAGGGCGCCTGGCATTCAATCGCGAAAAAATGCACTGATTGTCCGAAGCACAGTATATATTTTTTTTTTTTTTACAAAACAATTAAAACTGAACAGCATAATAGTTCTGCGGAGCGCGCTTACCCAGAAGAAACCGATTCACTTACGATTTAAAGACTATATCTAGGAAACAACCCATTCAGGAGGCGAATTCTACTATTTAGTATTCATTCTTAGGAGCTCAGGCGGACGCACCAGCAGACAGCCCTCCC
Source organism: Lycia hirtaria (assembly GCA_947563715.1). Classification (NCBI taxonomy): domain Eukaryota; kingdom Metazoa; phylum Arthropoda; class Insecta; order Lepidoptera; family Geometridae; genus Lycia; species Lycia hirtaria. The sequence continues at coordinate 3,590,586 of OX387383.1, forward strand.
GCACCGCGTAGCTAGTTAACTAAGTGTAACTGGTATCGAAATAATGTGTTATCCTTTCAGGAACTCATGGTGGTGTTTCCCCTTCGAAGCCTTGGAGTCTCTCTCGGTGCACCTTATGTGGGTGGCAGCAGCTACCTACTGCGCTATGCTGGCTCCTAAGAGCCTGTTGGCCACGCTTATTGGCGTGCTTGGGATGGCTCATTTTAGTCTTGGTAAGAATAAAATTAATTTAATTATATACAATATATTCAAAATAATAAATTAATTTGAATATATACAAAAGGCCTGGATCGGACAAACTAGAAGGAGGGAACGGCGGCCTTTGTCCTGCAGTGGAACAACATAAGCTTATAATAATATTCAAAAAAATAGAAGAAATCTTATGGGTATAAAAACACTAAGATAAGACAATTATAACCATAGAGTATGACTCGATAAACGTTGATAACTCTAAAGTCGGTATTCCCTAACACACAAACGCAAACGCATGCACAAACGCCCACACACATGCGTCAGGTAAAAAAAAAGTTTATTCTATATCACTGGGCCTGAAAACAATGGTAGAGAAAAACGTTAAAGTAATCAAAAGAACACGCACATTGTACCTATACTGTTGAATGTAACAAAAGGGACACGACATAACGTCACACACTCTCATCTCTAGTTAAATAACTCAATCTGAGCTGCTAAGATTTACAACTTACTTTGAATTTCAATTTAGATAAGTCTATTTACGTCACGAAAAAAACAAGATACGCTGATATTATTACAGTATAAATTGGAATTCTTACACAAAAACATTCGTCTCACTAAAATGTTCATCACCAGCTAGCTACTTAAAACCTTAATTCGATGTCAATTTGGATCATATTCGTAACGAGCACATCCGTAACTACTTCGGAATAAATAAATAAAAGTAGGTAAGTACTGTAGTCATTTATGGTAGTGAGGACACTTTTACACAGCGCCATCTAGCCCCCAACTAAGCAAAGCTCTATAACTATGGATGCCAGAGAGCTGATAGAATACTTATATATTTTTGTAAACACATGTTTAAATATTAGTTGTAGCGAAAAATTCCTAAAGTGATGATACACAGACACACCCAGACAAAGATTCAACATTCATGTTAATCACAAAAATATTTATCTTGGGTAGGGATCGAAGATCGAATCCACAATGTACAGGTTGGAAGGTAGACGGGCTACCAAACTGAGCTGCGAGGCCAATCAAAAACAGCAAAAATCCAATAAGAGAAATGTAGTGGATAAACTATAAAAAGTCGCTTGAGGTGGTTATGTTCACTGCAGCCTGTAGCCAATATCTGTTTTAGCTTATGATTCCCAAAATAAACAGCTGGAGTATGTCAGAAATAGATGCTAGCCAGAGACCTTGAGCTCCCTTTCTACAGAAAGTCAACAATCATGCGATGTGAAGAACAGGAAAGCAAAATTTGACCTAAGTAGAGAGACACAATACGCAGAAAAAGATCTTTGTATAATTGTAATTTTTTTCCAGGGCGAGGTAGTGGAAGCTTTGGCGGCGGTCTTCTTATCGCGTCCCTTGGCACTAGAGAGGCGTTCCGCTACATGGGACTCATCGCCTTTCTGGGTGGCGTATTGTATGGTCTACTGCACTACTTTTGGCTCAGGAAGATCAATATGACCGGGATTGAGGACGCTTGCGAGCCTGATACTGGTAATATAAATTAAGAGATATTCTTAATTCTCAGTAAACAATAATAAACAAGATTATTTCAGCTTGAATTAAGTACTTCAAAATGCATCGTATTAAGCATCTACTATATGTATATAATGTATACTGTTACAGTAAGGATTGGTAAAGGATTATAGGTAAAGGATATTAGCGTTTCTTTGTATGCCTCTTCAGTATTGATTTGATAAGAAAAATGTAGATCATGCCAGCAGATCATGTCCTTTTCCAAGGCACACTGTAAAATGCAGTTACAGGATTTAAGAGAAATTTGCGTTTATGATAGTTTGACCCCCTGTCACCGCAAATGTCTAATATGATGTCAAACTGCCTCAATGTCGTAGTATTTGATCTCGTTATGGATAAAAGGCGTGACTTCATGTGGGTACTTGTCTTTAATTGGTTTTAGGAAAATATGATTCTAATTTTACTTTATTATCCAAACGTTATAGAGAGTGGAGAAGGTGACAAACTGAACGGCGAGCCATTACGAAAAGACGCCGAGACCATGGTTTCCCTGGAGAGGCTTCACATGATTACACGATTCAACCCCCTGGGATCCTTGCACTCGCTGCCGAGGGGATCACGAGCGAGAGTACGTATCACATACAATCCCACTTACCAATGTAGAAGTGAAAGTGCATTAACTGTCTACTTTACTAGGTAGTCACTCCAAAATATAAGGTTTTAAGTGTTTGACATACCCTGTTTTAGTAAAATTTACAGATACATATACAGTAGAAAAAGAAATAGTCCTTGACCCATATTTACGACTTATCGGATTTGGAATTGGCTTGAATACTATATCGTCACCTCTGTCATTATGTATGGAAATAACAGAGGTAGAGACTTAGTTTCCGTATATAGTTTACTTAGCAGACTTAGCACGAGCTTGGAATTCTACTTATCGGAGTAATAGTATCAAGGGAAGAGAGTCGTTTATAAAGATAAGGATTTTAATATAAAGAGTGGCTATGTTTAAAGTACCTATGCATGTATTTCATCATCATTAATCCTTGTAAGCTATTAGGGTTCCGTACCTCAATAGGAAAAAACGGAACCCTTATAGTATCACTTTGTTATCCGTCTGTCTGTCCGTATGTCCGTCTGTCAGGGTGTCAAGACCTTTATCTCGGGAACGCGTGAAGGTATCGAGTTGAAATTAAAACCATATACGCAGATCTATAGTCTCTTGCCGCAGAAAGAAAAATAAAAATTTCTCAGTTTTCGTAAAAAAAAGTTACAGCCGAATATGTCGTAAAAAACACATTTCGACACTCACAGAGGAATCAAAACCTATGGGGTACTTCCCGTTGACCTAGAACTAGGAAATTTGGCAAGAAGCATTGTGTTAGAGTACACATATAGGAAAAAATCCAAAACTGGTCATTTTTTATTTAATCACGAAAAAATAGGATCTTTATCAAGGAACGCAGGTCCAAATTTTAAGTGAATTAACCGTATCATGTGGGGGGGGGGGGGGGTATCATATGAAAGAGCTTCATTAGAATAAGCTAAAACAGGTTTTTAAATATTTTTACGGTGTATATTTTTCGGTTTATGAAGGAAAAATATAAAAAAAATATGATTTCCTCCTTTTATCTACTAGTTTGTACGGAACCCTCGGTGGGCGAGTCTGACTCGCACCTGTCCGTTTTTTTTTAATAAAATTACCTCTGGAGACGACGAACGAGAAGAACGAGACGACGAAATTCAAAACATATCCTATTTATACCTCAAAATCTTGGAGAAGGTAACATGATTAATTAAGATATATAATCACATAATTAATTATAAATTTAAACATACATAATTTTAAGGGAAACCATTTTCGGAAAGGAAACCTCATCCCAAAATGTTTGGGAGAAGGGTGTTTGGCATTCGAATATTCAAGTTGGTCAATGATAACATGATAGGGTTTTTTGCCTACAAATATTTTCTTAGCAAGTTTTAATAACGGGTCCTGCTTGTAGCAAAGCAATAGCTATACTGTATTTTTGATGTATCTTAATTTTGTTATATTTTTGTTTAGTCTAGGTCATCATCATGCATCAGATATAGTATAAATATGTATGTATAATTAATTATATTCCAGTTCTCCCAAGGCGACATCAATGAGTGCCGTAGCCGAAGCGGCAGTAACAGTCAACGGCGCGGCTCCAACTACGAGGGCTCTCACTACCAGGGTTCTGCCTCCAAGGTGGACTTGCTGCGCTCAGCGCTGGATATTGGACATACGCATGGGAAGGGACACATCTCCAACCCCGTGCTCAACTGTCAGCGGAACGCTAATGTCTATAAGGTAATGTTTTTATTGTGTTATGGCGGTAACACCATTGGTCATAATATGTATTAGTTCATGTGCGTCTAAGCGAAATAATCGGGCAATCATCGTCATCATTTCAGCTAAAAAAGTGCATTGCTGGATATATGCCTATCCCATGGATTTGTAAAAATCACCTAAGGGAGCAGCTTGCATCCAGGGGTTTTCTACCACTTATATTAGGTCATCTTTTCATACTGTGGCAGGTCTTCCTACGGTGCGCTTGCCGGAGTGGCCGGTGAGTGGTCTTCACTCGAGGACTTTTGGGCCCCATCACCCATCAGTTCCATTAGAAACAACCAATCGCATTGTTCAGAGGAAATAACACTGAAAGGAACAAGATTATAACACAAATTGTAGCAGTCTGATCTAACCAGTCAATTTTAACAGTGAATCTACAAGAATATTTTTTGTACATACAAATATGTAGAAAATATATTCTTGTAGAATGAGTGACTTATTGTATGGATATTAGACTAGATACGTAGGAACTGCTAATACCACCTAAGAGAAAATCCAGTTTATGTACGTTAGTATATATATTTCGCTGGGTTTATGTTACAACTTTCAAGTAAAGATAAATCGCATGAGATACACATAACAATCGGTCAAACCGTTAAGCTTCAGAGGTTACATAGAAACACGCACACAAATGTCCTAAAATAAATTTTCTTTTTTGTCAGATGGTTAATAAAACTTCACCAGTTTTGATAGATTAAGATAACAAAAGTAATTTTTACAACCAAGATCGTTTTGTCAAATTGAACGAAATATAACATATTCAGTATACCTCATCCAATCTTTCAATTCTACTGCACGCAATATGCCAGGCGCTCTATGCAATACACGAAATAGGTAATTTAAAATAAAAGTAAGTTCGTATAGACTGAGTGGCCAGCTCTAGTGTGAGAGTTACTAGGACATTGGAAGGCCTCTGACTTGGCTTGACGATGGTTGTTTTTAAGAACAAACAATCTGGATCTACTATTTAACATGTCATCTGACCCACGGTAATGCTCAAAAAGAAATGCCACTCATGGTTACCCATCCGAAGACTGACCGGTCCGTCCGTTGTTTGATCGTTCAAGGACACTTGGTAAAACTACGTCACGAGCGCTATTCGATCTAAGATGAATTCCAAGAAAAAATAAATCATACATTAATAATATTACATATTCCAGCAAGCCCACAGCGCACCGAAGCTCGCACTCGTCGGGTTAGTCCAAAGAAACAACATATCGCAGCCGATCCTCTCAGAATTTGACACTAGGCGACGCGACTCCATCCCAGAAGAGGCTGAGGAAGACAAACTTGCAGCTGCAGCCAAACCAGCGAAGCCTACAAAAACTAAGAGTGACAATATCCCTCGACCTCCCACATACGAAGAAGCCATCAAAGAACATAGAAAAAGTTGGCATTCTGATGATAGCTCTCCTACTTAGGTCTTTATAACTATTGTAAAGTCATAAATGTTAGTCGTAATACGTTCATTCACAAATCTGAACGTAACATTATGTAAATTATCAAATTCAGTATTTCGATACGCCTTCTAATGATACTTACGTCCTAATTCTTATGCATAATTTTGCAAGTCCTTTGCGATTTCATATTTCGCTGAGTCAGTGTTGTCTAAGTAAGAATAGATTGTAATTACTTGTAAATATTGATCGGTATTATTATATTTTTGTTTGTTTTGTAAAAATTTTGGCACATTTACACTTTTCTTTATCAACAGTGTCATCTTTTGGTTTTGATGACTGTGTGTTGTAACTTAAGTGTGAATTGTTTTTGTTAAGTTTAAAGCAAAAGTAATTAAGTAGGTACACATTTTGTAAAGGCTTTAATATATTTAAGTCGTAAATAAATATGGCTAATATAATTTGCCTTTGTTAATACATTTGTCCTTAAATTATTCTTATTTAATTTAATAGTTTTCGTTAATACTCTCATACGTAACGACGACCTTTCTATGCTCGTGACCAAATTCATAAGGTATCTGGTCAGGAAATTGGTCACAATTTTGCTCAGTGTTAGTAATAAATGCACTGTAGGTATATCCTATCTATTTTATATTACTTAGTCTTTCTTACGTTACGTGCTATCATCAGGACAGTCCATTTGATTAGTAGTCATAAAAAAACTTCTGTTGATTCCATTCTTGTCAACTGCTTCGTATGCTTTATCCAAAACGGCTGCAGATGGATTCCTCTCCCTTGTCAGTATCCACGCATTTCCTGTAATTAATTACAAATTCAATAACTGCTTATTTTTATAAACATTACAATATTCATGTAATAATGTTTATAAAAATAATTTCTGGACAACACAAGAATCAAAATGGATTCACGGGAAGACTCTATGAAGAGGTACAAATGCGACTTTATTGCCAAGAGTGACCTCTTCGTAAAAGTAAAAGAAATGTTAATAAATACTAGCTGTGTCCCGCAGTTTCACCCGTATAGTGACGGCAAACTATAGTGATGATGAACGATGGCGATGTTGATAAAAAAGTAGCCTATGTCCGTCTCCGTGTTCTCCATGTACTCTAAAGTCGTACATACATCGTCTTTATTTTATACAGAAAATTTTACGAAAATATCTTCTGCCGTTTGATCGTGAATAAATAACAAGCAGAGAGACAGAATGAATTTAAGATTTTCCAATACATTAAAAAATATTGCCTCTCAATTAGGTAAAACTTTTAGTTGACTTGAGAATTATTCGAAGCAGCAGGTGGCAACAATAAGTGTTACGTGACATCTTACTTGCATATCTCACCTTATCTGCATATGCACTAAAACGTTATTATGATACGTACTAGTTCTAGAATTGACTTTTCCTTGCTGGAGAAAAAGAAAAACATACTTAGAATGTGCCAGTTGCTTCTCTTTCCGGGCATACTGCAAAAGTCAGTTAAGGGGCTCAAATTGGTATTTATGTAGGCGATGGGCTGACCCCCTGTCACTGCATGCCAACATTACATCTTACACTATAAAACTATCTAACCCTCTAATGCCCTTTCCCTCCCAACTAAACACTGTTAAAGGTAGCGTCAAACGGCCTTAGGATCTTTGATGCTCTGCCTGACCCATAAGGGATGATAGGCGTAATTTTATGATAAGTATTCTAAGATTACCGAGACGTCACATTTAATTAACCGAGCGAGCGAAGCGTCTCTGCATCAACTGGCCAAATTTTCTTTTGTCAGTCAGTTTGTGATTTGTGAGTTTGTTTGTATGTTGGTACTCGCGTACAGGGCGTAATTTTGAACCAATTTTGATGAAACTTGGCGTATAGGTTCTATGGATTATTTAATTTTTTCGTCTTCGGCGATTTTTGATAGGAAAGGTGGTTCCCATAAAAGGGGGGAAGTTTATTGCAGCGCTAATTACCAACCGATTTTAATTATATTTGGTAGGTAGATTAATTAAATACACAATTATTACAACTTGACGTAAAAATAAACAGAATTGGTCAAGTGATTGTCTAGACATGACAACTAACTTGAGATTGTGTGTAACAGTGAGGGCGCCTGGATGTGCTTGATGCATTTTAGGGCTGAATAATTTTCTTGATTTTACGTTTTCTCCATTTATAAAATTATTTGATGATCGAGTGAGCGAAGCGTCTCTGCATCAATTGGCCAAATTGTCTTTCCTTTGTAATATGGCTTCCTAAGCCAACTTTATGTAGGTATTATGTACAGATGACCCAAGGTGAGCTGCAAATAAGCTCTCTCGCGAGGTCTACTGTTCGTAGAACTACTAGTATTAACTTACTCGTATGAAAAAGTCCAAACTCATAGCAGCTCCAGACGACAGCATAGTTGTCATAGTCGGTGTCGACGACCCAGTACGGAGCAGCGATGTCGACGGGCAGGGACGGGAATCGAACGGACAGCTTGCCTTCGTCAGATCTGCTCACCTGACTCGCCTCGCCTTCGATCTCGGACTGGGCGCCCGAACTGAAATGTGACGTGAAAGAATTCGTAAACAAATATAAAAATATCCCTTCAGCCGTCTACGGAACTGGAGCTTTGTGACTAGTTACGAACTAAACATAATTCATCCTCGTACGACACCCGTTATTATATATTAATATATTTTTTCTTTACAGGAAACTAGGTTTCGAAGCAAGATACTTGTAGTGTTGTAGTTACAGAAGGGTATTTTTTATTCTTCGGACGTAACTATACCCTATTTCATATAGCATGAATTTGGTGACACTTCTGATTTGATAATTTTAGGGATGTGGTCAAGATAATATGGAATAGGTAATTGACGGTTACCGAAACACTATACACATAATGTGTCTGAAAATGAATATGCTATTATACATATTGTTCCTTTAATTCGATTATAAATTACTGCCCAGTAATTAATAATCGACTTAAAGGAACAATAAATAATTAGGAACACCTTGTTGTAATGCTGTGTAATTAAACCTAACTCTCCTTGTTGCGTAGTCGGGAAAAGGTTGTGATGCGCGAGAGAGATAGCTGCGCGTATTGAGCTTCATCATAAGAGTCCATTGTTCGACCATCGTCCGTCTAGCTCACGCTTAACCACTTTTTATGAAGATATAAAATGACTGAATGAACTTATGAAAATTGTCGTTTGTAAAATTAGAAAACACCATCTCATATTAATATTCGACAAAAATTTCAATTTGATCCCAGTTGATTTTCATTCATAAAAGTAATTTTTAGGTTAATAAATTTCAAAAATGATGTTCTTGTATGAAAATTAACTTGAATGAAAATGAAAATTTTGTCGAACACATGTTGTTTTCTAGTTTTCTATTTAATAAGGGCATATAGTCATTTTATATCTTCAAAAATGTTGATATGTGCGAGCGAGATGGACGATGGTCGAGTTACAGACTCTTTATCATTATACGAGTTATCGTCCGAGAACGTAGTCAAGTAAAAGTCAAGTTTAGCTTTTCTTTTGGTGTAGGTTTTCAGGCTATCTATACTCACAAAATACTGATTTGTTTGTTGACGACCCCAATAGCTCCGTTCTCCTTCTGATCGTAGTTGGCTGTTATGCACTTCCCACCGAACTCAAATAAAAAGAAGTACTTCTCAGCTTCGTACCACTTGCCTAAATACTGGAACAAGGGAGGTATACGTGTCAATTTGATACTTATATGATAAATTAATCTTAAGTAAATAGTTTCCGGCAGCCTAGTGGTGAGACCGTCTGACTTGCGATCCGCAGATCCTGGGTTCGAAACCCACGGCACGCACCTCTGCCTTTTCGAAGTTATGTGCGTATTGTTGATTGCCGGCAACTTCAAAACGGTGAAGGAAAACATCGTGAGGAAACCTACATGTCCGAGAGTTCTCAATGATCTTGAAGATGTGTGAAGTCTGTCAACCCGCACTTGGCCAGCATGGCAGACTATGGCCTAATCCTTCTCACAATGAAAAGATGGCCCGCGCCCAGCAGTGGGACAGTTTGTATAAACAGGGCTGATAAAAAAAATTACAAAAGTAAATAATGCAAAGCTATATAACCATTATTGACCATAAAACTACAAGACCAAGTTAGTCTCTGCATTTGAAGAAGAAGGTCCAGAAGAATCTTTAATACCGTGTTAAGCTATCCACCGTGGTCGATCGTCAAACACATCGATACTTATCAGGCCAGTTGGTGGTCAGACGTAGATCTATTTTGTACAAAAAAATCTAGATGTATTTCAATGTCTGTGGCATCGTAGCACTGAACTTTGTATAGGTATACAAAGTTCATATATACATAGTAGCTGATAAACGAATGGACCAATTTTAATAGTAATTTTTAGGGTTCCGTACCTCAAAAGGATAAAACGGAACCCTTATAGGATCACTTTGTTGTCCGTCCGTATCGTGTTGAAATTAAAACCATATACGCAAATCCATAATATTTTGCTGCAGAAAGAAAAAAAATATTCTTGGTGTTCGTAAAAAAAAGTTACAGCCGAATATGTCGTAAAAATCGCACATTTCGACACTCACAAAGGAATCAAAACCCGTTGACCTAGAACTCTCAAATTTGGCAAGAAGCATTGTGTTAGAGTACACGATATAGGAAAAAACTGGAAGTTTTTAATTTAATCACAAAAAAATAGGGTCATTATGCAAGGAATGAGGGTCCAAATTTTAAAGTGAATTTACCGTATCACGTGGGGTGTCATATGAAAGACCTTCATTAGCAGAAGCTAAAACAGATTTTTAAATGTTTTTACGATGTATATTTTTCGGTTTATGAAGGAAAATATAAAAAAATATATATGATTTCCCCCTTTCATCTACTACTTTGTACGGAACCCTCGGTGGGCGAGTCTGACTCGCACTTGTCCGGTTTTTTTTTTAAATGATTGCCAAAGATCGGTGCAACTGGCTACGGACAGCCTCCTGTGCTGAGTGCTGTATGCAGGAGAACAAGACGATGGACCACGTGATATTACACTGTAAAGCCACAGAAGAAACAAGATCAAGATCGTGACTCCTTGAAAAGTCTCCGGATAAACTCTGCAACAGAACATTTGACGCAATGAACGTGAAACAACTCAGCTAGCGACCCAAAGCCGTGCTCCGTTACTTTAAGGACCTCGGTTGGTTTGAGTAGGCTGGCGGGGAGATTGCACAATATACCCCAAGAGGGACGTCAATGCAGGACTTGCTACATGCTTGCAGGGTTACTTCAAATTAGAATTAGAACTATTAGATGTCCATGCCTAGCATGAACTTAAACATGACAGGGACTGGTGGCGCCGCTGTATCAGAGGCCAAGGCACATTTAGGGTCGCTACGCCAACGTAGGATTTTTTTGAAGATGGTATGATCGAGAGGTTTCTTAACTTACATTTAATGAACGTCGGTTGAACCATTTGGAAATTAACGTGGTTTTCACATATTTTTAAATAAAAACTACGGGTCACTCACGTCTGTTTTGAGCCGAAATAAAACAGACGTGAAACAGGCGTGTTGGGTTTTTGTCTGTTTTGTGTGCAAGGCGCGTCACCGACCGAGAGTGACGTGTGTGCTGCTCCTTTGAAAAAGACCGCCGAATGCGGTTGAAACTATAGTCGGATATTTCGGATCAAAACAGACATGAGTGACCCGTAGTTTTTATTTAAAAATGTCGGTCGAACCGCTTTTTTATGGCGGGGTTTCTTAAGTTTTCTAAACTTGTTGTAAATCTATAAATTTGTTACCCGAGCAGCGTCGAAGTCTGTCATGGCTTGCATGCTAGGACAGGGGCCGGGCATCACGATCTGACCATGGCATCTCATCACGATGAAGCCACACAGGAACACGGCTATCGCACGCAGCACCGACATCTGGAAATATTCAGAATAGTTCTGTACGATCATCGTAATTTCAGCTATAACAAATTCTCTAGATCTAGATACTGAGCACAGGCCTCTCCCAAGAATTTCTAAAAATACTAATTGCAGCGGCTAGTCTCAAGAAGTCCACCGCTGAACATAGGCAATTCCAATGAATTTCCAAAAAAACTGCTTTAAAACGGCTAGTTTTAAGAAATCCACTGTTGGATAGGCAGCCCCAGAGAATTAATTTATGACGGTTGGAAGCGATTAGCTACAGGAAGTCTATTGATGTCAGTCAAAATAAATGCGTATATTTGATTTGTGTTTTGTGATCATTTCGCACGGTCTGTTTTTTGCCGTGTAAAAATATTATAGTGCTGTGCTGGACATGTTCGTCTAGTAAGTAGTAAGTAAATTTATTTTACGGATATACAAATTTTAGTACGAACATGAACAATGAATTATCAACTCATGACATTTCCAAGAAAATAATACAAATAAATTGGATTTTATAGAAGTGCTAGACATGACATAAAAAGTTGATACACAGACATGACGTGTACCCGACAATTACTTTGTTTACTTTGGTGCGGAGTTGACACACGTTTTCAAATAAAACGTAGGCACTGACTATTTGCTCTTCTTACGTATTTGTGATAACTGATAACTGACAAACACAGCCTGTACTGATATTACAATGATAGCCACTTATAAATACTGAAAAAATTGCAGTAAATAGCAAGCATTATTAAGGTTCCGCATTGCTACGAGGAACTATAATTTGGCATGACCAAATCATTAAAGGTTCCTCGTTTGTCTGTCTGTCGGTAGATCACATCATCAATTGATGTGATCTACTGTTTAGTCCATTATACTAATGTAAGGTTGAGATGTGTTTTATGAACCACGACACAAGCTATTTTACTACAGTGCAATTATAAAATAAATAATAATTAGGGGTGACCACAGACTTTTTTTTTGCTACACAAATTGTTTGGGGGTATAAATTTCAAACATTAAAATATTTTTTTTTTCATCTGTATACCCTTGAATGTAGTATAGTTGTGTAGGTATTTACGAAGTTTATTAAGTTTTTTTCATATCTTCTATCAATGACCAGCCAGTTTAACCCGCTCTCCTCTTTCTCTTTAATTATTTATTTTCATATCAAACAAATAGGTTTGATTACTTCGCCGGGCCGCCATTCTAAAGACAATAGTAAGTTTAATATACAGTTAAGACTACCCTTATAGGTACATTTTGAGACCGTGCTTATATATATATATATTAAGAAAAAATGTCCAGCAACGAATATAGTAACCTAAAATAATATGAATACCCGAAAGTGCCAAGTTTGCGATTGATTTGGAGATAAAGTTTGCCATATTAAAAACAAGTAAGTTTAGAAAATAAAAAACCCCCGACATAAAAAAATTGCTGATGAAACATAGATAGGAATACTCTCGATAATATTCCCTTTCAAACAAAAGGAAAACTAAATTGGTCCATCCGTTTGAGAGCTATAGTTATATACAGATACACAGATACCACGTTAAACTTTTAACAACCCACTTTTGGGTCGGGGCTTAAAAATTGAATAAGGACAAGTTTTATAGGATAATTATCTACATCAAATATGGGATAAAAATAACTTATACTTTGACAAACAAAATAGGTTGCTATAGTTCCCGTCACGTAAAAAGAACGCTGGTTTGTTCGCGCTTACGAACAAACCAGCGTTCTTTTTACGTGACGGGAACTATACTTGCCTATGGTTTCTTTTGCGAACGAATAAAATAGTGATATAGGAATTTAATTATTGAAGCGACTGTTTCGTGTAAATATTTATACTGCCTTCGCAGACAAAAAAGAAAGAACTGCCTTCTAATAAATATTATAGTTAAATAATGAAACTATCACTTGAATACAATGGAATGCGTATACACACACAATGTACATTTTACTGTATTTTATTGATTTATCATTGTTTTCTGATAGCTATCTTTACTTAACATTAATGTTACTATAAGGATCCCCTACCCATATGAACTACGTCCTTCATCATCATCATCATCATCTCAGCCATAAGAAGTCCACTGCTGGACATAGGCCTCCCCCATGGATTTCCAAAAAGACCGATTGGAAGCGGCTTGCATCCAGCGTCTTCCCGCCACTTGTATGAGGTCATCTGTCCATCTCGTGGCTGGTCTTCCTACGCTGCGCTTGCCGGTACGTGGTCTCCACTCGAGAACCTTTCAGCCCCATCGGCCATCAGTTCTACGTGCTATGTGCCCTGCCCACTGCCACTTCAACTTGCTAATCCGCTGTGCTATATCGGTGACTTTTGTACGTCTACGTATCTCTTCATTTCTGATTCGATCTCGTAGAGAGACGTCTACGAACTACGTCCTTAGTTTTTTTTATATCAAATAGATCATTTTGACCAAAAACTCGTCTGATGGTAAGAGACAGTGTGGTCAACGATGGAGAACGTAAATAAAAACCTTTGAAAAAAGTGATTCATTAATTAGTCAGCACACTACGCCCAAAACACCGTACTCAACGTTCAATCGGCCCACGTTCTTGATGCGTTAAGTTTTGTTGTCATAGTTCGAGAAAAAAAAACCTATTTATACTTCTGGGGTTAATTTCAGCCCTTCTGGAATTGAATTTACCGGAATCCCTCTTTTACCCCAGGTGTTCAGTATTTAAGGAATATTTGGTCCAAATTTCATGTCTCTATAGTTACAGAATTATAATCGTATCTGCGATGATTCCTAGAAAATGAAATTCCTACTTACTTTTACTAAGATGTCCGCAAAAGACGAAAATAATTTGTGTCGCTCATTATGAGTAGTTATTAATACTAAAAAACAATGCCAGCTATGTAATTATAAATGCATTTGCCCTTTAAAAAAAACTTTGCTAAGCCTGCCAATTTTCTTATATTTTTTTCCAAAACGGTTTAAGAATGCACACTGACTGGTTTCATTTTACTACGACTTTGGCTAAGGAACCATTTATAAGTTTCGATACATCTTAGTCATTTACTTATATTTCCTTAACGAAACAAACTTCAAACACCAACTCAAAATATTGCCATTGTCTAAATAAAGAAACTAAACACAGTTAGATACTATTTTGGGCTCAAAACTAAAATGTATGCAAAAGTGAATGACCGCATTTCTATTATAACAATTAAGTTTTGAAATGTCAGCACTTTCTTCAAAGAAAAGCATGACAAATGCGAAGTTGACAGTACGTTTGAATGCAGGTTGAATTCTATAGATAATGAGGACAGAGAAGCAGGCTTCTGTCCCTACTCGTACAAATGAGATACAACATTCAGATGACATACAAGTCAAAGTTTCGATGGTATGATTCTTATACAAAAGTATTTTACGAATTAGATTTTTTTTTATCAGTCCTGTTTCTACAAACTGTCCCACTGTTGGGCGCGGGCCATCTTCTCATTGTGAGAAGGGTAAGGCCATAGTCTACCACGCTGGCCAAGTGCGAGTTGGTAGACTTCACACATCTTCAAGTTCATTGAGAACTCTCAGACATGTAGGTTTCCTCACGATGTTTTCCTTCACCGTTTTGAAGTTGGCGGCAATCAACAATTATTCATACATACGTACGTAGAATCACGCCTATTTATCCTTAACGGGATAGACAGAACTTCAAATACCTTGACACCGTTTGCAGCATTTTACCGTGGTTAGCGGGCTAGATGGGAGAAAGAGAGTGTTAAAACGTTATAAGGTCCATAATTGTCCATGGTAGAAACGAGTATATAATGAAGTTATTGAGGTCAGCGATCATGGCCATCGTCCTTTATTAGCGGTAAATTATATTTGTTAAAGATAACAGGAGATTAATAACAAATTTTCTTCAAATATTTTTATTGGAAATAATGTCTTATTAACTACAACACAACAATATACAGACTCAACTAACTAAACTACTACACAAAAAGCACATCGATCACCCCAGACCGATAAAGGTCTAAAGATAATCCAAATGCACAAACCCACTACCAGTTGGCAGCGTACCCAGCATGCTGACCGGAAATAATAGGTTTTGACATTTTTGGTCAGCGATCTATATGTGTTAAGTTTTGGTGTTTATTTCAACCTATTTCTACAAAAAATATGATTTACCTACCGCCAATTAATCATCATCATCTCAGCCATAAGAAGTCCACTGCTGGACATAGGCCTTCCCCATGGATTTCCAAAAAGACCGATTGGAAGCGGCTTGCATCCAGCATCTTCCCGCCACTTGTATGAGGTCATCTGTCCATCTTGTGGCTGGTCTTCCTATATACGCTACGCTAGCCGGTACGTGGTCTCCACTCGAGAACTTTTCCAATTACTACCAATTACCGCCAATTACTTCATGGTAAAACTATACTCTTTTCGACGATAAATTGGTACAAAAGTATTTTACTTTTGTATGAAAATCAAACCACCTATTAGTTTTCTGAAGCCGTTTGAAGATTTTTGATTGAGCGGGACAAATTTCTCAAATTTGAGGATAGGAGGGAAAATATTTTTTAGTTAAAAAGGATATACTTTCAGATTGGTCTCATAGACATTTCATCAATTTAGAATTATAAATTTTAAAACATCTCCATATCCAAGTAAACAAATTTATGTATTTTGGAATCGGTTGTTCAGTTCTTACATATAATAATAATTATTAATAATTTTGTCTGTAAATTTTCCTAAAAACATAAAACAAATAAACGGGAGAAGTTTGCTGCGACGCCATTTACCACCCATCCAGGCAAACGAAAAATCAAAACTGTACTATGACTTCCGTAAGTATTTATTCATATTATTTGATTAACCGGAAAAAACTCACGATATTAATCGGTCAAAAGAGCGATCTCTTCCAACCGGACTGTCAGAGTATCATCCTCAGGCAAGGGCGTTGCCAGCCCATGGTCCAGGGGGGAGGGGCAAGTTAATAATATGGAGGACGAGAAAAATATGAATTGTAGGTACAGGTACGCTTTGCAGTTGGCTACATTTTTAAATCTCTGCCCTCTCTGCCCCCCCTTGGCGACGCCCTTTTCCTCAGGGTACACAGGGAAACCGGTTGGAAGATCGCTCATTTGACCGATTAATATCGTGAGTTTTTTCCGGTTAATCAAATACTAAAAACCAAAACGTGGTCTAGCTCGTATGTTTTTGTAGGGCAGCTGCATGATGTCATTCTAAACATACCTACTGGCAGTTAAGTTCGTTAGTCACATGTATCTGGGTCTGGGTTGGTACCTGTCCTTGCGAATGCAGCGGTACGGTATTGAGTAACGGGAACCTCCACTTCATGGGATGTGTGCCATGTCATGAGACTAGCGGATACATTCACTTGACTTTAAATGTTTGTTTTAAAGGTTCATTTCATTTTCATTTTGAAGTGAAAACTTCTTTAGCGGCTTTGGGCATTTTTGGGATGGGTAAAAAATGTTAAACTCGCGTCAGGTGTCACGTGACCTGATCGAAAATTCGTAAGACGGACGGATTATAGTCAGAAACCTATTCTAACGTTCTGCATTTAGATGAAATGAAATGAAAATTATTTATTCCAGATGTAAATCCATATCCATTAAATTAACAAATCATAAAATCAATTAAATTAAAATAATTATATAAAATAAGAATAAATAAATGAATTAAATTGGGATAAAAAAGTTCATTATTGTATGTACAAGCGCCGTACACGAAGCGTTAGCGTGTTTTAAGAGTGTACAGCGCCTTCTAGTACGTTGTTATAGAACTAACTTTATTATATGAAGTGTTCATACAATAAAGTTAGTTCTATAACAAAGTACTAGATGGTGCTGTATACTCTTAAAGCACGCTGACGCTTCGCGTACAGCGATGACAGGGTTGTTTGTAAAACACAATATCTTTGGTCAAATCCTTCACTCACGAGTGAGTTTTGTTGCTATTTTATTTTTTTAGTTTTCACTTCTCCCGGCACTCCCGGAGTGCAACACGTTGTTTATTTTCTTCTATTCTCTTACTTTAACCGACTTCCAAACCAACTTCCAAAAGCAGGAGGTTCTCAATATTCGCCTATATGTTTTATTTTGTATTTCATATTTTTTTGTTTGGTAGGTAATAAATACCTCAAACGTAGTCCCGTATAAATTTTATCAAAATCGGTTCAGTACTTAAGTTTTTATAACAAAAAAACTGAAGAAATGTCGTCCAAATAAAGGAATTGCGTAATTTGAAGTTGTTTTTTTCGGTTTTTAAACTATAATTATCGTTAATAGAGTCCTAGTCATAGTTAAAGTCAAGTAAAAGAAGTCGGTCATGTCCTCAGTCCTCGTCACCTTTCAGTGAAGTGATGTTGATTAATTATTAGGTGGTGGTGGCTTGGTGTTAGTGGTGGTGACAAATAGAAGCTTATAAAAGCTTCTATGGAGATTTGCCGACAACATGAAAAGACGCGTAATACCGCTTTATTTCACTTGCCCACACTCATGCACACGTGAATATGTTTTCACCACCATTGTTACACCATTAACATTCGAAATAACATAAGTTTAGGAAAATAAAACGGCAACGACATGAATTTCGGTTGCGATGGCGGCCGGAATATCTTTTATCGTTCTATAACGTTCCCGCCAAAACTCGCAAACAAAATCTTTATTATATCTACTGCAAAAAAAGTTGTAGGGAATATAATGAAGGGCATAACAACTGGGAAGTTTTCTGTGGCGCTGAAACTTTTGGTATTTACTTTATAAAAAATAAAAAATAAATTAGAATGATGAAATAACAGTTAATAAAAAGTGATCCTATAAAAGTACCGTTTCTTCCTTTTGAGTTACGGATCCCTAAAAAATATTTAGCTGCCCATGTCCATTCAAACACAGAAAGATGATTTGTATTAGTAGGTATTGACACGGATCAAGCAAACGGTACCAGAGTGAGTACGCCGAGAATTATAAACCGCTTTGTCATATAATAACGGTACTCCCTTAGAACACAATACTATATGTTAGATTATTCACACCTATGGGATCAAAGCGCGCAGCTATCTCTCTCGCGCATCACAACATTTTTAAACATAAAATCATTGGTTAGGGCTCAGAATACAGAATTTTTCTGTATTCTGAGGGTTAGGGATACTAGAAAAGTGAAAGATTAATTTGTTTATTAAGATAGAAGAAATATTTAAAAAAAGTTTTTCTTTCATATCTTTTAAATTGGCCGAGGAAAATACATGTTTTTAGGGTTCCGTACCTCAATAGGAAAAAACGGAACCATTATACACACACACACACACACACACCACAACAATATGCACACATTCATACACAACTGGGAGGTTAATCTAGTCAGGTTTATTGGTTGTTATATTATCCACTAAACAATTCTGCAAATAAATTATAACTGTACATCGTAAAAATATTTAAAAATCTGTTTTAACTTTTGCTAATAAAGCTCTTTCATATAATACCACATGATACGGCTAAAGAACTTTAAAATTTGGACCCTCATTCCTTGCGTAAAGACACTATTTTTTTGTGATTAAATTAAAATTGTCCAGTTTTCGGATTTTTTACTATATGTGTACTCTAACACAATGCTTCTTGCTAAATTTCATAGTTCTAGGTCAACGGCAAGTACCCCATAGGTTTTGATTCCCTTGTGAGTGTCGAAATGTGCATTTATTACGACATATTCGGCTGTAACTTTATTTTATGAAAACTGAGTAATTTTATTTTTCTTTCTGCAGCAAGATACTATGGATTTGCGCATATGGTTTTAATTTCAAAGCGATACCTTCACGCGTTCCCGAGATGTCTTGACACCCGGACAGACGGACAGACAGACAGACAGACGGACAACAAAGTGAGCCTATAAGTGTTCCGTTTTTTTATTTTGAGGTATGGAACCCTAAAAACCATTGTAGTAGCAATTGGCTTCTAAGAAAGTTTGAAAGATTTAATATCTGTTTTCTGTTTCCATATCTTTTATTTACTTGGCAACGCATTATAAATTACTGCCATTGAGTTGGGGCTAGTAACCTAGTACTATGGTTTACGAGGTTAGATTTAACGAGCTTATGCTTATGTTGGGGTCTAGGTTTATAGATGATGAAGTTAGGAGTTAACAAACATAAAAAAAAAACCGAATTGATAACCTCCTCCTTTTTAAGTCGGTAAAAAACGGTCGGGATGGAACCGGTGTTACGCGTATGAAGTCGCGGTCGGTACCACACCTTCTGGTGTTACATAATTTCGAAGCTGTAAATTATATTGTTTTTTGTTTCCCGCTTCAATTTACGAACTTGAACCTACAGCTGCACTTGCACCGATTGTCCGATATACTTAATTATTAGAGCATACTTTTCTACTTATACAGTGTGCAACAGTGAACGAACAACAGGCAAGCTTTAAGGTTGGTATCAACCGCGCAGCTATATCTCTCTCTCGCACATCAATTTTAAATATACAAAATCACCGAGTAATCACCGAGTAGAAATATTAGACAAGTATGAGACAATTTCGTTGATTTAGATAACAGAAATATTTGAAAAATAATAATAATTTATATTGTCGACGGAGTTTTGAAAAAACATATTTTAAAGAAATAGACGAAAAACTTTTTAAAAAAAAATTTCTTCTATCTAAATGAAAAAAAAATCTGTCTCTCACTTTTATAATATTTCAACCAGGGTTTTTAGTGATGTGCGAGAGAGATAGCTGCGCGCTTTGAACATGCTTTGATATAACATGTTTTATAGAAATATCTAGCTTTGGCTCAAAAACAAATTTCGTAATAGCTAAGGCTGGATAGACCTTGAATCTACGAATAAATATTAAATAACAGCAATGCACCTTTCAAATTAATAATCCTAGGTCAAAGATTTCATCACACAAATGTTAACGAATTATCAATTTAGATTAATTTTATTAGTCATTTAAATTAAGATGCCAGTTTTTGTAGACACAAGTTTTAATCTTTGTTATTTCATGTTACATAATTAATATATTATCATCTGTTGCCGACTAGATCTCAAATTATGACTGGCCTTGTGGCTCAGTTGGTAGTATGTCTGCCTACTGTGCTGTAGGTCGTGGGTTCGATCCCCACCCAGGGCAAACATTTGTGTGATGAGCATGAATATTTGTTCTGTGCCTGGGTGTTCCTATGTATCATATGTATATATTTACAAAAAGTATATATGTATTCTATCAGCCATCTAGTACCATAGTACAAGCTTTGCTTAGTTTGGGCTAGGTGGTGTTGTGTGAAATGTCCACAAATATTTATTAATTTATTTATCTTATCTGTGATTATGGACTTCCGCGAGACTAGCCTGCCCTATTGTCAGGCAACTAGAAAATCATGTGTTTGTTTTAAATGGAATTAAATTTGAATAATACAGAGTATAAAATTATCTAACGCATTAACTCACGCACGACTTTCGCATTAAGCAAATAGGTAATTGAAGTTACACAAATGATAACGTGTGAAGCAATTTTTTCGACACATTAAGGACTTTTTGTTTTGATGAATAAGAAAAATTAACAAAGGTTCCTCGTATTACAAACGTATGATGGGACACGCGTCATACGTAATACGAGGACCCTTTTACATTTTCGTGTTCACACACCCGGCGCCTTAAATAACTGGACCAAACTATTATTAGGTAACATATTACCTGCAGTACAATAAATTAAATAATACTTTAGTAATAAATTAACAAAATAATAATTACAGAATATGATAATGCGTGAGATGTTTTTTTTACCACATTAACAAGTTTTTTTTCTACTTTGATAACAATTTTAGTAATCAAAGTTAAAAAAAATATTTGATTATTTAATTTGAGCCTATTTTGACTCGACAACAAATGATTTTTACCCGACAGATCAAGAAGGAGGTTTTAGAGTGTATCTATGTTTGACCACCGACTCGTTTAATGTTTTTTTTATGCAAGATAGACCAACGCTTGACCACCAACTCGTCTGATGCTAAGCGACGCGCGACGGTGTGACCGAGGATGGAGCTCGTCGACCTAGAAGATAATATCTATTCAATCTAGCCTTGAAAATTCCAAGATTGTTCTCAGGAAACAGAGATGGCGGCAAAGAATTCCATTCGTGTGCAGTCCGCATCTTGAAGCGGTCCAGGTTCTTGAACCTGGACCGATAGCGCTGAGTACGAATTTTTGGTATTTCAACGAGAAATGGGTGGTAATTCGCTTAGAAAAATCAATATGTAATTAATTATTCGTTTTAAATAATATGTAATTGCACACAGTTAATATATTTTTTACATCTACCTAGTACGGAATCCAAATTAAAAATTATGAAGTTTTTATGGAATGACAAACACTTCTCGTGTTATTAGATACCTATCAATGTACGAGGTCAGACCATGTAAGAACTTCGCAAGTTTTTGTGTACTATTTTATAATTACTGTTATTGTACATAGTAGTTCACGGTAACTGTTTTATATTATACATAAAAATGTTTTATGTAGATATTTAAGTGTGTTGCCGCCTAATTATCTTTTTCTATCTTTATCTTTTTAACTAAATGACTACTTGACTGGGCTGTTAATTAAATGGTTTAGTGTAACGCACCACTTTTCACCATTCAGTGTGTCGTCTAGGCGGATCGTTTAACTTCAAAGGACTTGGGCGATTAAAATAGTAATTGGGTAAAAAATATTGTTTACCTTACACATATCTACGATTGACCACCAGCCCACCTGATGTTAAGCGACGGTGTGATCGAGGATGGAGCTTATTATTCTAGAAGATATCTATACTCAATGTTCGAGTTACCCAGCAAATACCATAGACTGAAGGAAGACCATGACCATTTTCCAAAAAAGTCAATGACCTTTGAACTACAACATCTCGAATGTTTTGTACATTTATCACTTTATCTAAAAGTTAATTGGTTATATCAAATTGCATGCAGGGGATGAACATACAACATTTTTCTAAATTGGAAAATTTCTATGGTACCGTAATAAAAGTGGATGGGATATATTAAGTATTTATTTTATGGCTAAGTTATCCCTATTTTTAATCGACTTATAAAAAGGAGGAGGTTCTCAATTCGTCAAAATCTTTATTCTTATTCGTCTTTTTATGTACTTATTTTCTTTTTATTCCCCGATTACTCAAACAATTACACCTGGACCAATTTGAAATTTTTTTTTTTGTTTGAACGGGTATACTTCCCTAATGGTCCCATAGAAATGTTATCAAAATCGGTTCAGTATTTTGAAGTCGGTTTTTTAGTTTTTTAAACGATTACTTGTTAAACTTTGAACTTTGTTTTCTAAACTTTGTTGACTTTTAGCACTTTCGTTTGAACATTACTTGAGATCTATATTGTAAATGGCACTGGCCATATACTTTATTTCCTAATCACCCTTAAATAATAGCATCTGAACATTAACAAATGAAATATTTACTGCAACTACGTAGAAATAAAAAATACACACTATAAATTATATAAAAAACATAATAGTCCAGTATTTAATTTATCACTAACTACTTACCTTGAAAATAGATCACAGATACAAGGCTCAAAACAATTCGTGTATAATAATTTGTTTGTAAGTCCACTTCACTTCCTACTGACCACTTAGGCACCTGTCCGGTTCTAAGGCCGCTCTCAGAGTAACTGCCCACTTCGTCTATACTTCACGCGTCGGTACTACATCACAATAAACATATTTCGGCAGTTTTGTATATTAACCTTCGATGTTGAACTTGATTTGTTGAATTTGAAATGGTGGTTCCATTATGGTATTTACTAAATTTGATTTAGGTTCATGATGTATTTTTACGGGTGGAAGTTGGACATCTGCCTTCAAAATTTTCTAAACAGAATATTATTATCGGCAGCCGATCTCTCAACACACTCTTAATTAAAGAATAAGCAAGATAAAATCGAGCGCTGAGAGAACTTTGAATCGCTATGAGGTGAAAGTAACCTGGCTGGTCTCATTAGCTGATTACATTTTCGTTCAAATTTGGCTTGCCCTCACCCACACTTGCTGCGACAGTAGTCGAAGAAAGAAGTTTGAATTAGGTTTTTTGATATCACAAAAAAAAACATGATTGAGGCTCGATCTGTCGACGGAACTCTAAATTTGGTACTGGAACTTTGTGATCACTTTATTTCATCTTTAGTAGTGTTCTTATAATAATTTACATGTTAGCCTGATTTGATCGAAAAAAATGAGTTGCGTCCAAAGGTGCGTCGCTTCGAAATTCATGTACATATTGATAAAATACATTTTAATAATTACCTATACGTTTAGTCTCCCGTTTTGTGGATTTCATTATGCTCTCCAATTTAATAAAATATATAATGTAAATACTTATAAATATATATGGGAATAATCGATAGATATCTATTGTTAATTTAATCTATTTAGTTCTTACTATGGAAATTAACTTGGTTTTCATACATTTTTAAATTAGAACTACGGGTCACTCACGTCTGTTTTGAGCCGAAATATCCGACTATAGTTTCAACCGAATTCGGCGGTCTTATTCAAAGGAGCAGCACACACGACCGACCGACCGACCGACCGAGAGTGACGTGTGTGCTGCTCCTTTAAAAAGACCGCCGAATGCGGTTGAAACTATAGTCGGATATTTCGGCTCAAAACAGACGTGAGTGACCCGTAGTTTTTATTTAACATCTATTTAGTTCGTTGGCCTCTTTTACGTTTAAATCGTTTAAAACTATTGTCTATTTGACAATTTTAATGTTTGATTCTTTGTTTCTTTATTTTGTAGGTATTTTACATTTCTTATATTTAAAATAGGTACACTACTTACCTGTTTTACATTGTGCTCTATTTTGATGGTTCATTTTGCTGTACTTTGATAGTATGTTAGAAT
Source organism: Lycia hirtaria (assembly GCA_947563715.1). NCBI lineage: Eukaryota > Metazoa > Arthropoda > Insecta > Lepidoptera > Geometridae > Lycia > Lycia hirtaria. The sequence continues at coordinate 3,614,855 of OX387383.1, forward strand.
CACATCGAAGAGGACAAATGTGATATATACAAGTTCTCTGTATTATTATGTTGTTATTTTCAGCCTGAAGTGTGAACTGCTGGGCAAAGGCCTCCCACCGACTTTTTCGGTGTTGGCGGTTTTGTGCGTTTCTTAAATATTTAAAGATAATACGATTTAGACAGAAAACTAGACTTAGACTATCCATAATTATTCCTATTTGTTGAGTGTCACAATTTAAATGCATGTTGTGTTTGCTTCTAGAAAGCTGTTCAGTCAGTCTATGTTATTCATATGTATGATGAAATTATGTTTGTATTATAGCTGTAACATCCAATTTGCAAACCATAAATAAAAAATAAAAAATATTTATATACTTACCTATTTTAAATATTTTATATTCGGCCGATGGGGCCGAAAAGTTCTCGAATGGAGACCACGAACCGGCAAGCGTAGCGTAGGAAGACCAGCCACAAGATGGACAGAAGATATCATACAAGTAGCAGGAAGCGCTGGATGCGAGCCGCTTCCAACCAGTCTTTCTGGTATCCATGGGGGAGGCCCAGCGGATGTCCAGCAGTGGACTTCTCATGGCTGAGATAATGATGATGATGATGAAATATTTTAAATTGCTTAGGCATCATCTTGACCGGCTAAATCCGTTAATAGCGACCTCTGTACCGTACATTCCAATGTTTACTCTTATCATGACGCTGTTGATGTTAGGTCACCGCTTGTAGTGGTTCTGACATCTTATCATAGGTGGCGCTTTAAACCGTAATTCTGTGATAATTATTTATTATAATTACACATACATCTTTTAAACGCAATCATAAAAATATATAAAATGCATTAATATTATCCAAATATCATGATTTACTAATAAACTTTCCAAAAAATACATATTATAAATTTAATTTTGCTTTGTATTGTAACGAGATTCGAAATCACGGTCGTTTTATTGTACTCTCTGATAATTTCGTTAGTTCTTTCGACTGGGAGCGTGGCGTCTCCTGTAATCCGGCTACTCGGAGGTCGGGGCCGGAGGATGGTTTGAGGTCGGGAGTCACTGGTGCTGCGCGTCCCATGTTGACTGGACGTCCACACTAAGCCTGGTATTAATATGGACCTCCCGGAGGAGTCTGGGAGGTGCAGGTTAACTAAGGAGGGGCGAACCGGGCCAGGGGGGAAACCCAGCAGCCAAAAGTCCCCGTATCGGGCAGTAGTGGGATAGCGGCCGGGAGTGGGAGCACAGTATCAGCCTGACCAATACAATCAGACCCGTCTCTTTTGCATTTTTTAGAATAAAAAAAAAAGCCTAACTTTATATTTTGTCTGTATCGCTTTATCTAGTATAAGTATTTTAATCCTATGAACCATACAGTGTGTTTATACAGATTTTTTTTTTTTTTTTTGGGAATATAACTAGAACTTAGCTTAGAACTACATAGGTCCAGCCTGATCAAAACAATCAGACCCGTCTGCTAACAATCAAACTGCTTTAACAAATATTTTTGTAGCTTGTGTCTATGTCATTTTGTCGTCTTATTTGATAATTTTTTTAAATTAAATTCGGATTGTTTATAAGATTAACGATTCAAAAAAGATTAGTAAATGAAATACAATAATATCGTTTAGGTACTTTATTCCTTGACTTGTAAACGCCTGTATTACAAAATGTAATAAAATTCACGTTACTAAAAAAATAATAATGCAAAGCATTGACTGTCTCCGTGTCTCGGAGGTAGGTTTACTTATTTGGTAAAATAGCCCTACAGTTTGAATCACACCGGCTCTTACACTATTTGGATCTATTATATAAAAGGGCTTATCGTCAAGATTACAATGGACAAGAAACATTCACAAGATATATAAAAATAAAGTAGATAAGTCACTCTGTCCTCACATTTCTCGATTTTGTCTAGTAATGTTAAATTATCACCATCGTATTATAGATCATCATCCCTATTTAATCAACTTTAAGCCCTTTTCGGAGATCTACCTAATCTATGGAACAGCAGGCATTTCAGGTTTCATTTCGGGTTTCATTTCACCTTTTTTTTTCTCTGGTATGTCTTTCATGGGCATCATTGGCATCATTGGCATTTTGTCGGGCATTTCTATTTTTTCTTCTTTCTTTTCTGACTCTGACATGATGAGTTCTGGAACTTGCATGGCCTTCTGGTCTTCAGGAACAGGTTCTGCGGCTCTTTCTTGCACAACATTAGATTTCACTTCAGGCTCGACGACCTGTGCATAAAAAATTGAAATGAATACATGCAGTTTATTAGGTTACGAAACATTTATTTTTTATTATATTTTATGTTTATACGCCTATGACTTCTAAACTATTAAGTATAGTATCTAGTATTTTTTCATACTTACAAAAATATATTTCAAACACTACAATTAACTTTTATGTTACCCACTATAATAGATACAATTTAGATTTTTGTGTTTCAGTTAGTGGTCTTAGCAATGAATTTTTGGTCATCTTTTCATCAGTCCATGTTCGTCTTATTAGACGAACATGGACCGGGACATAGGCCTCCTCTACTAAAAGCCAATTACATCCATCTTCACCTTTCAGTTTCCAGTCAAGGTCCACTGTCTTACGTATATAGTCACTCGACCTTGCCTTAATGCGTCCTAAATCAAGTCGATACGTAGTTTCCCACCTCAGCAGTTAGGGGTGCTACGACAGATATGACCGAGTCCCTGTCACTTCAGGCTTAATACGCTGAGCTATGTCGGTGATTGTTTGGCAAATTACTTCGTTCCATAGGTATTGTCTTTTACCACTTAACTAACCTGTACATTCTGAACATCCTTAACGACCGCACTCTTCTCTTCGACGACATTGTTAGCCCTCTCAATGGGCGGCACGGCAGCCGGGTCAGGCAGGATGGTGCAGTCAGCCTGGTTTGTCTTCACGAAGAACGTTCTGGAGATCTTGTACCGGTCGAGTACGTTGTATGCCGTCTGCATGATGTTCAGCGACGGAAGTCTTTCACGGCTCAGGAGCCACACGTTCTCTGAAACATGAGTGTCAGAAATAGTTTAATGACTGAAATATGATTGTGGTAAGTAATTATATGTTTTAAGACAAATAAGAAATAACATAAATAAATAAAAAAATAATCAATTATTTAAATGAAAAGGGAGAAATAACAACTGTTACATAGCCAATACCGAAAAATTTAAATCAAAACTGGGCGTCTATCTAACTAAGTATGTACTACAACTATTTTTTGAGGTGTACGTACCTACTTAGGACGCTAAGTATGATATTTCTCCCTATTCAGTTTATTGGTTTGTTTTGAAGTCGATTAAAAAGAACAAAATATTGTATTTTAGGTTCCCCCATGGGTTTCCAGATAAACTGGTTGAAAGCAGTCTGCATCCAGCGTCCACCTCTTGAAGAAGACCTCTTGGTCTTCCGTCCTTTGTGGCTGATCTTCCCACGTTAAGATTGCCCATGCATGATCTCTATTCAAGAAATTTTTATATTTAGTAAGTATATTGAATACTTCTTTTTTACTTACGAGTGTGTACAGGTCCAAGGCCGCTGCAAGACCACATGACGGCGTAGTTATCATAGTCAGTGTCGAGGATGCTATACTCAGACTCGTAGGGGAGAGGCAGTGAGGAGTATTTCACCATGATGCGTCCCTCTCCCTCGCGTCCGATCATTTGCAGGGAGCCTTCCATCACCCGCTTCATGCCTGTTCTGGAGATATAGTGGAATCATTTCAGAGAGCTATCTTAGGATAGTCTAGTCACTTGATGTATTTATAGACTGGGTGAAGCGATCATGTATTCTTTTATACGATAATATCGTTGCTCGTATATGTATGTAATATAACTGTCCTATCTCATTTGTTCAGAACACAAGTTTTTCGGGCCTGAGATTAGATTTTATTTGTCAAAAATATTAAAAATCTGCAGTTTTGCATATCATAAGATACGAGTATTAGCTTTCATAGAGGTTACTTACATTTTAATTTCACATAGATACTTTTAATGCATTTGCATTCTAAACGTCTGTTTTTGTTATTTGAAAAAATGTGATAGGACAGTTGGTCATGCGAGTGACGATATGAGTGAAAATCTCATTGGGGTGAAGTAAATTTTTTGGCCAACAAACCAACTTAAAACTAGGAAACAACATAATAAATATTGGACAAAAATTTCAAAAATATTTTTTGCGTTAATGATTTCTAATAATTAATTATTTTTATGTACGAAAATTAACTTGGATCAAATTGAAATTTTTGTCGAATATTTGTGATGTGGCTTTCTAGTTTTACAAACGACGATTTTTTTATTTCAAGAAGTCCATGCAGTTTTATATTTTCTAAAATGTGGGTATGCGCGAGCGAGTCTACGGATAGTCCACATGAAAGGGTCAGTCTTCGATTCCAAGTAATACAAGACTAGTGCTTACAATGCGTTGGTGATTTCATTGGAGACCACGATCCTGCCCTCCGGAGTGCTGAGGTAGTTGGTGGTGACGCATCTGGAGCCGAGCTCACTCAGTGTGAAGTACCTCTCCGACTCGTACCACGCGCCCAGGAATCGATTCATGTTGAAATTCCCCATGGGCTGTCAGAAATAATAACCTCAACGCGCGCAGCTATCTCTCTCGCGCATCACAATGCATAACAATTTTTAACATAATATAAAATCATTGAGTAGAGATATTAGAAAAGTGAGAAATGAATTTGTTTATTTAGACAAGATAAATATTTAAAAAAGTTTGTCTTTGATAACTTTTAAATTGGCTGAGAAGTAGGAAAATATATATGTTTTTTACTACTCCGTCACCAGTATGAGTGATATCTGATTCTGAATACAACTTTTTTTTTAATATTTCTCTTATCTAAATAAACAAATTTATTTCTCACTTTTCTAATATCCCTAACCAATGATTTTATATGTTTAAAAGCTGATAAAAGAGATAGGCTCCACCTAAAGATCAAAGTCGCGCCAATCTTCGCTAGTACATTGTGTTTTTTCATATAACATGAGAAAACTGTTTTCTTTACATAAGTATATTTTTTCTATATCTACGGATAAATCTTTTTCAAAATATTAAGTTTCTTATTTTTTAGCTTTAGAGGTAGGTATAACGTAATTTAAATAAAACCGGCCAAGTGCGAGTCGGACTCGCGCACGAAGGGTTCCGTACCATTATCTATAAAAACGGCAACAAATCATGTATGTTGTATGGGAGCCCCCCTTAAATTTTAATATAATTATTTATTTTTAAAGTGAATAATATAACTCAATATTCTGTGAATATTTTAAGCGTCTATATGTTGCCGTTATCAATATCGAGTAAAAACGAGCAAAAAATCACGTTTGTTGTATGGGAGCCCCCTTAAATATTTATTTTATTCATTTTTTTTGTTGTTATAGCGGCAACAGCAATACATCATCTGTGAAAATTTCAACTGTCTAACTTTCACGGTTCATGAGATACAACCTGGAGACAGACGGACGGACGGACGGACGGACGGACAGATAGACAGCGAAGTCTCAGTAATTGGGTCTCGTACTGTACCCTTTGGGTACGGAACCCTATAAAAGTAAATCGTAAAGGATTAGTCATTTATGATTCCAATAAAATAAAGAATCATCGAAATCTGGTAATATCCGCGGGTAGTAATTAGTTTTCTCTTTTTTTATGGAAGATATTATTACTGAACTGGGAATAGCAGCTACTCGTATAATATATTTCAAAAAAAAATTAATCATCTAAATCCATGCACAATTGACGGAGTAATCGGTGAACAAATATAAAAAAAAAGCATTGGTACAGGTGAATTGATAAACTCATTCTTTTTGGATATCGATTAAAACACGTTTTAATATTCGCCACATGAATGGCAACGAAAGCGAATCCACCATCGATCGACGGCGCGGCGGCGGCTCGGGTTGTCGACCGCGACCGGTTGTCTGTGGTCAGTGCCATTATATAAGATGCGATGCTACCAAGGCCACCGGTATGGCCACATCACAACAACAAATACAACTAAAGAAAATGAAAGTTTATTTTACAGCGACACATACTTTCTCCCAAAAATTATACTCAACAGCATATCAAGCGTACAAAAGCAAAAGTAATAACTTTTATTACTTATCATGGAGATTATTCATGTGAAAATATGAGTTAAATAAAATCGTTCATAAACAAACGATGTGTTACAACAAACCCGAATATTTTTAATGTGAAAGCTGCATATTTGTTGTGACACTGGTATGATTTTTTTTTTGCAAGAGCTGTAGGTATTATTATTATTGGAAAAAATTTAGCCCATGACATCCCAAGGGATATATAGACGAATCTACTGACACTGACACCTCGCACATCAAAATCGGTCAAGCCGTTTTGGTTCTAATAAATAATATAGAAACATACATTCATAATCACATATAAATATACATACACCCGAAAAACAATTAAATTCTCCTTCTTGCGCAGTTGTGAAAAAAATAACTTATTCGCGTCAAAAAATAGCGTTGCCAATAAACCAAAGGGTAAGTACGAGTACATTCTGTACGATCAGCGAATCGATAAGTCGATAAAACAGTGGAAAGTAAGAAATAGTAGTTTGTCCACTGACAATACTAGACCTACTGAGAGGTACAATAAAGTAATAATGATCATTATTGTTTAAATAAATCCGGCAAAGTCACCGAGGCCGCAACCCATGCAACGTATGAACACAGTAACAGGACTAATTAGCAAAATGTGCTACTTATAAATCTATGAATATTTGTAATTTCACATATTTTCTTTAAAGTAAAATATTTATAACATAGGTACCTACCTATCTAATGAAAGTATTTTACTATGAAAATTAACGTGGGTTTCACACGTTTTAAATAAAAACTACGAAACTACTTTGATAAAGACCTCCGAATGCGGTTGAAACTATAGTCGGTTTTTTTACTCAAAACAGACGTGAGTGACTCGTAGTTTTTATTTAAAGTAAGTATTGATAAAAGCGCCATCTATCGGATTTTGATAAAACACGATGACTGCGGTGTGCGCCATTACATAATAATAATAATAGCCTTTATTTAATCATCTTAAAAAAAACATTAGGGAAAATAATTTAAATTTAATTATGTGTCACCGGTAGTGAGATTACATAACTAAAGTAAAAATATTATATCGACGACTTAAGCGCCATCTAGCGTCACTTGTTTATGTTAAGACATACGACATTACGACACCGTGATTTAATTATTATTTTGTTGATTTACATCAAAGTGAACCCTATAATTTTAAAAATTTCGAGACTTGTATCTATTACCGTTCGAAAGATACAAACAGACAGAGAGACAGACACCGTAGCCTCACGAATAGACTCCCGCACCCTTAGGTACGGAAGCCTTAAAACTGAAGCAATCGACTTCAAAATGTGCACATTCGTTTTTTCCAGTAATTTTGTTTTAACAAGTATAAGCTTCGAGAAAACTCAAAAACCCCTGTCATAATAAGCGGCTGAATCGATTTTGATGAATTACAGCAACTAATACTCTCGGTGAAATCCTCTTAACAACAAAAAAAAGTTCAAAATCAGTCCATCTATTTGAGAGCTACGATGCCACTAACAAGAAAGAGACACACGTCAAACTTATAACACTTTATTTCTGGGCCGGGGGTTAAAAACAGATTTTTCACAATCAGTTTTAATGACGGAGTTAATATGTGACAACAAATATCTAAAAAAAATACAACCGTATTGAGAACCTCCTCCTTTTTTAATGACGGTAAATAAACCATACATAACGAAATCACGCCTATTTTCCCTTACAGGTCAGCCAGATCATCAAAGAACAGGCCGTTTGACGCCACATTTATCTGTTAGAATAAGATATTTAAAAAAATCCAGCCAAGTGCGAGTACCATTATCTATAAAAACGGCAAAAAAATCACGTTTGTTGTATGGGAGCCCGCCTTAAATGTTAATTTTATTTTAATTTAATGATTTATTTTTAAAGTGAATAATATAACTCAATATTCTGTGAATATTTCTAGCGTCTACCTGTTGCCGTTATCAATGACGAGAAAAAACGAGCAAAAAAATCACGTTTGTTGTGTAGGAGCCCCCTTAAATAATTATTTTATTCTGTTTTTTTAGTATTTGTTGTTATAGCGGCAACAGAAATACATCATCTGTGAAAATTTCAACTGTCTTACTATCACGGTTCATGAGATACAGCCTGGTGACAGACGGACGGACGGACGGACAGACAGCGAAGTCTTAGTAATAACCCTATTTTTACGTCCCGTTTTTACCCTTTGGGTACGGAACCCTAAAATATGATGTGTAATAAATAAAATCTACAAATATAGCAATAAGCACTCACCTGAAAGTCTGGACACCATCCCAAGGAAGGGATCTGCGCCGACGCCGTCCCAACGAGAGCCAGTAGATACAGGGGCCACATGATGGCGACACCAGGGTGCTGACAGGAATGCTTCCAGGACTCCCGGTCTGGGTTTATAAAGGAGCGCTCTGGAACCGGTCCCTAGGACGCCTAATGGGGCTCCTAATCTAGCGAACCCTGCACGGATGCGCAAGCTTCTGCGACAAAAACGGATATGTTACTGTAGTACAAATATAGTGTGGGATATTTATAGTTCAGGTTTCAAAGTGGAGTACATGCAGTGAATTACGTTATCTCTAAATTATAAAATTAAATTTATATAAGTAATAATATTTACTGCTAAGAATATTAATGTGGCGACCTACAAGTCGTATCGCTTAGCCCACGGGCTTATTTGACTAATGTCAACCCTTTAACCCTTTAAGCCTTATGGCTCAGTTGGTAGTATGTCTACCCGCTAAGCTCGTGGGTTCGATCCCCACCCAGGGCAAATATTTGTGTAATGAGCATGGATGTTTGTTCTGTGTCTGGGTGTTTCTATGTATCATATGTATATATTTACAAAAAAAAGGATATATGTATTCTATCAGCTATCTAGTTCCATAGTACAAGCTTTGCTTAGTTTGGGTTAGATGGTGTTGTGTGAAATGTCGACAAATATTTATTTATTTATTATTTAAGGGCAACAAAACATATATTTTCCTACACCTCAGCCAATTTAAAAGATATCAGAGAAATTTATCTATTTTTGACGATGATCGCCAGCTGCACGCACGAAAAAGGATGATTCATTGTCCCGTTACGCTCATTGTCCCGTTATGCTCATTGTAACGGGAAGTGTTTTCATCAATGTTCTGTTATGACGTTGTCACGTTAAACTATCGTCCGTAAACCGACTTTACAGACAACCAATTTTTTTAATATTTTTCCTGTCAAAATAAATTCGTTTCTCATTTTTAACCGACTTCGAAAAAGGAGGAGGTTTCGATTCGTACCGTATTTTTTTTTAATGCATGCACACGAATAACTCCGTCATTCGTGAACCAATTTTTATGTTTCTTAAATTGATGTATAGAGAAAGCTACCAAGTTGGTCCCATAATTATTTTAGAAACATTGCTTTATTACTTTTTGAATAATCTCTAAAAGTAAAAATATTTTTATTGTATTCCTGAGTGAGTGCGTCAGATTATAGAATCGCAGAGTTCCACTGACACGTTTTTCTTTGCAAAAGTGTAAAATGTTGAGGTTTTTCGTATAAACATCTGCACATTTTCTAATCTGCGACGACGAAGCATTTGACATTCAGTGACAAATGTCATTCTTGAAAAAAAACGAGCGGGTGAATAGAGGTCTTTTAAAAAGTGTTTTACAATCGTGAGAGATTTATTGAGCTTGAAAAGTTAAACCTACTTACTCCTCATCCAATGTGTTTAAGGAAAAAATAGAATTACTTCAACGCTTGAGCGCCTTGTTTAATACAAGTAAACGAAATAACTTCTAACTAAATAAGTCGGTTGTTTCAGTTTTTTAAACTTTTAAATTATTCTACTATCCCTACTCAATAATTTTATATCTTTAAAAATGTTGTGATGCGCGAGAGAGATAGCCGCACATTTAATGTGGTAAAAGTGAAAATTTGAGCATCACTGTATCCGCTGACGGCATGATCGCAGGCATGCCCTTGTTGGGAAACCTGGCCGCATGTGTGCTAATAGGTTTCTTTATTTGTTTAGTCATTCTAGAAGCCAGATGTCTCGGGAATACTAATATACTAGCTTAGTAATATTATATGACTAGACATTTCTCTAAGACTATTTTTTGTCTCAGCAAATATGGTTTCAAATAATCATTTCCGTTTTCAACAGGCGAGTTAGCGGTCAGCCCTTAAAAAAATTAATTCGTATCTATAATTCTTCTAGATCTTAGCTTTTATTAACGCAATGAAAAGTGCTAGGTGCTAATTGAGGCAGCTAAATAATGAGCTCAAACTCGATAACTCAATTTTACAGACGTTTAACATAATTATGGCAATTTAATATTAAGTTTTCCGTACTCTCATTAGAACTCTGGCAATAAATGTATCTAATGAAAACATGAACTCCTCGCACCGGTAAGCGCACTGTATTTGTCTGTGGCACAATGTAGGAAGACCAGCCACAAGATGAACGTAGGTTCTTATACAAGTGGCAGGAAGACGCCGCTAGCGGCCGGACGCGTGCCGCTTCTAACCGGTCTTTTTTTGAAATCCACGGGGAGGCCTATATCCTGCTGTAGACATCTTGTGGCTGTGATGATGATGATGAACTTCAATTCCACCTCCATGGATCTATCAATAAGTAATGTATTACGTTGTTGTGAAAGTAACATATGTGCGCCGAATTTAACGTAAACGGACCAGTTGAGGTCAAAATTTAGCCGATTTTAGGGTTGATTGTTTTGGAAGTTTAGTAATTATCTAAAACTAGCTGACTGCTGTGTCCTGCGATTTTACTGAAATATACTTATAAATATACTTTTAATGAAAATCAGTGACTAAATAAAGTCTATGACGATCTCCAGGTCCTAAACTATCTCGTAATGATCGGTTCAGCTGTTTTATCATGACAAGGATAGAGACAAAGTTACTTTTTACCAGTATTTTGAAATTTTTAATTATAAATTCTGTTGCCGCGCGACCTACGCCCTTCCAAAATATGTTTCTGTTCTTCTTCTATTTATGTCTTTTGTGATTTCTATTTCGATCTAGGTAAATATTAAGTGAATTCACTTTTGAAGCGATGATAAAATTTGTCTAATTTTAACGGCCTAATCAAAAAACTTTCTTAACTTTAAGCATTGCTCAAGATATTTTGTCAACTTCTCCCTGTCACGTAATTACACTTGCGGAAACAAGACAGATAATTTAAGACGACGGTTAAAGTTAAGTAACGTTTTTCGGTAAGGCCGTCACTGTTCGTAACAGTTCTTAGGAAAAAGAAATGGAAAAAGATTACAGGAAGTCCTGGCTTAGCTAGTGTTTATGTAAATCCTCACCGGCGTAAGGCTCAATTTAAAACAATCCAGACCTAAGAGGCTAGTAAAGGCTCATTCTCCACAATTATCCGGAGAACCAAGAATGTTCCCACTGGACTTCGAGTAGCAAAAAGATGCAACTCCCATCTGCTTACCGGTTTCAACTGGTCCTGTTTATTTTCTATCTTTCGCTATCTATTTGTGTAAGTCGCGCCCGTCGCAAGTGACTATCCACGCGGAATTATGAATTTACGGACCAAAATCAAATATGATTCAGCTAGAAGAAGTGCAGGTGTTGTTTGTAGCTTTTTAGAAAGCAAGTTTTTAGAGTTGGTGGTATAGTATATCAAAAAACAAAAAAAAAAATTGACCTATGCTGTCCCACTGCTGGGCAAAGGTCTCCCCCATGTAACGAAACAATATATAGGTTAAATAAGTATATCATAATTATATTCTTTTAGTTATAAATATCAAAATTTAAGGAATTCTGCGGATCGATGAAGATCTACGAAAATACAAATGGTTAAACTCACTACGGGTTGGCAGCGAACCCATTATGCCAAATGGAAATTTCATTATCATTTTCGTATTTTTTCATTTGGTGTACAGTAAAAAAGTTTTTCACTCCTCTTGCTCAAAAAGTCTTTCATTGCGGCGTACTAGAGCGAGGAAAAAAATTGCATATTTTGCTCTAGGGGAAAAAGTTTTTAATTTTAATTTTTATCTGTACCAAAGAGCCTTCATAAACGAAACAGTCTTTATTCAAAAGTAGAATAATCATAAATAATGACTCGACTTATTACTGTTTCATAAAATAATAAGAACATCATATTTTTGAAAATGGAACTAAAAACGGCGATCTCTTTGGAGTATACTTACATTCTCTTCGTAAACATCTCGTTAAATATCCAGAATTGTACAAATTGTACATTTCATTTTTACTATAATAAACTTTGAATTATTGTATTGGATTATTTTTATTCGCAATCGTTGTGAAAAGTAGAGTGTAACACACGGCGCTAAAAATACATTGTAACTCGGTTTCTATACTAAGTAAAAGTCTACCTCGTTACAATGGGTCTTTGTAGCCCCCTTGTATAACAATCTACTATTTCTATCGAAGTATCTATAAACCTGATATTTTTCTTACTTGTTTTTAGGGTTCCGTACTTCAAAAGGAAAAAACGGAATCCTAATAGGATCACTTTGTTGTCCGTCTGTCTGTCTGTTTGTCTGTCTGTCCGTCTGTCCGGGTGTCAAGACCTTTATTTCGGGAACGCGTAAAGGTATCGAGTTGAAATTAAAACCATATACGCAGATCCATAGTCTCTTGATGCAGAAAGAAAAATAAAATTCTCAGTTTTCGTAAAAAAAAGTTACAGCCGAATATGTCATAAAAAACGCACATTTCGACACTCATAAGAGAATCAAAACCTATGGGGTACTTTCCGTTGACCTAGAACTATGAAATTTGACAAGAAGCATTGTGTTAGAGTACACATAGGAAAAAATCAGAAAACTGGACATTTTTATTAAATTACAAAAAAATAGTGTCGTTATGCAAGGAATGAGGGCCCAAATTTTGAAGTGAATTAAGCGTATCATGTGGGGTATCATATGAAAGAGCTTCATTGGCATAACCTAAAACAGATTTTTAAATATTTTTACGATGTATATTTTTCGGTTTATGGAGGAAAATATAAAAAAATATATGATTTCCCCCTTTTATCTACTAGTTTGTACGGAACCCTCGGTGGGTGAGTCTGACTCGCATTTGTCCGGTTTTTATTTTATTTAAGTCGCCCACAGATCTTTATGGAAATCCACGGGGAAGATATGTCCTGCAGTCAATGACGTTTCAAGCCTACAGTGAATTTCTTGCGGCTGAAATGATGATTTATGATTAAGAAGTCAACGTCAAGCAAATAAGAATGTTGTATACGTAGTAACAAATCTATTCACTCTGACCTGAAGATTTATACGTTATTTCTCAATAGAACAATGTAGGGTGTAGGTCATAAATTAATTACTAAACCTACTATTCTTAAAGATAACTCTTTCAATGCATGTGGATTCAATATTGCGACAGATGTTGATTGAAAGCATGTAACATTACAATGCTCGTACACAGCTAGTTTTTGTGTTCTAAGTGTCGATATATTCTATCTACAAGTTACAAGATGTAATATCTTCCATTGCTTTTAGAAAACGTTCTATATTAGTCTGCCATTTGGTCAGCGTATATTTTACATACCTACTGATATTATATAAAGATATAATCAAGAAGGTGTATTTAAGGTATATTTAAAAAAAAACGAATTAAAATTTTCTAATATTATTTTAATACTTTTTTCGTTTTTTTTTTGCTTCTCGCACATCATGTGCATTTGCCATAATCAAGTTAATATATGAATACTTAAAAATTTACTCGAAAGTTTTGTTTTAAAAACCAAACTAATTTTCATGAAATTTTTATACGATTAATCTAAAAATATGTTCTCAAAAAAACTAAATCAGCTCATAAATAACGGAGTTCTACTTCAGAGGTAAACTTCCTCCTTTTTGAAATTGGTTGAAAAGTAGATTCTATTCTGTTCAAGGTAGGGTGTAACGCTATGATCCTTCCCGTCACTGTGACATTAATTATAATGTAATTGTAATGTAACTCCCAGTTCTATGGTTACAACACTTTTCCTTAGGTTACGTTTTCGCCAGGGATTTTGTAGTACACGATTTGAAGTCCTCCAAATAGAGGATAGGTCCTGGTTCCTTATGATGGAGCACCGCACGTTCACTATATGGCATGGAGATGTGCCATATCCTTTTCATAACAGTTCTGCTTCATGGACTCTCAACTTCTCATTTAGCACTTTTCTGTGCAGAGGTTAATTTTGAATGTCCAGTTATGGTTCTATCAAAGATCTTGAGCTGTCTTCTGCTGAGAAGAAGTAGTTTTCTACAGAATTTCTTATTCAAATCTGAGCAGCAGTGCTATTCAGTGTACACCGTTCTTGGACTTCATATCATCAATACATCGAAGGTTTCGTTATCCCGGATGTCAAAGTGCCTAAGTCCCATTACAAACAAATACTCAGTGAATATGGTGAGGATATTTCTCTAGGAAAGCAACTGATACCTGTGGATTTTGGCATAAAACTGTGCGGCGGCGAGGCGTGTCATTACCAGTGCCAAACAAACTAGAAAATTGACTTATGCGCAATGGTCAACGCATTTTATTTATGACCGGCCCTGTAATCCTGTAAGCCAGGCTTAGTATTACTTTATTACTGCCACCTTCTAAAATAATAAAATCCACACAAACTTACATAAATATTTTCTTTCCAATTTGTAGTATTTTTAACACAAATAAACGCCGGCAATTTATTCCATTGGCTGTTTGGATTAGAAAGATAGAACCGTTCAGTACGAATTTTAAGAAAACCTACAATGTATTATAACTATGTCAATTTACAATTAGCAAGTAAATACAGTAAACTGGACTCACCTAGTGGCAAAACAAGAGTGCCCGTTCAACGGCGATTGATGTAGGCCGCGGAGTAACTAGGGCTTCTGCTTTCAGCACGACCACACGTAATAGAATTAGCTACTCGTCGAGCCGGACTTAGCATGTTATGCTTAAAGAAATTACTTACGTATAGTCATTTTTAGGGTTCCGTGAAGAAGAAAAAAAGGAACCATTTTAGGAACAGGTTCTTTTCTTGATGAGGTTATTATGTGTCTATCTCCTTTCGATGCATAATGCCAAATAGCTTTCTGTCACAGTAAAATTAGCTCCGGATATACCTTTTTAACTTATAATAGGAACTGAATTGATTAAGTAGCAAATAGGTATATCTACTTATGTACCTAAAAGCAATGTGACGTATAAATAAAATAAAGTTTAAATTATTTTACGACTAATATCTAGGTATATTAAACAATCTACTTAAAATACGCAATTTATTTACCTAGATTACATATTTTTTCAAGTATGTAATTTTGTGTTAAAATAAAACGGGACATGTGCAAGTCAGACTCGCCCACCGTGGGTTCCGTACAAACTAGTAGATAAAAGGGGGAAAATTTTATATTTTCCTTCATAAACCGAATAACTACCTAACCTAACCTTCATAAACCGAATAGCTTATGCTACTGAAGCTCTCTCATATGATACCCCACATGATACGGTTAATAAATAAATTTAGTTGATAAATTTGGACCTTCATTCCTAGCATAAAGACACTATTTTTTTGTGATTAAATTAAAAATGTCCAGTTTTCGGTTTTTTTTCCTATATGTGTACTCTAACACAACGCTTCTTGTCAAATTTCATTGTTCTAGGTCAACGGGAAGTATCCCATAGGTTTTGATTCCCTTGTGAAAGTCGAAATGTGCGTTTTTTTATGATATATTCGGCTGTAACTTTTTTTTACGAAAACTTAGAAACTTCATTTTTCTTTCTGCAGCAATATACTATGGACCTGCGTATATGGTTTTAATTTCAACTCGATACCTTCACGCGTTCCCGAGATAAGGTTCTTGATACCCGGACGGCCGGACAGACGGACAGACGGACAACAGTGATCCTATAGGGGTTCCGTTTTTTCCTTTTGAGGTACGGAACCCTTAAAATCGAGTTACGTGTTAAAAATATAACCCTTTAAGAACCCCCTCCTTTTTAAAATCGGTTAAAAATAAAAATAAGTGTAGTATAGGTAAGTATAAGTAACTAGCTCGTTAAACAAGTAAGTACGCACTTGGATAAGAAGTCTATCGTCTTAAAATATCATGCTAGATCTCTCATTCCTGCATACGTACTTTGCAGTTGGAATGTATAAAAGAACATATTTCAATATTTGATTTTAAATTAGATGCGGTTCTCCTCAAAATGACAGAAGTTATTTTATGATTATGCCCATCGATTGTGATACTAAGCATTGGCTACGGAACCCTAATGTACTACGACTACTACGAGTGTTTTGGCACGATCTTTTATATTTATATTTTTTATTCAAGGTTAGTTTTGAGCTTGCCATCCAACTGGGCCTATGTTAAGTAAGGTTGCGGTCTACGATGGAACGCACTCACAAAGAAACGCTTTTACTCGTGTTTTAAAAACATCCATATTATAATAAATATAAACTGGTTGTTTTTAAATCGCGTGTGTAAAAGAAACCGATACATTTTATCGGTTCTTTTTACAACGAGCGTACTCCATCGTAGACCGCGATGGCTGCTCACATCAGGTAAGCTGGTGGTGAAGCTAAACGTCAACCAAAAGCTTTGACATAAAATTTGTTAGCTCAAAATCAGCTTGTCATAACAACTCTCTAAAATTAGCCAAAATTAGCTATATTCAGCTATTCAGAAAATACGAAGGTGGCTCCTTCATTTGAATGTGGCTGTTTCAAAGTATATTTTCAATTGTTTAAATAAAGACATCTATTAGGTAGTGTCTGAACTAAAAAACTAGCTAGTTCTGTTTAAATGGAGATGTTCCATGTATTTAGGCTGAGGCTGGTAACATTTTATAAAGTTAGTATTGCGTAGTTTACGGAACATATTTTTTTGGTATGTAAGTTAAAAAAAAACGAATATGACTAAATTTTATAAAGGACATATTTGTATCCTCCTTCTGTCTCTACCATGTACCATAGACAAATATTTATCTCATGATGTCTACAACATAGTTTAGGTGTATAAAACCTATGTCTATACAAGGCCATATATTTTTTCTATGGTCATACGTATTGCGATGATAGTGGAATTCAGTGGGCCCTAAATATGTTTCTTCTCTCTAGACTTACTGTCGCTTCATTGACTTTCTTATAATCATTATCACATTGGCTCTATGTGTGCATTTATAGCAGCCTCGTTTGTGATATCCTATTGTTTTCGCTGAAATTATGCGTAAATAGATTGAATAGAAATATAAAATAGAAATATGCGTTTTGTGTGATTCCTAGGTATTTTATAACACCTGCTGTCTAGAAATATTTCTCATCATACTTCTTCTATCAGTACCTATTATTAGAATAATAAATCAGAGTATACCTAGTTACCTTATCAATCAGATTTATAATAAAAATTAAATTAAGTGACTGCATTTTATTAAAACCTTTGTACGTGTATTTAATTCATAATTTGGGTACTTAATTGTTTAAAATTTACTTCATCAAAGAACACAGAACACCAATTATTTATCTTTCTACTACTTAATAAACAAATAGTGTAAGTGTACTGACTAATCACATTGTGGAAAGTGCTACGCTAAGGGTTGGTTTTCTAAATATCAGAACTACCCAATTCTAAACTAGGTTAGACTGATTTTTAGTTAATTTCTTCGAAATTACGGTAAGGTTCCATAACTTTATAGCAATTTATCTAATCATTCGATTATTTAATATTATCTATTGGCAACACTTTCCAATGACTCGTAAAAGAAAGATGGTAGGCGGCGAAAGAAGGAAATGTGGTAATCACAGTAATTGGATTTTAAAAATTATTTTGAGCAGAAGTTGGCTGTGATTGGTTGTTGTAAAAAAGTAATTTAAATTCGTTCATTTAAAAGAAATAAAATATAAGTAATTTATTTCTGTACGTGCAGGGTTTTCCCTTCGTAGTGTGGTCGACTCATGTAAGTAATTGTAAAATGAACAACAAATAAATTGTGTAACTAAAATATTTCTCGTTATTTAATTTACTATAGTAAGAACACATTTTTTACAGAATGTTAATAGTCTAAACAATATCTACAAAAATTGTACACTATATGAAAACTTAAGGAATAGTTTTTTATTAATTTACAAATTAACAGAGAAAATCAATATTAAAGTTCAACAAGATTAAGTTAAGGTTTATTATTATTATTAATTAAACATATTAACTAATTATTATTTACATGCTTAATACCTATTCTTATCAACGACGTCATGTTTAAGACATTCGAATCAGCGTTTTTATTATTTTCAAGTATTATATACATTGAATTCCAGTTTCCCATTAGGAATTATCAGAAAATTCTTGAATATTTGTGAGTAGAGTCAAGAATGGTATTCAAGGCAAGGCTTATTTCAAAAGATATCAAAAAAATACATTTACGTATGGTAAAATTGCATTGTCGTCGTCGGTGTATCACAACTCTTAAGCGCTAAAAATGGTTTCATAAATGTGTATCTTTATACAAATTACATTTTTCAAAAATACGATTTGTTCGAGTTGGCGCGTAATTTACGTATTATCGGCAGTACATAACATCATGTTCTGTTACAGTCACATTCAAAGTCATTTTGAATCTAAAATTTCTCATTTTTTTTTCTTAAAATGTAAAGCCATATTTGGCCTCGGTCTTTGAGCCGGTTGGCCTGTGAAGTACACAACCGTGACCAAAAAACCAAAATCGAGTACAGCTTTAAGTTTTACAAGAATTAAATAAGAAACATCAGAACCAAATAAACTGAAACTACGATACATAATGTGGAAGATAATTATTGTCATGCAGTCTCATAGTTATAATTTGTAGTATTTATCAAAAGATGGCGCTTTTTATAGATGAACACAGTTTTTTTTATTAATTTTACAGTAAATATTGCGCTCTGATTTTATAACAGGCATAATGGAAAACTATCTAACAAGTTGGAAGACAGCGTTTTCGACCTACTTATAATACAAAAACAATTATCACATAGAATCTTATATTACATACCTCGAAATCACAATCCTTAAAATTAAATTGTTCCCCAATTAAAGAAATCGTCAATATGACGTTGAACATAATACAAAACAAACAAAAAATCAGGTATAACAAAAGGTAACGATTGAAAAATTTAAAGCGAGTCGACAATTTCATAGTAATCTAAATTATGAACAATCTTGTTGGTAACTTTAGTTTTTTTTAAAACACAATATATCCTAAAAATAATTGCATTGGAAGAATTTAAATATAATGAAGATACGGCTTTCAAATATATAGGTATATAGAAGATGTTTAAGGATCTTGCGTTTGTCATGATTCATTGAATTATCATCTTTATAACTTACCTGGTCGTGCAATTCGAAGTCTGATTACGATTCAAAATTCTCGCTTTCACTTTTGTCTCGTTCTGTTCATAGTTGAGGGAGCAAGACAAAAATCAAAACAAACCAACCGTGAATTGCAATTAAACATCACTATACAAGTCCAGATTTTATATGTATTTTCAAATATATATTAGACACAAAATGAGTATTGAGAATTATTTAATTGGCACTATTGGTAACAAATAAACAAATATGTGTATTACAACAGATAATATCGAGGTATCGGATGCAAAAAAAAAAGGAATAAACAAAAACAGTTTTTACGAAAAAAAAAGAGTAATAAAAATTGCATTAAAAAGAGAAGCCTTATAAATATAATTATCATTGTACATCCAGCATTCACTAAAATTAGCTTTATTACAACTGGCCACAATAGTGTTTAAAAGCGACATGGAAATACATTCCGAAGATTTCAATTAAGCTAAAGTAGGTACTAGATAAGAGCAATAGTTTGAACATAATGCCTGAAAAGCTTCAATAGCTAAAATATAAGTGGTAAACATAGGATATTACAAGAGTACTGGAGTTGGAAAATTTCTATAGAGAGGACAGTGTTAGTAGCTACAAAGATGAGATTATTAAATCGGTACCTATACATTACTTTAAAATTCAAACATTTCAGGTCCCTTTAATTTCTCTTAATTGTACAGTACACCAAACATCTCTTCTTAAATCTTTGGTGCTCATCCACATTGCAAATATTGGAATAACAGAATGGAAGGAATACATACGTTATGTTACGAACACATTTTTTATTATTAAGTGTTAAATAATTATATGATAATCCTAATATTGAGATTGAAACTGTCATTAAAAAGCTGCGAAACAACAAGTCAGGTCATCATTGGAACAAAGAAATAAAAGTATTCATAAATTGTATCAAAATAAGTAGTTTTAGGAAGTTTTGAATGGATGTGAATATAGTGACAGACACTTCTATAGGTGCCTATAATTAAAGGATTCGCCCTGAGTAACTAATTGACAATCAGATAGATAGATAACTCTTTATTAAAAATCCACAAATACAGAAAAAGAAATACAGAGAAAATATAATTAATAGCTAGGCTTTTAATTGGCAACCTTATCGCTTAGAGCGATCTCTTCCAGGCAACCAGATTCATAGAAACATAGCGTACAGATTCATAGAAACATGGAATTTGGAGGGTACACTTGTGGAGTATATAAGTATCCACTATGAAAGAATTTCTCAACAACAAGATGTACAACCGCGCAATGTTATCAGTATGTATTTGAATTTATTATTAAATTAATATTGATGATCAGCATTAACCTTATCCTAAGTTCCAATTTTGACTAGAATCATTGGCAGTATACTTTATGAAGCATATCGCCAATATTTGGTCCTGTTTCGTCACTACGCTAGCTTCAAGATACTGATTTAAATTAGGAGGTAGTTAACGTGACGCTTTAGGAATTCGCAACTTTCCTCTGACAAACTTGTCTATTTTCTATGCTTAAGGAATTAATGTGTCGGTGGCTTTTATAATAACATTTATACTAATGAAACATATCTTTCAAATAAATACTATCTTGGAAGGTATTGGTCCCGGATTATAATTTTTAAACAAATTATAACGATTGGACCCGTTCGGCAAACATGTAATTTTTAAATTATTGTTTAACATCAGATCCGCGGCAAAGCGCCGCGAATGCCTCACTATGAGTATCGCTCTGCGACATCACACAACTTACAACTAACAACTTAACAATATTCCTTCTTAAACACATATCACATTTGAACTCTCGTATCGAGAGAAGACAATTTCAAAGTCCAAAGTAACGCGCATGCCCGCGTCAAGGGGGTGACCGTCATTCATGCAGGTTTTTACTGAGTAGCAAACTATTATGCGGTCCCGAAAGATGTCTGATGAGCTCTGGTAACGCTTCGAACGTGAGCTGGCAGAAGCAACAGTTAAACCGTCCGGCAGTGTTGGTCCGTCCGTCGTTCTCACTCGACGATATCACATTGCGATGCACTGAACATAAATGTTTCAGTAAGTGGGCTTTCTGTTTGAACATGGCGACGCAGAGTCGACAGGCGAAAGGTTTTTCTCCCGTGTGTACTCGGAGATGAGTCTTGAGATTCCATGACATTCCGAACTGTTTGCCGCAATATTCGCAGCGATACTCTCGGACTGGGGCTTGTTTACTCGAGCCTTGATCGTTATCGGTCGAAGGTGCGTCATCGCCACCCATTTGTGGCTGACATAACCAAGGTCCCCACGAGCCAGCGCTGGGCGGTCTGTATTTGAGAGCATCTTCGTGCGTCACTGTTGGAGGAGTGACGCTCCTTTCTGGTAAGTATGGTGGTGCCGACGCACTGAGCGGGTGGTGCAGTGCACTTAACCGCGCCGTAGCAGCTACTGCAGCTGCCGTCGCCGGACCTTGAGTATATCGCAGGTGTGACATTTCATCTAAGTAACTCGGGGAGAATGATACGAATGGGGGATTTTGCGAGGGTGAATTGTGGAAGCCAGGTCTTCTTTTCCGATGAGGTGTTACGACGTAGTTTTCAGGCGATGTTTGAACAAGTGACATTAGATCTTGATCGGGTGGCTTAAGATGGGCATAGTCTTCTAATTTGACAGTCCGTAAATCCAATTCGGGAGGTTCCAAGTAGTGTGATTTCCTTTTGGTTCGTTCGATGCCTCGACCCAATCGGTCGTTTAGAAGTTGTCTCCGATAAATTGTTCCAGGTGGTGGATCTTCTTGACTTGATGATGTTGATCTTCTCCTGCTAATATTCTGAAATGAAAAAATAATTCATTAATTTTAGACACAATAGTAATGTATCTTTTACGTTTGAATAAGACATTATTTGAATTATTTACCTTCGCTGCTACTGTTTCTACATCTACATCTTGAGAGTCATCATGTTCACTGCCGGTGTTCTCTGATGTCCTTGCCACAGACAGATTAACAGGGTTGGAAGAACTTCTTCTCCTCGCTGTCAATCGTCCGCATTCTTTGTCTCTTTCGCCTTCCTCTTCATCTCTTTCATCGTTACTACTCGTGGACATGCTTTCTTTCTTTATACTCATCCCTTCTGAATCTCTATCCTTGTCTTTACTGAACCCTGCGCTAGGCGTGACTCTTTCACTCTCTGAATGTGAAGATCCTGAAGGTGCATCATGTTTACTACTTTCATTGCTGTTAATGTCGGTTTTGAGACTCTTTGCTTTTAATCGTTCGCATGATCTGTTTCTTTCTTCTGCTTGCTGGCGTTCTTTTGTTGATTTCCATACGTCTGATTTGATTTCTAGGAGTTCGAAGAGTTCTTGCATATCATCTATTTCTCCTGACTGAAATTTAGAGAAAATATAAAAAAAATTAAAATGCATACCAGAAAGATTAAATAAAATATTTCAAATATGGCCATATAATCCCAAACAACCGCAAGAATACAAGTATAGAAGTGACACAAGAGACTGTATAATACATAGCTTAGCAATGATCTGAATATGTGCGTGATAAATGAAGACAGTATACGTCGCTTGTACCTTTTAGGCTCATAGCGAATTTGTTTATTCTGTTATTCTAATGTTATTTGCACTTGCGTAGCCTATAAAATAGACCATTATATATTTTGGCCATGTTAGAATGTATTTTTCTTCTAATCTCAAATGTTCTGATCTTACTATACTAAACATAAATAATAATAACAATGTAATAGAGTAAGATTGATCTGAGTCGCCTTGGAATACATACAATGCCAATGATAATTTGGCAAATACAGAAATAATTAAATGCCAATAAAATGGTTCCTTACTTCTATGTAAGCCTGGCCGCTATACAGAAAGACGAGAAGATGCCTCATTAGGGTGCTGTTGATGCCTGACATGTGGATGGTGACAGGACTCTCAACGGCTGGAGTGTCATCGAGAATTTTCCTGAAACAAGTAAATGCGCGTTTAATTTCTCTTCTGCGTAATTTACACAAATGAATTGTCAAATTGTCATAATAGTATGACAACTCTATAAAACTGAATTACTACAGAGTAATTCTGTTTGTTAGTGATGTTACGTAGTTAAATAATTCTGTTTCTGATGTTGTTGTATCTTCATCATCTTCATCTCAGCCATTAGAAGTGCACTGCTGGGCATAGGCCTCCCCATGAATTTTCAAAAAGACCGTTTGGAAGCGGCCTGCATCTAATGTCTTCCTGTCATTTATGTAAGTATGAGGTCTTCTGTCTGTTCACCTTGTGGCTGGTCTTCCTACGCTGTGTTTGCCGGTTTATGGTCTTCATTCGAGAACTTTTCGGCTCCACCGGCCGTCAGTTCTACGTACTATGTACCCGCCCTGCCCGCTGCTACTTCGACTTGCTAATTTACTGTGCTATGTCGGTGACTTTCGTACATCTACAGATCTCTTCGTTTCTGTTACGATCTTGCAGATCTGATATTGTATTTTATACCTATACAAGTTGCAATCATTCTTGACTAGTATATGATAACCTACATTACTCGTTACCTATGAGATGATATTTTATTTGAGTTCGTTGAAATTTCACCTGAGGATAAATTGGTTAGTGTACCTACCTGATGAGGGGGCTAGCGGCAGCCATGACGATGCGATGCGCGGCGAGCGGCACGGCGTCGTCACACACCAGCACCAGGTCGGAGTAGCGCGCACCGCGCCACGCTGCGCCCACCTCATTCAGGATGCACGCGTGGTGCTTGCCGTACGTCAGCGTCAGCAGACCCTCACCCATCATTCCACCACTGGAACAATATAGCACACACTTATTTAAACTTCTATCCAGAATACATACATTACATTTTGGTTCTGAAAATAAATACTAGATGACGTTGAACTCAATTTAAGCGATTTAATTACTATAGGACATGAATAATGAAAAATGACCTAATCCTAATATCTAAATTAGAATATCTCAAAGCTATGGAATGGAGAAAGACTAGTAAGCTATTAGAATCCGAATCAGAATCATAAAATCAAAACTTTAATTAATTGCCATGACTAAAAATATTTATAACTAGACGACCTTTTGAAGCCATTGTAGAACAGTAACTTTTAACCCAACTTTTAGTCCTGTCAAATTAGTGAACATTTAACAAAATTAGCTTCATTATAGACTACATCAAGTTTTGACTTTTTTGCAAAAAACGAGTTAGGTAATAAAAAAGAAATAAATTAGTAGAGTAATTAAATCATTAGTACAAATCAATTCAAAATAGTTCAATAGAAAGTTAACACAGAAACATTAAGCTCAACAACACCATAATATACAAGAATAATAATCATACATCTAGCTTTGAGTATAATTGTGTGAAGCTGTAACAAATAATGCTATTGTACTCAACGTTCGTGTGAATACCGCTCAGATCGTTAAATCTTATAGTTTTTGCCCACAGTTTCATCTCAAGGAAGTAGTGTTCCTAATGTTTATAGCAATAAAAACAAGGCAATTAAATATAAAAACATTATCAATTTCGGATAACCTGTTACTCTTGTCTATGTTATCTAATTGGAAGATGAATTTCGAGTAATATTTTGTGATGAGATGCATTACATAACACAACAACTGAATAAGTGAATTCATTTCAATGTAGATGTCTTCGCGATCCAACGAACACTCTGAAACGAAATATATATACGCTGAAACTAAATTAGTTTCTTCATCACACAACTTGCTTGTTAAAGATCCACAATACCTTGTCTAAGCAATTGACCAACTAAATTAAAAAGGTTAAAAGGTGAGATGAATATAAATGAACTTATACTACCTATTGATGTTCTTGATCAGACTAAAATAGCGTCAGAAGTCTTAGCAGGTGCTAGAAAGCCTGTCGCAAGAGGACCTTGGCCTGGCAGAGTATCGCGACTACATTGCGTTAGAAGCGCAAGATCGTTTAAAAGACGATCAACGGACTCCTTTGCATTGTGTTAATGTTTAGCAAGAGCGGGGTCAGAAGCTGTGGACGATGATCATTGTAACCGTTGGCTGTCGTTCTATTGTTACAATGTTTCACTCTAAAACTCATATTTGATGACGGAGATACGACGACGGAAATCTCAGCATTAAAAACGGCATCGTGAATATTTTAATTACATTGCCACGATTTTGAAATAATTTGAGTATCTATTTGAGTTACAGATTCTCACAGATATTGAAGATCGCCTTGGAAACATAGAGCTTAGTAACAAATTAGCTGAAAGTAAGCTTCATGGCCAAAGAATCAAAGAGGTTATTCAGAGCCGCGAATAAAACGCATTAGCATATACATAATTAACTTTTACGCTTTATGTTAATGAAACACCGGATAAAAAATTAAGTCTTACTTAACAAAGAGTTATCATTTCCTTGAGCGCGGGAAACTAAAAGTCATTGAAATTAGAATAAAATTGTTAGTATCCGTATATGAGAGGAAAAAATCTAATGAAGACATGGAGAAACGTGTTTTTGAATGTTTCTTGATGTGGGCTGAGCCGTCTTGAAGGTCGCTACAGCAGAGAAAAACTTGTAGTTAAAACTTAATGAGCGCCTTGTTTTAAGCATTAATTTTTGATACATGTCGAATTTACATTGGTCTAATATCTATTATACTTACCTTTTGAAGGAATAGTTATAATTTGAAAAAAATAATAATATGAAGATATAATTAGAAATTATAAAAAAAAAAATACGTAGAATCTTTGACAAGAAAAGTTTGAGAGAGACAATAGAATCCTTTGGGAATCAGATTTTTATTTACTTATCTATAAAAACATATTGTAGAAATGCATTAAAATAACTATTCCGCCATCGTGGAAGGTCCGCCATATTGGATTTATAATGATGTCACACATCATATCGTGCATTGTCATCCAAACTAAACGTGTATACAAAATTTCAGCTCAATTGGTTGAAGATATCTACTTCAAAATTGAGTTCAAAGATTCCACCCGAACTAACATACATACATACATACATACATTGCAAGTTAAATAAAGCTTTTAAAAAAACAACAAACTCAACAAAACTCTAAATAAACAGTACAGTACAGTAATATAAAGCAACATATTTATTTTAGTTACCTACATTTTCTTGTTTACAGAGAAACAGATATTATTGAATATACTCAGATAAACACATATTTTTAAATGTTAGATAGTTCTACGATTGACCAATAACTCAGCAACGGTGTGGTCGAGGACGGAGCTCATCGTTCTACCAATACTCTAATAATTTCTATGTTCTAAGTCACCCTTCTATCTTTAATATGCAATTATTCTTTCTATGGTTTTTTCTCCTTTAATTCTTACTGTTAGCTTTCTAATTTTTTTTATTGAATAAGTATGTTATTCATATATTTTTTTCAGACATATCAGTAGAAACCCCACCGGACCAAATATTATTATAGTATATTATAAGTATGACCAATTGACATAAGACCTCAAGATACATTGCTATTTTGCTATTTATTCACCGCTATAGCTAATTATATTAGTCAAAGTTAAAGGCTTCGCTTAGTGCAGGATCTGGTAAAATTCGGTTTAATCTCAGTAATAATATTTCTATCATTATTTAATAGAATAAGGTTTTAAAGTTACTCTTTCTGTTGTTTTTTAGGATTCCGTACCCAAAGTGTAAAAACGGGACCCTATTACTGAGACTCCGCTGTCTGTCCGTCCGTCCGTCTGGCTGTATCTCATGAACCGTGATAGTTAGACAGTTGAAATTTTCACAGATGATGTATTTCTGTTGCCGCTATAACAAAAAATACTATTTAAGTATAAAAAATAAAAAAATATTTAAGGGGGCTCGCATACAACAAACGTGTTTTTTTTGCTCGATATTGATAACGGCAACAGATAGACGCTTGAAATACTCACAGAATATTGAGTTATATTACTCACTTTAAAAATAAATCATCATCATCATCATCTCAGCCATAAGAAGTCCACTGCTGGACATAGGCCTCCCCTATGGATTTCCAAAAAGACCGAAAAAAAAAAAAAAAAAAAAAAAAAATTAATATTTAAGGGGGGCTCCCATACAACAAACATGTTTTTTTGTCGTTTTTATAGATAATGGTACGGAACCCTTCGTGCGCGAGTCCGACTCGCATTTGGCCGGTTTTATTTTATATTTATAAAGGGAAGTTTACATGGAATGGCATTGGCCAGTAGGACGGCCTACATGCAGAATACCGAATTTGTATGCAAGGATGGTCTATTTTCAGGAGGGCACCGATGCGGGACCGACTCGCCTGTCTTTGTCTGTGGCCAACCATCGCGACGGTGCAGTTCCCATGTTTTGCATTTAATTTCATTAAACGTAGGGTTGACGGCTGAAGCATCCGCGCATGATTGTGATCTTGAGAAAATACTGAAGTTTACGAGTGAATATTAAATACAAGCTGAGAGAAAGATTTCTGAGAATTTAAAAGTAAATGCGATTCACTTGATTGTATATAGATTCTCATGAAATTTTTACTCACAGAATCAAACCGTCAATTGAACATTGGTTTGTTCATATTTACAATGATAAAACGCCAAAATTTTGGAAATAAATATTATGACAATTGCTCTGACCACGCTGAGAATTTCTTGGCCTGATTGGACCGGACAGTAGCTCCAAAACTTCATGATAGGAATGAATAGGACCAGAGTAGAGGTCATGTATCTGGTTTTAAAAAGGTATTTCATTTAAGTATGGGGAATTAATTTTAAACGAGAAAACCTAAAAATGAATATTGAAACTTTTATGTGGCAAATAGTGAATTATTAGGCAAGCTTGGGATATTTTTAAGTCATGGTGGTTAATTTTTATAGCATTAATGAAAGTATCTAAGTTTTTTTTTTTTTTTTTTTTTTTTAATAAATTGAAACTAACAATATGCAAAATTTTGCATAAACTAATGTTAACTTTAGGGTGCAAAGTGAAATATTGGGAAAGTCTTGCTGAAAAAGATACGCGATATTAAAAAATAATTCTATAGGTACATATTTTGAATTAACTATTTTCTAATCTCAATAAATTAATTTCAATAGATAATGAATTAATTAATATTAGTTAATTTCTTCACTTACTATTTATCAGAGATGAATGGAGAAAACGTACATTGATACTGTACCGACCCCACATAAGTGGGAACAGGGTAAGAAGAAGAAGACATAAATACCCATGATAAATTGTAAATTAAAAAATAATAATTGCTTACGCACTTCTTTTTCACTAACAGAGCCATCTACAGAGTGGTTCTACAATTCGATGCATAAACTCCTATCCAATGCTACACGCAACATCGAAATAATAGGTAACGCGTGTTTAGTAGAAAAACTCATAGATGGCGCTGCCTGTTCTAAGATATGTATATTTCTCTATGAATGAAAGTGAAGCAGTATTGTTAGTCTCAAATCATTTGCTCGGCTTTTATGTTGGCCTTGTTGCTATACAAACATTCACTTTCACATATATTTTTTGCAAATATATAATACGGAAACGTCTGAATAGAAACATTCTCTTTACCTTTACTTTATCCATTTGGAAACTAATGAAGGTGATTCAGTTTTCAGTTTAAAATTAAGTCAATTTGACGTCATAAGGATATTGTCTTATAAACAACTTTCATGAATGGTTTTGATACTTTTGACCTTAGCCCAAAATCAGTTATCAACATTCAGCAATCCAAAATTTTGTATATAAGTAGCTTCGATAAGTAGTTAGATTTATATTTAAATAAAAAAAAGAGATGTTAGTAGTTAGAGCTACTGGTAGCAGTAGTTGGCATAATAACAAATATGACGAAACCAAACAATAAGAAAATCTCCAAAAATATAACCAAGAAGTCATCAAGCCTATAGAGATAACAAATATAATTTAAAACAAACAGGAAGAATTGTGACAGCTGTTTACAGAACTTGTTTATAACGATTATGAAATATCTCAATCAATACAAAAATCAAGGTTGGATTATACGATCTTATATAACAGTAGGTAGCATTGATTAGGCGAGCCTAGAACAACCACATGTCTATCTCCTAGATGGTTAGCTTTTTATGACGTTTACGATTCTAGTGCTACTGTAAAAGGGGGAATAGAACGAGATAATTGAGTAGAAATACTTGTAATCATAAATAATTAGCAATCCAATATACTTTTTAATATAATATTATCTATAGATGGTGACAGAATGGCTTTATTGGCACGACGCCAATCTGTACAGCGTGTATTCTATATGAATGACGATAATAAACGCAGTTACGTATTATTATAAGTTGAGAGATTACATAAATTAAACGAATATATTATGACAGTAGTTAATAATAATCTTATTCTAAGAATAACTAAGAAATAGAAGTAATATCTAATCACTCTAAATATATGACATTTTAATAAAATACCTACACAACGACAACATATTCGAGATTTACAAAAATCAAGATAGGAATCTGGATGCGATATTGTAATCAACCTATTACTACTATTGTTTTATTTAATACTATTTTTATAAAATAATTTAAATAACTAAGCAAGGACATTGTTCGGAACATAATAATCTATTAAAATTTATCATATATTCAATTCAGGCGCATTATTATCTATGTAGGCATATTAGCAGTATAGATTAAAAAATAAATATTCAAATTTAATTTTACATCTAACAATATCAACGCCTTCATCGGCCAAGGGTTATAGCGAATAACCAAGGGGATGTTTTACACAGACTTTTTAATATTAACGAGAAATTCATTAAAGTATTATTACTGACAGTAATTCAACATCGGAAACTAGCTGAAAGCAGCGGTGTACAAAACACAGTTTGCGAAACACTTCGCGTCGCCGGTGTTGCAAACCTAGAAATTGTACAAGACACAACCATTGTGAGACTACTAGAGCGTAGGATTGAGAAAAAAGTTTTAACTTTCTCGACAGTTTGCCAAATACTTAATATTGAAAGTTACGACAAAACATTAATTCATACCACGTTGATTGTGATAGATTTCATAAGAGCATGCTTGTTCAGACAAATTAGTTTGTAAGTATGGCATAATTTAGTAATATAAATTTATAATTACCTATAGCGACAAGTGGAGATTGGCCTTTCGGAAATGTGATCTCCGAGATACAAAAAAATCAAAAGCGTGTTTTTACATTAAAACATCTGTATAATCGTGATTTTATGGATTTATAACAAAATATCGATACTTATATATTTTTCTTAATTTTACTTTAGATTATTAGCTCATAAATTAGCTGTTAAACATGCGCGTACAGCGTCAAGCTTTATTTCATATTTTCCAAACTATAGGCGTAAACTTGTAATTAGCCTCGTAATTTATATAAATGTATAGTTTATTTAAGTATTTAGGCTGTAAGTTTCCTAAAAATATAAAATAAATAAATAAAGTTACGTTATTCAAAACCCATAGTTAGTAAAAAAAATTATATAAATATCAATAATCGCAAGTATGAGTTATATAAACAATTATAGTGTGCGTTAGTTATGTTATTATTATTTTAACTTTCAATCAAATTGTGTACTGATGTTTATCTTGTCATATAATATTAAATTATAAAATAAATTATACAGCTTAAAATTGTTTCGATATTTTCTTCTCATTTTGAAATTAATAAATCATAGATAATTTTAATTCTGTCGTACTGGTTTAACATCGAACTGAAATCGTTATAAATTATTCACAATTATGGTATCAAATCATTGAACTGAAAAATAGTGTAACTCGAAAACTCAACAATTACATGAAACTATTTAGATGAAAATATGATTTAATAACAATCAATTATTAATTAGTAATTATGATAATCATATAGTACTGATATAAGTTATTTTTTAATTTAATAAATTTAAAATTTAAAAAACTAGCATAACATGCTACAAAAATAGATTTGTAAATGGTCAAGGACAAGAAATGGAAGATAGCTGTCTGTTTTATGAATTCTAAGTCTTTGAGACATAAAATATGAAATGCGATAAATCGATTAAACTATATGAACCCGGAAGAACATTTAATTTTTTGTTTTTATGCATGCTCCAACCTAGAACGTAGACGAAATTATCTTACTTTTAATATTATTCTTGCGAAATATTTTGGCACAAATATCAATACACTTGTTAATTTTTTATTAGGGTTCCGTACCCAAAGGGTAAAAACGGGACCCTATTACTGAAACTCCGCTGTCAGTCCGTCCGTCCGTCCATCTGTCACCAGGCTGTATCTCATGAACCGTGATAGTTAGACAGTTATAACAACAAATACTAAAAAAACAGAATAAAATAAATATTTAAGGAGGCTTCCATACAACAAACGTGATTTTTTCGCTAATTTTTGGTCGATATTGATAACAGCAACAGGTAGACGCTTGAAATATCCACTGAATATTGAGTAATATTATTTACTTTACAAATAAATAATTAAATTAAAATAAAATTAATATTTAATTCCCATACAACAAACGTGATTTTTTTGCCGTTTTTATAGTAATGGTACGGAACCCTTCATGCGTGAGTCCGACTCGCACTTGGCCGGTTTTATTTTATTTCAAGTTATTTTTATTGTCTCTGACAAAAAAATAGATTAACTATTATTGTAATGACTAAGAGTTTTTGTTAAAAAATTCTTTACCAAGTGAATTTACTAAATTATAATGTAACTATGTGGATAAATTAACATTTTAATGGTAATTTACAATAATGTTTATTGTTAATGAATACCAAGAATATGAATTGCTAAATATTTGTAATATTGTGCTTGAAAACAAAGCAATCAATCTATTTGCTGAGAATGCAGTCAACAATTACATTGTAGAATATTCAGGTAACCTAGCTCTCGGTACGGCTCGGTGCGTTCCGATTGACGTTCCAGTCGGCCCTGTTGGGCACAATCGCAGATCTCACGAGGCCTTACGAACTCGTGAACAGTTTTCTGCTCTATTTCCTCGGTTGAAATGATCGACTAAATTAACCTGTCCGACTCCATAAAATCAAACACAAATAAAACAACAATCCCAAGCCATCAATTATGAGATGTTAATATATTAATTGACCGTTGAATACAATTTCAACGTTGCAAACAAAAAAACGGACGATTTGAATATTTTAATAATAAGGAAGAGACGTAAGCCGTGAGATTGGGAAGTCCTATTAAGAATGCCGGTAGTACAAGTCAATGACAAACGAGTACAAAGGTACTTAGCAACAGGCCAGACCCCTTCATAAGCTTCCTTCTAACGTCGTGCGAAGTATGACAGAAAGCGATAGTGATGTAAGTCGATAGTTGTCAAACAGGAAACCGCGGGCGCGCGTGGCAGCGATACGGGCCGCGCTGCCGGCTCCAGCGCGACCGGCCTTCACACGGCATGCTCAGTGCTCACTGCCAGCGCTGGCTCTACTGTCTGCTCCATCCGACCACATACAGCCATTACATAATTCGGACTCCACAACAAACGGCGCCGCCGATCCATTCATGAGAACCATGGCCGGTCCAACCTTCTGCCTCTCATCAGCAACTTGTACTTACTCAACTCTTGCTTGGGATTGTTTTGATAGAACGATTCTACTGTTATTAGTGTTGTTTACTACGTTTCGGATTCCACAGTGATTGGATAAGGTTATCGCAGATAATTTTCTTCTGCGTTGTAAAAACAAGGAACTATCGAAATTACATATTATAATCAGTGCTGACGAGTCTCGAGTCAAATGAGATCATTGCCGTTATGATAATTTGTGTGATAACTTGAATCGCTTCACGTTTTACATTATTGTTATCGTTTTACGATGTATTTATTTGTTTCATTCATTAGCGTAAGATGTTACTACTACTGTTATTGTTACTTTTAATATTTATACGTGCGAATGGTTCGAATGTTGTTAGACATTTAAGATTTAGCTTTTGATGTAGTGGAGTAGAACGCTTGTTATGATGCTTTACATAAAATGCCATTTTAATATCGACATTAAACAGTTATCTAAACATATTGCCGTCGTTGGCAACTGGCATATGCATTTATTTATAAATGCCATCGTACCCTTGCTCGAGAGAGTCTTGGGCCGAAAGCGCGAATGAGTTTTACCTTCGATGATGCTAAAA
Organism: Lycia hirtaria; assembly: GCA_947563715.1. Taxonomy (NCBI): domain Eukaryota; kingdom Metazoa; phylum Arthropoda; class Insecta; order Lepidoptera; family Geometridae; genus Lycia; species Lycia hirtaria. The sequence continues at coordinate 3,648,413 of OX387383.1, forward strand.
TAGCTACACAGTTACACTCTCACCTTGCGTTTGATTGACGATCGATCCCTTGTGCCAGATACTTGTTAACTGTTACTACAAACAGCTAACATATTATACTCTTTACAAATTCAAAGTCAGTATCGGAATGCGATTGCGAAACTTTGACACCCGCCGAGTCGGATGAAGATTTCCTTCATTTGTAATGCCGCGGTCGCCGGCGCTGAGCTAGGCTGCTTGTTATCAAGGGAACCCTCTGGCGTATTTCTACATTTTCGCAACTGTTCGGAAACAAATCGAGTTCGTGTTCGACATTTTGCGATCACTACGGCAGTTAGATGACTATTTATAAAGAACGTGTCTAAGAAAAGGTCGGATTTGATTGTCGGCAGTCATTTGAATATCTCTGGTGTTATTACAGTAAATTATGATGAATTAAATCGTCTATGTAGAGGCGTTCTCACGCCGCGAATTTGTTTGACCTTCGCATCAGTAGTCACCGTACAAAGTTAAACGTAAGCTTCTATCGAATCCAGTATTAATAACTTGATTCTTATCTTCACATTCTATTGTTTCGAGAGTTCTCGCTGTAGTTTTATTGCGTATGAACATTACAAAGTTAACAAGTAAATTCAAAGACGTCTTCTTTGTTTGATTAATATCTATTAGCACCAATCTCTTCCGTTTGTTCGGCGGCTAGAGACGAGCGGGCGAGGTGAACCAGACTCGACCAAGGTCCGTTTTGAAATAGGATGGCACTTGACCTTCAGGATGAAAGTCAACAGTATTGCGCAACGTATCGACGCCCGCCTCTGAGCACTATGCTAATGATGGTCACCTACGAGACATATATGTATTAGAACATGATCAATATGATCATGACCCACATAGTCATGTTCAAGGATTTCATATATTTGGAAGACGGTGATTACAAAACTCACTGAATACCAAGGTGTGTTTTGTTGACGGCGCGGCGGAGGTGTAAACTTTTTTGACTTCGAGTGGAACATTTTTATGATCTATAAGTGTAATGGAAAAAAAGTTATATGATGAATATATTTTCTTCGGTTTTCCATCTAGGTGATGACGTAAGCTTAGACAGTGTATTAGATCAGGAGAATTTTATGAGTCATTCTATTGATCACACATTGTTTTAGCTGTTTTGTTTTTTCTTAGACTTAGATGGGTTGAGTAGATTTGAGACCACTCCTTTCCAGAGATTAGACGTAATGGCAGTGCGCGTTGTTGAGTTTATATGCGCTCGCGCATGTTAACAGCGTGTGCGTGCGGCGGAGGAGTGTGCGTACCATGGGAGAGGGGAGACCACGTTGCACAGGGAGGGGGGGAGGTAGCGTCAGCGAGCGGCCGCGGTTTTGTAACAGCGTTTAATTTCAAGGTCACTCGAGCAGTTTTTAGAAAGTTACTTCACTAGAGTCTTAGGTAAAAACTTGCATTTGCATGTACATAAAATGCTAACAAATCATTTGACGCCGCGCATAACAATTACCCACTGTGGATTTTGAATAGAAACGTTTCCTGGTTCGAGCTATTAAATCATTACGGCCGTCCTCGAGAGCCGTCCCTAAGAGGTTATTGTTAATATGAGATTGATTTGCATAATAATTGATATTTATACAGCTGGCCATAAAACTGTTGTTGGTATTGATATCATTTATCCAACATTGTTTGATATTATTTTCTATTTTACATCTACTTAAATTTGTTACAATTGTGTTATTTGATGCTTTCTCCATTAATTTCTCAATTAACTCATTTATAAAAGCCTAATTATATACATTATATAATATAAGCCCTTTAGGCATACCGAAAACAAATAACATAAATAGTATCGGAAATGTTTATTCGAAAGTTTCTTCACAAACCTAAAAGGGTTATACGATTGTACCCTAAATACAGAATTTGCGTTAAAGATAATTCTTTGTATGAAGCATCACATTTTATTTCATCACGACGCTGCTTCCATATACGATCCGGCGATCTTCTCCGAGCCGGAATGATGAAATTTAGTCGGCTGCCATTTCGTGAGGTTGCATAACCGGAGAACGCTAAATTTTGCTGACAGAGAAAGTATGCGAAAGGTTTTATGTAATGACGACGTAACGCTGTAGCGACTCGGTTTTGATTTCCTTGCTTTTACGTCCATCAGTGTTACGTGATATTTTCGGGGTAATTCTGTATTGGGACATCGAGATGCTTTTCTGAGTGATTTTTGTTTTGATGATTCGTTTTTATTTGGTTCGTGGCTTATTTGTTATCACTTCTACTTGTTGTCTGACTTGGAATATTTGTCGGAAACTTTGTACCAGTAGGTATTTCTTATTCTACATGGCAGGCGTCTCAATTACTGACACTGGCATTTTATGAGTCATAAAATATATTTATGGTTTTACACTATTCACATCTTAGAATTAGCACTTTAACTTTCAAATAAGAGACGTTAGGTATGAGATCAAAGTTGATTTTTTGCGTATTCCTCGAACAGCTATGTTAGCGTAAATCAGTAAACACATCGGGGAAAATACTTCTATTAACACAACTTTGACGTGACTCGAGAGAGACATAAACAATTTTCATAATTTAAATATTTCATGTTCTCGTACAAACCTTATCTCAAATAAATTATACAAAATTTTTACAAACAATAATAACACATTCTTGATATTTTCAAGGAGTTTATAATTAAGATATCGTGATACCGAAAATGTTGACGGCCAAAACAAAAACAAACACGAGTGTAAAACCTAAAAAAATTAATAAGAAAAACACAAAGAAGTTACGGTTGACAAAAGAACTAACTTTAAATTAATTAATAACTTAGTCATAATAATTCTAATAAATGGACGTAACACATTTAATATATTTTGTATATATGTACTTAGTACATATTATCGAAACACAAATGAGTTAAATATGAACTTTTAGTAACATAAGTAGCTTTGCGAAAATTAACTACATTCGTTGTCCTAATTTTCGAGTTATCAGTAAAGTTAAATAAGCCGCTAACCACACTGAGGTGATAAGCGACAGACGTATTTCTTAATTGTACAACTTGCATATACTTCCGCAATTCCAATTATAGTATTACTTTAAATTCCGTAAATAGGTAATTTACTTTCTTCTATGTCAAAATTTGGTATATTTTTGATTTCATAATTGTAATAAACATTAGATTACGTTAAATACACATTTTTCAGAAAAAAAGACCAAAAACTAATCGTTATTTGTAAATTAGTAGGCGCATTAAGAATCCTTGTTCTATTTTTGTGCTGAATGAATCCGTGGTTCTGTACAAATACGTACTATGCATATTAGCTTTAGAAAGTTTTTACATAATTTCATTTATTGTATTATGTGAATAATATATAGAGAAAACAAAATCTGTGAAGATAAACGTTCTCATGTGTTTCGGGAACTGTAACAGATTGCCTAAGATGTGCCGTAATTTCACAGAGATAAGCATCTTCTTTCACAACACTTGCCCGTTTGTACGAAAAAGTAAGCCAAATGCATGTATTCAAACTACATTCTAATTTTAAAATTTTAAAAATCTTTTTCTATATTACTTGCTCGTGAAATCAAGATTACACAATTTAATGTTTATTTTGAAAAACTAAAACGTCAGCAATCGGCCTGACTGGTTGGGCCAGATTTAAGTTACCTACGGTAAGTTTGCTGCTTTGACTGTTGTTTAAATCTGAGCTTGGCCTTCTGCTTCTGATATTATTTTATTTATTATAATTATTTAAGGTGATGAGGTAAGTATATAGATGCAGCAGCTGCCTCGCTTGCGTGAAATCCACTTTGTTGATATATAAGATTAATAAAATGTATTTTTGAAGGCTATGGGAATATTTATCAGTTTCATAAACACATATGCCATACAATTATAACATATTCTGAACAATTACTATATTGAAGACATGATAAAAATGTAGGTACAAATTAACGTATAAAGGTAAAATTTTACATATTTATTTCGGCCAAAGTACCGAAATCAAAATTATATTCTTAAGTATTTTTAATCGACTTCGAAAAGTTCCAAAAGAAAGTTCTCAGTTTGTCGGAATCTTTTTTTTAATATTTTTTATGTATGTTCCCCGATTACTCGAAGACACTTGGGGAGAATTGAAAAAAATATTTTTTGTTGGAAAAGGTATACATCCCAGTTCCCAGGTGGTCCCATAGAAATTTTATCAAAATCGGTTCAGTTTTGGTTTTTTATAACAAAATAACTGGAAAACATGTCATCCAAGTAAACGGATTGCGTATTTTGAAGCCGGTTTATTTTAGTTTTTTAAATGATTACTTGTTATAAAATAATAATGTCACATAATATCAATAGGGTAACGTAGAAATTACCTAACAGGCAAAAAAAAAATAATAGATTTCATCTATATGATATACTTATTTATACATGACGTAATGCTATGGCAGATAATGTTTATAAAGGAAGCAAAGCAACAGATTCAATACTGCATTTATACTAACTATTAAAATAACACCGGGAACATAAAATAATATCAACCTTTAAACAACCTATAACATAAACTGATCAAGGAAAATAAGCAAGAGCGGAATGGAAGTCGATACACAGAAATACAATTATTAGATACTAATGGTAATGGAAACTAGTATAATATTATTACAAATGACAGATTTACTGTAATGTTTGCAAAGAAGTATGCCACGGAAAGGAAAACTGCAATTGAAACTAGTGCAATAGATAAATAAAATATATAGATGTTGTTACTACGACTAAATAAAAAAAAACTTACTATAGCGTTGTTATGCCATACTGGTAAAATCCAAAACGCAATATATACCAGTTTAGTTTTAAACAACAACGAACTTAAACGCGTAATAGAAGGACGGGAGGTACATGAACGGAAAACATCGAAGTCTAAATTCGACGATGATCCGTAGTTCAGGATCTTTCACTAAAATAGGGGCCTCTTAGAATTGAATCATGCAATGACAGGCCCCGACCACAGCCTGACTCATGCAACTATTCCATGTTAAATACTCTATTGTGTTGGTAGCATTGCTAGACTTTCTACGGTCACGTACAAGATAACACTATGGAGTTTGTATGAACCATCGTCGGTATTAATATATACTAGCTAGGCGTTTGACTATATAACACATATAGTAAAAAACAATGATCTAACTATGGCGATTGTCAGTATTTTGTGAACCATATATTAAATCGAACCTTTCACTATAACCATCGCTTCCAACGTTGACATATCGTATTACTTCACATTCCTTGCAAGTAATGGTTAGTGAAAATATTGATTTCTTCTGTTTTTGACAGAATATTGGAAACTATCTAAAGTTGGTCTTAGCTTTTAAGATTCAGAGTTGTTAGAAGTAGGTCTTTAGGCGCTTAGCTGTTTGAATTGATTATCAAATTGTTGGTATTGATTAACCAGCTAGAATCAGAAATGTTTTGTAGTTTTTCTTTGCGTTTTTGCGTTTTTAATTATTGGATCGGATAGGAAACGACTACATATTATATTTATATTTCTACCTACCATAAAAACCAGTGTGGATTCATTTTAATTTGCTATTTGTCCACGGCTAGGCTCCTGTGGACAATATTATACATATGTTTAGTAAAAGCTTAATGAAAACAAAACTTATAGAGTATTTATTTTTAGTCCTCACTTCTATATTGATATTGATTTATTTTATTATAGGATAACAAGAAAAAAATGATCTAAGAGAATATTGCAGTTTCTGACACTGCAGGAAATATCATTCCAAATCCAACCAACCGACCGGCAATCCAACCGCTTTTTATATAGCTTGAATAGATCTTATTTGATCAACAATTATTTCGATGGTTTGCGACAGTGCGGTTGAGGATGGAGTATATTGATATAGAAGAAACCTAGACACTCCAGCCCTGTAAGCTACAGATTTTTGTTTAGGATACAATTAAAACAGATTATGAGGAACGGAGTTCCACTCCCGTGCAGTATGCAACAAAAATATGAATAAATATCATTGTGGACGGATTTTTGAAATTATATTAAGAATAGAAACGTGGTACGTATAGTGTGTGTGTGTTAGTGGTGGTGTTACGAATAGTGGTATTAGAATTAATTCAATGGTAGTAAAATTTATTTATTTAATCTGAAGCAGTCTACCATCACGTGAGTATTTTCTATAGCATTTTTGTACTATTTTGACATGCTATTTATTTTATATGTTAGTGACAGCGTGTTGCGAATTATGGTACCACCATAAACTAATTATAGTTTTTAGGTACCTCTAAATATATTTATGGTTTTTGTAATGAATAAATAAATAGATAAAAACGTATTTTTTATATGAACGCCAACAGCCTTAAAGGCTTGACCGATGTTGATGTATGAGGTGTGTATATTTTATTGTAATAATACACCTTTCGCAAAAATAAAAAAATGACTTACACTTAACAACCTACACAAACATACACTTAACACCGTATCAAGCTTAACGAAATTGAAAGTTAGACTGCGCAAACCTGTTTTCTACAGGTATATTGTTTTTTTTAACATAGATACTTGTTGTAAATACTACAGAAGACCCAGAAACAGGTCTATAATAAGTAGCACTACTTAGAATATATAAATACGCAATATCTAATGCTAAGTGAACAGCCAGAGTCAGATATTATATTTAGTTTACATTTTAGCACTTTTAGCAGATACTGTATCGCTTGACTCTAAACATTTCATACTAACTATAAAATTTCCTAATAAACATTAGATTTAAATATTGTGATGGTAGGACACTTTCGACGAGTCGCCTGGGGAACTATTACATATTTCCCAGTTATATATAGTGCAAACATTGCTAATTAGTAATTACCCGCCTGTCGAAGGAAGATTGTTTTCCGAAAATATATATATATATGTATACGTAATTATGTATGTACTTCATTCAACATTCAAGAGCTTGGCTCTTGTCTGTGGAGTAATTTCCATGTCTGTTGGTCCTCTGATAAGATTTTATGTATATATATATATATATTAGATACATATTATGTACTTACTTTGGCATGCTGTGTAAAATTTGACGGATTTAGACATGACGGTGTCATTAATTTTGTCTCAGTCATGAGAATGGCATAAAGTATAAATAATTACGTAATAATAATAATTAATACACCCCTCGCTAAAACTAAAAACTGCACTTATTTCTTTTTTTTTCTTTTTGCATAGTTTTTGCATATATTTTTTCGAGAAAATATATACTCAGCACCATATCAATAGTAACTTAGACGTCTACAAAATACTTTTAAACAGTCGGGTATTTTATTTTGTTCTTTTATTATAGATATTTGTTCACAGAGAGTTTTGAAACTACTGAACTTAAAATAAGGAAAGTTGTAGATGGCATTAGACTTTTATGAACTAGCATGGTGTGAGCGACTAGTCTTGTCATTTTTTGCATAAATGTTGTATTTGTTTTGGTCTCGATACTCCTTACTGATATAAGAAAGAAACATAATAGTCAACAAAATGTGCAAGAGTAGTTATGAGTAGCCGCAACAGGTGACGCGTCGTATAATTTCGCTGAATGAGAAAGTAGAGCACATGCTATAATAATTACTGCAGAAACTGTAAGCGTAATGATGGCACACACGATAGAGTCAAGTCAATGGCTGTTATCAGAATTTCAGTCATAACAGTAACTGACCTACCCGTACGCTGGCATCTTGCTAAAAATACACCTCGCGCGTGAAACGTGCGCTTGCGCTCACAAACGTTCAGTTTCAGCTTAACTAGCTCTTCTCCACCGTCGGTCTCATCTGTCTGTCCGAGCAAAGAGTGGGGGTTTGTGGGAAATGGTGAGAGAGTGTGCGTGTCCCACACAACCACCCTACTCCGGATGTGAACGCAGATTCGTACGCCGGTGAACAAACTAGCACTAGACCAAATTGATAGCTCTGTGTGTTATCTACAAACGGCAACAACTATCCATTGTGTGGCCGTGTGCCAACCACTCGCCTGTGTGAGTTATTGTTTGGAAGCCTTGAGGCCTTAACTTATTTTATAACTTGCCGGCAATCGAATCGACTATAAAATTGCAAACAACCAGAGTAGATGTTTAGATCTGAAGTTATATCGCCAGCTGTGACAAGTGAGTATAATGAATTTATGGGATCGGTCAAGGTTGCGGAGGCAGTTTGTGCGATGGCCACCGCCGGAGCGATGCATTCGTTAGAGAACGACTTAATAGCCACATAAGCGGATTTTGTTGAGCTCAACAAATGCGTGAGAGACAAAGAAAAACCTTGTGAATTCATACACGAGAGAACGCAATAGGAAGGGCCTGTCGAAAGCATTAGCTAGGCCATAAATAATAAACATCATACGCAAGGGTAACCGCGTAATAAAACTAATAGACTAAAACCACTCCGGCCTCTGAGGCTCTTAACGATATCACTCATTATGAAAATATAAAATCGACACCTTTTCAATTTAATCGACTCGTCGACCTTAGGAAAGTATTTGGATTTTTTTTATCCGAAAGCGGAAGAGATTCAAGACCGCACCCGGTAATGTATTGAAGATTCCGAAGGTGAACTTGTACAAGGACTTCCGAGACCAGTAAAGGATGAGCCCTAATCGAAACGAGGGCTCGTTTATTCGTGTGCGTGAGCATTTGAAAACCGAACGTACTCGTAGCTAGAGCATGCGTGCGCGCAGACTAGTCGATAACAATAAACTATTTCCGAAGTGACCCAGTTCCGACGTCCTTCGGTAATTTGTACTGCGAACGGGAACAAGAAAGGGCTGAGAGTCATACGACAACAACCATTTCAAATTTCATTATACCAACACAATAATCTTTTGTACGACTAGAGCTGCCGCTTTATTGCACGATTTTATGACATCTGTAAACCGGCGAACCTCTTCCGACCTTGAATTTTGATTTTATTGTTTGAAAGTATCACCTTTAAACGAGTCCATTTTTTATCAGATCGAAAATAAATAATTCAGATGCCTTTGACGAAACCGCGGATGAGTCGCCAAACGCCGACGCGGATGATGCCCGATCAAAGTGGATCTCGACAAAGTGTGCTAATAGTCGAATGGAAGATGCCTGTCACATTCTAGTTTGAAGCATTCATTAAAATTCGATTAAACAATAATTAGAACAAGAGCGAAAGATGTTAATGGGCCTCTCCAGTGAACACTGTCCTAATACGAGTAGCGTTTCACAATAGCTCGAGTGTACAGACGAACATATCGAGCCCTTTGATAACATGAAACAATTCGGTTCAATGTCAAATGGAACGCACAACTATGAAGAAATTCATTCAAACGATAAAAAAAACGTTGAGACATTTTGAAACGGACGAGTGTTCGAGCAGATTTGTAGTTCTGAGAAAATGTTTATGTCGAGGCGCAAGGAGCTAACACCGATTGCGAAATCACATTTAGCAGTTCGCCTCGCGCCTTTGGGACTTTACAAATGTTTGTTTCTTTGCTGTAAACCTAGTTACTCAGAACTTTAGGCATTTCAAATGCTGTAAATAGGTAGTGTGCTATTCAATTCACTTGTTTGAAAGTATGGAATAATTATGTAGAGAATATTTTTTCCTTAAATCGTTTAGAAATTGTAATTCAATACGATTAACTTATTTTGAAATTGTTAATTCTTGGTCATTTGCATCAGTCCGTGTAGTTCTTCCTACATTTGTTTCAGTCTTATTGTTCTAGATGTTCTAGGCAATTATGGACGTAGATATTAATTGGATTCAAGATTTTTCCTAATAATATGCAATGCTAATAAATTTGCTATAAATATAAGCGTCTATTGAAAATTTCATTACTTAAATATTCATGAAGTTTGATTATTCATTACTTAAGTTTTATTCAACGTAGTGCAGGTAGATTTTCCCGCCATGGCTCCTTAAATGACATCTTTAAAAGGGCGCTGGCCACCATCAACATCCCTTCTATGCTAGAACCAGCAGGGATTGTTCGGGATGATGGCAAGCGCCCTGATGGCCTAATTCTCGTTCCCTGGGAGAGGGGAAGGGCTCTCGTTTGGGATGCAACTTGTGTCGATACGTTAGCCCCTTCTCATCTCAGTGGGACAGTTCAAAGGCCAGGAGCCGCGGCGGATGTCGCAGAAGGCGCCAAGCGGCGCAAATACGTATCACTTTCTAGCGATTACATTTTTGTGCCGCTCGGTGTCGAAACTTTTGGTCCATGGGGTCAATCTACAAAAAAGTTTATAAAAACAATAACACCTCGTTTAGTCGACGCCTCTGGTGAAAAGAGAGCTGGCTCATTCCTCGCACAAAGAATTTCATTAGCGATTCAGCGTGGGAATGCAGCCAGCGTTCTAGGAACTCTTCCACACGGGCATCAACACTTTTTTGATTTTTAATTTGTTTTTTTTTATTCAAAATTTCAGTTTTCTTTAGTTTATTTAAGTTGTATATCTATATTTTTTAAGTTAGGTTATTTTAGTTTAGTTTTATTTAAGTACCTACTTATGTAATTACATTTATTAATTTTACAATAAAATCACGTCGATATACAAAAAAAAAAAAAAAAAAAAATTACTATAAAAATAATTAGTTTATATTAAATGGCTGGGATTTAGGGAGGCCTTTTCCCAGTAGTGAGACGGAACAGACTCTAAATAAATAATGATGATAATGATGATACAGTACATGGCTTAAGTACGACTAGTTTTTACTAGAAGCTTCATCTACTTAGTATAGAGAAACAATATAGCCTACGGCAAAAATGTTAAAAATAATTTATCATTATCATCATTTGTATAAATACAAATGATGATAATGATAACCAATAAGAAGTTATTGGTTTTTACATTTGTGTTATATTTAAAGCTTCATCATTTTGGGGGAAAAGTCTATTTGTAAAATTTCTGTGCATTAATTTAAGTATTTTATTTATTGTTTTGTTGTGTGTTGAAGTTATTAAAAGATCTAGCACTTTTGAAAATACACATACAAACGGAATTAAACAAGGTACATATTAAATATTCATAAACAATTTATTAGGCATCATTATATTTATCGCTGGTAGTTGAGAAGGTAGTAGGTACGCGCAATAAGTATTTTAAGGAAATAATGTCTGAAAGTCAGGAATGAACAAATATGGTATAATAGTATAATAATAAGTTAATTACGTAGGTATTAACGCAAATACAGGCGCTCCAATTGCAATATTTGCGGTTTGCTAAGGTTAATTTGTGACAAACAAATTTGTTATAAATAAATAACATTTATTGGCTCAACGATATATATCGGTAATTAGTCCATGTAAAGAGAACTGGGTGCAGATCTAGTTTCACGACACGTGTATTTGATAAACGAACGGTTTGTTCTAGGCGGAAGTATAAAAATATACATATATCGTACAGCTACTCTATATAATAATACAATCTGTGTTATCAACACTTTACCACTATGTTTGACTATGCGAAACCAATTATAACCAAATAACACGCTATATACTCATACTAATTGTATTGTAATGGATTGATTATCCATATTCATGTGTAAACACTTGGTTAATAGGTTTCAAAAAGATGAAGCAGATCTTATAACATGAATGTGCGCGCAGAGGGATAAGGGTAAATGAATGAAAGCCATAGTTGGCCCAGGTGAAGGGAAAGAAAGCAAAGTGAAATGAGTGAACTAAATATTAAATAAGAAAAGCTAAAAGTATGCTATCTATACCAATTGCTTTTACTTAAGTGGGGAAAGGTTATGAAGAAGAGAAAACCATATGTGAATTTAACACATTTAGATTTGTAGACCCAATTAGATTTTTAAATTCCTAATAAGAATTGCTTATTTACGGCATTACCGAAAAACGTTACTCTTTTTTCTGCTTTCATAATGGAAGAGACAAAACTGAAATTCGTACAAGAATCATTTTCAATAAATCTGAATGTCGTGTCACATAGCGATAATGTACTTGAACATGGAAATCTTATCTAATATTTTATCAGAAACATTACCATAACATTTAATCAATACAAGGTTGATTAGATGCCTCTACAAGTACAAGTTAGCCCTATCTTTTACATATTTCGTAACATCACATATAAACTCAAGGTTTGTTATTTATTCAAATATTTATTAGTCGAAATTCTTGGCTTTGAAACGTGACATAAACTTATGAATATTTAATTAAGTCATCAATAGCATAAAAAAGTTCAAGGAAGGATTAAAATATTTAATAGATTTTATTAGTAGACATTTTATAGTACTGGTTATCTATATTATCTCAGGGATATATAAGTTCTAGTTAAAAAACAAGTATTTTAATGAGACAAAAGTATTTTCTTTTGAAATGTTTCGAACCCAGGACCTGCGGATCGCAAGTCACACGGTCTCACCACTAGGCTGCCGGAAAATTTATTACAATTAAATTGGTTATATTGTGCATTCCACTGTTTACTTGTGATATATTTTTTTAAGCAAATCAAATTCCACTTTTGTGAGATACTGCTTCATTATGACCTTGCCATATCATCAAAATCTTTAAGAGGATCAAAAGGTCAAAATAAATGAATAGAAGATAGATAGAATGTATGTCGGGTTTGTTTATATTACTTAGTCTGAAACTCTGAATTAGTAATTTAATTAATTTGAAATATGTGACGTCATAAAATGTTTCAGTAAAAAAAATCAAAATGAATAAAATAAGATATCAAAATAATCATTAGATACTTTATGAAACTTGGCCCATTTATTGTATAATTAAAAATTTCTGAACTGCATATTATTTCACAATCAAAACGAGATCGTATTATGTAGTAGTTTCTCTTTAAAACCTTGGCCCTTGGCTAAAAATACTCGGGTTGTTGACAGCGCTAGAATAATACTATCGCTATGACTATTGGTTATTTGAAAGGCGACATTGGGCTATAAATGCCATAACTCTGGATGCTCTCGTGCCAGCTCTGGCTTCATTGACACAATTCTATGACTACATAAGGATGAACTAACAATATAAGAACACTCTTTTCAGTTTTAATCTAATAGTTATTGTTCTTATTATAGAATTCGTTATTTATGATTCTTTTAAACCATTTTCAGCTGTCACATCCAGTCACTCTCATAATATTTATTGAAGGTTTACCTATGTATTTATGTATATTAGTTAAATGACCATGATATGGTGGTTTCACACTACATGCTCCATATGTAAATAATGCTGACCAATATTGTGCGTGTATTGTTAACATTGTATTAACAACATTGTTGTTTTTGTTATTACATTTGTATCAAAGGTTTTATCTCGTTTTATAACAATATGTTTCAAAACAAACTAAACAAAATGTTAGTGGTATTAAGTTATAAAACAATTTTGAGAAAATTTTGAGATGATTACCTCACCTTGTTTGTCTATCCATATTTGAAAATAATTATATTAGTGTTGGTAAGTTTTTGTATTAGTTTTATTGAAGTTGACAGTGATTTTGAATTCTGATGCAAATACAACAATTAAATAAAAACATCGACCATATCAAACATAAGTTTCACAATCAAGAATGAGAATATTTTTGTTGTCATTAAAATTTATCTTTCAGATTATAGTAGGCTCGGAGAAACCTTGGATTGGTAATAAATTGATAATTAACGGTGATAGGAAGCATTAAGAATGGGATAGATATTACATATACTTAATGTTCGGTTTTTAATTGTTTTACTCAGATAATAAAGTATGTAATGTAATTATAAAATATGCAATGTGCACTTGTATTATTAGGATCTCAATTATTATTTAGTGGAATATAATCAATTTATAGAATCATTTGTGCTGCTATATCGACAAAAATTTGGTGCTGAGCACCAATATTTTAAAGGCCTACGACATTATGATTGATTTAACTCATCTTGAGATCTTTTGTTACATGTTAAAAACTTGTTTAGGCCTTGAAAGAATAAGCCAAATTATAGTGCAGGTTGTATTAAAATTTTGCTTAAAATGTTTACATTTTCTGACTAGGCCAATTCTCAAGTAGATATTTGTTATCTATAATTTGAATAGATGATTGAATAGTTACTTACAAGTGTTCGTGTATCTGTAAGATGCCTATTATCTTTAGTGGGTCAATTTTCAAGACGTAATTATTGCTAATAATCAAATCTTTGTATGCTCATATCTCATATTCCATTAGATGATTCGCGTGTCGAATGCGCGCGAAACCAAGCGTGGAAAAGCGTCGGCGCGGGCGCAGCTGTACTCGCGCTGAGCTCAAACGATTTCGCAAACCACCATCTAATGTGAACCTATTAACCTCTTCGGTGAGCTAGCGAGCCTCGTAGCCCAAGGCGACACGCGGATGAAGCGGGGAATAGTGCGTTCATTAGACACAAGGTTGTGCCGACAGCCGACCGGACACCACCTACCGACACTACCAGTCCTACCCACCACGCCTCAATAGGCGCATCACACTAAATTAAAAAGTAAACAAACAAAAAAACTCACCTTGCCAACTGCAATGCGCTTCTATTAGCGATCTCATTGTAGAAGTTCAAGAGTATATTACTATCGAACATATTAACACTTCCTCACAGCCATAATATTTCACTAAAATACAAATATATATATCCGTGGAACAACAACAATCCGAAGCACCGGCGATCACAGGATAAACACGACGAAGATCCTAGGCACGTCCGTGCGCGGGCGACGTCAAATCAAACTGGCGCGGTCAAAATGACGAAAGTGAAAACATCGCACGCACAGAAAAAAGGCTGGCACGGTACAGTCCTTGCAGGCCACCTCTCGCGCGGTGCGGGCTCTAGTGACACACTAACTGCGAGCGCGCGCATCGCCCGTCGCCTATATAATGAATCGCTCGGAGGCTCGAACCTCAAACGCTAGAGGACGGCACAAAAAGAAGATGCCTCGCGACGGTAGCTAGGAAAGATTCAACACAAAGAATAGCAACACGGACACGTGGGCGCGTGTGCGTGCACGTGCGCGTGTCGGTGTGCGCGAGAGATAGGTGGCCGCAGGAAACTCCGTTCTCTTCCACTAGGAAAGACCTTGGATATGAATCGGCACGTTGCAATGTGTACCGCCATCGCCTACGCCCGTTGCCCACTTGACGGTGCCGACTGATTGCCCGATGATTCCATATAACATATTTATTGCCTGTAGATGATGATGCACGGCGAACTCATGCGAAACAAAACAGAACGTCGCAGGCGACAGGTTGAGAGTAAATATTGGACTAGTTAAAAGTTAATGAGCGTGGCAGATAGCCTTATTGTTATAACAAGCGCGGTCACTGGACAAACACTATAATTACTGGCAGTGCTGGTGATGCAACGAAAGTTGATAATGCTATTAGCGATTTGACACGTATTTAGCGTGGGTGGCCACTGAGAAATGAACGCTGTGGCGCAATTTCAGAAGTCAAATACGAAGACAGTTAAGATAAAGCGGCGATGTAGGTCATTAGAGAGTTAGCACCACAATAAAACATGAACGAACAAAGCTGCCAATACAAAAAAGGAAATCGATTATGTAGAAAATGCGAAACCTATTCAAATGAACTTGCGTCTACTATATCGGGACTATTTGCATTTTAAAAGTTGACCTTTATGGCTTGAGAATACGTTTAAAATTTCTATGCATCTTGTTTCAGACAACATTCGCTGAAACTAAAAAAATTGGCTGTCTGTAAAGTCGGTTTACGGACGATAGTTTAACGTGCCAACGTCATAACAAAACATTGATGAAATGCAAACGTTACAATAAGCGTAACGGGACAATGAGTCATACTTTTTCTTGCGTGCAGCCGGCGTTTATCGATTTATTAGACGTTGTCACGTCAAAATTATTTGAAATATTTGACCTCACTCACTATTCTTCTACTCATGTAAAGCAAGTCATATTGGTATACATACCTATATAGTACATGATAGTATTTGTAATACTATTCCTTGTAAGGACAATCCAGCAACATCTGCAAAAAATAAGCGCTAAGTATGACACGCGCTTAGCCGTAGCTGGACTAAAAAATAAACAGATCTATTTAAGGCAAGAGAAAAGTACATTAAACATAGAACGGTTTCAAATTAAAAAATATAAAGCTTACTGGATCATTTTTATTCCTGAATCAGCATCTACTCGTGTCTCGTATTATAATATTATCTTTACTTACATGTATCGGTCTAGCCTCCTTTTGCGTTTAAATTTCATATGACATGCATGTATTTGTTCAATTGCGAAGATAAGCACCCTTTAAATGTTCAATCTTTACTAATATTGATTTTAATACAATTTACGGGATGTTGACAATGTTTGCATTTTTTTGAGTTTAAATTGTAAAATAATATTAATAAAGTAATAACCGAGAGAGTTTAGAAAATCAAAATTCTCCTAGGAATATTTAAGTTCAAAAGAATTTAAGTCTTTATCGATTATTTTTTTTTATCAGCCCTTTTTGTACAAATTGTCCCGCCGGGCCATCTTCTCATTATGAGAAGGGTTCGTAGATTATGAGAAGGTATTCTTTAGTGAACTTAAATATTCCTAGGAGAATTTAGATTATTTTTACTCTCGCGGTTCTTCTTGATCATCATTAAAAGCCAGTAATGTAACCGCCAGAAATATGGAAACAATTTGCCCGACATTACGGAGTGCTAATGGTAACAGAGCAGAAACTCGTTCCGTTTCCGCAACAGCTTTCCACTTTCCTTCTCAGTCTCATTGTCTAATGAGCACAGATTGAATAACTTAAGGCAACATTGCACTACGACAGAAGTCACTTTGGTTTCTTTGTGCACCTATTCTGTTGATATAACTTCAGTATTTTAAAGAACATCATTACTGATCAGTGTCCCTTTTAGATTATTCTAATATAATATGTATACATTTTCATATATGTTGTGCATTTTCTTGTATTTGAGTTTTATGATTCCGACCAAATGATCAATTTTATTTAGTTTTCTAGGAGCATTAATTACAATTGGTTTTTAATTTTAATTGGTTCACGTGACGTGAACTAATAAAAACTATAATGAAAAAATATATATATGAAATCACTAAAAAATTATAAGAAAGGTGTGAGAGTGTAATAGATGTGTGTGGTTCACAATAAAAGGAAATACATAGTGCTAAGTGTGAATATGTATGTAAAACTATACACATCTCAGATATCTCTGTACTCGTATGGTGCATGATAGTCTATCAATATAAGTGATATTATAGAAGTTGTCAATATATTTCGAATTTCATAAAACAATTTTAAAATTTTGCCGTACCATGTACCTAAAATTTTTTGTTCTATACCTATCTCCACAATATAAATAGTTCAATTTTAAGTATAATGCTATTCAAAGCAGTTGAAGGCTTAGCGCGGTTATACCCTTAGCGAATTTCTCTCAAACCGTTTCGGTTTACGTAAGGTTCTTTAGAAGTCCTTCTGTGAGAATCACTGCAATTGCTTCTTGTTGAGGCTTTATTTTAATTTTTGCTATAAAAACATTTTGTAACACTTGGAAGTATTAACTCGACCTAAATTCATTGTTCGTTTACGAATGTTAATTTTATATTATCGTTATTTAATTATAGATTTTTTAATAACTTCATATACTCTTGCTTAAAATTATTTTTGAAGATATTCATCGATAATCAAGTTATAACAACATTCTTATGATCTATTTTCATACATATTGAATCGATTTCATTTTACTGTATTTGTCTTATGTATTTTATTGTGTTTGTTTGTGGCTTTCAAAGATAGGCTTGCGCTTTTCCATCATCTTGCTTAAAATGGTCTAGGCTGGAGCGAGTCAGTTCAAATTTATATTCGGTAATTTTCATTCGATCGCTATGAAGACCATACATAAACAGATAAGACAAGGAGAAAAAGAAAAAATAAACTAAAACAAATTTTAATGGATTTATCGCGTATATTTTTACATAATTTTATGACCTGACGTTTCAAAAAGTGTTAACAGCGTCCGCGGTCACAAAATCTGTTCAAAATTGTTTAATTTCAATGAGTAACAATTGCGAAAATCTAACAAGAAAAAAGTTTGTTGAGTCACTTTTCAAGTTTGGTGTATAACATTTGAACAATCAATTTCTATTATAAGTTACTAGGAAATATGACATCAGTCAGTGGCTATAATAGTGCACGTCTTCTATTCAACAGAGTTCACTGTTTAGAGCTAATAATGTATCACAGTCAGAAACAGTCGATTTCATTTATGTTGCAGAACAATAGGCGGTTCACGGTTTTACGAAATATCAATGATCTAAATCAACAATTGAATAATTCCTTCGATAGCATTTTGTCAGTCATAATCTGTCAAAGGTAGGCTATTGTCTGCTTTGTTTGCTTGACTTCGTTGACCTATTTAATTCACAGCTTTAAATTAAATACTTTTATTGCTTTATTTAAGGAAGCAATCTGTTTTTGAATTTTAATAAATATTTATTCTTTTTCAACATAGGTAATATTACCATTTCAAACGATATAAACTATTTAGTCTATATTGTTAAGTACTCAATTCTTTTTAGCATAAAATTATGGTATCATCAGTGTATCAGTCTTTGTATTTATTTGATAGAAGTAAACATTTTAACGTATCGAATGTGGTATTTTAAGCTTCGAGTCACATTACACTTTCTTGTGCACAAAAATCGTAGTGAAATCTGCATGAAATCATCGAGTGTCGTCGAAAGCCTCGCAAAAACTTTCGACACATTTCTCCGAGTGAAAGTTCAGCATGTGCATTGTACTTTTGTCACTGGCTAATCACAGTCTTTATCATAAATCTCAATCCTGACATTTGCACGCCCACCGGCATTCTAGTTTGGATATGAAAGTAAAGCAGCTCGAGTGTGAGCTGTTACACAACCTTATCGATTTAAGAGGATACATTTAGAAAGGGTACGAAATACTTGTCGACACGTGAATTCGTAACCCGTTCATCTTTTTCAAGGGCAACCTTAAACGTACCTCATAAACAAGTCTTGGAAAGTTTTTAATTGTGAATCGTTATATAAAATATTGTTCTCTTAGCTTCTAGAAGTCGCTCATGTTTTTTGCTCGGAGTAATTAATATAACTGGTTGTGGCAGCATTGAAAAAAATTGCATAAAATGAAATTTAACTATTACTAACGATTATTTCATCGATATCGTGTCTGGTATCGTTACGATTGGTTTCGGTTTTCAATTACGTACACTTGATCATATTTAGACTACATTCGTTGCCTAAATCGTGTGATTTATAATGAACTCTACGTGATCTGCGTTAGAGTTGACTTTGGTTTGTAATGTTACGTGGCTGATCAGGTTGAGGTCGCCGCTGGCCGTACTACCCATGAATCGCGTGAAAGTAATACGAGATCAAAATTCGTATGCATCCGCGTGTACCTACCATTGGAGCTGTCACGATCGGCTGTGGCAGCCATATATTAATATTAAACGAAAATTCGTTATCCAGCCGGCCTCGGGTCTTGTTCCTTTCAGTTTTACACTTAATGATGACAGTCGCATGAAACGTGCTGTTCGTAATGGCAACAGTCGGAGTGACCGCACCGCCACGGCTCAGCTCACGGAGTCTGCAAGGTTCTGCATGCGATCGCTCGTACAACGAGAGATCTCATTACGAGCGACCGCACCACGTAATTATGCTTCGAAATGCTTTGATGAAATTTCTATGAACTTATAAACTTTCGAAAGAAAATTCGACATGCTGAAGGTTTTGTAACGGCTATTGAAAGCGCGACTGAGCGGAGCGCGGGCGGCGCGCGCAGACGTCGAAAGTGAGCCCGAGAGGTTGCGCAGCGAGTTACGAAGTTTTTATCGTCGGCCGCGCGCGAAATCACTCGAAAGTCGTATTGTCCTTGGATATTTCACTTCTTTATTTGCCGCGTTTCCGACACCCGAGCCGGAGTCGTGCCGGCGGTGACGCCAACCGTGCGCTTGAACATTCGCTCCCCTTCACTCGGATTCCGAGTCCATAGATGCGTTCCTAGGCCGCCTTTCGCCAGCTTTCTAGTATATCGGAGATGCTCACCTCAGGTCCGGTCGTGTGCGAAGGGGCGCTCCAGGGCGTGCGGCACGCAGCGGTTCCCGGCGCTTGCGCCACTTCCCCGCTTGCGACACGCTTCCTGCGGGAGAGTGCGAGGCCGCGCGCGAGTTCCACGCGCAACGACTTGCACAATTATCGGCGACCCGGTTTCGACTTTCGCCGCGTTTATCACTGAAACTGAATCCTATGCGTTGCACTGTGTATCACTGTAATCCGGGGGGCTACGCGTCGGTCGTGCGGCGGTGGTAGAGCGCGGCGGATAGAGGCGCGACGGCGCTGCGGGCCGCGGGCGCCGTACGAGTGGCGCTCGCCCGCCGCGTCGGCCTCGGTTGCGCCACACTGGAAAGTAAAAGTGAGCGGCGCGGGGCGCGCACTTTTCTCCCACTTTCGCTGCCGTGATTCATTCCTCTAGCCAAGGTCGTTTCCCGCGAGTCCCGCGTGCGCCGCGTCGCTCCCAGCTTGATGGAGCGACGCGTGCGCAGCGTCAACGACGCCTGTACGGCTGCTGCTACTCTGCATGCGATGCAGAGATGATGATGCTTTACATCCAATAAAGTCCTGTAACAAAAAAGTATGTCAAGTTGAAAATCACTTTTATCTTATTTAAAGTTTTCTCGACAAAATTATCATATAATTATTTCGCATCTTCGCCATTCTTCCTTTTTATGTCAAAAAAATCTTCATGATAGGTATTCTATCATCACGCATGCTAATATGCAAAGACTACATCAGCCGTGACATCTCGAAACCTCAGGTCTCTGCTGACATCGCAATTTGCATTGCACAAATTATTGAACAAATGAATTGAAATTTCACTTTCTAAAGCGAAAAGTTCACGACTCGACAGTCATATTGTTGGCTAAGTGAAATTGATTAATCAGTAATGCTGTTTTAATGACTTGCCTTATTTAGTAAATGATTATATTTACCTATAAAATCATCATGGAGGTAATGTTATGTTGGTTTAATTAATAATAATTTTTAATTCTCTTGAAAAGTTCTCGAGTGGAGACCACGCATCGGCAAGACCAGCTACAAGATGGACAGACGACCTCATACAAGTGGAAGGAAGACGCTGGAAACAAAGCCGTCCATCAGGTCTTTTTGGAAATTCATGGGAGGCTATGTCCAGCACTGGACTTTTGGTGACTGAGATGATGCGGAGTTACATATCAGAACTAACCAATTTTATTTTCAACTGTGTGTATGTATGTTTGTTTGTTCTCATTTATAGATTGCATTTTATAAACAATCTTGAGGGAACCTGATGTTTGAGTACACGGTAGTTGGATTTTTTTAGTCATAGACGTTTTCCGGTTGAAGGGGAATTTCTCTAAAAAGTTGAATGCTCAATGTTTACATTTATCATTCTAATTTGATTATTTTTAGAGAAACTATGCTTAAAAAAATAGTAAAGTCATTCTAATTACATTTTTATTTTTATTTTTAAGCGCTTAGAAAGGGGAAATCTTTCTGTGGGACTATTTACCGTCCGATTTTGATTATATTTTGGTCTTGGAACAGTAAAAACTCAATTTTAAAAGATCATGAAAAACAGAATCATTTTAGAAGAAACCCTTTTTCATCATAATCATCATCTCAGCCATAAGAAGTCCACTGCTGGACATAGGTCCCATGGACTTCCAAAAAGACCGATTAAACACTTTTTGTTCAATTAAAATTGTAAACAAAATCTTGTGAAAATACTCATCTCAATGGTCTGTTTGGTCGAAATGTTAATATTATTAGTGTGCCCCGTGATTTCACCCCCACAGTGATGAAAAACGGTGAAATGAAAGGAAATGAAATTTATTTGCAAGAATGCAGGTAAACAAGGTCTTAGAAATTAATTACAATTTTCCATTACATTCATTCCGATCATTTCTGATGTGCAAATATTTGATTGATATATACAGTATGACATTAATAATATTAAATTAGAATAATGATGATGATGAAGATGGTGATAATATATTCCCTATGTCTATTTCCAAGGTCTCAGCTATACCAATACCAAATTTCGTAAAAATCGGCTTAGTACGTTTGGTCGTGAAATAAGCTCCTTCTTTTTGGAAGTCGGTAAACAAACAGACAAAGAGACACATAGAGTTACTTTGATTTTATAATATTAGTAAAGACGGATTATTGACAAGATATAAAGTGGTACAGATACTTATCAGGATATCCTAAAACACAGAGAAAGTTTAACCTCCGCTATCTTACATCAGCGTCTATCAGAATCAGAAAACATTTATTGCATAAACTCTGTACAGGGATGTTTCATTCACAGAGTTTGTATCAACAGTTTTGTTCATCACGAACATACAGTAATAGCATTATAATATAGAGAAAACATATTGAAAAGTAATTACATAAGTAGGTACTTAAATAAAACTAAACTAAAATAACCTAACTTAAAAAATATAGATATACAACTTAAATAAACTAAAGAAAACTGAAATTTTGAATAAAAAAAAAACAAATTAAAAATCAAAAAAGTGTTGATGCCCGTGTGGAAGAGTTCCTAGAACGCTGGCTGCATTCCCACGCTGAATCGCTAATGAAATTCTTTGTGCGAGGAATGAGCCAGCTCTCTTTTCACCAGAGGCGTCGACTAAACGAGGTGTTATTGTTTTTATAAACTTTTTTGTAGATTGACCCCATGGACCAAAAGTTTCGACACCGAGCGGCACAAAAATGTAATCGCTAGAAAGTGATACGTATTTGCGCCGCTTGGCGCCTTCTGCGACATCCGCCGCGGCTCCTGGCCTTTGAACTGTCCCACTGAGATGAGAAGGGGCTAACGTATCGACACAAGTTGCATCCCAAACGAGAGCCCTTCCCCTCTCCCAGGGAACGAGAGTTAGGCCATCAGGGCACTTGCCATCATCCCGAACAATCCCTGCTGGTTCTAGCATAGAAGGGATGTTGATGGTGGCCAGCGCCCTTTTAAAGATGTCATTTAAGGAGCCATGGCGGGAAAATCTACCTGCACTACGTTGGCAGTAAAGTCCATGGAGTCCTTTTCTGTCGACGCCGGTTCCACACGGACACACATGGCGTTCGACAATGGCAGCTCCCAATCGGAGACCTATGGCAATACGGAAGCTGCCATTGTCGAGCAGTGTTCCGAGGTTCACAGAAGGAAGATCTTCTTTCTTTTATTTATTATTCTATTTATTTTTATATTATTCTACTTTCTTTAGTTTACCGGGAGCTTTTTATATAACTTGACTCACATTCTTACCAGCCTCACTACCAGTTGTTTTATTTTCCTAAGCTCGTGTAATTTCGAATGTTAATGGCGTAAAAATGGTGGTGTTTTGTGTTCGAGTAAGTGAGTATGGGCAAGTGAAATAAAGCCGCCGTGCGGTCCCGGCGTTAGAATAGGACCGCCCCTATCTTCCCGTGGGTGACGTAGAAGCCGTCTAAGGGACACTCTCAGAGGGCAAATTCCATCTCACGCCCTCTGCATTCCAACCCACTTTATTTAAATAACAACATTATATTCCACCCCACTTATTCCAACCAATTTTCAATGCTCCACATCTTTGTACGAACACTTCAATCCTCTCATAACGTATTGCACCCCCTTTTTTGATTACAACTACACTTACATGAACCCAACTAACCTACCCCACTACTTGACCTTCACCTACTCTACCCTGACACCGACTTGACTTACCCACCCCACTTCTTCACTCTGACACTGACTTGACTTAACCACCCCACTTTTGACTCGCACTTGCCACCCTACTTTTCGTTTATCTTCACCGACTTGACTAAACCACCCCACTTCTTCACTCTTACACCGACTTGACTTACCCACCCCACTTTTTGACTAACACCTACCTTGACTCTGACACCGACTCGACTGACTCACACCGCTGAACGTGCTTCAACTTTGCTCTGACTACTCACACGTGATAAGGGCACTTTCCTCCCTAGTGAGTTAAGAGTCACTATCACGTGTGACGGGTCGGGGCCCCCGGCCCGGTAGGTATGAAAACCGCGGCGCGGGAGGGATATCATAGAAAATTCGCATGTCAACCGCTGCGAGCTGCCACGTTGCCATTCTGACGCGCCAATAAGAATATGTTTTTCACCTCACAAGCTCGGAAAGATTCTGTTTGTCATTAGAAATCTGAGTGGAAAAGTGCATTTTGTCCGCTAGCGTGGAAAGAGTTTTTAAAATTCGAACCTTTCTACTCCATACTTTTCTATACCGCAAGTCCACTGAAAATTCATTACATACTTATTTAATGTCAGTGCGCCAACCTCATTTCTTTGAATAATCGCACTGACCAGCCACAGGTGGCAGCACTGGACTAGCGTTTTCCTCGCTGTAGTGAGGTGAAAAATTTTGTGTTTCACTCGGCAGCAAAGTTTTTTTGCATCTCGTACTTTTGAAACCCTCGCTACGCTCAGGATTCTATATTTGAACCACTCGCTTCGATCGTGGTTTACGACGAATGATACCGGGCCCGGCCGGTTGAGAAACATACCAGGTTGCAATCTCTATTGTTTAGGTTATGACTTATCATAACCTAAACAATAAGGGAGAGGAGAGGGAACCTTAGTTCCCTCCCCTCTCCCTCTCCAACACAACCTTCTTCCCCCAACATAAACTCCAACCCACTTCTCCCACAACAACCTTTTTCCCTCAAACATAAACTCCAACCCACTCTTCCCTCACCATGGTGGGCGATATGAAGCGAGTTTGACTCACTAACCTTCATACACCACCACCTTAGGGACATCAGAGGGAATGTATATACCATTAGCGCTGAACCTCTGCTGTCCCAATATCCTCACCATTTTCTTAAAACACCAACCCACTCTTTAAAAAAAAAAAAAGTTAAATAAAGCGGTGAAATTTATCTTTTCACGTTGTCGACAAAACTCCATAGAAGCTTCTATTAAAATCATTACCACTTTACTGGAAGGTGACGAGGACTTGACCGTGACTTCTTTTACTTGATTTGACTATGGCTAGACCTCTGTTGATGAAAATAAGAGAATAGAAAAAAATAAATAGAAATTGCATAAAAGACTTTTTTAAAACAACAACATACTGTCATCCAATTTCTCAACTTTCATATTATTCAAATGTCCGTTTTAGCAACATGCATGAGAAAACCAACTCGTAACATTTGTAAGCACGTGAAAGTTCATATATTACGAAAGCAACAGGGCAGGGCGGGCCCTTTACGTGCTCTAACGGTTTGCAACTATGTCACAGTTAGTTTTTGCATTCTTTTCTTTGATCGCTTATAAGAAATTCTTAATAGTTTAATGTGATTTGGTTCTTGAGGGTTGATTGTGACACATTTCTGTGAAATTTTACTGTTGTTAGCGCTGATGGAGTCCGATTGAAGCTGTGATTGTTTTTATTTTAACTACATAACTTCTAAAAAGAAGGAGGTTGTCAAGAACCTCCTCCTTTTTTCTATACACATAAGACAAATCTAACAACTTGACCAATCGTGATGCACGAGTTGATTTTGTAAGTAATAATAGCTATGTCTAATATTTTTTTAACAATAAACAATTTATTAACAACCAAGCAGCTTGGTTGGTGGTAGGCAGCAAATTAATTCATTTTTTAGAAAATTTATTGAATCAGGCGTTACTTTGCGGAAATTCATATTCAAAAACTTAAATCTAACTTATAGTATGTTTCTACTTCGAGGTCTTCAAGCTGGTACTCTTCTGCTTCGGTGTCTTCTACCAACCACACAAGACAAGATAAAGTACCAACTTGAATAAATAAATACATCAAAGCCGTAAAGAGTACCAGCTAGAAGACACCGAAGCAGAAGAGTATACTTAGCGGCAAACAACTTGAACCTTGAAAGAGAGGGCACGATAAAACGTTGTTCAAAATATTTGTCGCTATGTATACTTACCAGCTTGAAGACTTCGAAGTAGGCAACAGTATACCAGCTTGAAGACCTCGAAGCGGAAACACATTAGATATATAAGTTAGATTTCAGTATTTAATTCCTTACTTTTTTGTTTACTATTCCGAAACACCAAAATAGTGTCTCAATCTTTCCTACCTCTATTTACTAAAGTTGGCATAGATAGAGAAAATCCCTCCGATACGTTTGAGCGCAGCAAAGAAAACACAATGCTCGTTGGCGACATTGAAAGTTGGCATTACGTTACGTAACTCTAGATACTGGAGGCGAATGTATTGAATATCAGGCGCACGTGGACTCCACACACACGAGGGGTCGGACTCAGGACGACGCCGAGGGGGGAAGCACACTGGACGAAGTTGAGAATAGAGACGAGAAAATAATTACAATTTTAATTTGCACTGACAATATAATAAGCCAAATTAATGTAATGATCATTTTATTGACGAACGTAAATATTTTTCAGGTGAATTGTGTTTAAACGTTGCCGTTAATTCGTCATAGTCATAGTCATATTTATTGGTAACCTAAAATAAGTTAGAACTGAAATGAAGGAAAAAATAAAATATTCAATTAATTGATTAAAGAAATATTAACAGAATATTTAAATATGTCAAAATATTGAAAAAAAATCATTAAAGAAAACATAACAAATAAAAAATGTCCTGAATAATTAATAATAAAATGTCAATTTAAAAATATAAACAAGATATAATAATAAGAGTAATATGATATGTCGTACAAATTATATTAATATGTATAATATTAAAATTGTTTCTTTAATATTTTTTATGTCATCGAACTTATAGAATGCCCGTTCATTACGTATTCTAGTGGATTTGCGAACTTAGCACCATTGAACTATTTGATCATCATTGGAAATTTACAAGTCTCTAAGTAGATGCATAAGTTCACACGTTTACAACTTCACACCTACCTCAATATAAAAAAATATAAAAATACGAAATCCGAGATCAAATCTCTATTAAAAAAAAACGGCCAAGTGCTAGTCGGACTCGCGCACGAAGGGTTCCGTACCATTATCTATAAAAACGGCAAAAAACACGTTTGTTGTATGGGAGCCCCCTTAAATATTTATTTTATTCTGTTTTTTTAGTATTTGTTGTTATAGCGGCAAACAGAAATACATCATCTGTGATAATTTTAACTATCTTACTATCACAGTTCATGAGACACAGCCTGGTGACAGACAGACAGCGGAGTCTTAGGTCTTAGTCGGAATAATAGGGTACCGTTTTACCCTTTGGGTACGGAACCCTAAAAATTAATAAGAAATTCATCGTTTTAATAGTTAAGTATTATTTGTATCCTTAAATATTTAAGTATAAAGAAAAAAAATTTGGGCAATTTCAACTTGCTTAAAATTAGGTATTGATTTTAACACTAACAAAATATATTTCTGGATTTAAATAATATATGTGTTATAGAGTTATTCAGTCCCAACCTAATCTACCTATTACCCATTCTTATCGCATTTGGATTCTCACTTACATTATTGGACACTGAATAAAAAACTAAACACTTTATTAATATGAACCTTTGTCTATAGCCCTTAGTGCGTCCCAGACGGTAGCAATGAGCAATTGTCGTATTTTTAACAAAGTTTCATTGAAGCAGTTAATATTGAGCTGAGCTGGGAAATTTTAACGAATATGTTCGGCGAGAGGAAGTGAGAGGGAAATATCAAATGTCCGAGTACATACAAAGTGTTCTGTTGGTGTCACGGTAACACTGATAGGACGATAATAATAAACGTAAATTATTATTATAGTTAAAAAACATAGGAAAACATAATATCCGACTGTATATATATAAAAGCGATTGTCTTACGAGCGAGTGCACGTTTTTGTGAGAAAGTATGCAGAAACCTACTGCATAAATTTTGGATAGTTTTTATAAAATCACTTATTTGAGGCGAAAAGATTTTATTTTTTGTGACAGTTGTATTATATTGAAGGAAGTGAAAACAAATTTATCGACACCTCGTAAATCAAAATTTGTTGAGCCGTTTGGGATGTAGGAGGTAATAAAGAAAATACATATATACACTCGAAAAACATAACCATCCTTCTTGTGCAGTCGGGTAAAAAGAAAATCACATATAATTTTTTTTATACAAAATAGATCTACGATTGACCACCAACTCGCCTGATCTTAAGCGACGATGTGGCCGAGGATGGAGCTCGTCGATCTATAAGATATCTATTCTATTTTATTTTGTAATTAAGTACCAAACAAAACATAATTATTAATATACACCCTATGGGAATTTATTATGGGAATTTATTATGGGAATTTACCCATCGGTAATGAACTCTTATAGCTCCCATAATAGTATTTTCCGGAACATTATCACGAGGCGATTTACCGCAAAATCTAATAAAAGTTTGTGATAAAAACGTGAGTTCCTATAGTGAATCACGATTTAAAATAACTTAACACTAAAGTTGGGTCCAATCTCAGAGATTAAAGCGCAGTGCACTGCCACACATAAGGTTTTGAACTGATGAGGTTCAAGGCGTTGTCAAATTAGATTGTCACATGCAAGCTTGACGCTTATGAGGTGATGACCTGCTCGTCTCAACTCAGTTGTGTGTCTGTATGAAAAAGTGGTCAAGACCGTGTCGAGACACACACATGGTACCGTAGCTAATGCTATAAACTAAAATAAGGTAACTTGGGGAGTATTGTTTGTTGAAACCATTTAGCAAAAAGGTCAATGACCTCAGTACCGTAACGACTTAATAAGTAGTATATATTTAGCGCTATATCTCGAAAAGTCGTAATTACAGAGTGTTCAAAATAATTGCAATTGATTTTTTATGATATGATCTACTATTATGGTTAATTATAATTTCTAGGTCTAATAGTTTTGAAATGCAGTGTGTCCCCCACAAAATTGTATTAAATTTTTGGTTGGTTACATCTCACATTATGTTAAATGTGTGTTACAAAAAAAAATCGGCCAAATGCGAGTTGGACTGGCGCACGTAGGATTCCGTACCATTATCTATCTATAAATACGGCAAAAAATCACGTTTGTTGTATGGGAGCATCCCTTAAATATTAATTTTATTTTAATTTAATTATTTATTTTTAAAGTGACTAACTACTTTTTAATATAACTCAATATTCTGTGAATATTTAAAGCGTCTACCTGTTGCCATTACCAATATCGAGCAAAAAAACTAGTAAAAAAAACACGTTTGTTGTATGGGAACCCTTTAAATATTAATTTTATTCTGTTTTTTAGTATTTGTTGTTATAGCGGAAACAGAAATACATCATCGGTGAAAATTTCAACTCTCTAACTATCACGGTTCATGAGATACAGCTTGGTGACAGACGGACGGACGGACGGACGGACGGACAGACAGACAGACAGACAGAGCAGTCTTAGTAATAGGGTCCTGTTCCTTTTGGGTATAGAACCCTAAAAATGACGTATGAAACCATTTTAAGGGACGCACCCGATTCCAACGTGTTGGTTCGGGGACATATTGGTATTGGGTTGAAAAACAAGTTTATGAATGATAGATGTGATGCGTACGTTTTCGCGAGAAAGAATGAGCAAAGCCGATATAAAATGCATCTAAATGAGCAGTTATATTTTTTTCCAAATCGGTTTATAAGTGACGGAATTATGCAGTAACAAACATAAAATTTAAATACACCCGAATTGTTTACCTCTTTCTTTTTGAAGTCAATAAAAGGCATACGGTACGTCTAAACAACAAACAAATAATAACAAAAACTCTTTGTCAATAATGCAACAAATCGTTACATTGTTGGTGCCTGTCACTTGTCATATAATGACTGGTTGATGACAGTTCACGTCACTCACATATCAGTTGTCACTGACCTACATCATGCTTAGATTGCACTCGGGTCGGAAAGCTAGCGCTTTTAAATTATTTTTACCGACTTCAAAAAGAAAGAGGTTAACAATTCATGTGAATTATTTTTTATGTTCGTTACCGCTTAAAACCGTCATATTATATAAACGGATTTGGATTTTTGAAGTGAAAACTTATTTAGCGGGGTTGTGCATTTTTGTGATGGGTAAAAATGTTAAGCTCGCGTCAGATCGTCAGATCGTAAGACGGACAGTCAGAAACCTATTCTAACGTTCTGCATTTAAAGTTCATTATTGTATGTACAAGTTTGTCCTTCTAGCATGACGTCATTTCGTTGCGCCGAATGTTTATTTTCGTCACATGCACGTAAGACTCGTTAGCTCAATAGGTTAGAGCACCGATATAAATTTCAATTTGTCAATCGGAGGGCGGAGGTTCAAATCCTTCACGAGTCAGTCTTTTTGCTATTTTATTTTTAGTTTTCACTTCTGCAACCCGTTGTTTTTTTATTATTCTATGCCTAGACAACTACAGTTAACTACACGTTACTATTGTGTCTAGTCTTTCATACCTAGTGCGTCTGTCTTTTCATTTGTTCGCCAGTACGTTATGTCGAGTGGCTACCCCTGCAGGGGCTGCAAGCCTAATGCGCGCGAAAAATTTCTTTACTCTTTGTATCGAGTGTAAAAGACAGTCATAGTCATAAAGATAGATCTACGCAATCTTGTCACGTTCTCACACGACAAAACGAGAATTCTCAGGCTAGCTGGTGTCAATGTTTCAATCCAAGCTTAGCAAGCCATGAAACCAGTCAAGTACAAGACTTGATTTGTTTTCCTAAAGTAATTATTAAAATTAAATGTAGAGCTATAGTAATTACTTACTTTTCATTTCGACAGCTGAGTTGACTTTAAAAAAATTGGATTATTTTTGCTACAAAAATAAGCCTCACGACACAGCCTTACGAGAAGACAACCAAAATTGCATATAAATCCCTCCCCATGTCAAGTCATCTAAAAGTGGAAAACTTGTTATTAATAACTCATGATTATCATAAAAGTAATTTTAAAAAATTAAACTGACTGACCGACCAAACCTCAAAAATAGTTGGTTTACATACCTACTTAGGTAGACGCCTCGTAATGATTTTCTTCGTGTTATTTCTCTCTATTCAGTTTGAAGTCGTTTTTTTTTAATTACTTTTATTTATTCATTTTTAATAGTATTTACTCGTTTTGTTTGAAATTAAAAAGTTTTAGAAGCTGGTATAGACTAACACTGCGCAGTTCTGACAATATTACAAACATACTGGTCGAATTGATAACCTCCTTTTTTTTGAAGTCGGTTAAAAAACATCTAAAATGCTATTTAAATATAATTACAAAAATGTTTTCACAAAAAAATGCGTAAGTATAAGCATTATGTCATCATAAAAAATAATAGCGTCGAGTAAAATTCAGTTTATCGTACTGTTTTAAAAATATGTTCTGGGCGGGGCAAGAGAGCAATCGGGAAATTAGGCCACCAAGTTTAGCGCACATTAACGATAACCTCACACACAACACTTTACCTACTATTCTATACAGGATGTTTGGAAAATACAGCGCTTTATATGAAGACCTGTTCGACCAAACCGTTTGGTCCTACTACTCTATAGGAAGACTCGTTAGAAGTTATTCTACCATATTTTCAAATACTCTTTTGGCTTTTTTATTATATCTACTCATAACCGGAGATAAATCTTGCTAACTGCGTTATGAGCACGTCAGTACATATACGGCTACACTATTGAATGACACATTAAGGACTCCAAGTGGAGGAAGAGTATTATAATATAATGTTTGGCAATTAATAGTAATAAATAGTATTCCTTCAACCTGAACGTAAATCATAAGATAAAGCAGAATTGAGTTTCTAGTTAAAAAAAAAACACTGTAAGGCCACCCGGGCCAAATAGAGGGACGAAACAAGTGTCGGTAGTTCGGAATCCGTCTAAGCAGGTGCACGTTATGGCGCCGGATATCTACAACCGGCTACACTCGTTTAAAATTAGAGGAACAATTTTATAGGATCGATTACCTATGATTGACATGACGCACACATGCGTAACAAAACGTAAAAACACAATATTATAAAAATAGAATTTTCGCGAGACCAATAAGGAAAAAAACGAAATGTTTTTGACTGCCACATGAAAGAATGCTCTAACTGCTGTCACTGTCACTCAAAATAAGAAATTTATTTTAATTTTAAAAGGCGGTTTTATAGTTTTTTCATACTTTTAAATTAATCTGCCTAAATAAATAAATGGTCTATAACTGAGGTTCAGAAGTCTACTCAAGGTTTGTCAAAGAACAATGGAACGCAGCATACTTGAAGTTAAAAAAATTACCGAATAAGAAACACAGAGCTGCATTCCAGAACAGGCGTCGCGGATGTGGGCGAAAAGACTGCGAAGCTGTAGAATTCGCCGGGTCACGTGTATCGAATGAACCCAGACCGGGTAAGTAAAGGTCATTGCGCATTGGGTGCCCGATGATGGGTGAAGATCTCTAGGAAAGCCCCGAAAGCGTTGGCGGGAAGACCTGAACACATTTTGTCGTGATTGGTCTCAAACAGCAATAGAGCGCAAGAAATGGAAGGAAATGGAAGAGACCTTTGCCAGCAGTAGGATCTAAAAGATTTAAAAAAAGATGATCGTATCAGAACTTTCTACACACGTTTACACTTTTTTTTTTTCCAAACACCCAGTATACATACTTATCGCGAATTCTCTCTCTTTCTAATACGGGTAACCCAATTCCATCATATCTGTCTTTCGGATAAAGTTATTGACCAACTTTTGGCAGTATGTACAACGTAAATCTAGTATATACATATTATACATACTATATAACTATTTCCTTTGTGAGGTTCTAAGGTGAGCTACGATAATTGACGATAAGTCTTTTTAAGCAACTACCGAAGGATGGTTATGTTTTCCGAGTATATTTATGTATGTAGGTACGAGTATGTGAGTATTATCTTTGGCACGCTCTACAGCCTAAATGGGTGCGACTTGGTGGTCAGTCATAGATCTTATCATCATCATCTCAGCTATAAGAAGTCCACCGCAGAACACAGACCTCCCCCATAGATTATAGGCATCACTCAGTATCTTCTTGCCACTTGTATGGTCTCCCTACGCTGCGCTTGCCGGTGCGTGGTGGTTTACGGATCTCTTCATTTCTGATGCGATCTCGCAGAGAGATATAGATTATTGAATATAATATAATGTAAAAATGAGTGAGGTAAGCCGAGAATCAGTTTCATTCTTATTTTGATCACATTGTAATGTTTGGTGTACAATAAAGATATATTTATTATTATTGTAAGTTACATTTCCTGTAAGTTACGTCTCCAATTACGTAATTTATGCACAGCACAAGGGTGATGTTGACTAGTTTACGCTTAAAGCGCTTCAAGTTACCGTCGTGGCCAATCTTGCAGAATTAAGAAACATGTTTCAAGCGCTTGGGATCTAATCGAAATCAGCTCGCAAGCGCCAGGCCAGCGACCCATGCAAGCAAAGTTCTTTAAGTAAGCGTTATATAAAGACGTAAACTTTCGTATGTGTCACTAAATAGCGTGCCATAGTATAGCATCGAGTGGCCAAGGTGTGCCATTATCTTGATAGAACTATCGCTAATCACTTCGCTACAATAGCCAAAAACTTTCGATCACTCAAGTGAGCACCACTTCAAAGATAGTCCAAAGAAAACTGTGCCACGACCTTCACAGTAATTGTATTTACAGTGTTGATAACCTCAGAGGATACACTATCTTCGGACATTTGGCGTTACGCAAGCAAGCGGTATTGGATGATGCTAAGTGTAAATAAGTTATATGGCTACTTACGAACATATATATTAGGAAATTCGAATTGACTGGAAGCTAGGAGCCACTTAGTCTCAAGCATCGTCGTCAAGTAGCTTGTCTTATATTCTATTGGATCCATTTCGGTGATTTCGGCCAAAATGCGTAAGAGTTTCACGACTTTATTCCATTAACCCCATTTACAGGACAAACAGAAAATGGGCAAACTGCATTTTGAAAAGCCTATTATTCACCACGATCATCATCATCTCAGCCATAACTTGGCCTGGACTTGGTCTCCCCTATGGATTTCCAAAAAGACAATTTGGAAGCGGCTTGCGTACAGGGTTTTCCTGCCACACGTATGAGGCCACCTATCCATCTCATAGCTGGGATTCCTACGCTGCGTTTGCCGGTGCGTGGTCTCCACTCGAAAATATTTCGGCCCCATCGATCATCAGTTCTACATCCTATGTGCCCTGCCCACTGCCACTTCAATTTGTTAATCTGCTGTGCTGTGTCTATACACAACTTAAGATAAGATTTAAAAAAAAAAAAACTTAAAAAAAATAAAAATGAATTGATACTCCTAACAGTACTAAAACTAATTTAATAAGCCGTCATGAGATAAAACAATTTCACAAAATAGGTACATATACTTGCCATAGCAACTATTTAATATATACATAGAAAATGTTAAAAAGCAGTAAGAGGAAGTCATTATCGTGGTCCTTACTCGTGTTTTAATAAACGTGACTGCAGCTCAGTCAGAGTAAAATTGTTTTACATTTGTGATGGAAAAGTTTATGGAACTTCCTACTGATAGCGTTGTATGAATAACATGGGTTACTTCCTTAGAATATTAGTCAGCATTGAGTGATTTGGAGGTCAAGCGTAAGTAAGTTCGTCAATGTTAAATAAATCAATAGTTTACCACCCATTTCTCGTCGAAATGCCAAAAATCCGTACTCAGCAATATCCACGTTCTTGATGCATATTTCACAGGAATAAAATTATTCACTGCCATCTCTGTTTCCTGAGAACTACAATCTTGGAATTTTCAAGGCAAGAGCGAATAGATATCTTCTAGATCGACGAGCTCCATCCTCGGTCACACTGCCGCTTAACATCAGGCGGGTTGCTGGTCAATCGTAGATCTATCTTAAGTAAAAAAAAAAAGTTCAACGAACATTTTATATCTCCTGCAAAGGTGGAATAACTGGCAAAATGCGTGTCGGGTCACGCGTAGGGTAGGGTTCCGTAATTATATTTCACTGTAGGCGGACTTAAATTAAGGCTATTTGTACGAAATTTGCGTCTCCAAGCATATTTTATGAGTTGGTCTATTTTATAACTCCTTAATTTGGTAACCCTACTTAGCTGTGTTGTTTTTCTTTCTATTTCATTGCTTATGCTACAAGTATGATTTTTTTCCCATCTTCAAAGTCAACTGTTTAGCTGTGAGGGGGAGTGTGGGACACTAGACTCTAACAAAAATCATTTTAAAGCTTAATATTTTTCAAACGGATCACTAAAATAGAAAACAGTATTCCCATTTACCTACAATATTTTCGATTGCCTATCCAACAATAACAATACAATACAATATTATAGAGTAGATCATTCCTACTTCACGTGTAGAGGAGGTACTCTTAAAAAATGTTTTTTCAAGATTTTATTCCACTATTTTGACGGCGAGATAAGTATGGCGGGGTAAATATACCCGTTCATAGACGAGCCATCTCGAACAGTCAAAGTTGAATACCGTGCACAGGCCAATCGGCATCTTCACAGCCCGGTTTCCACCAAAGCGGAGACGAGAGGAGACGAGACGAGATGTGTTTTGATAAACCAATCAGATTTTGTTATTTCCACATCTCCTCTCCTCTTAGCTTCGGTAGAAATGGATCAAGTGGAGAGGAGGGGAGATGTCTAATGTTTCTATAGAAATTTGTGCCGCGAGCGAGCAAGCGGCGCGGCAGAGCGGAGAAGTGTGTGCGGCCGAGCAGCGCCCACTCTTGCACGTCCCGATCCCCGCTGCCTTCTCCCCGCGCCTCGCACACCCGAAACCGTCACTGCTCTCACACACCTCACATCTCCTCTCCGCTAAGCATCTCCTTTCCTCTTTGGTGGAAATAACGTGCCAGCTTTGCAGCACAGCTCCTCTCGTCCCCTCTCGTCTCCGCTTTGGTGGAAACCGGGAATAGTGTAAATCGATATCATCAAAATAGTAGCAGAATGCATGTCGCTCACCGACCTTTTTGGAAATTCATGGGGAGACTTTTTATGACTTTTGGGGACTTTTTATGGCTGAGGTGATGGTGATGATACTATATACCTAATACCTTTAAACGAGGAATTCTTGTATGTATGTATATAATAATAATCTGAATCTCGAAAACGACTCCAACGATTTTAATGAAATTTGGTTTGTAGGTAGATTAGGTGACGATAAATCGATCTTGCTAGGTTTCATTTTTAGTGAACCCGGGCTCGTACTTTCAGTCATAAAAAATCCGAGTGGAGTTCGGTCGCCCAGGTACTACCTATATATATCTAAGTCTGGACTACTTATATATTATTCTTACGCCGCAGATAAAAAGTTTCTAATATAGGTATGAGTATAAACGAATAGACCACGTTTTGTATAAAGTAAACATTGCACAGTTTCCTATTGTAAGTACATTAGTCATTGTAATCGTTGTATAGGAAGCTATAAATATATAATTATTAACAAAGTCGTACAACTCTCAGATATAACCACAGTTATTATACCTACTTACTACCTCTAGATACTGTGTACTCACTACATATAAGTAGGTATGCGTGTCAGATGAAATTAATATATATTATTTAACCGATTTCCAAAAAGAAGGAGGTTCTCAATTCGACTAACAAAAAAACATACTTTTTTGTGTACAAAAAAACCAGCCAAGCGCGAGTCGGACTCACGCACGAAGGGTTCCGTACCATTATCTATAAAAACGCCAAAAAAAAATCACGTTTGTTATATGGGAATAAATATTAATTTAAATATTTTATTTATTTTTAAAATGAATAATATAACTCAATATTCTGTGAATATTTCAAGCGTCCTGTTGCCGTTATCAATATCGAGCATAAGCGAGCAAAAAAAAACACGTTTGTTGTATGGGAGCCCCCTTAAATATTTATTTATTTTGTTTTTTAATATTTGTTGATATAGCGGCAACAGATACATCATATGTGAAAATGTCAACTGTCTAACTATCTTGGTTCATGAGATACAACCTGGTGACAGACGGACGGACGGACGGACGGATAAACAGACAGCGGAGTCTCAGTAATAGGGTCCCGTTTTTACCCTTTGGGTACGGAACCCTAACAACCTTCTTTCTTGCGCCGTCGGATAAAAAGATTGACCAGGGAGTTTTTATATGATCAATGTTATTTTTGTTTAATTATTTTTATTACAGAAAAATATATAGTCTATGACACTCAAGGAGTGAAGACGAATCTAACGACACCTCGCACATCAACATCAGTTAAGCCGTTTAGACTGCAGGCGATCATATTGAAACATACATACATACATACAAACATGCATACACTCGAAAAACATAAACCTTCTTCTTACGCAGTTGGGTAAAAAACCTCTACGGTAATCAGTGTATCTGCTCAGTCTGTCTGCTACACATATAGGTAATGTAGGCAAGTAACAGTACCACCAGTACACTCAATCGAGAGTCAGCTAATTAGTGTTTTTACGCGCTAACACGCCGCCTACTTCGTACGGCTTTTATTAGTTGCTAGTAATCAATTTTGAACCTTTTAGGGCAGTAAATAAAGCCTGTAGTTAGATATTCTAAGCCGGCATGATCCCACATCGCTTATGTTGTATCGTTGTAGGTACTCGAAGCAGGAAATGGTAAGGAAACGCTATCGCAAATTTCGTTCCCATTATGACTGTTGACGGGTTGGCGTGAATTGGTCTGTACACAAACTAATGAGAGGATGAAAATGAAAAACAATAATAGTACTATTATTGTGGGTTTTAAATTAAAAATATGTGAATTCTATATTTATCGTTGATTAAGAATATCAATTGAATTTAATTTGTCAGATTTAACAATTTTGTAATTTGACACAATTTTCAGCATTGCAGTAAACATATTGCGGTCCTGACATCTGACTTTTGCACTGATCCTTTGAAGAGATCGCTTAACGCGGTTGAAACCGTAGTCAGAAACACAAAATAGACGCGAATGACCCATAGTTTATTTAAAAAAAATAGTGTATATTGATTTTGAACATAGCTACAGATTTAACTGAAAATCTGGATATATGAAAATAAACGAATGCTGTCAATAAAATATGTAGTATAATTTTTTTGCTGAGAACTTTTACAGGAGTTGTAAATCTTAAAATTGCGGTCACGTTTGGTTCTTAAATCAAGCTTACAACGACCGATTCTCGTAGACCCCACTACGCATTTTCAAGGCCGCTACGCTGATCTCACTCGCCGTCTGTTTTTTCTACACAACTATTACATTGCTAACTATAAACGTACACAAATTCTATGG
Source organism: Lycia hirtaria (assembly GCA_947563715.1). Lineage (NCBI taxonomy): Eukaryota > Metazoa > Arthropoda > Insecta > Lepidoptera > Geometridae > Lycia > Lycia hirtaria. Next base: position 3,686,689 of record OX387383.1, read on the forward strand.
GAATTCTCAGAAATAGAACATCTCGAGGCACCTCCTAAAATAGCCGGGTTATATTTAACCCAGCCATCTTTGAATGTTTCTCTGTCGAAATGGTTTTTGTTTGTATTTTTTTGCTGTATTTTTTAGGCGTCACATTTTCTCGGGCGCCATTTTTCACGGCGCTTGAATAAATACGCAGTACATAAATAGGGAGGTTTGGGCCTCAAGGAGGTTGCAACTGGGATCAGTTACCAATTGTATACTAGCTGTATCCCGCAGCTTCACACGAGATGTTGGTGTTATGATACTCAGCTATCTCTTTACCGAATTTCATAACGATCCAATCAGCCATTTGGCCGTGAAAAAATAACAAAAACAAAACAGAGAGACAGACTTTAACTTTTATAAGATTAAGTTTGTATGCACCAGTATTTTAATACCTTCTGATATATGATACAATTTTGTGGAACAATAGTTTGTGTAAGTATCTATAATAAAATAATGGAAACGACAGAGATGGCGATGTGGTTACATCGACATAGACATAGACATAATTTTTTTGTAACAAAAACACACAGATAATAAAAATAAACATACACACAAAATAGGTCACAAAATAATGTTTTTGTCACAATCCGGCCCCAGCTCAGCATAATGCTAGTTTCCGACTCGGTTCCGAGTCCAACAAGTTGAGAATACTGTTTACTTATTCTCATTATTTTGTTTTGTAATTACTTACCAAGTTATATCGGTAACGCATTAAATTTAATTACCGTGCTGTTTATGGAAATCGGAGACTTTTTATTCTATCTTAAACCTTGACATTTCAAAAGTGTATAAATATTGTACCTATTTGGAATAAAGTTGAACTTGAAACTTAAACATACGAAAAAAGGCATACAGTGGAATTGAGAACTTTCTCCTTTTTGAAGTAGGTTAAAAATACACAATACTTCGTAGCGCAACCCGTACGAGACGGTACGGTAGCTACGCCTGTAGCATCACTCTCTCTACGTCTCCTGTTTCTTTAGACTGTTTTGTTATAAAATAACTAACCAGTTTTTCTTTTTACCCGACTGCGTAAGAAGGAGGGTTGATTTTCGAGTGTATGTATGTATGAATGTTTCTATATGACCACCTACTGCCTAAACGGCTTGACCGATTTTGATGTGCGAGGTGTCGTTAGATTCGTCTTCACTTCTTGAGTGTCATAGACTGTATTTTTTTGTAATAATAATAATACACCTCTCGCAAAAATAAGAAAATGCGTTTTTCGTAACTTCCAACGAACATTTTCGTAATAAATAAGTGATTTTATTAGAATTATTTTAAAGAATGCGGCTTTAGGTATAATATTTTACGCATACTTTCTCACATAAACGTACACTCAACTGCGTATCTAGCGTAACGAAATCGTAAGTAATCGACTGTAGAAACTGCTTTTCTGCAGTCTGGTATATTGTTTTTCTTTTAACATAGATACTTGTTAAACTGTAATTATTAGTTGGCAACATTTAACTGCTTTACCGAAAAACGTTACTTAACTTTAAGCAACGCTTAACATCGATGGTTAAAGATACGTACCGTTTTTCGATAAGACCGTTAGGGCCTTACCGAAAAACGTTACTTAACTTTAACCAATGTCTTAAGTTCTCTGTCTTCTTTCCGCAACTGTCATTACGTGTGAGCCAGAAGTTGACAAAAATGTTAAGCATTGCTTAAAGTTAAGTAACGTTTTTCGGTAAGGCCGTTAGTGTCTAAGCCAAACTAGAGACGTGACTACCACGTGGTCGAAAACTTTTTGAATAAAATGTCTCACGATTGCGATTTAGGTTACATTTCTTTTCAAATTTGTTTCATCATCATCATCTCAGCCATAATAAGTCCACTGCTGCACATAGGCCTCCCCCATGGATTTCCAAAAAGACCTGATGGAAGCGGCTTGCATCGACTTCCTGCCACTTGTATGAGGTCATCTGTCCATCTTGTGGCTGGTCTTTTTACGCCGCCCTTGCTAGCTTTTAGGATTGCCCCTTTGTTTTGCTAATCCGCTGTGCTATGTTGGTGATTTTTGCACGTCTGCGGATCTCTTCATTCCTGATTCGATTATTTGGATTAGAATATTTTCCATTTATCATGGTTTGACGGCCACTTATTTTGAATAGCTAGATTAGCATTTTGCTTTTAACACCATATTTGTATATTTATAACTTTCTTGTAGCAAAATCTTACTTAAGCTGCTATTTTCAGCTCCACGTATTAACAATTAATTGTCCGTCGAATTTTCAATAAATCCCATATTTAACTTTGATTAAAATATCCCACCAACTATTATTACTAACCACAGATCATAAAACAATTTATGATCTGTGTTACTAACACTATACTGTGTCAAGAGATGTTATATTATCCAAACTAATTTATTAAAAGCGAAAATTACTCTGTTTGTCTGTCCATATCTCTGACAGTTTGTTTATGTTGCTTTTCTACGGATAAACGACTGAACCAATCGTATTGAAATTTGCCACAGAGATTCTTTACGACTTGGAGAAGGACATAAGCCTATATTTTATGATCATCACCATCACCATTTTTACATCACTAAGCGTCTGAAACCGCGGGCCGTAGTTATTAAATAAAAAAAATCCTACAATTTAATTTTTCTTAACAACTGTGAAATTATTAATAATTAAACAAATTTACCTTGTAAGGGAATTACACTTAATCGTTTGAAGGTACATATTTATTATTAAATACATTGCGCGACCTATGGTAGAGACGGCTACGTGACAGATAAAGCACGAACTTATACATTCCTATTTACTGCTCATATTCCATATAGAGATATATGTGTTCCGGTTTTAGTTTTAATTTTAAGGTATTAATAATTAATTAGACATAGGTAATTAGGTATAGATAAACAAAAAGCCTGGTGAAAAGCGGCTTGCGGCAGATACTTAACCTCTGTCCAGCAGTCGACTTCTTGAGGCTGATCTGATGTTAATAAATAACTACACATTATCAAGTACTTAAATGCAACAAAACCATTATACACTCATCATGTATTTTTTCGTCGTAATCTCGCATGAATTCACTTGTTGAGTATAACACTCAAGTATGTAGAATAGTTTGTAGAACTGCATTTAACTGTACAATATTTTACTTGCTGTGTCCCTCAAATTGACCCACCTAATATTGAAACGGTGATGGTGATAATGATGAATATTCAGCCTATCTTTCTACCCATTATATAACGATCAGTTTAGCCGTTTGATCATGAAAAGCGGTAACAAACAGCTATCGGCAAAGGTACGTTCTACATTCAAATTCGTAACCGAGAAAGGTACGTTCCACATTCAATTTCGTTCCAAATTCAAATTCTATTCCTGTGCTACTGCAAGTTCTTTGCCGCTTTTTCAGTTTTCTGTTCAATAATCTATGAATTTTCAAGGTTAGGTTAGGTTAGTCTTCTAAATCGACGAGCTCCATCCTCGGCCACAACGTAGCTACCACCGATACTCACCAATTAATGGTGGCAGTATAATATTAAACAAAGTTTAAGCTTACGCTTTTATTATATTAGTAAGAATTCCACTACGTATAGCAACAATGGAATATAGGGGCAATTCTGCGAAACGAAAATAATAATTGACATAAAAGTCCGTATCAAAATCGGTATCAGATAATTTATCGAGTCATCCATAAAAAATCTAATATTATCAAATTATTATCATTTTCGTCGCGAAGGCTAAAGATAGCACAAATCACCATTACATACATACACACAAACAGATAAAAAGTTGATAAATGAATAAAAGGAAACTGAAATATTTTTTTTATTTGTCTTATACTTTCTTATCGTCAGCATGAAATCTAAAGACAAACATCGACTAGTATGAAGAAAAATGTGAATGTTAGGAACAAACAAAAATTCTCATTCATAAACAGCTGTCGTACATAGAGTGGGGGAATTTTCTGTTGAATTTGAACTAACCTGGGCTCCACGGTTTCATCTATTCTCCCATTTCTCTTTATTTTTTTTATTTTTTTTTAGGTAAAAAATAACCTTTTCTATTCGAAAAATTTACAGTATTTATATGACAACCACGTTAGTTTTCATAATAAAATAACTACCTAATTCTGACGAAAATTAGAGCACGTGTTTGATATATAGTCGAGCACCACAAAGGAATAAAGTATATCCATACATAGGCATCCTTACATATGATCCCGTCGTTCGTACGCTGTACGGAACGTTCCAAGATTCCAAGATTGTAGCTTTCAGGAAACATAGAAGGTGGCAAAGAATTCCATTCCTGTGCAGTAAGCATCAGGAACGTGGACCGAAATCGTGACCCTTCATATGCTCCTTTATCGATTTCAAAGATAATGAGGTACAATTCGGCTGTATTTTTAACCGACTTCAAAAAAGGAGGAGGTTATCACTTCGTAGCGTATACATATATTTTTTTTATGCATAACTCCATCATTTATGAACCCAATTTGAATAAAAAAATGTATTATTTTTATACACTACAATGAGAACAACAACAAACCAAAATAAGTGCAAATACAAAGTAACAATTGAAAAACATTCAGATTTAATCTTTCAGATTTTTTCCATCGAAATCGGTACAGTAGTTTCGTTTTTAAAACAAAATTGCGCACTTTGAAGTCGGTTTTTCAGTTTATTAAATACAAAATACAAAATAGTATATTGAACAAAAATTTACAACTAAAACAATTTGAAAATTTAATAATCTATATAAACTATAATTATTTATTTACATAGCATCTACAAAGTCTTCCTCTTGCATCATTAAAAAAATGTAAGTAGTTAAAAATACATATATTAGTTTATAAAGGGCACGGACACGGACCTCGGAGTCTGTGGAGGTTAATTTAAAAACAATCTTGGAATTTTCAAGGCTAAAGTGAATAGATATCTTCTAGATCGACGAGCTCCGTCCTCGGCCACACCGTCGTTTAACATCAGGCGAGTTGGTGGTCAATCGTAGATCTATATTCTATATAAAAAAAAAAAAAAACTCCAATGTCGTTGCATTTGTAGAATGATGACAGAAGCCGAGTGCAATCACAGTATTCAGTGATACGGATATCACTTGTTATCAATGGCCGGTGAAGTGAAACGTTCACTTTCACAACACCTCACAATCTTATCTCGCAGATACCGCGCTATAGTAAACAACGTAGTAAGATAACAACCCGTACGTACTATAAACAGGTGTTTTGTTTACGAGACTTTTATTGGGCGAACTATTCTCGGGTTGTAGTGGTAGGATCTCTATTAGGTGGGCGGTGGGTGAGCGTCATGTTTTCGATCGCCTAACTATTGTTGTTTGACTTCTGACGTCAGGATTTCAATATTTCTTACAAATATTGAGTATACAACAAAAAAAAAAGTATTGTGTGTACACCTTGAGCAATCAAGCTCACCATCGAAGGCTCCTCCTTACGGCGGCGTCGTGTGGTGGGTCACCCTCGTCCCTAACATATGGTTGGATGTTGCTTGTGGGTCGCTGGTCTACTCGTGGTATACACACAACATAGTCATCAGTTAGGTAAACTAAAATAATGTTGTAATCTTCCATTCGTATTCAACAATAGTTTGTGAATCAAAAGTCACGGAACCCTGTGTCTCTGGAGCCGAAAAAAAGTACTAAGCTAATCACTTATTAAAATTTTCAGTCAACCTGTACGTAGTGATTATCTATCACTTATTTGAATTTTCAATCAACCTGTACCTAATTAAGTTTTCCAAATCAAAATCGGTTGAACCGTTTAGATTATGATAGGAGATAATATATGTATTCACGTACATGTATACTCCTTCAAATATATCTCAAAACATTACCCATTTTTTTGCACAATCGGATAAAGGTACGCGTTTTCTTCACCTTCTGTCGCAAATAGGTAATTTTTTAAGTATTAATTTAAAGAACGAGTTGAAGATCTAGGACGGCGAATGCGAGAAAGAGGTCGCGTCCCGAGATCTGGGTGGTACCTAGTTCAACAAATTTCCTTGGCCATTCAGCGCGGTAACGCTGCGAGCGTGATGGGGACTCTCAGATCAGGGTCTGCATGCGTGGGACTTGCAGCCTTACATTAACATTAGTTAAGAATTAGACTTTATTTTATTATATTATGTTAATATATTTAGTATGTGTAGGTATTTTATATATTGTTTCCATGTTGTTTTTGTACTCTCTTATATGTCTATATATGATAATATGTATATCTGAAATGAAACGAAATTGCGTTAGCCTTAAAAAAATAAAAAATAAAAAATCATTGATCGAGCGAGCGAGCCTTAGCTAGCACAAATACCTTAGCTAGCGAGCAGCTAGCTAAGATATTTGTATCAACGTAAACATCAAATAGGTCGATTTTTAACCAATCTTGAAGATATTTGGAATACAAGTTTTACAATTTCATTGATTTTTCATCGTCAGCAATTATAGATTTGAAGTATTTCCCTCGAAAAGCACATCACCGGCCGATGTCGATAATATTTGTCATAAATCCAGACACAAGACTTTTCACGCAACTTTGGTTCCGTAATCCCACAATTTGGGATACATTGTGAGATTTAGGAACTAAAGCTGCAAGAGAGTTCAAAAACTTGCCTGAATTTGGTGCGCACCTAATAGCAGTGGTCGAAGATAAAACACGTCGATCTAAAGTTATCTATTCGCTTTAGCCCTGATAATTCCAATATGGTAGCTCTCAGGAAACAAAGTAGGCGTATATTTGAATTATATTGTGTAGTTCAAAACTAGGTTGCAAGAACAACACGTACTGCGTAAGTATAGCCTGTATATTAAAATTTATCTACAAGTTATTTATTCACTTTAACCCTGAAAATTCCAAGATGGTAGGTAGCTCTTAGGAAACAGAGTAGGCGTACCTATATTGGAATTTTATAATGCAGTATAGAAATTAGGTCACAAGAGCTGCTAGTACTCCGTATATTACATCAGTTTAATAAAGTAATAATTAATTAACATAATACCGTACCGACATAGTGTTAGCAGCGGTTTGTTTCTTATGGTACTACCACGGTAGAGGCCAAAGTACCAGATAGATAAAGAGTACAGTTAGCAACATCATCTCTTATTGCCATACCAGTAGCTTTACATGTCGCCAGTTCGTTGGTGATATTTGGTGGTTATGATTAGCACGATATTTAATAATATTAAATAATTTGTGATTAATATACAGGTGCATCTCTAGCAGACGGATATACTTTAAGGGGTCGTTCAACCGACTGCACAGCTCAGATAGTAATTTGTCTGTGTTCTAAATGTTAAATTCTTTACCTACCCCAGGGCAACCATTTTTATGATGAACATGGACGTATCTGAGTGTTTATATGTATCACAAGCATGTTATCTATAAAAATATTTAAGTATTTTATAAGCTGGTATCCATAACACAAGACGCCCCAAAGTAAGGGCTATTGCTGTTCAAAAAGTTCACTATCCACTATCGTCTATTTACTACGTCTATTTATATATCGTAAGTATATTAGATTTATTAGAAGTATATTAGATTTATTGGATCAATGGGACAGGTGTAAAAAGCCTGATGATTCATTGGACTTTGACGATAACCTTTGAGTTTATTGACTTGGTACTCTGAGTACTTACCCGAACGGTATATTTTACTTTGTATGACATAATTATTTTTTTGTATTGACATGCTAGGCGTATTGCCCATTTGACATTTTTGTATTGACATTTTAAATGATATTGTATTTATATAATGAATATTTTGTAATCCTCAGACATTTGTTTAAGAATAATTTTTGAATATTGTGAGATAATTGTAATTGGTCTTTTTCCGTTTTTATCTCAATAAACGAATTTATCATTTAGCAACTTTGTATATTGGGCAGCCGTTTTTATTTGTGACTTCAAGATTAGTTATATAGACAGAGTTGTTCATATTGATAATATAATGACCCCTCAAAGCAGGTGTGCTCTAAATTGTACCGACTGTGATTGACCACGTAATTAGGTATGGCACCTCAAACGATCGATTCAAGGATTGAGGGGATGTGCTTGTCAAATTGCTCTCAGCTCTTGTACTCTGTCTGTTGTCTCTGACTTTTCTTATCGAAAATAATTTTATAGATTTATCTATATTTTAAATTTACTAACGGTAGTCTTGAATTTGTTTACTTATATAATAAGTCCCTTGCTATTTGATAGATGGTGCTAAGTTTCATTTCGCGACCCGCACCACCACCATAATTTATTTAAATATTTTTAATTTTGAACTGAATTGAAGGCTTGTAATTTTTCTAAAGGGTCCAAGTGCCAAAAAAACAAACATTATTATTACGAAAAATGTGCCATGCCTAATAATATGCAAATAACAAAATAAAAAAATTGGCACTTAGACCCTTTAGACTTCACCCTTCAATTTATCGTTAATGACCTCGCCATCGATCGACTCTATGAGCTCTTGTGATCGACCGTTTGAGCATCCATGTCTTATAGTATGCCCGTCTTTTAGATCTAGAAAAGCACTCTGTATAGAATACTTACTACCGATCAAACTTGTTTCTAATGTGATACTGAACGTTAAACTTCATGACAGTGGAAATACTGATTGTGGTTATTGGTGATTTATTTTTTGGTCTACGTTCAATTCTATGTCGAACAGAACTCCACTGATGATAAACCAATAGGGCCGGGGGTGGTGCGTGCTGATTTAGAAATCTGTTTTATTTAATTTACAAATTAATTATGAGTTGTGAAACCGGGATGTCGACATAGAGCTTCATACTCGTGTATTTGGTACGCGTTATTGTAAAATAATACATATATATTTTCGGAATCTCCCCGGGGAAAGGTAGTAGGCATTCATTTTTTTTTCATTCAAAAAACAGGAAATGTAAATGCTTTTGCGTACGGGGCTTGTCCCAAAATGCAATTGGCTAAGTAACATTTCCTGTGGGTATTTTGTTGAAAAAAGTCCTGGGTTTTCAATAGATTACTTCATGTTCATTTGTTAGTTAGTGAATTTGTCCGCGAATTTACATCAATGGTGACGTAGACATTAAAAATTCGTCTGTAAGTTTTAAATACTAGATATGTGCCATAGAAAAAAATGACCAATTAAAAACGTTTTTTTTTAAAATGAATAAGCTCAAAATACTCAAATATACATATATATCTTTCCCAGCATACATAGACATATACATCGATTTTATTGTGACAAAAAAAACATAAATAGTACACCTTAAATGAAAAGTAAAAAGGTTTTTTGTCACAACCCGGCCCCAGCTCAGCATAATATATCTATCTATGTAGTTATAAATAACCAGGGTCCTTATTCCGTAAGACCATTGGCAGCGTAACGTGAATTTGACGTGGATCCGTCTACAATGAAAATTAGACTTTGGCTTCTTAAACTTAAAGGCTAATTTTCATTGTCATTGCACCCATCACGTACCGTGGCCGATGATCACACGGAATAAGGGCCCTGGTAGGTATTGTTTTTCAACAACAACAACAACACGACGGAAGACTTCATTGTAAACGACAATTAATAGGTTCAAGATTTGGAAAACTTGTCAAGACGTCAATGGCATATGAAATATGATAACTAGACATCGGATTATATGCATTTGTATGTTTGCAAATGCATATAATTCCATTTTTATAGCGTTATTGCATATTTTGGTACTTATTCATTGATAGTGCATATTTCAGTAGTTATACGTGTTAGGCGGTTGTATTATGCTGTCGACACGTCTTCCTCGCACACGCTCAGCGACTCGCTGATAGGATAATCCTATAAATTAATATTAAGTGACAAACGTCACAAGTTTTCTGTAGAAAACCTGAAAAAATATGTTATTGTTTATTGTCACAAGAATTATAACAATAACTAATATGAATATATGTATGACATATAAATATAATGTTAAAATAAACGTAAATTAATAAATGGTTTTTTGATTGTGTGCCTATTTTGTGCATATTTTGCCTTTTTTTGTTCATATTTGCATGCATGTTTTGGCATTTTGATAGTGCATATAATCCGATGTCTAATGATAACATTGACCAGTAGTAGTCTAGTTGACTAGTAGTCTGCTCCAAATTGATCATGACTGCTTCATCGGCATCTCGACTCAACAAAGTTTACAACGGGGCCTAAATGGCCTAAAAAACTTCACTTTTAAAATTCTTCCTATAAAACTTTCTCCACAGGATCATGAAATGATGACGCAGCTAATTTGCCTTTTCTTGTTTCTTTTGGGTAGTGTCCTTCTGGGGTCTAGTAACTATAGCAACATTTTAAATAACGCCATTTATATTTAATTTATTTCGGTTTCTTACTCTCTCTCTCTCTATCTCTCTCTCTCTCGTAAAAGATATATTTGGATCAATCCTCTTTTCCGCGCATTGTTGCTTTTTCGCGTATGAAGAAAAGTATATCTGTGGTTAAATAGTTTTCAGGCACATATTGTTTTATATCGGAATTTTCCCGAAGGCAACAAACAGAATCGAAAAAAATTCGATTCCTATTATCCATCTATAAGTAATTAGTTGTTTTCCTCTAATATTACCCTTATTTGGTAAAATTACCCGTAATTGCTTGTTTTCGATTATTAGTAATGAGAGAGTATAGGTACGTGTAATGATTATTCAAAATGTATAGTATTAATGTTTAGGTACAACTTATTAATTGAAAACAAAAAATTAAAACTATACTTATATGGGGGAAATTAATTAGAATTCCCAATTAATATCTAATACAATAGAAAAAAAACAGAAATTACGCGCAAAAGGAAATAATAAGCCGCAATAATCAGTAGAAATAACTTATTACAGGAAAACACGTCAAGCTTTAGGTAAAATGAAGTGTGGCAACGATCAAATATTTAATAGAAATATATTTAATTTAGACATTCGTTTAATAAACAGGAAATCTGAATTTTAATTGGGTTGTTCATTTCTAAAATTAAATCGTTTAGTAATAGGTTTATTCCACGTTATTTTATTAATTTAAATCACAGAAAAGTCATATAAAATAAAGTGGAACACAAGTATAAGGTTAGAAAACCCAAAAACCCCCAACAAAAATAAACCCGGCTGAACCGATTTTGATGAACTGTAGATATTTAACTATGGAAATTAACGTGGTTTTCACACATTTTTAAATAAAAACTACGGGTCACTCATGTCTGTTTTGAGCCGAAATATCCGACTATAGTTTCAACCGCATTCGGCGGTCTTTTTCAAAGGAGCAGCACACACGTCACTCTCGGTCGGTGACGCGCCTTGCACTGCGACGTGCCGCTCGTGCCGCACGTGATGTCATCGGTTGCAAAAGGGTTAGGGCGGAAAGCTGGTCGTCTTGCGTCCGTTCAGCTGAAGTGTCCTCTTCACTAGAACTCTCGTGAGTGTCAGGAATGTTCCAGCAAGCGGAACTCACTATATCACCACCAGACTCACGATCATCCTCCCGAGCTCCATGAAGGCAAGGTTTCCAAGTGGGTGGTAAGTGCCATCCCCCATCTCTGTTAAAGGTCGGTCGTTTACTAATTTCTATAGCCTCCCTGACCTTCCGGGGCACAAACAACTTCTCACGCCGAATGCGGTTGAAACTATAGTCGGATATTTCGGCTCAAAACAGACGTGAGTGACTCGTAGTTTTTATTTAAAAATGTAGATATTTAATTTCATTTCTAGACATTTTCGACTATCGAGTTTTAAGTAGTTTATATGTCTTACAAATCGACGTGATCCACCCTCGACCACACCATTCGATTCAAAGAGGATTTGATCGCGAGTGTTTTGATGAAACATAGCTAAGTAGCTAACTCGACAGATTTTGATGAAACATAGCTATGTTGCTATGTTTCATCAAAATCGGTCCAGTCGTTTTTATGTCGGGAGTTTTTTAGTTTTCTAAACAAATTTGTTCCTACAATATAAACGAATAAAAATGTATGTATGTATACATTTTTCTACGCTTTGCATAAATACGCAATTTTTTAAATTAAGTTTGAAATCCATGGCGGAGGCCTATGTCCAGCAGTGGACTTCTTAGATGATGATAATGACAGATGGTATTAGCTGTCAAACAGAGCACCGGCGGCGCCAGCAACGTACGTGTTGTGTTTGCAGCTTGTACCATTTTTGTGTTGTGTTGTGTTGTGTTGTCTACAGTACAACACATGGGGGTATGTAAAGATTTCTTTAGGTAAGTTTTTGAAATTTTAATTTGGTCAATTAGGTCATTTAAAAATAACTAATTTCAATATTTTTAAATTCTGCTTAGTAGTTATTTTTTCATATTTTTTTTAAAGAAAACGTAGTGATGACGTCACAATTTAGTCTAAATAGAATAACATGACTAGTTACAAAAAAATGTTACATAACATTGACAGTGATATTTTTTGTTTGTTTTGTGCTCTCTCGAAAAAAAAAAGAAATATTTATAATGTAACTTTTTAAAATTCTTTTTTGTACAAATAAAAAGGCGGTTCTGTAACGCCATTTAGAGGTCGAGTAAAGGTCAAATATTTTTTTTATATTATGTAATACGCACTCATTTTAAGAGTCAAAAGTAAATACACATGGTTTATAGACATAATCTCGCAATCATCGAATCAGAATTTATGTTAAGTAAATTTTTTACATACCCCAATAAAACGAGATAATGCGGCATCATGCGCGCTAAGCTAGCGACGCGTAGAAGCTAGCGCTTCGACGCGTTCATTTTAGTAAAACGTTTAAGGGAGTTTTTCTGCTGTCGGTACAGATCTCAGGAACAAGTGGTAGCAGATTGTTTATAGATCACAAACTGTTGAATATTTATTTTGTTTGCGTGTTTTATCGCACGCCTCTCGGTGGGAACCCCACGGCACTCGGATGTAAACAAACTGAGCAATACGTAATACTTATAACATGCTGTCTCATACAAATATTTCGGTACTCAAAACTGATTACATATCTGGCCAAGTCAGTTAGACTGGTAGTTGGTCACGGGTTCACGCTATTTAATAGACTTCAATAATTTATAGTTTAAAAAATTAAATAACCGACCTCAAAATGTGTAATTTTGTTGTAATAACTATTTTGTACTGAACCGATTTTGATAAAATTTCTATGGGACCACCTCTGAAGTATGACCTATCAAACAATAAACAATAGTGTAAACAATCATACAAAAAACATACAGTCGAATTTCAGAAGAAACAACATAATCTTTTAAATTTGGTTAAAAAGGAGGAGGTACTCAATTTGGTTATATTTTTTGTGTGTGTATAACTCCATCGTTTATAAAACTATTTAGTTTTTTTTTACTGCAAAGGATATAATTTTAGATTAGTTCTATAGAAATCTTATCAAAATCGGTTGAGCAGTTTGGTTTATGAAACAAAATAACTGGAAAACCGAAAAGCCAAGTAAACGAAATTAGATATCTTGAAGCCGGTTGTTTCAGTTTTGTTTTTAACTTTAATAAGTAGTAGTTCTACGACTAGTAGACCTCGCGAGCACATATTCTGTACTCGTCAGCTCTACTGCTCATATTCGTAAATCTCGTTCAGAGTTGCGTATCGAAAATATTATCAAATTCGGCCGAAATAAAAAAAAAACATATTGATCAATATTATGTTTTCGATAATAAAACAAAATCAACTCAATTATACTCGTATATTCGTAATACTTTAAGATTTTGTCACTCCAAATTTTTCTTTATCACATAAAGTGTGATCACAGACATAGTAGATGGAGCATGCGACTTCATTTATATGAAAATCTTGCGTGCCACATTTTTGGTACCGACTGAGACGTCACATAAACGATTTTGTGATGGAATGTTCCATCCCCGCGAAATCTATTCAACCCAATGCATCCGTGCGCTTGTATACTAGTAATTAGTTAACAAAATATCAAATCGGAAGTACCTATATATCACCTGAAATTAAATAAATCTTAGTCGTCAACTGCGATTTTTATCGTACTTGACACGCTCGCTTTGACACGCTAGGTACATACACTTGGGGGATCTATAGAAGTCTATGAGTGTGATCTTGTATTTTCAAAAATATTGATGGGCGACCGAGAGGCCCACTGCAAAGCCTTGGCAGTACCGAAGTATCCACTTCACATCAACGCTACATTGTAAATTTTACGCGACTCCAATAAATTCGACTGTAAAAGCATTACCAAGAATTTTATATCGCAGATACGTTAACGGCTTCCTCCCAAATAACCCGAAATATGATGAAACCCACTGTCACCGTTCACTTTCATGTTACTGTATTTTCATTAGAATGTTTACCTCGAGGGAAATAGGCCAGCGCAATAAACTAGCACCCGTAGAAATAAACAAAGACGAGTATCTGCTTAAGCTATAGATGCACTTACGTCATTTTGGATGATTTCATAATTTTGTTCTACAAAAGTCTATCACAATAACATTGAGGCCCGGCAACCTTGCGTGGTGACCACATGCTGCCGAAATGCTGCCGTTTTTTGTGACATTGTAATGATGTGGGAACTAGACGCAAGCAGTAGTGTGCCTTTCGAGCTGAGACAAGGGAAGTCATGCATCACGCCGTGCAGAATAGATCATAGTGGCAATGTACTGAGCTCATAATTATGTTCTGTTTATGGGATGTCTGTAGACGTAGCCTTGAGTTATTCAATGATAGGTTAATGTTGTAAGAATTTGGCACTTGATAAAAAAATATGAAAATACACAAGCGAACAAGTCTAAAGTAACAGACCCAAGCGTCTGTAACTTGACTTGTTCTTTTACTTTCAGTTTCATAGTCGTGACTTAAGTTTAGTTCTCAAGTACCTAGTAGTTTATACTGCACAGGAATGTAATTTTTCCCGTCATCTGTGTTTCCTGAGAACTACAATCCTGGAATTTTCAACGCTAGAGTGAATAGATATCTTCAAGATGGACGAGCTCCATCCTCGGCCACACTGTCGCTTAACATCAGGCGAATTGGTGGTCAATCGTAGATCTATCTTGCGTAAAAAAATGTATTTTTTTAATATAAATTTGTTTTATTTAATTCATGCACTATCCTTACAGGATCCAGTACCTACTCACACTATAACGCACTTATGTCTGCGGCCGATAAAACTTTTTTCAGTGGTTATGAGAATAAAAGTAATCTGAAATGTTATTAACCTAATGTATTTAAAACCAGCATTTTAAGCTGTACTTACTTTGCTGTCTTTATATGTAGTTAATATAGATTGTACAGTTTTGGCTGCCTTTCAAAATAAATTCAAAACTAACACATTAGATTCATCTTTAAAACCAATATATTCCTGGACTTACAAACTGGAGTAGCTATGAAAATTAAATAATGGAAATGTTAAATAAAACGAGCTTTTCAGCTAAATTATCCATAAAAATTACATTGTAATATGACATTTCGAAAAATTATAGCTGTAAGGTGACAATAAACTTTTGCAATGATGTTTTACGAGTATACTTGCAATAACACGGCACCTGATAAAACGGATATCTCCTTAATGACTAAAATGAGATAAACCTCATTGATATTAAACAGCTTTTAATGAATCTAACAAGTATATTTCATATCGTTGTCTGACTGTTGTAAAAGGAGGATATATAAGTAGTTCTTCGCGTGCATGTATGTGAATATGTGTTTATATATTTAATAATTTTTAATGAAAGTGTTATGTATCCTTTCGTTATTAGACGTTTTAAGATTATGTAACAGCAACTTTGAAGAGTCATATTTCGTGAAACATGCCCCTGATGGTTTATTAATAAGTCAAGTTCTCTTCAGCGATATACACAAGGAAGTGAAGCGAATAAAAAGTTTTCCATCGCCATTTATCTTGTACCAAAGCTGCCCTGAAAACACAAAACCAAATTACTCACGTATTTGCATTACGGTGACATACAATAAAACCTCATTTTTTAAAGTAACAGTATCAGTACAAAGTCATATATTTATTTATTTATTTAATTAACTGAAACGGTATTCACCAATTACATTAGCTAATATACATTACATACATATAATAATAATAGTCGGCAGCGGAGGACGTCCTCGCCGCGCTGGTCTTTGTGGCGGCGGTGACGTCGGAGGCTCGCTTTCCATGCTTGACACGCTGCCACTGGAGTTGCGAGGGGTCAGGACCTCCTCGCTCTCTGATGATGAAGGCGATGTTGGTGTCGGCGACGACGGGGCGAGCGGAGGTCTTGTTGGTGCGCCATTAGTAGCCGCTCTCTAGAATAAGTTAGAATGTTTAAAAAAATAAGACCGGGACATAGATTAGGGACAGGAAAACTATAAGGTTTTCCTATAAATACTACGGAGCCTTAAATACATTTTTTTTATTCGAAATTGATATACGTTTGACGACCGACACTCCTAATGACTGTTATATAAAATCGATGATACACGTACGATCTTTTACTTGACCAATTAAGTGTCTTATCTTTATTGCTTACCATCAAATCTCATCTGGTTAAGTGCTTACTACCTATTCCTAAGTTAACAGCTTGTAATAACCACCACAAAACAATTATCGATGTTTTGCAACGATTAAAAGTTTAACGCCCGATTAAATTCGCCTTTCTCGTGGCCTCTCTAAATGAAAGGAACTTACGGATTTAGGGCCTGTTTCACTGCTGTTGGTTAAGTCATGTTTACATGAGAAATAATTAGGAATGGATAAGAAACCGTTATATCTGTGTGTATTTTAATGCGATGTCAATACTACTATGGAAACTAACGTAGTTTTCACACATTTAAAAAAAAACTACGGGTAACTTAAGTCTGTTTTGAGTCGTTAAATCCGACTATAGTTTCAACCGCATTTGGCGGTCTTTTTCAAAGAAGCAGCGCAAACGTCCGCCGACCGAGAGTAACGGAGTTAATTTTACTAAATACCTACAGCTTATGAAGAATGCAATCTCCAATTTTCATATCTCTATAACCGGAGGTCTTGATAGAACATTGTATGTAAGTCACTCTGGAGAAAGGTTTATAAAGGTGATTATGATTTTAATTAATGCCGTCATGTGCAATCAATTATTCAACACTGGCTCACCAACCACTAACGTGTAACCAAATATTTAACTGACCGTTAAAGATATCAAAAAGCTGTGAAACTGTCGTTTCGACTTGCTCTTATTCTGACGTTAAAGGCTAAAGAGAATTGTATCAAGAGCGGTGCTTTACTTTCGACAGTTAGTGAACTGCGCATCCGTTGTTATACAATTGAAGAAAGTGAATGAAAGCGCTGATATCATGTAGAAATGCTATAGATATAGAAGTCACGACTTTAGTCTGTGATTTTGAGTACTAAAAATGTTTAATAACCGGATCTAATCTATTTAAAGTAGAGAGTCATCATCATCATAGGCCTTATTTCATCTTGACAGATGATTTAAACCGCGTCATGGATTGGAACACTTGCGTTGGTGGCTAAATAGGCCAATACGGGAACCGCAGCTACGGCCGCACCGCTGGCAGGTATGATATTGTACGTTTGTCGGAGGTGCTAAGTTGGTGGGATTTGTTAAGTTGTGTCTGCGCGTACGCTTTTGGGCCAGCACCTCTAACCACGCGTCGTCATGATGTTTAAGACCGTCTGCGGTGATTTTTCTCCACTGGGTACGATCTTCTGTAGGTCTTGTGGCAACTCTACTCTCTTCTTCTTCAAAGTAGAGAGTAGAGTTGCCACAAACCATCTTAACAATGTGATCTTCCCGGATCTATCATATATAGTTGCCACCTTAAATATAAAGCGAAGGATCGTTCTGGGTGGTGTTTAGCAGAGAAAAATATCACTTTCCATTCAAAAGAGGAATGCAGCCAGTATTTTGGAGACTTTTGATCAGGGCAGGGTTTATGGTGATCGACTTGGCAATGCGCAAGCCATCACAACATTTTTAAGTATAAAATCGTTGGGATATTAGAAAAATGAAAAATGAATTTGTTTATTTAATTAAGAGAAATGTTTAAAAAAAGTTTTATTCTGATATTCAATAACAAAGGTCAAATGTGGCGTCAATCGACCTGTTTGTCGTTGATGTTCTGCCTATCGTGTAAGGGAAAACGGGCGCGATTATATGTATGTATGTTAAAATCATACAATAATATCTCACAAATACCCTTTCCGTTGGTTTCGAAAGGCGTTTCCCATAGTTACGGCGCGGGCGCAGAACGCATCGGCTTACAATCTTGTCGAGTAATGGCGAAATGGTCGGCAGCTTGCGACACCGCCATATCGCCTCCTGCGCCTGCGCCTCGCCTCTATTTCGACGAGGACCTTTTCTAATAGGTTATATTTTGATCGTAATTATATTTAGTTTGAAGACTTGGACACGAAAAGG
Organism: Lycia hirtaria; assembly: GCA_947563715.1. Lineage (NCBI taxonomy): Eukaryota > Metazoa > Arthropoda > Insecta > Lepidoptera > Geometridae > Lycia > Lycia hirtaria. The sequence goes on from OX387383.1 coordinate 3,705,055, forward strand.
CTAGGTTATTTAAGTAAAGACACACAGACATACAGCTGGAAATTCGGTTTTAAAATAGTTTTTTTGTACGTGTAGATATGCATTTTCACGGTTTATAGTCTCACGTACTTATATAATAGAGAGCATTATCAATAAATACATTTTTGTGATAATATAATAGATAAATGTATTTATTTATTTATTTATGTAATTTTTCGGCAATTTTGTCGTTATTTACAACAGTAACCAAGTCTGGCTATAAGGACAAAGAAACTTTTATATGTACTTGTAGCTAAACCACGAAATATAGCAAGAAGAAAGTACCGTTTTTATTTAAAGTAATTAGGTACAGCCATATTTTCAAGATTTATGAAATATATGGTTTATGGTTTTTGAGAGAGAAAGTTCGTGGAACGTACCTAAGCCACGGTGGAAACAAATTTGTACAAGAACAATTTTTTTTGCCCCTTGCCTACTATATTAATAGACTAAAATAGACTGCTAACCACAAAGCTAACTGCTAAGCTATCTCCTCAATCATTTTATCAATAATAAGTAACAAACTTTCTTACAAACCATTCATTTAAAAATAATAGTACCTTACGATTTATAAAAGCTTTGATGCTACTTCACTTCCCTGATCTGTGTACATTTACATATTTAGGTCAAATAAAAATATTATTTTTGCCTTTTGCTTATTTTAGTTCACGAAAACGATAAATAGCTAATTTATGCTGTTTGTAATTTAGTTCAAAACGGCAAATAAATCCCTTTCGCGAGATGATTTATGCTCCACTAATTTGTTTACTTTACACTCTAAAATCAGCTTCAACATACCCTTCTATCTGAAATAGCATAATCCGTTGTTTAGTCATCTTTTCCTTTAGAAGAAATTCATCCGGAACATCTCACTCTTCAAACAATCATGTATGACTCATGAATTTAACGAAGAAAACATAACCCATTTCAAGAATAGGTACGGGACTGGTGATTCACGGAGTTTTTGCGTTTTGTTAACATGTGATAAGGCAATCATTGTCATTAATTCGAGGTTGAATACAAAACCAGTCTTGTGGATAGTTCGTGAAAAATATAGCTTATTGTTTTAGTCTAATCTAAACTGAGGCTTTATTGTGGACCTGCGACCGAGGTAGTTGAGTAGGATGCTGATAGTGATATTTTTTTTATACAGGATAGATATACGATTGACTACCAACTCGCCTGATGTTAAGCGACGGTGGATTTTGTGTCATTTTTTTCACTAACAAATCCCTAATAAAGATAGTGACTAAGAATTTGTGAATCTAAATGCGTTTTCCACGAGACGAGTGCAACGATGAGTATAATGTTGACCGACAACAAAGGCGCTATGAGAGTCTCAAAAATTTCTTCCTTGGTCAAATAATATCGTTTTTTTAGTCACTAAATTATATTTATGTCCTAAACCGATTTCTTCTAATAGTGGATTCCAATATTCTGTCAAATCCATATATATCATGTTTCTAACCATTGCTTACTTACTCAAATATCATATGACGTCGGTCGTCGCATCCTGTCATTTTAGTACCTATTATATTTTTTTGTATGATTCAGCGCAAGCCAGATACATAGTGAAATATTAGGGATAAACCGTCGAGATTAAAGCGCGCAGCTATCTATCTCTCTCGCGCATCACTACATTATTTAACATATAAAATCATTAAATAGGGACATTAGAAAAGAAAGAGGCCACTTTGTTTATTTAGATAGAAGAAATATTATAAAAAAAGGTTTAATCTGATATCATTTATACTGGCGACGAAATATTGAAAAAAAAAAACTATTTTTCAATTCCTCAGCCAATTTAAAAAATAACGAAGAAAAACTTTTTTAAATATTTCTCTTACCTAAATAAACAAATTCGCTTCTCAATTTTCTAATATCTACTCAATTATTTTATATGTTGAAAAAGGTTGTGATGCGCGAGAGAGATAGCTGTGCATGTTGAGCGAATCCTTATTATTGAAATTTTCTGTTAGAAAGTGTTCAGTTAACTAAATAACTACAAATTTATTTGAAATAATCATAGTTTAAAAAAAACTGCTTCAAAATACGCAATTCGTTTACTTGGACGACATATTTTTCCAGCTGTTTTGTTATAAAACCCAAAGTACTAAATTGATTTGGATATTTGTATGGGACCACCTCTGAAGTAGGTCATACTTCAATCAAACAAAAAATAATCATCAAAATCAATTCATAATTGACAAAGTAATCGCTGAACCACAATCTTACAAAAAAAAAACAGTCGATTTGAGAACTTACTCCTTTTTGAAAGTCGGTTATAAAGTAGTTCCTAACTATTCTTATCTTTTCTACGAAAATAAGATCTGCTTAGATTTAAACCTATTATTAAATGATATTAGATATAGCATACATAACAATAATTATGATTATGATAAGTGTACATTTTGCGCATACTTTCGAATGATGCTCCAATGGAAAATTACATAGATAAGAATAAAAGGCGGAAAACAATTTTATCTTCGACAAGCCGAATATGATTAATTTTGATAGGTTAGGTAGGTAAGCGATTTACGACGATAGTTTCATTGAATCTAGATAATTGAGTAACAATTATTATAAAGGCAGCCTATTAGCATCTAGATGCTTAAGCCGACATTTTTTTTATCAGCCCTGTTTGTAAAACTGTCCCACTGCTGGGCGCGGGGGGTTTTTTTTATCAATGGGCGCGGGCCATCTTCTCATTATGAGAAGGGTGAGGCCATAGTCTACCACGCTGCCAAGTGCGGGTTGGCAGACTTCACACATCTTCAAGATCACTGAGAACTCTCAGACATGTAGGTTTCCTCACGATGTTTTCCTTCACCGTTTTGAAGTTAGCGGCAATCAACAATACGCATATAACTCCGAAAAGAAAGAGGTGCGTGCCGCGGGATTCGAACCCAGGACCTGCGGATCGCAAGTCAGACGGTCTCCCGTCTAGGCTGCCGGAAACTTCTAAGTCAAAATAATTTAGGCATATAAAAAAAAATGTAATCGAAGGAAATCGTTATTCGCAATGTCGAACTTTTACTATCAAGCCACATTTAGAATTACAGTTACGAATTTCATTAAGTTGAAAAAAATAAAAATAAAACTATTAAAGCTAATTTACCAGTTAGATTAGATTAGACAAAGTAAATCTAAAAAACTAGTAAAAGAAGAATAAGTCTAGAAAACTTACAACTACCCTAAATTAAAATGGCTAAGCTCAGACAGTCTGTAAAATCATAAGTAATACATTAGCATATGTAATAAGTACCTGGGCGACCGAGCTCCACTCGGATTTTTTATGAATGAAAATACGAGCAAACCCGGGTTCACTAAAAATGAAACCTAGCAAGATTGATTTATCGTCCCCTAATCTACCTACAAACCAAATTTCTTTAAAATCGTTGAAGCCGTTTCCGAGATTCAGATTATATATATATGTTACAGTTAAAACCCGTTTTTAGATATAACGCGTTTTCCCTAGTTAGAACTAGTTTTCACTAAATGCCTTTGTTGAAACTAGAATTAACTAGTGAAAACTAGAATTAACCACTAATATTTTTGATTTTCAGTTTAAACTAGTTGTTACTAACCTAACCTTACCTAACCAAACCAAACAAACAAAATATATATATATATATATATATAGGTATTTTACGGTATTGTGTGAAATGTTCACATTTTTTTTAATATTTATATTTATTTACATCGACATCCTTTTGTCATTGTTATTGGTCATTTTCAGCTTTATATCGGCATTCTGCTGAGCATATTAGATCACGAGACTTATTCTGATATGCTATCCACACCGCTCCTATACCAACAATGTTCGACGAATTCCCGGAATTTTACGAACATTTTCATTTTCTAAAACAATATTATCAGTTACTCACTTATTTACTCGAAATAAAAACGATTTTATAAGTGAATTGGAACTGATTAATTGAATAGGTAGTATTTGAAAATTTGATTAAGCATTCTAAATTCACCAAATTGACTCAGTCGCCAAAATTCAGATTCAGACTCCAAAATTAACAGAAACTTAAAGTCTGTGTCGGACACAAATTAATAATTGTGCTGCAATTTATTTTAGTGAATGTGGAACTGTCAGTGTGGGAAGAAACTAAATCACAATGGAGGTTAGGAAACACAGGTTTGCGTGTAGAACTTGATACAGATACAAACAAAAAGGCAAATATAATTATGTCGACAATTACTGAACGTAATTTGGTTGATTTTGAGCTGGGTTGCCATCAAGGAAAACTGTTGATGAATTAGTACTTAATAAGAATGATGTTACAGTTTTGGTGTTCCATGCATATATATAATATTATGCATTTCATGGTGACCTTAAAAATATAGAAGACTATTTTTAAGTAAAAAGAGTCACAAATCGAGTGCTTTGGATAGATAAATAGATAGATAAACTCTTTATTGTACACACCTTAAAAGTAATAACAAAGGACTTAAAGTTTTGATATATGTATACTATATTATTATATATGTCTCTTCTAGCATTTTTAGTGCCAGTGAATTAGATGGCCAGTATCTTAACAATAGAAGTTAGGATATAAGTATTTACAGATCCTAATACCACACCACCACCAGTATTATGCAGTGGAGATGAGTACATGAAAATATTGCTGTAGGTACCATTAGTAGAACCTAGCAGTGGAACTGTCAGTTCCAAAGTCATTTTCTTTGGTGTTAGCGATACGAAATTTTATTGCGTCCTGTTTCTTTAACCGCCTTAATCTCGAGTTCGTTTGAGCGAAGGATTAAAACTAACGCATCTGATCGATTATATTTAGAGAACTGAGGGATCGGGACTTTATATTATAGTATAGTTTATTAGTTCTCACTGTAGGTAGTTGGTACAGAAAACAACACCGATATTATTAATGTTCAGCAGAACTAACCGTTAAAGAATTTTTGAATGACATGGGAAATTCGCTGTTAATTTTTACTGTGAAATTTGAAATGATGACTCAAATATCTCACAGGAAATTATATACCTAGGAATAAAATAAGGAAGGAATTGATGTCAATGACGAACATGACTATTACACACCTATTACTGTCTGAAATGCCATTTACACAAAACAATCAAAAGCGATTTAGCCTTCTACGCAGTTGCTACCCAAGACGTGTCTACTCAAGGATTTTAACAACAAATAGAACGAAAGAACGTTATAAGTGTGTGAACTTTTTGCGAAATTAACTACATTTTTTGTCTTGTAAGTGAGACGAAAACTGAGTCACTTCCTGTGACATTGTGCGAGGCCCTGACTTTACATGTCACTTCAATGACATTAGATATTTAGTTGGTATCCTGGCTCGGCTACTGGATAATTGATATGTCATTTGTTTAAACTCTATTACATTTTTTGTTCTAGAAAATGTTGTTATAATTGTATTATCTGAATTTTAATGAGACAGTTGATACTGTTGGTTGATATCAAGAATTGAGAATGGCGCAACTTTTAGAAAACATAGTCTAACTGTATTGTTTAATTATAATTTGAAACGATTAATTTATAGTTACGCGGTATTATGTACACGAATCATGATTATGTTAATCCTAGACTCATCATAACTTATACACGAAGGCCCAGTAAGAGATACTCGTAGTACGAACTTTCGAATTCTGCTTCCTTCATACTAAAACACAACTTGTCACTTGCCAAAGATTTGGTCAATAAATGCATTCCTACAGAAGACAAACGTATTTATTGTCAAGCAAGACCTCAGGTTCAATAGAATTTTATAGTCAATATGTGGCTTATTAAAAAACTTCATATAATAAGTGTGACTCATTAAATACAAAAATAAATGTACCCAGGTGAAATGTAATGCAATCAAGCGGCGCGCTGAGTGTCGACCTATTTCAAGCCAGAGAACATGAGGTCACTACCATATACGTGCCATATCGTCATCATACTTTGTTGCATGTCTCGAAACTCACTAGAATTTCGTAATTGCTTTTACTCCAAAATCTGTAACAAACAACTATGAAATATAATGGAAAGTTGCGTCATTTAGAAAGGGCTTTATCCTTGCGTAATTTCATTGATTGCCTACCAATTTGGCAAAACGTATAATTATAGAATTATAGATTTGTAATTACATCCTCGCTTGAATGTAGTGGAAGGAATAGGTAAGGTTTAATTTGAGAGAAACTTCCTTGTAGTTTCTAAAATGAAGTGAGAACTATAATGAAGATAAATAGGTGTATCTAGGGTGTCCTACCAAAAAATTGGCATTGTTACCCCTTTTAATTACATACAATTACAAGTTTTCCCAATGAGGTAGGCAGAAACTCCAGTAGGCAGACCTACATAAAAATAGAAAACATGTTTTATCCATTTGCTACCATCTTCAACCAAGTCTTTTGCTTCTTTTACTTTCATTAGTGTATACGTTCGTTATGTGCAGGTCCTTTCAACATGACCTTTTTCGAAACTGCTTCAATATGATCACGATCCCAAGTAGGTGGAAACTTTTAATATTAGTAAATCTGTGGCTGAAACGGTTGCGGGCGTGGAAGGACAAGAGTGAAGTTTAATCGTTCATTCACACTTGCGCACAAGATAATGTAGTTAGAGGTTTTTTTCTTTGTAGTTAGACCTTTTTTCTTGGTTTGGAGAAGTTTGTAAGAAGGTTTTGCAATCGTCATGATCGAGAAATGCTCCGGATAGGTGTGCTCCTGTAAAGATCTGCGGTCGTATGTAAGCCACCTAGATACTAGATACTTAGCTTGCTAGATGCTTAGCTCGTAATAGCTTGAAGAACCGTATCTCAGACGCATATAAATCGTATACTGCTCTTATCGAAGAAAACTTACGGCTGCGCCCTCAGCATTTTTGGAGCCACGTGCATAGACTCAGATCCAAGGGTGGTTTCGAACCCTGTGTCTCGTATCAAGGTGTTTCTTTTACTGGGGTTGAATCTGCAGAAGCGTTTGCAAACTATTTTTCCAGCGTCTTTTTAAATAACACGCCACTTTTAAATGTTGACGAGTGTTCTGCATTAGGCTATCAAGGCGGTTACGTTAGTTTACCCACGGTGATCCCCCAAGATATCGAACGAGCCCTGAATAAGCTCAAAATAGAAAGCTCACCTGGTCCGGATAACTTACCTAGCTTTGTCCTTAAAACTGGTAAAAAGCATTTAATTCTTCCACTACACCATATTATAAATCTTTCGCTTAAAAATGGCAAGTACCCCACACAGTGGAAATTATCAAGGGTAACCCCCATCCCAAAGAATAATAAAAAAACCGTAGTAGAGGAATATCGTCCAATCGCAATTCTATGTGCGCCTGCCAAAATCTTTGAGTACATTCTGCACAATGAAATATATAGCCAGGTAAAACAACAGATAGGCGAAGAGCAGCACGGATTTAGGCCGGGCCGATCAGTAAATTCAAACCTGTTGTGCTTAACAGACTATATATCTAGCGCTATGGATCGTGGATCACAAGTTGATGTAGTGTATTTCGATTTTCAAAAGGCCTTCGATAAAATTGATAATGATATATTATTGCATAAGTTATCTACGTTTGGCTTCACTCGCGATTTCTTAATTTTTATGGCCGATTTCTTGAGGGACCGGTGTCAATATGTGAGGCATGGTACATATGTATCTCAACCATATTGCACTAGTTCTGGTGTAAGCCAGGGTTCTGTCACTGGTCCGTTACTCTTTCAAATGATGATTCACGATCTACCTAATGTACTATCTACCGCCAAATGTCTTTTGTATGCGGATGACCTTAAACTATTTTTTGAAATTAAATCTTCTAGTGACTGCCTGAAATTGCAGGATGATATCAATCAAATTTACGAATGGAGCGTGAGAAATAAAATGACATTTAATATAAGTAAATGTAACGTCATGACCTTTGATCGTAAAAGAAATCCAATACAGTTTGATTATCATTTAAACAATGTACCTATAAATAGGGTTAACTGTATCAAAGATTTGGGAGTAAATTTTGATCGCAGTTTAACTTTTCATGATCATATATCAGAACTCGCAAAAGAGTCTTACCGGCGCCTTGGCTTCGTCCTACGGAATGCTAGAGACTTTAAAAATCCTGAAGTAATTAAAACATTATATAACTCCTTAGTTAGAAGCAAACTTGAATCGAGTGCTTGTGTCTGGAACCCCTATCATGTCACCTACGCGCGAATGCTTGAAAAAGTCCAAAAGGCCTTTTTAAGGTCGCTATATAAGAAAATTTATGGATACTATCCGTTTCTGTACCCAACTAAATTCCTGCTCGGTCAGCTTGGTTACAACTCTTTGGAAGTTAGAAGGATGTTAGACCAGCTAACTATCTGCTGTAAGGCGCTTAGGGGGTCCGTCGATTCTATACGTCTGCACGACTTGCTATGCGTACTGTTCGTACCGGACGAGCCCGGGGTTCCAGCAAACAGACGTGGTCGCCCGCATGACCTGTTCCACGTAGATCGCGGTCGCACAGTAGCACGTTCTATGTCGCCCCTGAATCGTGCCCGTCGCCACTTAAACGCACTCCTTGCTGCCAACCCTGATTGTGACATCTTTTGTGATAACTGGAAGACTATTTTAAGTACCTCCTTGACTTATTGTGAAAATCTATTGGATCAATGGGACAGGTGTAAAAAGCCTGATGATTCATTGGACTTTGACGATAACCTTTGAGTTTATTGACTTGGTACTCTGAGTACTTACCTGAACGGTATATTTTACTTTGTATGACATAATTATTTTTTTTGTATTGACATACTAGGCGTATTGCCCATTTGACATTTTTGTATTGACATTTTAAATGATGTTGTATTTATATAATGAATATTTTGTAATCCTCAGACATTTGTTTAAGAATAATTTTTGAATATTGTGAGATAATTGTAATTGGTCTTTTTCCGTTTTTATCTCAATAAACGAATTTATCATTTATTTATCATTAGATAGCTTCGGCCACGTACGTAAGTAAATGTAGGTAACTAGTTTCGAAGTAAATAACCAATGTTGTGGCCAAGGCTATGAAAGAATCCGGGAGTGTGCCCATCGTGATGGTCTTGTAGCAGAGAAAAGGAACATTATGGTGTTTAAGTTTATTAGAGATCCACAAAAAATTGAGAAAAACAAAATACCCACTGCACAAGAGCAATTTTCGTAGGGTAACTTACGTTTGTGTTAAGCTTGATATGATGTTGAGTGTGCCTTTTCGCGAGAAATTATGCGTAAAACCACTGCACAATGTATTTAAATGAGTATTCTTGTAAAATCATTTATTTATCGTAGAAAAGGTGTTTTGCTAAATTGATTATAAACAATAAAACTTTGACATAAATTAGTTTTTTTTAATGATCTGCTATTTACACGACCGAGGAATTCAATTCAAATGGATAGTCAAAAAAACTTAATAGACACTAATCATGCTTTTTTGATTCTTGAATAATTGAAGCAATTAATATTCTCGTGCTCAAAATAAATTAAACTTAACACTTTTTATAGCATCTTAGAAATTACGGGAATGTTTATATCGCCTTTTAAGAAATTAAATATCGCATCACTTTGAAGAAACTAAATCTGTTATTGGTCATATATGAACAATCTAAGCTCGTATTTCTGCGAATAACTTATGGATAAGTATAGAGATTTTATGTAAAACAACACGTGATGTATTAGCTAGCTATCGTTAGATCTAGTAGGAAATGATCGGCTAGGTAATTGTAATATGCAAATAGCCTATGTTAATCGGCTCTCGGTCACGGATTGACTGACGTACTCTATCATAGGTAGTAAACCAGCAGTAAACTCTTTGTTTTGAGTAATTTGTACCTTCAGTGGAATCTGATTCATTGGAAAGTTTCCGTGTTAAAAACATCATTGTTGAGGTCTGGTTATAATTTGGGATGACAAGTGTAATTCATTATTACGTGGAATATCCACAACGTCACATGGTCAATCGTAAATCTCTTTAAAAAATTATTAGTAATTCCAATTTGCACACACATAAATCCAATTTACACATATGTACATGTAAAATTTCAGCTCTTTGGAAAACCGGAAAGTGGCTCAAATTTAACTTGCAAGATTTGATTACAGACACCTGGAAAGGTGAAATTAATAAACAGTTTGTAATAATCTCCTTTTCATCCGACTTCAAATAATAAATTATAATTTATAAAACTGAAGCAACCGACTTCTAATGGATGCCATTGTCAGAACTGGACCAAATTAAAATGGGACCATACGGGAAGCACCAGCTTTCAAATAAATAACAAAAATAATCAACAAAATCACCCAGTTAAAAGTTTTTAGGTAACAAACATTTAAAAAATACAGTCGAATTGAAAAACTCCTCCTTTTTTGAAGTCTGTTGAAAATGGCTCAAATTTAACTCGCAAGATTTGATTACAGACACCGGGAAAGGTGAACTTAATAGACAGTTTGTAATAATCTCCTTTTTTGGAGTCGATAAAAAATGGTCCCAATAGCAAATACTCTTATCTTTTACTTAGGTACTAAAAATAAAGACAACCTCGTAAACGGCTATTTTAATAAGACTTTCCTTTAACCTTGTTCAAGGTGGTTTCCTTTTGTGTTATATTTAGACACCTTTAAAAAAAAACGGCTGGCGCCACGTGGTAGAGGGCAGACAAGAGGTGATAGTGTAGATAGGTATAGGCAAGGGCGTCGCCAGCCCATGGCCCAGGGGGGGGCAAGTTAATATTATGGAGGATGAGAAAAATATGAATTGTAGGTACTGGTACAATTGCACGGCCTTAGGACTTTGGTTGGTTTGCAGTTGGTTACATTTTTTAATCTCTAGGGGGGGGGGGGCGTTGCCCCCCTTGCCCCCCTTGGCGACGCCCTTGGGTATAGGTCTCTGAAATATCTACTTCGAGAAAAGATAGTCCCGGCCGTACCCGCTGGCTCCATGGCGTCACATGGCCGTGCCCCTAGATATTAAAAATAACTTAAGAAATTTATTAGCCGGATAAAAAAAATTATCATGAAAATAATTATAATGGTCCGATAGTCGTATTGGAGAATGGTCTTATAGCGAAGAACCTCGACCAACAAATAAATTCAAGAGGCTCTCACTAGATGGTTGAATCAAGGGTTGGCCAAAAAGTTACTAAGTGGCACGGAGTGTCATTATGTATTTAAGTAGCCCTTACCACTGGTAGCTTGGATTCTGATTCTATCTGCCGATGCCGGTGGTACTCTGGGTTTAGTGTTTTTTTTTAAATATCTATGTATTTTATTATATATATTATTATACTAAATAAATCCGGCAAAGAACGAGTTTCACTCGCAAACCGAGGATTCTGTACTCCGCATGCATGACACAAATCACAATACATGAACATGAACACTGACACCAGGGCTAATTGATCGACAAAATGTGCTTTATATCTAAGAATATTTGTAACTTCACATAAATTTTCTATACAGTAGGAATAGCCTGAATTGCTAGCTGTTTACATACAAAGTTCAAATAAGTAAGTGTTACAGACCTATTTTCTTTATCCAAAGAGATTTTAACATTACCATTTATTCACATGACACTAACTGTCCACAAACGTTAACTTGTAATTTTTCGTTTCTTTTTTGTAGAATCAACAATCAGATTTTATTTGGCACAATATTTTCCCATTTTTTCAAAAAATTATCTACGCAAGCTCTTGACCAGATTTTAGTATTTGTAGATTTACATCAAAGTAAACTCTACAATCTTGCCAATTTCGAGACTTGTATCTATTACTGTTAGAAAAATACAGCCGTTTAAGTGTAGGATAGACAGACAGACAACGTAGCCTTGTGAGGCTACGTTGTCTGTCTGTCTGTAATAGGCTCTCGCACGCTTAGTACGGAAGGTAATAAAAAAAAAAAAATAGACAATGACACGATAAGAAAGAATAACACAGATCTTTGGATCTGTGTTATTATATACTTTGATATAATAAATAACTAAAAAACAACATACATATAAAAATTACACTCATTAATATAGGTTATTAATGTAAACTTATTATTATTTATATAAGTTACAAATATTTTCAGTCCTGAATTAACACTGACAAACGCGTTGACACCACTATGTATTACTATAACTGCAACTTGTATTGGCTTGTATACAATTCAAAACATGACTATTACTGACTATACAGGTATGTATATTACTAAAATCACCGTAAATGACACTAAACGATCATTTAAAAGCCGTAATGGTATTTTATAATTCGATCCGGCTGAATGGCTATTGGATATCATTGTGCTTGTGGAATATCTGAGGCCATACGTCAGTTGTCTGTTGTTTCGCATAATGAGAGCCAGGCTGGCCTAGCGCTGGGTGGGCCTGGCTCTGGAAACGGTTATTGTCATTTTCATTGGCAGTTTTGTTAATAGAATGGAAATAGAACTGAATATTTAAATACTATTTTACATACTTCCCAATACAATTATTATTATGCAGTACCCGGGCGACCGAGCTCCACACGGATTTTTTATGAATGAAAATATGTACGAGCAAACCCGGGTTCACTAAAATGAAACCTAGCAAGAACGATTTATCGTCCCCTAATCTACCTACAAACCAAATTTCATTAAAATCGTTGGAGCCGTTTCCGAGATTCAGATTATATATATACAAGAATTGCTCGTTTAAAGGTATTAGATAATGCATAAATATGTGTGAATGCACACACACATACAAATACCGTTTTGAAAAAAAAACCGTCTTCCCTTTCCTTCTCATCGAAAAATGCTTGTATGCGGTAGTGGGTAATTTGAATCTGACATTTTCTAAAAACTAACTCTACTTATAATCCCCAACGAGCTCCATCCTCGGCCACATTGTCGCTTAACATCAGGCGAGTTGGTGGTCAATCGTATAATATAAAATTGAAATAAGTACTTAAAACACTTTATAAGTTAAACGGTTTTATTGAAAAGAAAAATAATGATATAGGTAATGTATTTACTGTGTTGAGTATTCTACTAAAGAAGCCCTTTCATTTCATTCCCATATTGTAGGGGTTGTGAAAAAATATGAAAACCGCCATTTCGTGGGCCGCCACGCCTTATTGAGCTTAGAATGATACTCAATATATTTCATTGTATTGTCATCTAAATTAAAGGCGCGTACCAAATATCAGATCAATCTGTCAACGGGAAGGGGGTCAAATTTCAGTTACTAAAATTGGCCCAAACAAACAGGGTAAGCTAAATAAAACCGTTTAAAAATATACCTACAAAATATAAAAGTAGGATACCGTTGCATATGGGTGTTATAAGAGCCCTTTCACATTGAGCGATTAGCGACGCTGCCGCACTGCTTAGTAGCGAGTCCTTTACGTTCTAATCGTATAAAATTATGGCAGTACAGCAGACCCATTACAGTCCCGTTGCAGACACGTAGCAGTACCGTGGGATCCTGCCACTTTTTTTTTTTTTTTTTTCGCACTACACCATCTAGCCCAACCTAAGCAAAGCTTGTACTATGGAACTAGATGGCTGATAGAACACATATATACTTTTTTTTTGTAAATATATACATATGATACATAGAAACACCCAGACACAGAACAAACATCCATGCTCATCAACTTGGAATAACTCTGAGGCTCGTCAGCGTTCGTAAAGTCACAGATATTTATAACAATCTTAACAAGCTTCTCCGTTGAAATTCATATTTAGAAATGACAACCTCAAACATAGGTAATTCCACTCTCGAATGCAGGCGATGGCCCGAAGTCCGAACCTCCCTCGAAGTGCCCTTGAGCTAATCCTGTGTAACCCTTTAGTTAGTTTTTAAGCAGCCCAGCCAGTGCCGTCTACGCTCGCCAAAGCCCGCTAAAACTGTAGAAAACATTACAGACCAACGGCGCGTGGCTTAAAAAAAACACAATTTTATAAGCCACGCAACCATGTTGAACTGTTGTAAAGTAAGTGTCGATGCAAATATACTTAAATGTATCTGTGCGGCAACGACAATCCCGCACAGTTGAGCCTTAATGTGAACGCTCTCTAAGAAACCAACATTTTCAAGTGAATAAACAATCTTTACGTCACTTGTTCGCGTACGTCATTCTCATGACGCTAGGCGAGAATATCTGTTGATCATTACTGGAATTCAACACCTATATATAACAATAAATGAATGCACGCGCCATATTTGGTCCAGAGCAGTGACGCGATATGAGGACGTTTCGGAGTAAAACCTCAATAAAATGACGTATAGCTACTGTATTATTACTGGCTGTATTTCAAAACAACTGTAAATGCGGTATTTAGGTATTATTTATAAATTTCCATGGAAAGCATATAATTAAAAGATGCGTTCTGCGGTTTTAATAGTTATTTGAGATATTTCCGGAGAGAAGTGACCTATGACCACGATTGTGATTTCAGACTCTGTCTAGTGAATATAGTAAAATCTCTGACAAACTAAAAAAGAATTGCTCTGAGAGTAAAATAGAACAAAATGCCTCATTCTTTTTACCAAACAAAACTACTTTACTTTTTTTCTTTTTTCTTTTATTTTGTAGGAAAATGTTTTGTTAGTGTAAATATGTACATACTTTTAGAACAATTTTGATCGTACAGCTATATTATTTTACATCTTATTCCTTCGTTTAATACGAAGTTTGTTTAAACTTCAGCTATCTCACCCATTGCTTAAAAGGTGAAGGCCATTTCATAGCATGACGCAATTCTCACGATTAATTGTTACGAATTCAATTTTCTTCGTGCGAGGAGAATTAATTTTAATAGCTGGTGAAACATTCTCTCGAGTTTATAATATTTAGTGATAGGAATCAGAGATACTGACTAGTAACCAGCTGTAACCTAAAAAAATAACCAGCTGTAACCTAAAAAATAACTAGCTGTAAGCTAAAAAAAAATTTAACATTCCAGGATTGCGGTTCTTGATACAAAGATGGCGGAAATAGTGAAGTCCTGTGTACGCATTAAAAATTATGGATCGAAATCGTCAAGTACGGATTTTGGGCGTTTCAATGAGGATTAGGTGCTAGTGTACCAGACTTCCTACATGTACACATGTATAATTATATATTGGATATCAAATGGAAACGTACTCAACTAAAAGGAAACGTATTTGTAGCTAGCCTGAATATAAATCTCCTGGATCGTGTCATATCTTAAGCAACGTTGCCGCTTACCATCAGGCGAATTGATGGTCTAACATAGCGCAATATTTCGTATAAAATAGGTAAATATAAATCTAGACTAAAAATTAACAATCTAATTTCTTGAAAATTGTGTGACTTGCTATAACCTAACTGATAAAAGATAACTTTTGAACTTATGGTTGGCAGGCCAGAAATTTAACCAGAGATCACCTGATATTAAAAGACGGTGATGACCAACTCGAAATTTTATTTTATATTAACAAGAAAATAACAACAAGAACAATACCGCACAAGATTTATTCTAACGTGGAATTTAATTGCATGATTAATGTGTACTTGTAAAATGATATCATGTGTTGTTTTATTGTTTATTGTTTATTTTACATTGCATTACAATTACATACATAACATAGGTACATACATAATCACCCTAATAGGGTATAGCAATCTAGTGCGGAGCGGAACGGTTTATTCTATTATGTTTGTCTTTAAAAAACTCTTCTATCGTATAATAGCCTTTTTTAATTAATATATTTTTTAGGGGTTGAGAAAAATTCTGTATATTTTCTATTTCTTTCAGCTGCGTTGGTAAATTATTATATTATTTTGATAGCCATAGAATGAGGGCCGGAGCTGTGTATATATAGTTTGGAAGATGGCAATATCAAATTATGTTTATAGTTCGATCTCATTAGGCAATCTCTTTTATAACCTAATTTTGGGAAACATTGAGGATGTTTTTTTATGAATATGCAGTTTTCGAAGATATATAGAGAAATTAATGTTAGAATTTTGAATTTAATGAAATAAGAGCGGTGAAAGTGTGGTACATTTATGTCAGGTAGTTTAATGTTAGTTATAATACGTAGACATTTTTTCTGTATTACAAATAAATCATTTGCATTTTATTGTGCATACTACACTGTAGGTAAATAATGGTTATTATTGTTTAAGCAAAAATTCAGGAAACTTCCCGTGTTTAATTAGTTTTATTCTCTGTAATGGTATATAATGATTAGAGGTATGTAAAGGTATTCATTTTTTTATAATAGTATCATTTATTGTAAAATTCACCAACTCCAAAATTGTACATACATATTACATATAATGAACATATTAGTGATTGCAACCCGGTATGTTTCTCAACCCGGCCGGGCCCGGTATCATTCGTCGTCAACCCGGCCGGGCCCGGCGGATCCGGCCGGGTTGATGTGTTAGCGATGAAACCGTTAAAGTATTTTATGACAATTTGCTATATAAGAATAGAACAGGACAATGATTCAAGGTTGCGAATTAATATTTATTTCAAACTAGCAGACCATCCTCGGCCACATCGACGCTTAACATCAGGCGAGTTGGTGGTCAATCGTAGATCTATATTGCATTAAAAAAAAATGTTCGAAATGCGTAGAAGTAAGTACTTCTGCGTTGTGTCACTGTGACTAATACCAAAACAACAATTTATCAAAGCTTAGCACATTAAAACAGATTAATGTGTTGGGTCAGCGTAGAGTTAAGCTGTGTCTTAAATAAACGAGATTATGGTATAAAATCTCCTTCAATGTCGCTCGTTGATGGTCTGTCCGTCACTTATTGTGGCACATCCTTCAGATGTTAAGCTTATTGTTTGAGAAGAGATATGAAAAATGTGTGGTTGCATAGTCGCGCTTACCGCTAGTTTCAAAGGTACCAGCCAATGAGATTTTCTCTTTAGAGAGGTTATACTTATTGATATGAAGTAATAGCAAGTTTCCGGCAGCCTAGTTGTGAGACCGTCTGACTTGCGATCCGCAGGTCCTGGGTTCGAATCCCACGGCACGCACCTCTGTCTTTTCGAAGTTATGTGCGTATTGTTGATTGCCGCCAACTTCAAACGGTGAAGGAAAACATCGTGAGGAAACCTACATGTCTGAGAGTTCTCAATGATCTTGAAGATGTGTGAAGTCTGCCAACCCGCACTTGGCCAGCGTGGCAGACTATGGCCTAACCCTTCTCACAATGAGAATGGCCCGTTCCCAGCAGTGGGACAGTTTGGACAAACAGGGCTGATAAAAAAAAAAAAAAAAAACATGGCAAATCTCATAACTCTCATGATATGGAATACGATGTAGGTACTTTTTCCTGACAATAGTTATGGTTAAAAGATAATTCAAAAAACTCAAAATGTTCCACAAATATCATGTCTCCATTCTCATGTCTAGTATATCAGATCTTCTGTTAAGACTGGCCTTGTGGCTCAGTTGTTAGTATGCCTACCTACTGAGTGTAGATCGTGGGTTCGATCCCAGGGCAAACATTTGTGTGATGAGCATGGATAATTGTCCTGTGTCTGGGTGTTTGTATGTATCATATGTGTATATTTACAAGCAAGAAATAATAAGTAAACTATATGTATTCCATCAGTCATCTACTCGTAGTTCCATCGTACAAGCTTTGCTTAGTTTGGGCTAGATGGTGTTGTGTGACAATGTCCACAAATATTTATTTATTTATCGTATACACGCAGCTAACACGTGTACTCAGTACTTAAATGCTTAATTACAATATATTTACAATATATTCCACAACGAGTATATTACAACACGCGTTATACTGATATAAAACAAACGTTAAAATCCAACTCCGCCCGAGCTGATAACCTAATTCTGCAGGATTGCAACTTCCTTCCTAAGATAACAGAGCACAGAGTAGAGAGCTCGCCTTTACCATAATCAACATCCCATAACTAATATATTACCATCACTCATCATCATCATCATCTCAGCCATAAGAAGTCTGCTGGACATAGGCCTCCCCCATGGATTTCCAAAAAGACCCATTGGAAGCGGCTTGCATCCAGTGTCCTCCCGCCACTTGTATGAGGTCATTACCATCACTATATAGTTTTATTACATCTACAGTTTACTAACAATCGAAGAATTTTAATTTACTGTGCCTACAACTTCACAAGGAAGACACTCTCCAAATGACTGGCGTCGCAGCTCAGTTAGTAGTATGTCTGCCTGCTAAGCTGTAGTTCGTGGGTTCGATCCCCACCCAGGGCAAACATTTGTGTGATGAGCATGGATGTTTGTTCTGTGTTTGGGTGTTTCTATTTATCATAAGTATTAAATATGTATTTACAAAAAAATAAATATGTGTATTCTATCAGCTATCTAGTTTCGATAGTACAGTACAAGCTTTGCTTAGTTTGGGCTAGATGGTGTTGTGTGAAATGTCCACCAATATTTATATTTATTTATTTATTTCTTTATTTCTAGTTTCTAGAAGAATATGTATGTATGTATGTACGTATATATGTATGTATGTCTGTTTCTATATGACAGCCTACAGCCTAAACGGGTTGACCGATTTTGATGTACCTACGAGGTGTCATTAGATTCGTCTTTGCTCCCAGATTGTCATAGGTTATATTTTTTGTAATAATAATAATGCATGTCTTGCAAAGTAAAAAATAAACTATTTCGTAATAAACAAGGTGATACTCTGACAAACTAAGATGGAAGTGATTTTATTAGAATGTGCATTTATAATCGATTACAGTCATTTTACGCATACTTTCTCACAAAAAAAACGTATTCTCAACAGCTTATCAAGCGTAACGAAATTGTAAGTTAGACTGCAAAAACTGCTTTTCTGTTGTCGGGTATTTTGTTTTCCTTTTAATATACACTTACTTAATTACATACTTATTAACAGATGTAAAGGGGAGTGAGTAAGCTTTTTCACATGAACTAACTCAGGGTAACAGGTTTAGAAAACGGGCAAAAAAGGAAAAGTCGTAAGAAAATCATAATATATGACTGTTTACTTCTGTTTTTTTTTTTTGAGATAACTACTAATTTTAAATGATAAATGAATGTAATATATAACTACAAAAAAAAAAAAAAACATCAAAAACAATTCATAATTGGCGGAGTAATCGGTGAACAAACATACATAAAAACATACAGTCGGATTAACCTCCTTCTTTTTGGACGTCGGTTAAAAATGATCTATATGAAAATTGGGGCAAGCGCCCAATACATTTGTAATAATTTTGAATGTAGTTGTGTTGTGTCACGAGGAAAGGTTTTAACACAATCAATTATGCTAAAGAAACAACAGTAGTTCGTAGTTGTAATATAATTAAGAAAACACATCTTGACGGCTAAACTCAATGGTAACTCAATTGGTCGATGTAGAAAGCGTGGTGTCTTTATAACTTTTACTTACCTGCACTTCTGCCCAGTTCTACTCTGTTTGAATTTTGGTAAAGCTGTGATAATTCTTGACGTAGAGGCAAACATCTAGATCCACTCTTCCTGGATACTTCGCTAATGTGGTCAGCGAACGGTGAGTCATTCAGCCTTCTGTAGCGTGAGAATTGGTGCTGGCGCGGCGCAAGCGATGGGAGCCAGCGGGTAGCTTCAATGTCACTGTGGTCTAATTTGAGTAGTTTATGTGTGAATAAATAATGTGAATAAGTGTAATAATTTAAATAGGTGTGAGACAGGCCTTAGGTGGAGTGAGGAAGGCTGTGGAAGATCAGGCAAATATAATGAAGTACAACCTGTGTTTTCTGGTTTCACCTGCATGGGAAATATGAAACAGGACTTAAAATATAAGTTTAGAAAACTCGATAACCTCCGACAAAAAAGCAGCTGAACCAATTTTAATTAAACATAACTAAGAACACTCTCAATGAAAAAAACCGGACAATGCGAGTCAGACTCGCCCACTGAGGGTTCCGTACAAACTAAATAAAAATCATATATTTTTTTATATTTTCCTTCATAAATCGAAAAATATACATCGTAAAAATATTTAACACATTCATTGCTCACCACTCGGACGAGTGGGGCGGAGCTATAGTAGCGGCACAAAAAACAAAAAAAAACTAGATCAAAATGAGTCTATCTGTTTGAGAGCTACGATGCCACAAACAAGCACACATATATACAGATACACAGGTCAGACACGTTAGAACAGAGGACAGAGAAGTCTTTGTTCTCAAACAATGTAATGAAATAATAGGCTAAGTCGCGAGGAGCTTACAAGCAGAGTTTCTTTGGCTTTGACATGATGACAGGATGTGCATTGTGCACCATGCACCAGTATATACAGTTATGTGTAAGTCAATCAATAAATAAATAAGTAAATCTTGATTTCGATTTACATTAGGTAGGTTTATATAACCCTTCTCACAATGAGAAGATGGCCTGTTCCCAGCAGTGGGACAGTTTGTACAAACAGGGCTGATAAAAAAAAAAAAAAAAAAAAATGTACTTAAAAATATTAGGTTACAAACAAAAAGACTTAATATATAAAAAACAGGAAGAGGGGTAATTTGCAAAGTTAACTGTTTGAAGGAGACAAAAAATAAAAAATAAATAAGAAAGAAACTTTGTTACACTTCAGGGTTTTTTAACAAATTATGTATAGGATTTTTCATGATGAATTTTCAGTATACCTTGGCTTATGCAGAACATCTCTAGTAAATAAATATTCGCGTATACAATTATGACATTTCATTAATTGAAAGTTTAATTTACCCCAAATTACCATTACTATTCTATTCATTATATACTGTATGTAGTAGTTGAGTAGATAGGTACATGGCTGAGCACTAACTCCTAACTAGGTTGACCTGTATTTAGGATAGAATAGATAACATCCTTCTTCCTTCCTTCCATCAATTTTATTAATATTAATCAGTTTTCTACGTACATAAGTGTAGTCCATCATAGACCGCAACGACTGTTAATAGTGAGTTGTCAGATAAAGGTTAGTTTGACGTTAATTTTAAAAGTTTATTCAAATTACATTTTACATTGCGAATACCCCTTGTCTATCATGCAAGGTTCAATAAAAAATATTACGTGATTTTGTCATTTTTACACAGTAAATAAACAAACAAAAACCATTTTAAAACCTTTGCGATTAAAAACGATCGTACTTAATGCAGATCGAATCTATGGAGGTGTCTGACTACACAGTGTCGGCTAGAACCGCTGGCTCCTTCAAATTGCGCCAGTGTCGGCTAACAAGTAACTTTCAAAATAGATCATTAAGTTGTGTTTAGCGGTGTCACGATCGCGTGGGAGTGATCAGCATTGATCATGGATTACAGCTTCATACCATCGCCATCTCGAAGCTGCGGTACTATAATTGGATAACGTATGCGTTATCACGATAGAGACTAGAACAGGGCTATGCTCTGGCGCACACTTATATCTAGTTTGCAATATGCCAATAATATAGTCGAGAACTGAGAAACCCCGTATTACCTGTGTAAATAGGACAGATCACGATATTTCTTTGCCACCAGAGCCAGTGCTCACGTAGAGGAACATGGCTGGCAGCAGTTGAATGCTTGTTAATCTCAAAAGAATTTTTCAGGTTCTCCTTCAGATATGGTGAACCCATTGCCACTTCAACTTGCTAATTCTTTGAGCTATGTCGGCCACTTTCGTTTTTAGGGTTCCGTATCCAAAGGGTAAAAACGGGACCCTATTACTGAGACTCCGCTGTCTGTCCGTCCGTCCGTCAACAACTCCCATACAACAAACGTGTTTTTTTTGCCGTTTTTATATATAATGGTACGGAACCCTTCGTACGCGAGTCCGACTCGCACTTGGCCGGTTTTTTTAAATTATTACGTTTAAAATCACTTCAATTAATATTATGATTTCAAGTGTCCAAGTAAACCAGAATAAACTTTCAACATATGCGTATCTAACGCTAATGGACGGACCAGCCTTCATTCCGTAGAAACTATACTTACCCACACTTAATGACCGAATCTACGTGTAAAAACTGAAGCCAGCCATCACGCGAGATCTAGTGTTCCAGCACACGGATGTAGGCGAGGACGTCAACCAAAAAACAGATGCAAAAGTGAACGTACACCACCAAATGAGAACTGAGTGCCATAGTCTACCAGTATAACCAAAGGTTTCCAAAGTTGACACGACCTCGGCCCATCTAATACAAAATTCCGATTTGAACCTCTTGATTATTTGACTGCCATGAAGAGAAATAGGGTACTTATGTAGACTGGGTATACAGCTCAGTTGGTAGTATGCCTGCTTTCAAAGTTGTAGATCGTCATGTGCTTGATCCCCACCCAAGACAAAAAATTGTGCGATAAAAATTGATGTTTGTTTCGTATCTGAGTACTTTTATGTAACATACGTATGTATTTATAAAAAAAGTATGTAAGTATTCTATCAGGTATTGAGTTCTCATAGTACAAGCTTTGCTGAGTTTGGGGCTAGATAATGTTGTGTGAAAAGGTCAACCAATTTTTGTTTATTTATTTACTTAAAGGAATAAAGAACGATTGAAATATTTATAAAATACATATATAAATACACTTTACTCTTATTTTACACTTAAGCACTAAATATTACATTTTACTAATAAGTTCGCTAAGCGTGTTTTTCAGTTTTTTACACTATAATTTATGGATATTTTTATAATATCAATATTTAATACAGTTAACATCTACTTCAGTTTTAATTTCTTGCCAGTCCAGTGTCCGCCACAATGGGCCCGGTCGAATGACATTACCTCCTGTTTTTCAGTGCTCACCCAATACTCGCGCGCAACCCACTGCTTAGTCGCCACCCACAGTTTGGGAAATGCTGATCTATACTGACTATGGTACACCATTGTTGGTGGTTATCTCTTTGCCATCGAAAAGGTCACGCTTCTCGGCGATGAGGTTTCTTGTTCCGGTTCTGTGGACTGCCGCGTGTCGGACTATCAGAATAATCTTTGGTAATTTGGTAATTAAAATACTCGGTGGGATGCTATTCGCTAATTGTAGGAAGCCGATGTTCGTTTTGATGAGAAAAATACTTGTAGTTGATAATTAAATTAGAGGTAATTTTGGAAGGTGCAGAATAGATGGTAGTATTGGTGGTAATAAGGATTAGTAACTGTATGTAAATGTATAGTAAGCTGTAATACAGTTAATTGTGTCTACCTATGTTGAGAATGCATTACACATTGTATCTTTACTTATATTATAAAAGCGAAAGTAAATTCTATCTCTCTGTTTGTTTGCTAACTTTTTATATATCATACAACATATTATTTCATTCTAAAATATGGTACCTACAGAGAACTTGCTAAGCCTAGCCTAGCTATATTTATGTTTTCTCTGTATTTCTTTTTCTTTATGTGTGGTATTTTAATAAAGAGTTATCTATCTAACTTAGAGATGAATATAAGTGTTGTATACTTTATCATCATCTCTGTTTTTCATCACAATACGGGTGAAATCATGGTGACCAGCTGGTAATGTTATAAAGCGAAAGTATCTGTGTATCTCTGTAGGTTTGTTACTTTTACACGATCAAACGTTGTAACCGATGGTTGCGAAATTTGGTACAGAGATAGCTGTGGATCTAGAGATGGATATAAGTACGGCTATTTATTGTTGTTTTTCATCACTATATGAATATCTTTTTAAATAAAGTAAAAAAGCGTGATTAAAACTATGTATTAAGTAGCATATGCTAGACAGATGACCTCATACTAGAGGCAGGGAGACGCTTGATGCAACCTGCCTCCAATCGGTCTTTTAGGAAATCTATGGAGACCTATCTTCAGTAGTGGACTTCTTGTGGCTGAAAAGAAAATATAAGTTGTCCACATTACATTAAGTAACTAGCTTTTCCTTCCATAAAAACAATTTTTACACGAAGTAAAATATAACGCAACAGTACAAATAAATCTGACTTCAAAGAAATACAAACAAGAATGGCGTTCAAACCTTCACAGAAAATAAAGAAAAAAACCTTTCAAAATATTTATCCACAACTAATGTAGTTGTGTCAACGCAAAGTACTAAAACAAAGTCTTTTGTTGTCGACCAAAAATCGCATAAAATCGCTTATTTTATTGACCAAAAAAGGGACCGATGCATTCTAAGCAAAAAAGCGGCAAAATTTCGCGTTGACATTGAGAGCACATGCGTTCGGACGCGAGTTCATTGTTAGTTATTTGCATACGAAAAGATTACTGACGCTTTTGACTTTGGCGGTGATCGACACGACTTTCGTGTAAAAAGGCGCAAACAACGCTCATAAAGGCATTAAGTATAACGCACCCGACTACGAAGAATCTTTTTTGCGACAATAAACTGGGCATAAAGTCGTCCAATTTTTTGTCGCAATGCTCTAATATTTTTTCGATTAGAAATCGGACAAAGGAGGAACAATGTCGTGATGTTTGGACAATGATGTTGTTTATGTTGTAGCTCTGTTGGAGCTTTATGGGTGTCAATAGGGGTTCGAAAAGTGAAACTGCGGACGCTACACTTTTTAAAGACCTGAGTGTTCGGTTCTTTGAATTAAAAAAAAATGCTAAAAAGAAAATCGAAAGTTAACACGTCATTTAGATTTTTCACGCCTCTTACGATGGTACTAAAAGAGGGTTCAAAAATTATTTCTTCATAGTGCGGCAACGTTAGTAAAAAAAATAGCACGCAGTTAGCATGTTATTTTTTTAAAGTACATAAAATCCGTCACAACGTTAACCTATTAACGTTTATTACGATCGTTCGTTTTGTGACCTATTTTGTGTGTATGTTTTTTTTTTCTGTGTGTTTTTGTTACAATAAAATTATGTCTATGTCTATGTCTATTATGAATTATTTTTTTCATATAATACGAATATAAATATTTGGTGTACTTAGGAGTACATATTTTAGCACTTTTTTAGATGCTAATTAAATAAATGATGTTTAATTCAGCATAGAAATTCTGTAGCAAGGTGCCCATAAGGCACCTTTGTACGAGGAGCAATTACGGGTGGGTTTTAATCCTAATTACTACTCTTAGAATTATTTTCAAATTAGTTTATTTATAAAATGTTTAATATTTAAGCTTATTTATAGTGTAAAATAATTATTTTGTTTACGAAAATTAGTTACTGCTCCGTTCGAATATCATAACTCGCCAAAAATAGCAATGTTTTTAGCACGTGCATGCATACCTACTGTCTTTCGTGTCCTTATATCCTGTTTACTTGTAAGAGTACCTATCATTCTATCTAGTAGCCATTAATGACATCATCGCAAACAAAAGTAAAACAGCTGACAACAAAACAAAAGCCGATGACCGAAAAAAATCTATTACAACGCTTCTTTTAGCTATGTGGCTATTCTTCCAAGAACAATAGCAGTTCGACTTGTAAGGGCCTCCGCCTTTGTCATTGCATAATTGAAGCATAATATTTAACATAAAGGTTTTAGTGAAAGTGAATGTTTATTTTTATGTAGTTTTATGTGTCGCTACTCGGTTTCTTTATTCTTTTCTGGCAACATTTTTATTGCCGGCCATACTGAGCGGATGCTTCTGAAATTCACTTTCGTTTTCTAAACGCTTGGTTCTTTTATGGCTGTGTCCTTTTGTCGGTAGATAAGAAAAGTAAAAGTTAGCAATTTATACGTGAACAATTTGTGTAGGAAAGTTGTAAATTATTTGTGCTGATTTTAAGTACAAAATTGTTTTACATTGGACCATCATTGGCTTGATGGTGAGCGATAGTGTAGCCGAGGATGGAGCTAGGGGCAGCTCTAGCTCCATCCTCGACTACATTTCGGATCGGATCGGAAATCCGGGAGGTGAAATAAAAATAAAACCGGACAAGTGCGAGTCAGACTCGCCCACCGAGGGTTTCGTACAAACTAGTAGGTAGATAAAAGGGGGACATCGTATTTTTGTCATATTATCTGTACTTGAGAGCCTTTACCAATTTGGCCACGGATTATTTTTACTAATTCTGGAAATTCTAAAATTGGAAACAGGAAAGCAGCAGGCGTGGAATTCCTGCACAGTTCGCACCAAGAATAACGACAGAATCCATTTACCTAAACAGATAATTTAAAATAAAATACATATTTGTATAACTACATATATTAAAATACATATTTGCATATCTGTATGTTCCTAATGTGATTTTCTCCGTAACACAGAACCGCCACGATAAATTTAATTGCATATACAATTTAGTTACGATAATCGCAAATTTGGATTTCCCATGAGTAAAAATTTAGTCATTTAAATTAAGGTAGACCGTTATTAAGATCTAGGGCAGTAGGTACTAACGTATTTACATGCGCAAGCACACATAGGTATATTATTATATTGTTGCACTATGTTAGTTCTTCCAGTGACCACTGTGTGTTAGTGATAACATACGGCACTGAAACGTGGTTCCTAATTATGGGCCTTATAAGGAAGCTCAAGGTCACGCAAAGAGCTATGGAGAGGGCTATGCTCGGAGTCTCTCTACGAGATCGAATCAGAAATGAAGAGGTACGTAGACCGTAGACGTATAAAAGTCACTGATATAACACAGCGGATTAGCAAGTGGAAGTGGTAGTCGGCAGGGCACATAGCACGTAGAACTGATGGCCGATGAGGCTGAAAGGTTCTCGAGTGGAGACCACGTACCGGCAAGCGCAGCGTAGAAAGACCAGCCACGAAATGGACAGATGACCTCATACATGTGGTGGGAAGACGCTGGATGCAAGCCGCTTCCAATCGGTCTTTTTGAAAATCCATGGGGGAGGCCTATGTCCAGCACTGGACTTCTTATGGTTGAGATGATGATCATGATGATGATGTTAGTTCTTTATATGACCAATGGTCATTTAAAATGTGAGTAAAGCCCGGATTATAATTATGTAATTACATATTTTATAATAAAAATTATAAAATATGTTTTTACATACTTACTACCTTATTTCATTCGCAGGTTGAAATATGATGATGTTAATGGTAGACATTTTACTCCAATAACAATTTGCATCATGTTCCGTTCAGCCGTTTAAGAATAGGCCATTAATAAACAAATAGACTATTGACTTTCGTTTCTATAATTTTAGTTTGACGTTAAATATTTGTTAAGTTTTAGTTGATTAGATTCAAGACTAATTTATGTCAAATACAATCTGCTCTGACGCCGAATGCCTAATACCAAATGCCTAAAATTTCGCAAGTTAGTCCTACCTCAAGGAAAACCAACATTCCTTACTATATGTATTAGGTTACACAGAAAGAGTGTACTAAACGGAGAGGAGTTCTTATTGCGGAATGTATCAAAATGACCCAAAAATTTGCAAAAATATGAAAAATCCTTTTTTCGAGCTAATCCCAGAAATAGTAGTTTTATTTTTATAACAGTAACTACTATGAGCTATCAGTGATCCATGCACAAGTCGACGTCTGTATATAATACGCACACATGCATGAAGTTATGATTGTTGTCTGATTGCCGTCGCTAGCGACGTCAATTGGAATTCGAATGCGCTGTACCGCCAAAGTTTGGCAAACGACAGGGTGAGAGCAGGGAGCGGGTGATGAACCCGAGATTGGCGGGAGGCGGTGAGTGCCCATTCTTTATCATAACACAAGAATAGAGGCATAATAATAAACTGAGGTGTCCAAGTTTGGTGTTTCTATTTTTAGCAACGAAAAAAAAAAACCATAAAATATAACTTCTATTATTAGATAAATGACACAAATTAAACATCTCATTTTTTTGTTCCTGTTTTCAAAAACGAAACTATTTTTGTCTTGAAACACTTGTTTTTCAGCCCGAATCTGGATAAGATTTTTGTGGAACGTGGATTTCCACGTCGGCCACACTCCCATAGTCCCGAAACACCACTTTAATACTATGCCTGTATACTTGTGTCATATTCTGTATGTAATACTATTTCTTCTTCTGTGACCTGGTTTAGCCGATAGCCACCCACCTTCCAGTCAGTCGGCCAGGCACTACATTCGTCTTAATAAGAACCTGTCTGGTACGACATGCCCGCAGGTGCTGAAGGCAATCTAATTACTAAGTTACTATTGTGCCAAATATCTACCCAGTAGTTGTAGTAATGTTACCTATTTTGTAAGTTTAGTAAGTTTTTTGTTTTGTAGTTTTGTAAGGGCTTTTTGCAGAGTTCGTCTACAACTACAAAGTAGAGTCGTAGTGCTTTTTTTTACAACTATTCGTTTTACTACATTTTTTTTTTTTTTTACAAATAATATTGGTGGACATTTTCCTCCAGATCTATCTATTATTTATGATTTCAATGAGATTAAAAATAATTATTAAAATCAGAAAACGTTAAGGGGTGGAAATAGGTTTTCTCTTTTTGTATGGATAAGTGCGTTGTATAACGTTTATAGCAAATGTCTTCCTTATCAAGTGAAAGTTGAAAAACACTTGTACGTTGTATTAGTTTTCAAATGACATCTACACCTATGGAATCTGTGAAATTTAGATTTTTAAATAAAAATAGATTGCTTATTCATTATTACACATACATATTATATGATATGTAATATGCAGTATATAGTAATGATAAAGTGAACCAGGGGTCCCCAAACTTTTTCAGTTTGCACTTACAGGTTTAGGATTTTGTTACGGCGCCCTATGTAGGTACTCAAAACAGGGCACAATAACTAGGCACGTATAAAAAAATCTCAAAAATTTGAACTTGTAATATTTAAGAAAAAGATGAGAGCTTATACAATAGTAGCTTAGTATTGACTTGTGTGAGCTTGTCGATCTACACACAGTTTTTCGAAACTTGTTATAGACTAAGAGCGCGCCGTATGTCAACCCACCTCATCGGGTAACAAGATGTGACCTATCTAGAATGACGCACCTTATCTAGGTGTCTCTAAATGTACCTACTTGGTTGCCTCGGCTAAGCCTAAACTGCTGCCACCTTTTTGATGGACCAGCCAAGTATCAGCTGGAAGCTTTAGAATCAGTGGACCGGCGAGCTGTGAGGTTAATCGGTGACGGTAAACTAGCTGCCGAGAAGCTACTTAGTCTCGAGCACCGCTGTAAAGTAGCGTGTCTGTCTATTTTCTACAGGATTCATTTCGGGGAATGTGCGCAAGAGCTTCACGATCTAATTCCACCCTCCCCTTTCACTACAGGACTAGCAGAAAGTCGGCGAATTACTACCCATTTCTCGTTGAAATGCCAAAAATCCGTACTCAGCGATATCGATCCACATTCCTGTTGCGTACTGCACTTAATTTTCAAGGCTAGAGTGAATAAGTAGATATCTTCTAGATCGACGAGCTCCATCCTCGGTCGCTTAACATCAGGCGAGTTGGTGGTCAATCGTAGATCTATAATGTACCTATAAAAAAAAGGTACATAACGTATTCAATAATTCATATTGAGATTAATCAAAATCAATAGGGTTGTCACCCTCAAACTGACCTTTTTATGAGTCAAATTTCAGGGTCGGAAAATTATGAACTAAAATAAAAGGTCCAAATGAACCACATTATACGTTTTGTTAAGAATGGGAGCCAATTTTCGTGTGATTTTGTTCTGTGATAGCTACCCTTAAATGACTACCTACCAAGATGAAAGGTACCCCATGAGATAGTTTAAGTAACCTACATCTTACAAAACTAGAGTTGTTTGATCTCAGCTTGGTATATTTCGTAATAAACCACGTATACCTTTAACGGAATTTTTCATCGTTACTTATATAGCCGTTTCATAGAACGGTATTGGTAACTATAATAATTGCAAAGTTACGTCAAAATAGGTGCAGCCGTTTCTGATATACTTTTGTATTCAAAATGTAAACAAGATAAAAAAGGCGTGTCAAGCCTATCTTAATCAAAATCAATCGCCACACAATGAAATTGAATTTACTTTGCATAATTAATGTAAAAAATTCAAACTTAGATTAGGTATGTAAAAAACGTGACATTCGCGATCACACGTACAAAGCCGTAACACTTCTACACTATCGCTAGCCTTTGTTCGACACAAAACGCTTAACTAATCCAACTCACCAACTAATTAACGACCTTATTATTGAACGGTAGAGTCGGAATTTGAACGTGCTTTAGCGAAAATATTAGACTTTTTTTGTGAAAATGCAAATGTGTGCACCGCCTCACGGTAACCTTGGCAGGGACGTGGAACAGTATCATCTGTTACTTCTGTTTTTGCAGTTTTCCACCTTCGCTAGCTAGTTTTAGAGATGAACTTTCCATGTCAGTTTCAGTCGGTTGTGTCGTTTCGGTTGTGAGTGCGGCTGTCGAAGTTAGAACCTTGACTGAAGTAGGACGTTCCTCCGTTACCACATAGGGCCTAAGTGCAGAACAGAAGTGCGCTGGCGCAATCCATGACATGCAAAAAAAAAATGTTGCTAGGCAGTTCATTTGGGTGAAAGAAATGTTAGTCACATAATTTTATTATTATGCGAAATATTAATATTTTAGGAAAAAATAAATTATATTTTATGTCAGTGGGAAAGATTTAATTTAAATTTAAGTAATTTTCGTCAGTTACTATTATGATTAGAATTAGCATACTTATTTCAATTTTGACATTCCATTCATGACATGTTATTGACACCACAATAAAAGGAGAATAAAAGACGATCCTTTCGTTGGAAAAATCTCTTCCAAGCAACCTTCGGATGACAAAACCTAGTAAAGAATAGGCGGACGTGTAGTAGGTAAATAATAGAAACAAAATAAAGCTATAACTGCTTTATTTTTTTCTATTATTTACCTAAACTTCTTAAATATTATGGATAAATACTTGACAAAGGTATGTATATACACATGATTTATAAATATAAAACGCCAATATAATTCATGGAAACACCATGATTAAAGAAAAGTAAGTAATTTTTTGCGAAATTATTATTACAAAACAGTAATTATCTTAAATGTCATTCCTACCTACGAGTATCACTGAGATTAATTTAATGGCACTTCATTTATGTTGAAATACTTAATATTCAATTTATCGGCTTAGGCTGTAGAGTGCTTGAGCGTGTTAGAAAATTAGATGTACATACATACATACAAACATACCTGCGCTCGAAAAACAAAACCCTCCGTTGACAGTTTAGAAAACTCAAAAACCCCCGAAAAAAAATCGGTTCATCCCTTTGAGAGCTTCGATACCAGAGACACATAGACACACAAATATACAGATACATACGTCAAACTTATAACACCCCTCTTTTTGTGTCGGAGGTTAAAAATACATACACACATTTGATTCAAATTTCGCAGCGCGCAGCGTCCATAAATTTAAAGTTATAGCTTTAGAACTACAATAATTTGAATTGTTTCCATAATTTCATATGCAATAAACAAGGCGCACGATTATTAAATGTTAAACACTGCGATATACGATTTAATTTTGGTCGACAACTTAATTATTCGTACAAATAACGGCTAATTTCGCTATAAAGTTTATATTTTAATTTAACACCTAGTAATTATTTTTCGTGCGTGGGTATCTATAACTTTGGAATAGATAGATTATAGAATATAGATAATATGTAATATTTTGTGAACAATTGACTATATAGTACTTAGAAAAGCATTTTTTTGTAGTCCGACATACGATTTCATTACTAATCGTTACGCTTGATACGCTATTGAGTGTATGTTTTAGTGAGAGAGTATGCTCAAAGTCGCTGTAAAAGTTTATAAGTATTTTAGAATAATTACACCAAAACCACTTATTATTTTAATAAAAAAAGTTCATTGGAGGTTATTAAAAAGCACATTTTTATATTTTTGCGAGTGTTGTATTATTAATATTAAAATAAATATAGCCTAAGACACTGAAGTGAAAACGAATCTAATGACACCAACATCGGTCAAGCTGTTAAGCTATAGGAGGTAATGTAGAAACATACATACATACCCACAATCCACATATAATTAAACATATATGCATTCGAAAAACTTAACCCTCCTTCTTGTGTAGTCGGGTAAGTGTCGGAGAACGAGTGACAACGCTGGGCACAGCTAGTAAATTTATGCTTACAACATCGTAAATTAAAAGATTTCATACTATCACGAATTAAAAGTTCAGAGTGTGCGGCAAGCAATATCTGACTTTAATGTCAATTCCATCTCACTTACCAATGAACTTTTCTCTCTTCATAAGTTGGAGTAATTAGGTCTGCCAGATAATGAAATCGTACTTAAAAAAGTAAAAGTATTTTAGTAATAAAAAAAAAAAAAAATTACCCCTCGTCATCGCCCACCTTTGCATCCCTCTAGAAGCTAGAGGGAAGCAAGGGAAGCAAGATAGACATACATAGAACATAGAAGCAGACAAAAAGACAGATTCGACGATAGGTCTTCACCTATCGTCGAACCTGTCTCTTTGTTAGTTACCTTATCATGACTAAACAGTTAAATAGATCGCTGTGAAATTTGTTGTAAACGGACATAAGCTACTTTTATCATCATTATCCCTGTTTTTCATCACAGTATGCGCAGGCGCGCAATAGTGCGTATTCAAGATACCATCAACAAGCTTAGCCACTTACGCTAGCTTCACAGGTGTATCTATTTGTAATTGTGCTCCTAGGTATACCTAGGTATACCTTATAACCAGTAATTACTGTTAGCTGAGGATTTTATGAGGCCTTCGGTATTTTATTGATTCGCTACAGAATATACTTGCTTACAATGTATATTTATATTACAACTGACACTAATGAAAATAATTGTTAATTAACAATTATCGGAAATGTAAAGGACGGTATGACATTTGCCGGCCATGTCACAGTCCCGAAGAGTCTCTTCGCCATATCATGGCCGCTTGTTTGTATCTTGCTAACGGTATTTATAAGAGCTAAGAGTATTTGCACACGCACAGGCACAAGGATTATCGGTGGATGATCCTTGACTTGATTGGCGGACTCGACAAGGCCGTATTGAAGGCCAATTTGCTCACCAGCAAATTAACCTTCAATACGGCCTTGTCGAGTCCGAGGTGCCGCACTCTTAGTACACACCAAAGCCAGTTTTCAAAAACACCCGTGCTTTAACTCTACAGAGACCATTCTATCATCACAGATAATTATAACTATTTATTATCCATAGTAAAGTGGTGAGGTATTTTTAAGTGTGTAGCTGGCTTGCTAATCTATTGCCGAGTAACTAACGGTATGTTTCTATAGTCTCACAAGTAAGCTAGATCCCATTCCAGGCGAGGTATATTAATATATTTATTATCTTGGACTGAGGTCATTATTTAACATCAGTTGAGCTGTGGGTAAATGCCTACTGTGCTAACATAAAAAAAGAAACCATTAGAAAATCACAGTAATTTTCGATTGTATTCTCCTACATACAATCAAAACCGAATGCTAAATAAAGTCGCGGGAAACTTCGTTCTTAGGCGGAATTGTAATTGTCCCTTCCAATCAAAAATTTACCTAATCAAATAGAAATCAATTAGATCATAGAACAGTACCAAGTTTTATGAAGATTGCTTGGAAAATACGATAAAATGTAGACAAGGATGAAAGCAAAATCAACCAGTTCTGAAATAGAGTCGACTCACTTGCTCGATCTATTATTTACCTAAGACCATAAAGCTAGTAGATGTAGGAGGTGTATTTTATAGTTGAATGAGTAATCTATCACTGGTCGTGTGCCCTTCGTGTACAACCTCGGATATCGGATTTACTGACCGCATGGTTACTCACACTTTTCTAGTTGTTAGTGTTAATATTTATTTTGTGAAAATGCATGAATTATGCAAATAATTTCAATATGGTGCTAGAGATGTACGAAAAAAAATTGCTGCATAGAGGAGAAAACTAACCAAGTAGTTTTAGATATAATGAAAGAGAAAATAATACTTACAGGAAATAAAGAAAGCAGAAGAGGCATTTGGTCAGATCATGAATTTGTCATGTCCACAAGATGACCACATGACAAATTCATGAAAGCACGGGACACGGTCATCAAATAAATAAAATTTCATCTCAGTCAAAAGAGTTAGGGAGAAGAAGTTAACTTGATGTCTAATATCAAGTGAAAGACTTGCCTTATTTCATCACTGACTTTCATGAAAAACGCGTATAACACGAACTGGGTGACAAATGAAATACATCACTTTGAACCTAATACTTACATCAGAACTAAAAGTAAGTAGGTACTTACCTACATAAGTCCTTGAAAGTGTTCAGAAACCTGACAGAAATCGCTCAAGTGTGGAAATCGCACCATTTTCCTTTGTCTTCGGAACTGAACCACTGCGCACTCTCTACGTGCATTCTCAAAGACATTGTCGATGACGTCTCTCTGACTCATCTGATCTATATCGTAAAGGATTGGAGAAAAAGAGCAGCAAAAAGTTGGCATTTGAAGACGCGGAAAGATTGGCTTCTAATGTGGGTGCAGTACAAACAGACCGGTATGATGGTAGATAACATCTAGACAGATCTGCCTCAGGGAAACATGCATTATGCATGAACATGATTATCGTTTCCTAGACATTTATATTATATATTGATCACTAGCTACGGCCTGCGGGTGCATTCGGAGCCCTAGAAGAACCATTATTATTTCAGGATCAAAGGAATATGGTAAAGGCTGTTGCAGTGGTTGAAGCCAGAAATCTGAAGATCGCACTGAGTTCCGTTTAATGTACAAATTTTGTGCCAGATTTGGGATTGGGCCCTGCCGCCTTCTGTAAGAAATGTCTTGGAATTTCAAAGGCTAGAAATACATTGAGTCCTAGATCGACGACCTGTATCTTCGATTATACCGCCGCATAATTATAATTTATAAAACTGAAAAAAATAACGACTTCAAAATACGATATTTATATACTTAGATGATATTTTTCGAGTTATTTTGTTACAAAAATCAATACTAAGCCGATTTTGATAAAATTTATATCGGACTACCGCTAAAGTATTACTCGTACCTACCAAACAAAAAAGAATCATCAAAAACTAATTCTTAATTGACGGAGTAATCGTTGAAAAATAATCCAAAAAAACATACAGTCTAATTGAAAATCTCCATTTTGGAAGTCGGACAAAAATGGTGGTCAAATAGATACGTTTAGGCTGGAAATTAGCAGGTTGGCAGAATTCACACGTCTAAGAAGATTATTATGAAGATATCTCAGATATGCTAGTTTTCTTACGATCTTTACAGGATGGTGACAAATACGCACATTACTACATTAGCATTACCTACATACATACTTATACACGTACCCATAGCAATATCTTATATTGCAGTACCGTGCAATATATTATATTATATTGCACGCCCGCTATGGGTACGCTGTTGAAACATTTTGACCCTTACCGAAAAACGTTACTTAACTCTAACCAACGTCTTAAATTCTCTGTCTTCTTTCTCCAAATTTCATTGCGTTTTAGTGACAAAATATGTTAAGCATTGCTTAAAGTTAAGTAACGTTTTTCGGTAAGGCCGTTTATTTTGAAGTACAGTGTTGCAATAAAAATATTCTGATTCTGATACTTTAAAAAGACAGAGGAGATTTATGCATTAGTTTAATAAACAATGTTTCTTATGCATTTTGTATACAAAGGCGTTTTTCGTGTTAGAAAGTCTGATTTGAATACATTTTACGAACTAAATAGGAATTATTACTTGAGGAAATTTTGATGTCTTCCTTATTACCACAAAACTTTGAAAGATGATCAAGAATATAACAACGGCATTGGTATGAAAAATAATGAAATCAGCTTTTTATGTTCAAAGTTATAAAAGCAAACAGTAGGTAAACACGTGAGTAAACATAGTTTAAAAACCAGTTATTTAAATAGTAAATAAATAGTTAAGTAAATAGTTAGTTAGTAAAATTTTCGATAGTACATTATTATTTTTCCATACATCTGAAGAAAAATGTTTTCGATCCCTATATGTTATTCGATTTTGATGTTTTTTTTTTTGATCTGAATCATAAATGATTAAGCTTACTCGTGTTACTAAGCCTCCCGACCCTAAACCCTCCTTCCTTCCTTCCTCTTTCCCTCCTTCTT
The DNA here is from genome assembly GCA_947563715.1 of Lycia hirtaria. Classification (NCBI taxonomy): domain Eukaryota; kingdom Metazoa; phylum Arthropoda; class Insecta; order Lepidoptera; family Geometridae; genus Lycia; species Lycia hirtaria. The sequence continues at coordinate 3,741,058 of OX387383.1, forward strand.
TATAAGCCCTCCGACTTATTTAAGACCTATGTAAACTTACCTGCATATACCTAGTTTCACAGACTAATAAAGAATTAAAGCTTTTATTTTAGAACTTACTATTTTATAATTTCAACATTAGAAAATAAAACCGGACAAGGCGAGTCAGACTCGCCCACCGAGGGTTCCGTATAAACTAGTAGATATAAGGTTTTTTTTTTGTTTTTTATTTTTATTTTCCTTCATAAATCGAAAAACATACATCATAAAAATATTTAAAAACCCGTTTTAGCTTGTGCTAATGAAGCTCTTTCATATGATACCTCACATAATACGGTTAAAGTACTTAAAAATTTCGACCCTCTTTCCTTGCTTAAAGACCCTATATTTTGTGATCAAATAAAAAATGTCCAGTTTTAGGATTTTTTCCTATATATGTACTCTAACACAATGCTTCTTGCCAAATTTCAGAGTTCTAGGTCAACGGGAAGTACCCCATAGGTTTTGATTCCTCTGTGAGTGTCGAAATGTGCATTTTTTACGACATATTCGGCTGTAACTTTTTTTTACAAAAACTAAGAAATTTTATTTTTCTTTTTGCAGCAAGATACCTACTATGGATCTGCGTATACAGTTTTAATTTCAACTCGATACCTTCACGCGTTCCCGAGATAATGGTCTTGACACCCGGACGGACGGACAGACGGACAACAAAGCGATCCTATAAGGGTTCCGTTTTTTTCTTTTGAGGTACGGAACCCTAAAAATTATATTATTAATGAAATTTGTATGGAACGACCCTGAAATCATATGATGTGTGTTCAAATAAAAATATTTTTTCAATTAGATTTATAGTTGATGGAGTTATAACTAGGTATGAGAAAAAATACAACAGAATTGATAAACTCTTTCTTTTTTGGAGTCGGTTAAAAAGTTGAAGAAATAAACGGCTACTTAAACCACCTAGCCTAGTTCATGTTTACGACGACATGTTTACAACGACTACAGTCACGTTGGAAAAACGTGATAAAGCGAAGTGAGAATATGCTATTATATGGTACAAAGACTGTAGGTGTACCGGTGATCTTATATTTCTAGGTAATGTCGATCTGTAGGATTATTTTCTTTACGACGCTTATTAACTCCATAGTTAAGTCATCTTGTGATTTATTTTCTTGGTAATGCTAGGGCTACATTAGCGGGCAAATATTCGTGTCGCGTTGCGCGCCAGTTTACCGACAGTGCCCCGACAATACCTACATCATCTTCACCCGAATATTACGCGTTTTGCAACGATCTACCCGGCCACACTCATCGCGTTAATACGAATATTCGCCGTAGCCCGCTAATGAAGCCCCAGCATAAGAAAATACGCGGACGGTCTTTTTCCGGAGGTAGGAGTGATTTTAACGTAACGTGAGTGTGTTAACGAAAGTGATTTTTGTGATAAGATCTGTGACATAAGTATTCACATGTTACTTCTAGTTATTTTTCATTGTTAGTTTTCTTACCTGAATAAAGGATATGATATATTCCTACCAGTCTTTTAGGAAATCCATAGGGGTAAGTGAACAAATAGGTCGTAAGATATAAAAAGTTCCTATCTCAAATTCTCGAACCCACTGCCAGTTGGCAGTGTGCCCAGCATGCCGACCCCGGTACTTTGGGTCTGTGCGGACCGAGAGCTCATCTCATCAGCATCATCATCATCTCAGCCATAAGAATCACTTCGCCTTAAGAATCACTTGTATGAGGTCAGATGACCTCATACAAGTGGCGGGAAGACGCTGGATGCAAGCCGCTTCTAATCGGTCTTTTTGGAAATCCATGGGGGAGGCCTATGTCCAGCAGTGGACTTCTTATGGCTGAGAGCTCATCTCATTTTCAAAAATTTATCTGAGCACCTGATCGATGCGACCCGTGTCCAAAATACTGGTGCGTGGCTGGACGCACCAACGCATAAGCATTACCATTCAACGTGTCAGTGCGGTATGCATGCTGGGTACGCTGCCAACTGGTAGTAGATTTGAGCATTTGGATTCACTTTAGACCTTTATAGGTCTAGGGTATTCGATTTGATTTTTGTGTAGTAGTTTAGTTAGTTCAGTATGTGTAGTTTGTATATTGTTTTGTCGTAGTTAATAAAGGATCTCCAATTTAAGTTTTTGTTATTTTTTTAACACTGCATTCAAAATAATGAATGCCACTCACAAACTGTCAGGTTGTAAGATTGAGCAGGGTGCACGAAATATTAACCTCTATGCTGGCACACATTATGGCTCGGACTTTGTCGACACCGTGAAAAATAAATATCAATATTTCATTTCACATTACGAACAAACTTAAAAACAATATCACTTATCAGTAACCAAATCGCAAACAACCTCTGACTAAGCTTGCTTAAGCAAAAACCAAAACAAAAACTATTATTGCGCTCAAAATGTAAGCTAATTAGGGATGCAGCGCATAAACTTGAGTGCAACACACTTGCCCGCTCGGTCGCATAAAACAAAGATCCTGTATGCAACATTAACATCAGAATATCAACCGAAATTTCCTCGCCCACTACAACTGTAAAGGTAGCCTTCTACTGTTAGAGAAGCTACAAAGAGAAACTTACTTACAAATATATTTGGGGAAAATTTCACACATCGCGCTTTAGCCGCAAACTAAGCAAATCTTGTAATATGGGAACCAATTATCTGATAGAATATCTGCATTTTTTTTATAAATACATACTTATATCATAGTAGACACACAGTGATCAACTAAAAATACAGAGATATGAGGTGGTCAATCTGTAGATCCAGTGATAGAATAATAATGTCGGATGTCCCATGCATCAAAATTGAGACACCAGATCTTATGATCCCGAAATAGAGAAATGTTAGTATCCGCTATGACCACCATGATCTTTCTGCTAGAGAAAATGCATAAACTAAGGAGTTTATTCACTAAAATGCGATGAAAGATATTGCGTTAGGTTCGGCTGCAATATTTATATTGTCTCATGCTTTGTTGACTTCATTGATTTCCTTATACAAATTTTTCTTCAGGTGAGGGTACGCTGATGATCTTGCACTTATTAGACTAGTATAATAAAATAACTATTTTTAGGGTTCCGTACCTCAAAAAGAAAAAAACGGAACCCTTATAGGATCACTTTGTTGTTCGTCTGTCTGTCCGTCTGTCCGGGTGTACCTTACATTGTTTTCCCTTTATCTCGGGAACGCGTGAAGATATCGAGTTGAAATTAAAACCATATACGCAGATCCATAGTTTCTTGCTGCAGAAAGAAAATCCAAATTTCTTAGTTTTCGTAAAAAAAAGTTACAGCCGAATATGTCGTAAAAAACGCACATTTCGACACTCACAAAGGAATCAAAACCTATGGGGTACTTCCCGTTGATCTAGAACTATGAAGTTTGGCAAGAAGCATTGTGTTATATTATATAGTACATATATAGGAAAAAAAACGAAAACTAGTCATTTTTTATTTGATCACAAAAAAATTGGGTCTTTAAGCAAGGAAGGAGGGTCCAAATTTAATGTGGGGTATCATATGAAAGAGCTTCATTAGCACAAGCTAAAACAGGTTTTTAAATACTTTCACGATGTATGTTTTTCGATTTATGAAGGAAAATATAAAATATATACATAATGTTCCCCTTTTATCTACTAGTTTGTACGGAACCCTCGGTGGACGAGTTTGACTCGCACTTGGCCGGTTTTTTACAGTCTCTGAAAATTTGTAAAGCCAGTAAAAAATTATTTGCTTCATCTGGATTACAAATATTACGAGAGGCGTGGGCCGAATCAATTGTCCATCCAGCAGTCAGATCCGATAAAACCACAAGGTTGCTCTCATTCTATTAATTCCTCAAATCAAGTACCATGTCACAGTACACACTGGTAATGTCATAGGATAGTTTTTGTAGTCGCCCACACGGCAGAAGAATTTGACTTAGAGTCCAAGGTCGGGTCTGCATTGTCTTTTTTGTGTGAATACTCTGTATTTTACCTATCGCATTGACCTGAGTAGGTGTAGGATGCCTGACTGCCTGCCTGTCTAACTGCCAGCCCAGGTATAGGGTCTAGACTGTCTTGTTGTTTTGAGTGCTTGACAGTGTTCGCAGAATTATTTGGCTATGGTGTTCGGGAGAACTTTGCGTTTACTAAAGAAAAGACGATATAATAAATTATACAGATGGTTGTTGGACTTTCCATCTTTTTTTTAAATATATTTTTTATTAATTGATAGGCTTGAGCTTGACCGCCAGCTCACCTGATGTTGAGTGATGCTGTGATCTATAGACACAGGGGAAACCCACTCAGGTAGCGTATTCCACAATTCAGAAGTTTGAATATTAAAAGTGTTTTTTTTTTCGGATTGATTATGAAGAGTAATGTTATTCGAGCATATGTTTATCTATTTCCATGTATCTATCTATTTATCTATCCATGTATATATCTATCGGATCTATAGCCCAAATATTGCTTGACAGATTTCAAGATATACTATATTGAGCAGTCGGATATATTGTTTTTCTTCGAGTAGTACTGCTTATTTCTGGGGTTTTATAGTTAACTGTATTGTTCTTATAATATAGTTAGATACTATCCATGGTTCCGTTGTTGTTGCCACAATTGTCCCGATTTCAGGAAAGCTTTCTAATGAAAATTTCTAATAGTGAATTTTAGTAAAAAAAATAAAATCAGCCCTGTTTTGTATAAACTGTCCCAAAGCCGGGAGCGGCCCAATTTCTCATTGTCAGAAGGGTAAGGCCATAGTCTTCCACGCTGGCCAAATGCGCGTTGGTAGATTTTACACATCTTCAAGAACATTAAAAACCCTCAGACCTGTAAGGTTTCCTTACGATGTTTTTCTTCACCGTTTGAAGTTAGCGACAATCAACAGTACGCACATAACTTCGAAAAGACAGAGGTTGTGCCGCGGAATTCGAACCTAGGATCTGCGGATCGCAAGGCAGACGGTCTTCAATCGTTCGGACAAAGCACTTGGACCGAACGGCCAGATTGTAATAATTAAAATTTCACCTGTTCAAAACTAATTACAATTACTGTGTTTTCCTTGGACATGGATTTCTATTGAGAAAAAACAAACATCACATCCTGATGATCAAAATACTGTCAATTTATCTTTTTAATACCGGTTTGTAATATTTAGCATGCTTAAAAATAAATCACGAATCAAGGTAAAACTGTCGAAATAAAATATTATTAGACATTTCAATCTTCCATTTGCGTGGGTTTCCTCCTTGAACAACACCATTATCTAGCCAGTGTCAAATGTCAAGTGTCACGGCTCAATGACAGTGACAGCACTTAAAAACTGACAAAATAATTTTGCTACATGTCTTAATTTCCAGAATTACGTTTATAGAAATATTTCAAGCAGTAATTAAATAACATTTCCAAGCGTTTGCGTATTTGTTTTTTGCCTGTTTGAATAATTAAAACTTTGACATCTTTATTTTTACTTAGCCTAATCCGCGTAAATATTTACCTAACTTGAAGTTAGCCTTGGAACACGCATATTATACCGAATGTTATTTAAATAGATAGATAATAAAATATTTTATAGCAAAATATTTTAGACGGAAAGAAAATAAGAAAATTAAATTAAGAAAACAACACAAAAGTTTAAACAAAATAGACAGTTCAAAAATTACACACATCTGACTTGAACCCCCATATCCCGATGTACCTACTTGGGATTGGCCTTTACCATTTTGGCTACGGAGGTGTCACGTTATTAGTCGAAACTTTCGAAGTCTTTTTTTGCTTAAATCAATCAAACAATGGTGGCGCCACCCGTAACATACGTTTCAAGCGTGCAATTACTCATCCGGACTATTTACAGGTTCCATAGACTGACGAGAGAAGTAGCATGTCTGTAAATATTCGATATTATATATATTAGATATTTATATATATGTCTTATGTCTTATATTCGATACAATTATTGTTATGATTATGTTTTTTTTTACCACAGCCGAGACACGCTCCCGCTCTGGGCCATTTCTATACGGCGCGACCCAAAGAGGTTGGAAACGGCCGAAAACTTTTTTATTGCTCAAATGGTCAACCGCATTTCTCAATGTAGGAACACTAGGATCATTTTCAACGCATTGCTTTCCTAAGGCGCAAAGTGAACATTTCCCTTTATGGGACTTTTCTAGGTATAAGTCTTGAAGAGAACAATGCTACTTTGCGCTCCCTTACACGAGGAAACCAATCACTGTTTTCTGAATAAGTCTGATGAACAAGTTTTTAAATGTTTCCATAGACGAGTTAGTCGTGCCGCTGTTTCAAATCGTAACTAATATTATAAATATTTTTGTCTCTCTGTCTGTTTGTCTGTTTCTCTGTCTGTGTGTATGTTGTTTTCACGGCTAAACAGCGGAACCGATCATTTCGACGAAATTTAGTACAGAAAACCAGTGGAAACACATAGGCTACATTAAATCATCATCATCACAGTTTTTTATCACTACGCGTCTGGAATCGCGATTCACAGCTAGTCCTAACTAAGAAAGAAACGCAAACTATGCCCCTCTGACTGTTTGTTACGTAAGCATGCCTAAACGGCTGAACCAATAATTACGAAAATTTTCACAGACATAGCTTAGAACTAGTAGAAGGACATAGGTTACATATTATCATCACCATCATCATTTTTCATCACTACGCGGGTGAAGCCACGGGCCCTAGTTGAATTTAATGTTTGTTATTTAATAGTCCCCAGTTAATTTCTCGAAGGTGTCAGTAGGTGCTGCGATGCCGCGGTGAGACGATGCCGCAAGGTGTGATGGCGGTGAACACAAAGGCTACGCTAACCTTCATCTCCATTCCGCGCTTCTTGATGTACCTACGTACAGTTGACGACGTAAGTGATACAAGAATATCTATTCTAATCTACTTGTAATACAAATATACATTTTTGAACATGGAACAGATCTATGACCACAAGCAACAGGTTGACCGAGGATGGAGATCGGCGCTGGAGGTCTAGAAGATCGAGCTTTTCGCTCTAGCTTTGAAAATTCAAAAATTGTAGCTGGCACAGGGAAGGTGGCACATATTTTTTTTTAATTAAAAAAAATGTTTTTTTATGTTACATTGATCTCCAATCTCAACACGGATTGACCACCAATTCGCCCGATTTTAAAATAGGTAAAAGTACGGGATGATCACGTCTATTTTCAGTAAAACTACATTAGTTTCCATAGTAAAAAGTAGATATAGATATGATACTTACGGCAACAAAATTGTTAATGCAAATAATAATAATAACTTAAACGTTGCCTAGGTAAATACTATGTTCATTAAGTACTTTATATGTCTCGAATTTCAGTATATTAGGTTCCTAAATAGCAACAATGTGTCTTATTCTTTAGAAGTTTTTGTAAAAGCTTCAATAAATGTCACAAAATACCTACAAAAATATAAACACATGAGCTTTCTCCATTAATTGTAAATTAATTTAGGATCCTATTATAAAAATTAGAAATATTTCGTCTCTAGGTAGTTTTGTTCAGTTCGTTTATTTCTCAAATCTACGCCGCGGCCGCATTTACATATATTATTCAATTATTTTATTCTATTGTGACAAATGAATTGACATTAACTTATGAGTTTTAAATATGTACACATTAATGTTATCACGCTGTTTCTGAAAATTAGACGAATGGCAAATGGGTAACTCGTTCGATGCCAACATCAAGGAGAAGCAAAAAGTCAGCCTAGGCATTCTAAGGCGAAAATCGTTAACTCAGTTTACGAAAGTATAAATTAGTAAGTAAAAAGTATACCTAAACTGACGAAATCTTACATCACGGAAGCACCGTCCAAAAGTCACCGACAAACGATCATCAACGCGTGGTCTTTCGCTACTTTCCAACGGAATTACTGTTCAATAAAAATTGATATTTGCTTGCAAACAAGCACCTACCGAAGTGTCATAACTTTACGATAAGTCCTATTACCGCCTTAGTTCCGCGTGCCTCGTATACTATAAAACTCGAGATATAAACTTTAGAAAAATGCCGTGTCGTTAGAATTTACATTTTACAACTGTTCAATAAACTGTATTAATTTTATTGACAAAGTTTATAGCTCCGTCTACTTATTGATAAATAAAGTAACCTTACTAGGTAGCGAAATGAGGATTTCGAATGTTATTGTCCTTCAAACTTAGTTACGGAAGTTGAATATAAAAATATGAGCCCAGTAGTGATGAATTATAGGCATTGCTTTGTCAATAATTGTACATTGTTTTTAACCGGCTTCAAAAATGGAGGAAGTTTGATACGCCCCTGCCTTCAGTGATCAGTTTCGGGTCTAAAGGCGAACCCCATGAATTTTAGGGTCAGTGTTAGAAAAAGTAATAGGTACTGTTTTTTTATAATTAACTTCAAAGGCGATTATCAATTTGATATGTATGTATGTAATGTTGTTAGAATTACACAATTTTCACATAAATGTTAGTATATATATATATAAAATATAAAAATATATATAGATATAAAATATAAATATAAAATATATAGGCTTCTAAGCACGTGTGCCAAATTTCATGTGTTTATATGTATGTATGACCTCAAAAAATAGTTCGAATACGTAAGTACCTTAAACTATTACTACGTACTATATTACCTACCTTACGTACGTACTTAGGTAGACACCCAGGTTTGATTTAATTTTTCGGTATTATATAAAAAGTTGTTATTTCTCCCTTTCTTAACTGACTTCCAAAAATAAGAAGGTTATCAATTCAACTGTATGTTTTTTTGTATGTTTGTTTACCGATTACTCCGTCAATTGTGCATTGTTTTTGATGATTATTTTGTTTAGTAGGTCATACTTCAGAGATCCCATATCGGACAACACATACATACATAACATTTTCAAACAAAAGCATCATCATCATCATCATTTCATTATTTTCATTTTTTTATTTTTTTTTTTCAACATATACATTTTCTCAAAATCGATTCAGTACTTTGGTTTTTATAACCGTTATAATAACTGGTAAAATATCATCAATGTAAACATATTGCGTATTTTGAAGTCGCTTTTTTCAAGTTATTCACGAAATCTAACACAACCAAATTTTTTTTTTTTTTTTTTTTTTAACCAAATCAGAATCGACGGAGAAATTGATGAACGTATTTATTTACATTTATTAAGTACTTACATTTATTTATTTATTTAATTCATTTTACGGCTATCTTTACAGGATTACCCTATACGATAGTGAAATACATCTTATTTAAAATATGTAACAAATTGTCAATTATTCAGTCACCTTATTTACACCAAATAAATTATTCATTACTTATTATATGTTATAAAATCATTATCAATTAATTAATTATATATACAAAAACATCAACATAATTGTAATATAAGTATTAAAAATTAACATAAAATAATTGTAATTTAAATCATTGAAATAAAAACGACTCAAAATTACGCAATTCTTTTACTTGGATGACATTTTGACAGTTAGTTTGTTATAAAAACCAAAGTAATTTTGATAAAATTTATACGGAACCGCCTCTGAAGCCAAACAAAAAAGAATCATCAAAATCAATTCAAAATTGGCGAAGTAATTGGTGAACAAACATACAAAAAAACCGGACAAGTACGAGTCAGACTCGCCCACCGAGGGTTCCGTACAAACTAAATAAAAGGGGGAAATCATATATATTTTTTTATATTTTCCTCCATAAACCGAAAAATATACATCGTAAAAATAATTAAAAACCTGTTTTAGCTTATGCTAATGAAGTTCTTTCATGATACCCTACATGATACAGTTAATTCACTTTAAAATTTGGGCCCTCATTCCTTGCATAAATACACTATTTACACTATTTTTTTGTGATTAAATTAAAAATGTCCAGTTTTCGGATTTTTTCCTATATGTGTACAATGCTTCTTGCCAAATTTCATAGTTCTAGGTCAACGGGAAGTACCCCATAGGTTTTGATTCCCTTGTGAGTGTCTAAATGTGCGTTTTTATGACAGATTCGGCTGTAATTTTTTTTTACGAAAACTGAGAAATTTTATTTTTCTTTCTGCAGCAAGAGACTATGGATCTGCGTATATGGTTTTAATTTCAACTTGATACCTTCACGCGTTCTTGACACAGACAGACGGACAACAAAGTGATCCTATAAGGGTTCCGTTTTTTTCTTTTGAGGTAAGGAACCCTAAAAAACATACAGTTTAATTGAGAACCTACTTTTTTTGGAAGTAGGTTAAAATACATACAGTCTAACAAAGAATAACTTAATTTTTTGAAGTGGATATAAATAAATATATAAACTTGCAAACCACAACTAGGTTTAGTAACACATTTTCATAGCAGCTGTTGTGCTTTCAGTTCAGGCCTCCACCGGCCTCATGGTACGGTTGCAACGTATATGTAACATTTGGGTTGTGGTATTTTAATCCACATCTATAGTTACGACATAATAATAACTTAAATGATAAGTATAATATAAATATACTTTTTGAAAAATAAATAAAAAATAAGTAAGTGATACAAATAAGGCCTACCTAATTCCAAACACTCATATCTTGATAAATTATTCGAAGAAGTTGATAAATAAAAGCAAGGCATTATTCTTTGGTTTATAAATTTTAAGTAATTAAGAAAACATATTACAATCTTTTATTAAAAATTACTTAAAAAGAGATAATTCTGGAACCTTAGCCTTAGGCCTTTTTAAAACATAGTGATTAACTATAATATAATAATAAATATAATATATATATACTATGGGGGGCCCATTCAGTGGGTGGCGAGTCATCACCTGCCTCAACATTTTTGTATGATGAGACGAAATAGGCAGATGCCGTTATCTCATTCTGATGCTCCCACACAGAAGTACCTTATCTTTCTCACTGTGTGGGAGCATCAGCCAATAAACTAGTTGTATAAGTCATAACCATTTCATTTCAATAGCCCCGATTTGTCAAATTCCATATTGTACAATAGTTCCATTATCCATCCACATATCAAAAATCTGTATTTTTTATTATATTTTCTGTAAAGGGCCTCTCAGTGTTGGCTTCGGCTCCACTGATGCCCATCAAAGGACCGGGCTGTGACCCGAGATTTCAGTTGAATATAATATAATAAAGCCTATATAATTAAATTATAGGAATATTGTTATTAATGTATTAATTATATAAATATATGCATTTTTGAGCCTTTTATCAAGTATTTCCATGAGATCCTTGAACAACTCTTTAAGTTGTTTTACGAAATATTTTGCTTAAATTGCTAGTCAGAGTTGAAGTCGCAAAAGTATTAACAAGAAATTAAGAATAATATATGAAAAAACGTATCCATACAAACAAAAATTAGCAAATTAACATAACTGCTCAAAAATACTTATTATTGAATATTGAAAAATTCAATATATTTTGGTAAGATAGATTATAAAAGTAGGCCTTATTTAGTACATTATACTTCATAAATATTAAAAGCAGTAAGTACAGTATTTAATTCGCATATCCTAAAAATTTCAATTTAAAGTCATAGTTATATTTTAGACGAGTTATATTGTGGTCCGTATACATTAAATCAAATAAAACTTCAAAGAATAAATTATTAAAATTCGAAAAAAATTGCGTCAAATTAATAACGCCCAATGAAAACGGCCGCCTTTTCAAACGATCGGCCACTACTGTCGCTGTGAGCGCGAGCGGACCTCTCGCGCACCTGTTAGCTGAGTCGTGGAGCTGTCGTCTATGCGTGCCTGAAGTATTTTTGATGTAAATATATTTTAATCGCCTTTTGCGCACTACAGGCCTTATTTGAGCATAGGCCTTATTTGTATCACTTACCTATAGAAAAAAAAAAAATTTGTATTATAAAAAAAATTGAACTAAGAAATTAAATAAATAAGGAGATTTAAATGATAAAAAAGTTTTAATTCCAAGAATCGTGTGTGAATAAATATGAGGATATTTTATTTTGTTTATTTTTAACCGATTTCCAAAAAAGAAGGAGGTTCTCAATTTAGCTCACTTTTTTGAATGTTTGTTCAGCGATACCGCCAATTATGAATTGTTTGTGATGATATTTTTGTTTGGTAGGTAATACCTCGGCGGTAGTTACACATATAATCACGTTGCAATCACGCCTGTTTTCCCTTCCGGGGTAGGCATAACGTCAATAACCAACATTTGACCTTAGTTAGAAGAAGGGTTAGATGGATGGGAGAGGGTATTAGATGGTTATACGAGGGTAAGATGTAATATTGGCTTGTAGTGACAGGGGGTCAGCCTATCGCCTACAGAAATGCCAATATTACATATATTTTTTTTATCAAAATCGGTTTAATACTTTAGTTATAATAACAAAATAACTGGAAAATATCTTCCAAGTAAACGAATTGCGTATTTTCAAGTCGGCTTTTTTATGGTTAGGTCACTGCATCATATTATGGTTAGGACACTGCATCTCCTTCATCAAATGGGCTCATGGAATCTCCTTCATCAAAATGAAAGCCAAGGACTGACTTTCATGCGAGTCTTTATGTTTAGATAAGATATTGTAATGCGTGAAATTTGTCAATCAAAATTGAGTCCTTAAAGTCTATTTTTCTCCAATCCCAACACGTTACGCTGTCAAAACAGCCTGCATGCGAAAAACTCCTGTGCAGCTTCAAGTTGCCTTTAGCTGTCCTAAAACACGGTCAAAATTAGATAGTTAGAAACTTTTTTTCGAAAAGGTCGCTATACAATCATTGTTTTATAAACTATTAGCATACCAAGCAGTTCCTATTTGAAAGGGTGACACAAACATAACGTAATATACCTAGATCACCTACCACCTGTCTTAGTACAAGCCATTATAATCTGCTATATTATTACGCTTTCTGCATTCTAGTCAAGAAGCTGATCTGTAGTATCTACTGGTATTGACAAGACATTAGTTTAAGGATTCCGCGCTCGTCCGTGAACGCATCATCGTTGTCTTTAGCCGTAGTAGGGAACTAGATGGCACATTGATGACGAATTTAGGTATCGTAGAGTAATAAGTAGCTCACTTTTCTCCTTCCTTTTTGTATTGGACCCGCATTAAAGCATTTGCCAGTGTCAAGTATTAGGTTTTTTTCAAGTTTCTTGAATAAAACAAGTTGTAAATGTTCTAGTCACAATCTAAGTCACGTATATAGTCAATTTATAAGTCGAGTCCTGCTTCAGTAAAGTGGTGGCGACTTTACTAGAAGCTTCTATGGAGTTTTGTCGACAACGTAAAAAGACAGTTTCACTGCTTTATTTCACTTGCCTACACTCACTTACTTGATTGAACACTTAATGAATAAAACACCACCATTTTATCGCATTAATATTCATAATAACACAAGTTTAGGAAAATAAAACAAAGCAACAACATGTTTCGATGACGTTCCCGCCAAAAACTCAAGCTCACTTTAGTATTACCAATTCTGACACATTCCAGTTAGGTATTTACGTATTACGTACGATTTACCGACTCGACCGGGCAATTCACCACGTTGACTCCACACTGGTAGGTACTCCAGTACGTCAACCACGACTGACGTGTGCGTTGCTTCTTTTGAACAAATATTTTAGCAAATTCAAAAACCTCTGACAAAAAGAAAACGGCTGATACAATTTTGATGTAACGTAGCTAAGAAAACTCTCGATGAAATCCTCTTTCAAATAAAAAAAACTATTTTACAGTTTGGCAGAAAATGAATATATATGTTACTTATAATTATAGTTTAAAAAACTGAAGCTACCGACTACTCATGGATGCCATTGTCAGAACTGAACCAAATTGAAATGGGACCACACGGGAAGCACCAGCTTTCAAATAACAAAATCAAAATTCAAAGCTATTGTTGCAGCTAAGCTGTCTGAGGTACTACAGACCGTTAAGGAAGGGTTCATAACGCGCAGCTATCTCTCTCGCGCATCAACATTTTTAAGCATATAAAATCATTGAATAGGGATATTAGAAAAGTGATACTGATTTTGTTTAGGTAGGAGAAATATTCAATTAAAAGATTTATTCAGATAGCACTGATATTTTAGCTGCCAAGATACGGGTTGGCGCGCAGTTTGGTGGCTAGAGCAGTCATTGTCATAAGATGTATTCTATACGTGAAATAAATAATTTTGAATTCGAGTTGGCGACGGAGTAGTGAAAAAACATATATTTAGCTACTCCACAGCCAAGTTAAAAGATATCAAAGAACAACTTTTCCAAAACATTTCTCCTATCCAAATAAACAAAATCATGTCTCTTTTTTAATACCCCACATAGTGTTTTTTTTTAAATGAAATATAGGTTTATTATATTGTTGGCTGACATATTTTCGTACCTATGTAAATACAGTCGTCTCTTTATTTAAATTTAACAAATGTAACATCAACAGGAATATATAATATATACATGTTTCCTTTTATATGTTAAAAGATGTTGTGATGAGCGAGAGAGACAGCTGCGCGGTTTGAGCCCAACAGATACATCTAGTAGAGGTTGTGGTGTTGGATGTACGTCGAGTAGGAATCACATCACGGCGACTGCACACGTCGTGGCCTCGAGGATATGGAGCGACGTAATCGCCAGTAATTGTGGAATGAGCCGAGGAATGCCGCGATCGATACATACTATACCTATCGCCATTGTTCTTATGGAAATAGTGCATTCGTTTGTCGTTAGAGCTTTCTTTTATTTTGTTGAGCGAGCGAAGCGTTTCCACTTCTAAGCTGTAATGCCGGTTATATACTCTCGTCAAGAACCGTCGAATGTCTTGGACATAGAACGCTTCGTTGAGCGAGTGAAGCGTTTCCACTTCTAAGCTGTAATGCCGGTTATATACTCTCGTCAAGAACCGTCGAATGTCTTGGACAAAGAACGCTTTGTTGAGCGAGCGAAGCGTTTCCACTTCTAAGCTGTAATGCCGGTTAAATACTCTCGTCAAGAACCGTCGAATGTCTTGGACAAAGAACGCTTTGTTGAGCGAGCGAAGCGTTTCCACTTCTAAGCTGTAATGCCGGTTAAATACTCTCGTCAAGAACCGTCGAATGTCTTGGACAAAGAACGCTTTGTTGAGCGAGCGAAGCGTTTCCACTTCTAAGCTGTAATGCCGGTTAAATACTCTCGTCAAGAACCGTCGAATGTCTTGGACAAAGAACGCTTTGTTGAGCGAGCGAAGCGTTTCCACTTCTAAGCTGTAATGCCGGTTAAATACTCTCGTCAAGAACCGTCGAATGTCCTGGACAAAGAACGCTTTGATTCTTAAATTGTAGAATACGAGTGGGCCTTTCTCGATAGATAGACTGTATGTATTTACCTACATCCCAAAAAAGGAGGTTCTCAATTTAACTGTATGTTTTTAAGGTTCCGTACCTCAAACGAAAAAAACGGAACCCTTATAGGATCATTTTGTTGTCCTTCTGTCTGTCTGTCCGTCAGTCCGAAAAATATATGATTTCCCCCTTTTATCTACTAGTTTCTACGGAACCCTCGGCGGGCGAGTCTGACTCACACTTGTCCGGTTTTTTCTAGGTAAGTGCGCTCCATCATAGACCACAACAAGTTAGCGGTCAAACGCGAACCTATCTCGCATAAAAAAGCTCGGCAAAATCTTTCCATGTACTTACAAATTCGATGTTACCAATTGAACTATGAACATAATAATATGTGCCATTTTGGACGTGGAAAGTGGTTCTGCTTTTCACCTTATCTTTGTGTTTTAAGTCGTATGAGTTCCAAAACAATGACTTATCACCATCATCTCAGGCACAAGAATCCCACTGCTGGAAATAGGCCTTCCTTCATGGATTTCCATAGAGACGTGATGGAAGCGGCTTGCATCTAGCGTCTTCCTGCCACTTGTACATAAGGATAATAACAGACTGTCCAACTTATGACTGGTCTTCCTACGCTGCGCTTGCCGGTGCATGGTCTCCAACTGAGAACCTTTCTTCCACGTCAGCCATCTGGTCTACGTACTGTGTATCCTTCCCAGTGCCCACTGCCATTTCAACTTACTAATCCAAATATACAAAATTTACACTCAACATTTTTTTAAGCGTACTGTCCAAGAATAGAACTCCTTGCCGCCTACTCTGTTTCTTGAGAGCTACAATCTTGAAAATTTCAAACCTGGAGTGAATACTTATAGATATAACACAAGTACTTAGCCTATATAATCGTGTATATAACAAAGTAAATTGTAATAATAGTCGTTAATACCAGTATTTTTGTCCAATTAAAACATTTTCTTTGCAACATATCTGTTTCTCGATCTTAAGCAGAGATTATAGAAAATAGCACTCTGTATATAATGATCGGATTCCATGAGTTCTTGAATTAATCCACAATCATTTAGTTACTTATATGGAAACAGCTCTTGCAAGACATGATCGCATACGACATTTGCTTGTGTAGGAGTCCTGTTTGCGTATGTGTGAGTGGTGCCCGCGCGCTGCGTCTCGCACACACACTCACGCAATGTGTATGTACACGAATACTACTCTACAACTACATGTAAATGCTCGTACGTGCTCGCTAATTGCAAGAGCTGTATTAGAAAATACGTACATTTACTTTGTACGTGTATTTACGGCCACTGAATTCATTAGAGGCCTTTTAATGGCGTGTCGTGTTTTTACGACACCATTCTAAGATGTATATAATTTAGACGTATCTATTTACATAAAAATAAAGTACTTAATTGCCTTTGTACTTACGTACTTTTCTCTTTGTTGATTAAGTAATATAAATCAAAGTTACAACACAAAATAATTTGTATTCATTATTTATAAATTCTAATCAAATAAAAATATTTAGCGCGTTTTTATTAATGGAACAAAAATTGCTAACGGTGACTAAAAATAAGCATAAAATTAATAACTAAAGTAGCACTTTCCTAGCAAATCCCAAAAGGAAGAAAAAAAAGGTAAATAAGGTTCACGGTAATAAGGATGAATAAGATTCTCGAGTGGAGACCACGTACCGGCAAGCGCAGCGTAGGAAGACCAGCCACGAGATGGACAGATGACCTCATACAAGTGGCGGGAAGACGCTGGATGCAAGCCGCTTCCAATAGGTCTTTCTGGAAATCAATGGGGGATGCCTATGTCTGTATAAAATAAAAATCCGTACTCAGTGATATCGATCCACATTCTTGATGCGTACTACACAGGAACGAAATTCTTTGCCGCCATCTCTGTTTCCTGAGACTTACAATCTTAGAATTTTTCAGGCTAGAGTGAATAGATATCTTCTAGATCGACGAGCTCCATCTTCGGCCACACGTCGCTTAGCATCAGGCGAGTTGGAGGCCAATCGTAGATCTATCTTGCATAAAAAATTATAGAAATTATGTATCTGTATTAATTTTCAGACGTTAATGATTTTTTGATAGGATATTTTATTTTATTAATTTGACATACATTTACTATTTATTTTCACATAATTTATGGACATGTAATTCAATAGCTTGTTAATTTTAATTCAGTTGACATGTGTTTTAATGGCATATTTTTAATTTTTAATGACTATTTTTATTTTTCGCTTATTATTAATGCATGCTGACTTCACCTGTAATTTTTGAGACATTAAGCTGTATTTCATTTGTATGATTTTTATTGTCAATGAACACAGTGTAGGTGAACTTTGTAAATAAAAAACCCTGTAAAATACCTTCTAAAACCTTTGAAAAGGCATGATTACGGTTCCTTTATATTTTTCCTGAAACAACCTGGAGATGGACATAAGCTACATTTTGTCATCATAGCTGCGAGGTTAAGTTGTTAAATCGATGACGATAAACTTATTGCCAAGAAGAAACTTACGTTCTTGATGCGCACAGTACAGGAATGGAATTCTTTGCCACCTTCTCTGTTTCCTGAGGGCTACAATCTTAGACTTTTCATGGCAATAATGAAAAGATATCTTCTAGATCGACGAGCTCCATCTTCAACCACACCGTCGCTTAACAACTATCTAATATAAAAAAACGCTATTTTTCATCACTACGTAAGTGAAACCGCTGGGAACAGAAATAGTTTAAATACATTTTATTAATTGAAAATGGAAAAAAATTGTTCATTCGAAAAGTTAGTACGTCTAGTCATAGATTAAGTATTTTTTACGTCTAGTTCAAACGTTTACAAAGACAGCATAGCGCGTTGATGTCTTAAGTACGCGACAATGAAAATAAATGCTGAGATTTGTTCAATATTACCGGCACCTCGGATCTGAGGTAAGTATATACTAACAAACTTATTTAAAAGTAATATGAGGTCGCCACAATCGCTTTTCCAGACCGGTGAAGACAACTTCCAAGGCTTTGCATCGAAAAACATTACCTCCAAAGTTTGACCGTTAAAAATATAAGTTGGTATTTACTGCAATTTAGTCGTCAGTTACTATTAAACTTAATGACGATATTAGAAAAAATCCCTTGACATTTGAAGCATCACGACCTCGGATACCTACTAGATATTACTATTTACCTTCTAAGAGAAGCAATCTCTGCAATTAATTGTTACATTGTCGAGTTAAGATGAACATTACGAGCTTAGTGCTCCCTTGAAAAGTTCACACATTTAATATAGTTGGGTTACATGCTTACATGTAAGATGGGTTACATACAATTCGATGAGTTTGTTCGAATGTTGTCACTCTGATATTTTATTTCGAAGCCGTTCTTACTTTACTTTACCACAAAGTAAAATTTATAAAACTATAATTAGTTTACTATTTTCGGGATATTTACGGTTGCTTGGACTTTTGTTTAACTTGCGAATTTGCCCATAAACATGGTCAAATTCACAATCTCACATACATACCCGTAGACACGAAAAATCGTAATAAATAAATAAATAAATAAATATTTGTGGACATTTCACACAACACCATCTAGCCCAAACTAAGCAAAGCTTGTACTATGGAACTAGATGGCTGATAAAATACATATATACTTTTTTATTTTGTAAATATATACATATGATGGAAACTCATTGCGAAAAACAGTAACCTTTTTTTGGGAAGTCGAATAATATAAGTTATTTTTAAGACTATTGGGGCACTTTTATTTAGCAAAAATTATGACGTACTTATTTTTAAATAGATGTGTTTTTTATAGTTGGTTTGAGCTTGAATTTGTAGAAATATATAGGAATTTTGGCAGAAACGTGAGAAAGACACGTTGACGCTCTATTTTATTTTGCAGCACTTCCAATACCAAACACTATGGTATCTATTTTTTTTAACCGACTTCCAAAAAGAAAGGGTTTCTCAATTAGACTGTATGTTTTTTTAGAGATTACTCCGTCAATAATGAATTGTTTTAATAGATGAAATTTTTTTATTTATAAATTTTTTCAAAATCAGTTCAGTACTGTGGTTTTTATAACAAAATAACTGATAAAATATCATCCGAGTAAGCAAATTGCGTATTTCGAAGTCATTTATTTTTTCAGTTTTTTAAACTATAGGTACTTATTATTCAATTAATATTTATACGTTGTAAGGATTATGCGTGTAGGAGTGTGGGGAAGTGAAATAAAATGGTAATGGTGGACATATTTTTTTTCACGATTTTACAAAACTCCATAGAAGCTTCCAGTAAAGTCTCTGTCTGAAGCAAGACTTGAGAACAACTACTTGACAGACTAGAAAGTTACTTATTAAAGTTGTTTTTATTAATGAAACATAAAAATTCTGTATACTTGTCACTTATGTATGACATTGATAGCAGATGCGCTAATCGTGCGGGTCCAATACAAAATAAATAAAGAAGTATTTAGAAGATTACCTATGGGTAAAGTCGCGGTTTATAGTTAATCACAGTAGTGTAACAAGGCACTGGCCTTGAAGCCGACTGACATTCCATGCCCTTTCTTCCACCTTGCTGGCTATGTCTTCTTGAACGGTGATTGCATACTTGATTCCTTATTAATATGCTACCTTACAACTCTTCAAGGCTGACTCTATGCAGTCCTTAACTTTACTATTCAAAATTGAACCTTATCACTTCTGAAATAGAGTTTGTGTTGTTTCGCTTCAGGTTTGATATCTATGAACGAATCGTACGTGATTAGATTGTGTTTGGCGCCATCTGGGGTCCAAAAATGGAAAGTGCAGTTTTTGGATCGATTTATGATTCGAATCAGTTCCTTGTTTTGATTGTTGTCACTTTATGTTTAGTTTGTAATTATATGTTGACATATTATGTTACATTGGGCTGAAATAAGTAGGTACTTATATTATTGTACATTTTTACCCGAATGCGTTTCTTATGCAGCCGGGTAAAGGGTAATCTTTTTCGAATGTATTTATGTATGTATGTAAGTATGTTTCTATATGACCGCCTACAGCCTAAATGGCTTAACCAATTTTGATGTGCGAGGTGTCGTTAAATTTGTCTTCACTCCCTGAGTGTCATAGGCTATATTTTTGTAATAATAGTAAATAATAGTAAAAAATGCTGTTTTTGTAATCTCCAAGGAACTTTTGCGTAATAAATAAGTGATTTCACTAGAAATATTCTAAAGAATGCGCATTTATAATCTTTTACAGCGATTTTACGCATTCGTTCTCACAAAAAAGTAGCTATCTCTCTCGCGCATCACAACTTTTTTAAACATTAAAAATCATTGAATAGGGATATTAGAAAAGTGAGAGCTGAATTTGTTTATTCAGACAGGAGAAATATTTAAAAACAAATTTTTCTTCGATATCTTTTAAATTGGCTGAGGAATAAGAAAATATATGTTTGTTTCTAATTCCGTCGCCAGTATAAGTGATAGGAGAGATGAGAGGGATGAGAGGAGAAACATTTGAAAAAAAGTTTCTGAAACTTTTTTGAAAGTTTTTCCTCTCTAAATAAACAAATTTAGCTCTAACTTTTCTAATATCCATACTCAATGATTTTATATGTTTAAAAATGTTTTTATGGGCGAGAGAGATAGCTGCACGCCTTAATCTCGACCTTAAGAAAGTTTTTAGTAGTCTATACATATTGAGCCCCGTTGTCTTATAGCAGTTCACTCCAACTCGCAAGCCAATCTTGACGGTGATGTGTTCGTAGACGATTGCAATTGGTCGGACTTTGGCGGCTTATTTGACATTTTTTTTTTTTTTTTTTTTTGAGAGGAGGGGAGTAGGGAAACAGAGGGGCTAATGGGATACTCACGCACTGTTTCCCTGGGATAAGGATGGGTTGTTGGGGAGGAAAAAAGGGAAGAGGATGAGAGGGGAAATTTGGGGCGGGGAGGGGATTGTGAGACCAATAAATGAACCTAGTTGTTATTACGTCAGTTTTCATAAAGGTAATATTATTTTTGGTATTGTATTTATCGGGTTAATGAAATTTAATATTCTCAAAAAGATACATTCACTTATTTGAGATTACATTAATTATTGTTAAACGTCTTGTTTTAGTAAGTTTTTTTTTAATGTGAGGGTAGGAAAACTAATTGCTCAACTAATACGACACAGGCGGCTGGCATGCATAACTTGTTTTGCGTTGTGACATTGAATAAGCGTATCTGGAAGTGGATCACTTAAGATCGTTGGTTTTGATTAATTAAGCAAAATTGCGTTTTTTGTTCTTTTTTGCGTCATTTATTAATATTTTATCCAATTGATCTGCCTTATTTTATAATTAATGTTATTGGTTACTTGCCGTTTTAATTAATAAATAAATAATATGCAAATAACATGACTTCACTGAAACTCCTAAAGCTTTTTTAGATTTTGAAAGAAAGGTCAATCAATTTTTTTTAATATAAGAAGTGGGCGTGTTTGAAATTTGTTTGAAATAAGTTCGTAGTACTTGGCACAGAATTCAATGCTCTGTTTAGTATCAAAAGTAACAGGAGCGAAAATCTGAATAATCAAAAGAAGGAGCTCAATGAGCATACTTATTCGAAGTAATCATAACAAATGTAATCAAAACTATTCAAAATAATGTCACGAGAAAGGTGCAAAGTTTTTTTTTTTTAGGTTATCCAGATTATTATAAACTTTCTTTAAACTTTAAAAAATCATTCCTAATCATAGATTATTTTAGCAATAATCCATAAGTGTACTATAGTTAGGTACTACTGTAAAGTGTCTCAAAAATGTTTTGGTTCTTAACTGTACATTTTTGTGAAATTGTACATATATAAATAAATAATAATAAATAAGCTCTGGCATTTTAAAGACACCTAGATAGTACCTGCCGGATAAGACCAGCTCAGGAAGCGTATTCCACAACATTAATGCTATAAAAATGGTGGCGTTTTTTTCATTAAGTGTTGGATAAAGTGCGTGAGTGTGGGCAAGTGAAATAAAGCAGTAAAACGTGTGATTTTACGTTGTCGGCAAACTCCATAGAAGCTTCTAGTAAAGTCGTAACCACTTTACTGAAGCAGGACTCGACTTATAAATCGACTGTATACGTGGTTTCAAAAGTTGTGTTGAAGTGGCAGTGGGCAGGGCATATAGCACGTAGAACTGATGGCCGATGGGGCCGAAATATTCTAGAGTGGTGACCACGTACCGGCAAGCGCAGCGTAGGAAGATCAGCCACGAGATGGACAGATGACCTCATACAAGTGGCGGGAAGACGCTGGATGCAAGTCGCTTCCAATCGGTCTTTTTGGAAATCCATGGGGGAGGCCTATGTCCAGCAGTGGACTTCTTATGGCTGAGATGATGATGATGATGATAATACGTGACTTAGATTGTGACTAGAACATTTACAACTTGTTTTATTCAAGAAACTTGAAAAATCCTAATACTTGACACTGGCAAATGCTTTAATGCGGGTCCAATACAAAAAAGAAGAAGAAGCAGTAGAGTCCGTGTCACCAGTGAAGTCATAGTGGTACTGTCATTTGAAGTTCGATAGTTGAAATTTTGGAACTAAATTTGACAGGCCCACCGTTGTTCGCTGGAACACAGAATACCTTAATAGTATGTATGGCCGGAATGCGATTAAAGCGCCGCTATAAGCGCGGACTCTAGGTGCGGCATATGTAAACTACGTTCACAAAGGAGTATTACGTATGCGAGTCAGTGCACGCAGCCTAATTTACCGCGAGCTAGTAACGCATCACAAGGCCTTCCTTTGTTTTCATTGTCATTAAATAGAACCTATTTTAAACTACCGCTAAAGAGTACAGCACTTGGCCAGCGTGGCAGACTATGGCCTAACCCTTGTCACAATGAGAAGATTGCCCGTTCCCAGCAGTGGGAGAGAGCATTGGAGCAGAACTCTTAAATTGGAAAAAAACATCACAACATCAGAGCCATCAGAGTTATTTGGATTATTTTATTCATGGAGGAATAAGGACTTTGTTTACCTGACTCAAGTCACGATACTATAGATCCGGAATTTCGACTTCTGGTTGACATTAAAAACTAAAATATAAAGGTAGAAATACTAAAACGTGACTACGTGATACGTAAACGTCTTTCTACGGCGCTGGATTTTTTCACAATTTGGATACTTATTTTACTTTTTTGTCACATTTTCAGATATTCCGTAGTCAACTACGAACCCTTAAAGTTTCGGACTGTCCGTCCGTCCGTCCGCGGCTTAGCTCAAAAACTGTAGTACTAGAAAGTTGTAATTTCATATGAATGTACTTACATATTTATCACGCTAACAAAAGGATGGAAAAAAAAGAATTTTTTTTTTGAGGAATCTCCCCTACACGTCAAGTGGGGACGATTTTTTTTTCTCATCTACCCCATCGTGTGGTGTATCGTTGCATAGGTAATCAAAAAACATTGCGGGTGTGCAAAAACCATTATTCAATTTAGGGATCCGTTTGCGAAATTTTAAATATATTGACACTTTATTCATCAAAATGAAATGAGTCGTTTTGGCGCTACTTACTATAAGAACGATTCCGTCTTACTCACTATAGCATCTGCGCAACTATTTCAAGAATTTTAAGTAATCGGTATGACGTATATCAATACAAATATTGCATTAAAAACAATGATGACACGTTAACTTTGTAGGTCCTGGTTGTTTGTTCTTAAAAATAAAGAGGAATCGTCGAGCCAGGTCAGAGGCTTTTCGGCGGTTTAATAACTCTGACACTAGGGCTGGCCACTCAGTCTACACAAATTTACTTACTTTTTAACAATAAAAACATTACCCTTGTAAATATCTATTGATTTTACCGCAATAAGGCGCAGATCCTACATTGTGGGCATAGTAGGCATACCTACAACCTTAATAGAGATCGAACGGAAATAATACTTTAAATGTTTTAGTAAAATTTAAAAAACTAGATAAGCACAGGTTTAACTCGTACCAGAGAAGATGAGAGCCGGAAAGAGTCGTGCGACTCGCATTTGGCCGGTTTTAGAGTAGCCGTGACCACAACCTTTATTTGAGGGTTGGATCCACACCACACATAATCGTAATGGAGCGAAACCAATCCGGAACGAGAAACCCGTATCAAGTAAGTATTTGGAATCTAACAGTTCTATCAAATGGATTCGGGCAAATAAAATTCTAACGATAATATTTCGGATTATAAATAGGTGACCGTTTGCAGCATAATAATAAAAGTTTGCATATTGACTCTTCTGGACTTAAACATTTTAAACTATGAAGTTCTGTGATTAAACAAAATTATTTTTATAACGCATTTCATTACATTAATATTTATGCTGGTACTACTGATCCTAAATAATTGTCACTAGTACCATTAATGGTACTAAGGATACAACGTTGTGTCAATTGTACCATCAATGGTACAAATCAATGGTACTACTGACAATAAGGCAAAATATTAGACCACACCCATAACATTCCCGGGGTGAAATAAAGTATAACAAAGTAGTATTTCAAATAAAAATCTAATAGAGAATATAGATGATTTATTTTCATCTTTGTGTCAGCAAATAAAAATGCCAGCAAAAACAACCAAGGCCAATCCGTAAGGAAATAGAAGATGTTTTCTTTCCGAAAAAGGGCAGACGACGCCGCTCCTTACGCATATACTTTTACACATGTGGGTATGTTGCTACAAATCACTAATACGCAAGATTCTTAGTTGTGTTTGAGTCCTGTTTATGCATGTGTGTGGCGCCCGAGTTGGCCCGAATCGCTCCGTCCCGCACACTCACTAATGCAATGTGTATGTACACAAATGCTACATGAATACTACATGTAAAGACTGGAGCGCGGTCGTAAATTGCAATAATTTACACTTGTAGTACACATACGGCGTGCATGTCGTCTGAATCTAATTTATTGTTTCAAGGCTACGGCTTTGTCTATTTGTTACCATCGACTTTATAGCTGCAGACAAGCACAAGTTATGAGAGATAGCGAGTATGTCAGATGGGGAAAGTTTATTCGATCCCGACTCAAAAAGACGTTTTATAAGTTTGACCTGTGTATCTGTGTATTTGTGTGTTTGTTTGTGGCATCGTAGAGTAGATCAAAATCGGTCCATCTGTTTGAGAACAGACAAAGATACCTCTTTGGTCTAGTTTTTTGTTTGAAAAAGAATTGAATTGAAAGTATTCTTAACTACGTTTATCAAAATTGGATCAACTGTTACTGTCGAGGGTTTTTAATTTATCTAAACTTACTTGTCTTTGCTCCTATTTGTTCTCATAATAAGAGTGTGTTACCTAAATAGCAGTATTGCAAAGCAGACAACGGACAAACAGACGGAAAGACAGGCTTATAGCGTAAGCTTAGTATGTTCCTGGTCTTTTGAGTACAAAAACTCAAATATCAAACAACTGTTTAAGCAGAGCGCAAACCCAATTTATTTGCAAGAATGTAACCATACCTGCATATTTTAGCCACAAGCGATGACATAAATAAATTGAACCGCATATTTTTCCATACAGGGACACTTTTTTATGATGAAATGGACCAACGTTTGACCACAACTCACCTAATGGAATGCGATGAAGTTGTCGAAGATGGCGCACGCTGGTCCATTAAACGCTTATTCACTGTTGTCTTGAAGATACCCAGGTTATATTTACACCGAGGCTGCAAGTGCGTTCCACTCTTGAGCAGATCTCATTAAAAACATAACCCTCCCTCGACAGTCGAGTAAAAAAAACTAAAAAGAGTCAAAACGTAGACAGGATTTTAAACTCTCAAAAGATTTTCTTTTGTGTCATTTTAGACATAGACATAGACAGAAATTTATTGTGACAAAAAAACATACAACACAAAATAAATATCATTCAAAAAATATAAATCATACACAAAATAATAAATAATTTGACAAACATTGTCTGTACTGCTTAGGTACGTACAGAGAGAAAAAAATATAACTATCAATGTCAGCGCAGCTGTCACACCGTCCAACTGACAGTGACGTCCTTACGCAATTGTGATATTTGCAACTAAACCTAAACGCATTAAATTATGTACTTTTTCCAATTACAATTTCTCGTTTTTTTTCTTGATTTTTCAATTTTTTTATTGTGGATTACCTATATGTTGTTAATCGCTTTATATTTGTACCATACGTAATGATTACATTACATTAATAGGTTTTAATGTTATTTACATATAGAGCTTGTCTTCAATTGTTTACAATAAGTAGTATGTTTATCAAAATTATTCTATTTATTTTTTGTTGCAGATACATTTAGGAAAGTGATTTACTTAATCAGTCAATCAATAACACTTTATTGACACCACATAAAATAATGAGATAATGTGACGGCCAGTCCCCAATTTGTGGGCAGTCAGGCTGATCACGACGAGGGCTGAAATGAATGGACAGAAAACAATGGGAAAACGGGGAAAACGAAAAGGAGGCGAACTTACTTGGTGGTTTACTTGGTGACGTCCTAAAGCGGATATATGATCCGTCCGGTGATGAGCATACAATGTTCACAATGAGCAGAATACTTGAACACACAGAGGCTTTATAATATGTAGCACTGAGAGAAGAAGCCGTTATAATATATAAGGCACTCGTAATATATGTAGCACAGTCAGAGAATATTTTATTAGCACTAAGAGAAATTCGACACGAGTCTTTTTTAACCGCCACCGTCTGATAGAATGACTTTGACAGTTGGAACGTCACGCCATATTTTGTGGCGGGAACAGACAATAAAAACATAAGAAAAATGGCACAAAAGGCGGTCTTATCGCTAAAATCGATCTCTTCCAGACAACCTTCAGATGTGATGGAAAAGTACATGTAAAGGCATTAATGAATTGGCTTAATTTGGCAACTTAACAAATATAAGCTTAGAATACTAAAACCCCCAACAAAAAAAAAACTGCTGAACCGATTTTGATGAAACATAGCTAAGAAAACTCTTGATGAAATCATCTTTCAAATTAAAAAAATAGATCAAAAACGGTCCATCCGTTTGAGAGCTACGATGGCACATATAGACACACAGATACACACGTCAAACTTATAATACCCCTCTTATTGAAACGGGGATTAAAAACTGTACCTATTTAGAGAATGAAAATTTCGTGCATATAATTTTTGTTTGCATAAAAATATTGTGATGTGCTACTGCAAAACGTGATGTGGACCGAAGTGTTCCGTCCATTCGCATAATTTTAGAATTCCTATTATATTTTGGCATAATAATTCTGGCATAATTTGTGACTCTCCCATATTTATTGTTGGCGTACTCTATATATTAATTATATTTTCGGCTATATTCTCTGGGGCTAGATACTTTTATTATACAAGAAATAATAGAAAATTATGCAAACAGCGGAAGCTCGCCTTATCGCTCCACGTACGTCTTTGCAATATTCGAGGGCTGCACGCCATTATCGATCCAGTCCATCACCATCTCCAGAGTCTCCAGACTGACAAATCGCACATGCAGTTCCTTAACGGAGACATAAATAAGATGTCCAGCAGGCGTCCTGGCGGATGCTCATCCGATCTGGCGATTGGTGCATTGTAATATGAAATATGCATGTTTTTTTTTTTTTATTTAATCATAAAAAGCTAATCACAAATAAATTCATTCCACAAAAATAAATAACCCTCCTTTTTGCTTCTCCGTAGTCGGATAATTAAAATATCTTCGATAATAAGAAAGGTACAACATTTTAATTTCATGTTGGACAGAGAGCACACGATCGCGTTAGATGACGTCACGTGCGCTGTACAAATTCAATGTAAATTGTTGTTTTATGAGAGAGGGACAGAGAATACTTCCCCTAAAACTGTTTATTTCTATTTATTTTTATTTCTACGAAGTTAATTGATCGATTGAAATCTTTTTTTTGTAAATTACATTTATGTTATCAATTAAAACTATTATTCCCATGAAATATTTTTTTGTATATTCCCTATTATATATCTTGGTGTTGTGTGAATTGTCCATGCATAATTATATTTATTTATTATAATGAAGTCTGACAGAAATACAGTCTTATAGCATCTTCTATCAAGTTATGGGGCTATGACATAATGTTCAAGCACTAAATTAACCAGCGTACTGTCATTCCTTTGGAGTGCTTTGTATGCCGAATTTGCATTCAATCGGCTCGGATATTTGAATTGAATTCAAAATTTTATAGCAAAGTGTTGAAGTCGCTTTATTAATACTACAAATAACACTTGCTACGTGTCACTGTAAAGATGCGTAAATATTTATTATGTTATTGCGTAGTATTTTATAACGCTTAATTTTTAGCCTCAAGGTGGATAGAGTGGCTAGAAGACTGTTGCACACTGCTTCCAAACGGTATTTTTATCCGACTACGCGAGAAGGAGAGTAACGTATTTCGAGTGTATGTATGTATTTTAATGCTCCACTAGCGAGAATGGTGCGTCAATATAACATTGTATCTAAGACAACAGACATAGACATATTTGGCGACAGTTATAATATCTTCAGAAAGTCTTTGAAGTCTTTGACACTAAATCTATTTTAATGTAGCTAAATTTTATATCTTTTGACATTTATTTTAATTTAATTGTCATTAATATTTTGATTGCTTAACTTTAAATGTAATATATTAATTATCTTTGGTGTAATGTATAATTTTATATAATTTTTCGCTCTTGTAATGCCGTATCCATCTATAATTATTGTGACATTTGGATTTATTCTTTATTATGTTAGACTTTTAAATTATTGTTAATGTACACAATGTTGATGGACTTAAATAAATAAATAAAATTTATTTATTTGAATATGTATGTGATCGGTATTTTTTGTGGTTTCTATAAAGTGTTAATAATTGATACTTGTTTTTCCTCTGCGGCACGAAACAAAACAGCAATTCTCAAAGAAATGGTCATATTTATCTTTTCGGCTTATATTAATATTATTAGCAGGCGTGTACAGTAACGCCTACCTAGTTGATACCCGACGACGGTAGCCCTTCAAGTGCTAATGTCTGTTACTTTATTATGATTGATTTCATGCGATTATATGCAGATATTGGCATTTAATGGATGCCGGCACATTCATTGTATTACATTTAAATATCGTAACAGTTATTATGTGTATTTTAAGAACATTTATTAAAGCAGATTTTATAACAAAGGAGCAAAATGGAATTTTCACGGCGAGGACGTTTCTTTAAATTTAGAGCGCAGCGAAGAATTCTAAAGTAGGATCTCTACTATTTTCCAAGTAATTCAGGATCATTTATAAAATATTATTAGAGGAGCGAGGAGTTCAGCGTTCTTGATGCGTACTGCACGGAATGGAATTCTTTGCCGCCGTCTCCGTTTCCTGTGAACTACAATCTCTGAATTTTCTAGTTTCTAGATCGATAGGCTCCATCCTTTGCCACACCGTCGCTTAGCATCAAATGAGTTGGTGGTTAAGTGTATATATCTTTCTAAAATAAAAAAAATATCAATAAACACATACCTATTTTTAAACCGACTTCAAACAAGTATCAATGTTAAAAGAAAAACAAAATACTCGACTGCAGAAAAGAGGTTTTTGCAGCCTAACTTATGATTTTTTTAATTTTGATGTACCCAGTGTCACTCTCACAACTAAGACGAATCTATTGACACCACTCACATCAAAATCGGTCAAGCCGTTTAGGCTCTAGGGCGTGTCAAAGAAATATACATACACTCGAAAAAAACATAACCCTCCTTCTTACGCAGTCGGGTAAAAAGGAGGAGCTTATTCAATTCGTAGCGTATATTTTTCATTAACTTTTATAGACATATTATTATTGTAAAAACTTAAACTTAGGGTACTTAAAGTGTATTTGAGTAGGTATTACATACATGACAAGTTGTTAGCCCGTCAAAGTAATTCAAAAAACAAAACCGGAAAATAATTGTACTTATATGAGAAAAATCTAATATACGAGTACCTTATGTAACAACGCTAAATTAACTTTACTCTTACTCTTACATACGTAAATGCAAACAGTTAAATTATCTTGGACAAATGCCAACTCGTCTTACATTTATACGATCCAAACTTTAATTTAGCAACCGTTGGAATTATATAGCAATTAAGTAATGTATGACTTCATTAGAATAAAGACAGATAAGATGAAACAATTAGACGTTTTTCACCGAGATCAAACGCTCCAGGGCCGGCGCAGGCGCAGGGCGTGGGCGGACAATTACAGAGTGTGCAAACATCTGTGCCCACCACCACCGCCGCGAGATATTAATTATCCTGTACAAAAACAATGCGCACACCGACAGCACGCTGTCCTTCCCGCTGCGACCATCGTTTCGGACAATTGAAGATATATTGCTGGAAGATAAAGTTTGAATGGATAAATGTGATGACTTCTGCAGAGATAGCAAAAATTGCAAAATAAACGAACTGTTTATTTTATATTTTATAATAGTACTTGGGCGATAAAGCTTTGATTGTTTTTTTTTTTTTTTTTAAATAGTGACTTTGTGTAAATCGTATTTTTTAGGACTGCAGATGCAAATCCTTATTGAAAAAATGATTCAGATACTTAAAGTTTAATTAAACATAAGCTAATAATATATTTTAATTTATATACAATAACTATAAAAATACATTTTTATATTTATTTTAAAGAAAAATATTAATTGTCTTTTTTGCAACCTGTGGCAATAGCCACAGTATTCGCGGCCCTATTATATTTATCACATGGCCAATTTTACTGAGGTTTACCTCATTTTAAGTTCTCATATAATGAGTGAAATTCAATTTAGCCCGGTTTTATAATTATTATAATAAAATTCTTTATTTTTTTTATTTATTATCCATATTACCATATCGAAAAAATGAGAGTCTTTGAAAGGTCTTGAAAATCGAGAGGCAGGGTTCTCTCACACCTTAATGTATAAAATATTCAAAAGTATAGTCGCCTCAGCATTTCATAAACCGCAAGAACACCTCTCTGTTGAAGTGCGTGGGCCGTGGTTTGATTAATCGACAGGCTCACAGTCTGTTAATTACTTGTTTAGTTAACTACATACAATGAGATCCGTAGACCCCACGTTCGGTTCTATTGATTTGCTTCTTATAAGCAGAGCTTACTGCCAAAAGTAGAAGTGAAAACATAGCGAAGCTTGGCAAATTTAACACTTTGCCAAAAGAGCGCAATACCCCTTTTGAGCGATACTCATTACGTCCTCACAGTGAAGTACGAGATAGATTTATAGGCTGTCTTTTTTATGAACCGAAATAGATGTAATCGTAAAAATGTTTTGAAATTAAAGCGGCTGTATAAAAGATACAAAATTAACCTTTTTGGTTTGTTCAAAAACTGCAATTGTGGCGCTGTAAAAAAATAGTGTCAAACTTAAAGTTACTATATAAAGGACATAGTAACTTTATAAAAATGTTTTTCAAATTAAAGCGTCTGTATAAAAGATACAAACGTAACCTTTTTGGTTAGGTTCAAAAACTGCAATTGTGGCGCTGTAAAAAATAGTGTCAAACTTAAAGTTACTATGTGTAGGACATAGTAACTTTGTAAAAATGTTTTTCAAATTAAAGCGTATGTATAAAAGATACAAAAGTAACCTTTTTGGTTTGTTCAAAAACTTCAATAGTGGCGGGCTGTAAAAAAATAGTGCCAAACTCAAAGTTACTATGTGTAACTTTGTGAGACATAGTAACTTTGAGTTTGACACTATTTTTGTTTTACAAATTACAGCGCCTTCTATTAAGATATTTTTTTTTGAAGTAGGTAATCATAGCCCTCTTGTCAGTCTTCTATGAAATTAACTAAGTACACAATACACATTGCTCTACGAATCAAGCTAAACCGCACTAATATAAAATGGTGAATTTACGTTTTACAATTTGCATCGCAACGCAATGCAATGCAAATATTTATATTGGTCTCTGCGCTTTGAAAGGCAGATAAATGCGCTTGCGCTACTAATTGACCATTCAGTTGTGTCTAGGGTTTGGACCTATCGATATTTTTAAAGAATGCATCGATAGTCCACAGACGTATTTTTACTGATATACTAATGATAAAGTAACTCATAAAAATATACATTGTAAATTTTATTATTTGATTAAGAGCTACATTGGTAGCTATTTATCAAATCATAACATTTATAAAGTATATTTTCCGTATTTCCGAAACATATGTAAATTTTCCCTGAAAGATATTACTTTTAACGATAAGATCGCCAATTGTTGCACTAGTTATTACTTTTAAATCATTACTGGCCGTATAATTCATTTTAATGTGTTTACTTATCTATCGATAAACCATACTAATCAATGACATCCCTAGTTGCATCCAATTGAGATTCTATCAACAACCGGTCGCAACTCATACTGCGATTGTAATTCACACGAAATAATTACAATATGTTCGTACTTGTTGATATTTAGTGAAATAATAGTAAACAGGCTGCACCCCAGAGATCTTGCGCCACTGGAAAGTCTCACAGGACAGGAACCATTTATTTGCAACCGACTCCAGAAAGGAGGTTCTAAATACGGTGGTATTTTTTAACCGACTTCAAAAAAGGAGGAGGTTATCGATTCGTAACGTATTTTTGTTTTTTTATGTATGTACATGAATTTCTCCGTCGTTCTTGAACCAATTTTTGTGTTTCGTTAATTGGCGTATAGAGAAAGCTCCCAAGTTGGTCCCATAATTATTTTAAAAACATTGCTTTATTACTTTTTGAATAGTCTCTAAAAATAAAAATGTTTTCATTGGATTCCTGAACTGCGTCAGATTAAAGAATCGCAGAGGTCCACTGACACGTTTTTCTTTGCAAAAATGACAAATGTTGAGGATTATCGTATCAACATCTGTACATTTTCTAATCTTCAAAGACGAAGCAGTTGGCATTCTATGACAAATTTCATTCTTGACAGAAAAAAACAAGCGACTGAAGAATGGTCTCTTTAAAAAGTTTACAATCGTGAAAGGTGTAGTAAGCTTGATAAGTAAAAGTAAAACCCGACTGAATATGATAATATGAATTTTATGTATCCTAATCCTTACTAATATTACAAGTAAAAGAAATAGCGTACTTTGAACTCGGTTGTTTCAGATTTTTAAACTATAAAATTATTATTTAAAATATTTGTTACCGTCATTTATAATTAGATTTTGATTTTTTTTCTGTTGATAAGATATACTTTCAGATTTGTTCATACAAATTTCACTACAACGGTTTTGTAGTTTAGTTTTAATAAAAAAAAATATAAAATGTGTAAAGTAAACGAAATTAAGTTATTTCAAGTTGGTTGTTTTAGTTTTTAATACTATAATAATTTAACATTAAACAATAATAAATATGTATGTATATTCATAATTTTTTGTTGTCGTATTATTTTTCCTAAATCCGCTTAAAGAAGTAGGTACATGTTATGAGTTATTACGTCATAGAATGCAAGTAACTATTAGACTGTGTAAAAATGCTGAAAATTTCAGCATTTTTTAAGGGCCTATCCAAATTGTAAGTAAGTTTTAAGTTTCCAGCAGCCTAGTCATGAGACCGCCCGACTTGCGATCCGCAGGTCCTGGGCTCGAATCTCGCGGCACATACCTCTGTTTTTTCGAAGTTACGTGCGTATTGTTAATTGTTGTCAACTTCAAACGGTGAAGGAAAATATCGTGAGGAAACCCACATGTCTGAGAGTTTCAATGTTTGGGTTTGCAGACTTCGCAATCTTCAATTGCGAAGTCTGCCAACCCGCACTTGGCCAGCGTTAGCCTTACCCTTCTCACACAAAAAGTTGGACCGCGCTCAGCAGCAGGGCAGTTTATACAAACAAGGCTGATTGTGTTTCTTAATTTTTATTTCTACCCAAATTGTATGACTATTAAAGATTACATATTGCTTAGGGTACTTGGGTTCTGCATAAGAGAAATTTTCGTTGTATAACTGACGTTTATATTACAGAGAGGACATGTTCGGAAGAAAATAAGTTCAAAACCGCTGTATTTCAATGTGAAATTCGTCTGTTTTTTTTGAATACATTTTCTAAAATCACATTTATCTATAAAAACTCCGAAAAACTATTTTCCTAAAAAATTTAGCCTAAACTGTTTAAGCTGTGAGGTAATAGAAACACACACAGCTTCCCTCATACATACATATATGTATATATTTTTGAGAAAAACACTTTTGTACACAAGTGAAGTCGTCACCCAACATTAGGCTTTCAAATCGTATTGAGATGTAAGCATAAAAATAGTTTTCTTGTATTTCAATCACGCACGAGGAAAATATGTGTTCAAGGTCCAATGAAATTTGTCATTCTAGTGGTCATGTCAATAGTGTGCGGCGCGCAGGCGCTGCGTGTGCGCACCGGGCACAGCCGGCGGCGGAGATTTCCTTCGGTGGCACACCGAGCTATATGTCCAGAAAATAAGTGGCCAAGACCGTGTCGAGACACGCATATATATACGGTAAGGTTCCGTAGTTCATGCTGTAATCTAAGAGAAAATACTTGTTGAGTATTATTTGTTTAGACCACTTTGGAAAAAGGTCACTGACCTCTGTACCTTAACGAATTATGTGTTTTACATATTAACCGCTATATCTTAAAAAGTTGTAATCACAGCCTTCAAAATAATTTTCATTGAAGGTTTTCCATATGGTCAATCATAAATTTCTAGGTCTCATGGTTTAGAAATGCAAAGGGGGGAGGGGGGACAATGTTTTCACCTTTGGCGGGCTATACTTAGTACACATTACATCGGAGAAAAAAAAAATATTGGATATTAGTCTTATTTTAGGAGATCTATTGAACCATACCTCACACGATCGGGTGGGGTTGAAAAAAAAAATTGTCCCTGCTTCATTTATTGTATGGCTTACTGCCCCTATTTTTCACTTTTATGATTTTTTTACAACAGAAGTATTAGTTTGTATAGGGAAAATCTAGAATTGTTATAATTCCATCTTATTGTACACCTACAAACTGCAATAAAATGATTTGAATTTGTATTTTGATATGGTTCACAGAAAAAAACTATCTGCCAAATTTCGCTTTGTAGTGCGGATATTATCGGAGTAAAATTTCTGTGACATATGAGATGGATATGGCGAATTTACATACTCGCAGGTTCCTCGTAGTTACTAAGGAACCCCAAAAATTGTTTCTGTTCAGCCTTTAGGTTAGAAACAAACAGTTACTATTAGATTATAATTAATAAAACCTTCATTATTCAAATGGAGGTAATCTTGATTTTTACTAATTACATGATCATCTAATCATACCACTTTAAGCCTGTAACAAAAAAGGTTCAATGTGAGCTGAAGGCCACTCTTCAAATAGTCTAGGCTTCAAAACTTCAAACATGTTGTCAGTTTTGACAGTACGTTTCAAAACTAATTCGTGATCATTTTATAGAAGCACAGGTGGGCTTGGTTCCCTATAATCCTCATGTCCACCGCATTAATTTTGGTGCACTTATAGAAAATCTGTCCATAATTTCGTCAATAATAGCATTTTACAAGCATTTACTTTATTTTATTTTATTTTAACGTATTTGTTTGTGAGAAATAAAATAGTTACGATTTTCGATTTTATGTAGAAATTCGATGACAATGTAATATAATGATGTCAGAGCCGGTATGATGATGGAGCCGAAGGATACGCCATCTTCCGGGTTCATTTTGCGCTAGAACGGCATCGTGTATGGGCTTTTTTATAGTTAAGATTTGATTTTTGGTCTTCGTCTCTCTCTCTCTCTTTCCCTCTCTTTATTTGACGTAGCAATAAAAAAAGTTTTAGTGTTCCACTACATAGCGCGTCTACAAAGACCTCAGTACACCGAGGGCCTTACAAGGAAGGCAGTGGCACGTCGCTTACCGAAAATTACCTGCGTAAGATTGCGTCGTGAATTTTTAGATTTGCTTCCGTATTCCTGGTGTCTCAGGGCCGTGAGATAAATCGCGAGCTATTCGAGAATAGGCCTCGGATGTTTTTGGGAAATGAGGATGTGAGGCTCTCTATAATACCAAAATAGTTCCTTGTTCTTTTTATGTATTAACTTGCGAGATAACCAAGGCCAACAAGTTATTTGAACAGTATAACTTGGCCTATGTAGTAAAGTTTTCGAAATATTTTCTATTGTATAGCAATACTAGGTGTGCACACGTTATACTCGCATACGTGATGATGGTAAAATTTAACTTGGGTGCGTCTTTCGATTTTTAACTATCTCTTGCACAAAATTCATATCGATCGGTTTAGCCGTTTTGTCATAAAAAGTTAACATAGGCACAAAGACATGGTTGCCTGAAAGTGATCGCTCTAAGCGATAAGGGCGCCAATTAAAAGCCTAGCCATACTTATGTATATTTTCTATGTATTTCTCTTTCTGTATTTGTGGTCTTTTAATAAAGAGTTATCTATCTATCTGAGTTGCTTTCGCTTTTGCTTATAATTTACAATTTCACTTCATTGTTTTAATTCAGTGATAGATTTACGTTTGACCACTGCACCAAGTACATTAATTTATGAACAATACAACATGATACTTCCTGATTTCCTGAAATGAGCTGAAATGTATTTTGATTAAACATAGCGAAG
The DNA here is from genome assembly GCA_947563715.1 of Lycia hirtaria. Classification (NCBI taxonomy): domain Eukaryota; kingdom Metazoa; phylum Arthropoda; class Insecta; order Lepidoptera; family Geometridae; genus Lycia; species Lycia hirtaria. The sequence continues at coordinate 3,778,046 of OX387383.1, forward strand.
AACTACTAAATTTATAATTTATATAATTTGAAATGTAAATAAAATTAATGAGATAAGTGAATATCGACGGTTAAAAGGTAATAGGATATAAGCGACATTGTAGTCGAAAAGTAATAGTGTATAAGCAACATTTTAGTCAAAAATGAATTATGTATGCTAAATGAAAAAGTGGAAAATTAAAAGTAAGATAGCATTCATAACAAATTTTTGACTAAAATGTCGCTTATACCGTATTCACACTCCTCTTTTTTGTGCTTAAAATGGGAACTGATGTCTCGATTGTAGCTAGTCGAACAAAATAATGAAATAGGGTCAACGATCAAGCCGTTTAGGTTGTAGGAGCTAATACAGAAACATACATACCCACATACATACACTCGAAAAACATAACCCTACAAGCAACCACCATACAAGCACATTTCCGGGCTAGCAAAGCAATAGTAATGTCAGTGATGTTGCAGTTGTCCATAGGCGACGGTTATCGCTTACCATCAGGCGAGCCGTCTACCTTTTTCTAAATAATTATAGTTTAAAAACGGAAACAACCGACTTCTCATGCATGCCATTGTCAGAACTGGACCATACGGGAAATACCAGCTTACAAATAAAAAAAGAATCATCAAAATCGGTTCACCCAGTCAAAAGTTAGTAGTTAGTACTTGTTGCGCAGTCGGTTTGACAAGTTTTTGAAATAGAGAAAAGTGTCTTATATATATAAAGAAAACCTTCAAACGATTTGAAGGCAACAAAGTGAAAACCCTATACCTATTTATCCTTTTTTTTTTTTGGTCGGTCGGTTGAAAGGTTTTTATCTACTGACAGTATTTTTTTGACCTGAACATCTAGTTTAGATTCAACGTACTGAGGGTTTAAAAATGGTTCTTATCGATGATTGTGCGATTATACCTGGCCTTAACATCGGAGCTGCGGGAACTCTTCCGAACTCACCGCAGCATACCTATTTATCCTCTCCGAGTACAACGCTCCGAATCAAGGCCAATTTCTTTATAAATAGTCCGATCGCAAAGCGAATGGTTTTTACAATTACACAAAACATTACCTAAATAGAATGTTTTTTCCTTATTTCACGGCGCTGCCCAATCAATTAAAAACCCATTTGGTACAGTTGACTTAAAATAGATTAATGTTTGTCTCACTTTCGACACTTAATTTGTGTCTCAAATAAATGAGAACGTTACAACACCGGCTTTTAATTATAAGTATATTGACTTGTTTTGGATGTTTCTATTGTGTTCAGATGCGTTCAGATTCTGAGCATGATTTTTTATAGATCTACAATTGACCACCAACTCGCCTGATGTTAAGCGACGGTGTGGCCGAGAATGGAGCTCGTCGATCTAGAAGATATATATTCACTCTAGCCTTGAAAATTCCAAGGTTGTAGTTCTCAGGAAACAGACAATTTTCTTATAATTCTGAATTAAAAAAATAACAGTTCATTTTTGTAAAAATAAACACAAACCCACAGAGACAGGTATATAAATAAAACCGGACAAGAGCGAGTCAGGGACCGAGGGTTCCATACAAACTAGTAGATAAAAGAGGTAAATTATATACATATTTTTTATATTTTCCTTCATACATCGAAAAATATACATCGTATTTAAATTAAAAACCTGTTTTAGCTTGTGCTAATGAAGCTCTTTCATATGATACCCCACATGATATGGTTAATATAATTCACTTTTAAATTTAGAGCTTCATTCCTTGCATTCCACAAAAAAAGTGTCTTTATACTCTATTTTCTTGCGATTAAATTAAAAATTTCCAGTTTTCGGATAATTTCCTATATTATGTGCACTATAACTCAATGCTTCTTCCCAAATTTCATAGTTCTAGGTCAACGGGAAATACCCCACAGGTTTTGATTCCCTTAATGTGCGTTTTTTACGACCTAATGAGGTGTAACTTTTTTACGAAAAGTGAGAAATTTGATTTTTCTTTCTGCAGCAAAAGACTATGGATCTGCGTATATGGGTTTAATTTCAACACGATATCTTTACGCGTTCCCTAGATACCGGTCTTGACACCCAGACGGACGGACAGACACACAGGCAGACAGAGGGACAGACGGACATTTTTTCCTATTGATCCTATAACAATTTGATCCTATAAGGATTCCGTTTTTTCCTTTTGAGGTACGCAACCCTAAAAAAGATCAAAAGCGAATAATACTTCCCCTAAGAAAACAGTTTCCTCGTGTTGTATGAAAAAAGCGTACTTTGCTGGCAAAAGATCGAGCGACAACAAATCTCTTAAGTCTTAGTGTAACGTACGGCCATATGCACATAAACGTTGGCAAATATGTGACAGAATTTCACAACAGTGGGTGGCGCAGCATGCGGGTACCGGCTATTGTGCTTACGGAAGTATGGACACATTATAGGGTTTCTTAACGCGGGCTTATAATATATGTGCTGCTATATTTTATTTTTGACGTGACAACGTCTAATAAATCGATGAACGCTGGCTGCATGCACGAAAAAGTATGACTCATTGTCCCGTAACGTTACGCTCCTTGTCCCGTTACGCGCGCGCGATTGCGGTGGTTGAGGAAGCGGGCGGGTGTGCGCCGCGCCCGACCGTCCGCGACTCCGCGTCGCTTCAATTATCGTTCCTCGGAGCTCGCGCGCGGACGTATGTTGTCACGTTAAACTACCGTCTGTAAGCAGACTTTACAGACAACCAATTTTTTTATGCAAGATAGATCTACGATTGCTCACCAACTCGCCTGATGTTAAGCGACGCGACGGTGTGGGCTGTGGCTGAGGATGGAGCTCGTCGAACTAGAAGATTCACGACACGCACTTAGCTGATTTTTATTCTACGCGGGTGGAACCGCGGAGCATAGCTAGTAAGATTAAAGATTATTATTTCCAAATATTTGTAAGACAATATTTTCCATTAATATCTTCAATTGTATCGAAATAACCGCTCACAACACTGAGTATAATTTATTTCGCTTGGTTCGTTAGATAGTTGACTGGATACCTGCGAAGGCTGTATGGCGAACTTTGAACTGATGAGCTGCATCTAGGTCGTGCATTGTAAATATAAGTTTTACAATACATACGTAACATACAACCTTACCTAACTCACTAGTTCCAACATCGCTTTCTAATGTCGCATCTAATTTTGAAATGTTTATTGCGATATGGTTGCTGTTTGGTCAGGTGTTCGAAGACTTCAACACGTGTAGGTAGTTTAGCAACGTCCCTTTATCTTTGAATTATGTTATTCAATGGATAATTTAATTTGATGCGTTGACTTAATTGCTTTTTGTTCGTTGAATATTGACGCGGTGTTCATTTTATAATGAAGGAAACTGTCAAATTATGAAAAGCCGTACATTTATTAACAATAATATAATTGTAAAGAGATCAACGCATATGTTCAAAAACGCAAAAGGCCGCAATTAACCAGTTACGCAAATAGCCATATACGTGCATGGCCAGATACGCAATTGACCAAGACTGAAATATGCGACAGCTGTAAGCATGCTGTAAGTAACAAATATTTTTTTACAAGTTGAGACATGAAGCGGCATAGATCCAGGGCACATAGCAGGCACAAATGATGTTTGATGGGGCCGGAATAACTAAAAATAAACACAGCTCCATCCAGTACGTTTTGGGGCGCATATTTACATGAAACAAAATATTTAAGTAAGTACCAAATACGATAAACTAGTTGCCATGAAGCTATTCAGTCTCGAGCATTGCCGTAAAATATTATGTCTCATAGGCTATAGGTTTTTTTTATATATACTCTAAAGGTTTGCGCTTGACCGCCAACTCACCTGATTTTAAGCGATGTTGCTGTCAACGATGGAGCGCGCTTACCTAGAAGAAACCGATTCACTCGCGATTTAAAGACACCCAGATTGTATCCATCGGGGAAAATTCACTCAGGAAAATCCATCGGGGAAAATCCACTCAGGAAGCGTATTCCACAATTTAGCAGTCCGTACGATAAATATGGAATTAAAACGTTTCGTTCGGCCTTTTGGAATATCCACCATGAAACGATGAAGCTATACTTTTTTTTTTGGCAGTGTTCGTCAGAGCTTCACGAATTTATTTCACCCTCCTAATTTCAACTACCGGGCTAGCAGAAAGTCGGCACGTTATTACCCGTTTGTTATTGAAAGGCCAAATAAACCGTACTTAACGATTTTGGTCCACGTGTTGATGCATACTGCACAGCAAGAATTTCTATGCTGCTTTCTCTCTTTCATGAAACTACAGTCGGGTAATTTACAAGGCAAAGTCCACTGATGATCATAGGCATCCCAATGGATTAAAAAATACTGATAAAAACGGCTTGCGTCCAACGTTGCTGGTCAATGGTAGATCTATTACATGCACAAAAAAAAAGCTTGTTAGAATGCTATTTAAAGGTTTTTATGATAATATTCTCTAAGAACAGAATTTAGCGATTCCAAATAACAAAAACTCCTTAACGAAATGACTGCAAAGGGCGGCCAGGAATCCCGATTAGGCACTTCCGGCGATGTGATTTAAGTCCTAAAATAAAGAGGAAAGGTCAGGCCGACCCGTGACTCAGTTGGTGTCTCTCGAAGGTGACTTTAAACAACATAAAAAATGTAGTAAGTGAGAACGGGCGCCTTATAAGGATTTGAAAGTGGTGGATGATATTTCGAGATGGTTTGATGTGTTTTGGAACCGAAAACATATCTGAATTTTAACATTTGATCTTGAATTGGTGGACATTTTAATCCCCGACACAAAAAGAGGGGTGCTTTATGTTTGACGTGTGTATCTGTGTATCTACACTGTCTGTCTGTGGCATTGTAGCTCTCAAACGGATGGACGGATATTGATTATACCAATATTGAAACATAGTTTTTAGGGTTCCATATCTCAAAAGGAAAAAACGAAACCCTTATAGGATCACTTTGTTGTCCGTCTGTCCGTCCGTCCGTCTGTCAAGACCTGAATCTCGGGAACGCGTGAAGGTATCGAGTTGAAATTAAAACCGTAATATACGCAGATCCATAGTTTCTTGCTGCAGGGAGAAAAATCGAACTTCTCAGTTTTCATAAAAAATTACAGCCGAATAGAATAGACGGACAAATGGACATACGGATGGACATGGCAAACAATAAGGGTTCCTAGTTGACTACGGAACCCTAAAAAAACAAAATATCCTACCGTACATTTTGATTTTCTTTTAACATCTGGCGAATCGGCGGTCAAGCGCAAGTCTATAATTGAATTAAAAAAAAAACTTACAAAATATCTTTGTTTAAATCATGACATTGTGAAATTATGTAATTATTGGAAAGCTTTTCTCGTCCTTGGCATGTACAGGCACGAAGAAAATATTACATTAGTCATCGCCGTTTTTGTGTTTCCAAGAATCGATAATTTATTATTCATGGCAGTAGCGTGCGGTTATCAGGCAAGTTTTACATAATCAGTTTTTTTTTTGTATAGAAACTACGACTTCGGAAAAAATCTATGTCTTATATGATAAACATTGAAATGTTGACTAAACGATTTTATTTAGCTTCCCCTGTTTGTTGTTGTTGTTTATGTTTTTTTTGGGTGAAATGTAGCAATTGAAATTTGACTCCTTACCTGTTGACAGATTGAGCTGATATTTGGTACACGCCTTTAGTTTAGATGGCAATACAATGAAATACATTTAGTATCATTCTAAATGCAATATGGCCGCCGTCACAAAATGGCGGATTTCATAATTTTTTTACAATCCCCACAATATGGGTATCAAATGAAAGGGCTTTTCTAGTAGTAAACAGTAAAACATTACCTACATAATTATCTTTCTTTTCAATAACTCCGTTTAACTTAAAAAGTTTTTTTAAGTACTTATTAACATGGAAATGTTCAAAAGTTTCCTACATCCTTCGTAACATACCCGTGCTCGAATTGGTACAGGCTCCCTGCACTGATGCACTGATGCACTGATGCACTGATGCACTGATGCACTGATTAGGATATGCGAGTTCAAGTCCTGTCGGATGTAATATTTTTGAACTGTCTACAATATTTCCGATCTTAAATGTTTATGTGTAATGCAATGTGCTTAGACTTTATTACTCTATCTTAAGATTTTTCAAAATTAAAGAAAAAAGTTCTCAATGATATCGTTCCCGCCTTCTTGGTACATACTGCATAGGATTCGTTACCAAACCAGAGAATTACAATCTCGGAATTTTCAAATCTAAATAGATATATCTAAATAGATACTTTCTAGATCGACGAGCTCCATCCTGAGCAACAACCTCGCTTACCATCAGGCGCGTTGGTGGTCAATCGTAGATCTAAATGTAAGAAAAATAACCAAAAACTTTTAACATTCACTTAAATGAAAAATATTCTCAGCACGTAGGTATGTAAATAAACACCAAAAGCGGATTAGGATTATGCAGATACCAAGATAAATGGATAAGCAAAGTACCTACAACATAGCCTTGCTTGACGAAAGTGCCTTATTTGAGCGCCACAGTTACTACCTAGCTTACATCCTAGTTACCTACTCTACTCAATTCTTATTTACCACTCCGTACTAACTGACACCTAATCTACGCTAAGCTTATAGCTATATAATCTACTTACTTGCAATAGAAACTAATAAACAATCTGTAGACGTAAGCGACAGCTTACACTATCAGTTTCTATTGCTAATAATGTTGATTAGGTATCAGTTTCTATGGCTAGGGAAGCAGATTAGGTGTCAGTTAGTACGGATATCTGGTGGTATATTCGCTAAGTTCGCCAGTTCACTTTCTAACGACCTTGTACATTCGCGTTCGGCCGAAACTTGGAAATAAGGCCTGAGACTGGCCTATCTAGGTCGCGGTAAAACGCCTCTTGTGTCTAGATGGAGTAGAAATAGTAGGTGGACACAATTTGGAAAATAAACCATCACACATATTTTAAAACCCGTATTTAATGAAACAAGTTTATAACTCTTCCTGGACTGGGAGAAAAAGAAAACATAGAATATACCAGATGCTTCTCTTCCGGGGCATACTGTTAAAGTCAGTTATGGTACTTGAGGGGCGTTTATTTAGGGGATAGTCTGACTGACCTCTGTCACTGCAAGCTATCATTTTGTACATCTTACCCTCTTATACTCTTTAACTATCTCTCTCTAACCACGATCAAAAATCAAACAGCCTCATGGTTCACACTTTTTTCTAATCTTCATAAATCTATTCAATAAATTTTTCAACCGCTAGTTTCCCAATTGCATGTTGTAGATGCCTTTAATGATGTTAGCATTTAGCTCGAATTTGTCTCATACACACATGAGTAAGTACATATAAAAATGTATTGATGTATGATGATGTATTAAGCGTACAATTTTATGTAGGTATTTATTCGATGCAAGTGCACCATTTCGAAAATGACCTATTTTGTATAATCTATATCTGACTTATGCCTGTTTTCCTTTACAGATTGTATCTTGATATTCGAGTCTTATAGTTGATTTGTTTTTTTTAGTTTTTAGTGATTTTCGTTTTTAGGCTTCTGTACTAAGGGTGTTGGGAGCCTATTCGTGGGAGATTTTTTATATTTTCCTTCATAAACCGAAAAATATATAAAAATATATTTAAAAACTTGTTGTAACTTATGCTAATTAAGCTTTTTCATATGATACCCCCACATGATACGGTTAATTCACTTTAAAATTTGGGCCCTCATTCCTTGCATAGAGACACTATTTTTTTGTGATTAAATTAAAAATGTCCAGTTTTCGGATTTTTCCCTATATGTGTACTCTAACACAATGCAATTTGGCAAGAAGCCAAATTTCAGAGTTCTAAGTCATCGGGAAGTACCCCATAGGTTTTGATTCCTCTGTGAGTGTCGAAATGTGCGTTTTTTACGACATATTCGGCTGTAACTTTTTTTTACGAAAACTGAGAAATTTTATTTTTCTTTCTGCAGCAAGACAATAGGGATCTGCGTATATGGTTTTAATTTCAACTTGATACCATCAAGCGTTCCCGAGATAAAGGTCTTGACACCCGGACGGACGGACAGACGGACAGACGGACAGACAGACGGACAAAAAAGTGATCCTATAAGGGTTCCGATTTTCCCTATTGAGGTACGGAACCCTAGAAAAGACAAAAAGTCAAACTTAGAAATCATTACTTGCAGTTTTCCCAAATTATAATTAAATTCAGAGACGGTAAAAGAGCTCTCGGAAAACTTCTCTCCCGTTTCGGATTAATTGCCCTCTCAATAGACATCCATTCAGGTGTTTATTCCAAAAACTTGAATGAAATACTTTAATTCTCTTTTTATCGAATGTTCTGTAAAAATGTTAAATACGCTTCCTGTCTGGGTATTTTCCGATAGATATAATCTAGGTGTCTTTAAATCGAGATTGAGTCGGTGCGTCACCATAGTCGACCGCCTCGGGGTTTGGAGGTCTATTAAAAAATAAATCCGGCAAAGTATGAGTTTCCCTCACACACCGAGGCTTCCGTACTCTTATGCATGACACAATATTTTTTTTTTATTCGACGATATGAAAGAGCCTCATTAGCATAAGCTAAATCAAGTTTTTAACACATTCTTCGCCCCCCGTAGACCTTTCACTTCATCTGGGAACCAAAACTTTTTAGGCGAATTTTGATTAAGTACAGAGTGGCCGCGCAAAGCAACGTTGACTGCCTCAAACGCCGGCAGTTTACTGACTACTACAAAATGAAAGGGACGCTCGCTCGGATCCGAGTGGTGAGCAAGGAATGTGTTAAATATTTTTACGATGTATATTTTTCAGTTTATGAAGAAAAATATAAAAAAATATGTGATTTCCCCCTTTTATTTAGTTTGTACGGAACCCTCGGTGGGCGAGTCTGACTCGCACTTGTCCGGTTTTATTTACTATATGTATTTATACAGATCTAAGTAAGGTCATGCCAAGAAAGATGAAGATAGATAAACTCTTTAGATGAAGAAGGAGTAATTAAGGAAGGAATAATTATAGTTCAACAAGTAGGTATATTAAAACAAAAACAAAATACTGCAGAAAAGCGGTTTTTGCAGTATAACTTACGACTTCGTTACGCTTAGTACGCTGTTGAATACACGTTTTTAGTGAAAAAGTATGCGTAAAATTGCCGTATAATATTATAAATGCTTATTATTTAAGCTTATTTATTATATTGGAGGCTACGAAACAACGCATTTTTTATTTTGCGAGAGTTGTGTTATTATTATTACAAAAAAACGGTCCCACCACTCGTATGAGGTCATCAATAAATAATATTCTAATTGGGGTTTTGGCGGGAACATCTTAGTAACGGGTTGTTGCTTTGTTTTATTTTCCTAAACTTGTGTTATTTGAACATTAATGCTATAAAAATGGTGGTGTTTTATTCATTAAGTGTTCGATCAAGTGCGTGAGTGTGGGCAAGTGAAATAAAGCAGTGAAACGTGTGATTTTACGTTGTCGGCAAAACTCCATAGAAGCTTCTAGTAAAGTCACCATCACTTTACTGAGGAAAGACTTTAGTTTGAAAATGACTGTTTACGTGACTTAGACTGTGACTAGAACACTATATAATTAGTATTATTCGAAAAACTTGAAAATATTTCAATACTTGACACTGGCAAATCGCTAATCGCGGGGTCCAAATTCCAATACAAAAAAGAAGAAGAATATTCCAATTCAATTATATCCTAATCTTTAAATATAGCATATATGTTATCAGATATTCCAGCCCTGGCGTCCACAGCCGCATCTAAAGCAAACAAATAATAATGAGAGCAAACTCTTTATCACACATAAATTTATGCATTCTGTGGTCCAACCACAGGTCTCGAGAATGCAAAACGAGAATATTTATGTATATCTACCTTCTCGAGCGTAAAAGTAGCTTCATATGCAATTCTACTTTCAATAGCAACCTTGAAGTTGCGTGCGTAAAAACGCGTAAACATTGGAGGTGAGTCTTTTTTGTATTTACAAAACCCTTCTAATTTTACATACATACACGGTATATGCTATCGGATATAGTTAAATGCGTAAGTTGAAGAAATAATTGTGTACCTATATTAAGAGAAAAACGAAATACACAAGTGGTAGGAGATATTCTTGGTGTAGCTGTTCAGCTCGATATGATGTTGAGTGTAATTTTTTCGCATGAAAGTATGTGGAGTAGTTGTATAATCTATTTAAATGAGCATTCTTTAAAATAATTCTTATGATTTCACTTTGTCAGAGGGTTTAAAAAAAAGACTTCAATTTTTATTGAATTTTATGACATTTTTTATCTTGAATATTTTTTTCAATCCAATAAAGTAAGTAGGTTATAATATTTTTTCAATTTAAAAAACACTCTCGATCAAAAGTCACCTTTCGAACAAAAATAAAATGCATTCGTTTGGGACCTACGAATGCATTTTATATTTTATTACAAAAGTAAAACTCAACATGCCTCTTTTTATATCGAGAATTAAACACGTATAGGTACAAACCTGACGTAAAATTCAAATATATCAATCTTCAAGACAACAATAGTACCTAATTAAAAGACAATTAACTAATATTGATATGTTCAATTTCAATTGGAACATTATCCCCGAGGCTGCATGGAAGAGCAAACTGGCGAGAAAACAATTGATTACGATGTTCCACAGTATAAGTAGCAGTAATGAGCGCAAGCGCGTGCGAAATAACTGAAAAAATGGTCCACGCGAACCATGAAGAAGATTAGAGAGAGACGGCGATATAACAATGTTGTGTAAGTAGTGAGAAAGATACTGACGATTTATATCACGCGCGCAAGAAATTTCTTAATATTAAGTTCTCATTTATTTTATTTAATATTATGTATAAAATACGTTTGTACTCGTAACAAGGCGCAATATGGACGAGTTGTGTAAATTAGAGTTTATATGTTAAGATAACGAACAATCGCGGTAAAAATGGCAATTTACGTTTCGTTTTAACAAAATAATGAAATAAGAACTGCAGCGCTCTCACTGACACATTAGATCTATAACTGAATATACTCTACAGATTGTGATAGGTACATGCAACTTGCGAAACAGTTAGATCGCAAAAAGTACACGAGTATTATGAGTAAATTATTTGATTAAACTTCAAATAAGCCAATGTTATCGGATTCAATAAGCTTAGGGGCAGCCTTCAAAAATATATATCCATCACTGGAAAGGTGGATGGGAGGAGTCTGAGACAATGGCGTCTAAAGCGCTGAACAGAATTGGTAATACTTTCAATGACGAAGTCGTCTTGGCGGGCATGCTGTGAAAAGCAGGAGAATGTGGCAGAATAATATGTTAGTTGAGGCTGTGATGGATCACAAATTCACAATCCAGTATTCAGAATGTACAATAGAGGTCAGAAATTGTTTAATTTGTATATGTAGTTGTATAATATAGTTTTATAAGACATGAGTTTATTAGTCTGAACCATGACATGGACAGAACAAAATTTTACAGTTAACATCAAGTACCAAAGAGCGTTATTTTTGTGTGAAAGTTTCTTACGCCACAGCAACACGTTAGTGGAGTGACGAGCCATCTCAACCAAAACATTATTTTTTATAAACTTATAAATAAATACCTATATATAAAACTAATTCAAAACGTGTAAAGATTCATTATAGTAGTAACACGACAAAGACTTACATGACGGTTTTTCAAGAAAAAAAAAATTGGCGTGTGATCTATGTATGTATTAATATTAACTATTATTGTCAAAATTAATATAATCGTCACTATAATATAGACAACTGTGATTATAATTTAAATGATAAAGTAATATTTGTCATACGCTTATGCTATATATTTCTGGAAAATTCGCAATCAAATTTTTTACGTTAAAAATTCTTTCAGTAGAAAGTAAAAATCATTTGCCATCATACAAATTACACTGTAAAAATATATATAAAATAGAGAAGAACGAAAATTAATCTATGTGACGAGTTATCGTTTCCCGTAGATACTGGCGTAAAAAATATCAATTAATATAAAAGTAAAGTCACGACATACAGTTTATTGCTAGAGCTCCCTCACTAAGCGTAAAAGATGCAAAACCAGTTAACATTAAAACGAGACAGAGCGACACAAAACCATACAACACGAAAGGGACAGCCAATCAAAAGAAAGACTGGGAGGAGAGTGAAATTGGCGTGGTAACTTTCGCCGCGCTGGTTTTTGTTACGTCACAGCTGCGCCGGCGCAAGTTATGCAACTTTGTGATGATTATGATTGTATGACACTGATTTGAATGATAACTGGAAGTAATCAATTTCTTTTGGGCTCGTTTCCGGAGTTGATCTTAGGAGAATGACTTTATTTAGATTATGATTTTACTAAATTTGATAAGGTAAGTAGTTTTTCGTGTTTATTACTTTGATACAGGTACATAATAAATTTATAGATACATATTTTTATGTTAGATTTTCTTAGTTTAGCTTCATATGTAACCAATAATGTAATGACCTAAAATGCCATTAATTAGATATTTAGACAGGTTCATGGCTCAGTGGTGGTACGTTTGCCTTAAGAACTGTAGATTGTGGGTTCGATCCCCGCCCAGGGTAAACAATTCTACTGAGCATGGTTGTTTGTTGTGTCTAGGTATTAAATGTATCATATGTATGTATTTACATAAAAAAGTATAATAATGTGTATTCTATTAGCCATCTGGTTCCCATAGTACAAAGCTTTGCTTAGTTTAGGGCTAGATGAAGTTGTGTGAAAATTTCCTGTAAACTCGAAAAAAATACATCTTTGTTGCAAACAAATATTAAATATTATTATTTTTCTAGTAAAGTTTGTTACAGAATCTCAAGCTTGGTTGTCAATTTTCTCTTCTCATAAAAGGTTCCTTTAAATCTTGATTGAAATTTAATTTACCTACTTCAATTCACTAACTATTTAACTAAGTAAAAAACCAGGCTTTAAGTATACTATGCTCAATACCTCATGATTGTTTTGTATCAGTTTTAATTAGAATTATATGTATAGTGATATATTTAATCACTCAATGTGTACCTAGTTGATAGTTTTAAATAATAAACATGTACATGATTTTATTATTAATAGTAATAGTAAAGTTTGAGCATCTGCCAGTACATTATTATAGAATGTAAAAGTGAATGGTCATTGATAGTCGCTCTTTTCAGATATCTAGAGTCTGTTTAAATATATAACTATCGTGGCAAAATAGGGTACTAACATGTGGAAGTACAAACTACTATGATATTCTGTGGTCACAACTGAACAAAATAATGAAATAAGGACAGCAGCGCCGTCCATGCACATTTTAGTTCTCTAGCTGATCATACTCTATATTCTCTTTGGTTTACTATTTGGCCACGATTGTCTTTCAGGGTCTTTAACCATCGTCTTAAATTCTCTGTCTTCTTTCCGTAAGTGTCATTACATGTCAGCGAGAAGTTGACAAAATATGTTAATGAAATGAAATGAAATTTATTTGCAAGAATGTAGGTAAACAAGGTATTAGAAATTAATTACAATTTTCCATTACATTTGATCATTTCTGATGTGCAAATATTTGATATTGAGTCAGTATGACATAAATAATATTAAATTAGAATTGATAACAGTACACGTTAGTAAACGCAATGCTTAAAGTTAAGTAAGTAACGTTTTGCGGTAAGGTCGTCAGTGTTCAAATGCATGATCAGTGTCCTGTCATTCCTTTAGGATGCCAAAGTGATCGTGTGGCCTTCGTTTTAGTGATATTTGTAAAAAGTACTTCCACACAAAGTACAAAAATTCCTTCCATATAAATCCTTGCATTCTCCTGTCATGTTATACTCATTCCCCTATTTGCTTAATTGTCTTTTGATGATTCGGATCCAAATATTGTCACTTTACGTGATGTTACAATTCTGTAATACAGTAAAATTTGCCAGCAATTATAGCGATATTAGTTTCTGTTTTACCTTGCAGATTGTTTGTACTTACTTAATTTCAGACAATTCTTGTTGGTTTTTGAGAATAAAAAGCAACAAAATGAGTTTCTGAACAAAAATTCTATGATGTCGGAATTTTACTAAACTTTTGTCGATGTGAAACAAAAAAGCAAATAAATAAATAGGTGTGAGAGATATATAACTAATATTGGGAGTTTCAATTGAACCCCTTGCCCTTGTATTTTTCTCAATATGTCATCTGCCTTTGTCCAAACTCGATTAATGTACTTTTATTTGTTATGGTCACGATAAAGTCAATGTATCTCGCCTTTAAATGACAAGCCTGCGTGCTTCGCTTGTTCAATAATTGCAATGCAATAAATGCTGTCTGCTCTTAAAATGGGATACACTTCAATACATGTTTAATACCTATTTTAACTAAATCACGAATCTCGATTGAATCCACATCTGTGTAGCTATTAAAATTTCTGCTCAAAACATAACTGATCTTCAAATTAGAGCACTTGTGTCTGGTGTGAAACTCTTGTCCTAAAATTGACTAACTGATACATTATAATCTGGTAGTTAAATGTGTCGTCCATCACATGTGATTTCGAAATCGTTACGTTCTATCCCATTAATCATTTTCACATTCCTATGTTTAATTAGAACAAGGCGGGAATGGTGCCCTAGATCTTAAATGATATATACGCATCTCTTCTCGCTCTAATGCCGAAGTACAATACCGTTCTGTCACTTACACATTCAAAACTAGTACGCTTTATACCTAATAGAGTCGCTTATAAAACATTCACTATGTGTGCTAGTTCCGATATCTTTGCTAATTTTAGTTTATCTTAATGCAATGGACTCAAAATTGAACTTTGCAGTTCTAGTTTTGAATAGATCTACTATGCTAATATCTTTCACGCATTCTGGCATTTGTTTGTGTTGGTTGCATACGATTTACATTCACATTTGTATCAATGTGTGCGTTTTATTTAAGTGTGTTAGTGAGTGTTGTATTATTCAAGTGTAAATTGTGTGTGTGTGTGTGTGTGTGTGTAGTGTTTTACGCTAGTGTGTGTGTAGTTTAGCGTTCACAATGAAAGTACTCGGCGGTTGCGCCGATGTGGGTCACAGCGCCAACTTTGATTATAAAGATTACGAACACCGTGTGAATCATCGTACATCTTTTAGGTCTTCATTTTACTTTATGGTGCTTTTGTTTTACTTGTTGTTACAAATTAATAAATTACAGTTTAAAAAACTTAAAAAACTCGCTACAAATTATTGTGGTCAAAGTTCATTACAAGACTTTTCTAACAAATCCAAACACAGCTATGATACGATGTTCCATCATGAAGTTCTAGTTCATATCTTCCGGCTCCATCATCAGATCAGTTCGACAGTACCATATTATTGTATTGTCATGAGAACTACATACAGCTGCCAATTTTCATGACGCTACGATCCTTGGAAGATGGTTAAATTAGTTACCTTAGATTTCATTACATAGTTAGTTACATACAGGTCGACTTAATAAAAGCATGTTAAAAATTGTAAAATTTCGTATTCAATGAGTCAGAAGTCAGACGAGCCGACATCGAATTCAACAAGTAATATTTTATCTAATAATTTTAAAGATTTATGTGAAATAGGATTTGAGGTTTATTTTCTTATTATAATTTAGACGAATGTGACAACTAATAATTATGTGAAAGGAAATACTGAAGCTTTGTATTGCATTTTACAAAAGTAAATAAGGCATATGCATGAACTTTATTTCTTTATTTTCTTAAGAATAGCATACTAAAGCTATTTAATATAATAACATATAATAAAGTTTAGTTTATTCTTAGAAACTGTCGCTTAACACCAGGTGAGTTGACGGTCAACCACAAGCCTATTTTCGAATAAGAATAAGTTTTTTATAGTATTTATGTTTTTATATTGTAAAAAAAACTTGAAAATTAATACAAATAAATACATATACACGTGAATAATAATAATAACCGCAGGAGCAGCATCATGGCGAGCCGTTGTTGGTGAGTGACGACACCGCTTACCCCTAAGTTTCCTAGGGGCTAAATCAGACCCCTGATCTCCAGCTTGCCTTAACTGGCCGGCTGGATGGTGGAATCCGCAAGAGCTAAAAACCTAAGCTCCAGGGTGGAAGTGTTAAATAGCATAACGCCGCTAGTAGCTCTTAATGAAAAAAATTTTACCGATTCCCTTCATATGTACAGATGATGTTGTAGCAGCTTTCGTCGAGATGTCGGGAGGCGGCAGCAACTTGAAGACCATTGTGTGCAGCGCTTACCTCCCTGGAGAGGAATCGGACCCTACATCAGGGTTGAACACCCTGGTGGCACTCTGTCTGGAGCAGAAGGCCCAACTGCTGGTGGGCACCGACGCCAATGCACACCACACCAGCTGGGGCAGCACCGACACGAACACCAGGGGTGAGTCTTTATTCGACTTTATACTGTCTAACGACCTACACGTACTCAATCATGGCAACACACCAACTTTCGTCAACAGGGCCAGACAAGAGGTGTTAGACATTACTTTCTGTACAGGTAGACTTGTGCACCGTGTACATAAGTGGCATGTCTCTAACGAGGCGTCCATGTCTGATCACAGACACATTAGGTTTGACTTGCTCTGTAAAACTGAAGGACAAGTAAGACAATACCGAGACCCTAAATCTACTGACTGGGAAGGGTATAGGACCAGTCTAAAAGAGAACATAAGCTCGGTATGTAAAGCCGTTAAAACAATCGACCAACTTGAATTTGCGGCTGAGGGCCTCGAGCACGGCATTTCATCTGCCTACCTTGAAAATTGCCCTCTAAAAGATATTAAATCTCACAGCAACACACCTTGGTGGAACAAAACCTTGCAGCAACTCAGACAACAGGCCCGGAAGCTCTTTAATAGAGCTAAGGCGACTAATGACTGGGAAGCCTATAGGAAAGCTCTAACATGCTTTAACAAGGAGGTTAGGAAGGCCAAAAGGAGATCCTGGCGGAGGTTCTGTGGACAGATCGAGTCCGCATCACAGGCTGCCAGAATCCATAAGGTATTGGCCAAAACACCTTCCTCCCATCTAGGGTTACTTAGAAATCCAGATGGGACATACACAAAATCCGAGGAAGAGACAATAAATCTGTTAGCACAAACACACTTCCCGGATTCTGTGGTTCTAAACAATGGAACGCCCATCAGCAACCAAAAACCCAAAAAGAAAAGGCCCGAGGTTGTAGATTGGAAGATGGCGTCCATTGTTTTTAAGCCGCACCGGGTTATGTGGGCCATTAGAAGTTTTAAACCTTTCAAAACCGGTGGGGAGGATGGTATCTTTCCGGCCCTTTTGCAGAAGGGCATAGACATCATCCTGACAATGCTGCTTAAAACCTACAGAGCTAGTTTTGCCTGGGGGTACATACCAGCAGCATGGAATAGGGTTAAAGTCATATTCATACCCAAAGGTGGCGATAGAGACAAATCACAACCCAAATCCTACAGACCAATAAGTCTCACCTCCTTCATGCTAAAGACCATGGAGAAGGTGATAAATCTATACATCAGGGAGACGCACTTATCAGCGCGACCCCTGCATGTTAACCAGCATGCCTACCAAAAAGGTCGTTCTACTGAATCGGCCTTAATGGAATTGGTGGATAAGCTGGAAAGGACACTAGAAGACAAGGAAATTGCCCTCTGTGCCTTTCTTGACATAGAGGGAGCTTTTGACAATACCTCTATGGATGTCATACTCAGCAGCATGACTGAGAGAGGCATCGACGGCACGACCATTAACTGGATCGAAGCCATGCTAAGCAACAGAACAGCCACAATCACACTACTCAACAAGACCGTCAAACTAAAACTGACAAGAGGATGCCCCCAAGGGGGCGTACTATCCCCTCTAGAATGGTCGTTTGTGGTTGACGGGCTCCTTCAAAAACTGAATGGGGCTCGTTTATACACTCAGGGCTATGCAGACGACCTGGTGATATTGATTGCTGGCAAATGCCCTAGCACAATATCGGGCCGTATGCAGGTAGCCCTGAAAATGGTAGAACAGTGGTGCGGTGAGGTTAACTTAACCGTCAACGCTGCAAAAACCATTTTAGTTCCGTTTACCAATAGGAGGAATCTGGCGTCATTAAGGCCTCCTAAACTTTTTGGTCAAACTTTGCATCTTTCCATGGAGGCTAAGTACCTAGGTATATATCTAGACCAACGCCTCACCTGGAACAAACACCTACAACAGGTAACGCGAAAGGCAAAGATCGCGTTGGGGGCAAGCTGTCGTCTGGCAAGAACGAACTGGGGGCTCAAGCCAACGGTCGCACTGTGGCTGTATACCGCCATTGTGAGACCCATGGTCACTTATGGCTGTGTAGTGTGGCAGAGGAAGACTTCCCAGGCGACTTGCATCAATGCCCTCAACAGCATACAAAGACTTGCCTGCTTATTAGCTACTGGGGCGCTCTCCACAACTCCCACTGCATCACTGGAGGCTCTGCTTAACCTTGTACCCCTTCACATACACGTGCAATTATGCGCGAGATCTGCGGTACTGCGAGCCTCTACATCTGGTCGAGTAAATTGGAGATCGCTGACCATGAGGAAACTCTACGAAGACCTCATCAAAAACCCCATCATGGCTATGCCCTCAGATACCATGACAGGCATAACAAACTTCAGAACATTATTTAAGGTACACTTACCTGACAGGACGACTTGGAAGGACGACACGCCTAAAGAGTTAAAGTCCGGTGACATAATCTGGTATACGGATGGTTCCAGGAAAGATGGCAGAGCAGGCGCAGGGATATACGGCGGCGACCCTAAGGCTAACCTCACGGTTCACCTAGGACAATACGCCACCGTCTTCCAGGCCGAAATGTACGCTATTATAAGATGCGTACATGAAAACCTGCTCAGGTCATACAAAGATAAAAGGATAGTTATCCTCTCCGACAGCCAGGCTTCATTAAAAGCCTTGATGTCGGATACAATTGATTCAAAACTCACTTTAGAGTGTGCTCAGTTACTAAACAACCTAAGCTCTACCAACTCGGTAACACTAGCATGGGTTCCTGGGCACTGCGGTATCAGCGGCAACGAGACTGCTGACAAATTAGCAAGAGCTGGTGCGGAAAATCCACCGATAGGTCCCGAACCCTTCTGTGGCATACCCATCAGCGGCGCTTATAGTGCCTTAAAGGCCTGGGGGCACGACCAGGCACTAAAGCTCTGGAAATGTAACCCTGGCCTGAGACACTCTAAACTGCTTATAGCAGGCTTCACTGCGAAATTTTCCAGGGAAGCGTTACGGCTAAGCAGGACTCGACTAAGAGTCCTGGTTAGAACCCTTAGCGGACACTGCAAGCTCCACAAACACCTAAACACTATGGGCCTAGGTGAACACATCACTTGCAGGTTCTGTCACACAAAGGACGAAACGCCCATACATATCCTGTGCGAATGTGAGCCTCTGCACCATAGCAGAAGCCGGCACCTTGGAGGTCACATAATCTCACCTGATGAGATAAAAACCTCCTCCCCCAAGGCCATCACTGACTACATGCTCAGCATTGGACTTGGAGAGGTGCTGTAATTAATAGGGGATGTCACAATAGATCTGAAAAGGTCGCAGTGACCAGCCGGGGCTGCCAGAGCCCTTTTGGCCCCCTAATGATCGAATAAAAAAAAAAAAAAAGCTCTTAATGAACGCGCAGCATACCTCTCGACACCCTTAGCCACCCACGCCAATGTTGCTTCTCTGGCGCCTCTATGGAGGGTGGTCCATTTAATGGGTGGCGAGTCAACACCTGCCTTAATTTTTGCATAATGAGACAATATTGACAGATACCGTTTTCCCATTCTGGTGCTCCCACACAAAGGTACTGCATCTTACCTTTTGTGTGGGAGCTTCACCCCATAGCCTAGTACATAGAATAACATATTAAAACTAAAAAAGAATAAATTCGATCAGTCAATATACTTCCGAGATATACAATTATATGATATTTAAAGTTTTAGGGGAGGGATGCGCTGTCCCTCTCTCGCAAGACAACAGTTTGTATTAAATTTGGATGGCGGCCATAAT
Organism: Lycia hirtaria; assembly: GCA_947563715.1. Classification (NCBI taxonomy): domain Eukaryota; kingdom Metazoa; phylum Arthropoda; class Insecta; order Lepidoptera; family Geometridae; genus Lycia; species Lycia hirtaria. The sequence goes on from OX387383.1 coordinate 3,798,115, forward strand.
GAATGACGTCATCTTCCGCGATCGTGTGCTCTCTGTCTGACATGGAATAAATGCATGTAGCTTTCTTATTTTTGAAGATATTTTAATTTTGTTTTAGCGGAATGGATCTATTTGTGGTTAGCCTTTTTATGACTAAATAAGAATAAATCATGCGTATTCCCTATTAGCAGTATTATAGTGGGGAAATTCAACATGTAAATAAGCTTCCTAACTGGGTCTTTCCGGATTGAAAAATTCTTGGAGTTTTAATATCGCGACTGAACTGGTTTCTTCTACGATTCATCGTGGACGTGTTTTTCAAGTATAAAAACAAAAACGACATTATGGACATAAGATAATTTTCCAGCAATGAGTGTAGTAATTCTGGAACATTATAAATCATCTGCATATAGACTAACTAAATGATAAGAAGTACTGATAAGAAGTAGAACTGCCATTGTAAGAAAATAATTTTAGTAGCTTTACAAAAATAATATAAAAATAAATGCCAAATCGATCTATTTCAAATTATTTTATATATTGTCCGAGTCCGGTATATTAAGAAAGTGATTCGTAGTTTTACTTAACGCAGCAGTACGCAGGCATGCCTTGAAATATCACGATGATGACACAAGTGTGGTTTCAGAAAGGTCGACCATCTTGATTAATATTCAAATCCTACGCAGATCAACACACGAACGATTTATCGCTGTCAAATTTAGGAATGAGGATGAAAAATTTTAAATATATAATTATTAAATTATACTTCCTACATCACCTATATTACATTCTTGAGTTATCTGTGGAATTCTTTTAGACATAATATTATTTTTACCACCGGTAGCTAACATTAAAGTTAAACTATAGACTTGCCTTCGGGGATTTGTAACTACATGAAGAATAGAATATTATTTATTGTCTTAGAGTAATATTCATAATAATTAAAATAAATAAATAATATTAGGCACGTTTCTTATATGCACTCGTCAAATTTTGTTCACTATTAACAATCTTTTCATAAATGCTTGTTTTGTGTCTCAATCATAAAAAAAAAATGGTACAATATAATGAGAGTAGATTCAAGCATTGTGGAATATATCGGCTGTGTTGGGGCCTCATCAGACTGATAAACTAAAACTGAAAAATGATTTAACTGTATAAACATACATGGATGTCTAAATCTAGACCTAGAATATTCTGATACTTTACAAATGATATTTGCTATCATACATAGACCGTCATAGCTATAAAATAACATAGAAAGGGGACAAGCAAGGAACAAACTATTAATTCCCATTATATCTTTAATGCATAAAAAAACTTGATTTACATAAATCCCAAGCCTTTCAATAGTAAAGTTGCCATCAGGATGTCGTCATACAGATGTTATCAGCGAGGATCAATTGAAAAGTAGCACGTGGCCATCCCTTTACTAGAAATGATAGAATCCAAGCCTAAAATATCTACTTTCTGGGTCAATTCCATTCAGGAGGTCTCAAGGTCCCGACTCGCGGCGTAATTCTCGAACGGTAAACAGGCCCACACTATAATATACACTCATAAGGCCCCTTTCACGACACACGCTCTTTCATGTCGTCATTGACATCCATTTTTTTTATTCTCTCGTCAAAAAAATGTCTTTTGGAGAAATACAAAGATCTTCGGTATTGCTTCATTTACGCACGTACCTACTTACATTTTTTTTATGTCAGATAGATCTATGATCATATCAACTTTCCTGATGTTAAGCGATGGTGTTTCTTTCCTGTGCATTACACATCAAGAACGTGGACCGATGTCGCTGTGTACGGAGTTTTGGCATTTCAATGAGAAATGGGTGGTAAAGGTAATGTTCCGACTTTCTGCACCGATGTCGCTGTGTACGGATTTTTATCATTTCAATGAAAAAATGGGTGGTAATGTGCCGACTTTCTGCTAGTCCTGTAGTTAAATGGGGAAGGTGACGGTGGAGAGGGTATAATGGGGACATGTATGTACATTATTACTTATTTGGCAAAAAAGAGGCGACACCGCATTTGCAAATTATTTGAAAATTGCAAATTATTTGAAAATTGCTCACTTCTGTAAGTCATACTTTTGAATAAATATCTAACATCGAAAATAACTGACTGCAATCACCGTGGGTAACTTTGAATCCGTTCATGGCTTGTTTCGAAGGTTCTTGACGTTTTCTGCAAAAAATTAGTAGTCAAATGATTTGATTAATTAATTAGCAGTCATTTTGACATTTTGAAAAACCTATGTACAATGTCTTCCTACGCTGCGCTTGCCGGTACGTGGTCTCCACTCGAGAACTTTTCAGCCCCATCGGCCATCAGTTCTACGTGCTATGTGCCCTGCCCACTGCCACTTCAACTTGCTAATCCGTTGTGCTATATCGGTGACTTTTGACCTCATACAAGTGGCGGGAAGACGCTGGATGCAAACCGCTTCCAATCGGTCTTTTTGGAAATCCATGGGGGAGGCCTATGTTCAGCAGTGGACTTCTTATGGCTGAGATGATGATGATGTACAATGTTGGACACGGATTGAAAGTTACCCACGCTGACAGTATCTGAATTTATGAGATATTTTTATTTGACTTTTGATACATAGAACTGTTAGTTTTATAAACTTGTCAAATACAATCTACTTCTTATCCCATTATTGCAGGTAGAGACTAATATAATATTTTCACTTGCAATTTCTTTCGCGTCTACTTCTTCTTCTTCTTCTTTTTTTGTATTGGCTCCGCGATTAGCGATTTGCCAATGTCAAGTATTGAAATATTTTCAAATTTCTTGAATAATACAAGTTATATAGTGTTCTAGTCACAATCTAAGTCACGTAAACAGTAATTTTCAAATTTAAGTCTTGCTTCAGTAAAGTGATGGCGACTTTACTAGAAGCTTCAATGAAGTTTTGCCGACAACGTAAAATTACACGTTTCACTGCTTTATTTCACTTGCTCACATTCACGCACTTGATAGAATACACAATGAATAAAACACCACCATTTTTATAGCATTAATGTTCAAAATAACACAAGTTTAGGAAAATAAAACAAAGCAACAACATGTTACTAAGACGTTCCCGCCAAAACTTCCTCGCGTCTACTTTTAGAGTGTTCTTATGTGGTTTTCAGTTGAGGGTACTTTTGACCTAATCTTTATCCAATATAATTAATTCCTCTTGATTTCAAATAATATAACTGACGCAATTTTCCTATAAGTTTATTTCTGGTCACAGTTACTTTTACATTTACAAAATAATGACAATTGGACACAAAAAAAGAAAATCATTAGATATATTACCTATACCTAGTTAACACCATAATTAAATTCTATGAATCTTCCCACAACCCCTGAAGTTTAATATAACTTTTTGATTTAAATATTACACGTTCAAAAGACCCATAAACAGAATAAGGTCCAAAGTCTGAAATTGTAATTGTATTATACTTATGTATAAACATATTCGTTGTCTCTATATAAAGAAGTCAAGTTTTAGGGTTAGCACAGATTTCAAGCTGCTTCCAAGCGTCTTTTTGGAAATCCATAAGGGAAGCTTACGTCTAACAGTAGACTTCTTTGGAAAGAGATAATGATGATGATGATGACAGATTCCAAGCCGAACGTTTCCATCTATTTCTCGATTGAGGTCAAGATAGAGGCTCACCTCAGAATACGAGCGACTGAACGTCGGCTTTCATTTCATAACTTGCGCTTTATCTTTTAGGCATAGATTGGGTCAGGATAGAACATGTTTTGCGGCATATTTGCCGGTGCCCTGCGTTGCAGAAATTTGTTTTATGGTCATAGGATGCAAGATAACTTGGCGAACATGGCTTACGAATGTTTTGGTGGCCTTTATGCACCGCCGTGGGTTTTGTAACTAAGATTTGATGGGCTGCTTCATTTGGTGCTTACTAGTACATATTTCGATATAGTATTATGTATTGACTAGTCGTATTCTTCTGCAAAGCCTAATAAGAAAAAAGCGGACGAGTGCGAGTCAGACTCGCCCACCGAGGGTTCGGTACAAACTAAATAAAAGGCTGAAATCATCTATATTTTTTTAATATTTTCCTTCATAAGCCGAAAAATATACATCGTAAAAATATTTAAAAACCTGTTTTACCTTAAGCTCTTTCATATGATACCCCCACATGATACGGTTAATTTCACTTTAAAATTTGGGCACTCATTCCTTGCTAAAAGACACTTTTTTTTTGTAATTAAATTAAAAATGTCCAATTTTCGAATTTTTTCCTATTTGTGTACTCTAACACAATGCTTCTTGCCAAATTTTATAGTATTTGTATCATCGTTAATCTTATATATAAATACATGAATAAAGAAGATTGGAGTGAATAGGTTTCTTCTAGGCAAGCGCGCTCCATCGTAGACCGTAACTGTCGCTTAACACCAGGGGAGTTGACGGTCAAGCGCAAGTCTATCGTCGATAAAAAAAAAAGATTCGGTTAAATCACATCCGATAAGTAGCACATATGGCTATTTTCTATGCGATTCATATCGTCATGTGAATGTAGCTTTACGTCCTTAAGGGAACTTTCCACCGCTCTTGTTTACAGAACAAGAAGTAAGTTAGTTGGTACATTACCATTCCTTTCTTATTGAAATTTCGCTCTACATTCTAATGGGTTCTACACAGGCGTAGAATTAATCCTCTGGCACCTCCTCTTTTTTAACCACCTTCAAATAAGAAGGTTCTCAAAATACTATACAAATTTTATCATCATCGGTTAAGTACTTTTAAAACAATATTACTGGAAAAAATATCATACAAGTAAACGAAATTGTCTGTTTTGAAGTCGGTTGTTTCAGTATTTTAAACAATAATTATTCATGATCCTAGAAAACTCCATATCTTCTGGATCGACTTCCTCCAACTTTAGGCACACCGTTGCACCATCAGAAGAGTTAGTGTTTCAATAAATAGATCTATTTCGCATAAAAAATGAGATAATTATGATAATTATAATTTTCATACAGCGCCATCTAGCGTCAAACGAAGACACGAGCTGAAATCAATCGTTTGGCGTTTACGTTAATATAATAATACATAAATAAAATCCTAAGAATGATTGATTACACATAATATTTTGATAGACTGCAAACATGCTGCAAAGTTTTTCCAAGCTCCAACTTCGACCTTGCTATTTACTTTCATGGAGATATCTAAGAAACATTTCAAACTAAGCACACACACACTTGACTGGATAGAGCTAACATTGTGTTTAAACATTGTAGGCTCCGAGTAGAATGTGTGAAGGCTGAGCTACCAGGGTCGCCAAGGGCCAGATTTATGGAAACCACGACACGAATGTTTCGTTTTATATTTATTTGGCTATTAATATTTATAGCTTATTTTAGATTAGATTTAACCTTAGCATATATGATATTTGACATTCATATTTTAGGTGAAGGAAGAATTATTTAAATTGCACTGCTATGAAACGAAGAAATGATATCTTTAACATAGAATACTTAATAGTATATATTCAGAAAATTCATTCCACTTACACATTTCACTGAATAGTAGCTTTTGTTACAATGCAATAAAGCTCAAGTCTGTTTGCAGCTTGCAACAGCCGGTAAGTCGTATGTTACTTTCTTGAAGCATTATGCCTAAGTAGTATATTGCGTCTAGCCTAGCATTATTTTAATATTACAATAAAAAAAAAGACGTGTGGCATTCGGAGACTGCCGCGGTAAAGCTATTGCATAGCATTTTTTATCAACTTATGTAATTATAATTATTTATTTATTTTATTTATGCTGTATTCCTAACACCCCCCACTCCGACCGGCACAGCGGTGATACTTTTTAGTTTTTAGTTTTGCCATCTATCGATGAATAGCAGAACTTTTTATGACTTTTTGAAATATCACGCTTGTCTCTTTAGTTCTGCAAATCGCATCTAGGTGGCATTGGTTGTATCGGCGTTACTGCGTTAGGTTATTATCGTTAGGGAATTTCTGGATTCGGTCTCCACGCTCAAGGCCCGCGATAGAAGCTATGCAATAGCTTAATAAGTCATCAAGAATATAAGATCGAGAACGGAATTCCTGGTATATCTAAGTCCGCAACTAAAGATTCGTTTTGCACTTATGTTTGGTGTATGCATCTCGCTTACACTTATTCATTTTATATAGCTGTCTTTGTTGCGACATTCGCCAATAGGTGCGAATTATATTCTACAAAAGTTATTCGAATTTATTTTGATCTAAACGAATATTATCGCTAATTTAAGGATTACTAAGTACTGCACTGAAATTTCAAAAATACGTATTTGCAAACATAAAAAAAGGAAATAATACATTTGAATACACAGTCCAAGTACTAAGTACTTATTGCGCAGGCCATATAACTGTTGTCTATTGGTTTCTTCACTAAACAAATCCGTAACAAGGAAAACATATTCAAATACTTCCTATAGGTAAAACAAGTTATTATATTTATATCAGATGATAGGTAACTTCAAGAGAGCCGCTAAGTTTCCAAGGTACTTCCGCGAAGCAACCTGCTGGTAAAGTGGTATCTCTGGTGAAGCTTGCCATTAGGTAAACCATCGAAAATAAATGATGGATCATTTATATTTGATGGTATATCGTTTATGATGGTCCGCAAATTCTTGCTGTAATAGAGAAGGGTCAAGAACTTTACTTTACTTTACCACACCCTCTACTTAAAGGCAAAGGTAAGAGAGACGCATTTAAGAGACTGTAATTCGACCATCGTCCGTCTCGCTCGCGCATACAAGCATTTTTGTAGATATAAAATGGCTGAATGAACTTATAAAAAAGTAGTCCCACAGAACACTAGAAAGCAACATAACAAGTTTTCGACAAAAAAATCAATTTGATCCAAGTGAATTACCATACATAAAAATCATTTTTGCGTATATATATACTTAGTCTGGCCATAAATACTGTTACAGTTAAAAATAAGAAAGATATTAATTACATTTGAATTTGGAATCTGTCATTTTTATACGATTGTTCATTGAGTTTTCTAATTTTGGCGCCAATACATTGTACAATATTTTGCGATATTAAAATGGAGTGGGGTGATAAAGAGAACCGAATCGCTGTGATTGCATTACACAAAGTTGGTATGGAGCCAAATGCAATTTTTAAAACTCTCCATACGCTTGGTATTAGTCAAATGTTTGTGTACCGGGCTATTAATAGGTACAATGAGACCTCCTCTGTTTGTGACAGAAAAAGATCTGGCCGTCCACGTAGTGTTCGTACGAAAAAGGTGGTCAAAGCAGTAAGGGAAAGAATTCGAAGAAATCCTGTCCGAAAGCAAAAGATTTTATCTCGGGAGATGAAGATAGCACCCAGAACCATGTCGCGTATTTTTTTTTTTTTTTTTTTTTTTTTTATTTATTTATTCTTCAATTACATCATGAAAATTTATGAGATAATTCTGCCAAACTGCATAACAGTTTGTAGGCAGATAATACACTCTCATCCACAATAACAATTCTTTCGTTTATAGGTGATTGTTTTTGACATCAACATTATGAAATGATCAATGTTTTGTTAATACAAATTTGATAAACTTGAAAACTAAGTAGAAGGTAGCATTGAAAAGATGTACATATGTATTAATTTACTCTGGTATTTTATCTAGAAACAATCTTTTCAATGCTACCTTATACCTCTGCTTGCCTCTAAATTGCTTTTCATATCCCTCTGGTAATCCATTACATAATCTAGGTATAAGCCATTTTAGCGTTCTCTTACCGTAATAATTCTTACATTTATGATGTATTTCCAACTGTGACTTAGCTGCCTTACGGGTTTGCTTGTGGAAAATTTTCACTGTTTTAAATGTATTATTTTGGAATTGGTCTAATAATAATAAATAATTAATTTTATTTTCAATTGGTAAAATTTTACATATTTTAAATAATTTTGAGTAATCTTTATTTAACGATTCTTTAGTTTTCTTGCTTACTAATCTCTTTATTATTCTAAGTTGTTGATTTTGTACTAGTTGTATATATGTTGGAAAAGTGAGCCCGTAGCAACTAAGTCCGTAACTAATAAGAGCATCGACCAGAAAGAAAAGATAGAAGATTTAAAAGATGACTTAGGACTTGCAGCCTATAAGAGTCTGGCTGTAGGAGTCAGCCTATACGCACTGGTCATTTTTTAACTGATTATTTAAAAAAGAATAGGGTGGTAAAATCGAAACAACTACTGAAAAAAGGGACACAGAAAAATTTTGTTTACGGACGAGAAAATCTTTACAATTGAGCAACATTTTAACAAACAAAATGACCGTATTTATGCTCAAAGCTCTAAGGAAGCTTCCCAATTAGTCGACAGAGTGCAACGTGGGCATTATCCGACTTCAGTGATGGTTTGGTGGGGTGTTAGCTATGAAGGAGTGACTGAGCCATATTTTTGTGAAAAAGGTATCAAAACATCGGCACAAGTGTATCAAAATACCATTCTTGAGAAGGTAGTTAAGCCCCTTAACAACACCAAGTTCAATAACCAAGTATGGTCCTTCCAACAAGACTCGGCGCCAGGTCATAAAGCTCGGTCCACGCAGTCTTGGTTGGAAGTGAACGTTTCGGACTTCATCAGAGCTGAAGACTGGCCGTCGTCTAGTCCTGATCTTAATCCGCTGGATTATGATTTATAGTCAGTTTTAGAGAGTATGGCTTGCTCTAAACGCCATGATAATTAGGAGTCCCTAAAACAATCCATACGATTGGCAGTGAAGAATTTTCCCATGGAAAGAGTGCGTGCTTCTATTGATAACTGGCCTCAACGTTTAAAGGACTGTATTGCAGCCAATGGAGACCACTTCGAATAAGCTTTTATATTTTAAATTGTTTTATATTTATGTATTAAACTAACACACTGTAAAAGTAATAAATATTATTTGCAATAAAAAAATATTTTTTTTCTTCGTGACAATATTTATGGCAAGACTAGGTATATTCTATACTTACATGAAAATTAACTTGGATTTTTTTTTTGTAGTAAACTTGTGATTTTTTATAACTTCATTCAGTCATTTTATATCTTCAAAAATATTGATACGCGTGAGCGAGACGGACGATGCGATCATCGTCCGTAGTTCGACAACTACAGACTCTTAAGATGCTACGATTTCCATGTAAAGTATTTTTAGCAAATATAGTCAAAAAGAGTATAGTTTTACAATTAAATAGGTAATTGTGGTTATTTTATTAGAAATGGGGGCGATAAGTCCTGCACTGACGTCCCGCTTGGGGTGTATTGTGCATTTCCCCCGCCAGCATCTACCCGAGCCAGCTAGCTTCTTAAGATAATGTAACGAGGCCTTGGGATACTGGCGTAATTGTGGTTAGCTTTAGTATGTATTTTTATTGATGAAAACAGGAGATTATTAAAAAAAAAAAATCAAATATTTTTTATCGAAAATTATTGATAAATATTTAATTGTCAGTTTTGCTATTAATCACAACTTTTTTTTTTACAACAGATGTGATTTACCGCCAATAAAAAACGATGTAAAAACTAACCACATTATCTACCTATCATAAAAATATTGTTTTGTAAAATAAAATTATTACAAGGTAAAAAAAGCCGCACGAGACCTCACAAAGCTGCGTTTTTGCTATTTTTATTATAAAAGATGATCGTAACAGATATAGTAAAAAACCTTACAACTTAATATGTAATATTGAATTGATTTTACTTTATTCGAACAACACCTACTACATATTTATAATACTTACCAAAAATCCAAAACTAAAATTCTCACACAACATGATAATACTTTAATAAACAGCCTTCCTCTTAATCATGACCTCACATTTACAAAAATGTCACTATCACACAATCAGGATACGCGCGAAGACGAAGGTTCCCCGGTCGCCTACCTGGCCCCATTGTGCTCGGGGAAAGTATGTGAGAGATAGACAAAAACCTTTATTTCTCCGTCTCTTTCTTTTTTTTTTGGCCCTCAAGAATTCCTATTTGGATCAAGCGATAGTTTTTGTGAGCGCACGTACGCGGCATAATGGAGTTGAAAAAATATCGTATTCTTGGATAGATTCGCGGGTAGACGTGAAAAAAAACTGTCCATTGTTAGTTACGCGGCTGTAGCTAAATAAAAGCTCTTATTTGATATTTGCACAAAATTTGGTAAAACCAAATATACCTACGTACAAATAGGGCGAATTCTGTGCCTACGTAGTCATTTTATACAACAAAGTAGGTACAGTTTTGATGTTTATTACTTGTATAGAGTAGAAAGTTATCAAAATATATGTCAAAGTCAAAGTCAATAGTTTATTGCATTCATTATAGGTTACATGGAGATGTTACAGTACATGTTTGTTTTTAGTAATACAATGACCCTGGTAGGGTGTAGCAACTGGTACGGAGCGGAACAGTTCATTCGATAATTTTTTTATCATTAAGAAACTCGTCTAAGGTATAGTAACACTTATTAATTAATATAGTTTTGAGGGTCTGGGCAAACTCCTGTTCATTTTCAATTTCTTGTAATTGTTGTGGCAACTTATTATATATTTTAATGGCCATAACATGAGGGCCAGAGCTATGCATTATTAATTTGGACGTTGGTAATATTAGGTTATTTTTGTATTGTGATCTTAATTGATATTCTCTTTTCTGGTCTAGTTTTGTAAAAAGCTGAGGATGTTTTTTTATATGTAATTTTATTTTATTTTATGTATAATACTTAGATTTTTTTATTTAAAGTTATTAAGAAATGTTGTCTGTGTAAAATCTCTTCAAAATTAAATACACGCAATTTTTCATTATTTATATTTTATTTTATATTTATATAACATTAAGTTACAATAGCATTAAATTTCCAGCAGAATTCTATATAAGCAATTGGGGCTATTATGGGGTTATTGGTGAAAAAAAAAAAAGTTATAAAAGTAACAAAATAATCTGTAAACAAACAATAGATATATCTTTGGCAGTAATAAAGAATAATAGATACGCGTATGTTTAGTATTTTATCTGCTGGTTTTTATATTGGTCATTAAGTGACATTGAATTTTACATTCCATCTTTGAACGAGTAACTTTTAGTAAAGCTTGAGAGGTCACAAGAAGATTTACTGTTGATATCGTTATACCTGACCTTCCTCAAAGACAAGCTAAGCTGGGTTGATTCGATGGCAGTTCACATCACGGAAGCTCAGATTATGAATTAATTTTGATGAAAAAAATCCCGTGACTTAGCGCTTCATGTATTCTGCTTTATATTTTTATTGCATAAACACTAATTAGGTAAAAATTATTTATAAATTAAAGCTTAATTGCACATATTTAATTATGTAGGTAACAGATAATTTTAATCTATGCGTAATTGAGATTAAACCTCGTATTTATGAACGTAACTTCATTCAATTCCCTTACTTTTTACTTTTCCTCTCGTTAATGTTTTCTGTAGAGAAAAAATTCGTTTCGACTGAAGTCGAGTCGAGGATTTTCTGACTTGTGATTTAGAAATACGGAGGTAAGTATTACTGTCCTACTATGAATGACGGAATACACTTTTCCGAAACAAAGACGATGTCATAATTTAATTAATCTCTATAAAAAATAACTGATTTATCTTAAGTAGACGATTTGCACTGTTATAGTCATCTGCTAATAAACATGAGAAAGTGGCGAAATTTAATTACCGACCAATATCGCATTCTCTCTCAGATCACTCGAAGCATGACAGTTTAAACTGTCATCTGTCATTGACGTGGAAAGTGCGCGAGAGATGCGAGCGTACTCTCACCGTAATATCCGAAGCTAGATACCTTACTGGTAGGCATAGCATACACTCACTAAAGGGGAATAAAGATAAGGGGTGTTATAAGTTTAATGTGTGCTGGGGCCACACTAAGGGCAACGTCAAAGGAAACGTCAATGCCTATCATCGCAATAAATATCGCGTTAATTATTAACGCGATAAAGTGAGTGGCTACACTTGAACGGTCAACGTGAATGCTCATTATCGGCGATCCCGTCGCGCTATGCATACTGACAATATGTAGTGTGGCCGCTTCAACCCTTTAATTCTCGCCTTAATCTCTTTGATGTTTGAGTCCGTTGTTGCGATTTTTGTTATTTTTTTTTCTTAAAGTGTTTTTTATCGACGAAAATGATTTCATACGAGACTTACTCAACTTACTTGTTTCTGAAAAAAATATGAAGACTAGAATACAATTATCTCAATTGGTAAATTCAAGCCAATTTGGTAATGTACCTAATTGAAAGGCAACTAATCAATATTAATGTTGTCCAACATGCGTATTTTTATCCGACTGCGTAAGAATAATATATGTTTTATATATTAATAAACAATGCATTTACTCGTCCCGTGAGTAACTACCCTTAAATAGGAGTCAACGAAACGCACACGACATCGTGTAAAAACTGAAAGAAAGTGACGTTACGTTAAGAATACAGGGCGTTGGTAAAAAACTGGGCATCATTGTGTTGTGTTGCCGTCTTTGTCTGGCGCACGGATACTGGTATCACCATCTCACGTGAAGAAAGTGCGCGCGTGCGGCCAGCAGAACGAATTTACGTCATAATGCACTGATATGTATTCTGTGGTAATACGTAGTATACGCAAAAATTCCACAGTAGTTACAAATTGTTTGTCAACAATAAATGGATATATGAAATCTAGGCAGGTAAACTTTTTAACGAAATAATATATGTGTACCTAATAGTAATTAATTCTTGAACATAGAGAATTAATTTATGATGGTGCCAGAATAGATGGTCAGTACCTTCAACAAATCACCAAATTTCACTTTGAACTTTGCTGTAGTATGCAACAAAATCAAACAAAAGGTATTTTAAATTGATGTATTTCTTAAAAACACGTTATTGCAGAATGGAATAATTCAGAGCTGGACGAGTGAGAGTGGAGCAGAATGGAAGAGATGTGGGAGCGGAAAGCAGATCAAGGAAATTGTTAAGGATGCGCTTAACTTGCGCAGCTATCACTCTCGCGCATCACATTTTTAAACATATAAATTCATTGAATAGGGAAATTGGAAAAGTGTGAAATGAGTTTGTTTATTTTGATAGCAGAAATAAAAAAAAGTCTGTAAATCTTTTAAATTGGCTGAGGCATAGAAAACTATTATGTTTTTCATTACTCCGTCGCCAATATATGTGATATCTGAATAAAACTTTTTTTTTAAATATTTCTCCTATCTAAATAAACAAATTAATTTTTCACTTTTCTAGTATCATATTACCAATGATTTTATATGTTTAAAAAGATTATTTATTTTTGTTGAAGTATAAAATTAATAGATATTCATAAATGTACACATAGAAGAAGTATTACAATGACTAGCTTCTAGATGGTGGTAAAAATGCGGGATCCTGTTAGTTTTTATATAAATATTGAAAAATTCATATTTTATCTCAAATTTTTAAATATACTTCTATAGATAGTGAGAGTGAAAGATGACGTCGAAAGTGGATTCACCAGTGTGTGAACGAGATAATAATTTTTAGTCGTAGGAGTGAAAGGGACAAATGATTTGAGTGGGAGTGTGGGAACACGTGCAGGTAAGATTTAAAATGCAATATAGAATAAATAACCATCTTAATTGTGACGTTGGCAAACGAAGGAACTAAAGTTATCCTTGAAGATCGTTCGATTTTGTTCAGAATTTATGACAGTGGCTCCGTCATGGAAAGTTGAGTTACGCTGATCACTGTAGACACGGTTTGGGCATTATGTTTTTGTGTTTTGAGAGATTTGTGAATAAATTTCAATCAATTGAATATTTTTTCTACTTTTTCATTTTAGGAATTTTTTTGAATTAGAGCAGGTTTTGAATATCTCTTTGGAAATCCCCACATATATCTACCTTTCACTTGAATTTATAGTTATGCTGATAACATTTTAATATATATTTGTACCAAGTACTTAGTTGTAATAATTGATTCAGCCTATTAGTCAAACAACAGAGAGACAGAGGGCCTAAGTATTTAGTATGTAATGCAATTGCTTTTGGTAGTTTTTTTTTTATCAGCCCTGTTTATACAAACTTGTCAACTGCTGGGCACGGGCCATCTTCTCATTGTGAGAAGGGTTAGTCTGATTTTGGTAGATTGTGTATTTCTAATTATATATTATGTAGATAGGTTTTCTTTGGCTCTGCGTGGCAAGCCTCAAGTAAGGTAATCGCCCGATTTGTCTTGAGTCGTGACACGTCGGGCAACGCTGTTATACCGTGACTTGTGAAAAGTGCAAATGCCATCATGTGTGTTTAGAAAATGCAACACTATGATATAAATGGCTCGAGATCGCTTTTAGCGACAAGTCCGCCCGTTGTTACACTAGTGTTAATTTATTTCTTTTTGTACTTTTTTGTTAATTTTAAGGTGTGTCAATAAAAAGTTTATCTATCTATCTATATAAGGCCAAGAAACTAAAATATAATACATGATATAAAAGGTCTTAATGCCTTAAGGCCTGTGGTCTTATTTTCGAAAGTGCCGAGACCTGAAATTTTCCATACTTTTACATCATATTCAATGAGTATAACTCTCTATATACATTATAAAATAGCATTGCGTATTTCTCCATTTGATTTAGATAATGCAGACCTCCTTACATCAACGCAATGTTCACACAAACGCATCCCCTCTCACACATACGCATATACTCGTATTACAACATCCGGACGCATCTCGACGCATGATTCGCCAATACCCAAAACCAAAGAAAGTAAAATGATTCTCGTATTTTTTGCGTTTCCACAAAAACCTTCTCTTTGTGTCGACTAAAGTTTGGACAAAAGATTGTGCAACGTTTGTACACGTGCAATCTAAGGGTGCCGCAGACGGACAGGTTTTTTGCATTATAGTTTATTAAATTGTACGAGTTGTAAATTCGAACAATTTAATAAACCATAATGTTAATAATTACAGTTTAAAAAACACGCTACAAATTATTGTGGTCAAAGTTCATTACAAGACTTTTCTAACAAATCCAAATACAGCTATGATACGATGTTCCATCATGAAGTTCTAGTTCATATCTTCCGGCTCCATCATCAGATCAGTTCGACAGTACCATATTATTGTATTGTCATCAGAACTACACACAGCTGCCAATTTGCATGACGCTACGATCCTTGGAAGATGGTTAAATTACTTACCTTGGATTTCATTACATACTCTTAGTTAGTTACATACAGGTCGACCTATTATACGCGTGTTAAAAAAAAAACAAAGTAAACACTGAAGGACAGTTCAAGTGATAGTTTCATTAAAAAATCCGTTCATAAGTGAAGACAACAATCTATAACAAGAGTGAATTTAGAAAACTCAATAACTCGCGACAAAAAAAAAACGACTGGTCAATGGACTGAACCGATTTTGATGAAACACAGCTAACAACACTCTTGATGAATTTTTTTTTCAAACAAAAAAAACCGGTCAACATCAGTAGTTTACCTAGTTACCGCGCAGGAGGATCGATCCTAGATCTAGGTGCAACAAATTTTTGTTACACCTAGATCTAGGATCGATCCTTCTCGTATCCGATGTCCTAGATCCTAAAAAAAAATCCTAGCTACTGTGCTCCACGGTCCCGCGGTTCCTTTCTTTATATCCGGATTCTTCTAAACATGTGCGCTCCATCGTAGACCATCTGCTGGTAAGTTGTCGATTAAGTCAAAACATATCCATGACTTAAAAAAAAAGTGAAGGAAAACATTGTGATGTTAATTTCATCATGAGTATTGCAAGCATTTTTTACTCGACTGCGCAAGAAGGAGGATGCAGCTTGACGGATTTTGATGTGCGAGGTGTCGATAGATTTGTCTTCACTCTCTGAGTGTCATAGGCTATATTTTTTGTAATAATAATACAACTTTCTCAAAAAAAAATAAGCGTTTTTGGTAACCTTCAAGGAACTTTATCGTAAAAATAAGTTATTTATTAAAATTATCAAAAGAATTCGCATTTATGACCCTTTACAGTAACTTTTCGCATACTTTCTCACAAAAACTAACACTCGTATCAAGTGTAACGAAATCGTGAGGTAGACTGCAAAAATAGCTTTTCTGCAGTCGGTTATTTTGTTTCTTTATTAATACAAATATTTGTTTTAGGTTAGCGTTTGTTCACAACTTGACAGACCCAATATTTTATCATTATTACGACTAAAGTCCTTTCGGATCTATGTTTAGTTTCGATCAATGAACCAAAGGTCAAGTGTAAGTGATACTATGCACTTGCAGTTTCGGCGGTCGTCGACCTCTGTCCTTTGTTAAACATTCGAAATAGGTACTTTAGTATCTACACACCGCCCTTGGAAATAATGACCATGGAGACATTTGTGTTGCAAAACTAACATGAGGTTTTTATTTTAGGTTGACTCAATGACAGAGAAGATGTATTGGTTACAAAATGTTTTATTGCTTTGTTTGGTTACTCCACGTGCTTCATATATAACATGGTATTATACGTATAAAACGCATTGGCTATGATATGCGTTTTATACCCATAATACCATGTTATATATGAAGTTTCTAACTTCATTTTCGAAATTTGTATATGATTTTAGCCTTATAAGGACTCAACGTCACGCAATGAGCTATACGAGCTATACTATTCTCGGCATCTCTCTGCGACGTCGTATCAGAAATGAAGAGATCCGTAGACATACGAAAATCACCGACATAACACAGCGGATTAGTAAGTTGAAGTGGTTGAATTTCACCTTCTGTGCAAGTGGCACAGAATTCACATTTCACATATTTGAGACAATATTGCACAGATGTGAATATGCAGTTACATTTCTGTTCTCATTATAATGCAAATAGGTGTTATTACCTACTGCTGTGTTCTAGCGTAAGTGAAAACGGATTAAATACAGAGACATCGACAATGCAGTTGTTCACATAAAATATCAATTTCAAATAAGTTAGTGTTACATACCTATTTTCTTTATCCAGAGATTTCAATGTTTACTGTAAACATAAAATAGAGTGGACACTCTATTTTATGAACATAAAAACATAAACATAAATTAGATTGTCTACTCTATTTTATGTTTATGTCAAATGACACCAACTGTCAATTGAAACGTTCACTTGTCATTTATTTTTGTAAAATCACTAAGAGTTTTATCTCGCAGTTTTTGCACAATCATTTCAATTATTTTTTTTCAAAATATTTACGCAAACTTGTCACTTGACCAGTTTTTAGTATTTGTTGATTTACTGTTGTTCGTTTTTCGGATCGTCGCATACATTTTCGCGAAAAACTTACACTCAACATCAATCATAACAATCACACAACGAAAATAACTTTTATACAAACAGGTAATTTGTAGATACTTGGTTATACTCGTACACAAAATATAATCAGGATTTAAATAGTTATATTTACCAGATTGGAAACCATCATCATCATCATCACCTCAGACACAACACCAGTCATACTACTGGAACATAGACCTACCTTAAGGATTTAAAAAGACCGGTTGGAAGCGGCTTTGCATCCAGTCCTCTCGCCACTTGTATAAGGTCTTCTGTCCACCTTGCGGCTGGTCTTCCTACGCTGCGCTTACCGGCTCGTGGTCTCCACTCCAGAACTTTCAGCTCCATAGGCTATCAGTTCTACGTGTTATGTGCCCCGCCCACTGCCACTTCTACTTGTTAAGCCACTGTGCTATGTCGGTGATTTTCGTACGTCTATAGATCAAATTCGGAAAATGCTTTCTAAGGATATGAATTTTAGTCGCAATGGCGTTGGTTCTTTTCTGCGACAGTATGCTATAATCTTGAGTCTCAGTTTAATTAGTTTGCTATCATTGGTTCCTTGTCACAATAGATCTGGAAAGGTCGCAGTGACTAGCCGGGGCTGTCTAAGCCCATTTGGCCCCCTAATGATCGAATAATCATTGGTTCCGTAATTATTTTAAGAGAGGTTGCTTCTCTATTACTTATTGATAGTGGCTGTTACCAATAACTGACCTGATTATATTCGAGATTATAAAATACGTATTATGGATTATAATGCAGGTGTGGCCTGAATTAAAAAAAATACACTTAAGAATGTACGTCTTGTATCTAACAAGACATCTAGAAATTGATGTGAAGATTGTGAAGTAAAATAAATTCAAATTAGAACTGCGATATTCTAATTGGAGTTATAAAGGTGTATTAATATATCATGTGAATACATATATCATGTGTCTTGTTTTCATTTGTAACAAAAAATTACGAGGCAGTTGTATAATAAGATGTGTAATATTTATAACTATATAATTATGTAGTATATAGTTATATAATCATGTTTATAAATAAATCTTGGAAGGCGAATGTAACCAACTTGTAATTTCCGCGCAAATATATGTGTAATATCGATGACCATTAAATAATTTTACTTCCTATTGAGCTCATCTTACTGAATTTATAATAGTCGGAGAAAAAATTGCAAGATTTTTACCAAGAAATTCAAAATCAAGTACTTATTAAGAGTATGAAGCGAAACAGACGATGGCGATGGTCGAACTCCGTAGTTCGACCTCACGCATACACATTTTTGATGATATAAAATTACCGAATGAACTTATAAACAAGTACTTACTTAAAAAAAAACTTTTTAAGTAATTTTATTACGGTTTTATTGAAAAAAAAGATACGAAAGAAAAATACGAAAGAAAGATAAGGTATTTTACTAGAAAAGCCCTTTCATTTGATACCCATATTGTGGGGGTTGTGTTAAAATATGAAATCCACCATTTTGTGGCGGCGGCCATCTTGGATTTATAATAATAGAGAATATACTAAATTGTATTGTCATTAGGACTAAAGGTGTATACCAAATTTCAGATCGATCCGTCAACTGCAAGGGGGTAAAAATTCAAATACTAAATTTGACCCAAACAAACAGGTCAAGTTAAATGAAACCGTAAAAATCGTCGTTTGTAAAACTAGAAAACTACATCATACATTAAAATCATATTTGGAAATTGTTAACCCAAAAATGATTTTTATGTATGAAAATTAACTTGGATCAAATTGAAATTTTGACGAATATTTTGTGATGTTGTTATCTAGTTTTACGATCGATTTTTCATAAGTTTATTTAGAAATTTTATATCATCAAAAATCAATAAAAAATATTTGTGGACATTTCACACAAACGTGGGTATGCGCGAGCGAGACAGACGATGGTCGAACTACGAACTCTTTTACAGGCATTGAACCAATCATGTCTAGCTAAATAAAAATACCTAACCATAGACACTCAGTAATAATCTCCCTAGCCAACTAATATGGAAGATGCTATTGATTTCAAAACGCAAGCAATACGCTCTGAGTAGTGGGTTCCCTTTTTTTTTAAATGTCAAATAAATTAATTCAAAGCATAATTAATGGAATAAAAATGGTAAGAAATTCTAGGTATTCGAAAGAACATTATACTTTTATTAGCCAACAATAATAATTAATTCATCCTAATCTCATAATAACTCACACAGGCGCATCAATCTATCACACAGAGAAAGCTATCACAGTACGCGTGTATTTAACCACGTGCGTCCATAAACAAGAAGAGTCTAGTGTGAGTGAGTGTACATGTGAGTGTATTTGTGTATGTGTGACAGAACAGAGAGTCTTTATGCTCGACAGGATATAGGTCAGCATGTCTTCCCCTCTAATGCAAATAGAGCGAAGGATATTAAGGCTAGTTCCAAGTAAAGACTGTTTATTTTAGATAGTGGAAATGCGACGTTTTTTTTAATCCTTACCGAAATGCTCTGCTCAGTTGCTATCTAATCGTTTTATGACTTTTGAAGGATGGCTGACATGTGTCATAGTAGCTTTAAAAAGTTTCTTTAGATCTTCAGTTGCTCCGTAAATACTCTGTTGTACATTTCAACAGCATCTAAATAGACGTTTGACATCAATAGCCGGAATGGAAAGTCTGGAGGTTGTGTGGAAGAGATTGCTTTCAGCGTTAAAGTCTGTTTTTTACCTTTCTTATGTTTCCTTATAATTACTAGCTGTGTTCCGAAGTTTCCCGTAGTTACTCGCGTAGTGATGAAAAAGGGTGATGATGATGAAATGTATTAATTGCCTTAATCCGTTTATACATAGCTTGTATTCTATTTCTGTATAAAAATTTGTTAATCAGTTTTCAGCAATTTAATCGTGAAAAGATAAACAGGCAGAAATACTGACAGGAAAAGTTACTAACGCTTTTACATTATAAAGTTATAGGGTTTTAATTATAGGTTTCAATATAAAGTTTTCTGTCATCGTTTTTCAGGTGATCAAATTCAAGTCTATCTATATTACCTAATTAATATTGAAAATTTAATCTAACTTAAATAATTAGTATTTTTCTGTTTTAACATCTAGGTGTTTTCAAATCGCGGGTGAATAGGTTTCTTCTAGGCAAGTGCGCTCCATCGTAGACCGTAACTGACCAGGTGAATTGACGGTCAAGCGCAAGCCTGTTGTCGAATAAAAAAAAATATCTTCCAGCTCTTGCCTACTTCGATGTCTTTAAGATATCACTCGTACCTGATTCGTAGTCTTCAAGATGCTACTCTTTCTTGATTCGATATCGCCAAGATGCCACTTTTACCTGATTCGATATATTTTCTAGATGCCACTTTTACCTGATTCGATATATTTTCTAGATGCCACTTTTACCTGATTCGATGTCTTTAAGATTTCACTGTCACCTGATTCGATGTCTTCGAGATACTATTCCTATCTGATTTGATAACTTCAAGATATCACTTTTACCTGATTCGATGTCTTTAAGCTGGTACTCTTGTTTGCTTCAATGTATTCAAACTATGTAGCTTGTAAGTGTTGAAGATGAATTTCCGCAAAGTAATGTAAATAATTATAATTGAAGATGAATTTCCGCAAATCAATGTAACTAATAATAAATAAAAAATGCTCTCACACAGAAGTACCTCATCTTACGTACTGTGTGGGACCATCAACTAATAAACTAGTTTTTTAAATCATAACTATTTCATCTCAATAGCCCCGATTTGTCAAATTGCATATTGTACAATAGTTCCATCATTCATCCACATACAAAAACAATTTTTTTTTTTATGTAAAGGGACTTTCTGATAGTTACCGCTCCACTGATGCCTATCAAAGATCGCGCTGCGACCCGATACTCTTATTTGAATAAAGATAATAATAATTTAAAAAAACACCTAGTCACTGAAAATAAAATTAGATTTTTTAGGGTTCCGTACCCAAAGGGTAAAAACGGGACCCTATTACTAAGACTTCGCTGTCTGTCCGTCCGTCCGTCCGTCCGTCCGTCTGTCACCAGGCGGCATCTCATGAACCGCGATAGTTAGACAGTTGAAATTTTCACAGATGACGTATTTCTGTTGCCGCTATAACAACAAATACTTATTATAAAACAGAATAAAATATATATTTATGGGGGCTCCCATACAACAAACGTGATTTTTTTGCTCGTTTTTGCTCGATATTGATAATGGCAACAGATAGACGCTTGAAATATTCACAGTATATTGAGTCATATTATTCATTTAAAAATTAATGTTTAAGGGGGGCTCACATACAACAAATGTGATTTTTTGCCGTTTTTATATAATTATAATGGTACGGAACCTTTCGTGCGCGAGTCCGACACGCACTTGGCCGGTTTTTTTAATTTATTTATTGCGAGAACGTGTAAATTCGACTATCGGAAGTGCTGGTAAGCGGTGAATCATTAATCGATTTAATTAAAACAATAATATTCCTACTTTAAATACCGGAAAACAAGTGACTTAAAATTATTAAATAATTTGTTAATAACGAGTATAGGGTCCGATAACTTTATTGTGCGGTGGGTTCATTTCCTTTTAGAGCACTCGTTAATTGGAATGTTGATTAAAACAGCTCAAATAAATACGGTCTAATAAATATTTAATTATTTTCCTTTTATTTCTCCGGTGTTTGTGTCCGACCTTCCCAATAATACGTTAATTAGGTCTTTGGCCGACGCAAACAGGCTGACTTTCAAACGTTCCCAAGTAATTTGAGAAATTCTCACTTTACTTTTTATGTATAAAGCGATTATTTTACTTTTTGACCGCTCATAATTTGTGGATAGTCATGTTGTGGTCCTTTTGTGTGGTAAGGGCAACACTCGATTGACTTTATGTCCTTCATTGGGAAGGTCGAAAGTGATATTGTCTTGATGTCCCCTTGACAGAAATTCGATGGTGGCGCCTTCTCTTTTCTAGCAAATCGTAAATAATAATAATCGTAAAAATCTCACCCTGACCCAGCTCTGAGGTCCTCTATTAGTAGACTTTTACTATAAAGATATCCGTACCATATTTCCAGTATTTCTGTCAGGGTAAATACATAGACCACCTAATCTCTGTATCGTTTTATCTTTTGAAAAGTTAAAGCTTCTGTCTGGATAAGTGTGTTATCCTACATTACACTCTTAATAATAGATCAGATATACAGATAGTGCAATCCACGAAGACGCGCCCCACCAATTTTTGGTTGAGGGGATTGCGGGGTGCGGGGAGTTTGCTCCGAGCGTCAGTCGCGAACCGTCAGCGGTTCGATGCACACAAGTAGTAGAATCTATGTTGCGAAAATCCAGACTCGTCACGAAAGTTGCTCCACTTCATTTTTTCAAATTTCCGCAAGTATAAAGTTGACGAATTATTGAAAGAACATGGATTCACAGTGCTTCGGCTGCCTCCTTATCATCCAGAATTAAACCCAATCGAAAACATTTGGGGTATTGTAAAAAACGATGTTGCTAGCCGCAATATCAGTCAAAATTACACTTCGATTATGCCCATTTTAAATGAAGCATTTGATCGAGTAAATAAAGATGTCTGGTTCAATACTTGTCAGCACGTGGAAAAAATAGAAGACGAATACATGAGACACTGTGATGTTGATTTTAGTTTTATTATAAATGTCGGCGAAACATCAGATTCTGAATCAGATATTTCTGAAACGAGTGATTAACGATTTTCATTTCTTAATAAATTTCAATAAAATTCACGTATGTCTATAATTACCCCCTATTATAAAAATGGTAATTTTATCGTATATTAATTAATAATCACATAAAATATCCACACCTAAAAATAAAAATAAAATAACCCTTTCGTTGTAGTCGGGTAAAAAATATAAAATTGAAGTAGAGAATCTTTCACTTTGACTATGACGCTCTCTCCTGATTAGTCTATTCATTGTAGTGTGCGTGTGCACACATAGGTAATTAGTGTGCACCGATAACACTCAAACATTGACAGAAGCTTGCACACATAATAATATACTGTAAACGGTTAGGAGGAATAGTGGGGCGCGTCTTCGTGGATTGCATTATCTGTACTTTTATATAGATATAAGCTAACCTGTATAACACTATTAGATAATAAAGATAAAAAATGTATTACCTGTTTAAAGAATAAATTTAGGTGTAAAAATGTAATGATTTCTGTATATCGCTTGGATTTCTATTTGAAACTGATTCCAACACTAACATTTTTAATAATAACGTAGCTCGTGTTATTCTAAAGGAAAAAATAGTAAAAGTTTATATTGTCAGAGAGCTTACTCTGAGGTTGTAGCACGTTTAGTCCTAATTCTTTGTCCCATATGACGCAATAGCCACTAACCACAATGGACAAATGAGGTCGCAATACTGCGCACGAGTCTCTTGTGGTGAGATTTAACCATGAAGGATTCATGTTAAAATATTTTGAATATTAAGTATTCCTTTTTTTTAACGTGTTACCTCGCTTAGATATTGATAAAGTTTTGAACAATCAATTAATGCAAAATAAGACGAGATTTGAGGTCGCAATCTCCTAGTCAGGGCCAGCCAGGGATATTTTATTAATTTAGCAACAGTTGTCAATCACATGGATGTTGAAATATCTACCCTTTGCTCTAAAACGAACCAAAAACCATTTTTTTAACTGCGTATTTTAAAATATTAGCTAATTCAAGTAATTGGCTGTTTAGGTGTACAGTGTATGTAAAATTGATCCTTCAGGAGCTTCGAGACTCTTGAGATATGCCTTAATTTTTAGGGTTCCGTACCCAAAGGGTAAAAACGGGACCCTATTACTGAGACTTCACTGTCTGTCCGTCCGTCCGTCCGTCCGTCCGTCCGTCCGTCTGTCACCAGGTCTATGGTATCTCATGGAGGTATCTCATGAACCATGACAGTTAGAGAGTTGAAATTTTCACAGATGATGTATTTCTGTTGCCGCTATAACAAAAAATTAAAAAAAAAACATGATAAAATAAATATTTAAAGGGGTATAAAATAAATATTTTATACAACAAACGTGATTTTTTTGCTCGATATTAATAACGGCAACAGGTAGATGCTTGAAATATTCACAGAATATTGAGTTATATTATTCACTTTAAAAATAAACAATTAAATTAAAATAAAACGAATATTTAAGGGGGGCTCCCATACAACAAACGTGATTTTTTGCCGTTTTTATAGATAATGGTACGGGACCCTTCGTGCGCGAGTCCGACTCGCACTTGGCCGATTTTATTCACAGTTAAGTCTAAGATATTTTCAAGCTAATAATTAAGTTTTAAAAAAACTTTCAACATACTTAAAAAGTTCTGTATGTATGTATCATATATGGGAGATAATTGTAATTGGTCTTTTTCCGTTTTTATCTCAATAAACGAATATGAATATGAATATATTTTGTTAACACGATTAATACGTTTTGGCATAACCATTGCTTAAAGACAACATCAGCACAAGTGGGATATCTGATGATTTGCCTGGAAAGTTGTATGTAGACACCATTTTTAAGACGCTCTTTGTTGAATCTCGGGATCCTAGACGAAGCTGAAGAAAGTCTTCAGAAGAAAGGAATTTCCATATATCGCGGTTCAAGGAAGGAAGTATAAAAAATCAGACTGTAAAAACACTTATAAGTATGCAACAAATTACAAAGATGACGGTGTCGAAATGTGATACGGCGGAACTCAAACCTAAAATGATTAAATTCAAAGGATTTCAAGAAACCCTTTACAGCAGTCCTCGCAAAACAAACTGTCGAAGACAAAAAAGAGATCACATCTCTTTGCAGGCTACTTAAAAATGGACCAAAGCTTGCTGTCGAGCTTGAGATCAGCAGCAAATCTAATGACTCGTCGCTGTAGGGAGTGTGAAACTAAAGCTGATAAGCCAGTGTGGCGTTACAGTAGTAACAAGATAACAATAATCTCACGTAGTGACTGTACTCGGGCTTCGTACAGCAAAAGCCGCTGATGTACCATGAAGTATCACTTTGCTCTGTTCAACACATCAAGCCCTTGGAATCGAGGTTTCCTTCGAAAAAAACAACGTTTAACAATAAAAAAACATTTTGATAATGTTAACAAACAAGGTTTTGTATCTAACTTAGCACACTGGTGATAATTAGCAACTTAACCTACTCCTCCAGGTCATCACCCATCCAAGTACCGCGAGTGGCATTTGAGCACTGATTAGCATACAGTGCGCTGTAGAAATGCTGCGGACATTGATGAAGCGATTATCACCGACTTGCATTATAATAGTGGTTTGATGCATTATTTGCCATCTCTGTTTCCTGAGACCTATAATCTTGGAATTTTCAAGGCTAGAGTGAATAGATATCTTGTAGATCGACGAGCTTTATCCTCGGCCACACCGTCGCTTAACATCAGGCAAGTTGGTGCACAATCGTAGATCTATCTTGCATTAAAAAAAATATACAGTCCCATAGAAGCTCCTGATCAACTTGTTTCTTCTTCTGTCAGATGCTTCACAATAACTATATTTTTGGTATATTTGATAACTGCTTAGCTTGCCGATTTTGACGTGCGAGTGTCTGTTAGATCGTCTGTAACTGCCGTCATATTATTATGATAAATAAAAAGACTGATAAAAAAGAAAAGTGATGTTCATTAGAAATTAAACCTTTCTACCAGTGGTCAATGAATGAAAGTTCAACATATTATGGTTCATTGTTCATCTATAAGCACTTTTTTGGAGTTTTGGCGGGAACGTCTTAGTAACATATTGTTGCTTTGTTTTATTTTCCTAAACTTGTGTTATTTTGAACATAAAAATGGTGGTGTTTTATTCATTAAGTGTTCGATCAAGTGCGTGAGTGTGAGCAAGTGAAATAAAGCAGTGAAACGTATGATTTTACATTGTCTGCAAAACTCTACAGAAGCTTCTAGTAAAGTCGCCATCACTTTACTGAGGCAAGACTTAAATATGAAAATTACTGTTTACGTGACTTAGACTGTGACTAGAACACTATATAATTTGTACTATTCAAGAAACTTGAAAATATTTCAATACTTGACACTGGCAAATCGCTAATCGCGGGGTCCAATACAAAAAAAAAACTTTTTTTTTAAATTAATTGCACTTGATACATAAATTTATTAAGTAACTACTAATAAAATAAGATAAGAGTTTTATATGGATGTTTTTTTTCGTAAACCATTTAGATATCTTGTACATTTAATAAAACAATTCACCCATTACTCGTTGGAATGCCAAAAATCCGTACTCAGCGATATCGATCCACATTCTTGATGCGAACTACACAGGAGTGACTGAATATTTGTCGGAAAGCAATGAGTACTTTAGAGTACGTAACTTTAGCAACAATTTGTCAGAGCCATGTTAATTTCTGTAGTAAATAAATATTCTTTATTAGCATTGATAGCACGTACATAAATCACAGAACTAAATAATAGGCATATTATGTAGGTACCGATTGCGGTCATAAACAGATTCGTAAGTAATTTAACACAATATTTTTGGTTTGTTTGCGTATACTTTTATAAATAAAAACACAGTTCAACTGTTTTTTTTTCTACGTTCAAACAGACATGCTTAGTAGTTATGAAAGTATGGCATTGCTAGATTTGACCTTGATAGTAGTAACTAATTTTGTGGTATAATTTCATTCGATGTGCCAGCTATTTTTTTTAATATTTATTTTTTAAATTTGATAGATCTTCGATTAACCACCAACTCGCCTGATGTTAAGCAACGTAGTGGCCGAGGATGGAGCTGGTCAATCTAGGAGATATTTACTCTATCCTTGAAAGCTTATTCCAAGATTGTAGTTCTCAGAAAACAGATTTGGATGTTTTCTGACGAATTTACATATTTCGAATATATGAATAATTGATGTTACTGTTAACATTTTTAGTTTGTTGAAAGTTTGGTATAATATTGCTGTAAAAAAAGTAAACTAAAGTTTGGTGTTGTTTTATTCTTTGCCGCCTATCTCTGTTTTTTTGAGATCTACAATCTTGGAATTTTCAAGACTTGAGTGAATAGATATCTTCTAGATCGACGAGCTCCATCCTCGGTCATAACGTTGCTTAACGTCAGGCGAGTTGGTGGTCAATCGTAGATCTATCTTACATAAAAATGTTTGATATTGAGATGTAAGGGATTTTTATATTGGCTAGTAAAATTAAAATAATAGAAAAATTATAGTAGGTATCCAAGCGCCTATAGCAAACTTAATTAATAATGAATAATTGAAAATTATTAAGTCAGTTTTTTTACCTACGTAATATTATCTCTGTAATAAATAATGTCACTACTAATTTATAATTCTCGTGTCCTTAACGCAAGCGCCTATGTTTCTCCTACAATTCTTTGAATATTAGAAACTGTACAATCTCCAGTGAGGAAGTAATAAAACAAAGTTTAATTGCACAGCAATCAATTACAATTTGGAATAGAAGTTGTCTTAGCTAAATTAGGAGTTAACTTAATTATGTGCATTGGTGATGTGAATTGACATAATATAGTAGAGGCGGCAAGACTTATATTGCAACTAGCTGTTACCCGCGACTTCGTACGTGTATGAAAAACTGCTGAAATTAACAATTATTATTTATATTATTTGATTAACCGGGTCAAAAGAGCGATGTCTTCCAACCGCTTTCGGGACTGTCAGAGTCCCATCCTCAGGGTACACATGCACCTCAGGAGTTGGTCGACGCCGTACGAGCTCGCTCTTTTGACCGATTAATATCGATAGTTTTTTCCGGTTAATCAAATAAAATAAATGAAAACTCACGGAAGTTTTAGTACAGTTAATATTATTTACCTACATCTCTGAGACACATTTTCATAGTGAATATTTACATTTGACAAGGAGAGCACTCTCCAAATGTTGGGTCTTACCAAAAAACCCTACTCAAATTGACAAAATATATTGGGCAATGCTTAAAATATTTTGTCAAGTTTTCCCTAACACGTAATGTCACTTGCGGAAAGAAGACAGAGAATTTGAGACGTTGATCGAAGTTAACTTATTTATTTATTTATTAACAATGAACGGGTTTATTTATTTAAGTATTTTTTTTTTTGTAATACTGTGTATGTCTGGGACTAGAGGGCTATCTTATGTTATCTACCAGTTTGTCGCAGTGGGGTGGTTATAAATTAACTATGAATCAGTTTATACATACAACCATACATACAATCATGACTCTTTTCCCTTACGGGGTAGGCAAAGAATTAAAGACCATGAAGCCACATTCGACCGTGGTTAGAGAGTTAGAAGGGAGAGAGATATTAGAGAGGGTTAGGAGATATCGAAATGTAAGATGTAATAAGTTTGTTCTGTGTCTGCGTGTTTCTATGTATCTAAGTATGTATTTACGAAATATATATATATATATATATACCTATGTATTCTATCAACCATCTAGTTTCCATAGTACAAGCTTTGCTTAGTTTGGGCTAGATGGCGTTGTGTGAAATGTCCTCCAATATTTATTTATTTATTTAATATTGACCTACGGTGACAGGGAGTCAGCCTATCGCACACATAAACAACAGTTTCCCACCAGCTCCGTTTATAGTATGCCCGGGAAGAGACGCAGCGGGCTCATTCTATGTTTTTCTTTTTCTACCAATCCAGCATGAAAATATCAGTGTATCAGTTCAGACATTTTTAAATGTATTTTATGCATTTTGTATGTTTTATAGAGTTTCCTAAATCTGTACTTGTTATAGGTATAGATTATATTTTATTGTTGATATTTTTATGATTTCACTGGACGTATTTATGATGTGACTTATGTTAATTACAATTGTCAAATTTGTAAAAAAAAAACATTATAGATCTACGATTGACCACCAACTCGCCTGATGTTAAGCGACGGTGTGGCCGAGGATGGAGCTCGTAGATCTAGAAGATATCTATTCACTCTAGCCTTGAAAATTCCAAGATAGTCTCAGGAAACAGAGATGGCGGCAAAGAATTCCATTCTTGTGCAGTACGCAACAGGAATGTGGATCGATATCGCTGAGTACGGATTTTTGGCATTATTACTGTAATTACTGTAATTGTTAATGCATGTATGCCATCTATATGACATATTGTATTTATATGACCTTTATTATAAAGTTGGTTGCTGGGTGCCTACTGCATCTGCTACACTATTTTTAGTCTTAGAACATAGAGTGCACATATGCTGTATATTACACACCTGTGCATCTCCTATAATGACCGTCTATCGTGTTTTCTTTGGAGATCAAATTATATTAATACTGACAACGTGTTTAATGTCTATAGTTTTTCAATTTACTTTGTAATATAAATACGCATTGTTGCTAGAGACAAAACCGGGCAAGTGCGAGTCAGACTCGCCCACCAAAGATTCCGTACAAATTAAATAAAATTACTACTTACCGGGCGAAGCTAGTCATTGATAAAAGGAGGTATTTTTTTGACATTATATATTTTTTACATTTTTGTCATAATCCGAAAATTACACTTCGTAAAAATAATTAAAAACTGGTTTTAGCTTGTACTAATGAAGCTATTACATATGATACGGTTAACTCATTTTAAAATTTAGACATTCATTCCTTGCATAAAGACTTTATTTTTTGTTATTAAATGAAAAATTTACTTAGTTTTCGCAAATTTTCCTTCATGTATATTTAATGATAATACTTTTTGTCAAATATCATAGTTCTAGGTCAACGGGATTCCTTCGTGAGTGCCGAAATATACTGTTTTTGGCGATTTATACGGCTGTATCTTTTTTTACGATAACTGAGAAGTTTGATTTTTTTTCAACTGCAAGGGACTAAAGGACTGCAAGAAATTGCTATCATCCTTGATAATCAATTTCTTCAAAGGTTTGAATTATTTTGAATATTTATGGAATCATAACCTACAATACCTTCTCCCTTCCATCCATCATTTAACCCTCTAACCCCGGTCATCATCATCATCATAATCTCAGTCACAAGAAATCCACTGCTGGACATAGGCCCCATAGATTTCCAGAAAGACCGGTTGGAAGCGGCATGCATCCAGCGTCTTCCTGCCACTTGTATAATTTCTTCTGTCCACCTTGTGGCTGATCTAACCACGGTAATTTAATTCAATACTGAATTCGTAATATGTTGACATGTAAATATATTACGCAAATATTTCAATGAGTAGGTACCAATATAATCTGACTGATGATGCCGGTATATTAAAAACAAAAAATTTTTGCATAAATTACTTATTTCATACAATGTATGCACACAAATTACATGTGGTTAAAGGCAGCGTCGCTATTAGAGAAATTACCATACCTTTGATAGCTAATTTCTTCAAAGGTGACACTAAAGAAAACAATATACTAAGAAATCATTTTGAATATTTCTGGAATCATATCGTACAATACCTTCTCCCTTCCATCTTACCTTCTAACCACGGTAATTCAATTCAATGCTGAATTAGTAATACCTATGTTTACATGTAAATATATTACGCTAATATTTCAATACTAGTATAATCTGAATGATAATGCCGGTATATTAAAAACAAAAAATATTTGCATAAATTACTTATTTCATTTCATACAAAGTAAGTACACAAATTACCTGTGGTTAAACGCTATGTAGCTATTAGAGAAATGATAGCTAATTTCTTCAAAGGTGACACTAAAATATCAAGGGATGCAAAGTGACAGGTGGTACTTATCCATATTCTGAGGCCATATTAGTGGCTATAGATTCCTAAGCGGTAATTAGCTAAGTTTACCTGTTTTTATCCTGTTTTCATAATAATGGTGTGGTGTGGGCTAAGTGATGAGGATAGCGATTAGAAAAGACAAATTTACTTATGTACGTACATTGTTTTTTGGGAAGAAAAGATCGGAAAACTCGCGGAACACATTTTGGAGCGAGAGCGATAGGGATCCTGTGCAAAAACTCACTCATGAAACAGTTCGCACGGTAAAAGTTGTACTAAACTCACCGATATAGCACAGCGGATTAGCTAGCGGCTACGAGATCGAATCAGAAATGAAGAGATACGTAGACGTACAAAAGTCACCGATATAGCACAGCGGATTAGCAACTTGAAATGGCAGTGGACAGAGCACATAACACGTAGAACTGATGGCCGATGGGGCCGAAAAGTTCTCGAGTGTAGACCAGATAGGCAGGCAGCGCTGCGTAGGAAGACCAGCCATAAGATTGACAGAAAAAAGTGGTTAGAAGAAGTTAACGTTGGATATAAGCTACTTCCAACCGGTCTTTTTGGGAATCCATGAAGGTGGTCTATGTCCTGCCTGTGACCGAGGTGATGATGATGATGTGCTTGTGCTTAACTTTTAAATATAGCCATTTTGAGTCATCTCATAAATAGTTTAGAAAACTCTACACTAATATTCTCTCTGCAGAACTTGTTTCCACTGTAGTGAGTGGAAACACGGTATACGTCTCACTGGAGTTCACTCCAGTGAGACGTATACCGCGTCCCATTGACTGGCCTTGTTGTTCAGTTGGTCAGTATGTCTGCCTGTTGAGCTGTAGGTCGTGGGTTCGATCCCCACCCAGGGCAAACATTTGTTTGATGAGTATGGATGTTTGTTCTGTGTCTAGGTGTTTCTATATACCTATGATATGTATAATTGTATATATATTTACAAAAAAAAGTATATATCTATTCTATCAGCCATCTAGTTCCATAGTACAAGCCAAGTACAAGCTTTGCTTAGTTTGGGCTAGATGGTGTTGTCTGAAATGTCCACAAATATTTATTTATTTATTCTGTACCTCTTGTCGACTTCCACGTTTTGATGAAGGTAATACACATTTTTTTATGATGAAATGGGCCAACGTTTATGAAATGGCGAAGTCGTCGAAGATGGAGTACGCTTGCCCATGACGTGAAAATCCGAGCCTGTGTGTATACTGCTCATCTTCACTATTATGTCCTCCCCTTTACCTGTCAAGCCAGGCTGTCAATCGTGCATCCTCTGCGACCGGATGCTTGCCATCTGCGGTTCCGCTGCAGCCACCAGGTATTATAAATACAGTAGAACGTCGATTAACCGAATCGCCAATTATCCGAATCGGTCCTAAGCGTAATATAAAAAATTAAAACCAAGTAGGTAATTTTTGTATGTAAAATAACCAAAATGAGTGCAAAGCGGAAACGTTTGACACGTTTCCGCTCACTCAGTCAAAGTATATCACTGAATGTACTTGCTCTGATCGAGATGTTGAAGTGAGCGTTATTGTAGAACTGTGTTTGTTAAACTTAATAAAGTTTATTCTATGTGTGACAGTTCGTTTTTCTTTATTACCAGTCTATATCCGATCATCCGAATTTTCGATTATCCGAATCGACCCCGGTCCCAATTAATTCGGATAGTCGGCGTTCTACTGTAATTTAATTTATTATACACACGTGATGTATGAAGCCGGTGGATGATCAAGAACAAGCTTAGCTGCACTCTTGCCGTTAATTATAGTGTAAGTAACTTTTCTAGAAACATCAATCTTTATTCGCTTGCTTTGTCCGTAATTTGAGATGGTCAATTTTGAATTTTAATATGTTTAATTATTTCTATCCAATCAATCTTTTATTATTTCAAAGAAATAACTAAATATTTATCAATTTTATGACATTTTTTTTCTACTTTTAACATAGACTTCTATAGATACCCCAAGTGTATGTACCTAGCGTGTCAACAAGTACGATAAAAAATCGCAGTTGATGTTTAAGATTTATTTAATTTCAGGTAATATATACTTCCGGTTCGATATTTTGTTAACTAGTTACTAGCGTACAAGCGGATGCATTGGGTTGAATAGATTTCGCGCGGATGGAACATTCCATCACAAAACGTTTGTGTGACGTCACGGTCGGTACCAAAAACTTGGGGCACGCAAGGTTTTTATATAATTTACAGTTTCTATATAAATGAATTCGCATGCTCCATCTTCTATGTCTGTGACTTTTAACATAACCTGATTTCGATGATTCATTTTATGTGATCAGAACTATGTTGTATTTTTGCTCTTTTCAAGTTAGATTTCAATTTTGAAGTTAATAAACTAAAAATGCGCTACGAATTGATAACCTCCTTTTCTGAAATTGGTTCAAAGAATCATCGAAATAGAACAATATTTAAATATCTCATAAAGTGTGTTTTATATAATTTTATAGTGCTTTATATTGACAAATCTGAAAATAAAAACATTATTTTGGCACGATTTAAAACTTTATAAACTTTTTATGTTCACCCTCTCAATTCCATCTTCTTCTGTTCTTGAATCTTAAGGCTAATTCAGACCTGAGCGTTATTCGCTACCGCGAGCGGTAGAGAAATCCGAGTGGGTATGCGTTAATTTTACTGTTTACACCAAATGTCGCGCGCGGTAACGAAACCCAAGCGATATCCGCGCAGTATTGTCCTCTACCCACAGCGGTAGCGAATAACGCTCAGGTCTGAATAGGCCTTTATTATGAACTAGTTGTATTTTCCAACAATCTGTATAAAAAGAAAAACAAAATACCCGAGTGCAGAAAAGCAGTATTTGCAGTTTAATTTACGATTTCGTTACGTTTGATACGCTGTTGAGGGTACGACTTTTGTGAGAAAGTCGCCGTAAAAGATTATAAATGTGTATTCTTTAGAATAATCCTTGTGAAATCAGTTAACTACGAAACAGTTCGTTGGAAGTTACGGGAAAAACGCATTAATAATTATTGAAGTTTCCGGCAGCCTAGTGGTGAGACCGTCTGACTTGTGATCCGCAGGTCCTGGGCTCGAATCCCACGGCACGCATCTCTGTCTTTTCTAAGTTATGTGCGTATTGTTGATTGCCGCCAACTTCAATCGGTGAAGGAAAACATCATGAGGAAACCTACATGTCTCAGAGTTCTCAATGATCTTGAAGATGTGTGAAGTCTGCCAACCCTCATAACCCTCCTTCCTAAGCAGTTGGGTAAAAACGCATACAGTCTTACATCAGTAGCATCCTTTTCCAGACCCGATGAGAGATGATGATAATATTGATAACATAAATTGGTAACTCTGCATGCACACCTCGACCACGTGGTCATGTCAAGTTTTTTTCTATTTAATTGTTTCATGTACCTACATGGCGGCGATAGTGTTTCATACACCCGTACATGGCGGCAATAGTAATTGAATAAAAATTACACGTGTATATACTTACTTTTGGTATTATTTATTTCGAACTGGGGCCCAATTCAGTTATTCAAGACCGCTCCATAGCCGAACCATAATTATGTGGAGCGTTTCCCGTCGGCCGCCATAGTTTTTTTGATTCAGTCACTTTTATGTCATATTATTGACACATCTGATGAAACGTAACACGTTCTTCGCTCGTTACTAAATCAAAATAATCGGCCAAGTGCGAGTCGGACTCGCGCACGAAGGGTTCCGTACTATCATCTTACTACAAAGTTTAGTTCTGTTTATAAAATAACGAAATTCCAAGTAGTAAATTGCAAACTTATAGGTAGGTTTTCGATACACATCCGGGCAGCATGACGACGCTCGCGCGAATACGCGCTGTTATGGCTCGCTCCGTAATGTTACCTCCCCTTTTTTTTTTTTTTTTTACGTGAGGAAATGCATTTACGCATACACCGCCGCCCCGGGGGGGGGGGCAGCGGGTTATGTCGGGCTCGACACCAGCGGGGCTAGCACGGCAAGTGGACAAATTAGTCTTTCCCGGCTTATGTACTCTCGTCAGAGAGCAAAATTAGTATGTCACCCACTCAGAGCACGGCAACCGAGGGAGATGACAAAAAATTTTAATTTGACGTTTGTCGATGACTATTTTATCCTGCTACCCCCCGCCACAGAGCACGGGCTCGGGTAACCGCGGGTTAAATACTCTCCGATTGACATTAGACCGGGGTTTGAACGCGGACTGTTAGTCACGATGCGTTGAGGTGGTGATTAACATTTTTATTACTTGTTTTGTGAAAAAAAAAGATGTCGCGAGCTTTTGTTCACGATATGATAGCGCGAGAGGAAGAAACGTTGCGAAGAAAATGGCATCGGAGGGAAATAAAGGATGCAAGCAACCCTTTCGAGTTTCCCGATAGGGAATTTCAAAAAATCTTCAGAGTGAATAAGGTCGCGGCGCTTTATTTGTGCCATGAATTGAAAGACGAATTGGAACCGCGAAATCCTCATGATGGGCTGCCGGTACACATAAAGGTAAAATTATCTTATACTCCATGAATTTCAGGAAAAGAGGTTAAGTACCTAACTGAGTGTCACATTTTTATAAATCTTTCTAATATCCTACTAGTCGTTCTGTGAAAAAGTGTTTGTGTGTGTCTTCTGTGAGAAGGTATTGTACTTTACCATTAAAATTTAGGAATACCTTAGCTTAGGTATTATTCTATCTATAATAGAATAATTGCGCCCTGCAGTTTCACCCATATAGTGATGAAAAACTGTGGTAATAATGACGATAAAATATAGACTATGGCCTTCTAAAGTTCCTAAAGAATCTCTGTGCCAAATTTTGAAACGATTGGTCTAACCGTTTAGTCATGAAGAGGTAACAAACAGACAGACTTACTTTCACTTTTAAATTAATTAGAATTAGAATAATAATGACATTGAGATAGATAGGTATATTATTATATAGATCCTAAATAAATTCTGGGTGTAGAGTCTGTTCTTTTCTTTGATTCATTAGTTTGTTTAATTGAGATGTTAGTTCCCATTTCTTGTGACTATAGTACTTACTGTCCTATGTAAATAGGGCGAATTCTGAGCTTACTGTGTGTGTAACCAATATATTATATGTACATTTTGGCATTGTACCATAAGAAAATAGATACTTATATTTAATGTCTACCAATAAATTGTATGGGCACAAAAAATCAACATTCTAAATATAGCTATTTGTTTTCTCTGCAAAAGGTCCTCTCATCCATAAGGCTATTGGGAGATGGTAGTTACCAGCATGGGACAGGTCAAGATCATGGCCTGGCAATAGCACAGACCACCGTCAGCAAATATTTGACCCAAGTCTGTGGAGCTATCATAAAAAAGTAAGTGAAAGATTTGAGCTATCTCTCTATATTTTCTTCCATACTTAACTACAACTTGTCTACCATATTATCTCTGTGTAACCTAGTCTAAAAACTGACTGATCAGTCGATGAGGATAATTATTTGGTATATGATAGCTGAAAACCCAGGAAACATGGCTACTGTCCATAACCAACACAATCACCATAATAATATGGGGCACAATTTGATTAGTACTTATAATATAATAGATAATACTAACACCTATCTGCCTAAATCTCAAAGATAGTAAAAACTTTTCAGGCTCATGCCAAAATGGATTGTGTTCCCAGGGTCGGAAGATGCCAGGCAGAGTGTGTCCAATGGGTTCGCACAGAAATATGGCTTGCCAGATATTTTAGGCGCCATAGATTGCACCCATGTGGACATCTTCCCTCCACCATTCCCGAACGGTGTACAATTCAGGAATAGAAAGGGTCATACCACAATCAATGTGCAACTGGTAAGGAATGGTTTTAATAAAATATAAAGCTATATTAAAAACAAAGTTTTATTACTAATATACAATTATTGTTGTAGGTTGTTGATGTCAATTGCCATATATTACACATAAACGCAAGATATCCAGGCCGAGTACATGACCAATTTATATTTAACAATTCCAATGTGAAAACTGGGGCTCAAACGACTTAACAACAGCGGAATTGGACAGTATTATCTTTTAGGTAAGTATATATATTTCATGGCTATGCCAATAATGATAGCCTAACATTATTAAATATTGAGTAACAGCACAATAAAGATGAAATTCAATATTATAATGTTTACATATCATGTACATTGTAATTTGAAAGCAGTTAAGCTGTGGTCAATAGCCAAGCCTGACG
This sequence comes from Lycia hirtaria, assembly GCA_947563715.1. Taxonomy (NCBI): domain Eukaryota; kingdom Metazoa; phylum Arthropoda; class Insecta; order Lepidoptera; family Geometridae; genus Lycia; species Lycia hirtaria. Next base: position 3,835,387 of record OX387383.1, read on the forward strand.
CTGCTTCATCAGGCTTTATTGATTGCATAAGCTAGGTGTGTATACCATTTCCGACTACATCATAACTAGGGCTCGGATAAATATGTAATAAAAATAATAAAATTATCACATATAATATGGACTGGAAAATCTAAAATATGGGATAAGTATGTTGTAAAAAAACCAGTTAAATTTAAAAAAGAAAACACTTTTTAATTAAGAAATTAATTATTTAATCATCATCATCTCAGCCATAAGTCCTCCATGGATTTCCAAAAAGACCGATTGTAAGCGGTTTGCACCCAGCCGCCCAGCCACAGTCGCAAATTTGGATAATAGCGACACAAACATATTGAGTTGCTCGCACAAAAAGAATTTATATTGAAAATACACATTTAATAACTAAACAAGTTGTGTTATATACATTCCATCATTTTGTTTGTTTCAGAGTCCCGATTATATGCATAGAGTCAACTGTTAAGAGCCTGCCACCCAGCCACACACATCCACAGTTGCAAATTTGGATAATAGTGTCATGATTTAGTGTCTAGGGCTTGTGAATGTGGAGTTAGAATCTTTGCAAAGCCACGAAGTACCCTCTCGGGGTCCATGAAGGACGTTTTATGTGATGAAATAATAAATATAGGCAATTATACAGTGTGGACTTTGTTATTTTTCTACAATACAATACACAATTCTACAAAGCGACACAAACATATTAAGGGTTGCTCTCTGACACAATAGATAGGTACTGCCACACTATTGCTTGTGGCAGTTCTGGCTCGAGCACTTGAGGCATTCTCCATCCTTGCATGTTTTTTTACTTCTTTGTCATCCATGTCTGTAATTTGACAAAACAGTGTATAATCAGTTGGGTGACGATATTTGATTAGTTAATACACATTAAGTACTACTTTTCATTCTTGGAATTGAATAATATGTCTTTGGAAGAAACTGATTGATAAAATTGTTTGCTAGACAAAGGAATACTAAAAAAAGTAATAAAATATGGTGTACTAATAATGTCTACCTGCTTCCACTGCGCTATTGTCCTGTCTCGGGGCCATAATTTTTAAGTAGGGCTTTCAGTTTGGCCCAGTGCGCCTTCGCTTTTCGGGCTCCAAGCGGCCCAGTGAATTCTCCCGCCTCTAAATGTCTATTGGTCAGTAGTCGACCAATACTCTAATCTGAGCCTTGTTACTTCTTTGTCTGAAATTGAATAAAATACATTATATCGACAGGATAAAGAGCTATGGGTGTATTGTTTAGTGATCATTACGATATTATCTTCAAAATATTTGTGACAATACAATGACACATTAAATACTCACTTCTTACTAATCGTCGGTCGTTCCATTATATTTTTTATTAGTTATTTCTTCGAAAACAAAAGGAAAAGTAATTTTAGGTAACCTAACATTTATTTTAAATAACAGTGTTACCAGTGTGACAGCGCTAGAACGCTATTTTGTCGCAATGTTATTTTTTGTTGTAAAATATCATAAAGTTTTCTATTATTACGTTAGGATAGATATCCAAAACGTTATTTCTTAGACAAGATAGGTAAAGATGTGCTAGGTTTTTTTTGAAAAATCTCGAAATGATACGATTGCTAATTTATAATGATTTAAGTAGTTAAGTATAAAGTTTTTAATGCTTATTCTTCCCAAAAAAAAACATAATTCGTAAGTAGCAAATATATTGTTAAAATCGGTCAGTATACTTCCCACCCCACCTTTTTGGGAAATACCACACTTATCAACATGGCCGTAGGCAGGGGGGGGGGGGGGGGGGGTTGGGGGGTCCAAACACCCCCGAAATCCTGGCATTATCAAAAAAAAAACAGGCTTCAATAATTTTATAAAATGCTTCAAAATTTCGTGCTCGCTTCGATCGCGCATTCATATTATTTTGAGATGGAAGTACTATGTATTCACTAATAAAAGAAATAAAGCATATTACTATAAAACACCACAAAAATTTTCGCGCTCGCTTCGCTCGCGCTTTATTACTATTTTTGCAGAGAAGTACCGTGGGCTTACTAATACAAGAAACAAGGCACTACTAAAATTTTCGCGCTCACTTAGCTCGCGCATTCATATTATTTTGACATGGAAGTACTATAGATTCACTAATACGAGAAATAAAACACCACTAAAATTGTAGCGCTCGCTTCGCTCGCGCTTTATTACTATTATTACTATTTTGTCAGAAAAGTACTATGGGTTCAGTTATACGAAAAACAAAGCATATTACTATAAAAACACCACTAAAATTTTAGCGTTCGCTTCGCTCGCGCTTTATTACTATTTTGAAAGAGAAGTACTGTGGGTTCACTAATACGAAAAACAAAGCGCTCACTACGCTCGCGCATTCATATTATTTTGACATGGAAGTACTATGGATTCACTAATACGAGAAATAAAGCACATTAATATAAAACACCACTAAAATTTTAGCGCTCGCTTCGCTCGCGCTTTATTACTAATATTACTATTTTGACAGAAAAGTACTATGGGTTCAGGTCATCCGACCCACGGTAGGGCTCAGAAAGAAATGCCATTCACGGTCACCCATCCGAAGACTGACCGGACTGAGGTTTTCTTAATTGAGATGGTGAGAGAAAAGTGAGATGTTTTTGGAGAATTAGTTACCTATATTGGCCTGATGTTGACTTCCAAGACTATCGATGTAGATTGGTGTCGGTCCGTCGCCCAAACCACATTTTTTTTTTTGCCGCTCTGCAATTAAAATATCTAAAAAGTGGTCTAAAGTGCTCCGATTTAAGTTATAAACCAGAAAAATAAAAACCACATGGTTACGTGGTAACAGAAGGAGGAGTACCTTTTACTTTGTATATCTGTTATTTTGACCGTAATAAACGTATAAAAGAACATTTCCGGGAAAAAATTGACGTTTATACGTTTATTTCGGTCAAAACAACAGCTTCTGCTAAAAAATTGTGTTCTCATGAATCCGAAGGAAGTATACCTATTTATCAAAAGTAATTTCAATAATTTTGCCAGCTAGACAGCGATGCCACTCTATGGTGGTTTCGATGGTGGTGGATGCCTTAAGCATTGCACTTGTGTTTAACAAGCACGAAAAATTCATTACGTTGTCGTGAAACAAAGAAATTTTAAACTATATTTTTGTAGTTTTAAAAGCAAATTTTTTTTTAACCAACAGAACTGAAATTTAATCCTTAACAAGACTGCATTTAAAAGTGATTTTTGATAAATGTGGCGGTTGTGTTACACAAGCACTAAAGCGACGATATGAGTACCAACAAACATCCGGTCAGAAAAATAAAAACTTTTCTAGCTGATACTGAGACTTTCGTTCGCTTCGCTCACTCGGTCAACTATATCTGTCATATATATAGGGAATATCAATCGTAGTTTTGATAACTCTAAAAGTAACTTTTATAGCAAAAATGGCTTAACTTGGCACACCACCCAAATTTAGACAACCGTAGATAATCAAAAGAACGAACGATTTTACAAATTTTGATAGATTGAATAAAATATTGAAGACTGATACGTCATTATCGTTTAATTTTCTACACATGGCAACAAAAACACTACCCCCGGCGTAATGTCATTATGTCACTCGTCACAAAATAGTCCCGGCTGTTAAAAAGTGAGCCCGTGCTCGCGAGGATGACTAAAATGACAGGCGGGACATGAGGTTTTATTAAAACCCGGGAGCAATTAGTCCACTTGCCGTGCTAGCCCCGCAGAGTGGTGCCACTACCGACTAAAACCTCACGGTGTTCCTCCTGTGCGCCTTAGCATCGGAGCTACGGGAACTCTTCCGAACTCACCGCAGCAATGTTACCTCCCCTGCTACCCTGCTAAACCGGCGCTCGCACCGCGTTTAGATGCACGGATTATTTTCATTTTGTGAGTTTTTATGTATTAGATTAGGTATTTATTTTTATAGTTAATATATTTCTAAATATTTACTTACAAATATTCAAGTTTCTACCTGTTAATTAAGATCGAGTAAAAATTGCTTAAAAATTACGTTTGTTGTATGGGAGCCCCCCTTTTAATATTTACTTTATTGTTATTTAATTATTTATTTTTGAAAGGTAATATACTAGTAAATATTCTGTGAAAATTTGAAGCGTCTACCTGTTACCGTTTTTAATATTGAGCAAAAAAAAAAAAAAAAAAAAAATACGAAAAAAAAACACGTTTATTGTATGAGGACACCCCTTAATTTTGATTTTTTTTTAATTTTTAGTATTTGTAGTTATTGCGGCAATGGAAATACATCATTTGTGAAAATTTCAGCTTTCTAGCTATCACGGTTTATGAGATACAGCCTGGAGACAGACAGACAGACAGACAGACAGTGTAGTCTTAGTAATAGGGTCCCGTTTTTACCCTTTGGGTACGGAACCCTAAAAAGATAGCAGCCAACAGGAAATGCTTCGCACAAGGTTCAATTACGGATCGGTTTTGAATAACTGAATTTTGAATTTTGTTAGTGATATCTAATCTAAAATAATAAGTTGAGAAAAAATATTATAGTTATGTAGTTATTAAGAAAAGTTGTTTATAACGTGCGGTGTGATACTTGAAAGTTTCTTATTGTGGCTTGGTTTTCCTTATACTTTTTATCATGCATCCTAGTCTTTTGAAACTCTCAACCTTGACCTATAGACGAATTATAAACATACAATGAGGGTTTTTTATAATCCATACTTCTTATTGAATCCTTACTTCTTTACGTTGTTCACTAGGTGGCGCGTGGATATACATATGTACACATATAATAATAATATATAGATATAAGTTATTTCTGAAGTATTTTCACTTTTGTGTACGCATTTTTATTTTTTATGTCTTAGTTTTAAAGACCACTATCAGTGCCACCTATCCTACTCCGTACATGGTTGCCTGGAAGAGATCGCTTTAAGCGATAAGGCCGCCTATTGAAAGATTAGCCATAGTAATATTGTCTTCTTTTAATATGTTTGTACAATGTGGTCTTTTAAAGAGTTATGTATCTATCTATCGTTCCATCTGTCAAATCGAACAACTTGTGTAGATTTTGTTCAAAACAAATATTACAATATGTTGTCAGAGGAACAAATCTTCAAATCTCAAATGTATTATGATAAATAAATCATTAAAACTTTAGAATATTTTTTGAAGACAGAAGTTAGCAGTAACATTTTTTTATTTAATAAAAAAATGCATTTTAAAAATAGAATATTCCGTTTAGACCAACTTTCATAGAGTTTTAGACCTATCATTTTATGAGAGCCATCTATCGGTTCTTTTTTTTCTTCTAAAAAAGCCGTATTCACATACGCCAATTTTTTTACAACTTCTAGCCTATAACAACAACACTGGTAACAACAGGTAATCCAGAGAATCAGTGTGTGTGGTGTTTGTTTGGAATCTGTTAATGTATTCAGAAGTTATTTGGCTAATAATCATTAGTTTTTAACTTATTTTTTTATGTTAAATAGATCTACGATTGATCAGTCGCCTGATGTTAAGTTCGCCCTAAACTGATACATCAAGGCTTAATTTTTTTTTAAAGTTCATCTACATAATTATTTCTCCTAAATGTGACTTGTCTTCTTTTAGAAAATCCCCCTACACACATTTTATCACTTTGGAAGTGTCTCTCGCGCAAACTATTCAGTTTAGAAAAAAAAAAATTATATTAGAAACCTCAATATCATTTTTGAAGACCTATCCATAGATACGTATGGGTTTGATGAAAAATTTTTTTTGAGTTTCAGGTCGAAGTATGGGGAACCCCCAAATTTTTTTTGTTTTTTTTTTTTCTATTTTTGTGTAAAAATCTTAATGCGGTTCACAGAATACATCTACTTACCAAGTTTCAACAGTATAGTTCTTATAGTTTCGGAAAAAAGTGGCTGTGACATACGAATGGACGGACAGACAGGCAGACATGACGAATCCATAAGGGTTTCGTTTTTTGCCATTTGGCTATGGAACCCTAAAAATAGCTTTCAAGACAAACTATATAGCCGCGCGAGAGAGATAGGTGCGCGCGTTGAAAGAATTTGATCGAGATTGTTTTAGCTATGTTTCATCAAAATCGGTTCACCATACTTGTTGTCGGTAAATTTTAACTTTTCTTAACTTAATTTATCTGTAAATAGTTGTAAGTATTTTAATAAATTGAACTGGTCAAGTAGGTGGTTCACTGAATAATCGCATTTAAAGTCGTTTAAATAATAGCCATAGCTGTAAAATATTATTATTAATAGATGACCGATCTCAATTAAAACCAATAAAATATTGTCATTATTTGTGTATGATACTATAAGCAAGTCGCTTAACACTATTTTTGCGTTCAGGGTCACAAAGTCTAGTGGGCCAAATGGTCCAGTGACCCAAAAGGTCCAGTTGAATGTATGATTGTCTCAAACTTGAAAAAAGTATAGCTATGACTTTTTTCAAGTTTGAGTAATAAATATACCAATACCATGTTTCGTTAAAATTGGTTGGAAAATGCGAGCTGTAGTATAAATAAATAAATAAATAATAATAAATGTTTGTGGACATTTCACACAACACCATCTAGCCCAAACTAAGCAAAGCTTGTACTATGGAACTAGATGGCTGATAGAATACATATATACTTTTTTTTTGTAAATATATACATATGATACATAGAAACACCCAGACACAGAACAAACATCCATGCTCATCACACAAATGTTTGCCCTGGGTGGGGATTGAACCCACGAGAAGGCCAGTCTTGTAGTATACAAACATATCTAATAGGTACCTTTAAACGAGCAATTCTTGTATTATTATATAATCTGAATCTCGGAAACAGATCCAACGATTTTAATAAAATTTGGTTTGTAGGTAGACTAGGGGACAATAAATCGATCTTGCTAGGTTTCATTTTTAGTGAACCCTGGTTTGTTCGTATTTTCAGTCATAAAAAATCCGAGTGGAGCTCGGTCGCCCAGGTTCTAAACATAGATGAAAGCAAAATTGGGTAACTCTGAAAAAGAGCCTCTTCGCTTGCTCACTAAATTACAGTGGAAAAAACCAAGTTACAACTATTTTCAAGTTATAAAATTAGACAAATCCTTTTATAATATGAGCTAGAATAAGATTCTAACCTACAGCCAGCGTACCTACTAAGTACTCATCTGAAGGCCAGATAAAATAGCAATTTGCATATCCTGTGACTTAGAGTCGAAGGAAATGCTTTGAATTATCCGTTCACTTATAAGACTCATAAAAGTATTATTTTATTTCTGACCTTCTGATCATGGTATTCTTTTTTTTTAATAGAGCAAGTGCCTTTATTAACTACAACAAAACAATATACAAACTACACATACTTGACTAGCTAAATTACTACATAAAAAGCAAATCGATTACTTCAGACCGATAAAGGTCTAAAGACAATCCAAATGCTCAGACCCACTACCAGTTGGCAGCGTACCCAGCATGCTGCCCGCATTGCCACGTTGAATGGCAATGATTATGCGTTTGGCCCGATACGAACCAGCATTTTGGTCACGCGTCGCATCGATCAGGGGCTCAGATAATTTTTTGAAACTGAGATGAGCTCCCGGTCCCAAAGTTTCGACACCAAATGACTCAAATATGTAACCTCTACCACTATATTTGTTATTACTATTAAAATATATATTTTCTTCATTTAATCTAGTTCTCTCATAGATATAATATGTCTGCAAAAGGTGTCCACCATTTTTATTGCATTATGAGTAAAAATAGAATTAAATAGAATTATAATTGAGTATTTTAATGAATATATTTATCTACATGCACTAGCATTAAGCTTATAGCTCAATAAACAGATGCTTCCCATTATATACTCGTAAAACTAACAAACGAAGAATATATACAATATTATGAATTGATGACGCGCAGTGAATTTTAATAAGTTCTACACCAGGTGGATAATTTCTCGTGAAAATAGAAGTTACAAGCTCTGTCCGGCACTTCAACAGACACGATGAAACGAATACCTGAAATTGATAATGTGGGTGAAAAAATTAAGTAGACAGATATTATTGCAGACACAGAAACAGAAGGGTTCTAAATCAATCATAAGAATGACAAGACAACCGATTACATTATGAAATTAGAAAAAGACAATAGATATGATGAAAAGGATAAAGTTAATTTATATGTGCACGATCAATAATCAGATAAAATTATTGAAGACTTAGCTACGTCAGTGGATGTTGCGGACAGTGTATGGGTTTAATCGACAGGTGGACGATACTTGTTGAATGTAATTAACGGTGGATCCAGGGAATCTGGTTTTCAGGATAATATACTTATAGCGATGGCAAAAAATGTGGATATGGCAAAAAGGGATGATCAATTTGATAAGACTATCATTTGAAATATTTCTTTCGTAACACTACTTTTCAGTTCCTTTGACTTCTAAATTATTGGAAATAGTAAACCCTCTAAATTCCTACTACATATGTATTATTGTTATAATTTAGCAACTAATATTTCGGGAAAAAAACCCGTATCTCCATCAGATAATCATGATTAATGAGAATTTTGGTAATAATTTCGAAAAAGTACCCATCTTACATTTAATAAAACAAGAAAGGGAAAGCAGGATTAATATGTGCAGGGATCTAGAACTAAACGGTTATTGTATCTTGTAATTTAAGTGTTAGATAAAGAAGATACTAATAAATATTATATTTTTTATTATAACTTATTATTATCACTTTATTTTATTTCTTAATTATTATTATGTGATTTCTATAGGTACAAATAACTCGAAATAAATGAATTTTGATTTGATTTGATAAATAGATTTTAGTAGCGGTATAATGAAAATTTTACAATGGAAACTAACGTGGTTGTGACGACCTATGACGTCACGCGTGGCGCGGGCTTAGCTCGCAGTACCAGACGAGACATCCTTTGGGAGTGACGTCTGCGCTGCTCCTTTTGAAAAAGACCGCCGTATGCGGTTGAAACTATAGTCGAAGTTTTCGACTCAAAAGTAAACGTGAGTAACCCGTAATATAATAGATAGGTAACCCGTAACCCGTATAGGTAATGAAAATATTAATATTCACGGTAACATGATAGACGTAAGAATTTAAGTATTGTGATAATTACCTACTCTTGTGTGACCATCAATAAGATTGAAGCTGTAAGATTTAATAGGAAATTAAACCAGTTAATCGTGCCAAGGTTACAAAAACAGACAGAAAACCAAATTTATGTAGGTAGGTGCGTCAAAAATTTTCATTTTTGGAAGGTTATTTTTTTTTATAGCGATTAATATTTTATTATACATAATTAAGAACATAAATATTAATTTAAGTTGATGCGAACTTATTTTCACTGAATAATTATAATACTAATTAGTTATAATTTTGGTATTGAAATTTCCAGACAGTAGATAGAATATTAAATTAGCAAGGCCTTTTTTTGGTTGTTGCCGTCGCTAGTTATGCCCGCTTAACAAATTTTAACAGAAAACAAACGGATGTTTATTTTGTTAGTTACGAGTATTTCGCTCCACGCGCTAGGTGTATAACTATGAATGGTAGAGAATATAATTATATAGATGATCTAGCTATACTACGTCGAATGCATACACATAAGAAATTATGTGTATCTTTCTGTGGAAGCGTGTCCAAACCTTTTTCAACCGACATCCAAAAAGGAGGAGGTTCTCAATTCGACTGTATTTTTTTATGTTTGTTACCTCTGAACTTTCGACTGGGTGGGTGACTGGGTGACTTTGATGATTATTAAGCTATCGCGGGCCTTGAGACCGAATCCAGAAATTCCGTAACGAAAATAACCTAACACACCGCGCGTAAAGCTATTATGCAATAGCTTTACCGCGGCAGTCTCCGAGTGCCACACGTCTTTTTTTTTATTTGAAAGCTGGTGCTTCCCGTGTGGTCTCATTTCAATTTGGTCCAGTTCTGACAATGGCATCCATGAGAAGTCAGTTGATTCAGTTTTTTAAACTATAATTATTGTTATTATGCAAACGACACTGCGATATAGGGAACGCTTAAAACAATTTAAAAAAAATGTTGGTGTACGTACCTACTTAAGTATTCGTCCAGTGTTGATTTTCTTCGAGTTATTTCTTTCTTTTCAGTTTGAAGTCGGTTTAATTGTTTTAAGTTAGTTTTATTTATAAATTTTTAATGGTATTTATTATTTTGAAGTCGGTTAAAAACGGTCTTCAAAGCTCATCACCGCTCATGTCACTGTCTATCAAACAATAGAAATATAAGGTGTAGACACTGCCCTGCAGTTGCGATGAACGAAGTGAGTGTTCAAAAGCCCATAACTTGAAAACTACTGAACCAATTTTGATAAAACTTACAGTGACTCCTAAGTTGAAAGATATCTACTTTATACAATAAAAAAAGTTGAAAAATAAAAGAATTTTTTAAATACGACTTCTAGTTTCTGCGTAATGCGTGGACAAGAATGCAATCATACTTAAACTGGGCACACATGTTTAGAAGCTGGTATAGATTAACATATACAAAAATTGTGCAATTCTGACAATATTACAAATATACAGGTCGAATTGATAACCTCCTTTTTATTGGAAGTCGGTTAATAATTAAAAACAAAATTGACTTCAAAACTGAAAAGGGAGAAATAATAACTCTTCCAGGCAACGCTGTGACGAAGATATAATGTGTAGATGTCATAGTGATTGCTTTTGTATGTTATAAAATCACGCGCGTTAATCTCAATGCGCTTAACGCAGTGAATGGCACATACAAAAAGCTGTTTTTACGTTTTCCAAACGCTTGCAATATGTATATTTTTAATTTTGAGGTCTCCATCGAAACCTACATCTTGGGTATCATAACGGTACCACCGGATGCAGCACCACTGCCATCCATATTTCAAACAAGAACAAAACCAAGCTGATAAATGCACCCGCTCTGCCTACAATACTTACCTCACCACCTATAGTATCTATCGACAGAGGTTTCATACAGACTTTGTTCAAGTCGAGGAAAGTGTATTTAGTTTCATTTTATTTTACCCATCATTCATGTACTTTGTCTTACAGCAATATTTGGACAGAATTCATTTTCTTTATCGATCGCTTTTTGCTTTGGATTGCCATAACTACCAAAGTAGGTAAGTCTGGTAGGTAATATTCTATCGGGTCCATTTCGGCGAGTGTGCGCAAGAGCTTCACGACCTTATTCCACCTTCTCGGTCGGAAAGTCGGCACATTACCATTCATTTCTCATTAAAGTTCCCAATATTCGTACACAACGATTCACAAAGGTCCACAATTTTGATGCGCACTGCACATGAGTAGAACTCTCTGCCAAGACGGCAGAGAGTTCTACTCATGTGCAGTACTCATACTCTCTGCTTCCTGAGAACTATAGTCTTGAAATTTTCAAGGCTAAAGTGAATAGATATCTTTTGGATCTACGTGCTCCATCCTCAGCCACAGCGTCGCTTACTTATCTAACGATCATGCCTTATACATTTAAGGAGATTTAATTTCGATGCCAATTGTAATCTATAACCTCCTAATATATCATCATCAAAATTATCATCATTTCACCTTGTATCGATCCATTGTATCCGCTGAACATAGATCCAGCTCTTGCCTTCTGACTTAACGATATCGTCTCTCCATCTGGCTGGTGTTTTTGACCCTGGGTGTCCATTCTGTCTGTCTAATATATATGCTTTGATTTATTCAGGTGGAGACCACGCACCGGCAAGCGCAGAGTCGGATAATCTACAACCACAAGGTGGACTGACGACCTCATACAAGAAGCTGGAAGACGTTAGGTGCAAATAACATTCGGAACAGTCGGAATGCTCACATCCTCTCTCTCCTCTATAATATCCTATTTAACCCTTCTACCCCGAGCTACCTTAAATAACATTTCACACACTGGTCCTCTTCTCATTCCCTTCTCCTTAGATCAAAGGATAACCTTCTTTTTAAAAACTCCCTCAACACAACGCGTAACCTTTTATGGAAATTCTTTCGCATTCCAGGCAGTTCAGCTGTGGAACGAATTACCTGTGTCTGTCAGACGTGCTCAGTCGCTAACTGTTTTCAAAAATCAAGTAAATTTATTTTACTTCTCTAAGGTCTGACCCTAAAATACGTTGCTTCGGTACTATTTCTGATCTCTTATTTATGTAGGCACTTTTCGGATTTTCTATATATGTTTGAAATATTAGTATTTATTATATTATATTTATTAGTGTATATTATTATTTTTATTTGAGTATTTAGCGTTTAATTTTATTAGATTGTTTGTTATGATTATATTATAGCTATATCCAGTGTCTCTGCTATTGCACACCCGCTTTACTTTTTCTATGAATTGATCTCCATACCACGGTTGCCTGGAAGAGATCTCTTTTAGCGATAAGGCCGCCGGTTGTCACATTAGTTTTGTAAGTTTCTCTGTTTTGTTTTTTGTTTAATAGTGTACAATAAAGAGTTTATCTATCTATCTATCTATCATTCAAACAATCTATTAGGGTTTTGACAACCCACGGACATGTATTTCTACCATCAATGGCAACACATATCGCAGCTCGCATCACTAACATTTACTGTCCTATGTCATTTCAATAATTTGTTCAAGACAAACGTTTTTCGGTTCTGAGATTAGATTGTATTTGTCAGAAATATTAATAACATTCTAAATTACAGTTTAAAAAACTAAAAAACGCTACAAATTATTGTGGTCAAAGTTCATTACAAGACTTTTCTAACAAATCCAAATACAGCTATGATACGATGTTCCATCATTAAGTTCTAGTTCATTCTTCCGACTCCATCATCAGATCAGTTCGACAGTACAACATTATTGTATTGTCATCAGAACTACATACAGCTGCCAATTTTCATGACGATCCTCGGAAGATGGTTCAATTAGTTGCCTTAGATTTCATTACATACAGGTCGACCTAATAAAAGCGTGTTAAAAATAGTATGTTTTGCATACCTTATGATATTAGCTTTCATAGATGTTGCTTACATTTTAATTTCACATTGATACTTTTAATGTATATGCATTCTACATTCTAAAAATCCGTTTTTATTATTTGAAAAATGAGATAGGACAGTCATGCGAGCGACGATATGTCCATCATTGGACTTTTTATAGTGGAAATAATGATGATTTTTCGTCCGGCATGATGAGCAAAAGCCTACACAATAAAGAAAGCTGTCGATTACTTACTCGACACTTGTCTCTCGGCCATCGATATCATTTATTTTAATCATATAATCACATTAGCTTACAAGATCGATTGATTATTCGATTTCTCATCAACGTCGCTGATTATCGTGCACTTAGGCTGCAGTTACAAAGCATAATTTTTCGCATGGCCTCATGGAAACGGCTCTCACGTAGATAAATATGAATTCTATATTGTAGGCAACAAAGTTGAAATCTCGGATGCATGTAAGGCGGCGGTCGCTTTATCCCGCCGCCCGCGGCTTGCGGCGGCCTGTCGCCCGCGGCGTCTATATGCTATCACGCTCAAACAGCTGAACCGCCTCGGTAGCGGTCGCGCTCACCCGACGCGTGCAGCCGGCGGGTGAGCGCGACCGCTGCCGAACATTCCCGAACATAGTATATAGACGCTGCGGGCGACGGGCCGCCGCACGCCGCGGGCGGCGGGTCAAAGCGACTGCCGCCTAGCCGCGCGGTTGCCGCTGTAGTCACAACGCTGACGCGGATCGTGATATCTATATAGATTATATATCCTTTTTGCTCATCAATATCTTTGAAAATATAAAATCCCAGAATATACTTAAGAAAAATGTTGTAACACGAAATCTTAAGAAGATTAAAGACGTCTTCGAGTATATTTCGCTTTGAAATTTTTTTGAAAGTTTTGAGAAATAATATAAAAGGTTGTTTTTTTTTTGGTTGCAGTGACTGAACAATATATTATAATGATATGAAAACTAAAATAAAACAACAGATAATATAGAAATTACCTTGCCGCCGTAAAGAAAGTAAGACCAACAATTACAAGTCCGATATTCATTTAAATATTCTCTGATCCGTTTCAGATGTAACCAGTCCTACAATTCTGGATGCAATTACGATAAATAATGTCGCTTGCATTCTGATGAGGCTCGTCAGTGAAATGTAGATAAAAACTACGCGAATCAATCGTCGAAGATCGCCTTCCCACGGCTCCCTACACCTGTGCTTGCGCTCAGGTGAACGGAGAGAATGCAGGCTATACGCTTGAATGAGGTGCATTATTTATAATGGAAACTAACGTGGTTATTTTTCACATTTTCAGACAAAATTACGGATCATTCCAGTCAAATATCATGAAATTGTCATGAATAAATCACCCGTAATTTTACTCAAAAATGTGCGTTTTAAAGTAACATTTAAGCTCAATTTTTGAATAATATAAAAATCAATTTTGTGATTATAGAGATAATTATCTCAGGAAGAAGAAAGGAAAAAAATATCCTCTTTCTAAATAAGTTTATAAGTAATTTTCCAGAACACATTTAGTCAAATGCATGAGTGCGGAGAAGTGAAATAATAGATACATGAAGACATGTATTTTATTGTTGTGAGATTAAACTTTGTAGAAGTCAGGTAGATGGTCAGTCCCTCGCACCTAATTCCTTCGCATGCTCTTTACCGTCCAACCAGCGTCCAGTGCAGAATTACCTTCAATTATAAGAACAGTACAGCTAACTCAGCCTGCCTTCACTGCGGATAACGGGACTCCAGCCTCTCAGGGACGCGCGGGATCATGACACAAGTTACAGAAACTTGGGATAGGTTAACATAACATCGATTTTCTAGAAAGTAAATGAATATTGTTGGTTATAAATTCAGTACTCTAATTTAAAAGTCTTTATTGTATTTTTGTCTTTACTTAGGTCATCGATTATTATCGATATAAACGATATGAAACGAAAAAATATTAGATCGCAGGTCCTGAAAGATATGAAATATCCAAACAAAAGGAATCTGCATTTATTCAGATGGGCTAGCATAAAAAGCCTCGTATTTAATATAATTTACTTTAGAGTAATTCGATTGATTCAGAATTTATACTGAGTGATTTCGAGGCAAATTTTCCATCCTCGCATGGAACGTTTGCGTCGATGCCCTATGGCTTGTGAACTTTAGGAAAGCCTGCAAAAAGGATTTTAGGACTCTTTTAATAAGAACTGCTAAGGAGTGGAACGCTCTTCCAGCCTCAGTGTTATTTATGCACAAGCATGCTCCATCTCCAAAAAACCGGACAAGTGCGAGTCAGACTCGCCCACCAAGGGTTCCGTACAAACTAGTAGATCAAAGGTTTTTTTTTTTTTTTTTTTAATATTTTCTTTCATAAATCGAAAAATATACATCGTAAAAATATATAAAAACCTGTTTTAGCTTTTGCTAATAAAGCTCTTTCATATGATACCGCACATCATACGGTTAAAGCACTTTAAAATTTGGACCCTCCTTCCTTGCGTATTTTTTGTGATTAAATTAAAATGTACAGTTTTCGGATTTTTTCCTTTATGTGTACTCTATGACAATGCTTCTTGCCAAATTTCAAAGTTATAGGTAAACGGGAAGTACCCCATAGGTTTTGATTCCCTTGCGAGTGTTGAAATATGCGTTTTTGCGACATATTCAGTTGTAACTTTTTTTTTATGAAAACTGAGAAGTTTGATTTTTTCACAGCTCCAAGGGACAGTAGACTTGAGTATTTGATATGAATTTCAGATTGATACCTCCACGCGTTCCTGAGAAAAGGGGTCTTGACAGACAGTCGGATGGACAACAAAGTGATCCTATAAGGGTTCCGTTTTTTGCTTTTGAGGTACGGAACCCTAAAAATAAGAATTAGACAAAAACAACCATGTAAACGATTTCTTTTCTTTTAGTCCAGTATGGAAAATATCGGTTCCATTATTCATAGTTTTATTCGCGCTCAAACTTATTTTCTAGAGCTCGTCTACATTTTACAAGGAAATTGCCTGTCTCTAGGAATAGCTCAGACTGTAAGTAAGTATGGTAATTACAATTTTCAGTCAGTCACTCAGGATCAAGCCTTTTATAGCTAGAGATTACGGCAAGATTAAAGTTCAAGATCGATGTAAGAAAATATTAGCAATAAATAGAAATAGATGATTTGGTTATCTAGGTTTTTCCCCTATGCGACGACGTTTAATAAAATATTGTGATATCAATATTACAATATTTTATTTATATAAATAAACAATATTGTGATATTGAGTAAGAATTTTACAAGGAAAACTATAGAATTTCTTTTCTTTAAAATATATGGGGAAAACACGCGATATTTTTTTTTTAGAATACAATCAATCGACACTTCACATTTTAAAATCAGTTATACCATTTAAGAAAAATACACCCAAAAAATCGTATCTTATTAAAAAAAAGACGTGTGGCACTTGGAGACTGCCGCGGTAAAGCTATTGCATAATAGCTTTACGCGCGGTGTTAGGTTATTTTCGTTACGGAATTTCTGGATTCGGTCTCCACGCTCAAGGCCCGCGATAGAAGCTATGCAATAGCTTAAAAAATACTGATTGTCCCGCCAGTCTCTTATAAATTGGCCCGCTCATAAAAGCTCAGCAAAAACTAGATTTTGTCACGCAAACAAGCGGACGGATGCGGCGAAACTACTCGCCATTAATTGGGCCGCTTTTTCATTTCTTTTACTTCATCTCTTTCCTATTTTCTTGTTTTTTATCTGCGCAGTAATTTTAGTGAGCCGGTGTTATCGGCGTGTACCATCGGAATTACCAACCATTCGTATCTTGTATTAATATGTAAGTTA
The DNA here is from genome assembly GCA_947563715.1 of Lycia hirtaria. Taxonomy (NCBI): domain Eukaryota; kingdom Metazoa; phylum Arthropoda; class Insecta; order Lepidoptera; family Geometridae; genus Lycia; species Lycia hirtaria. The sequence goes on from OX387383.1 coordinate 3,852,213, forward strand.
GCTTGTGGTATAGTGTATAATATGCAGAATATTTTTGTAATTGGATCGCGAATAATTATGTAAATCAGATGGCGTTGTTTTTACATGTTGCAAACACAGAAATACGAATAAAAAGTAACGAGATTGACTCTTCACTCTCTATCAAAATTGTAAATTATAAAATAAATACTAATTTTTATTTGTATTAAAAGAAAAACAAAATATCAGACTCCAGAAAAGAGGTTTTTGCAGTCTAACCTACGATTTCGTTACCCTTGACACGCTGTTGAGTGTACGTTTTTTGTGAGAAAATATGCATAAAATCACTGTAAAAGTCTATACTAAATCTCTAAATAATAAATCTAGTAAAATCACGAATTTATTACGAAAAAGTTCGTTGGAGGTTACGAAAAAACGCATTTACACACATATACCCTTACCCACATACATACATACACTAGAAAAAGAACCCTCCTTCTTATGTACTCGGGTAAAAAGGGAGAAATAACATATTCTGTTACAATACCGAAAAATTAAATCCAAATTGGGCGTCTACCTAAATACGTAACTACCTACTTATATACTCGTACACCAACTGTTTTTTTGAGGTCGGTATCTGTAACAAACAAATAAGACCGTCAATTTTTATTACACAAAAGAACAGCAATATACATTATGTACACGTTAACTTGGGCGCAAAAGGCAATACAGTAAGGCAGTGGATTTTTGTAAATGTATAGTATAAAAATTCTGTTCCGTGCCTAAGTGCGAGAGTACAAAGTAATTGCTCGGACGTGTTTTGATACAGGATATATTATAATTTTATTGAGTAGATATTGTATGTATACGTATGTATATATGTAAACGTGTGTATAATGCAGTGTGTATGTGTGATATAATCTATCTAGGACTTGGTGATGGTTTAGGACCTGGAACCGACCTCAAATAATAGTTGGTGTACGTATCTTCTTAAATAGACGCCCAGATTTGATTTAATTTTTTGATATTATGTAACAGATGTTATTTCTCCCTTTTCAGTTGATTGGATAGTTTTTTGGAGTCGTTTTTTTTTTTTTTTTTTTTTTACTTACCGCCTAACCCTGTTACTTAGCGATTTGAAGCATTCTTTTTTATTTCAAAGAATATAAATACTTACAATTTAGTCTCACAAAAATGTTATAACAATCGGTTCAGTAGTTTGCTTTATAATTATATATTGCAATGTAATTGAAAGTAGGTATCATGTCATCCAAGGAAACGAAATTACGTTTTTTGAAATTGAACCTAACGATTAATGCCGCTAATACATTGGCTGTACAAATTAGGTTTTCATTTTAACCGACCTCCAAAAAGAAGGAGGTTATCAATTCGGTCTGTATGTTTTTTATACGTTTGTTCACCGATAACTCAGCCAATTGTGCATTGATTTTGATGATTATTTTTGTATTTGGTAGGTCATACTTCAGAGGTGGTCTCTTAAACATTTTATCAAAATTGATGTAGTACTTTGGTTTTTATAACAAAATTACTGGTAAAATATCATCCAAGCGCCTGTACAAAAGTGAACAGCAAGACTTATACATATGTATTGTATTGCGTATTTTGAAGTCGGATTTTTCAGTTTTTAAACAATAAGTATGTGAATTGTACTTGCTAGCTAGAATTTACAAACTTGTAACATAATTGTTGTTGTTACAGGTAGTACAGGCGGAGTAATTAATGCTATTAGTGCGTCCTTGCGGTGATTTCTATCAAACTACAACAAAGAGTGTAATCACATGCAAATGTAGTGCTATGAAGTAATCACTCGCTTCCGGACATTGAAAGTGAGAAATCGAGGAAAGAAGTCGTTTTGTAATCAAGACCATTGCTTTAGATTTTTTTATCCTTCTACATTTTTTTATAGAAGTGTCAATCAATCCGGAACACTAACGCTTGCACACTACTGCTTGGCAGTTGAAGAACTGACCGGTTAGTATTTTCCCAGGCAGATTTTGCATAAGAGCCCTATCAGTACAAGACACTCACTTTTTAACTACGAATTTAATTACGATTCATCTTATGAATTCGCCATGTCCGCCTGTCTGCCTGTCTGTCCAGTGCAGTGTCCCTTATTCTACGGAACGCTAAAAAGGGCCAATATAACGACAATTCGCACAAGACTCGGTCAAATCATTTTGGTTGAAGATGATATATAGAAACATACATTTCCTCGAAAAACTTCACGTCCAAGCAGAAAGTATAGGCAGTTTAGAAAACTTAAATCTTATTAAAGTACGGACGCCGAGCAGGAAGAATTTCATACATTGACCTATGATTACCTATCTCTGTCACTCCTGCGTGATTATATTGCTTTCGCGCTCACACAGGTTCAACGACCGGCACCCGTGCGATCGCGATAGCAATATAATCACGAGGGAGTGACAGAGATAGGTAATAATAGGTCAATGAGGTAATCATAAGAAATTCTTACTGCTCGGCGTCCGTACTTTAGTTTATCTTCAAGTTCGAATTCGGAGTCTCTTTACAAGATCGAATCAGAAATAATGAGATCCGTAGACGTACAAAAGTTACCGATATAGCACAGCGGATTAGCAAATTGAAGTGGCTGAGGGCAGGGCACATAGCATATAGAATTGATGGCCGATGGGGCCGAAAAGTTCTCGAGTGGAGTCCACGTACCGTCAAGCGCAGCGTAGGAAGACCAGCCATGAAGCCATGAGATGGCTAGATGACCTTATACAAGTGGCGGAAAGACGCTGGATGCAAGCCACTTCCAATCGGTCTTTTTAGAAATCCTTGGGGAGGCCTATATCTAGCAGTGGACTTCTTAAGGCTAAAATGATGATGATGAAGTAGTTTATCTTACAATATAGTTTCTATATTTTGCTTCAGTAATAAACAAAGCCATAATCTTCAAGTTAACCTTGCTCTCAGTAATCGCCTTAGCAGAGCCTACGCTAAGCAATTTGTGTCGTTTGAACAATAGTTGAGACGCGAGCATTGCTTGAATATGTATGACAGCTCGTTATGAACGTCCCGATTAATTGCAACTTGTTGCTCTGAGGCGTGCTTGTCATTTTCACACCTTGTTGAAGGCAGGGCTGCGAGTTGCGAAACCATAGCCAAAGATTTCTAGAGCGAAATAATCAATACTAATATTTTACAATCGTATCTAATTTTACTATGGAAACTAACGTGGTCACTCACGTCTGTTTTGAGCCTAAAAATCAACCTATAGTTTCAACAGCATTCGGCGGTCTTTTTCAAAGGAGCAGCGCAAACGTCACTCTCGGTCGGTGACGCGACGTGCCTCGCACTGCGACGTGCCGCTTGTGCCGCACGAGACGTCAATCAATCAATCAATAACTCTTTATTGACACCACATAAAGTAATAAGACAATAAACACATAAGAAAATGGCACAAAAGGCGGTCTTATCGCTAAAAGCGATCTCTTCCAGACAACCTTGGAATGTGTTGGAAAAGTTTATGTAAAGGTGAGTGGTGGTGTTGATTCATGAGATACTCATAGACAAATTAAGTTTAAGAAAAGAAAATAAGTATTTTTTTTAAATAAACTACTTTAACTTACTAAATAATAATACATACACAGATACATACATACATAATCATCGGTCAAAACGGACGTCATCGGTTGCAAAAGCGTTTCCTATCTAAATTCTTAGAAGAATAAAATTATTCAATCCAAAAAAAAAATAGGCAGAAGTATACGGCCATGATTTAGATTACTTTTTACCCGACTATGGCAACACCAAAATGAGTGTTATTATGTCAACTGTTATTTATGTACATATATAGTAATATGTTTATCTAATCCTATATAACTTCCAAATTACCTAACATAATCTGACAAATGACGTATCGTTTTTTGCAGTTCATTATGGAAAGCTATGCTGGACCACACGCGAAACTTACCGCTTAGTTCGAACCGATGATAACACAATGCCATACCTTCAGGCAAATAGTAGGGTGTCGCCGCTGTCCCGCTCGCACGCAGCGCCTTTTTTTAGATACTTATAAAATGATTGCAATTACTTTTGATAAATATTATCTTTTTAGCTTCATAAGTATAATATTATAATTTATTAATAAAATCTGTTATTTTTACTGAAATTTACGTGTTCCAATAATCATTTCCACGTTTACACATGTATTTCGGTTAAAATAACAGATATAAGAGAAATAGCTATTGTCAATACATTGTAGTAGTGTTCTTATGAAGCTAAAAAGATAATATTTATCAAAAGTAATTACAATAATTTTATATCTAAAATAAAGTTGCCGCGTGCGAGCGAGACAGCGGCGCCACCCTAGTATTTGCATTCATGGTAGGTATACCATTTAGGGCTTAGTTAGGGGTTATGAGAATCCATAACCCACTTTCAAACTTCTAACTGATTAGAATTACACAAAAAATTATCGAATCAATATCACTGACATGAATAATAAACAATAATGATTTCAAGTGAGACTTTTTGGAGCGTATAATTATGCCCTACAACATGTTTAAAAAGCTTATAATTGATAGATAGTAATCAATAAGCCTTTTGTTCAATGCGTACACGAAATTTTAACACACGTAGAACTCTAATAATGAACAAGCCGGTACCAAAATATCAAATAAATCAAAATCAATTTTACATTTCGTCCCCTGAAGCGAGATTTTTTAAATATTAAGGCGTGGCCCAGGACCAATTAGTTAGATCAAAATTGATTAGTGATTATCAAGTGTTGAATACGTGGCTAAATGGAATGGAAGGTTAGGTGTTTTGCTTAGATTCATAACGCTGCGGGTTCATTCTGAATAAAATCAACATTGATTTTTAGGGTTCCGTAGTAAACAAGATATCCTTATAGTTTTGCCATATCCGTCTGCCTGTCTGTAGCGTTGCTCAAATAATATTAGCACTAGAAAGCAGTAATTTATTATTTTCATCAATACTATCTGTAAATTGGTATTTCTGGCTAAAATGTCTCTTACTCGTAGATGAAAATAATGTTGCTAAGTTAGTTTGTTAACCTATAAAAAAGGCAATATTGTCATTGCAGACACATAAGTATTAAATTGATACTTATAGACCATTTTTTTTATCAGCCCTGTTTGCGTCAAACTATCCCACTGCTGGGCGCGGGCCATCTTCTCATTGTGAGAAGGGTAAGGCCATAGTCTACCACGCTGGCCAAGACCATACCGGACCATATCGGACCATACCACCTATAGACCATACCTCAGGTGATATCCCAAGCTGTTCAAATTGATTAACCAAGTAAATAAAAATTATGTGGAAAAGATAGTCATTTGTCTAGTCTTAAGAATGTATTTCTCCCATTTTAGGTTTTCATGACGTTTGTAAAACTAAACGTAACAAGTTTAAGTTTAGATAACTCAAAAACCCACGGCAAAGAAAGGCTGAATGCTGAAGGCTGAATGAATTTTGATGAAACAGCACAGGATCGATGCATATGGCATGATAATAAGAGAGCAGCCTATACCTACCCAGCTGTGGGATAGAAAGAGCTGATGAAGACGAATAATACTAAGCCTAATAATACAAGAGGTCCTCTAGGCTCTGGATGGTTGAGGGTGAAACCCTAATCTTCTCTTCATACGAGCCATAAGCATGGTAGCTGCATGCTACAATATGTTGGTTATATGTATAGGGCATGAATCCAGCGCAGAATTGAGGACATATAAAAGCTGGCTGGCCACCGAAGAGAGTGGATTAGGGAAGTATAATCCCACACAACACTATTGTACTCTTAAAGTGGTCCGGTATCTTTCGAGAATTTCCTCCTTAACAGAAAGGGCTTCGCGGTTGACAGCCCTAGCTCCGCACTAGTAGGAGGCAAGGATAATACCCACCATCTAATGGTATCACATTAAGGTCTCCATTGTTGGAGGTACGAGGTAATCACTCACCGTGAGCGGCGGCCCTTGTAATACCTACTAGGTACGCGGAAAAAGTACGCGATTATAATATTCACAGATTAATGTGCGCACGATTGTATCATGTAAATCGAATTGTTATGCCTTATCTTGATTTTGGTGTTGATTGTATAATTTGTTCCTTTGAAGTTTTTTTTTCTTGGTGTTGGCATCATGCTTGCACATTTGCCATTTGTCGAGTTTATTCCTTTGAAGTTATGGTTGATTGTGATATGACTTCTTTTTCATGCTGGCCAGGAAGAAAAAGAAAAATATGGAATGCGCCAGTTCAAGTCACGACGGTCTCAACTACTTAAATTATATTATTGTTTTTGTTGTTTTCTCATACACGGAACCTTATATAGGTACAAAACCTCTGCTCTTTATTTCTTATTACAGATGCTAGAAGTTTCGAAACCAGCTTTCCCATGTCAACTCAATTGATTCCCGAGAAGGACGAGAAATTAATTACCAAGAATTTACGAAGGATAATATTTAAACGCTTATCAAAAAATTTACTAATCACATTAAAACGCTATAAGAAAAACAAAATAAATCATAATAATTATGAACATGCCAATATGTTATATGTACATTGTAAAAGTAGGAATCATATATACATATAACGGCTAGAAATAAAACAGTTATGTAAAGATACATAACTGTTTTATTTCTAGCCGTTTCTATCCTTGCTGCTTAAAATTAAAGGTCAATAAATTTTAAGAAGCTTGACACTAAAAAGTCTTGATCAATTGAAATAAATCAACTATTCCTTTAACGTGACAAACTTGTGAATGCATTTTCTAAGCTTCTACACTATTAGGGTTCCGTACACAAAGGGTAAAAACGGGACCCGATTACTAAGACTCCGCTGTCTGTCCGTCCGTCCGTCCGTCCGTCCGTCCGTCTGTCACCGAGCTGTATCTCATGAACCGTGATAGTTAGAGAATTGAAATTTTCACAGATAATCTGTGTGTTTCTGTTGCCGCTATAACAACAAATACTAAAAAACAGAATAAAATACATATTTAAGGGGGCTCCCATACAACAAACGTGATTTTATGCTCATTTTTGCTTGCTCGATATTGATCACGGCAACAAGTAGACGCTTGAAATAGTCACATATTATTGAGTTATATTATTCACTTTAAAAAATTATTAAATTAAAATAAATTAATATTTAAGGGGGGCTCCCATACAACAGACATGTTTTTTGCCGTTTTTATAGATAATGGCACAGAACCCTTCGTGCGCGAGTCCGACTCGCACTTGGTCGGTTTCATTATTTTACAATATTCACGTAGAATTAGGTACATGTACACTGCCGCGGTGTATTTATGTAAAAAGGAATATAAGCAGATACATAAAAAAACCTTTGGACTTTTTATCACTTAAAATTGTCCCCAAATTCCATGGGTCTATTAGCGAGTTAAGCTCATCAGGGCCTCTCCAATATCAGATATAAGAAATCCAAAAGCAATAAGATCGCTTAATTTCATAACGCATTAAAATATACACTATTTTTAATGTTGATTATTTTGATGCACGTTCATTAATTCTGATGTACAATAATTTTTTCCTATTTAGGAAGAGCGTCCACATTACGCAAGAGAGATCGGATCGCCTTGGATCGCTATCAAGCTAAAATTATGGCAGCTTTTATATCGGAGCTATAATCCACGAATTCGAACCTGGAATGCATTACCTAAGGTTTTATCTTAGGACCGCCGTTCTAAGAAACGCCAGCAAAAAGTTAGGTAAATTCACCGGACGGTGATTTTTTTCGCGCTAAAAAGTCGTTCATCACATCTGAAGGTCGCGAGCTAGACGTACAAAGAATGCTTGTCTGCTGTTAGTTTTTACTCGAGGAGTTTTTGCCAATGTCATACGTGTACCTACTTATGGAGTCATGCTAAGGTCGAGTGTGTTTGGCTATACATTCGCACATTTGGTGGGACGGAAAAAAGGGGCATGTAATTGTTTAGGTAGAAATATATGACACGTTCTAAAATTTAGATAACTGTCAAAGGATAATATTATCATCTTGCCTACTGAGATGTGATTCTTTGTCTAAGGTGTAAAATCTACATATAGAAGGTACGTATTCACTTTGACCTCGAAAAGATCAATGTTGCCTTCAGTAAACAAGGAAGCTGCTATTTTGATCCGTTCTCATAGCTTTATTTGAAATATAGAATTAAACAATTTAGAAGGACTTTAGGTAAATCAACAGTAGGTGAGTGGTAGTGGACTTATTGTATTGACCTGTAGCAGAAAGAAGATCCCGATTAATCCTAAGTAATATTAGCAAAACGAAAGTAAATCTGTCTTTTACCTTCCTTATATTATATTATATTATATTATTATTATTATATATTATATTATATTATATTTTCACGATTAAACAGCTGAACTGATCGTTATGGAATTTGGTACAGAGATAGCTGTGAACCTGGAGACGGACATAGGATAATTGTAATCATCATCATCATTATCTTGTTCCCTCACTACGTGAGCGCAGCTTTTATTATAAAAGCGAGAGTAACTTAAAAATAAATAAATATTTGTGGACATTTCACACAACACCATCTAGTCCAAACTAAGCAAAGCTTTTACTATGGAACTAGATGACTGGTAAATATAAATAAATAAATATAAATATAAATATTTGTGGACATTTCACACAACACCATCTAGCCCAAACTAAGCAAAGCTTGTACTATGGAACTAGATGGCTGATAGAATACATATATACTTTTTTTTTGTAAATATATACTTAAGATACATAGAAACACCCAGACACAGAACAAACATCCATGCTCATCACAAAAATGTTTGCCCTGGGTGGGGATCGAACCCACGACCTTTCAGTTCAGCAGGTAGACGTAAACACACTACCAACTGAGCCACAAGGCCAGTTTTCTGTCAGTCTACTTAGTCTGTTTGAGACCGTTTCACGGCTGAACGGATAAACCTATCGTTATCAAATTTGGCACAGGAATAGTCTAGAAAATGGAAAAAGACATAGGCTATGTTTTGTCGTCATCGTCATCATCACCATTTTTTATCACTATGCGAGCGAAACCGGAATATCTCTAGTGGTAGTCTGGTAGTGTAAGTTCATGTCGTTTATATGAACATTCCACAAAGTGGAGGATCCACTAATATTGACAGACTCTCTATACGGTGGTGATCTTCAGAGTTTTAAAGTGATAGTAATGATGATACATAGCACAGCGGATTAGTTAGTTAAAGTGGCAGTGGACGGGGACTTAGCACGTAGGGCTGATGGCCGATGGGGCCGAAAAGTTCTCGAGTAGAGATCACGCACCGGCAAGCGCGTCATAGGGAGACCTAGCACAAAATGGACAGATGACTTCGTACATGGCAGGAAGACGATAGATACAAACTTTTAAGCGGTCTTTATGAAAATCTATGGGAAAGACCTATATCCAGCAGTAAACTTCTTGAGGCTGAGATGATGATGAGTTACGATGATAAACAGGCTCAAATCCCAACAAGGAGCTTGAGAATTGATCGAGAAGAAAGTATATTTTGGTGGTAGGGAACTTTTTGATGTCTACCTCCGACTTCCTCAAATTGAAAAGCGAGCATTGATGAATAAAACAGTGAAAATAAATATTAATACAATTTTTTGTCACTTTTTGTTGTCATGTACATAATATTATGTAACCTCGTGTCACGACCAAAAACATGGACAAAATGACGCAAACTTACGTGAAAATATTGTAATTCTGTAGTTTTTATCATAAATCTAGTTTCGCAATTCGACATTGACGATCGTAGAAGCTGGCTTTTTATTCGGATCATTATCTCTGAGGTAAGAACGCACTCGGATGCAAAACTTAGTACTACGTAACACTACACTTAGTACTACGTTACACTACACTTAGTACTACGTTACACTACACTTAGTACTACGTTACACTACATTTAGTACTACGTTACACTACACTTAGAGAATACAATCCAGAATCCCGAAAATCTGGGATTCCGGATCGTTTCCTGGTCCTGAAAATCCCGTTATGTGACTCAGTTAATCCCAAAATATTACTCATATTGTTCTGTTTATATTGGTACTGTTTTGAGGGGACTTTTGCTTTTTGTATTTATTGACAAATAGAAGAAGCATAACATGTACTTAGTATAAACCTATTTATTGATGTACTATCGCAATCAAATCAAATCAAATCTGTTTATTTGTAAGAATATTGTCATATAAAGATGTTGTAAGTACAATATTGTGTCTCAAATATTCTATCTTATACCTAAGGTGTACAAATCTTAATAGATAGCATCAGAATATTTTTTATCTAGACAAATTTAATTTAGGGTGTTTTAGGTCACTTTCAAGATTCTAATTCGCCTTCCGATATAGGTATAATTACCTATGTATATTTGTCTTTTCCTAGTACATTATATTACAATTCAGGTTGGATAGATAGATAATTCTTTATTAAAAACCACATAATATTATTAAGGTATTTATTGTTAATTATATTATTTTGTGCCCTAATCGTGGGTGACGTCACAGTCGCGTCGGTTCCAATGGAAGACCAGCGCTGGTTGTTTGCACCCAGCAGGATTAGCAGGATGCTGAGCTGGAACCGATTAATCGGTTCCAGCTCAGCCGATTTGTAACTGACATATCTGTTTGTAGTTTTATTATTGTTATGTCAGGTATATGCATTTAAAGTGGCATCAGGAAGACGCTGGACGCAATCCGCTTCCAATCGGCCTTTTTGGAAATCCGTGGGGGAGGCCTATGTCCAGCAGTGGACTTCTTATGGCTTAGATGATGATGATGCATTTTGCGGTTGTGTCTTTCACAAATAAACTATGTCTATGTCAGTGGTTTGCCTTCAAATATAATTTCGTGTCTTCTCATCGCGATAGACATAGTGGGTACCATACCAGCGTTTAAGCTTCAGCTGACCTTACTAGAACAGCACAATAATTTAGTTTCGCTACATGTCGGCTAGTGTTTATATCCGAGTTTTTCTCACGGTGCGCGCGTGGGAGTGAGACCGACTCTAATCATGTTCTAAATTACTGTTTAGCACTTTAACATTGAGGTGCTCGTATGAAAGGTAGCGTTTTTTATTTGATAAGCTAGACGTTTGCTTACAGCTCGAACCTACGTGACTGTGCTGCAAGCCGCTACGTACGCGCTATTTCAACGCTTGCTTAGCGTACTTTGAAATAATTATAGTTTAAATAATTACAATTTAAAAAACTAAAAAACACGTTACAAATTATTGTGGTCAAAGTTCATTACAAGACTTTTCTAACAAATCCAAACACAGCTATGATACGATGTTCCATCATGAGGTTCTAGTTCATATCTTCCGGCTCCATCATCAGATCAGTTCGACAGTACCACATTATTGTATTGTCATCAGAACTACATACAGCTGACAATTTTCATTACGCTACGATCCTTGGAAGATGGTTAAATTAGTTACCTTAGATTTCATTACATAGTTAGTTAAGTACATACAGGTCGGTCGACCTAATAAAAGCGTGCTAAAAACTGAAGCAACTGACTTCTTATGGATGCCATTATCAGAACTGGATCAAATTGAAATGAGACCACACGAGAAGCACCAGCTTTCAAATAAAAAAAGAATCCTCAAAATCGGTTGACCCAGTCGAACGTTATGAGGTAACGAACAAATAAAAAAAAATACAGACGAATTGAGAACCTCATCTTGTTTTGAAGTCGGTTGAAAACGCTTGTACCTGCCAAAAAACAGGCTCAACTAAATAGATAGCTCGGATGAATGTTAACGTAATTGAAATTATTTATTGCCTAATTGAAATTATAAAATTATTTAAGTATATTTACAAAAGTAGAGTGTTGAATATTAAACTAAATAATCAAGAAACAAGAAAATGACCTCGCCGCAAATGGTAATTTCCAACTGTCTTGACATACCTACTCAAAACCTTGTTTTATATAAATCTAAAAAATTCTACATTGCCCATTTCAAGTGAAAAGTCACTCTTATCTCTCTACCTTCAATGAATCTACATAAACTTAAAAAAACGCATAAATCACGTCAAAGTCTACACGTGAAGGGTGCCGACGACACATTTGATGCTATCTCAAATACAAATATGCAAATTTAACAACAAAAATGGTAAAATTATGAATTTACAGAAAATTATAAGCAGCTGCCATTATTGTTAAGGAAATGCGATTGTAGCGCCTGCGCTTAACTGCGGCACGTTGCTGTATTTACAACAGCGTCAATCAAGATTGCTTGCTTGCTTGCTTGATTCACGCGTGTGAATATAATAACCACTAACAGTAGACCTCTAAGACTCACTCAAATGTAAGCTACGACGGTTGTAGTTACACTAGATTTTAGACTGGTTAATGAGAGCCGCCGCTTTATGGAAATAAAAGCGTGTGCGAGGTCAAAGGAAATTGGATAAAGTTTGGTTACATATATGTTTAGTAAGTAAATAATATTTATTTATATTCCTAACCTTGTAATAGTGTTTGGACATTAAAATTAAATATGGTAAGTATACAAGTACTTACCTACTAAATGCTGCTTCTTTGGAATCTAAAATTACTTTTTTGGGCGCTTACAAATTATTGAACCAAATATTTAATGGATAATTTAATATAATTTTTTTCTTGTTTACAATGAAAAAAGTACATAGATAAAATTAAAATTATATTTCGGCTTTCCATAATAAAAATAAAGTCAAATATTTTACAAATAAACTAAAGTGCTGCCATCTACTAGAAATTTTAGATACTATGATATGATGTGACCACGCTCTACAACGCAATAAAACTATAAATGTAGTGTGGAGAAAAAACAAAGGTTGCGTTGCATGAAGAGCAACTTAGTCCAAGAAACTATCACTAGATGGCAGTCAAACTTTATGTAAGAAAGGCATGTGGAATAATAATAAACATACCTATTTATTTCCGTGAGCGTAACTTTTTTTTTCGACTGCGCTTGACTCATAATTTCCCGTTGATGTTTTATAAACATATTACATACCTAAAGATCCTCTCAAATGAAAATAAACTAGATCAAAATCAATTCATCCATTTGAGAGCTACGATACCACAGATAGCGAAACAAATAAACAATAATTACACACAAATACTTAAATCAAACTTATATTATCCTTCTTTTTAAGTCAGTGGTTAAGAAGGAGGATTTAAGCACGTAAATAATAATATGTTCATCTGTACAGTGTCAATAATTCTAGTAAAAATACTTGTTTATTATTACAAAAAACGTTTTTATTTTTGCGAGAAATGTGTTTTTTTTTGTTTAAAAAAATATACCCTATGACACTCAGGGAGTGAAGACGAATCTAATGACACTTCGCACATCAAAATCGGTCAAGCCGTTTAGACTATAGGCGATCATAAAGAAATACATACATACACTCGAAAAACATAACATAACTTCTTACCCAGTCGGGTAAAAATATACCCAATGTAAAATAAGTATGTAGAAGCATTATTGGAAAAGTCAAAATTGTATTTATTACAATCACCGTAACCCTCGATAGTACATAAGTGCCTGTATTCTGCAAATGATTGCAAACAAAAAAAAAAAAAAAACTCGTCGAAACATCAAAAGCGCTCCTAAACGGTTCCACGGATTCTTTGACAAAATTTAATGTAGCCTCAAGTTGTTTGAAAAAAAAAAACTGTTTACATGCGACCGACAAGTAATTTATTTTCCAAGCTATCAAAGAATGTTCGCTGCTGTGAAGAAATCGTATCAAATTGTGATGTTTACCCGAGACGCAACTTAAAAGGTAATTTTGGGGTCGTTCGCTTTTAAGTTACTAAATATACGTGCATAAACATGAATAAATATGGAGAATAAGCTATGGGTTGAAAAAAATAAAATGCCACCATTTATGTTTGCATTTTTTCTTACAATATTGTTATTTGTATTTTAAATGTGTTAATTAAGCCTTTTCGTTTGATAACCAACACGACACTTTTCATTTTTAGGGTTCCGTAGTAACTACGATAAAATTCCTTATAAATTTGCTATGCCAGATGTGTTCTGTGATACGTTAAAAATTCCGAAGTAAAATTTTCAAAATTGTGAAAAATAGGGCTGGCACTCCATTAATAGATACAAATAGTAAGATTTTAAATCTCATAACTAACTATGTAGTAGAACTTATTCAAAACTTTTAATGAAAACTATTTTGAGCACTCTGGGATCACAACTTTTCAAGATACAGCGATAAATATGTACTTAGATTACTTAATTGTTACAGAACAGACAGACGGTTATCTACCTTTTTACGTAGATTGAGTGAGTGAGGAGATTGAGTAGTATAAACAAACAATACTTCCGAAGTGTTTTTTTTTATTACAGCTTTAGCTATGGAACCCTACCATATCCTTGTCATGACACGGTCTTGACCACTTTATTTTTTTAACCAAGATTATGTTTCTCGATTTCAATTACTTTTATGTGTGGTCTTGAATTTGTTTCAGCTACCTGATATATAGAAGGGAATTATGTTAATAGAAATTTTAAAACATAACTTTTATTGAAAAAATATTTTTTTCTAATTGAAGTAGGTACTCGTAACTCTGTATTTTTAAATTACACGTAATATCATAATATCACATAATATTTTTGTCATAACTTATTATTATTCTATTCTATTTAATATCTAAAGAGCTTTTCGGATAGCCACGCGTTTTAGTAGAATTTGAATCACAATCATTGTTAGGGGAAAATTTAAAAATCTGCATAAAATGTGATATTTTAATTGTTTTAGTGCCTACCAAAATTATAACAAAGCCCTCTGTATCGAATATCACAATTTCCCCGACAATCAATAAAGTTTTTATTTTATAAAAGCTTTTAAAATATAAGTGGTTGGTAAAATGTGTCATTGTTTTCAGGGTTAAGGAATCAAAGCACAGCGCGGAACGGTTGACGGTTCAGAACTTTAGCGCGGCGCGCGACGTGGCGTGGCTTGGGCGAGCTTTCAACACCACATATGTAAAGAAGTTGTTTGCATTATTATATGTCTGAAAATTCGGTTTCATCACACATCGTATTTAAACATCATTCTGAATTAAATTAAAAATTATCAAAGTAGGCAAGTCAAACATGGGTCCATATTTGACCCATTGATACATGCGAACAAATGTCTGTCAAGTTTGATAGCTGTCATTCGAAATAAAGATTTTAAAATATAGAAAACAAGAAACTTTGTCATTTTGATTCAGTACTATTTTGATTTTGATACACTCCATCGTATTAATCACAAGCCAATTTTTAACAGACTTTGAAAAATTGTACTTTGAAGGATTGTATTTTTTTCTGTCTTTTCTTTTATTTGGGTGGATATATTTTCGGATTGATCCCATAGAAATTTCATCAAATTCGGTCGAAATTGCGTATCTGAAGCATTATAATAAAAATACTAATACTAAATAAATAATAATAATAATAAATATAAATATGAATACCTGAGAGAGTAACAGTCCTAGATTTTAAAATTTGAAATAACAAAAAACAGAACTAATTTTAATAAACGCTTGCCATAAAGTTCTAGAGCGATGTTCCTTTTTCCAATTCGCTTGGAATTGTTCATTTCGCCGCAGTGGGTGCTCACACGTCGTTTTTGCCCACGCAGCTCTGTAGCCTCCGCTTTGGCGCCAAATTATTCGCATCTGGCGCCGGACTGCGTTGTTATTGGATGTATTCGTTATTTTTTACTGACAAAGCTTTAGATGTTTATTCGAGAGTTTTGCACAATTTGGTGGGAATTGTCGACGTTTTATAATAACTATTTATGTGAAGTATTTTATTCGCAATTTCAAGTGCTTAGAATAATGCGTTTTATATGCGTTTTAGGCGAAAAAATGCGTGTGTCTCAGCTTAAGAATTAAAAAAATGATTTTATTAACTAAGGTTACTTACCTAAACCAAAACGTATAATTTAAATTACTTGAATTACATTAAAAACAAACCATGCTGCAAGCATTAACAAGTTGAATGGCAACGCTTACGTTTGGACTAGATGGAGCACCAGCAATTTCATCAGGGAGTCAGATTTCTTTTAAATCATCAGCTTAACCCAAAAAGTCACAGGCTACCGCGTGGATTTCCAAAACTACCGATTGGGTTTGAGCCGATTGAGGAAAGGTAAACTGACAAAGAGATAAATAGAGTTTCGCTTTTATATCTGCAATATTAGTATCTCGTTTACAAAATAAAAAAAAAAAAAAACATCAAAGTAGTAAATATGTCCGTTTCACACGGTCACACCACTCGAAACCCTTCGCTTCCGCCCTAACGTGAGAGGTCCTTGAACGCGCGAGGGCGGCAATTAAAAACGGTCGCATCTCTTTGATCTCGGACGTCAAGTGCACCGCCGAGAGAAATCTGGGTTCAAGTGGAAAACAAGCTGGAAAAGTTGGTAAGCGATACAACTAGATACATATTATATACATAAGTAGTTATTCTGTTTAGTTGGTGTTACGAGGGGAAGGATTACATGTAAATAAAAATAAATTCTTTTAATAAATTTTTTATGTGAAATTTCTTTAGCGGCGTTTGGCATTTTTGGGATGGGTAAAAAAATTAAACTCGCGTCAGGTGGTACGTGTCCTGATTGAAAATTCGTAAGACGGACGGATTATAGTTAGAAACCTATACTAACGTTCTGCATTTAAAGTTCATTATTGTATGTACAAGCGCCGTACACGAAGCGTTAGCGTACTTTAAGAGTGTACAGCGCCATCTAGTACGTTGTTATAGAACTAACTTTATCATATGAAGTGTTCATACAATAAAGTTAGTTCTATAACAACGTAATAGATGACGCTGTATACTCTTAAAACACGCTAACGCTTCGCGTACAGCGATGACAGGGTTGTTTGTAAAACACAATATCTTTGGTCAAATCCTTCACGAGTGAGTCTTGTTGCTATTTTATTTTTTAGTTTTCACTTCTGCCGGCACAAGTGCAACCGGTTGTTTTTTTTACACTAGATAGGTCTACGATTGACCACCAACTTTTCTGATGTAAGGCGACCGTGATTCCCAGGATGGAGCTCGTCGATCTAGAAGATATATATTCACTTTAGCCTTGAAAATTAATAGGTTGTAGCCCTTAGGAAACAGAGAAAGTGGTGAATCCCATTCCTATGCGGATTCCATTTCCATACAGGACTAATAACGTAACCTGTACTAAATCAAAAAGAGGTTTTTATAAATAACTTTTAGAATGGGCACAACTCGAAATTTGCGAAAATTAAGCTATTCCATACTTTTTGTCGGGGTCAACGAACTATTTATAGGGAACCGCTGATACTTTGTCGCTATTTTTGAGTTGTGACCACAGTAAAATTTGTATATTATAATCAGTTGAATAACGTTCTTTAGGTTTAGTAAAAGTCACCAGATAACCCTGTATACATTATCTTGTTATTATTATTTTTCATACTTTGCGATGTATAAGTATAGTATCTATTACTTATCTTGTGTAGACACTTACGGCTTTACTGAAAAACGTTACTTAACTTTAAGCAATGCTTAACATATTTTGTCATCTTCTGGCTGACACGTAATAACACTTGCAGAAAGAAGACAGAGAATTTAAGACGTTTGTTAAAGTTAAGTAACGTTTTTCGGTAAGGCCTTTAGTCGTGAAAGTTACAAACAGGCAGAGATAGAGAGAGAGAGAGAGAGACAGAATTACTTGCTTTCGATTGTATGAAATGTAATAAGGTGATTTACTGGGAAATACATGGATGTGAATATATATATATTACTGAAAAGCACGTACAATTTCCCACAATTCAAGCTTTTATAGTAAGATAACAACAATCAGTTTTCGAAAAAAAAAACAAGAAATTGCGTCCATTTATTCGATGATTTTGAGTGTTTTACACACTGAAGTAACTACAAATTTATACACACCTTCGTAGCCAAAATGGTAAAGGGTCCAAGGTACATATCGGAATAATGCGGGTTCAAGTCCCGTCGGATGTGTGTAATTTTTTAACGGTCTATAAATTTGCAGAATGCTACTATTTACATTAGTTGCCTGGCCTAACTAAAAATGCAAAAAACTGTGTTAAATCCTTGAAGTTATACTATAACGTACTTGTATTTGTGTGTCCTTTACCTTTATAAGCACTTTATAAACACTCAAGTAACAAGAAGGCAAGCCAAATACTTGCTGGCCACAAAGAAATGATAAATAGATTACACTCACGCGATGCGAAGTTTGTACAAGTTTAGTATGTTCGTAAATCGCGATCGCAACTGTTTCAGGCGATTATTTGGAAACAAACGAATGAAACCACTGAAAATGGAATTAGAGTGAAAAGGAAAAGGACTATCTCCACTTTGGCGAAATTTTTTTCAAGATTTCATTGAACTACTTTGCCATCATAGGTTTGGGACACTCGGACAAACAGACAACGCGAAACTATATGGGCCTAAGTATATTTATTACGAAAGCCTAAAACGATTCTTCCACGTTCCCCACAAAAGCCCGAATGGAACTGCTTACCGCCTTTGACCGCCTTCTTATTACCGAATTAATATAATCTAGATCTAAGCTCTTTCCTCCAAAACCGGTAATGACTTCCACTCGAAATCCTCCTTCGATCTAAATAAAATGTCACTTCCTCGCTCGCACAATTTCCATACGCTTTGAATCTTTAAAAAGATAATTTGAAAAATGCGCGCTCGCCATGTTTGTCGTGGAGGAAGCGCTACAATATCGTTGTTCAAACACGACGTAATAGGAAACATCTTGCTTCCGTCGCGGCATGAGTATACTTCGCGCTTGGCTGTTTGCTCAGAACTCTTAAAGTTTTTAACACTTTTTAATAGCTTTTTTTACTAACTTTTATAGTTTCAACTGTCCCGGTGCCTGTAACAAAATCTTACAAGTTAAATTTGACCTACTTCTTTCCGATTGAGTTGTTTTGCAAGTACCTATTTGTAAATTGGATGACAATGCAATATCATTATAACATGGAGCTTCATCTGATGATGGAAACGGAATATAGGGACTGCAACTTCTTAATGGAAAGTACTAACTTGAGTTTGGATTCGTTATCTTTGTTGATTTGGATACTTTCCATTACACAAATACCTTCTTCTGCTCCATCTTCAGACCCTCGTTTGGTCTGAAGATGGAGCCGGCAGATTAATACTTAAACTCACTATGATACTGAAACTGAATGGATCGTACACTGCTGCAGCAGCAAAATTTGTGCACGGGCAATACATCTAGATTGTCTACCGCTTATTTATTATTTAGAATAATTACTATTACAACTTATTTATAAATCTTTTGCAGGAATGACAGATGACCTCATAAAAGTGGCGGGAAGACGCTAGATACAAGCCGCTTACAATCGGTCTTCATGGAAATCCATGGAGGAGTCCTATGTCCAGCAGTGGACTTCTTATTACTGAGATGAAGATGATGACCAAACATTTCTAGCAAATATTAAAATCGGTCAGTAAATAGCGCCGAACCAAACTTAGTTAGTTTAGTGGGATATTTTCTTCAAAAAGGGGTAAAGTTTGGTTACCCCTTTTTGGAGAAAATATTCCACTCAACAATAATTTCCGACGACAAAAATTAGCTATAAATTTGTGGAACCTATACATTTATCAAGTTTCGTCAAGATTTGATGAAAAATACGACCTGTACGCGAGTACAAACATACGGACAAAAGAACGAAAATTTTACTAGTTGAGTGAATAAAGCGAACGAACCTTCGTTCGCTTCATTCACTCGGTCAATAGGAGATGTTTATTTCTATTTTATTACTATAGTCTATTCTATCTGGAACACTATTGCTTGTCTGTTGAATAAATGGGAACGTGTGGTACTTCCCTAGGCGT
Source organism: Lycia hirtaria (assembly GCA_947563715.1). Taxonomy (NCBI): domain Eukaryota; kingdom Metazoa; phylum Arthropoda; class Insecta; order Lepidoptera; family Geometridae; genus Lycia; species Lycia hirtaria. The sequence goes on from OX387383.1 coordinate 3,872,059, forward strand.
ATTTAGCTCTAATAGAGCCCTACCACTACAGAATACAGATATATTGTCACATCAACATTCCCATTAGATTGTATCAAGATCGAATACTGTGTTTCTTGCGTCAGGTACTTGATTTAAGATAAACCTTGGCGGCACCAGTACTTATGTGCTATCTGATCGAATTTTCTTCCTATGATATACAAAGACTTTATATGCTGGTAATAGAATACATTTTCGCACAGTAGCAGTTTCCTAAACAAGCGCTGAAGCTGCCGGAAGTAAGGAAGCAAACACCGGAAGCGACTGATGCGAGATCTCGAGTAAGCTACGATTTGCTCTCAGGAAGTAGTTGATTTTAGGGTTTCATACATCAAAAAGAAAATAATTTAATCCATATAGAACAACTAGTCTGTCTGTTTGTCTGTCTATCAAGGACATTTTTAGGGTTCCATAGCATCTATGATAAACTCTTCTAAATTCATCATATCAGTCCGTCTGTCTAATTGTCTATGACATAGCCATTTTATTCAGAGACTTTCAGGTATATTCGGTAAACTGCTAAAAAACTTGTACCTAATTAATTATCAAAATAGTAATAAAATAGTGAAGGCACTCACTATTTGTAAAGAAGAGATGTATTTTTTTTTATTCTGTTCCTTTGTGTGAGTCATCCGTTGAAAAGGTATTTAAAATAAAGTTCATGTATATACTATACATACTTAAATTTAAGATGTTTTATGTGCGAGATTTAGACCGCCAAAGGTGAAAAAAATGTGTGCCCTCCCCTAACTTTCCAAACCATTGGATCCTCAAGTATCATTCAAAAAAATTACTCGCCAACTGGTCTGCTTTTAAATTATAGCACCAGCTACGGAACTCTACCATATGCGTGCTCGATATGGTCTTGGACATTTATTTTTCTTTAGTACAGAACCCTTGGTGTGCGAAACAAATAAATTCTTGGCGGGTTTTTGTAAAGAGGAAATAACTAGTTGGTGCTAAGAGCATTGGAAATAAGGTGTATTGAACGGAGTGAGCAAAGCGTGTTCATATCAGAACTGTTCGATTTTGCTTTTATTTGTGCGTATCTTCAGCATTTTCCAACAAATTTAGTTGAAACTTGATATTCTGGTTTTATGATTTTTAGAAATAGCCCTTATGGCTATTTTGATTTTGGTTCACACTACTTTATACTCAGGCTTATGTAAGATTCTTTAACAAATATGTGAAGAATGCTTTGAAGAAGAAAAAATAAAGAGACAAGAAGAGGATTCTGCAGAGCACATATTTGCAGTATAATTTTGTTCATATTTTGGATTATTTACACTCATACAGATCCTGTGAAACAAATTTAGGAAAAAAATGGGAGGTAAATAATTAGTCAAAACTATGTCTAGACACGGATATGGTAGGGTTCTGTTGGTAATACTATAATCTGAAATAAAACCATTTTGCAAGACTTGGCAATAACTTTGCAAGAACAGGTAGATATTTTCACTACAACGACTTATATGTTTTGTACAAGAAAATTATATTGTTGATCATAATTTTTGTGTAATATTTTCCAAATGTAATTTTATGTAGCACTAGGTAAAACGACTGGAATAAAAAGCAAGCAAGTAGTGGTGTAAACAATAAAGAGTTTATCTATCTATCTATCAAGTGGTAGGGGGGAAGAAAAAAAAATAGCATTAAAATAAAAAATAACGATATTCATAAAAAATAAAAATGTATACTTTGCGCAAAAAACCTTAAAATCATGAAATCATAGTTCAGAACGAACTATTAGAATTACATTACAATACAATTTTATTTTACATAGATCAAATACTTTGGTAAGATAATTTTATTTAAAGTTTATAAAATATATATTCTTTAATCAATACTTATCTTTATTAGTTAATTTTTATTTATCAATTTCAACAATGAAAAGTTTATTTCGGATAAATTAAATTTAACATGCTTGTAAGAAAAAACTATACTAATACGGGTGAAGATATATAAATATCTAGTAAATATATTAACTTATCTACATATAGGTACATTGTTATATAGCAACGCTAGTGAGGCATGCAAAGTTCGTGCGGTGTCGGCTTAACCTCAGTTTGCTAACCGCCTAATTGAATACATTATGTTGACGTAAAGGCCTCCGGAGTTTCATCCAATAATAGTTGTTATACATATAGTCTATATATACGTAAATAGTGTGTAGGTAGGTATATGCGGGGCTGCCGACACTGTTTCTCCTCAAACTTGCGGTAACTTGCTTTTGAGTAGATCACTCACGTTAATGTTGGTACATTCAATCTCTCACAATACACAGATATTTTCCCTACGGGGTAGGCAGAGCTTCAAAGGCCATTAGGCCATGAGGCAGAGGCAGCTGGCACATTCAATTTTTTTTCTTTTTCTCCCATATTCTCACATATTTTCCTTCATGCCTATTTTTCCTTACGAGATAAGCAGAGCTTCAAAGGCCATGAGGCCATGAGGCGGAAGCAGCTGGCACATTCTATATTTTTTTTTACTTTTTCTCCCAGTCCAGCATGGAAGAAGCTCTCACATTAGTAAAGCAAATAAGTGTATACCAACTTATTTTATTTCTGCTATTTTATTTATAAGTTGGCTAGCTTACTGTTCTTGGCAGTTTTACCAAATTAGTGATGAAAAATTGTGATGATAATGATGACGAAGTGTAGCTGTTTCCAGGTTCTAAACTGACTACCAAATTTTATATTCATCGGTTTAGCCGTTTGATTGGGAAAATGCAACAAACATAAGTACTGAGTTACTTTTGCATTTAAAATGTTAGTAAATAAAGTAAAATTAATCACTTCTAGATTTCTACCAAACGAGTATCCCAATCTCCCTACCTACATATTTTATCGTGCAGATTTCCAAATTGTGGAATACGCTCTCTCAGTGGTATAGTCTGACGGTGAGCGCAAGCCTGACAAGGATGAAAACTTATTGAAATAAATCGCATATTTTAAAATATTAAGTGAAATATTTTCAATATTTTAAAATGAGTATCGACTCCGAAGTCCGTACCGCGCATCCCTGCCGACGTAATAAGTTTACTCCGTACAGCGTTCCTCCATTCGTTTCCCCGCGCCAGATAACACAGTTTTTCGACTCGGAAACTTGAATTTGCGTAGAACGCGGGAGCACCTACTGGGTATCGTGTATCTACGTGAAGATCTCCTTCGACCCACTTACATTTACTATTTTCAGATAAAAATTAAGTGAAACCTTATTTCCTATAACCACAGACAAAGCTTACACGAAGTAAGGGCAAATTTAAAGTAATGTAAACTTATTGATACTCAATTATGGATAACGATTAGTTACAGTATGTAAAAAAAAAATACAATACAATTAGTTCTGTTTTAGTTCTCTATGAACTATATTCCGAGTATATCCCTCTCTATAGCTCGATGCGTGATCTAGAGTTTCCTTAAGGTCAGTTTACTAAATATTCAATTAAATTACTAACATCGCTTTCAGTCTAGTAAAAATAAATCCGTTTGTATGGAGCAGATCACAGTATTTGCAACTGGGGGAATCTTTGAAATTATGATAGGAAAATATTTAAAAATCATAGATCAACAATAATCCCCGATTACTAGCTGCGTTCCGCAGTTTCACTCGCGTAGTTATGAAAAACGGCGATGATTATGATGATAAGTAGCTTATGTCCGTCTCCAGGTCCAAAGCTATCTCTATACTAATTTTCATAACGATCGGTTCAGCCGTTTGAGCGTGTAGAGGCAACAAAATTAGCTTTTATAATATCATTATGAAATTGTGTCAAACGTATTACAAAATACCTGTATATTCATTTAAATAACAATATACTTAGGTGTCTTTTATGTTGTCACAAATCTTATTTTTACTAGACTATTTGTGTTGTGCTTTATTTATTATTTATTTATTTATTTATACAAAAACTATCAGAAACTTACAGTCTAACTAAACCAAAACATTTCTGAAGCACTTTACAGTCACTGTCAACAGTCATAGCAACGCAATATCTTTTCCATGTATTACTTGCAACTATGTAAGCTGGAAAATCGTGTAAAGTTATCAAACGAACGCCAATCACAAAGTTACAATATTTGCGTGTTCACAGCGTTTAATCCTGCCATTTCATCTGAATACCAGAATCCAATTATATTCGATCACAATCAACAGCATCGCATGCAGGTTGAACGAATGAACGAATGGTGTCGGCTGGAACGAACGATTCAACCCATCGGACCTTTATACGAATATTAACCATTCGAGCTTACAATAGCAGTACGTTAATATTTACGTACATACTAAAATATTATTGGTTAATATCATGTACTCTATTTTAGTGCACATTGAAAGGCTTAAATAGTAAAATAATTTTGATTTATTAATTTAACGAGAATGACTAGCGTAGTCAATTGCCACATCGAGTTTTTTTTCATAATTTTAGTAACATTGCGTGAGGTAAGCATGACGCATCAGGCACCTTTTCGCCACTTTTTTTTACAAGACAGACCTACGATTGACCACCAACTCGCCTGATGTTAAGCGACGGTGTGGCTGAGAATGGAGCTCGTGGATCTATACGTTTTCCGTCACGGGACATCCGACAGAAGCGAAACAAAAGGTAATATTGTCAGAAATACAAAATGAAAAAATAGGAAACCAACCTTTACCAAATTGAATATTCAACTCATACACAGAAATAACGAAGTATATATATACAAATACATATATACGTATGTATGTACATACAAGGGAGTCAAGAATGGTGACGTAGGTCTAACGTACGGATAAAACAGCGTCATGACATTTTCTGTCACGGCATACGAGTTGATTTTACTGCCCAGGCGCACGAATAGATGTTTTACACCAACAATACTCTCTAATACTACAAACAAAAAGTACTTACTACAAAAATATACCTGAAAGAGTAATAAGCAAACAATTTTCATAAGAATGCGTTTATCATAAACCATACTCGTTACAGAAGAAGTTACAACTACTCAAATAAAAATAAACCGAGTATTTCCCACAAAATATTCCGCGACTCAATAAAAAGAAGGGCTTATGACTAACTTTGCCCACAAATAAACCGATTGACAAACGCGAATGACTTGTTTTTTTGGCATCATTCACAATTGTGCCGTTCGCGAAAGTAGCCGTGTTTACAATGCCAAGAGAACTTTCCAAGAAGTTGAGCCCAAGTTACGGGAGAGTCGATCGCGAGTATAAAGAGCCATGTCTTATAGCCCATACAGACTCACGCCGAGAAAGCCCGAGAACCCCCGAGAAGCGTGAATGTGAGAGGTTTCTCTACGTCTCTTTCTCGGGCTCGCCTGTTCTCCGATCGGTGTCGGTATTTTTGCCCGCTTCAAAGGGTGTCTCGGGCGAGAAAAGAGAAGACTTTCTTTTTCGTTCTCAGTGCGAACTAGGAAGCGAAATCAAGTTTACGTGCGTGTTTATCCGTTTATAATAGGTATATCTGTCACCATCGTCTGGGTCTTATTTTGTTCTTTGCTTTTTATTTAGTTTTAACAATAATAGGCTATTGCACAAATTACCGAGGCTGCACAGTCGTCCATAGCGGGTGGAAGTGAGAACATAAGTGAGAACATAGTGAGTGTGGACAGTTTATTAAGTCTCGGTAGAATTCTCGACGAGACTTCTTGCCGAGACTTCTCGGCGTGAGTCTGTACGGGGAATTACAATACCAACGCAAATTTTATTTTAGTAAGTATGTGTGTATGCGTATAATAATTACATCGATTTATCTACGATTATACGATACGATGCTGGATGCTGGCCGCTCTTAACCGGTCTTTCTGGAAATCCATTGGGGGAGGCCTATATCTAGCAGTGGACTTCTTGTGGTTGAGATGATGATGATGATGATGATACGATACGATTGATACTTGCAACGCAGAATTGCATCTATAGTGTGTTTTCTCGCCAGCAAAATATCGAAAACACTCACTTCACTAGTAAGCCACTGCGGTGCGGCGCTCTCGCCGCAGTTGAATATAACAAAGTAGCTGTGAGTGGTGTCTGCTCTCGTACGTAAGTACATACAGCTCAATGGATCAAAATGTGTCCATTCATTTAAGAGCTACGATGCCACAGACAGATACATATATACATAGATACACAGACATAAAGATACACAGATACATACGTAAAACTCATAACACCCCTTTTTTTTTGTTCGGGGGTTATAAAGTTTTCTCTCATAACTTACGCCAGCGCCTCAAGGCCCCCCGTCCCTGCCACAAAAGACGCCATTCAGAAACCACGTCTGGGTACTTCGTAAGACCAATATTTTCTTCTCGAAGAGGGGATGGTACGTCTATAAATTTCTACCCTATTGATAGTTAGTAGCGCATTAGTTCTCCTTTTGTACTCCCGGGCTATTCAGTTGAAAAACTGGCGACGTCTATACCGCTATTGGCTCTTTATGAGACGTTGGAAATCTATTTACGAGTAACATTATTTAGATAGAAGTCCTCATTTTTATAAGATTTTATAGAACGAGCGAGCGAAGCGAAAAATACAAATAAAGGTCTCTTCATCGATTGGTAAAATTTTCTTTCATCTGTCCTGATGTTTGTTTGGATGTTAGACTCCTGTACAGGTCGTAGTTTTCAATCAATCTCAACGATACTTGCCTGTACAGGTTCTGTAATTTTATAGCTGATTTTGATAATATTTGAAGGAACATTGGTACTCTATTCTAAGCCAGAGTTTCTCGGCAACTGGAAGATCAAGAATAACTAAGGCAATAGAAGAACCGGTGGTGGCGCCCAATATCACAGGTAAAATAATTATAGTAAAAAAGTAAGAAAACCGACTTCAACCGTCTTTCCTATAGATATAATCTGGATGTATTGATATCGCGAATGAATTGGTTTCTTCTAGGTAAGTGCGCTCCATCGTAGATCGCAACGTCGCTTAACGGTCATGCGCAAGCCTATTTCTATATAAAAACATTTTGGGTCGCTGCGGCAACAAATGCGATACCATACAGATGCGTCGGTACACTGAGAAATGAATATTCCGCGAATAATGTGAAAAGTACCAGTTCGGTGCGTGAAGTTGTTCCGGCGGTGACGGATCGGACGTCAGCAAAGTTTCCTGCGCGCCGGAGCACGGAATTATTTCGTTAATAATAATCATTTCGGGATATTTTACCCGATTACGAAAAAAGAAGGTTATTTTTTTCTAGTGCATGTTTGTATGTAGGTATGTATGAATGTTTCTATATTATCTCCTACTGCCTAAACGGCTTGACCGATTTTGATGTGCGAGTTGTCATTAGATTCGTCTTCTCTCCCTGAGTGTCATAACATAGGCATATTTTGGGTATTAATAATGTTACAACTCACGCAAAACTTAATTTAAAAATGCGTTTTTTCGGTAACTTCAACAAACTTTTTTGTAAATAGTATGTGATTTAAAAAAATAAAAAAATAATGTTCACATGTATAAATTATACAGACGTTTTGATCATAATTTCTCGCAAAATTGCACACTCAACACCCTAATATACGCAACGTAAGCGTAAATTGCAGTACAAAAGTTACTCTTATGCAATCGAGTAGGTAGTCGGGTTTTGTTTTTAACCGACTTCCAAAAAGAAGGAGGTTTAATCAGTGAACAAACATACAAAAAACACACACACAGACGAATTGATAACCTCTTTCTTTTTGGTAAAACATACATACAAAAAAAACATACAGACCGAATTGATGACCTCCGTTTCGGAAGTCGGTTAAAAATACCACAGACCTTGCATCTGAGAAGTCTACAATCTTCTAAAATGGATGGTAAATGGTTTTCTGGTTCCAAATGTAAAATTCTTAGACCTCCTACCTAGCTCCTCCTAGCTTACTCACGTTTTTTTTTTTAATTTAATGTAGTGTGCTTGTATGCGGCAGACGCAGGGTGGCGGGAGGGTTGCGCTCCCTCGTAATATTAGCGTCTATAACAACACCTAATTGTTACCTAAACAGACAGCCGGAGGATAACTGCGTTACTGCATCGGGACTGCGTTCATATCTCCAGCTACTTTATATACATGTGGGGTTTGCGGAATTCCTGGATGAGATAAAGACGTACGAAGTTAGCTGGATTTCGTTTTTAGAACTATAAGTACGTTAATTGAAAAAAAAAATGAAAATGAAAATATTTTTTATTTACAGAAAAACGTACATAGCCAAAAAATAAGTGCCTGTTGGTTGCCTTACTAGGCGGAGCCTGTATCAAGGCAACCTGTATTCCTGATTACAAATAAGACAGTTTTCAAATAATTACAAATAGGTTACTTAAAAATACTAGTCATATTATTCATAAACATCCACTATAGGCTTAAAAGCAACTTAATAGTTAAAAATAAGCATTTGTGTCCATAAAAATGATTTTAAAAATTATGTTTTCATGTTATATAATTAGTGAACAAGTATGTATATTAAAAGGAAAACAAAATACCCGACCGCAGAAAAGCTGATTTTGCAGACTTACGATTTCGTTACGCTTATAGTATGCTGTTGAATATACTTTTTTTTTAAATGCGTAAAATGCTGCAAATTATTATAAATAAATAAAAACAGAATAAAATAAATATTAAATTATAAATAAATATTAAGGGGGCTCCCATACAACCAACGTTATTTTTTTGCTCGTTTTTGCTCGATATTGATAACGGCAACAGGACGCATGAAATATTCACTGAATATTGAGTTATATTATTCAGTTTAAAAATAAATCATTAAAATAAAATTAATATTTAAGGGGGGCTCCCATACAACAAACGTAATTTTTTTCCGTTTTTATAGGTAATGGTACGGAACCCTTCATACGCGAGTCCGACTCGCACTTGGCCGGTTTTTTCCGTTTTTATCTCAATATACGAATTTGAGCTATTAATATCACTAAGATTGACGCTCTGCTTATGTCATCAGGCGTTTGTTTCAGTTCTGTCTATACTCCTAATACAGTGTAATATTATAATGCTTAGCAAAGGGTTTTATGTTCTCCGTCCACTTTTGACACCCTCGCTACTAAAACAAATGACTATTTTGTATTTACAAATATCCACATCCCAGGGCTCAATCTAATCTCAACCCTTCCAGCTTGAATCCATTTATATCTAACACTTCATTATTGAAACCTGAGTAAAAGCGAGCAAATCAAACAGGGCATTCAACCAAACATGGTCTACACGGTATCCAGTCTGTTCCGATCCCTTCCGCAGTCATACCCACCCTCTGTAGGGTGCCAAGTTAAGGTGGTGGGTGGTCAATCACTTTGTAATTGGCAGAAGCAAGATAGCCGTGAAATGACGAGTGGCCCCTGACGAGGGTCTCGTTGGTTCGGGTTGGCGTCAGCTTGCGCACCACAGCATTGTGTTGAAACTGTAGCGAGAGACTCCTCTGCAGAGAAAAACAGTGTCAAAATATGAGCAGATACTGATTAAGGTAATTTAGTGATCTTCGCGGTGAGTTATGGCGAATACAAGACATTTATACGATACTAGCGGCACCCGAGACTTCGTTTACAATTCGCGTGCGAACCTAAACACAAAATCTGATTCATCGAATATCATACTAATTGTTGCCTTTTCACAACCAAACGGCTGAAGATTATTATCAAAATTGATACCGAAATAGCTGAGAACCGGAAGATGGATATATTCTTCAACTTCAACTCAACTTCACCGCTTCTCATCTTCACCTCGTTTCGCAACTAGGAACCGCAGTTTTTTCCGCGTTTCATTACATAGGTATTAAAAATCTCTATTCAAAAACAATAAAGCGAATTTCACAGTAAAAATATCTCTAGGAACAGCACTTACTCATAATATTTTACCGCGGAGCTCCGTGGGCCAATTCTTTATTCGGTACAATTGAAAGAACAATAAAACTGGGACGTGTCCCGGTATGATCATTTTTCTTACGCATAAATTACGCTTCGTACGTTTCTTTTGAACTTCTATCCCTTTTTAGAGTCCCGGTGAGTTTTGCGCGAAACTACCTATTATAAAATTCTACGCTTATTACCTAAGAGACTTTTAAGTTATTCTTTGCTCCTATCCTTCCTATTCTAAATAATCGTGTTTTCAAAAGTATTTCACAGAGAGGGTAGAATTAGTTTTTTTTAAATCGTCTACTATATTCATACCCTACCATGCCGTAGCCAGTTTGGCGGACTAGGTTCCTATATCTCGCACACATACCATCTTAGAAGAAACTTTAAAAAACATATATAGGTACATACCTATATATGTTTTTAAATAAGAGATGATTTTTTCCCCAAAATTTTACTACAGATTTTTTAGCGGTTCATTTGTAGTGTTGATAGTCTCTGAGCAAAATGGCTGTGAAATCCGGACAGACATACAAACAGACGGACATGGCGAAATTATAAGAGCTCCTCGTAGTTACTATAGAACCCTACGAAGGACATTTTAGAATAAATAGGTAAACGAGCAATTTACCTCTGATTCTGACAGGTGAAGTCAAATTTACCTCTCGCGACCCGAATAAGGATCTCAAGGGTACGGAACCTCTACACTGTCGCGACCACTCCCGCACTTGACCAGCTTTTTATTAACTTTTCGTAAAGGTTCGTACGAACCTTCGAACCTTTTTATTAAAAGGTTATAAGCGAAAAAAGATTTCACGCACGAGTGAAAGTGGATACTCGAGCAAAGGGCTTAAATTAATTAATTTGGGAAGGGATCCTTTAAATGATTTTATGTTTTCCGGGATTTCCGAGAACGGTAAATAAATAAAGAGTGTTTTGGCGAAATGTTTATGTGTATTTGTTGGCGACTGACGGACCTTCAAATACTTACAACTTTTGTAATGTTTTGTTGCTCGTGTAAAATTTTTGGCATCTTTGTTGTATCAATGGTGGCTTAACAATTTTTTTCTGGTAACGTATTAACGATTTTAGCTAAGAAAGATGTTCCCGTTCTTGCAGCGGCGCGGGCGTCGTGTGGCGGGTCGCCCTCTTCTCTAACATATGGTTGAGGAGGGCGATGGCTGGCACATGCATCATACTCGTTATCGGGTGCTTCTTGCGGGTCGCTGGTCTGCTCATGGTATACACACAATATAGTAATAAGTTAGGTAATCTAAAAAAGAAAAATCTTGTCCTCCCGTAACAATGTATGAATTTAGCAATATTTAGCAAAATTGACAAAGGTCACGTTTATAAGTGCACAATTGTGTTATATGAAATTAAGTGAACAACATAACATAATATCAGCTGAATTGGCGGTCAAGCGTAAACCTAACATGTATAAAAATTAGTGAATACTAGTATTTAGATAATTGGCATTTTATTTATTCAGAACTCCATATCTCGTGACAATGCAATAAAAATGTGCTTTCAAAGTGAATATTTGTCTGAGATATCTTGAAATATATGTTTGAGATATCTTGAAATGCATCGCGATATTTGTCAGGCTTCTTTACCAATTGTTGCGCCGGGAAGTGGGAAAGCTTTAGAATGTTTCTCATTGACTGCAAGTGGCTTTGAAATCGAGCAAGATATTCAAAATCGTTCATTTTACGTCCGTGTTGTGCCGCGTCGCGCCGTGCTGGGGATTTTATTCATTTTCATGGAATTGTTGCAGTTTTATTTCACTTTAGTTGAGATTATGTATTAAAAAACCCGAAAGTTTACTGTGTAGTTTTAAAAATATACGAGCGCGGGCGTGCTACGATGAAATAATTATAGTTTAAAGCTGAAATAAACGACTTAAAATAGTGACATTTTATTCATCATCTCTTTTGACTTAAAAATTCACTATTTTTGTTTTCAAAGTACTGTACTATTTGATGGGACCAATCTGAAAAAACTGAACATTCTTCCAAAGAAAAAAAATCCAATCGGTTTATAAATGATGGAGTTATGTGGTAACAAACATATAAAAAAACATACAGTCGTATTGAAAACCTCCTCCTTTCTGAAGTCGTTTAAAATTAAATATGAAGAAGAGGCGAAGATCAAAATGAGGATACTTACTCTTATTTAAATGAAGCAATAAATATTTTATGATTCGGGGCTTATTTTAAAACTCAATTTAAAAAAAAAAACGGTGGCAGACATGAGCTTAACTGTGACTTTATGGTCTACGATGGTGCATGCTTATTAAGAAGAAATAAATTTATTCACGATTTAAAGACACCTAGATTACATCTGTCGGGAAAATTCCCACTCAGGAAGCATATGTAGCTACTTGTTGAGTACAATTGAGCTTCAATGTATCTTGTAACGAGCGCTGGGGCCCCTGAACAGGCGGCTATTATCATTGCGCCCCGTACGCAAAAGGTGTGCCCACAGTACGCGCGACACGACACGAGTTATAACAGATCGGCGAAAATAGTGAATACATACAGATGCGCAGCGGGGCGGCGGCGGCGGAAAGCAACCGACCTTACCGTCAAATCCACGGCGTGTTACAGAATAGAAATGAATACGACTTCTGCATCTACTTACTACTGCTTTTTTTCTTTTATAGGTAAAAATATCCGACATTTGTATTCAGGACTTTTATTTTATTGTTACATCTTTAGCATCTTCAACGACTTCGTTTTCCAGATTTGTACCCTATAGCAGACTATGTTTTAAGGTCGATGCCCACTATAACGTGCCATACCGTAAACTCGCTGTGAACGTATTAGGTACCGCAGGGCTACTCTGGTAGCCCTGCTCTCTAGAACGTGTCAAAAAAGTATTATCCTCGTCAAAAGGGAAATCGAGGGAGAATATTGGATTTTATGTAAGTATGCGGAGAGTGTTTTCGCACCAAGAAATGAAAGATTTATAGAAGTATGCGCTGGGCGCATCAGGAAACGAAATTTCGTATTTTGAATCTAATGTTTAAATTTTTTAAACTATAAAAATTGTGATTATTATTTAAAAATTGGAGCGTATGATCCAAAAATGGTGATAAATCTAATGACATACCGCAGATCTAAATGGAATCAATCGTTTAAGACAAATGTACAGTTATTAACTTCTCATTTTTAACCGACTTCCAAAAACAAAGATGTTCTTAATTCGACTCTATAAATATATTTTTGTATATTTGTTCAGATTACTTCGATTACTTTTCCAAATATGAATTGATTTTGATGATTCTGATTTTTTGTTTGGTAAGCGAGAGTTTTAAGACCAGGAGGTGGTCTCATATTAAATTTTATCAAATCGGTTCAGTACATTTATTGGTTTTTATAACAAAATAACTGGAAAAATATGTCATCCAAGTAAATTATGTATTTTGAAGTCGGTTTCTTCAACTATAATTTCTATACAATTTTTATACAATATAGATCAAAAAATTATTGACGTCCGATGATAAATCGAATCGAAAAATGATTGACCGCTAATCGCTTACAAAATGACCCGACCCTTAGTAACGCTTACAAAGCCTTCTATTCCGGCGACATGAAACCTCCTTCACCATAAAAACAACTAACGGCACTCGAGCACACAAAATTATGTATTTTATTAAAAAATAAACACCCTTATACGGTTGGAATAAGGCACAATGTAGCTTGCGTGTTTATAATGAACCAAATGGGGTGAACTTGATAATGATGTGGACGCAGCACTTGTTTTTGCTTACTTATGTACGGGAGGTGTTATGTTTAAGTAATTGAAACAACTTTTTTACTAACTAGAAGTATTTATATGTAGCAACATGTTTATTACGTGAACTCTGTTTTTAGGGTTCCGTAGTCAACTATGAACCCTTATAGTTGCGCCCTGTCTGTCCGTCCGTTTGAGATTAGCTAGAAAGTTATAATTGACATGGGTAAGTACTCATCGGAATAAAATCCTGTAAAATATCTTTTTGGGATTTAATGGAATGAATTAATTTTTCTCATCTAATCCATTGTGTATAGTCATCCAACGATATCCCAATACCTATTGGGGTATATATATACAATAGTCAATACTATATATAATATTATATACCTTCCAATACTGTTTGCGAAATTGATCTTCATTTTCTTGTTTTTTTTTTGGTAGAGTCAAATGTCTTCCCCTCTACCGGCTAAATCGAGTAAATTTTTTGGTAGAGTCAAATGGTAGAAAAAAAATATGTGTGTAAACGGTTGACAATGGTTGCCTGGAAGAGATCGCTTTTAGCGAAAAAGCCATCGTTGTTACCCTATTATTTCAAATATGTAATGCCGCTGAGATAAAAATAACTTTTGACGGATTTGTTGCGTATATTTTACATAATTTTATGACATGACGTTTCGGACACTTTGCAAAGTTAAAAATTGTTTTATTTCCATGAGTAGGTATCACTAGCGAAAATCTTAGAAAACAATATATGTTCTATTATTTCTCAACATATACATTACATACATATACATTACACATACATACATATACATATCATTACATATGTATATCATTACATATACATTTAGCATATAATATATCCTGTCACTATTAATACTAATAATAATCAAATTAAGTACCTATCGGTTAGCTTCTTCTTTGTTTTTTTAAGTAAATTTGCATGCTGTGCTTCCTTTGAAAGTTAACACATTTAGTTAATATTGAGAAGTGTTAATTATGGTGTTTATGTGATGTAGTTACCATTGTGAAGCCTTAATAAATAAATAAAGCTATATATAAATAAGCTTTACAAGTTGGTTAGTAATAGTAAAAGTGTAGTGGATGGCAAATAGTAGTAATAGTAAATTTTGTGCAGTATACTAAGTGAAATCGTATGTTTATATTATAAAACAGGAGATCCTGTTCACATAAATTATGATGTGCAATTACGGAACCCTAGTTTGCACGTGCCACGACACACACTTGCCCGGTTATTAAATAATACAAGTCACTCAGGTCTCTTTCAAAGTTGGATTTAAGACATTTTTTTTTTTTTTTTTTACACGAATAAGTCCGCGTTTGACCACCTATGCGCCGCTGTGGCGTTCGTTTTCATCCATAAAGCTCCACAGCTTTTCACTCTACTGATTATAAAACTTAGAGCTCTAAACCTCTACCTTTGTGAAGAAATAATAAATTTCTCCTCCAAGCCCTCTACCAATTCGAATTTGAATGCTTTCAGGGAATATCATTGTTCTCTGTTCGTTAATATCATATCTACGTCACATTGCATTATCAGCGGGAGACAGGCACTGCTTTTGACTTTATACAGCGACATCAGCCACTAACGAAGCTGTACTATACGCACCAATGATGTATTATACGTAGATAGGTTATCCCCGGCTTTGCGTAGCAAGCCTCTTCTCTCACACATAATCGGCACAATAGACTGACTTTTCCTCGACTTAGGCTTAAGAAAGTACTAAATGTTTTGTGGGCAATGCAATCCTATGCTATAGTAAAATTAATATTTTAGCTAAGCTTCAAAGCTTGGAACATCGTCGCAAGGTTTCTAGCTTATCGGTCTTTTACCGGATCCATTTTGGTGAGTGTGCATCTGATCTACATGATCAATTTTTTTTCTATCGGACGGTTAGAAAATCTGGGTGTCTTTAAATCGCGAGTGAATCGGTTTCTTCTAGGTAAGCGCGCTTCATCGTAGACCGCAACATCGCTTATCATCAAGTGAGTTGGCGGTCAAGCGCAAACCTATATAGTATTTAAAAAAAAACGCAAGAAATTTTAGACCTTATTGAGACTTGTTTTAAAAAGTTTATCAAACAGCACTTAATGAAGAAGGCTTATTACAAATTTAAACATAACCTTGAAAATAAAACTGCGTGGAAAATGTCCAGCTATGACAGAAATATTTTAAATAGTCTCAAAAAAATAAGTAATAAATATTTTAACCTAACCCTTCTCACAATGAGAAGATGGCCCGTTCCCAGCAGTGGGACAGTTGGTACAAACAGGGCTGATAAAAAAAAAAAAATATACATAGTTTAATTATTGACAAGGCCCCTTTACAGCCGCTTACGAATTTATTTTCTAGATTTTATGTTTTAATTATGTTATGAATTTTGTTCTGTTGACATGTCCAAGTGCTCCTATGTCCAAAATGTCCACAAATATTTATTTATTATTATTTATTTACTAAGTTTTGCTATGTTTTTACTTCATATTCGTTGATAACCTCTCTATAGATAAAATCTCATTTGATAACCACTAACTAAGGCAGCGTGCTGTAAACTTGTTACCTCAGCACAAACAAGCCTGGTTTTGCTTCTACTCCGTACAAAGGGCGCTGGTGTTCGCACCTATCTGCAGTAATTTTGTAAACGTAATTGTGTTAGATTGTCTCTATGAAGCAGACTGTGATGTATTTGGTACATGTTTAAAGCTATAACCTGCGGTTTCGTATCCGTAGTGAAGAGCTGCAATTTTCGTATCCGTAGTGATGAAACTGATGATGATGATGAAAGTACCCTATGTTCGTTCTCAGGTTTACAGCTATTTCTGTGCCAAATTTCATAACAACTGATTCAGCCAAAATATGTTAAACTCTTATGTTAATCTCGGTAGAGGTTACATATTTGAGTCGTCTACTTTGGGTCCGTGGGGACCGGGAGCTCATCTCATTTTCAAAAAAATATCTGAGCGTCTGATCGATGCGACGCGTGACCAAAACGCTGGTGCGTATCGGGCCAAACGCATAAGCATTGCCATTCAACATGGCAATGCGGTTATCATGCTGGGTATGCTGCCAACTGGTAGTCGGTTTGAGCATTTGAATTGTCTTTAGACCTTTGTAGGTCTGGGGTGATCGATTTGCTTTTTGTAGTATTTTAGTAACTATAATAAGTAATTTAGTTAGTTAATTAGGTGTAGTTTGTATATTGTTTTGTTGTATTTAATAAAGGCACTTACCATATAAAAAAAATTGTTAAATATACGCGATTAATACTTAATATTCTATGGGAAGGCCTACATATGTCCAGCTGTGGACATCTTATGGCCGAGATGATGATGATGATACGCGTAAATCCGTTAAAAAAAAACAGTTGGTTAGTCGTTTGATCATGAAAAGGTTTCTTTAAAGATTTTACACTCGCGGGGTGATTAAAGTAACGTCACACGGTTTAGTCCATAGGAAGTCATATAACAATACATACATATAAATACATGTTGCATAGGTAATAACAACTGAAAAATATTACATACCATGGTTATTTGCATGATCTCATTCCCCTATGCCCTTTTTTCTATCGGACAGTAAGAAGCACGAAAAAGCCACATCGTTGCATATCGCTTCCTGAATGCACGGAAAGAAAAATAGTCTTAAAACAAGTATATATTTATTGGTCAAGAATAATATGGTTTCATATATGGGGAAAACTATATATTCTTGAAGTCAGAATTTTATTGTTTTGGTTTAAATGCTAAAATCAACCATTAATTATCTCAAATAAAGAGTAAATATTCTAGATAGAAGAAATAAACAAAATGTTTAAAGAAGAGGGGCAGATTTCTTGAAGTTCAAGACATCTGATTTTCTCGAACCGAACCGACTTAAGTATTTTAATGTAAACCATTTGTATTTTCGGAGTAAGAGAGAGCTGTCTCCAGTAGAAAAGAGATTGATCTTTTAACAAAAATTACAATTTCTTCTCTCAAATGTAAAAAGTCTTAATCAGACAAAAACTTTTTATTCAAAATTATTATTCAAAAATAAGTGTTTTTTCATCAAGATTTAAGTTTCTATTATTTAACAGTTTTTATTATTTATCAAAGATTATGATATTTTGGATGGAGGATGTTTTTTCTTGTTCAGAACTTACTTATGTCTTAGCTTGATAATTGGCGCTGTTTACATCCAAGACTTGCGTTATTGAACGAAGAATCGATAACAATTTAATGAAACCAACCCAATTTAATTTTAGTTCTTTGAATGTTGGTACAAGACAACACATACGTTAAGTAGATATTTGATTATTTTATTCAGATAATGGGATTTTCTTAAACAGATGTAATTATTTTTTTCGGTTAAAAAAAAATCTGTTTATTCAAAGAATTCAGATTCTTCGGTGGATTTTATAAATTTTCTTCATTTGAGTAAGTGGAGACAAACCAAGACCATATTTTTTTCGATTTGATATTTTCTATATATTATTTAAATAATACCCTTTACTTATCTTAAGTATTTTTAATCTTAGGTAAAAAGTAATTATAGTTCTGAATTAAAAGATGCAGCTTTTTATGGTGAGTATATTAATATTTTTAATTTGAATATCCGGAGGTTTCATACTAAAACCAGATTTATCTTAGGTGAATAATTTCTATGCGTTCTCTAAAGAATATAATTTGTTTAGCTCAATAATTTTTCTACTTAAAGTAAGAAAGTATGAGATTTGAATTGAAAATTCCTCTTTTAAATGTGAGTATATTATTATTCTAAATTTGAATATCATGTGGTTTCATAATAAAACCATATTTATATTAGGTGAATAATTTTTATGCTTTCTCTAAAGAATGTAATTTGTTTAGCTCAATATTTTTTTCTACTTAAAGTAAGAAAGTATGAGATTTGAATTGAGAATTCCTCTTTTAAAAGTGAGTATATTATTATTCTTAATTTGAATATCCTGTGGTTTCATACTAAAACCAGATTTATCTTAATTGAATAATTTCAGTGCATTCTCTTTAAGAATATCATTTGCTTAGCTCAAGATGTTTCTTATTTGATGTAAGAAAGTATGAGATTTGAGTTGAGAATTCCACTTTTTAGTTAAAACTATTAATTTTCTCAATTTGAAAATCCGGAAGTATCAAAGCAAGACCAGAATTAAACATAGTATGGATCTCTGCCGCAATGCAGCCATTGTCAGGTTACACCACCAAAACCAAATTAGTATCGTAACTCAGGCTGAAAAATCCAAAAAATTTGAGCTCGAGTTAGTGCTAATCGATCGCTTTGGCATAATAAACGTGAAAAAGGCCGCATTGCACAGAGGTCCATAATATGTTTTATTCTGGTTTGTTATGAAACCTTCGGATTTTCAAATAAATTAAATTAATAGTTTCACCTAAAAAGTGGATTTCTGCGTTCATTCTAGTATTGCTATAAAACCTCCAGGCAAATTAGTACAATTAATAGATTAAGTTAAAAAAATGGCATTCTCAATACAATCTGGTAAAACATGAGCCAGATACATCCTAGGATAGGTCCAATATCTTTAAAATAAAAGCTAAAAATTGTTTATAAAAACTTTTATTAAAATAAGTCTTTTGGACGTGCCATGTACACTTAGAATCATTTGTGTAGGTGAACTAACTTAATCAATAGAAAAGAAAGCAGAATTCCTCTTAAAATAATTATAAATTTTAAGTTTCAACTGTGTGAATGTGAAAAAAATAATTGTATAAATTTCTTATGAGCCCCCGGAAACCTGCAGAATTTCGTCTTTTCATACAAACGTATTATTCTTTTTATTTAAAATTTATAGATCAGACCGAAACTAAACTTTGTAGGTAGATTAAATTATGCCATATCCAGGCTCGCAGCGTCATACATTTTTGAAATAACAAATCTTTACGAAATTGTAGCGAGTTTCAGTTTTCAGTACAATACATAAATTAGATATAAGATTAAGTCGGCATTTGTCGTTTAAAAAAATAATAAGACAATGCAAGCTTGAATATGGCATATCTTAAATCTGCATATAATGTTTTGTTTCGATACGACTTGTAGTTTTCGAATAAAACGAATACTTAGTAAGTTTGTATGAAATGACGAATCCCGCAGTGTGTACCTTAACATCAAAATTGTGGCAAGATTAGGTATATTATTAGGTACATATAATAAACGTACATAGTTTTTGACTCACTTGATAATAAATCAGAGTGTAAAGCACACGTTGTAACATCTCTTGCAAGGTAACAACTCATTATTGATAGCAACATTTGAACAAACGAATATTTTTTTTGTTGTAAATTGAACTTTATTGGAAATTGAACTACCTTAATTATAAAAAAGAAAATAAACTAACTTAATTCTAAAAATCAAATGAACTAGCATTCAGTCAGCCATTTCTTAAAACTCTAATTATTGTGGCACGAATAGGCAATAATGATTAATATTAACATCTTAAATCAACATAAATATTTTGATTCACTTTATGAATTATATTTGGCATCAAACAACAACAATCTTTTAAATGAACGATTTCTGCATCATTTGTTTCACTAACAAGATAAGCCATGTAATGTGAAGAATATCCTAGTGTTTCCAAAATTGTACCCACGAAAACAACATTTTGATCATATTTATGAATCAACACATGTTTGATTTTTACATTTGATTTTTTCATTACATTACACTACATTTTGGCCGAGGACAATATATCTGAAATGTATGGCACTACCTTGTCGTACTTAGTTTCAACTCCATATACGCACCTCTGTATTAACAAATACAAATGTGCAGCAGCCGCTGGGTAGCTGGCGTGCAAAACATGGTAAGTTTTAAATAATGTGTCGAATGCCTTTGTTGCACTTTCAAACTTGTATTTGACTTTGTCAATGACAAGATAGTATTTATGTTGTTTGTCATTTCCAGCAGACCCACAGCTGATTAGATATGGTTGCAATGTTTGCTTCTTCTTGATTTCACTTCTAGGTTTTCAATTTTTTTGTCAATGTCTCCGAAGGTCTGAAACAAGTTGCAATGCTTATTAATTTTTATTATGTATAGTAGATTTATGTCAAACAAATTTTAATAATGTTACTTAGTGGTAAGTGATCACCGTTGACTATAGACACAAAATGAATTATATTGTATACACACCAAAATGTTCATAAAAATAATAATTAAAAAAATGCACCATCAATTAAAAATTTTAAATAATTTAAGTCAAATAATTTTAAAATCAATATTTATAAAAAATTATAATATCTGTTTGTTTTTAACCTAAGGACTGAAATACCACTGATTTAATTAAATTTGATATGGAGATAGCTTGAACCCTGGGAAAGGTTCCTGTGTACTTTTCATCATCATCAATTATCATCACGCGGGTAAAATAGCGAGGCCCAGCAAGCCATAAATAAAAATCTAAACTTACATCTACGTCAACAATAAAATTTTCTCATTCAATAAGTTGAAAATATTGTTCTTTTGTTTAATCTCCCTTTTGGAGGAATTAGATAACACAGCAGCTTAATTTGATCGGGAACTTTTAGATCTGAAAAAAAAAAGTGAGTGCTGTTAAAATAAAGTAACAAAAACACACCTCTCTTTAAATGTATTTCATAAAACTCGGAACAGAGAATTATGTCACTTACCATCATCAGTCTGCCATGTAATATTTTCGTATAAATTTGACAATGTATCGTCTTTAGAAACATCAAATTTAATACTAATAATTGTATGTATTGATGAATGGTTGCCACTTTGTATAAACATTCATAGATTTTTCCTTGTACTTCTGCTCAAAATCTAGGTTGATCTGAAATAAGAAGTTATAGTTTAGGTAAGTACATGTATTTGGAGCTACCCATAAAAGTACATTTAAAGCGTTTTATTTATATTTAGTTTTGAATTGATATTATTACATACATACACTAGATACACACACGCACAGAGACACACCCATATACTAGATACACACACACTAGATACACTTGCGCTTTACCACATTTAATGTATTTCAGCCCATAACTATAATAACGTATGTGCTCGCTGTGAAACACTGACAACCGGTTCTTTGTCAGCCTACAGAAACCTAAAAAAGTTATACAATATTTTATATTTCCACAAATTAAACTATATCTGCTCAGCCGCGCATGTTCTTGTGAAATGTTGTAGCAGTATGTAATATTGTAAAATCTGCTATATTATAATAGTTTACATTATAGAAAAAAAAAACGATTAAATATCCAAAGTGAAAATAAGGTGAATTAGAGTAAATATAATCCTCATGTAATAATAACAAAAAAAAAAAAACTTTCTTTCAATAAAATGTATATGAATACAGATTACTAACCAACATCTTACCCCTTGGGTCATTTAGGGTATTCCATTCTTCTATAAATTCTGCCACACTTTCTTTCTTGGAGCATTCTCTTATAGGATAGGTAGAAAGCCAGTAATCAATAACTTGAGCCCAAGGTTCTGAATTGTTTCTTAAGAATGCAATTTTATCTTCTTGCTTGTCTGCCAAATACATAAAAAGAAATTTACAGATGATTAAGTACCTAAGTAGACAACAATCTGAAGATGCTGAAGATGAATTGAAAGAGCCCTGGATATGATATGATATGAAAGTGATAATGATGCTGGTCAATGTGCACTAATTCTAAATATAAATTTTCTAACCCCACATTATAACCAAGGTCTAAAACATGTATAAGATTTTATTCTCTCTTACTCCATTACATAATATATTCTTTAAAGTAAGACTCATCAAGATCTTATAAATGTTTTAGATCTTGGTGTAAACATGGGTGCCCTTATGCTCATCTATGACACTAGAAGGCTCCTTCGACATAGAATTATGTAAAATATATAGCTTATATTATGATGATTACTCAAGTAACCATCATTTAGTCACAAGTATGTACTAGGCCCTAGTAACTAGCGAGAGCAAAGTCATGAAAGAGCACCTTATATTATTTGGTAACTAAAAATGATTACTTGATGACAATTACTTGATATACAATAACCTGTATAATTTTCTGTTTTCTCTACAATCTACAAATAAAATACTTATTTTACCTGTTACACATGCATAAGAAAGGATTGACAACTATCAAATGTTTCTATTCTACCTAGGTACATTGTCTAACTCTACTGAAATACATATTTGCATGTTAAAAAAACGCTTCGCTCGCTCGATCAACAAGTATAGTGGTTTAAATCTATCTTTGCTTTGGTAGACATGCACTTTCCCTCAGGCAAAACAATTCGTTAGGTAAGTACCTATTTAGGTAGGTACCATATAAACCATGTTTGGTAATACCTATTTGGAACAAATAAACAAACCTGTGACATGTCAATACTTGCTATGGTTCGGCCCTCTAAAATGTAGAATGATTCTATTAATTCTATTATATGAAACCACGTGCGTGGTTGAATGAATGAATACCTAGGTACAGATCCGATCTGTAGGTAGGTAGGTAGGTACCTATTTATATATTTGTATGTTGTGTTTATGTTGGTTGGATGATGGTTGTAGTTACCACCAGTGATATGATTATATTTACCTTGATATCGGTCAATTATTACTTCTGGAACACCCCATGTTCGTAGCAAAGTAGCTATCTCCGGGCCGGAGTTTGCGTCAGCAATGTCACACATCTAAGTACAACAAAAATCTAAATAAATAACACTTCAATTATTATAACTAACTAAACAAAATGATTAGATAATTTTACTTTTCATAAATTTCCAGCATACAACTTTGAAAGTGAAACAAAATTTGACGCGACAAAAGCGGAGCGGGCGGCAAGACTCGCGCGCAACGACGAAAGAAAGTGTTGCCACTTGCCAGATCGGTCGGCGTCTCTCGCGTCCCCCAAATGCCCCTAATACATGGTACATTACTTACATTATTCAGCAATAGCTCCCATTACTGCAACTGTATCTTCACACGCATCGATAGTCTGCAGGTCCGTTCATTTTTTCGGACTTAAATTTGTTTATATGTTTGTGTGGGTTGTATAATATTCAATCTTGAATATTATTATTTAAAAATTAAATTATTGTTTAAAATTAAAGCCATTTTGAAGTGTATCTACACGTTTTAAACAAATACAACTACCTAACACCTTTATTATACACTCAAGATCAATTAGCATAAAACCAAAAGTTGAAACCCCATGGAAATCTGTCCAGTAGGTTTTGAGTCTAACAAACACAAATTTTTAAAAAATTTTTTTTTTTATTTAGTGACTCTTAAATGGTCGATTACAGTTAGTTTTTTTATTGACCAGATATGACTCTACTATCTTATACCATAACTATAAGTTTTGATACCGCGAAATAGTCCACGTGGACTACAAAGAAGTCAATCGTCATGTTTTACTTTCATCATTTTAGCAAGATCTCATCAGCGCATGAGAGCGTATTCTACGGAGAGGTCAAGCTGTATTTTCGATTTTACTGAACTGATTTCAATCAAACATTATTATTTCATCATCATCATCATTTCAGCCGTAGGACATCCACTGCTGAACATATTTCAATCTTATGCGGCCTGCACCCAAACATGGCTAACGTTTAAAAATAAACTATAATAAAAATAAAACATAAAACTAAAAATAAACTACAAATCTGATTGCAATAATTCTTTTTGTAATGGTTTTAGTATCTTTCCACTTACTAATTTGTAGGTTTTTTTTTATAGAAGATAGATCTACGATTGACCACCAACTCGCCTGATGTTAAGCGACGGTGTGGCCGAGGATGGAGCTCGTCGATCTAGAAGATATCTATTCACTCTAGCCTTGAAAATTCCAAGATTGTAGGTCTCAGGAAACAGAGATGGCGGCAAAGAATTCCATTCTTATGCAGTACGCAACAAGAATGTGGATCGATATCGCTGAGTGCGGATTTTCGGCATTTCAACGAGAAATGGGTGGTAATTCGCCGACTTTCTACTAGTCCTGTAGTGAAATGGGGAAGGTGGAAGTAGGTCGTGAAGCTCTTGCGCACATTCCTCGAAATGAATCCTGTAGAAAATAGACAGACATGCTACTTTACGGCGGTGCTCGAGACTAAGTAGCTTCTTGGCAGCTAGTTTATCGTCACCGATTAACCTCACAGCTCGCCGGTCCACCGAAGTTTCCGAATAATACGTGTAATAGTTATCTGCAGAAACTACTGCGTCTACTGTTGTCTGTTATGATCAGAAATTTTATAAATCTATTATATATAAAGCTCGATTACCACTCACTGACAGAAATGTTTACCATGAAGGAGTGTAGGTGGGTAAAAATTAACAACGTGGGGATGGAGGGAAGCGCTCAGTGAGTATGGGAAAAGTCCGGAACCCAAAAGTGGGACCCTCGATGGAGTAAGTACTCCAGAGGAACTCGAAAACTACAAATCGGAGGTGGGTGGCGCCGGAACTAAAAATGTTCAAAACCCTGGGAAGTTTCTGGGAAACTAAAAAAAAAGATGGCCGCCATACAAAATTGAATCCATCGTTACTCGGAAACCATTGGAGATTGTGGTGGAGTGCTCGACCAAATGTCATAGAGGACGTTAGGGGAAACTTACATTTCACGCATGTACTCGGTTTCTATAGGTAAATCTTCAATTACATCTTTTAAATATCTTCCAATATTAGTGTATTTATAGAAAAAAACTTTTTGTCACCAAGAACGCGGAAGGTCGACCCGCGGGCCGCTCGCGGCCCACGCACTGCGCGCCCTCTAGTAACCATTATAATATTGGAAATAGGAGCATGCCATCAAACTTCTTTCCTTGTATGAATGACAACATCCTTCTAGTATAATTATGTTTTCGTCATAGCTTATCGTCCTTAACGACTTTAGAGTGGACGGTTAAAATAATAATTAAAAATAATTATTTGTAGTTGGAACTTAGCAGTTCCCATGGCTTTATGTGCATGGAAGTTTTATTCCATGGTGTTTTTTTACGAAACTAATCTGTGGCGGACTGTTCGTCGTCTATGCAGGGTCTAAGGAGAGTTTTTGGCTGGAATATGCAAGATGGTGATGACACTGTGGCAATTGCTCCATGTTCTCAGCCATAAGACCATCTCAAGCTAGGACAAGATATATTATGTGTCATGCAGGCATTTAGGCACTAAATTCAATCTAGATTGACTGGTCTAAACGTAGGTAAGTGAAACGTAAATACATATTTTTTTGTCCTTCAGTACATCGCAGATAAGATAATTGATACACTAATGAATAACGCACCTTGTAACAACAACAACACCTACTTACAACAACAACACTTGTAACGGCACTCCCAAAAATTGGGGAATCATTTTTTAAGATGGCAACCCTCATTTCTTTTTTTTCCGTCCGTTACGTTACCGGTGGACGGTTGTGACGATTGAGCATCTGTCAAGAAACGCGATTTTCATCTAAGACTATCGATATTCTTAGATGAAAATGGTGTTTCTTGGATAACAGTAAATAATAATAATATTGTTAGCAGTCATTCAAGAGTCGTTATCGTCAAGAATCTTTATTTTCATTTAAGAATATCGATTCTTGGATGACTTTTAATTAGTAATAATATTGATTATTAGCGGCCATCCAACACAAGAGTCGCTATTATGAAGAAACACGATTTTCATCTAAGAATAACGACTGTTGTCTTGTCGTTATTTTGAGATGAAAATCGTGTTTCTTGCATATGCGCAATCATCACACAATTCATCAACATCCAGCCTCAACCCAATCTATTCCTATGGACCTAAAAAGCTTAAAATTTTCAAATTTTATAATAAAATACTACGGTAAACCGTAGCCGGTAACCGGTGGTTTGGTACGGAATACCGCTTAAAAAAAACTTCGGTGGTACCTTGTGGGTACTGTAGGTGTGTACCTATGTACCTAATACGATTTTTTTGAATTCCATCTTTGTAACGGAGTATAAATAAACGAGGTTTATAAGACATATGGTTTTCTCATGGATGCCATTGTCAGAACTGGACCAAATTGAAATGGGACCACATGGGAAGCACCAGCTTTCAAACAAAAATAATAATTTTCAAGATCGGTTCACCCAGTCAAAAGTTCTGAAGTAACAAATATAAAAAAAAATACAGTCGAATTAATAATAATAATTATAAAAAAAAAAGTCACCGCTGAAAACGCACGTCATTTTGTGGTCACAATATATTTAATTCTTTTTATACTTTTTATATAGTTTATATCATTTTACCAGTATTTATTTTGTACTAGGGTGGTCCTTATTTTTCAAAGTGAAAGATATCAACGGGGCAGCCTCTAATTATGTTCCTTGTGCTTTAATATGAATACAGATTTTTTATTTGATTTTTTAAATGACATTTAGGTGTTGCGACGCGATCAACATATTAAAATTAAAAAACAACTTAAGATAAGACAAACGATCAAGAAAAAAAATTATGAAGGAATTTACAACATGAGTTGTAAATTCCTTCATATGAGTTTTGTTTGTTAACTGACTTCCAAAAAGAAGGAGGTTATCCATTCGGTCCGTAAGTTTTTAAAAAAAAATTACAGTTTTTTTTTTTATAGTTTGTTTACTCTTTCGTGAACCAATTTTTGTGTTTCTTGAATTAACATATAGAGAAAGCTCCCAAGTTGGTCCCATAATTATTTTATAGACATTGCTTATTACGTTTAAAATATTATCTAAAAATTATCTAAATTTTTATTGTATTCCTGAGTGAAGTGCATCAGATTATAGTATCACAGAGTTCCACCAATACGTTTTTCTTTGCAAAAGTGTCAAATGCTAAGGATTATCCTATAAACATCTGCACATTTTCTAATCTCCAAAGACGAAGTATTTGACATTCAATGACAAATCTCATTTGTGACAAAAAAATAAACGAACGGGTGAAGAGAGGTTTCTTCAAAAAGTTTACAGCCGTGAAGGATTTAGTAAATGTAAAACCTTCTTACTTCTCATCCAATGTGTATAAGATCGAGCAGCTATATCATAGACTATTTGTGTCAACCAATCCCACAGTAAGTTCGATATCCAAGCAATAAAATGTGGACAGACCATATGAAGGAAGCTTACTGATAAGGCTGTTATGCCAGCAGCCAGATCCAGTCAACAGCCTTCGAGATGTCGAGGGAAACGGTAAACATTTCCCCTTGGTTCTTGATGACCTCACTCCGAATGTGAATGAGGTACGCTAGAATATCCCTTTTGGATCAGTTTCAATGAAATCTGTATTGTTAGTCACTGATTCATTGGATTCTAGGTACATTAGGAGACTGTTATTAAGAATACGTTCCATTGACTTGCAGATAATGTACATAACCGAGATAGGTCTGTACTAGCTAGCAACCGGCCAGCATGGCTACCTTTTTTGGACACGGGTTAGTCCAATGATTAACCCGTGCCCAAAAATGTACCGAAATCGTGAAAGCTTGCCAATGCAAGCTTTCACGATTTCGGCACTTGTTCAGTTTCTAGAGTGAGGCAAGAGGCCCGTCAGCACAGAAGTCTGCTCGGGTGCACAAGTCCTCAGAACTGTGGCTGGAATACCATCAGTCAGAAATTGATCCATGCTACGAGGTGGAGTTAGACGTGTCATGCTAACAACATCTGAGCATGACGATTCCATGAAAAGAAAGGCAAATACTTTTGCCTTTTCTTCCACGGCATAAACTATTATCTCTTTCGATTTCAACAGGGGAGGAAGCGAGGAGTGGCAGAATTTCGTTTCTTCTCCTGCTGAATAGATTACACCAGACCAGTGAAGGTTATATAAATTGTATTTCAAAATGTAACGCTTAAATAATAATATATAAAAGATACGGAACACTAACTGCTATTTATTCCTAAGCAGTTTAGGTGCCTACACAGTTTGGTTACGTTATATAGTAGAATAAAATGAAAAATAAAAAATATAGTTCCATTTTCTTATTTTCCTATTTAAACTTGCGCTTACGACTCCGTCTACCGACTCTCTCGCGGCAATTTTGACGTGGAATATGGGCGCATAGGCGATTGTGGCCGTTTTCGACGGGAAAAATCGGCCACAGTGGCGTTAGTGGGTATTTTCGTCGTACAATATTGTAATGAGGCTCTTTGCAAAAAAAATATTTGTGTTTTTTTTTTATCAAATTAAGGGTTTTTTCAAATTCTGTGAATGTGAATAGATGCATATGCATTGTAAGATGCTAAAAATGCAACAAAAACAAAAAGCCCTAACGGCCATTGTGGCTCTTTTCCACGGATAGGGCGATATGTTATAAATGATAAGCACAGTAAACACAAGTACTTAGTATTTATTACACATATGTTTATAAGTACTTACATAACGTGTCAGACGGAGTAGGTATAGGTTACATACTACTTGAATTTATCAGAGTTCCTATATAAAAAAAATATCTATCATATTTTGAACTATTAAGATTCCTTGTTCAATACCATAACTTATTCCCTCAATACAAAAAAGTTTTGTTTGAAAGAATTGGACCACATTTTACTTACCCAAAAACAAACTCTTCTTAATCTAAACGTGTATGTATTCTTATTGAAAAACGTAAGTCTATCTTATTTTGAACCATTTAGATTCCTAGTTTAATACCATAACTTATTCCTATAAAATAAATAAAAAGTTTTGTTCGAATACAATGGAATACCTTAACTTGAAAAATTCAGATTCCTACGGCAATGCTACTACTTACTTACCCAAAAACAAAATATCCTTAAGGTTAACATAAATTTTCTTACTAAAAACCGTTACTTTATCTTATTTTGAACCATTTAGATTCCTAGCTCAATACCATAACTTATTCCTACAAAACAAAAAAGTCTTGTTTGAAAACATTGGAATAACTTAATTTGAAAAATATAGATTCTTACGCTAATGCTACTACTTACTTACCCAAAGACAAACTTTTCTTAACCTAAACATGAATTTTCTTATTAAAAAACGTTACTCTATCTTATTTTGAATTAATTATATTCCTAGTTCAATACCATAACTTATTCCTACAAAATAAAAAAAGTCTTGTTTGAAAACATTGGATTACCTTAATTTGAAAAATATAGGTTCTTACGCCAATGCTACTACTTACTCACCCAAAAACAAACCTTTCTTAACCTAAACATGATTTTTGTCATTAAAAAACGTTGCTCTATCTTATTTTGAATCATTTAGATTCCTAGCTCAATACCACAACTTATTCCTACAAAACAAAAAAGTCTTGTTTGAAAACATTGGAATAACTTAATTTGAAAAATATAGATTCTTACGCTAATGCTACTACTTACTTACCCAAAGACAAACTTTTCTTAACCTAAACATGAATTTTCTTATTAAAAAACGTTACTCTATCTTATTTTGAATCATTTAGATTCCTAGTTCAATACCATAATTTATTCCTACAAAACAAAAAAAGTCTTGTTTGAAAACATTGGACTACTTTAATTTAAAAAAAATATAGGTTCTTACGCCAATGCTACTACTTACCTACTCACCCAAAAACAAACTTTTCTTAACCTAAACATGATTTTTGTCATTAAAAAACGTTACTCTATCTTATCTTGAATCATTTAGATTCCTAGTTCAATACCATAACTTATTCCTACAAAACAAAAAAGTCTTGTTTGAAAACATTGTACTAACTTAATTTGAAAAATATACGTTCTTACGCCAATGCTACTACTTACTTACCCAAAAACAAACTATTCTTAACATAAACATGATTTTTGTCATTAAAAAACGTTACTCTATCTTATTTTGAATCTTTTAGATTCCTAATTCAATACCATAACTTATTCCTACAAAACAAAAAAGTCTTGTTTGAAAACATTGTACTACCTTAACTTGAATAATTTATATTCTTACGTCAATGCTACTACTCACTTCATTATAAACAAACTTTTCTTAAACCAAACATGTATTTTCTTTTTTTTAAACGTTAATCTATCTTATTTCGAATCATTTTATATTCTACACTCAACCCCATTATTTACTCACATTAAATTTATTTTTCTTAGAACAAATAATATTTTCCTTCATCCGAAAACCTTCCTACTTTCTGATTATGAGAATCTTAAATGATTAACAAGAAGAAAATGAGGATTTTACTTTAAATATATATTTATTTAGTAAAGATGTATAGGGTACAAGTTTTGATTCAATCATTAAAGGCTCTTGAACTTAGACAATGTACTATCATATAAAGAAAAAAGTTATTCTTAATTTAACAAAATAGCATATTGTGTATACAACACTCAAAACTTCTTGAAATTACAATTATTGTTTTGATTTTAGTAAATATAATAAGAATAATATTGTTTTTCTTGGATAATATCATTTATGTTGAGCTAAGATATTATTATTAATTCAAGTACATATTTATTTGACATTAAACAATATTCCTGAGAATAAAAATATTCTTGACGGAAAACTAATTTCACGAGCATTTTTTTCCGTGTGGGTCTTTCCGAATAGATATAATCTAAGTGTCTTCAAATCGCGAGTGAATAGGTTTCTTCTAGGCAAGCGCGCTCCATCGTAGACCGTAACTGTCGCTTAACACCAGGTGAGTTGACGGTCAAGCGCAAGCCTATCGAAAAAAAAAAAAAGTTTAAAATAATATTGAAAATTACAAAAAAGTATGTTTCCGCCCGGGATCGAACCGGGGGCCTTCTGCGTGTTAGGCAGATGTGATAACCGCTACACCACGGAAACTTGTTAGTAGTGTTCGAAATTATTCTTTATAATTAGAATATATTAAAATAACTAAAGCGACTTTGATACAACGTTGATAGGACTGATTAATAAGATATATTTTTTATTTATTAATTTTTTTTACTAATGAAACTAAGACTTAGCAGTTCTCTTTTATCGACTGAGCAAAAAAGGAAGGTAATGTGCTTCGGTATGTATGTTTCTATAATCATGTTTATTTGTGTAAGTATGTATATAATTATGTGAGTGTATATATATGTTTCTATATTACCACCTACAGTTTAAACAGATTGATCTATTTTGTTAGGTGTGATTTTATTTAACGAGTGTTACAGAATAAATTTTATTCAATGAGAGTTTATCTATAGAGAGGTCATTTCTACAACTCATTCATTGAATATGAAGTAAAAGCAGGCCTTTTTTGTCACTTATTTTTTGGGGCTCGCTAATTCTCGAAAGTTGTGAGGAAAGATAGATTAGATTAGATTAGATTAGACTTCGTGTTAGGAAAATGTTGACCTATTAAAAAAATCAAAGGATTGTAAAGGTTACCAATTTTTTTTTCTTTTCAAATTCTTAATTTTTTCCATTTTTTTATGGCAGGTTTTCGATATTTTCGTTTGGAGGCACTGCATGCCCCCACAAAACCAGTTCTGAGTAAAAGTATGGCAAATCTCGGTACTTTCGAGGATAAGACACATCCTTAAGGCTTTTTGGTATCTTGGCCACACAAATTTTGGCTTTGCACTTTCTAAACACACAAGATAGCATTGTCACTGTTTACAAGTCACGACTCACGACACAAAGCGTCTAACAGCGTTGCCCGATGTGACACGACCGAAGTCAAATCCGGCAATTACCTTACTTGAGACTTACTACGCAAAGATGAAAATCTGTCTACGTATGATACATCATTGATTTTATTATAATAAAATATGTAAAGTAGTACACCGTAACAAAGAGTAAAAAAACTTAGATTCCTAGTCTTAGACTTTTAGATTTTTAGACATAGAAATGTCAAGCGAATTGTTTTATTTTACATCATTTTATATTACAGCTAGTCTACACCAATTTTTTCTGGCAAACTTAGGTACACTCAACAACATATCATGCGTAACAGTTATATTATGAAAATTTCTCTTATGCAGTCTTTTTTTTCTTTTAATATAAATTTAAATATCTTATTTTTAAACCTCACGGTTGATTTATAAAGACAATTTATTAAGTAATGTCGTCAGGAAATCGTGAAAATGAATTAAAATAATGCCGGTGGTGCTTCCACTAACCGCAAATATTACGACATCCCCATTCGTACCGTTAACTACCAATTATTTCACAGAGCGGCCCCAAGAACGGAACCAATTATTTTAATTAAATAAATCGATTGAAATTAACGACGCAATTAATAATTTTGTCGCTCGTTACTTACCTATAATAATGATTCGAATTATACTTTTCTCTGATTATACCTTCCTACTTCGCTCTGAAAATTTATTTAGGTAGTTAATTTAAGGTTTTAAATAAGGAAAATGTACGACCGGTGTGTGTTACCAGGGCCCTGATTCCGTATGACCATCGGCCGCATTACGTGAAATTGACGTGGGTGCGTTGACAATGAAAATTAAACCAAGTTTAGAACTCTAAAGTCTAATTTTCATTGTCACACACCCACGTCAATTTCACGTAATGCAGCCGATGGTCATACGGAATCAGGGCTCTGGTAACACATACTGGTCATGATACGGCACCGAAACGTGATCACTCACTATGGACCGTAAAGCTCTAAGTCACATATTAAGTTATAGAAAGAGCTATGCGCAGAGTCGCTGCGAGATCAAATCAGAGACGATGAGATCAGTCTGTACTCGTATGAAGTTAGGAACATATTACAGCATTAGCAAGATACAGTAAGCACATAGCATGCAGAGGACCGATGATGACCGATGGGGCCGAAAAGTTATCGAGTAGAGATCACGCATTCCAGGATTCTATATTTTCAAAAACTGTATACGAAGTTGCATCACGATTAGTGGAAAACCACCACCCTCCCCATTTAACTACAGGACTAGCAGAAAGTCGGCGAATTACCACCCATTTCTCGTTCAAATATTATCAAATGTAACAATGCCCCTCTATACAGCATTTACTATTATTATCATACTTTGATTTATTTTTGACATATCCATAGTCAAAAATAAATACCATTTCGAATTTAAGAATGTGTACTTATTTGACAAGACACAGCGTGTACCACATGTATGTGATTATTTTTAAAACTAATGTATGTTTATTGTGTGTAATACGTTATGTTAATAAAATCTTTATATCTATCTATAAAAACACCTAGTTATTAAAAGTTCAAATGCAACAAATAAACAAAATGCCTACCAACTACATAGAAGCGACTCCCTTAATGTAATTTACTCTTGCGTTACGCTTGATATGATGCTGAGGGTACGTTTTCGCGAAAAAGTATGAGGGTAGTCGATGTAAAATAGTTTACTTGAACATTTTGTAAAACAATTTGATACAATTTGTTTTTTTTTACAATTTGATTTGATACAAACGAGTCTATCAAGGGTTACAGAAAACTACAAGCTTAAATTTTTCCAAGACTTTTTATTATCATTGCTACAAAAAAAAATTGCTTATGATACTCGGGAACTAAAGACAAATCTAATGACACCTCACATATCAAAATCGGTCAGGCCGTTTAGGCTGTAGGGGTAATATAGAAATATACATACATACATACAAACAAAACTCTCCTTCTTGCGCAGTCGGATTAAAAACCGGAATATTACAGCTACAAACGGCTCATTCCTCTCAGCTAATAATAAAATCACTTGGACAAGATTCAAAATCCTCACAAAGCGGTGTATAAACTACACTCCTGCAACAGATGAAAGAAAACTAGATATGACTGGAAATTATAAAAAAATATTGCTAAATTTTATAACGTTGTTGCTGATATAATGTGTGATTTAATATGAAAAGGACAAGTGCTTTTGTACAGTAAAATATCAATTAAACCACACTACCCACCAGTGGAGGCACGGAAGTGAGGGACCAAGGGAATGTTCGCATTTAACAAACTAGTTATATTACTAGATTAATATAAGCCGTTAATTATTTACCCGTTGATTAATCAGTCTTTTTGGAAATCCATGGGGGAGGCCTATGTCCAGCAGTGGACTTCTTATGGCTGATATGATGACTTTATTCAATCAGCCACAACTATAATGTTACTGGTAACATAACGCCTACTACAAAATATTAAGCATTACGCAAAACGTAATATAAGCAGTTCTACGAAACTACAGGACATATTAAATGATAATTATTGTGAAACCTTACTAAATGAGTCGCAGTTAACTTAAACGTACGGCGTTTGACCCAATTGTGTGTCGGAACTAAAATCTGTTGAGCTATTTTAACTCGCGACCTAAAAAGAGGGTTTTAAGTTCGTAGCTCTCAAACGGATAAATCTATTTTGATCTACTTTTGCTTGTTTGAAAGAGGATTTTGTCGAGAGTGTTCTTAGCTATGTTTCATCAAAATTGGTTCAGCCGTGTTTTTTTTTGGCGGGGGTTTTTGCGTTTTCTAAGTTTGTACTCGTAAAAAGGTAGTTGCGCCCCGCAGTTTCACCAGCGTAGGTAGTCAAACCGGTGACAATGATGAAAATATTTAGCCTATGTCCATCCCTAGATGATTATCTATCTCTGTACCAAATTTCATTACAATCAATTTAGTCGTTTGCTCCTGAAAAGATAACAAACAGACAGAGACATATTCTGGGGGCACGGCCGTGCCCCCGCCATGTGAGCGAGCGGGTGCGTACGGCCGGGACTATCTTTACACGAAGAGATTCGTCGGACTCGAAGCGATTTGTCGGATTTTTAGATGCTCATTTCTTCGGCCCCGATAACACTAGAGAGCTCAAATTTTCAGGATCAAGTGTGGTCAGTGGACTGATACAATATTAAAAAAAACATGTATCTAGCTTTTATACTTTCGATTTTATTGAAACCTAAAATACGCCGATTTGCCATTGATTATCTAAAAAAATAAACGACTTGCTGAAGTTCTAGAAAGCTGAAATTTGGTATGTAGGCTACGTAAGTTATTTATAAAGCCCAGTAAGTTATTTCTTTCAATATTTTTAAATCAAAATCGAAGGAGTAAGAAAATATTTTCAAATATGTGTTTTTGTCTACTTCTATAAGTAATAATTTCGCCTAAATTATCTTCCAATTACGACAGTCTGATAAAAACCTATGTAACACATCCGATTCCATTAAAAGATCATGGTTAGTGTTCTTAGTTCTTTCGTAGACACAGGAGGTATAAGAGTGGGATATACGATCTCTTTACGATTATTGCTTCCTTTGCGCTTTGTGCGACGGCGGCGGTGGCCAACGAACAAGTATATTATAGTTTATTATTTTATTATATATGTATGGGGACGAGAAAATGGTCTGTTCATTTTATACTAAGATACGAGACGTTGAAGTGTCTAAGAATTTTATACAATAAGAAATTGTGTTTTTGATAGTTGGAATGTTTATGATAAACTTCTATAGATTCTGTCAGGAATAACAGAAGTCAAAGTTTTCGATGGTTTGACGGGGAGAACTCGTCAGGAAGTTGTATGGTAAAATACGTTATCTACCTCACCCGTGCGCAAGTATCTCCATTATTTTCACTATACAACAAAAATAATAAAATATAAATTGTATTTTAAACATAACAAATAAAAAACCGGCCAAGTGCATGTCGAGCCATGCGCAGCATTGGGTTCCGTAGTTGTAGTTCACTTTAGAGGGGCTTAGAACATGATAGCTTGTTTGATACTATAAACATGTTTAGGTACTTATTTTTACGATTTAGGAAAATGAAATTCTTACGAAATTTGCTTCTTCAAGCACATTTTATGAGTTGGACAGTTCAATTTTTTTATAAAAATGGGAAATTTTGTACCTTAATACAGATTTATAGTACTAAGAGTCTTTGAGCTAAGCCGCGCACGAACGGACAAGGTATAACACTATAAGGTTTGCATGTTGACTACGGAACCCTAAAAACGAAACATGTGACAAAAGAGCTGCGCTAAAACTCGCTCACTTAGTACATGTATAAACAAAAACAGCCCGGTCACGATAATTTTGTTTACCTGTTGATCCTTGTGTACACGCCCTTATAAACAACCCGAATTAATCCTTGTTATTATGAAATTAAACGCAAATACATACACAGTGTAAGGTCTCAGCCACACTGACATGTAGGAGCGGCAATTTGATACTGTGTGACAAGGGTGGGCAATTTTCCATTATTTATTGCGTTGAGAGAATTTATGAACGTGCCCTAAGCCTTTATTAGTGGTATCAGAATATAGTATGAGCGGTGCGTTAATATGTCCGTTAGGGACTCGCACTATACGGTAAATATTAGTGAATATAGTCATGTAGTGTGCGTATAACTGGTACTACCAGTAGTACTAAGCAGTCTAGTAGTACTATGGGAAAAATATTCTACCCTAATTCTGAGTGTTTTAGTCTAACCTAAAAACATTTTTGCTCGTAAAGTCAAATGAAAAAGATATACCTACGATTGACCTTCCCAAATTCCAAATCTTCCAAAATGGATGGAAAGCAACGGTATGATCGAAGGTGTAACACGTCGATCTAAAACAGAGGTTTTCATTTTTTTTTTCTCATAGACCACTTTCAAAATTTTGCTGGTTCCAGTGGACCCCTGCAGCTACATTTCAACCATATTTGATAAAAAATGAGAAGATTAGATCTAACTATGGAAGTTTGCGTCGCCAACGTAGACACCCTTCGAGTCTCCCGTGGACCCCTGGCTGGGGGTCCACCTGGACCACTTTGGGAATCAATGATCTAGAAGATATCTATTCACTTCTTCGACAGTTCTTAAAAAACAAAGATTTTTAATGAAAATAAGCGTCACTCTTTTAAAAGTCTAATTTCATTTAAAATATTGAACTGTTCCAAATCGTTCTTATTAAATATTTCACTTTTATCGTGTAGACTCCTAAATTATAGAATATATATCCATATTGGGTTTTTCCTATCACCGTAGCATGTAAGACACTTGACTCTTATGAAAACGATATTGTTAAATCTTTGACCTCAGTTATATCCTGGCTTGGCAACAATAACTTAAAAATTAACCTAAATAAAACAAATATAATGTATTTTAGACAAAGAGAAACAAACAAATGTAATATTTGGGGTAGCATATGACAATAACATTATACTTTTTAATGATGTAGAAAGCTCAAAATTTCTTGGATTATATATTGACCGAAAATTGAATTGGAAATCACAAATAGAGCACCTTTCGAAAAGAATAAGTAGCCAAACATATGCCATCGCCAAACTAGCTCGTACTCTAAATATAGAATCTTTACTTTAAGCCTACTATGGGTTAGTTGAATCAATTTTGAGATACGGCCCGTATCTCAAATATATCATCCGTATCCCGTATCATACGGGATTATTTTTTGGGGAAATACAACAGATAAAATTATTATTTTTAAAAGGCAGAAACGCCTTCCGTCCTTCAATGTTTAAACTCAAAAAAAGAGATAGTTGTAAGCCCTATTTTTTAAAGTATAAAATTCTTACACTTCCGTGTTTATACATTTTAGAAACGGCCCTTTTTGTAAAAACAAACCGGGAGCGATTCCCCACACTATCTGATACTACTGTAAGAAATAGGCGCGACCAAGACAAACGGCGCATACATGATGGAAAGACAGCCCTGATGCAAAATAGCATCGTATGTATGTGTCCTAAAATTTACAATTAGATTCCTAAATCAATAAGAGACCAGAATAGTAATTTATTTAGAAAAAAGTTGAAGGCATTGTTATTCCAGAAGTGTTATTATTCTATCAATGATTTTTTTAATGACAAATTAAAATTTAATTGACATTATGTGTATTTTTTATTGCTTCGGCTTTGTCATAATTATTTTATCTATTTTTGGTTTTTGCTTTAATATAATAACAAATAATATTTTTTTATAATTTTTCGCTTGTGCATGATGCTGTCTACCTGACATTTGTACGCCTAATCGGCACAACATGATTTTAAGCGACTAAATTTAGTATAACATCTTTTATGCACTTGTATAAAATTCTCGTGTTGTATGCAAATAAATTATCTTTATCTTATCTCTTTATCTTCCTGAAGGATAATCTGGGTGTCTTTAAATCGCGAGGGAACCAGTTTCTTCTAGGCGAGCGCGCTTTATCATAGATCATTACTTTATGAGTTGATGATTAAGCGCAAGATAGTTACCAATTACCAAATATAAATAAAACCAACAAAGTTCGTGTTTCACTCGCACTCTGAGGCTTCCGTACTTCCATGCAACCAATGAACACAAAAACAGGACTAATTAGCAAAATGTAATATAAATTTATCGATATTTATAACTTCACATATTTTCTATATAGTACAAATATTCTGAAATGGTAGGTATATCTAAAGAAAATATTGATAAAAGCGACATCTAGCGTGACTCGTTTATGTTATATGACAGAGGTAATTGATTTGTTTAATTTTTAAAATGACAAAAAACTGATATTATCTAGTTATTGTTATTTAATTATTTGTTGATTTACACCAAAGTGAACCCTATAATCTTGCAAATTTTGAGACTTGTAGGTACTTATAACCGTACGAAAAATACAGCCGTTTAGGACGGACAGACATCATAGCCTCACGAATAGGCTCCCGCAGTAGGGATGCCAAAAATGACATTATTATCGAACTTCTATGCAACGGTAATACAGCGAAGATTTCCAATCCCCGAAATACTTAAAATCTTAAGTATAGCAACCCTTACGAAGGCAATCAATAGGTTCTTAAGCACCTCAGTGACAGTTCCAATAGCAATAGAGATAGCTGCCAACTGCTTCTCGATCGAGAACAGCCATCTTCATTATCGACTACGACTTCCCTAATAGAGCATTAAGTTTTCATGAGCACTGCACAGATTAGCTAGCAGTTACTACTGCAGCGGGCTTGTATCGTATTTAGAAGATTTGTGTTTCTTGTACTGTGTTTGTTATGAGTAACATAAAAGCATATGTCTCTGAATAGGAAAATTGATTGAAGATTGATACTAGGTCGAGTTAAGAGGCTGTATTTCGACCATCGTCCGTCTCGCTCGCGCATACTAACATTTTTTAGGATGTCTTAAGACTGAATGAACTTATAAAAAAATTAGGACTCTAGAAAATAACGTCACAAATTTTCAACAATAAAATAAAAATTGATCTAAATAAATTTTCATACATAAAAATATTTTTTACGTTAATAATAGCTTTTTATATAGAAATAGGTTTGCGCTTGACCGCCAACTCGCCTGATGTTAATCGACGTTGCGGGCTACGATGGAGCGCGCTTACCTAGAAGTAGGTTGTTCAGCAATCGTCAAGCCAAGTCAGAGGCCTTTCGGCGGCTTAATAACTCTGACAATAGGGCTGCCCACTCAGTCTATACGAACTTACTTTTTACCTAGAAGAAACCAAATCACTCGCTATTTAACCAGACACCCAGATTATATCTATCGGGAAAGAGCCACTCAGGAAGCGTATTCCACAATCTTGCAGTCCGCACGATGAAAGCTAAAATGATTTTTATGTATGAAAAAATATTTAGCAAGTAGATGTAGGTACTTTATAAGCTCGTACACTGTTTTTCGCAACTTGCAGGAAAATTGTGAAATAGTAAAAATTAGAAAGTGTCACTTCATATATGTAAAACTCCATTTAGTACAATAATTTTACAATGCGAAAATCTTGTTTTAGTTTGTTAACCTATATTTTTATCTTGTCTAATACGTAAGTGCAGGAAACCAAACGCTGAGAGCAGTATTACCATTTTTATAGCGGACCTTGTGTTATGCAGATTGTGAGTCTGTGCAGAGCGTGTGTGGCTTGTGTCAAAGGAGACAGCGGCTAATGGCAACATGCGAATTGATCGGTCGAGTCGAGTTAAATAATTTCTTTCTGAGTGCTATTTGTGTATGTGTGTGTCTGAGTGGTATGGGTCGGATGACACGTTAAATTGTAGGTCCCGGTTGTTAGTCAATCATCAAGCCAGGTCAGAGGCCTTTCGGCGGCTTAATAACTCAGACACTAGGGCTGGCCGCTCTGTCTATACGAACCTTACCTTTTCTGTAATTATATTTCAATGATCCTTTTCTGTATCTGATTGGAATCATACATGGCTAGCTTTTGTTTTTATTTTATTTTTACCCCCGACCCAAAGAGAGGGGTGTTAAAAGTTTGACGTGTGTATATGTATGTATATCTGTGTGTCTGTTTGTGGCATCGTAGCTCTCAAATGGATGGACCGATTGTAATCTAGTTCTTTTTGTTCGAAAGAGGATTTCATCGATAGTGTTCTTAGTTATGTTTCATCACACAACTTTTGAGTTAGAAAGTAAAATTTTGAAAAATCAAAACAAAAGTTTAGCCATTTTATGATTCCAACTGTAGGTACAAGTATTTCCTTAAAACAACTTTTTAAGTTAATACGGTTTTATTGAAAAGAAAGATAATTATGTAGGTAATGTATTTACTGTATTTTACTAGAAAAGCACTTTCATTTGATACCCATATTGTGGGGGTTGTGTTAAAATATGAAATCCGCAATTTTTTGGCGGCGGCCATCTTGGATTTACAATAATACAGAATATACTAAATTGTATTGTCATCAGGACAAAAGGTGTATACCAAATTTCAGATCGATCCGTCAACTGCAAGGGGGTAAAATTTCAATTACTAAATTTGACCCAAACAAATAAACAGGTCAATCTAAATAAAACCGTTTAATAAAATAAGACGTTAGTAAGTTAGACTGCGAAAATAGCTCTTCTGCAGTCGAGTATTTTGTTTTTCTATTAAATACTGTACTTGTTTATTTTTAAAGCTCGCCGGGAATCGAATCTTGCGCCCCACCCGAATTGTATTGTGAAAGCGGGCTTGCGCTAATCTATGCAAACCCGGTTTAAGATTGACTTGTTTGTAGGGCACTGCCTGTGATTACTGCGCTGCAGCGCGCGGGAACCGATCTGGGGGAGATTGTGTGTAGGCGGCCTAACAGCAGGGAAGTTAGAACTTCAGGTGGTCTGATGTTAATTTTGGTAGCTAAGTTAATTTTAATTTTGGTAGCTTAAGCCATTAAATTCAACTCGATACACGCGTTCCTGAGATAGAAGGTATTACCAAATGGACACACGGACCGTTCCGTTTTTCCTTTTGAAGTACGGAACCCTAAAATCAAGTCACGTCACAGAGTCAGACGTGGAACATCGAAACTATGTTTAACCCCCGACCAAAAAAGAAGTGTTATAAGTTTGACGTGTGTATCTGTGTATTTTTGTGTTTGTCTGTAATATCGTAGCTCACAATCGGATTTAACGGATGGACTGATTTTGATCTAGTTTTTCTTTATTTCTTCGATTCAGTGCTTTTTTATTTTTATTTTTATTCAAATGCTTACTGTGCTTACAGCAGAACCAAAGCGCACAGCAGCCAATAATTACATAATAAATTACAATAACAAATTACAATAATAAATTACAATAATAAATAACAATAACAAATTACAATAATAACAATAATAATACTTAAGAAGTAGCCGAGAAACGCATACAAATGTCTAGCATTACGCTAAACCTATCAAAAAATATGTCAGCGTCTGGATTCTGAGCAATCATCTCGTTGAATAGATTTAAGGCACGGGTAGAGGGAGCGTACCGAGCTGTGTTGGTGCGCACGCGTGGACTCTGGAATAATTTCCTTATGCTGCATGCGCGCGACTGACGCACACGGTCTGGCACAGCTAATGAACAACGAGCCAGAGCGTGGGGATTGTCGACCTGCCCATTGAGGAGCTGGTAGTAATGCACCAATACCGCACACTTCCGTCTCAGCTCCAGAGTATTGATGCCTACCATTCCACTAACAAACAGAGACGGATACATAAAGGGATAATATCCATAGAGTTTCTTATAT
The DNA here is from genome assembly GCA_947563715.1 of Lycia hirtaria. Lineage (NCBI taxonomy): Eukaryota > Metazoa > Arthropoda > Insecta > Lepidoptera > Geometridae > Lycia > Lycia hirtaria. The sequence goes on from OX387383.1 coordinate 3,914,443, forward strand.
AAGTACCTAGCAAATTTTCGCTGTACTCGCTCTAGCATAAGCTTATAGCTTTTTTCATGCGGGTCCCATACTACGGAGTTATACTCCAGTTTGCTACGCACAAATGAATAGAATAATGTAACAATAGCATCCCTGTCCTGAAATCTGCTAGTCTGCCGTATGACAAAGCCGAGAGATTTGAAAGCTCTATTGCAAACGTCTACAATATGTCGATTAAATGAGAGTTCTATATCCAATGTGACTCCCAAGTCACGTATCTCAGTAACGCGCTCTATACTCCCGCCGGGCATACAATATTCATAGTGAATTGGATTGCGTGATCGTGTAAATGAGATAACTTTGCACTTGGAGATGTTAAACTCCAAATGATTTATCTCTCCCCATCTCACTACACTGTCAATGTCCCTTTGCAACGCTTCACAGTCTTCCATACCATGTATACCCAAGTATAACTTCAAATCGTCAGCAAACATGAGACATTCAGCTGTTCTGACGACCTCGGGCAGGTCGTTTATCATGATAACAAACTGGGTAGGTCCAAGCGGGTAGGTCCAAGCGTACTTCCTTGACTTACTCCTGAAGACGTCAAATAAGGCAAAGATCGATGTCCACAGAGCTGTACGTATTGCATACGACCACTGAATGAGCTTGCAAATAATTGCAACAGCTTAGGTGCAAATCCGACGGCAGCGAACTTCTTTAACAGAATATAATTATCGACGCGATCAAAAGCTTTTTTAAAATCAAAATACGCTGCGTCCACTTGCCTACCTCTATCCATCTCTGTGGCTGCATAGTCAACAAAGTTAATCTGGTTCGTAGCCGTAGACTTACCAGCTCTAAAGCCATGTTGACTTTCGCTCAGTTGGGTTCGGACCTGCCCAGTAATGTGGCGATTCAGTATCGATTCAAATACCTTGCCAGGGGCTGAAAGAACAGCTATAGGCCTATAGTTCTCTACTAACGATCTGGAGCCACCCTTGGGTATCGGCGTGACTCGGGAGATTTTCCATTTATTCGGGTATGTAGCTGAACTAAGAGACAGATTGTAAATGTGTAGAAGTGGCACCATGAGAGCTGATAAGCAGTCTTTTAAAATAAATGGTGGGATCCCGTCTGGTCCCGCAGACGAATGCGTTTTTAAACGACGTATAGCTATTGTAACATCGGCTGGGTTGATTGTATCCAATGAGATTCGTGACGAACACATTGAGCTTGCCACCTCACTCTCGGCATTAGATGCAGACAAAGTATTGTGAGGCGACAAAAATACTGAGCTAAAATAACTTGCAAACGCATTAGCTGCATCTTCTCCGGATACACTACGTCCATTATATTCGAATACATTAATAGATTGTCTGTAGCCTTGCTGGTCTTTAACAAATGACCAAAAACTTTTTGGGTCCTTCCGTATATTCGACTCTGTTCGTCGAATGTAGTTCCTATACGTTGTATTTATAAGTTCTTTTGCCTGTTGTCTATAAAGTCTGAACAATTCTCGATTGAACTCTAAGGAGAATTGTTTATACTTTTTTAGATGGAAATACTTATTCTTTAGAGCGTTTATTATTTCAGGCGTAAACCAAATAGGATATTGGTATTTCCCGTTATATCCTCTGTTTTGTTTTAAGGGGACACTTCGATCGAAGCACTCTCTTAATTTATCATAGAATAAATCGACTGCTTGATTTACGTCAGAAACTAAAACTATGTCATTCCATTCGATACTGCCCAATTCTATGTACAAAGTTATAAGATCCGCCTTTCTGAAATTCCATTGATGCGACGAGTCATCGCTGGGTGGCTGCGGCTGAGGCAGCCACGCGTCAGCAGCCAGCGCACGCGGCCGCCCCCTGCGCTCGCAACGTATACTCACCTCGAGCGGGGGATGATGTGAATCTATTTTGACCACCGGATCTGTGTCTCCGCTAACCATAATCCACTCATCACACCGATTACTCAGAACCAGGTCTAACATGTTACCAAATTCGTTACATATCGAATTATGTTGCCTTAATTTACAACACTCTAAAAAACAGTTATATTGCATTACAACATTTTGGCTACAAGAGTTCAGATTAAAATCGCCCAATACTAATATGTCTAATTTCCGATATTTAACTACAAGATTTTCTATTACTGTAAAAGTATTTATGTATTTTGCATCAATCGAATTAGGCGGAATGTAAATTACGCAACAGATGATTTTTTTATATTTAAATGATACGATACCGATCACAACTTCAACATCTTCATTATAGCCATCTACATCCGTTACCTGCGTAACAGTGTAGCAGTCACGAACCGCAAGCAGCACTCCGCCCCAGCCCGCGTCGACGACGGTGCGGCCGCGCCTCTGCACGGTCCGGTCGCGACGCAAAACAGTATATCCCGGGGGAAACAACTCTGCGTTATCTACACTACTAATAAGAAAAGTCTCCGTGAAGGCATATATGTCAGCTGTACCTATTAAAATAGCTGTTTTGCATTCATCGACTTTCGTTCTTAGACCTCTAACGTTCTGATACAATAACGTATATATCTTAAATCGATTGTTTTTATTATGCCGTTTGCTGCCGCTCGTTTCGAAATCCACTTCGCCATGGTTTGATGTGAACGTCTTGCGGCCAGCAGTCAGGTTTTAAATATTCATCCAAATTTTTGGTGGGGACAGTCAGCTTAAATGACGCATAATCGCCACGAGACTTAAGTACCTCGGCTGAGCAATTATCGTTGGGGCAGATGGTTCGCAAGTGTATTAAAACTTGTTCAGCTGTTGTGCCAACCTTAACAAAATACAAATGCAGATAAGATTTTCGGTCCGCGGCCGTTATTACACATACGGCTGACCCAGGGACGGCCGTTCCTCGAGTTACGTTGCTCGGAGGACGACGAGACCGCCTATGTGTAACTTCAGTCCAATCTGTGGTGTTGTTATTGTTCATTCCGTCTTGTTGCGTATGATTCACCGCCGGGCGCGCTGCGATGGGCATATTTTGCGACATAATCGCAGGCTGTTGCAGCGACGACACCTGAGTAGTCGGGGTGGGGGGCGCGCTGCGGCTCGATGACGCATTCGACTCGGGAACGCGGGCACCTGCACTCACCAAGGAAAGAGCGGGCGATACATTGCGTGCTCTCGTTTTGTTCCGTGCATTAGCTGCGAGTGCGGAGGTAGCTCGAAGTTTCGCATCGCGCATTGGACGCTTGACAACTGGCGCCGACGTGGATCTACCCTCTTCAGTGTCGTTTTCGTGCGAATTCACTGCACCCGCAGATTCTTGATCACTTAATATCTTCTTTAAGAGCACATTTTGATCCAATACTAGCTTCTCCAGTGAAATAATTCTTTTTTCCATAGCAAGCACCGTTTTTGTGAGTTCGCGAATCGCAAGATCGTCTTGTTTATCCGACATTACTAATTATTTTTAATGCAAATACCCGGAGCAACAATAACAACCTCCGACCTCAGCGAAGGTGCGGGGGTTGCCTTTATTTGCCAGTTAAAGGGTAACATACACAGCTCGTGTCATTATAGTTGTACAGCCAATAACAACCTTATACTAGGTGTGCAAACATACTGGAAAATCCATAGATGATTATACATAGACATTTTAAGATGTCAATAAATTATGTCAACAATTGAAAAAAAAATTACAATAATAGTGAAAACAGTCAATAAAAATGTCAATACATAGTCAATATTTGGCGTAATACATATAAGTATTATATTTTAAAGAGGATTTCATCGAGTTTGTTGTTAGGTGTGTTTAATGAAAATCGGTGCAGCCGTTTTTTATCGGGGAGTTTTGAGCTTTCTAAACGTATACTATAAGTTCCCGGCAGCTTAGTGGTGAGACCGTCTGACTTGCGATCCGCAGGTCTTGAGTTCGAATCCCACGGCACGCACCTCTGTCTTTTCGAAGTTATGTGCGTATTGTTGATTGCCGCCAACTTCAAACGGTGAAGGAAAACATCGTGAGGAAACCTACATGTCTGAGAGTTCTCAATGATCTTGAAGATGTGTGAAGTCTGCCAACCCGCACTTGGCCAGCGTGGCAGACTATGGCCTAACCCTTCTCACAATGAGAAGATGGCCCGTTCCCAGCAGTGGGACAGTTTGTACAAACAGGGCTGATAAAAAAAAAAAAAACGTATACTTGTGTTTACAAAATATGCATGAAAGGATGGTTTTTAGGGTTCCGTACCCAAAGGGTAAAAACGGGACCCTATTACTAAGACTTCGCTGTCTGTCTGTCTGTCTGTCTGTCTGTCTGTCTGTCTGTCTGTCTGTCTGTCTGTCTCCAGGCTGTATCTCATAAACCGTGATAGCTAGAAAGCTGAAATTTTCACAAATGATGTATTTCCGTTGCCGCTATAACAACAAATACTAAAAATTAAAAAAAATAAAATATTAAGGGGGGTCCCCATACAATAAACGTGGTTTTTTCGTATTTTTTTGCTCAATATTAAAAACGGTAACAGGTAGACGCTTCAAATTTTCACAGAATACTTACTTGTATATTACCTTTCAAAATAAATAATTAAATAACTATAAAGTAAATATTAAAGGGGGGCTCCCATACAACAAACGTAAATTTTAAGCAATTTTTACTCGATCTTAATTAACAGGTAGAAACTTGAATATTTGTAAGTAAATATTTAGAAATATATTAACTATAAAAATAAATACCTAATCTAATACATAAAAACTCACAAAATGAAAATAATCCGTGCATCTAAACGCGGTGCGAGCGCCGCGCCGCGGTGTGGTGGTGGCGCGAACGCGCGGGTAGCGGGGGAGGTAACATCACGGAGAGAGCCATAGCCGCGCGTATTCGCGCGAGCGTCGTTATGCTGCCCGGATGTGTATCGAAAACCTACCTATAAGTTTGCAATTTACTACTTGGAATTTCGTTGATTTCTCGTTATTTTATAAACAGAACTAAACTTTGTAGTATTATAGATGATAGTACGGAACCCTTCGTGCGCGAGTCCGACTCGCACTTGGCCGATTATTAAAATTATCCACTCAAACTCACGTTTATTCTCCCTTACAGAGCAGGCAAAGCAAATCAAGCAAAAATATATTTAGACCATTTGACGACACATTATGTGGGATACATGAGTGACATAACCAGTAAGAAGACTGGGCTGAGTAGACGGAGGTAAGTAGGTATATCGAAATAAAGAGAGCTAGAAATCAATTTTAAACCCTTTACCACATATAGCTGTAGCGTGCATTTTAGTATATCCAAACTGGAAGCTATGGTTGCGAGCAGTGGGCCGTCAGCCACGGGGCAGCACGGTAAAGCTGCGTTTCCACTGAAGCGGAAACGAGAAAAACAGCAGTATGGGGACGTGAAACGATGTGGGTGTTCTTTAAATTAAAAATAAACGATTACCGCGCTCCTCTTTTTCAAGCTGTTTGAAAAAGAGGAGTGCAGTACTTGATCCTTTTTTGTACATCTATAAAAAAGAAAAGGTATCAAGTAAACAGTATCGCTCTATCATGCTTTTTCTTACCGTTCACCGCGTTACCGTTGTTCTCCGCGTTGCTCTTTTCCACACCGCTAGTCAATTTGATGCTGTTTTTTCCTGCAACGCCTATTTCTAATGAAGCGGAGTGGAGATGAGGATTAAATTTCTACCACTATGATTTTACATTGATTGTTTTTGACGCATCTATCATGACGTTATCACGTAAAATTATCGTCCGTAAACCGACTTTACAGACAACCATTTTTTTTCAGGTCTCTTCTCCGCTCCGCTCGCCTCCGCTTCACTGGAAACCAGCTTAAGGCTGTATTTCCAGTGCAGGTAGTGAATATTCATGTTATTGTTGTTGAACTAAACAAGAGTCGGTAACTGCTGGCAGTAGGACTACAGCATTATTAGTAGTTGTTGTCTATAACTGAGAGACCGGAGTGCACAGTATACTAATTAGTACAAAAAACTGATGAAGACCGTTCTATAAGTGTCGACATTCACTTGATTGGATTGTGTTGTGAGAAAGACAAACTTACTTAAATACTTTTTTATATTCTGGTGCGAGAACTGCGAAATAAATCCTTCTTGTTGATTCCACAAAAGAAAAAACTGAAAATGACAAGCGAACATTCACTTTATTGTTAGTATCATCTGACAACGGTAATGTTACAACCTCTTTGGATAGAGAAAACATAAAACTGGTTATTGACGTGATAACGTCTTCTACATCGATGAACGCCGATGCTGCACGCACGAAAAAGCATGACTCATTGTCACGTTCTGCCTGAGCCGAGCGTGCAAGCCAGACCGCGGAACAAGCGATAGAGAGGCACGATCGGCCTAAGCGTTCGGCTTGTGACGCATTGTTATCACGTAAAAGTATCGTCCGTAAACTGACTTTACAGGCAACCATTTTTTTTTGTATTATTATAACTACTATAACACTAACTTATTTGAACTTTATATTGTATCCGAACGCCTAGCATTTTAGGCTAAGCCTACTTAATAGGAAATATTTCGTTCATGTTGTACCTTTGAACCAATCTTAAGAAAAGATAGTCATGATTCGGGCTCTATAAAATTACATAAAATTTTCGCTCGTAGACGATGTTTTATCGAGATGGCAATTCCCTTAAGAAAAGAAAGCTTTCTGCGAGCCCATTTATTGGCCGATTTTAATCATATTTTTTTTAGTAAAATGAGGCGTTGAATAATATTTATATTATCCGATTATTAACTTGGACAATTCTTTTTTCTGGCGGGATATAATAAACTGCTATTGATTATGATAAAACGCGATTTCGCTTGCGTGGATCCCTTCCAGTATTTTATTCATATATATCTCAACTAGTTGTGCCCCGTGGTTTCATGCGCAGTGATGAAAAATCACGTTGATAATGATGCCGAACGATAATGTTAAAATGTAGCGTACCTATTTGTGCATCAAGCGTTTATGATCATATATTATTCTTTTCTAACCGAAAATTAATAATTTCCGGTTGGAAAATAATTTCGGATAATAAATTGAAATTACTGACAAATTAATTCTAATAGGTGCACATTTTTCTACCTCATGGTACTTAATTACGCGGTATATACAGTGTCACAAACTTATCTGGTCCGGTGGCCAAAATTGGAACTATCGACGCCATTGGATTGGTAATCGGTTCTGTCATTAAAATCGATCGTAGCGCCACCCGGAACGGGACAGATAAGTTAGTAGAACTGTAAATTCTGTTATGCACAAAACGTCATTTCCAAATCGTAATTCCGAAACACGGGAACGCAATGCCGCCGCTACTAATTCACAACTGATGTTCATTAGCCTGTAATTTAGAGTTCGGTGCTGAGCCGAGCCTGCCACTTAATTTATAGCTAGGCTGTGGTTTCGCTGAGTGTGCGCTGCCAACTTCATATCCCATACAAGTATCTATATTTAAAAAAAGTTGTCTGTAAAGTCGGTTTACGGACGATAATTTTAGGTGATAACGATGCGTCACAAGCCGAACGCTTAGGCCGATAGTGCCTCTCTATCGCTTGTTCCGCGCTCTCACTTGCACTCTCGGCTCAGGCGGAACGTGACAAAGAGTCATGCTTTTTCGTGCATGCAGCCAGCGTTCATCGATTTATAAGACGTTATCATGCCAAAAAAAAAACAAAATATCCGAGTACAGAAGAGCGGTTTTAGCAGTATATTGATTTCGTTACGCTTGATACGCAGTTGAGTGCACGTTTTTGTCAGAAAGTATGCGTCTAACATTGTGAAACGTTACAAAAGTGCATTCTAGAATAATTCTGGTAATTCATTCAAGAATAATTCTAGTAAAATCACTTATACGGAACATTTCGCTGGAGGTTACGAAAGATCGCATTTATTTTATTTTGCAAGAGTAGTACTATTATATAGTTGTATATCTACGGATTTTTAATTAATACAAAAAAACCTATATACCCAGGAAGTGAAGACGAATCTAACGACATTTTGCAGAACAATGAGATAAATATATAAAAAAAAACTTTGATATCTTTTAAATTGACTCAGGAGTAAGAAAATATATGTTTTTTTCACTAGGTAGGAGTACCTATAAATAATATCTGTAAAAAAAAGTATCTGTTTCTTCAATTTAAATAAACATATTCGTCTCTCACTCTTCGAATCTAAGGTTTTATATTTTTAAATATATATGCGAGAGAGATAGCTGCGCGCTTTAATCTCCACCCAACTGACATAGGTATAAACTCTTGCAAATCTGCAAATATAGTCTTTATCTTTACGGCGTTTTGCATTTGAAGGGTACAGGCAAAGAACAGGGAATGTCCTAATTAATTGACTCGAATTCTAATGATTGGAATTTAATATACCATAGAGAAAGATGTGATTCCAACAAAAAATAATTAAATCTGTGAGATTCCCTGTTATTCATAGTCATAGTCATAGTCATAGTAATTTATTCATAATGGATAATGTTACATGTCAACAGGAAAAATAATATCTATACAAATGTACGTTCACTTAACAAAACGAATCAATAAAAAAACATATTGCAATAATGTCAAATAATTGAAATAACAATTCAAATACATAAAATAATAATCAAATAATAATAATAAAAAAATGTCAATAGTAAAAATAATTACAATAAAATTTAAAAAGGTAAATAATCAATAATAATTAATACAAATGTCATGTCACTTGTATTTTAGTCATATCATCAAACTTGTAGAATGCTTGTTCGATAAGCCATTTTTTTAGTTTGTGTTTAAATGATCCCCTAGACGGTGAGTCTCGGACTTCATGTGGCAGGCGGTTGTACACCTCTGCTGCAGTCACATGTACCAGTTTACTCGTCTTAGCGAGACGGCGAGGCACGGCACGCAGCCGATGTGCGAGACGCGCCGAACCGCCTCCACGCGTGTCGCCGAGGTGAGAGTACTCCTCTGGGTGGTCCCTGGCGTACAGTGCTGCCTGGAGACACACTAGGCTTGGAACAGTCAGTATCCCCATCATATTTACCTGTACCCTTCATTTGCAATATTCACGCAGAACAGCATAAGTAGCTATCCAGCATAAGTGGCTACAGCGTCGCCACTCGTCTCTAGTGCTGTCGAGAGCGATATCGAATCGATATCGAATCGATATCGATACGATGTTACTTGGCAACGCATTCACGTGGAATGCGTCTCTTCATTTGTACTAGGATACGTCTGCGCTGATAGTTTGGGAGTCGTGAAGATAAGTGTGAAGACAAGTGATTGCCAGTCAGTTTTAATACTATTTAATGAACTGAGTGAACGAAAGCGAACGAAAGCCTCTGGACTGAGATTTTCGTTCTTTTCTTCTGGCTATTTGTTGGTTACTAACTCAATTCAAAAATTCAAATTCAAATTCAAATAATTTCATTCCAAACATGGGTGTTAAGAGTTGGAAAAAAATAACGAACAAGAACGCCATATTACAGGCTTATTTTACAGGTTCCTCAATTTTATAGATTTTGTTTTGTTTTGAGTCGTTGATGTTTTTTATATTTGGGCTTTTTTTTCTCTAAAATGGGGTAAAATTTGCTGAGACGCCATTTACTGATCGATTTTTAAATATGCTTTTTAATATGATATTTTATATTTGCTAAATATGTTAAACAAGAATTCTAAATATAAAAATTCTAATTTTTTATTCGAAAATAGACTTGCGCTTAACATTTAATTTGCCTGATTTAAACGACTGTTGCGGTACACGGTGAAGCGCGCTTGTCTAGAACCTATTCAATCGCTATTTGAAGACATCCAGATTATATCCATCCGGAGAGATCCATTCAGGTATTCCATATCTTTCCGTTACGCACAATAAAATTGAAGCTAAAGCGTTTCTTTCGAGTTTTTGGCTATAAATATAAATAGAAAAATCGGTTTAGAGATTGTCGAGATAAAAGGTTATGAAATCTCGGTTGAAAAGAGAAGAAGTTTGCTACAAGGCCACTTGTTAGTCGATTTTGATAATATTTGACAGAAACATGCGATATTCAATTCTAAATGAGAATTTCAAATAAGAGCAGTAGACCTCGCGAGTACACACATTTCTAATTTCGTAAACAATTAATCCCGTAAAAGTTTATGCTCACGAGGTCTACTAGAACTGCTATTATACTATAGTTAAGTAGATTATACTATTTACGTAATGGTCATTTTTATCCTAAAATAAAAATAGAAAACTTTATTTTCAAAATTGATCATAATTTTGTGCCTTTATTTTACTTTAAAAGGAAAATTAACAGGTAAGTATATAAATAATTGGGTTAAAGGATAAAAGGCCAATTAATAATTTATTCATGTTGGACTGTATTAAAATGTCAAATGTAATAAACAACCAGACCCAGAATATGGTCCAGAATCGACACTTAAATTTGTCTAGATAAAAATTTAAGTGTCGATTCTGGACCGTGAGTCTTTAAGGTACAATAAAACAAACAAATTTTCTTGAAAATTTAAATGTCAGTTTTGTGCAATGTTAAAAACCGGAAGGTTCCGGTCTTTAGGCATAGAGTCAGACTGGTAGGTGGAGATTGAAAATCTGATGAAGCCTAGGGCACTTTTAATCTCAACTGTACGCTCATATCTTTGATTAAGGGACTACAACGTGAATCTCTTGAATCGAGGAGCCTTGCTTCACTGATCTTTAATTAGGTATATATGTACGAGAGAGATAACTGTGCGTTTTGAGCCCAACCTAAACTTAGAAACCACCCAGGAAGCTCTCATTCACGTTTCAAACCCATAAAAATACATTTTCTACAGAAAACACGCTGAAAATTATATTTCCAAATAAAAATAAAACAGCACCTGAGTTCGTTCACCTTTTGGCACGAATCCCAGTGAATCCTCAATTAATTCCCCATACAAATGCTTTGAATAGCCAATCAAGTCATTAGGGATCATTATGCGTCGTCTACTTTCATTATGTTATTTAGTTTACGATAAAAAAGCTTTTTTTAATTGTGATTTCACTCTGTGAATAAATCATTTGAAAAGGAAACGTTTTTAATGACCACACGTCAATTAATAGACATTATGATACAGATAATAATATTTTACAGTAGGCGCATTATTCGGATTTACCCGCTATTAAGTTTTTTTTCATAATGAAGAAAAACAACCTCGGATTAAGCTGTGCGTTGTTAGTCATTTAGCCAATTACTAGCTAATTATTGGCCTCTCGGAGGCCAAGACATATTTTGGATCGCGGCGCCGACATAGCTTAATAAAATTATTACAAAGCCCTTTATGTCTATGGATTTTGAATTCTAGTCAGTTTACGTACATACAATAGAAAAACAAAGTGTTCATATGGAAAAATAAACCGGCAAAGTACCGAGGCTTTCATACTCCCATGCAACATATATGAACACAGCAAATATAATAAAACACAGTAAATATAGTAAATATATAATTTTGCTAATATGCCTGCATATTAGCAAAATGTGAAAAATCTATGAAATCTTTGTAATTTCACAAAATTTTATACAGTATAAATATTCTGAAATGATAACTATATCTAAATAAAATATTGATAAAAGCGCCATCTAGCGCCATTTTGATAAAACGGCACACGCATAGCATTTGATTTGATTTTCAATATATTTGTTTTAATTCTTACTTATTGGATTTGTTTTTAATTTGATTTATGGAAGGTAATACTATTTATTTGTTTTAGTAATATTTATTTACTTAAATAATATATATTTAATTTAATTTGACTTATTTAATTTTATTTGATCATTTCACCTTGTCTCATGGTTGTAATTTTTTATATGTTAATATTGTAAATGTCTGTGTATGGGAAAACGATACCTGTTTTTTTTATTGCATACCTACGCGTGCTACATTAGCGCCATCTAGCGTCAACCGTTTACGTCTTACGACAACGTGAAATAATTTGTTTAATTTTTGAAATTACAAAAAAATTATAATAACAACTGTTTGTTATTTAATTATTATTTGTTGATTGACATCAAAGAGAATCCTATAATCTTGCCAATAATGTATACCGTACTTGTACCTTTCAAAAGATACATCCACTTGAGTGTAGGACAGACAGACAGACACCGTAACCTCACGAATAGGCTCCCGCACTGTTAGCACGGAAGCCTAAAAATAAACCATTACCATTATTTCCAATTACGAAACGTAAGAAAATAATAAAATTAATTCCAACGTTTCATTTGCGACAAAATACAACCTTCCCAAAGTCAGAAAACTTGGACAAAAAGTTACTAATTTACCAGGAAATTAGAATCAGAAACGTAAACGCTGCTTCTCAGTTATTATGTACAAGTATATTTTACACCCATAATATAATTTTCCACTGCAAATTAAAACTCGTGAGTGTGAATGGTAATCCTCGTTTCTAATTTGCAGCTGTACAAAGCAATGTCTGCGAGGTGTGAAGAGATTTGCTGCCAAATTGGAAGGTCCGTGAGGTAAGCGGCTTACCACTTGTGCCTACCAACTGACACGCCTAATTCCCTGCTGAGGTATGCACATTCTTATTTGTTTTTACCCGACTGCGTAAGAAGGAAGGTTTATGTATGTATGTGGGTATGTATGTGTTTCTATATGATCGCCTACAGCCTAAACAGCTTGACCAATTTTTATGTGCGAAGTGTCGTTAGGGTAATATACCCTAATTTTGTAATAATAATAATACATCTCTCGCAAAAAATAAAAATAAATCTTTTTTCGTAACTTCCAACGAACTTTTTCGTAATAAAGAAGTGATTTTACTAGAATTATGAAAGACCACGTATTTGTAATATTTTACGGAGATTTTACGCATACTTACTCACAAAAAAACGTACACGCAACAGCGTATCAAACGTAACGAAATCGTAAGTTACACTGCAAAAACAGCATTTCTGCAGTCAGGTAGGTACTATATTTATCTTTTAATTTAGATACTTGTTCTCGACCCAAAAGTGTTGTTCCAAATCAACCTAAATTTTGCATCATCATCATCATCATCTCAGCCACAACAAGTCCACTGCTGGGCATAGGCCTCCCCCATGGATTTCCAAAGAGACCTGTAGGAAGCGGCCTGCATCCAGCGTCTTCCTTCACAAATTTTGCATAAAATTAATAAACAACAAACTTGTATATTGAAAATCACCAAACGATTTATAAAAACATCATTACTTATTCCCAACATCAGCCTCTATTAGAAAAGATTTCGTTTCGTGGGGGATCCCCTAAATCGCTTAAGGTAACGCCCGGATTTTCCCGCAGGCTGAGCATTAAAGGTGCATTTGCTGTACTAATTGAAAAGAGGGGAAATATTTATTGATTGGCTTCCTATATGACGAGCATTCTTCGAAGGTTTACTTTACAAATTCAGTAAAGTTGTAAGATATGCCAGATCAAAATGAAATACGAAAGTTAGATTAGTTGCTCCCTACGGTTTCACCCAAATAGGGTTGAAAAACGATGATGATGATGATGATGAAAAGTAGTCTACATGCGTTTCCTGGCCCTCAACTATATTCGTAAAAAAAATTATAACCATTGATTCAGCCGTTTAGTTATTGAAAAGACAATAAACAAAATAAGAGACAAGACTGACTATTGTATATTGTGACAGACACAATGAATTACCGTTATCCATAATTTCACAATTTCCAAATAAAGAAAGCTGATAAAGAGTTTCATTTGTTTCTTTAAATTATCTACATACCATGAGATGAAACTCTTCTTATTTTTAATACGTCTAACTATCTTCTTCTTCTTTTTTGTATTGGACTCGCATTAAAGCATTTGCCATTGTCAAGTATTAGGATTTTTTCAAGTTTCTTGAATAAAACAAGTTGTAAATGTTCTAGTCACAATCTAAGTCACGTATACAGTCAATTTATAAGTCGAGTCCTGCTTAAGTAAAGTGGTGGCGACTTTACTAGAAGCTTCTATGGAGTTTTGCCGACAACGTAAAATCACACGTTTTACTGCTTTATTTCACTTGCCCACACTCACGCACTTTATCGAACACTTAATGAATAAAACACCACCATTTTATAGCATCAATGTTCAAAATAATACAAGTTTAGGAAAATAAAACAAAACAACAACACGTTACTAAGACGTTCCCGCCAAAACTCCTAACTATCTTGTGTAGTATCCGCTAAGTAGTAACAACAAGTATAAGTTTAAAAACTTAAAACCCTGACAAAAAAACGGCTGAACCGATTACGATGAAACATAGCTAAGAACACTCTCGATGAAATCCAATCCTCTTTCAATCAAAATAAAACTATATCATAATCGGTCCATCCGTTTGAGAGCTACGATGCCACACACAGACACACGGACACACAGATCACAGATACATACGTCAAACTTATAACAGCCCTCTTTTTGGGTCGGCGGTTAAAAACCCAAACAAATAGCCTACTCGTAGCTATAAGCACGGTAGCACAGCAAAAACACAATTTACATAATTAATCTGAACAACAATAGGCCGATGACACTCCGTTAATCGGTTTACGTAGAGCCAAATTGAATGTGGCCACTCTATCCTCACACTATACCTACACATATAAGTACAGAACACGCTTAACATACGCTTACTTGTCTAGTGGTATGTAGGTATGTATGTTGGGGTCTAATTGCAATACAACTGTTTCGCAAATTATAATCAAGTAAGTTCGTATAGTGTGTATATGAGTGGCCAGCCCTAGTGTTAGAGTTATTAAGCCACCGAAAGGCCTCTGGTCTGGCTTGACGATTGCTGTTTTTAGAACAAACAACCGGGACCTACAATTTAAATTGTCATCCGAACCACGGTAGCGCTCAGAAAGAAATTCCACTCGCGGTCACCCATCCGAAGACTGACCGGTCCGTCCGTTGCTTGACATTGGTGATCGTTCGAGAATACCTATTGAAGCCAAGCCACGAGCGCTACTTATGTATAATCAAGTACTACATATTTAATAGTTAATTAATAAGCAGTTTTGTGCAAGTATAAAAGTATTGTATTTAAACAGATTTTGAGTAAAATTACTAAGTATAAAAAGTATTTTTTTAATTTTAAAATAGGCTTGCGTTTGACTGCCAACTCGTCTAAGCGACTGTTGCGGTCTACGATGGAGCGCGTTTGCCTAGAAGGAATCTATTCACTCGCAATTTGAAGACACCCAGATTATATTGATCCGGAAATACCCATTCAGGAAGCGTGTTCCACATTTTGGCGGTACGCACAACAGAAGTGGAGCCATAACGTTTCGTTCGAGTCTTTGGAATATCCACCTTAAAACGAAGCATCCTTTAACCCTACATTATATACACCCTTACTCATGCTACATCACATGGAAAACAACATTTATGAATTCAATATGATTGTTTCGGAAAATATGATATTTCACATCAGTTGCTTCTATTTGACTCCCAAAAAGGTGCAGGTTATCAATTCGACTGTATGTTTTTTTGTTGTATATTTGTTCAGCGATTACTCCATCAACTATGCATAGTTTTTGATGGTTCTCATTTTTTTTAGGTAATACATCAGAGGAGGTCCCATTTAAATATTATCGAAATTAGTTCAGTGCTTTGGTATTTATAACAAAATTAATGAAAAACGTCGACCAAGTAAACGGATTGCGTATTCTAAAATTGTTTTTTTTTTTTTAGTTTTGTAAACTATAATTATTTATATGCACAGAAGCAATAAAACAATCTTTTTCTATTGATATTCACAGAAGCAATTGTTAAATTTTTTATTTTGTTTAATCAATTATTTTGATGCCATAAATTTTGCTTCCCATGTGATAGTCCCTAGGCTTAAAGTATGATCATGAATTATATTTCACCCCGTATAATGTACCAACAGATTAATAGTTATTTGTGCAACAAGAGAGCAAAGTCGTTTTTTGCTGCGAGTGCTGATTTTGAATCCTGAGTGTGTCGAGGGATTCAAAAGCACGAGATGCAAAAAACTTTGCTCTCGTGTAACACACATAACTTTTCATTTCAGTAGCGAGAACACTTTAGAAGATAATAAATATTTACAGGTTAAATATCAGTTTTATTTGCAGTAAATACTTATTTTCGTTTAAATACAATAATAAGTTAAAAATTAAAAAAATTACATTAAAAGACATAACTATCTTTTTGCAAAATTTCTTTAGTTAGTACGAAATTCCGAACGTGTTTGTCTTTGAGGTCGAATTCAAAATCGGAACTTCGAAAGGGCTGGTCTTTGTCTCTCTCTCTTTATAATAGCGGGAAAGAGATAAAGTGTGAATGTTTCGAATTGTATGATTAACCCAAGGCTGAATAAGATATTCGCGGCTTTCTGAAAAAAAATAATTAAAAAGTTACTTTGTCTCACTCAGTGAGCAAAATCACATTTTGCTCACTGATTTCAGGCAGCAAAACCTACATATTTGAGCTACTGAAGTGAAAAGAATTTTTTTCCAGTTTATGCTTAGACATTAGCTAACTTCGCTTGCTCGGTCAATCATAATAGTTAAGACCTTCAGAGAACCTTCGCAGGAAAATTGTGACAAGTTAAGTCACCATAATTAATATTTGTCAGCTGTTCACTGAGCTGTTTTCCTATTTTCTGAAATAATTAATCTTCTGAGCTCCTCTTTTTCAGTGAAAACAATTATTTAATCAAAATTATTTACTATCCGGAACTACACCTGTAAGTTTAGTACACTTAAATCTGCTACAAAAAAAAAATTATCACTTTTCACACACATAACACTTTAGATCGAATCTTTTTTCAAACAAAAAGTAAATAGATTCAAATCTCGATCAAGTTTGAGAGCTATAATGCCACACACAAATGCCTACGTCAAACATAAACATATCTCTTTTTACGTTGATGGTTAAAAATAATCGTTACAGACTACAGCAATACTGCTACACTGGCTACACGTAGGCAGCTACGTGCTACGAAACAATGTATGCGTAGCTCATTATCTAAATTAATGTCGATCTCAATTTTATTTTACTTGTAGTAACTTTTTCTAAATATTTGCCGTTTAATTTGATGAAGTCTGCAAAAATATAGGCCGGCCGTCACATCGCACCAAAAATTACATTTTTATTTCCCCTTAGATAACACCATAGAATTCGAAAATTCTCCGCCCAGTTTCCGTTGAAAAATGACACGACCCTATTTTCGAGTAAGATATTTTCCTTGATATAAATCTCTTTTTTAATATTTTCGTCGCCTCGAGAGAGCATTTTTATTTACTAGTACTTTAATGAGCTCAGGCAGGCTTTGTTAGAAGCGTCTTATTCCGTACTCCGCCGTTTTATTGGATGAAATTAAATATTTGAATGAAACTCGATTCTTTTATTAGACGCGAGTGTTTCAGTAGCCACAAAATTAACGTTTTTCAGTGAATGATAATGTAACAAAATGTTTCAGTCGTTTTAGTTTATAAGCTCCTATTACATGTATATGTCAGAATCTAACTCATTGTATTAAAAAATTGGATTATCTTGTAGTGTTGAAGAGCTAAAGATAATTCGAAAAAAAATATAACATTAAAAACAATTCATAAAATTGGCGGAGTAATCATAATAATAATAATCGGAGAACAAACATACAAAAAAACATACTGTCGAATTGAGAACCTGTAGTAAAAATTTGATACTATGAAGAAAATGTTAGGCGTTAACACCACTTACTAAGAAGTTACTTAGGCTGGACGATCACCGTAAAATAACATATCTGGCTATATTCTATCGATATTTTATTTTTTCGATGTGTGGGAGTTTGTGCATGGTCATCAACCTCAACTGAACTTCACGATCATGCGCAATTCATATTGCACCCTCACTATTCAGTTACAGAACGAGCAGAAAGTCGGCACAGTACCTCTCATTTGTTATTAAGATGCCGAAAATCGGTGACAACGATTTCGGTACTCATTCTTAATACACACAGGAGTGGATGTTGCTTACCACCAAATATACCTTCCTATTAAATTTGTTTGTTAATGTTTGTTTTCAGTTTGAAGTGTCCCACTGCTGGGCAAAGGCCTCCTCTGGATTTTTACATTTTTGGCGGTTTTGTTATTAAGTTTAATTACAAAAAAAACATTGAACACGTCATAGTTCGAAACACGAATTAAGGACCCTATCTTTAGTGTTTTTACAGTCTTCTAGCTGATACTTTTATCTTAACTAGAATACTCCGAAGCAGACCAGGTCTTTTTTTGTATTCGTCGATAGACTTGCGCTTGGCCGTCAACTCACCTAGTGTTAAGCGACAGTTACGGTCTACGATGGAGCGCGCTTGCCTAGAAGAAACCTATTCACTCGCGATTTGAAGACACTTAGATTATATATATTCGGAAAGACCCATTCATGAAGCGCATTCCACATTTTGGCGGTACGCACAATAAAAGTGGAGTCAAAGCGTTTCGTACGTACATGCTACATGGGTACATGCTACATTTCGTGGGTACATGCTTGAAGACTTCCAAGCAGACAAGAGTACCAAAGTGGAAACACACTAGATTTAATTTTTAATAGGAATTTCCTCAAAGTTGATTGTAAACGCCTGATTAAATAAATTTTGTAAAAATCAGTGATCATGTACAAGCGTCGTACAAACGCGCCTGAACTAATGTCTGAAATCAAGCGAACATTTTAATTACGCGCGTTCACGTTCACGGTCGCATACGAGCCGCGTTAATTCGAAACAAATGGAAACGTAACCGGGATGAAATGCAAATTTATTCAATTAATCCGCCGCCAGTCTGTATCGGGTGTCGCAAAGCCGTGATTGGCGTTAAGTCGCTCACCCGAGGCGGTAACCGGTTGAGGGCATACAGGCGCGGTGCATGGCTAATTATGTTTGATTATTCGTTGGGACGTAACGTACTATGGATTTGGCGCCGTGTTTGTTTTGGGTGAAATAAAGTTAATTGCATAGTCACTTATTGCCAGTGCAGGTGATAAGCACGCAGGACATTGACTGTACTCTCGTTTTTAGAGTTCCGTACCCAATGGGCAAAACGGGACCCTATTACTGAGACTTCGCTGTCTGTCCATCCGTCCGTCCGTCCGTCCGTCCGTCTGTCACCAGGCTGTATCTCATGAACCGTGATAGTTAGACAGTTGAAATTTTCACAGATGATGAATTTCTATTGCCACTATAACAACAAATACTAAAAAAACAGAATAAAAGGGAGGCCTATGTCCACTGCTGGACATAGGCCTCCCCCATGGATTTCCAAAACGACCCTTTGGAAGCGGCTTGCATTCAGTCTAATAATGTGGGTGAAAAATAATTTTGTTTTTTTGTTCTTGATTTCGTGTCCCCTAAGGCGCCATATTTAATTTAATGTGACATCACATAGCCCATAACCAGCGGACAACCAAGACTTCTAACGATACCTCATTTGTTAAATTATGATAAGTATTTTAAAAGTTATGAGGGAACAGGTGAACATACATTTATACATTCATACATACATACCCACATATCGGGTCAAAACATAACCCACCCTTTTGCTTCGCCGTAGTCGAGTAATGAGTATATATATTTTGTTTAATGTAAAGGGACATGAGAGACGTCCACCTTATCATCAGCTTCCATGCTTGGCCGCAGGCAGGCGTGGGTAGTCGGGCGAGGAGAATGGAAAGACGGTGTTGAGTTATGCGTTATAATGTTAGGCAAATTACAATGATCGACACGAAATAAGTTCTTGATTAAATTGTCCAATTGCTAAGTACACTAAAATCAGTTAACACTCCACCGAACACGTAGCACAAGTCGCCATGCGAACCGATTGCCGTCTCGCGATGTAATAACGGCCGCCGGCCCCCACTGCTGTCCTAGCGCTCGGTGTTGCGTCAGAGTAAACAACTGTTTACCCTCAATGATCGAATGCGCCGTCAAATGTTTTAAATCTATGTTTACATGATACAACCCTCAATAATAAATAAAGATTAAAAAAAAAAAAAAAAAAAAAAACTATGTTTGATTCTTATTATAAACACCTTGAAAATTCGTAGGTATAAAAAAATATTCAATCAAAGTCACATTATAAAAAAAATACAATATTATTATTTCATAACCTTGCATACGTACATTACATAACTCTTATCTCTTATTCCAGAAGCGGTTCTTCATAACGTAATGCTTATCGTTGTAATACCGTATTTCATAATATTATATACTCGTAGTACCGTGTATCGTTGCTTTTATCAATTTTGGTTACCAGGTTTCGACGCCTATCATCATCATCATCATTATTGTTTTGCCCTTTTCCCATTAGGTTTTCGGTACAGCACGATCCTTTCTCCACTTTACTCTATCAGATGTTATTTCTACACACACACTTTTCACACACATAATAATATAATCTTTCACACAGTCCATTCACACTTTTTTAGGTCTCCCTCTCCCAGCCCTACCGCTTACTATCTTGTTTAGGGCCCTCTTGCATACATAGATATCCTATACTATGCGGTATAATCTTACTAAATATAAGTATATATAAATAATAGTGGTTGGTAACCTGTCACTATGATAAGAAATTACTACTAATCAAGACTTATCTTGATCTTGATTCTAAAATCAAGATCGAATACGCTATAAATTTTATAGATATTTTAGCGACATTATATAACTAAAAACTGAAACATATTATGCCTAATTAGAAACAAATTAAGATAATAAAATCCTGGAATTACCAAGTAGATGAATTTATCTGATTGAAATCAAAATGTTTATTGATTAACTAAATGTTTATTTTAAATCACTTTATCGCTAAGATTTATTGCATTTATCAACTCATATTCGCCTTATTATTAGATAAGATTATCTTTTGTGATAGATAATGTACATAAATAAGCATTTGTGAGTGATATACATCATTTATTAGCTGAAAATGAAGATCTTTGTGGTGTTCGCTGCTCTTATAGCCTGTAAGTACAAAGAATATAGTCTAGTAAAAATAAGATTTGTGACAACATAAAAGACAACTAAGTATATTGTTATTTAAATGAATGTACTGGTGTTTTGAAATACATTTGACACAATTTCATAATGACATTATAAAAGCTAATTTTGTTACTTTTACACGCTCAAACAGCTGAACCGATCGTTATGAAAATTAGTATAGAGATAGCTTTGGACCTGGAGACGGACATACGCTATTTATCATCATCATAATCATCTCCGTTTTTCATAACTAGAACGTGAGTGAAACCGCGAAACACAGCGAGTCTATAAACCGGTGATTATTGTTGATTTTTAGCTATTTTCTTATCACAATTTCAAAGAATCATCCCAGTTGCAAATACTGTGATGTGTTCCATACAAACGGATTTATATTTACTAGACTAATTATATTACTTAAATTCCACTATACTTAAAAAATCACTCCTGATAATTTAACAAAGTATTTTGAATTTTATGAATGAAGAAATGAAACTTTTCCAGCTTATGTTTTATGTTTTTTTTTTAATACAAGATAGATCTACGATTGACCACCAACTCGCCTGATGTTAACCGACGGTGTGGCCGAGGATGGAGCTGGTCGATCTAGAAGATATCTATTCACTCTAGCCTTGAAAATTCCAAGATTGTAGGTCTCAGGAAACAGAGATGGCGGCAAAGAATTTTTTTTTTTTTATTAAATTGAAAATATTAATTATGTCTCGAAAAACATAACCATCCTTCTTACACAGTCGGATAAAAATAAAAATTAAAGAGTTACGTGGCTGCGCAACTATTCTACTATTTAAATTAAATAACTTTTAACTGATTTATCACGTATAAGTATATTAATTAATTATAGCTAATATGTCAGATATTTTTATTTTTAATGAAAAAAATATTGTAATTAAATAGATATGTAATGAAAATGGAATTAGTGCGGAAGATTTAGGATCAAATCCACATTCAAATCGAGAAGATTTTTCTCGGTCTGTAAATAATTTAGATGAAGTCTAAATACTAGTTTCCTCTCCGCATTCTTTATCTATAAACTCTTAATTTTGTTGTCTTTTCAGTATGTGCCGGTGAAGAGATCCCCACTATTCCAGGGGAAAATAGCCACTATGTGGAGGGAGTTAGCCGCTACATTTGGATGCCAGATGGTAAAGGGGTGCCACATCTAGTCGACCTAAAAGTACCTGTCAATCAGTCAATTGTCCGAGAAGCTAGATTCGGTGCTAATAACCAGTACTGGCTATATACTAGGTGATAATGTTTGTCTTCATTATGCTTCTGATTGAGAAAAATAATTAATTTTAGTCATATTTTTACCCGACTGCGAAAGATGGAGGGTTACGTTTTTCGAGTTTATGTTTGTATATATGTATAGTCAAGGAACGGATGGACAAAAATATAAAAATGCGCTTTTTCGTATCATCCAACGATTATTTTCGTAAAAATAAATGATTTTTCTAGAAATATCCTAAAGAATGCTCATTTTAACCTTTACACTTTTACAGTTAGCGCATAATTTCTCATATTTTTTTATAAAAAAGCGTAACGACATCGTCAAAGTCGCTCTTCTGCAGTCGGGTATTTTGTTTTTCTTTTAAATATATATACTTGTTATTTATATATCGACATACGCATTTACGCATCAACATCTTTTCACAGGGACAATCCTAGCAGCTACCAGCTCCTTGTCCATGAAGACGCTAATTCAGTCTCAACATCAAATTACCTGGGAAGTCGCCCCACCAAGGTTATCGTCCACGGGTGGAACAGTAACGGGGATTCCGATCTCAACCCCCTCATCACTTTTGCCTTCCTCTCTGTACAAGACTGTAATGTAATAGTCGTTGATTGGAGTGAACTTGCTGGCAATGTTCTTTACCCGGTCTCTGCTGCTGGCGTTCCAAGCGTCGGCCAGTACTTGGGCAACTTCCTGATCTGGCTGTTCAGCACTGCTGGTGGGGACTGGAACAACGTTCACTTGGTTGGACATAGTTTGGGCGCTCATATCGTGGGGAACGCTGGCCGCACCGCTGGTGGTCGTCCTATCAGAGTTACTGGTACGTTTTGTATGAATTTACTGAAATATTTATTGTCAGGCGAAATTTTTACTCATAGAAATGCTAGTATTTTAACCCACGATGCAAAAAGAAAAATGTTAGGTATAAGTGTGACGTATGTCTGTAAGGATGAGCATCCTCGGAATGGTTTATCCTAGACCGGAGGACTACAGACATACTCCTTTGCACGGCGTATTCGATTTAATCGAGTACATTTTCCGCTAAGGGGTGTGGTAGGTCTAGGGGTGTACACAAAAGATCCTCATGGGTCGAAGTGTCGCCGACCAGTTTGTTGGCCCCCGTTGTGACTTTATAAGATAAGATAAGATAAGACGTATGTCTGTTCTTTGCATTGTTGTTCTCAAACGAATGGATCGATTTAATTTAATTAGCTATATCTTATCAAATCGATTCCACCGTTTTGTATGTATGGGTGCTTAATTATTTAAACAAAATTTAATTGGTCCGTAGCTGCTACCGTCTCTTTTATGTAAAACGGAATTTGTCTTCTTTAGGCTTAGACCCTGCTGGACCACTATGGGGTGACAACGTCCTAGCTCTGAATACGCTGTCTGGTCAATACGTCGAGGCGATTCACACAGACGGAGGCGTGCTTGGAATCTTCGACAAAATCGCTCACGCTGACTTCTACCCCAACGGCGGTCGGAACCGTCAGCCCGGCTGCTTACTCAACACCTGTTCACACAGCCGATCTTATGAATTCTTCGCCTCCTCTGTTCTTACGAACCACTTCACCGGCCGCGCATGCGTCGACACCACACAGGCTGAGAATATGGAGTGCACTGGTGATACACTTAACATGGGCAACAGTATATTAAGTAAAAGCGGGTAAGGACATTCATCATCTCAACCATAAAAAGGCCACTGCTGGATATGCTTTCCCCGTGGATTAAAAAAACAGTTAAAAGCGGCTTGCATTCTAAGTTTCCCTGCCACTTGTATGAGATTCGAACTAAATTTCATAGCAATCTATTTATTCGTGAATAGGTATACAAGCAGAGAGACAGATATAATTACTATTTCGCTTTTATAACATCAGTTATGATTAGGAGATAAGGACTTAACTTGGTTTATTTATTTAAAATTTTCTTTAAGCTTTTTAACAATTGACTGAGATTGATAAAGATTCTAAAACAATGGATGGTGAGTTATAAGAGTCCAGACGGTAAGCAAGAGGCAAGTTCAGATAAAATATATAACAATAATGAGTATTGACGCATCGCCGCGATCGCCTCGGCCCACGATGCACGGAACTGTATCTTTAGTTTGGTATTCAAGAGTTTTTAAAATCCTTATTATATTTTCAGATCCGGAATCTTCGGACTTAGTACTGGATGGTTCTGGCCGTTTTAAAAATACCTCTGACAAAAAAGTTACAATAAGTAATTATAAATACATGCTGTTCTATAAGAATTGTTTGTTTTTTATTACATCTATCTAATCAGCCCGTGTCCACCCACTGCTGAGTATAGGCCTCCTCTTGTTCACTTTATCCTACCCGGTCCTGGATGAGCCTCAACTATTGCCAACTGACGTGCTCAATAATATTATTTGACCATCTCATCGAGCTGGCGATATGCCTAGATGGCGTTGCCCATATCATGGGTACCATTCGGTGACTGCCTTGGTCCACTTTTCTCTGTCCCGTCTAGCCAAGTGTCTTTTCCATCTCCATTTTAATCCAGTGATGCGTTTGCCTACGTCTTCGACTTTAGTGCGATGCCGAATTTCAACGTTTGCCACACGATCCACCAAACAGATCCATATATGGCTCTTTCCATAGCCCTTTGTGCTACACTGATGTTGTAGATGTGTTTTTTACTGAATGCCCATAAGTGGAGGGAGTACACATTGCTTATAAACCTTGGTTTTAGATTTAAAGACGTCTAGTTTTCCAAAGACAGCTCAACCAATCTGTATCCGCCTAACAACCTCTCTTGACTGAGTGCCACTATTAAAAGATAAATGATGACCAAGTTATATATAACCTTCAAGTACCTCTATAGTGCGGTCATTAACCTTGACTTTAGGCTTGGGCGATTGGTTGGTCATGTTTATTTTCAAACCGACGTTCTTAGTGAAAACTTCAACTCGAGATATGGTGAACTGAACACTACTCGAAAATATTACCGATTACAGTATCTATTACCGACAGTATAGCTGCACCTGTGCTGTTATAAACTTATTGAGTGAGATAGAATTAACTGTAATTAACAATATCGGTAGCATAAAAATCATTAATAACTTTATACTGAAACTTGTAATCGCTAATGCTTGTCCTTTAGACCGGCCGTGAAAACTCCGACGTGTACAATTTATGACGTCTAACTCGAGATGGACCCGTCCTTTTGTGGCGAAACTAGTCTGGCATATTACTGTGTGCATCAATTACCTACCGACAGTAGCTGCATCCGTGCAGTGCCGTAAATAGCCTTTTTAATACAGTTGCTCAAAAAGTGGCGTATTGCAGGGACGTATGGCGTTCGGGATGTGGGCTATTACATACTCGTGTTTTTTTTTTACCTTTCCCGAACTCGTGTGTTCTCTTTCCCACCTGTCAAAATAATGTCTATTAAAAAGAAAATCCAACCATGAAGTTTTTACTAAAAAAAATCATAGAAGTTTTTATGATTCATGCAAATACGTATATTTCTAAAAAGAAGCTACTAATTTGTTTCAATATCAGATTTAATGATTTAATGTGGCTTTATTCGCTAGATAAACTGTAAATATCAATTATGTTTTTTTTTTTGGATAATAAATCATTTATTGACAATAAACCCAGAATTTACTACATCAAAACAATATACAAACTCAACTAACTAAACATAAAAATAAAACTACTCTAAAAGACTGTTAGCAGCGGGAATTGTTCCCAGGATGCTGGCCCCATTACCTCGTTATATAGCGATACTTACTCTTTGAGCAAAGTAGAGGCCAGCATTCTGGCCACGTTTTGCGTCGGTCAGACGAGACGTGAGTTCTCTATGATTTGATTGAATGAGTTAGGTTAGGTTTAATTTCATTTCATCTCATTAAATTTCATTTTCATTTCATATCAATAAAAAAAATCTACTGAAGACTTGGCTGTATGGGCATAGTTCCCTTTGCCTACCAGAATGGGTGAAGAAAAAAAAATCTCTGCTTATATTCTACGGTTGGCGCCATTTTCCAGAAATTTTCTTTGCGAGTTTAGTTGTTTGTTGCACAAAATGAGTAATTTCGACCCTAGTTTTTTGAATTAACACCACCGGAACTCAGTATAATTGCACAAAATGCTTCGGAGAACATTTTACCGGAAAAGTCAAAAAGTCGCTACATATCTACATACGACGAATTTATTGCGTGGAGAGAAGAGAAAAAAGCAAATAGTTTTTCAGAAAATGTTATGTTGGCATACTTCTCCGAACTCTCAGCAAAATTAAAACCTTCTACGTTATGGTCGAGGTTTTCGATGATAAAACGTATGAAAATAAGGAACAACGTGGATATCAGTGAATACCCAAAATATGTATATGTGAATTATAACTTTTATAAGAAATAAATGATTAGTTAGTTGAGTTTATTGTGTTTTTATTATTTTATTAAATTGCTTAATTTTTTCGCAACTGTATTAAAAATAGTCGTTCAGTACACGTGCGGAACCGTCATTGCAACTTGTTCCGACTGTCAACCGGTAGACTGTGACAGCCTTTCCGCACTTGTAATGAAATATACTTATTCGGCGCCCTGTGCGAGCTTCTATAACTGCGCCCTTGTTTTTTTTTTAGATATTATAGGTACCCTAGCTTGAGCAATGCTATGTATAGGCTAGGCTACTGGCATGTAGGTACGTATGTAATGGAATCGAGCACTAGGGGCGCAGTGGAAACTTATCAGGAGCAAACCGAAAAAATAATATTCCTGCCATAGAAATAGTTTTCTATCTCTATGAGTCCTGCCTGGTCTGGCCATTCTTGCGCCCCCCAAGAGTCTACGCCCTGTGCCTGGGCACTGGTGGCACCGCCCTATTTACGGCACTGCATCCGCGCTGCTAGAAACTTATTGGGTGAGATAAAATTAACTGTAACTGTTGAGGTAAAGAGATATTATGATGCACTTGCAGTTTTGTTATGTTTTTAACAGACTTTAAAAAACTTTAAAAAACACAAGTATTTGGTTATTTCTTTTATATTTGTGATGTCATAACTACGTCATATAAAAACCGCGTTGAAAAATTGTGTTTTTTTTTTACTTTCAAATGGTCCAATAAGATCTTGTTAAGTAATTGTATGCAATACAATCTAGTCTAAGAATAGTATATATCTACATAAGCCAGCTATAAGTAACTTTAATATTCATACATGCACCTACATGTAGGTATGTACATCTTTACTTCTCAAATAGAGACACAGTGTCCAAGGTTTGCTGATTCGGTACAAAAGTCAATATTGCCCTTGATATTTGAGAGAAGTGGGGATAATATTTTTTTTGTTTACCTCATGTCGTTGGATGGGCAGGTAATTCAAAATACTGTGCCTAAATCATTTTAGGGTTCCGTACCTCAACAGGAAAAAACGGAACTCTTATAGGATTACTTTGTTGTCCGTTTGTCTGTCAGTCCGTCCGTGTTTTTGCGACATATACGGCTGTAACTTTTCTTACGATAACTGAGAAGTTTGATTTTTCTCAGCTGCAAGGTACTACAGATCGCCGTGTTATGGTTTTAATTTCAACTTGATGCCTCCACGCGTTCCCTAGATATAAGGTCTTGACAGACGGACAGACGGACCGACGGTCAACAAAGTAATCCTATAAGGGGTTCCGTTTTTTCCTTTTGAGGCATGGAACTCTAAAAACAAGCACAACTACTGAGCGTGTTATTCTGTTGTGAACAGTATCTGCATGCAAATTCGAGAGTGCATTGTGCGTCCCGCGTCCCGTGTCCCGCATCCCGCGGCCCGCGTCCCGCGTCGCCACCCGCACAATGCAGGGGAGTCTTGTTTCAGAACAATTCTATAGATTCACAAGTTAAATTGTGTTCGCGTTCACACTTCGCACCGGGAGTTAGATGGAAGTGTGGCCAGGTGCTACTTGTCGTTATTCGTAGATACTTTTATTATCTACATTTATTTTAGACCGTGGTGCTCTTTCCACGATTACAAGTATATTGTCGCTTTCCATCTTTATTTGGTGGTTATTACATTTCGAGAAGGGCTAATATTGATTAAAAATAGGTAAACCTGTGCCAAAAGCCTCGTATTTACTAGAGACTAAAGTGATTAATGAACTCGGGCAGCCTAGAGATGTTGTCAAAGTAGGGTGCCATTATATGTCTAAGTTTTACGACGGACGTACGTACGATAAATATATAGATAATAGTTTAAAAAACTGAAAAATCCGACTTCAAAATATGCAATTTGTTTACTTGGTTGATATTTTTCCATCAAAATTAATTAATTATTTGCGAAGTAATCGCTAAATATACAAAAAGAAAAACATTTGAATTGAGAACTTCCATCTTTTTGAAAGTGGGTTAAAAATAAGTATACTTGAGCAAAAAGTCTTGTATTTATAAGAGACTAAATTTTGCAACTCGAGTGGCTAGAGATGTTTTCAAAGTAGGATGTTGTGGGACACTAGATTCTTTGAGTGTTGTGTTGTAACTCCCGCTTATTAGGGTACTGTAGTAAACAAGGAACCCTTATAGTTTCGCCATGTCCCTCTGTCTGTCTGACTGTCCGCGGTTTTGTTCAAAGACTATTAGAACAAGAAAGTTGTGATTTGGCACGTAGCATATTAGTTATGCAAAAAGTTGCTAGTTTAGATTCATGTTTGTAGCATATAATTATAATGAAATTAAAAGAAAAACTACCACCCGCAAAAGCAGTTAAGAACGGCTTTTTGAAAATTTAAAAAAAATACTTGTTCTTACTATTAGTTAAAGCTCAATTTTTTTTTGTATGTAAAAAGTTGGAATGTTGGATATGGTTCTCCTAGTACAAAAACACGATTGCAGAGAAAAGTCTCGATAGCTTTATATTTTAAAAAATATGCCGTTTTATTTATTTTTAAATTGATCTTCAAGTTGTTTAAAGCCACCAACACCAAAGTTACCATGTTACCATGCGACGTCGTACGTATTTCTGTGCTATCTACATGAAAACAACGCGCCCAAAAAGTGCGGGCTGAAGTAGCGTAAAATATTTAAAGTTCTGGGAAAGCCTTGCCTTAAGTTAACTCATATGTTATATAAATAGCAGAATTAGCTCTATTTTTCCTGGTATCAAGTCGGTTTCAAACTGCAGAACACAAACAACAAAACGCGCTAAAGCGTAAAGTTTTTTCTTCACAAAAACGAACTGCTCCGAAAACTTCCAACTCGGAAAAACACCCACGTTCCAGGGAACTTCCTAATCTGGCAACATTGTCTGCGTCTGTTGTCAGTAAATTAAAAAGTCAGGAAACATGGCGTCATAAACAAGCTGAGTTCGAGTTGGGATTTAAAGCGAATTTTGCTATTGAATAGACTAAAACGAGCGAAAATAAACCCTTTATAAAACTGAAAGTAAAACGTCTAATAGTAATTATTTATTTAAGATCAAATATGTACATATCTCGTAAAGCCGGGTATTTTAAGAACGACGAGAAAACTCAATTCATTAAATTCATTCATTTTTATCCGACTACGGTGCCCTATAGAAGCAAAAGGGAGGGTTATAAACACCATCAAACATATAATATATAATATATGTTTGATGGTGTTCATTTGTCCGAAACCTCAAAATATTTTAAACAAAAAAAAAACAGAGTATAACCGTGGTCGTATGTTACATTGCAGAATGTATTGTTTTGTAACAGTAGGTGGCTACCACGATTATCCACCGAACACCACTATGAATATGTATGACATACAATAAAATATATCATTTTCTTGTTTCATACTTTTTAGAACATGATTTTTCAGTAGTGGGATATTAGTTTTTGAACTTATTTTTTATATGTATGTATGTTTGTGTGCATAAAATGCAACCATTAAATGCAAAAATTGAATGCATTGATTGCCAATTTATTATTCCTAGTTAAATTTAAACATATAACTAGTACGTATATTTTTGTAATACACTTTTAATTTCCTTCAATTTGATACTCTAACGAAAAATTAACGACTTACAATTTAGCGCCTACAATACGCTATTTTGATTTTTTCAACATCTATCTAAGAACACTTTGACGAATCTTAAGACGAATCTAACGATAACCTTATCTTAACTATCGATATCAGTTTAACCATTTGGAAGATACTTACGAGGTAATAAAGAAATTTACAAACATACAAGATACGCGCGAAAAATATAATTATTCCTTGGCAGTCGGTTAAAAATACACTCGAAGCTAAACTCACTGTTTATTTATTTTGCTGAGTTAGTATTCGGTAATTGTAAATTATACTATTAATAATTCAACGCCTATTACTTATGGTTGAAATAAAAGTCGACTAAAAAAGAGGCCACGGAACCTTTCACGACATTCGAAAGGAGATAATTCAGCTTCAGAAGGTTCTACCTCGGTTTCTTTGTGTGAAATTAGCCGAATAACGAAGCGGATTAGGTCGGGAACGTCGAGCGACTGATGTGCGCCCCAGTGGGTAATTTGAATTTATTTATTGGAGCTTTTTAAGCTGTGGCTTCGCGGTGAGTATTATTCTTGGAATAATACTAGTAACCTTTAACATGAAAGTTTTAAAAAACCAGTCAAGTGCAAATCAGACTCACGCACCGAGAGTTCCTTACAAACTTACCTATGTAGAATAATTATTCGATTCTCAAAATAATTATTAGGCAACTTATGAAAGTACCAAACATTTATCTAACGAAAAGATAAAATTTGCTGTTGGATAACTGGTTGTCTCTTTACATCGACCATATGTCGTGATTAGTTTACCAATTGCAAATAAGTTTATAATCGCAAAAAAGTTATTATTTTGTAATGTAACTACAAATATACGGTTTTCGGATTTTTTCTTTTACTTGTGCTACATAGCATTGCTTCTTACCAAATTTCATGATTCTAGATCAATGGTAAGTCCCATATAGGTTTTGATTCCCTTGCAATTGTCAAAATATGTGCCATATTGGAGCATAAGCGGTTTATTTTTTTCACTGCTCTATGGGATAGCAAAGTATTAGATATTAATTTCAGCTGATACCTCCACGCGTTCTTGAGAAAAAGGATCTTGATAGACGGACAACAAATAATGAAATAAGGACAGCAACGCCCTCAATGCCACATTAGTTCTTAAGCTGAACATTTTATTTTTACGCAAAATATAATTTTTCGATCTCGATTGACCACCAACTCGCCTGATGTTAACCGTGGATGGAGCTTGTCTTGTTGATCTAGAAGATATCTATTCACTCTAGCCTTGAAACTTCCAAGATTGTAGTTCTCAGGAAACAGAGACGGCGGCAAAGAATTCCATTCCTGTGCAGTACGCATCAAGAACGTGAACCGATATCGCTGAGTACGGAATTTTGGCATTTCAACGAGAAATGGGTGGTAATTCACCGAGTTTCTGCTAGTCCTGTAGTACATAAATGGGGAGGGTGGAATTAGGTTGTGAAGCTCTTGCGCACACTCCCCAATATGAATCCTGTTGAGTATAGACGGACATGCTACTTTACGGACATACTCTCGCAACAAATCCGCAACGTCACTTCACATCAGGAGATTTTACGGCCAAGCGCAAACCTAAACAGAATTAAAATAGCCTACCTACTGCATAATAAAAAAATAAATGAAATAATGATATCGAGCACATAAACAACGACGCTTGATGTTTAGTCGAACAGCAGACATATAAAACAGTCAAAAAAATGGTTGTCTGTAAAGTCAGGTTACGTACGATAATTTTACATGATAACGTCATGATAGATGCGTCACAAGCCGAACGCTTAGGCGTTCGTGCCTCTCTATCGCTTGTTCCGCGCTCTCGCTTGCACGCTCGGCTCAGGCGTAACGTGACAATGAGTCATGCTTTTTCGTGCGTGCAGCCGGCGTTCGTCGATTTATAAGACGTTATCACGTCAAAATTTATCGTCCATGTTAAATAAATTCAAAAACTACCCGCAGAAAGTCTGGGAGCATACCAGCCACCATCCTAGAATACTAAAACCTTTATTTACATTCTAAACCTTGTGAATATCAAGTCTGGACGTGATCTTTCTCTCAATATTCAGGTCAAGCATTGCACGTTCTTCAATACTGTGAGATAATATTTCATGTCATACCGGATGTTAGTAAAACTCGGGACACTTGCATTGTCGTAAAAAGTGGGAGGACAGATATTTCACTGAATTATTGAGCAAAGCATTTCAAAACTTTATAGTAAGGAACATCATCTGCTCGGTGGTTGAAACTTTAAAATTTTGATGGAGACTTATATAACAATAGCAAGTGATGGCTACTTTACTGGAACCTTCTATGGAATTTTGTCGACAACGTGAAAATACATGTTTTACCGCTTTATGTCAGTTGTCTACACTCACGCACTTAATCAAACACTTAGGGCCTTACCGAAAAAAAGTAAACCTTACTATCTTTAAGCAATGCTTAACATATTTTTCCAATTTCTGGCTGACAAGAATGACACTTGCGGAAAGAAGACAGAGAATTTAAGAAAGACGTTAATTAACGTTTTCCGGTAAGGCCCTCATCATCATCATCTCAGCCATAAGAAGTCCACTGCTGGACATAGGCCATGGGGGACCATGGATTTCCAAAAAGACCGATTGGAAGCGGCTTGGGAGGGGTAAGGCCCTATATGAATAAAAAAGTTTAGAAAAAAAAAACAACATGTTTTCATAAAGTTCCCGCCAAAACTGCTATATAAAATTATTTACAATTATCTAAAAACGTGTACCTAGTTTAATGGTAAAGTTTTAGTAAATTACCATTAGCCTAGCTTACGACAGCGTATCCTCCAGGCTACGTGGCTAATAGTCACTTCTCGGAGGTCGGTGCCGCGGAGACTTGTAACGAGCGTCCGGGGCCCGACGCCGCTTTCAACGATATCACAGTTAATTCGATTTGGACTTTAATCTCGGGCCACTTTTTACAAGACCGCCTGAGCAGGATCATTTTTCTTGTGTACATGTTTACCCGACTGCGTAAGAATGAGGGTTATATTTTTCGGGTATTTGTATTTCGTGTGTAAGTGAAAGACACAATACTTATGTATTAGACATAATATGTGTCTATATTACCTCCTACAGCCTAAACGGCTTGACCGGTTTTGATGACTGATTCGTCTTCAATCTCTGTGAGTGTCTTAGGCTATGTTTTTTTTTGTAATAATAGCAAAAATAAAAAAAAGCGTGATTTCGTAACCTCCAACGAACTTTTTCTATAAGAGTAGAACGTTAATTTCTAACCATTTACATAAATTTTATTTATTTTTATTTAACTTTCTTCCAAAACAGTGCGCTCAACAGCGTATCAAGCGTAAAGAAATCCTACGTTAGACTGCAAAAACCGCTTTTCTGCAGTCGGCCATTTTGTTTTTCTTTTAGTAAAACTATTTTTTTATATAAATGTTACACTTAGGCTGCAAACCAAGTGGACTACAAATATTTGAATACATTTGAGTCATCGATGTAATGTTAAACTATAAGTAAATAATTTCAATATCTTTCAAAAATGTATAGTCAAAGTTAAATAGGATGTAGAATTTTCTGATAAGGAATTTAAATAACCTAATAAATAAAAACCGTATCTAAACACTTTGAAAAAAATATATCCATGACGTGAAAATGGTTGTGATATTTTCTTTGTGAAATTAAAAACTAAATTTTTAAAACGTTATTTAAAATCCCCAATTCAAATGAAATACATTTTGCTCTTTTAAAAGTTAACAAGTCCCAATCAAAGTGCGATGAAATTCTTCCTTCTTTGAAATTGTACCCGTACTTAATTCGAGGCCCCCAAAACTCAATAAAACGGAGTCAAAATCCTTCTTCCTTCTAAGCGAAGTGAAATCCAATAAACGAGTGGTACCTGCAATGTCTTCAGCGAGGAATGCTAGGAACGCCGTTCATTACTGCCTCTGCACATCCAACTTGTTACCTATCCGTGCCACTGGCTCTCAAACCTTGAACTTTAGGTCCATTTCACAAGCAATATCTACCGATCTATTTACACATTTCTCCTTGAACGGTCGTGCGTAAGGTGCCTACAAACGATAAATACTTGCCTGCCACAGCTGTTTTGAGCGCGCGCGCGCTCCACTTTGCTTATTATTTATTTATTGCTTCTTAATGCTTCAGTTGTATAATTATTTAACTATGAACATTATATTATATATCAATACATATTTGTTAACGCGTAAAGAGATCTTATTGCCTAGATAAACCTTATTTGGTTATTTGGCATGTTTTTTGGAAATTGTAACTTTTTTTAATTAATATATGAATAAATAAAATGATAACATTTGTTCATTGGTCGCATAATACTACAGTATAAATAACCTTCGCAAAAGAGGACGTGTGAATATGTTTACACTATCTGGTATAGAATTCGGAATTAATATTGCGTATACAACGAACTTTTCCCTAGAAAAAAAATCGTTACGGTAAGATATTGTGTAGAATTTTATGGCGCAGTTGTTATTTAAAATTATTTGGAAATGTCGTGCAATGTATTGTTTGTAGATATTTGCAGTAATTTTATTAATCACAGGGCACATAATTATATGGTAAAAACAGTCCGTAACTATTCCAAATAAAGCTGATCTAGAAGCAATCTCAATATTTTAAGTTAGTTATTAGGACCGTACATTGATCACATTTTTATAACTCTTTAGATTGTTCAAAAATCATTGACAGAACTTTTTTTTTTCAGAAACTTCGTAAAATAGTCATGAATGACCCGTAATTTTTGATGAAAAAAAAGACGAGAATACGTTTTAAAAGTATGAAAAACAAGGTTTAACATATTTAGCATTCAAACTTTTAGATTATATTGCGGGCGAAGCAAATGAGTGCTCATAGCTGACCGCAATTAAAATATTGAGCAACACTGTCCTATCCAATTTATACGGTTAGCTAACAGTATGAATGGGTAGGTAGCTATAGTTTACGATTTTCGGACTGTTACCCGTTCACCCGGCAGGCGGAAGGAGACAGGCGGCAGAATGCGGAGGGCGATTTATATGAAATTTCTTTTGGAACGTAGTTTAGATCAATGAATTGCTTTACTTGGCCTTTTGATTATTTTTCACAACAAAAACAATGTCTATTAGTATAAAAAATGTCTATTAGTACAATCTTACATATAGGTGTATATGTAAGATTGTACTAATAGACATTTTTTTTAATAAAAAAAAGCCTTGTAGTTTGTTAA
The DNA here is from genome assembly GCA_947563715.1 of Lycia hirtaria. NCBI lineage: Eukaryota > Metazoa > Arthropoda > Insecta > Lepidoptera > Geometridae > Lycia > Lycia hirtaria. Next base: position 3,949,849 of record OX387383.1, read on the forward strand.
TAGTTAATAGCATGACAGAAGTGGTAAAGCTGTATATAGTTTTTAGATAAGGATCAGAATTTAAACTTAAAAACACAATTTCTGCTATGAAACGCTATTAAATCAAAAATTATTAATTATTAATAGTATGACTTTTGTCTTTTTATGTTTGAAAGAGGATCTGTTAGTAGCGTTCTTAATTATGTTTCATCAAATTCGGCTCAATCGTTTTTTATGCGTGTATTTAATTAAATATTCGAATTTAGTCGTTTTGTTAATTTTTAAATAATCACATAGCGCGTTGCCCCGCTGCCGGCGGCAATCTAGTTTTTTGTATCAATATCTTTTTTCAAACTTATTTATTAAAAAAACACGAAAATTAAAGGAGTGTAAATAATAATAATGTAATGTCAAAAATTAAAGGAGTGTAAATAATAATAATGTAATGTCAATAATAATAACATTTCAGGCCGACGAACGAGGTACTTAACTTGAATATTAAAAGCAAATAAGTCTTAAGTCATTAAAAGCCGAATGTTATTGTCAAAAGGTCTTGAATTGTACAAGTAAAGTTAATATTATTTTGATTTATATTCAAATTAATTGAATATATATATACTTATATAATAAATACATTGTCAAAAAAATTATTCACACAAAAATCATTTAATATTTTATATCGTATATCGTGCTCCCCATGCAGCACCTTTCTTTCTTGTTGTGTATCCAATTAAAATGTGCCCGTATCGGTTGTTGCCCGGACATGCCATTTTTAGCTCTGGATTGAACTTTTCTAATTACGTTTCAGTACTGCTTACTGTCGCCGACACGACATGACAAGAACTGCAAACAATGGGACAATATTTTTTATCACGACACGACTTACTAGGCTAATTGTCCTACAAAGAAGACGCATAGTACACCCATAACCTATGCGAAGCCAGCGCTTTAGAGGCCCTAAATATCATCTCATAGGATTAAAACTTCTTCCTCCAATGCTGTTATGGATTAATTGGTGTAATGTTCAGCCAAATTAAGCCTTATTTCACTAACCATCGTTTTAGATAACATTGACATATTGTATCACATCGCATTTCGTGCAAGCAATGGTTAGTGAAAAGATCTTCTTTAATCCGGGTTTGGCAAAATATGGAATGACGAGCTTTAGACTTTGGGAGGTTCTGTAGAAGTTGTCACAATAAATCTACAAAAGTCGTAGTAACTTGCCGGGATTGCTTTAGTCTCTCTTTATCAATATCGTCAATTCGTCATCTTGGCTACAAGAAGTCTACTGCTGGACATCCTCCTCCATGGTTTTCCAAAAAGACACGATGGAAGCTTGCATCCAGCGTCTCTTCTATTAGTATTAGTCAAATAAAACCGGCCAAGTGCGAGTCGGACTCGCGCACGAAGGATTCCGTACCATTATCTATAAAAACGGCAAAAAAAACACGTTTGTTGTATTTGAAAATACCCTTTAAATATTAATTTTATTTTAATTTAATTATTTATTTTTAAAGTGAATAATATAACTCAATATTCTGTGAATATTTCAAGTGTTTACCTGTTGCCGTTAGCAATATCGAGCAAAAACGATCAAAAACGAGCAAAAAATTCTCGTTTGTTGTATGCCTCCTTAAATATTCATATTATTCTATTTTTTTTTTGTATTTGTTGTTATAGCGGCTACAGAAATACATCATCTGTGAAAATTTCAATTATCTAACTAACACGGTTCATGAGATACAGCCTGGTGACAGACGGACGGACGGACGGACAGACAGCGGAGTCTCAGAAATAGGGTCTCGTTTTTATCCTTTGGGTACGGAACCCTAAAAATGGTCAATTGTCATTTTTAATGGTCTCTAAAGTTAATCATTTGACCACAGCTTATAGCTGTATGATCGAAGATAGTTTAGAATAGAGACTGGCTTACAAAGGCCTCCTTTATTAAGTACAATTTTACTGTTGGGAATTTAACACATGTCGTGTCGTGTCCTCTAAAATAAGTGCTCGAGTTTCATTATCGAGTCGCAATTATAATATTTTTCCGTATACGGTTTTTATAATCTCCGTGCGAGCGGAGATTGTGCTCGTATTGGAAGCAGTAAATAGCTTCAAACTGTTGCATACGAATCGCTACTTATTATAATGATATTGGGGCGATTTTGAAATTTATATATATTTTTTTTTTAAATAAGCAACGGAGAGAATATTTTCTGACTTAATTTTTTAGACAGAAGCTTTACAATTACACTTTTTAGCAGTTACAGTGTTCATATAAAATTAAGCCCATAGCTCCATATGTCCATTTGCCATTTGGTAGTTTCCATGTCTATTTTGTGGCTTTCTAACCATTTTTTTAAATACTGGTGGAAAATTTTGCAATCTTATCTAGCCACACACTAAGTAAAAAATACTGGTGGAAAATGTTGCTTTCCTATCTAGCTCCATACTTAAAGATTGTTCTATGGGAACCAGATATCCAATATAATATTTAGTATTTAAGTACCTACTTATGTACTTTTGTCCTGGATGGGGATCTAACCTACAACATCCGGATTAGAAGGCATACATACTACCCACTGAGCTGAGAGAACAGTCAAGTCAAACTTGTCACCAAGCCTACTTTATGAACTCGTAACCAACTTGGGGCGTACGTACATTTATTTACCGAAGCTATAAATACCTTGTATTATTATTATTTTTACCGTCGTCATAAAAGAAGAACATATTTATTGTTCAAACAGAGGCACATACAAGCAATTACTCATAACGGCAACAAATGAAGTCGTCAAAAGCGATGTGTAATCACACCGCAGTACACTAACTACTACTTTATTTTTTATGTTTGATAGATCTACGATTGGCCACTCGCCCGATATTATGTGATGGTGTGGCCGAGGATGAAGCGCATCGATCTAGAAGATATCTATTCACTCTAGCATTGAAAATTCGACATTAAATTTAATATTACATATGTGAAAGTTTACGTGTGGTTTGTTTCTTCTTCACGCTAAAAGGGCCGAACTTTTTAGTAAAATTTGGAACAAACATAGTTTATATCCTGGGATAATAATAATAATAGATAGACCCACTTATAACCCGAATAAATTAACGGTTCCTGTAGAAAAGAGGTAAAATCGCGAAGCGCAACTAAAAAATATATGTATTTATAAATATTTTGTTGCGACGTCTCCTTATTCAATTTGGATTATCCAAGCTGTAGTAAGTATTTTCTTAGTTACATGTCCAAAGTTTTGATTTAGTTTAACATTAACAGAGTACTAAAATGGTGCGTTTTAAAAAAAAACATATGATCGATGACGACATAATTGAGAAAAAAAAAATACAATCAAATTCAAACTTTTAATTTGTGTACATAAATGTCGTAGTTTTAGAACTAACCACATCAAACCTACGTTCAAAATTGCCAATGAAGTTTCAATTTGCCAGATATTTTGTACGTATTTCAGCGCCATCTACTTTGATTAAAATAAACTATGATTATTGGTAGTAAACTAAGCTACTGCGTTAATCTACACTGTGTCAAAGAAAACGAAAATTGCTCAACGACAGAAATAATGTGGCACAAACAACGCGACAATAAAGATTTATTGCACAGATTTTTTACTGGCTTCGATGTAAAGGAACAAGTTAGGGCATTTCAGCGTTTTCAGGGTAGTTCAAGAATCGGCGGGATTTTATTACACACTTTTATTTAACTTACCTTGTTGGTATGTGTGGGTCAAGTCTTGAATTTCAAGTTATATTTAACCGTTTGAACTAAAATTTTACATAATATTTTAGTTTGCATTATGCGTGTAGGTTATTTACTAAGTGAATAGATATATTTTCAAGCGCGCCCTTGACATGAGTTTCAAATGAAATGGTCAAATTAAGCTATTAATAAAAAGTTCACAAGAAAATTTGTCTAAAATTAATTTGAAAATTGTATGTGAGTACTTTAAAGTCTACCTCTGAAGACCTCATACAAGTAGCAGTAAGATGCTGGATACAAACCGCTTCTAACAGGCCATTTTGGAAATCCATATCGCTTCTTGCAATGAAATTCTTATGGCTAATAATGATGACATTAAATATAGGTATTGTAGTTTTTAAAACAAAATAACTTAAAAATCTCATCCAAGCAAACAAAATTGCGTATTTTGAAGTCGGTTGTTCCAGTTTTTTTATTTAATTGTAGTTGAAATATCATAAATTGTTCGTTCATTTTCAGGAAACTCTTTGATACGAGTACATAATCTTTAACTATCTATTCACGATGTTCATACGTCAATCGCTCATTTTTCTTGGCATGCTGGTGTAAACTCATACAAGGGGCCTAATGAACTGTCGAGAGATGGCGCGTACGCCGTCTGACGATCGTTTGGCGGAGATTGGGAAAAATGACTTGAGTTTTATACAGGAAAGGTTTTGAAGATATAACTGGGAAAAAATCATGGAAAATACAGCCACTATATTTACTGTATTTACCATGTTTTTTCCCATTCTTGTATTATTTTTGCCGGTTGTAAGACTGATAATTTTAGTCTTAGCAACACTTAGTGAGTCATTAGTGATCACGAACTCAATACATCTTTTTATAAAAATAATTATAGTTACTATATTAATTTTACTGAAGATATGACTAAGTATTATACCACTAGAAATCTCTATTTAGAAAGGGGAAATTTTTTAAACCTATTCATGTTTAAAATAGTGAAGTAAAAGTAAATTTCAATGGTAAAGTTTCAATACAATAATACTTTTAGTTTTCAGGGTTCCGTGCCTCAAAAGGAAAAAAGGAACCCTTATTTTGTTGTCTGTCTGTCCGTCCGTCCGTCCGGCCGGAATTTAATCACAAATAAATAGTGTCTTTACGCAAGGAAAGGAGGGTCAAAATTTTAAAGTGATTTAACCGTATCATGTGAGGTATCATATGAAAGAGCTTCATTTGCACAAGCTAAAACAGGTTTTTAAATATTTTTACGATGTAAATTTTTCGGTTTATGAAGAAAAAAAAATACAATTTATCCCTTTTATCTACTAAAACTAAACCCTCGGTCGGCGAGTCTGACTCGCACTTGTCCGGTTTTTATTTATATATATTAGCCCACTAGTTCGTAAACGATTACCTAATTATATTTTTTAACACCGTTGTCAATAAAATTATACTTAAATTATGAATAATACTCTGATAACGAATGCTACAATGTATCTATAGCGTACAAGTAGGAACCCCTAACGTCACATATTTATTAGGCTCTAGCGTCTCGTTTGACATTCATCTCTAACAATTTGTGCAAAAACGAAACAATTTGTTCAAGATACATCCTCGCGATATTCTCGCAGCGCCAGCGCCCGGCGCTTTGTTGCCGTAAAACACGTAATCCGTCATGTTATTGTGCGACAATACTTACGCAGTTCGTACACGGAGGCAATAGAACTGGGCATGATAGCGTAGTATCACTATTTACATAAAATTAGACTTTTCAGCGTCGATGAGCAGCAAGGGTTGTATGTATACTACAAGATTTTTTCCGTATAGAGAGAATATTATCATAATCCACAAATGCATAAAACTGAATTTACAATCCTAATAAATACCTAACTTTAGAAGGCTAATGTCATTTAATCCCGTATGTTCATTATTTTGAATCATACAATAAATAAAGTACATAGTATATAAAACTACACACTAAAATTTTTTTAAATTGAATTGTTTCATTTCAATTTCAAATAATTGAATAATATCAATTAATTTTTAAAAACTAATAAAATACGCTTTACAAGCCCTCGTATTTAAGTATAACGTGTTGGAATTGACAGAAAAAAAATTAAAAAATCATGTAAGTCTAAATTGGAAGAGTTTTCTAGTAAACAATAAAGAGGTCTAAGATACTTTAAATGCTGAAAAGTTATTTATAAAAGTTTTGGCAGTGCTGGCGAAGAAACTACCCCTACTAGGTACTTTGCCCAGTTATGAGATAAGGATGGTTATCTATTTTTTTTCTTATCTGGGAATTCTATTGTCGAATGCAGTTCGAACCATTAGTCTCTTTTGTTATTTTGTCCTATTTCTTTCTCACCCGCTTCGGGATTTTTCAGATCTCGAAATCTCGAATCGAAAATCTACACCTGGAAAAGGTTTTTTTTCCAGCTGTAGATTTTCAGAATATCGCCTACCTAGTGCGACATGCTTACATTCATCTAGGTCCGAGAACGCAGACAACACTAGTTAGTAGATAATACTATAATTTCATTAAAACTTAGTTTAGTATTTCATTCGACTTTCGACGAATCACAATATTGAGATTTGAGTATTCGTCGTAACTAGCGATGACTAAGTGGCTATAGATATAAGATTTAGATAAAAGTCTCTAATTGCGTCGCCTACTGTACGAATGCTCTTAAAGGAAGGCATTTACATGACACAAGGCCCAAACATAAGACCTTCGTCACAGATTAAACACGAGTCAGCATAAAGTGACGTTTTGTTTGAACTCGAGGGTAATTAATAGCCTGCCGCCGGAATCTGCAGAACCATGTTGGATTACAGCGGCCTGGAAGCTGCTTCCAGTAATTGGATAGAAACTGCTGTTACGTAATTATACCTAAATATTGTAACCATTGTGAAACAGAATATGTGGTGTCTAGATTTTATGCAAGATTGTTATTAAAAAATCGGATAAGTGCGAGTCAGACTCGCCCACCGAGGGCTCCGTACAAACTAGCAGTTAAAAGGGGGAAATCATATATTTTTTAAATTTTCCTTCATAAACCAAAAATATGCATCGTAAAAATATTTAAAAACCTTTTTTAGCTTATGCTACTGGAGCTCTTTCATATGATACCCCACATGATACGGTTAATTCACTTTAAAATTTGGATCTTCATTCCTTGCATGAAGACACTATTTTTTTTTGTGATTAAATTAAAAATGTACAGTTTTTGGTTTTTTTTTATATGTGTACTTTAACACAATGATTCTTGCCGAATTTCATAGTTCTAGGTCAACGGGAAGTACCCCATAGGTTTTGATTCCCTTGTGAGTGTCGAAATATGCGTTTTTTGCAACATATTCGGCTGTAACTTTTTTTTACGATAACTGAGTTATTTTATTTTTAGGCTAACGATCTGCTTATATGGTTTTAATTTCAATACGATACCTACACGCGTTCCTGAGATAAAGGTGACACCCGGATGGACGGACAGACGGACAGACGGACAACAAAGTGATCTTATAAGGGTTCCGTTTTTTTCCTTTTGAGGTACGGAACCCTAAAAATACAGTTAATCCTCCGAAGATACGATTCATACCTGCTAAAATGTATCATCATCATCACAAAAATATAAGTCTCTTCGGTACACTTCATTGAGGGATATTGGAAGATAAGACCGCTGAAATAAAAAAAAACTATCCTGCTAACAAAAGTCACAAATTGTTTCTTGATTTTTTTGGTATCTTCCAGAAACATCTAACAGAACCGTATCATAAATTATAATTCATAATCATTTACCTTCCTATATAAGAGTGTAATATTTTACTAGCTTTCCCGCAAAATGTATCGAGTTTTATCCCAAAACCCGTATCGGAATCGTAAACCAATATTACCGCGAGGTCACGAGCGTACGTGCGGTAATCTGTTACACCACTGGTTCTCAACCATTTACTTGCTTTCATCCACTATCACCGGATGCCAATGCTTTGCAGAGTCCAGATTAAACATATACATACATACATACATAGACATATTTTACCGAATTCAAAAAGAAGGAGTATAACAATTCAACTGTAGTTTTTTTTTTTGAAAGCATATACCTTCAGATTGGTTTCATAGAAATTTCATCGAAATCCATCAAGTAATTTAGTTTTAAAACAAAGTTGCGCATTTTGAAGTCGGTCGTTTCAGTTTCTTAAACTATAATAATTATTATTTAACAAGTAAGCTTCCTAATCTTGCTTGTATTGAATTCTTCATCATACAATGTTTCAAAGTCATGTCTTTTTCACGGACCATTTAAGTATAAAGCTGCAACGGACGACCGCGCGGCCGAAGATTATAAGGTTTAGAACCCATGTGTAGAGGTTTGCCAAGGATCACGATCGCATCGCAAATTTATTTTGATGTTGATGAAACTGTTTTATTTTTTGGGTCTACATTTATTTATTGTATCTACTGCTTAAAGTTGTATAACTAAATTATTTGTAGATACTCCATGTGCTTATTGGCACGAAGACGCTGCATACAAGTAGTATTTAAGGAAATCTATGATAAATGCCTATGCCCAGCATTGGGCATCTTGTGACAAAGATGATGATAATGATTCCTTTTGTTTTTTATAAATAATATGTCAAAAATATTAGACAATCAAACTATGTATGACAATAAAAGAATAATAAGAATTTAAAATAATAAATGATATAGACATAGATATATATTTTTATTTGCGACAAAAACAACCACAACATATTTTTTTTTTTATCAGCCCTGTTTGTACAAACTGTCCCACTGCTGGGAACGGGCCATCTTCTCATTGTGAGAAGGGCTAGGCCATAGTCTGCCACGCTGGCCAAGTGCGGGTTGGCAGACTTCACACATCTTCAAGATCATTGAGAACTCTCAGACATGTAGGTTTCCTCACGATGTTTTCCTTCACCGTTTGAAGTTGGCGGCAATCAACAATACGCACATAACTTCGAAAAGACAGAGGTGCGTGCCGTGGGATTCGAACTTAGGACCTGCGGATCGCAAGTCAGACGGTCTCACCACTAAGCTGCCGGGAACTTCCGTTTAAGCACATAAAAATAAACAAAAACTACAGTTGGTTTTGCTACAAAACGGTTCCATTTGAACATTAGATGGTTAAATTAACCAGCGCTGGTCTTCCGTTGGGACCGGGGGGTGCTGCCACGCTCACAAACAATGGGGAATAAAGATATGATGATTCCAAAATCATTTCGAGATTGTATGTCTCTAAACCATATTTATTTACTTTGGGCCTTAAAATGATGATATGGTGCGTATTTTTACGGAAATATAAAAAATATTTGACCTTTAGTCGGCCTCTAAATGACGTCACAGAACCGCTTTTTTATCAGTAGGTACCAAAAAGAATTTTAAAAAAGTCACACTAAAAATATTTCATAATTAATTTCGCAAAGCACAAAACCAACAAAAAATGTCACTGTCAATGGTAGTAAAATTTTTTACTACTAAAAAATTTTTATTGTACGTCTGAATATAATAACACCATGATTACGTAGGTAATCATGGATGATTTGTGAGGTCATCTCGACTTTTTCTTTAAAAAAATATTTATAAATAACTACTACACAAAATTCAAAAACATTGAAATTAGTTCTTTTAAATGACCCAATCTACCAATTAAAAATATAAAAAAAATATCAAAAAAATCTTTACAGACCCTATTGTATAACAAACGTAGTCTTTCTTATTCCTTAATGCTTCTCCAAACATACCCCCTCAAGCCGAGTGTGAAGAGGCGCGCAAACGACCGTTTATGGTAATACAAGCCGTAAGTTTTCACTAACCCTTCGCGGACCCTTGCAGGGTCTCCAACTCTCCATTGTACAGATGATGCGGATGAAGAGATACGGACGTAATTGGCCTGTTATCTGAATTACACCGGAATTAATATGGTGTCGGTGTAGAATAATAAATATCTGATTATGTTTATGGTGGATTTGGTTTGTTTGATTTTAATTCTCACTAATATTAGCAGCAGGAACTGTTTATTTGTCTCCCTCTATCTTACCATCTGTTTGTTATATTTTCAAAATTAAACTGTTGAATCGAATGTTACAAAAATTTGCTACATATGTAGCAGAAAAAAGTATATATGTTAAAAGTAAAACAAAATACCTACACGATTACAGAGACGTAGCTTGTGCAGATGCGCTTGATACGCTTTTGAGTGTACGTTTTTTGTGAGAAAGTATGCGTAAAATCACTGCGAAAGAATATAAATGCGCATTCTCTCGAATAATCCTATAGTAAAATCACTTGTTTATTACGAAAAAGTTCGTTAAAGGTTACAAAAAAATAATTTTATTATTTTTTCGAGAGATGTACCTATTATTATTATTAGAAAAAACTATAGCCTATGACACTCAGGAAGTGAAGACAAATCTAATGACACCTAGCACATCAAAATCGGTCAAGCCGTTTAGGCTGTAAATGATCATTAGAAACATACATACATACCCACATACATACACACGAAAACATAACCCTCCTTCTTACGAAGTCGGGTTAAAAAAGAGAAGGACTAAGGCTAAGTTTTGTTATCATTTATCATCAGAGTTTTTCTTATCTCTACGCGGGTGAAAACCAGGCACAGGTAAAATATACCTATATCATGTTTTAATTTTTCTATAGAATTAGACGTATCAACATATTAAAAATATTAAAAACTTTGAAGTATGAAGTACAAATTTAAAGACAATTCAAAAATTTCACCCGACGGGACTTGAACCCGCATATCCCAATCTGTACTTATGAGCCTTTATCAATTCGACTACAGGCATGTCACGTGGGATATTGGAAACTTCTGAACAGTCTATATTGCTTAAACTAACCAAGCGTTGGTGGCGCCATCTGCATCACACGCTTGAAGTATGTAACTACTCAGCTGGACCCTTTACAGGTTCCATAGACTGACGAGAGGTCGTCACGTCAATAAATGTTCGATATTTTAAAGTGTTTTTCCAAAATTAAGTATCTAAAAATTTCTAAATAGTGACACCAGGTGAGTTGACGGTCAAGCGCAAGTCTATCGTCGAATAAAAAAAAAGTTGAAAAAAAAAACTTAAAAAAATTTAAATATTTTGTTGATGTGTCAAATTCTGGGTTTATTTAAAAGACACATTCCTCCAGTGCAGTCCAACGCAAGCTCTGTTTTCGCCAGCTAATATGCGTATTTTGCATCAGCACCACGTAATATCCAGCAAGTGAGCCAAATCACCGCGAGGCAGCGTGAGTGCCAAAACAACTCGCTCCCGTGTGCCGTGCCAGCGAGACGTGCCAAATGCGGGCGTCGGCATTAATGAACCGACACCACCCATATACTGGACAAAAATTAAAAAAAACTTGAAAATGACGGGAATTAAGTATTCACTTAGGCTGAAATGGGACGGTTTCTAAGCAGGCATGCTTCCTCGTAGGTCAAACGTCGCTTTACAATATTAGGAGGGGCGGCATTGATTGAAAACCCCTTAAAAACCTGGAAACACAATGTAGTTTACTGAAATAGTATTATAATAGGGAATATGTATGCATTTTGTTTCATAGGAATAATAGCTGTAATTGATAATGTATTAAAATGTACATTAACTAAAAAGAAATATTTCGATCAGTCAATAAACTTCCGAGATATAAACATATAAAGTATTAGGCGAGAGATGCTCTGTCCCTCTCTCGCAACAACGAAATCTCTCAAAATAACAGTTATACACGGATTTTTAATTAAACGGAGTAAATTGACAGATCGAATGTTACCACTTTTTTAGGATATGGAAATAGTGCTGTGCTAAAAAGATCTACTGTAATGAACCAGTTCATATAAGTGATCTAATTAATTACGTTGTATTCTAGATCTTCCTAAAAATCTAATTTTTTGCCTCAATTGTATATTTGTTAACTAGTAATAATGATATCAAAGATTTCAAACTAATCTTCTTACATGTTTCTTAGGAAATTACTACTACACTATAACTATAAGGAGATACAATTATGGAATCACTGCTTATTTCCTGAGTTTATTCACAAAAACCATTAAAATACATTCCTCTTCCTCTAACGTTGCTGCTGACTCAATAAAAGCGATTCACTGACAAACATTATAAGATGTATTTATTAATTTTCTGTTATTTTCATTCCGTGTTCCGACCTTTTTTGAACTATATGTGAGTCAAATCCCAGCACTATGATTTGAGAGTTGGTATCATTATTTCGAAAAGTGACATTTCAGTCTGTCAGTTTACTCCGTCTAATTAAAAATCCAAGGTAATGAATTTGTTACGGTGAAAATATACAATATCATTTAAGTAATATTGTATATTAAATATATATGTCGTTCTGTATGAAGTAAAGACTTAATGAGCACATTTTAAATATGTTTATTTTTTGTATAAATTTGTTATATAAATCTATTTAAATAATACGATCAGTTATAGAAACCATTTAGCAAAGAATAAAAATATACAGAGCACACTACTTTGATTTGATCTTTATGCCAGTTCGCTCGGGGTAAAGTTATATATACCTACTTTTTCTACATATCCGTATAACGTAAGCAAATTAAGCTCACATTTATTCACCCTTCTGAATTGGTGCTAATAACCGCGCCGGGATCGAACCCCCACCCCGCGCAGATTAGGAAACCACAGAATACTATGTTGTCAATTTTGATGGATTCAGTAGTACCTCAATTCTAGTCATAATATGAACGATATATGACAGGAATAACTGAAATCTATTGCTTCCGATTGAGTATGTATTAGAATAGTACGAGGAAGCCAAATTCATTTGTAAACCAAATGTTAGATTATCATATTATGTCATGGATATCTAAATAAATAAATAAATTTATAATCACCATTATGTACACTCCGCCAGAAACATAGATACATAAAACAGTAGTAGTCTTCAAAAGTAGTTTATTCTTTTATATGTGTGAGTTACTAAATATTTCTTGAGAAAAAATAAAAATAATTATTAATTAAAAATAAAAATGGTACGCAGGAAGTACACTAATTAGTCAAGCAGCTCAGGCTATTTACATATCAATCTTGGAATTTTCAAAGCTAGAGTGAATAGATATCTTCTAGATCGACGACCTCCATCTTCGGCCATACCGTCGCTTAACATCAGGCGAGTTGGTGGTCAACCGTAGATCTAGGTGTATTGCTTAAAAAAACTTGAGCAATTGGTTAAAAATAAAGACTTTTAGATTATTTAGTATTGTAGTAGAATTAATATTATCTCAATTTTGTGATATCAAAATTTGTCAAGGTTAATCATTACACATCTGCTTTTTTATGATCTGTGTTCAACTGTCAGATGACGGGGGTAGGGGATTCTATTGAAATACGTATTACACACAGTTTTCATGAAAAGACGACATTTTGTACAGACGTGATGGACGATGGCGGGGTTATCACACCTTTTTTTCACGAAGGTTGTTTTATCCTATTTAAATACGGTTAGTCTGCGACTGTAGTTGATGCAGACAAAACTGCTCGCCAAAATTATGATTTTTATTGAATAATTTCTCGTTTTCTAATAATTCCTAAAATTGGTGTATCAATAACCAATCTCGTGGATTTAGCCGCGAACAAGTATTTTTATTGAATATCTACTCTTAAATAATTATTATAGTTTAAAAAAACCGGACGAGTCAGACTCGCCCACCGAGGGTTCCGTACAAACTAAATAAAAGGGGGAAATCATATATTTTTTTTTATATTTTCCTTCATAAACCGAAAAATATAGATCGTAAAAATATTTAACACATTCCTTGCTCACCACTCGGATCCGAGTAGGGGCTCTAGAAGCGGCGCCTCCCACTCGGATCCGAGCGAGCGAACGTTTGAGGCAGTCCTCATTCCTTGCATAGAGACACTATTTTTTTGTGATTAAGTAAAAAATGTTTTCGGATTTTTCCCTATATGTGTACTTTAACACAATTCTTCTTGCCAAATTTCAGAGTTCTAGGTCAACGGGAAGTACCCCATAAGTTTTGATTCCTCTGTGAGTGTCGAAATGTGCGTTTTTTACGACCTATTCGGCTGTAACTTTTTTTTACGAAAACTGAGAAATTTTATTTTTCTTTTTGCAGCAAGATACTCTGGACCTGCGTATATGGTTTTAATTTCAACTCGATACCTTCACGCGTTCCCGAGATAAAGATCATGACACCCGGACAGACGGAAAACAAAGTGATCCTATAAGGGTTCCGTTTTTTCCTATTGAGGTACGGAACCCTAAAAACTAAAACAATCGACTTCAAAATTTTCAATTTCGTTTACATGCACGACATATTTTTCCAGTTGTTTTAAAAACCCAAGCGCTGAACCGATTTTAATAAAATATTGATATATGGGGCCACCTACCAACACAAAAAATCTTCAAAATCAATTCATAATTGGTATATATGCAATGAAATATGTGTTTTTTAAATATAAAATTAATAAAATTGTATATAGATAAAAAGAGTAACCCTAACAAACGAATAGGTCACTCACACACACACCAAAACCTACCAGACGTAGTAGACTAGATAAAATAATAATCTACGAAAACCTCATCTAAATAGGATTTAGGTCCTATTCATAAACTAACACTATCCCAATATCCTCCCCAAAGGCTTTCCACAGCTTTCCTCGCCTCAACAAAAACTATTTCTCTACAAGCACCTCGAGGCGATAATTCCGCACAACCCATAAAAAATCAACCTGAAAATCCCACCGCCGGCCAACTAGGCACGCCTTCTAAATTAAGCCTTTTCTCTACCACGCACATTACTAAAAAAGAACTCTATCAATCCTCCAATAAGCATCAAAATACTGTGACAAGAGAAAATCCAGTTACATTCTTGGTTGTTTTAAAAACCTGTTTACGATGTCATGGAATTTTACGTGGTAGAGCTTAATAGCTGACATATGTTCCGTCTTTTTTCTGTGGATAGTGGTGTCTCTGTCCAGCGGGCATTCAATCCAACTTCCTTATAATCCAATAGAGGTCTGGACAGAAGGGATTTTAGTCCGAGAGATTTTCAGCTCAGAAATATTGTGGGAATATCATACGGACGTTTCTTGGGATTGGACGAAATTGGCGAAGAGGATTAGGACTTTGGAATGGCGTTCCGGAGCTTTAAGCTCATATTTATTGAGCTTTAAAACTCAAAAGTATATCTGAAATGAAATTTTAGAAGCAGAATTCACCGCTTACTATAAAATTGACTGGTTTACGATTGCATAGAATACTTTTATGGTGACACTTGGTTCTCGTAGCTGTGCGTAGCAGTTTCGTAGGCCTATTTATTTGTCGTAGACTATGAGTTCTGCAAAATTACTTAATTGTATTGTATATTCATTTTCATTTATTGCGTAAAACTAATTTATATGTCAAATGGTACAAAAGTTATGCATAAGCGATAATCACGGTAGGGTGAGCTCAAACAATATTCTATGTCAAAAATAATAACTACAAATAATAAATAATTAGTAAATTCAGCTGTAGAATTCAAAATACAAATTTGTAAAATTCGTCAATGTTAGAGAATGCTTGCTCAACAAGCCAACGTCCATATATACATCGTACGAAATGTTCCTCCAAATTTTCTGACGATTTTGATATGATTATGTATGAACTCATTAGTAAAATTCCATCTAATCAAATTCTATATTGATGTTGATGATTCTAATGCAATCCCGATAATTCCAATAAATACCTACCAAATCAAACCCCAATTGGCAATTTAGCCAATCAGCGAGCAATTTAGTTCGGTTCGGCAATCGAAACTTAAATTAGGCCAATAGCGTTGATTCCGTTTTACCATTATTAAACTAAACTTCATGTGTTATATAATTTTGTTGATTTTAATTATTTTTATTTTAGTTGTCTTATATAAATATGTCTCAATTAAAATGTGCACTGTAGAAAATAGAAATATCTAAATAAAATCATATCTATTCTTTGGTTGTTTGGAATAAATAGTTCAAATTGAATAAATAATATATCCGGAAGTATAATAAGTTCGGTTTCTTTTAGGTAAGCGTGCTTCATCGTAGATCGCAACATCGCTTAACATCAGGTGAGTTGGCGGTCAAGCGCAAACCTATATTGTATAAAAAGAGGAGATCTTACTCCTCTTTATATATTTATCATGAACTGAAAATCCATGGAGTAGACACTATGTCCAGCAGGGGACTAGTTGTGGCTAAAAAGATGATGATGGGAGATACATTAAAAACTCAGGCTTTTATTGTCTTCAAGTTGCTTATAATGATATAACATAAACGTCAATTCTAGTTTATAATTAGAAGATTATTCCTGTGTTGTCTGGTATGGGTCCAGAAACGGTTAGTTGGGTTAATCCCGTCACTGGTTGTCGCATCATGCAAGGATTAATGGACGCGTGACGATGGACTCTGGCCCAAAATATGAGCGATCACGAATTTTCTAACAGTGAGTAGTATTTTTTTGGGTAAGTAATTACGGTACCAGTAAATAAATTTGGTATAAATTATAATAATTGGGGCTAGATGGCGCATGTGTATCTATTTATTATTATAATTTTTACTGATTTCGTTTAAAATTTTGTCAAAAAGTTAGTCTAAAATCTATAGACAATAATTTTTAATTTGACAGATCGTTACTGATTGTAACATTATTTTACTAATAAGACAAAATATTACAAATTGGAATTGAATAATTTAGTGAAAATAAATAGCGTTGTATTCCTAGTACACCTAGTAGCTTTACTTGATCTTCGGCTAGATGGCGCTTCTTCAATTCTTCTTCTATTTTATATTGGACCCGCGCAATAAGCGCATTTGCCATTGTTAATCTTAAAGTTTCATGAATGAACAAGTTATTTTGTTTTAGTCGCGTAAATAGTCATATTCAAGTCTAAGTAATGTGATGGTGATTTTACTGGAAGTTTCCACGGAATTTTGACGAAAACGTGAAAGACACGATTCATCGCTTTATTAAATTTGGCCACACTCACGCTCTTGATCGAATACTTCATGAATAAAACATCACTATATTAATTTATTAAGATATGAAAGAGTACTACAATATATACAAGAGTACTATAATATAATTGAAATAACTCATGTATGGGAAAATGAAAGAGAGCGACGACACGTTTCTGTGACGTTCCCGCCAAAAATCTAGATGGCGCTGTGTAAAATTATCACTGGAACATCTTGACGTATAATAAAGTTTGTGTTCTTTATTACCCGACTGCGTAAGAAGCAGGGTTATATTTTTCTCATGTATGTATTGTATGTAGTAGTATTGGGTATGTCTGTACGTTTCTATATGACCGCATACAGTCTAAACAGCTTGACCAATTTTGATGTACAAGATGTACTTCACACCCCGAGTCCCTGTGTCATAGGTTATATTTTTTTATTTACTATACTATTATGCTATTACTATTTAGAAGTATTCTAAAGGATGCGCATTCAATATCTAAGCGATTTTAGGATACTTTCGATAGCATACTTTCTTACAAAAAACCGGACAAGTGCGAGTCAGACTCGCCCCCCGAGGGTTCCGTACAAACCAGTAGATAAAAGGGGGAAATTATATATTTTATTAATATTTTCCTTCATAAACCGAAAAATATACCTCGTAAAAATATTTAAAAACCTGTTTTAGCTTATGCTAATGAAGCTATTTAGATACCCCACTTGATACGGTTAGTTCACTTTAAAATTTGGGCATTCATTCCTTGCATAAAGACACATTTTTTTTGTGATTAAATTAAACATGTTCAGTTTTTGGATTTTTTCCTATATGTGTACTCTAACACAATGCTTCTTGCCAAATTTCATTGTTCTAGGTCAATGGGAAGTGCCCCATAGGTTGGATTTCCTTATGAGTGTCGAAATGTGGGTTTTTACGATATATTCGGCTGTAACTTTTTTTTTACGAAAACTTGGAAACTTTGTTTTTCTTTGTGCAGAAAGATACTATGGATCTGCGTATATGGTTTTAATTTCAACTCGATACCTTCACGCGTTCCCGAGATAAAGGTCTTGACACCCGGACGGACGGACAGATGGACAACAAAGTGATCCTATAAGGGTCCCGTTTTTTCCTTTTGAGGTACGGAACCCTAAAAACGTACACTCAATAGCGTATCAAGCGTAGCGAAAACGTAAGTTAGACTGCTAAAGCTACTTTTCTGCAGTCGGGTATTTTGTATTTCTTATAATATAAGATACTTATTTTAATCCAAGCACTTTTCGTTGCATTAGTAAAAACTTGTACCTATTTTTTTATCTTGTTTGAAATAGCAGCACAATTTTCAGAACCTCTTAATTCTTATGTTTTACTGAAGTAGTTTGTTACACCATTCAATGGTTGTTTGATTGATTTACTACCGTGAGTGGGAACACAGCACGCAATGGACACGTAACATTGTTAAACAGGGATCAAGCTATGATCCCGGCATGTGTGGGAGACGCGGATAAGTTTAGAATATTGATCATGACCAAATCGAGCGACGACTAAACAATAGCATGTTGGATTAAGGCGAGGCTTCCCCAGAACTTTAGGTATTTTACGCTACCTCAGCCAGCACTTCTTGAGCGCGGTGTTTTCATGTACGTACGACGCCGCCGCGCCGTGCACCGAGGAACGACTGCTTGATTGCAAAATTATTGTAAAATAAATTACTATAAAATAGTGCACTAAACGTATCAAAAATGTATACTAGTAGAATGCTAAAAAAATTAATAGCTACTTAACATGGTAACTTTGGTGTTGGTGGCTTTAAACAACTTGAAAATAAATTTAAAAAATAAATAAAATGGCATATTTTTCAAAAAATAAAACTATCGATACTTTTTTCAGCAATCGTGTTTTTGTACTAGAAGAAACCTAGCCAACAGACCAGCATTTTACATACTAAATATTTGAGCATGAACTAAAATTAAAATAAATTAAAATTTACAAAAAGTACTTGCACCATACAAGTATTATTTGTAAATTTTCAAAAAGCTGTGTTTTGCTGCTTTTGCGGATAAGCGTGGCCTTAATGAAGGTTCATTTAGAAATGCCATAAGCTCGATTACAAATATTATGTAACTCATTTTTAACCCCCGACCCTAAGAGAGGGGTGCTATAAGTTTGACGTGAGTATCTGTGTGTCTGTTTGTGGCATCGTTGCTTTCAAACGGATGGACCGATTTTGATACAGTTTTTTTATTGAATGAGAATTTCATCGAGAGTTTTCTTAGTTGTTTCATTAAAGTTGATTCAGCCGTTTTTTATCTCGAGCGTTTTTGAATTTGTTAAACTTATACTTGTTACTTGAAATGTACGCCGTTTTGGCAACGACCGAGATTCCAATTTTCCTTTGCCTAAAAAAATATATTCGAAAAATAACAAATTAAAATTAAACAAAGTACAAACTTTGTATCAAGAAAGTCTAAGAAAATAGACTAAATTAATATTTTTTGCTTTTGAATTCCCAAAAGACGTTCCAAAACGGCTAAATAATTTCTAGTGTTATCTCCCACCCCACGCAGTAATAGTTTTTATGCATATAATTGTGGTTCCGGGCTTAAGAGCTAATTTGGAGACTTTCCAAATGCTGCTTTTATCCTCAAATAAAAGTGGAAACACATTTAGAGATTGCTGAGCTCTGGCACGGCGGGGTTATTCTCATCAGACGATATTATTATCATATAACTTATTCGAATGATTCCATTTTATATGAAAATCTGATATGAAATGGGTGGGAACTTTGATAATATTTAAACAAAGTATTTAATTATCTCATTTGAAAATATTGATGAAGTTTCGGTGTTCATGTTTCCGCTAAATTGTGGAATACGCTTTCTGAGTGGATCTTCCCCAATGAATAAAATCTGGGTGTCTTTAAATAGCGGGTGAATTCGCGGTTTCGTCTAGGATTGTGCGCTCCATCGTAGATCGCAACACCGCTTAACATCAAGTGAGTTGGCGGTCAAGCGCAAACCTATATTGTATAAAACAAGTATCAATGTTAAAAGAAAAACAAAATACCTGACTGCAGAAAAGAGGTTTTTGCAGCCTAACTTGTATTTTGATGTACCCAGTGTCACTCTCACAACTAAGACCAATCTATTGACACCACTCACATCAAAATCGGTCAAGCCGTTTAGGCTCTAGGGCGTGTCAAAGAATATACATACATACACTCGAAAAACATAACCCTCCTTCTTACGCAGTCGGGCAATAAATAAAAATAGTATTGTTGTATCCCCACAGAGTTAACTACATTATTTCACTTGGTCAGATAATCAGACAGACAAACACGACGATTTAATAAAAGTTTCTATTACAACAGAACCCTAAAGACGATTCAGAGCTTAATTTTAATCATTCATATTCAATTCAATGTGAAATAGCAATAGTTTCAATTCATTATTCAATGTGAAATAGCAATAGTACAGGTGCTCAGGTGTACACACTAGAAACAACCTAAAAATCCAATGAAAAGCGTTCGGTAAAGACTGAAATCGTTCGCCGAGTGCAGTACAAATAAAGTCGCACGCTCGCCTCGATGGCGTCTGTTTTTTCAGAATAACGAGTGGCTTATAGAATAATCCCCAGTTGCTTTATTGGGCAGAACGGGCAGATTTGTGATTATAGTAGGGTTCCATATAGTTGAAAATGGAACGCTAAAAAAGTTGTTGTTTTAATTTCTTTTGTGGTATTTTTATGAATCAATGAATATATAATATATATTACTATGCAGTAAATAGATAAATGAGCAAATAGTAAAATAATAATAAATAATGTGCTTTACACCAGTGTCCATTTCTAAAGACTTTACTAAAATCAATTTTGACTATGTCAAAAATTTGTCATAATTAGTCTTCAATAAGTGCGTATTGTTGATTAATGCCAACGTCAAACGGTGAAGGAAAACATCGTGAGGAAACCTACATGTCTGAGAGTTCCCCATGATCTAGAAGATGTGTGAAGTCTGCCAACCCGCACTTGGACAGCGTGGCAGACTATGGCCTAAACCTTCTCACAATGAGAAGATGGCCCGTTCCCAGCAGTGGGACAGTTTGTACAAACAGAGCTGATAAAAAAAAGTCTTCAATATCACGAAATTTGTCGCATCATAGTTATGTTTAAATGGAAATTCTTGGGGAAAGCTCACGCTATTATTCACTTGCGAGCAAACGGACCCACCGTTTGATTTAGTTTCAATTCTATAAATTAGTCGTGACGACATGCATAATATATAACATGCAATGCTTCAAAAGTTCCAGAGTTATACAGGATAGCTTGCATCATCATCATCTCAGCCACAACAAATCCACTGCTGGGCATAGACTTTCTGCATAGATTTCCAAAGATATCTGATAGAAGCTGACTTACATACAGCATCTCTGTCCATCTTGTTGCTGTTCGATACACACGCCAAACTTATAACACCCCTATTTTTGTGTCGGGGGTAAAAATCTAAGGAACTGAAGCTATTTAGTATTTACCTATATTAACTTTTTTATAAAATTTGTAACTTTTATTATGGATTGAGAGAAGAACGATAAAATGAACTGTTGTCTTTATAATAAAACTTTAATTACGGAACCCTCCTCTCGTAAACTTAAAAGTCATTCGTTCTTAATGTTTTTATATGAAATGAGGCTCTAACGAGCTCAGATATTATTTTGTTTGCTCCAAAATATAATGAAACTAACAAAACGGCCTTTTATGTAGTGCACTAATATTTATAGTGGGCTATAATTTTTTTGTTCTTTTTTTATTTTATTTTATAGTTCAATTATAAACAAAGGTATATTAATGACTGTAATTTCCGAAATTCGAACAAAAAGAGAACAAAATGCCCTTCTAGCTAAAACAAAAACAGAATTTTCAGTTTTTTTTTTTTTAAATAAAAATAATGTAAGAAATATGTTTTCATTGAAGTTAAACAACCATTTATAATCCATAATAATGTTAACTAAAATAATTCGAATAGGCTTCACACAAATCTTACAACTTCTTGATCATCCAGGTGGTCTCAGAAGGTAAAGGTGGGTAAGAAGCGAAAATAACACAAATATGAATGTAATATGATGTGCTTAAAGATTGCGTTATTTTTATACATTTTATGTTTTTGACGGATTTTCGTAACTTTATAGGTGTCATAGGTATTTATTGTAATGCATAAAATCACAATGCCTACTACAGCGCATAGTGGTTTGCTAGATTAGTGTTTAGCTTAGTAAATGTAATGGCTTAGATTTTATATTATATAGTTCTTAATAATCTTATTTGTCTATTTTACTCTTGAATAAAGTTTGAGGCAAACGTAGTGTAGGCCGCCGTGAGATACGATGAAGTGACGATATACAGAAGGCAGTTGGCAGTGACTGGAAACGGAATACTGAAGATCGGTCTCACTGGCATTAAATGGGAGAGGCCCATAGACTTCTATAGATACACCAAGTGTATGTACCTAGCGTGTCAACAGTAAGTTTAAAAATCACAGTTGACGGTTTAAGATTGATTTAATTTCAGGTGATATATACTTCCGATTCGATATTTTGTCAACTAGCTACTAGCGTACAAGTGTGAGGATGCTGGGTTGAATAGATTTCGCGCGGATGGAACATTCCATCACTAAATCGTTTGTGTGACGTCACAGTAGATACCAATTGTAGTGCGAAGTCGCATGCTTCATCTACTATGTCTGTGGAGAGGCCTATGTCCAGTGGACTAAAGTGGGCAGATGACGAAAGTTTGAGGCTTTAAAGAGTATTAAACTTTTAATTATTAACAATAAGGGCAAGTTCCTTTATTAAAATTACAACAAATTATTTATACAACAAAACAGCATACAAACTACAAACTACACATACTTAACCAACTACTATACAAAAAGCAAATCGATTAACCCAGACCGATAAAATAAAAAACACGGTAGATCTGCTAATGAGAACGTCAAAATACAGATTTGAATTCCGAAAACCAGTGATTTCAAATTAAGGTTTCGACATTTCGTAGTTTAACCTCGTTACAATAACATCAGTCGTCGTTAATTCCGGGTGGAATAATGAATGAACACTCAACCGTTTCCAGGCGCCCCGGGACGGTGTAATTAAACCCGATATGAATTAATGAGAATTTACACGAGTTGCCGACGGTTATCTATTCATAAACATGCGTATAATTTTATTAAATACTGCCATATCATCGGCTTATTCGTCATATGTAAAGACCTAGTATTTCTATAAACAGCAGACTTGTATGTATTCGTTAGCTACCCTTATTAGAGTATCAACGGGATGTAGCATCAGTCCTGAAAAACGTCCGAGCTCAATGAGATCTAATTAGGCCCTAACACGATTAAAATAATTTTGATATTCAAAATAATTCGAAGCGGCAAAATAGACGTAACTAGACTTCTCAATCTAAATTACGCTTTACCGCGGCGACATAGAGTCTTTATATCAAAATCTTTCAGATTGTCATTGTTGGTTTAAGATTATTAGTCAATCCAGGACACTATATTCGTGACTTTTGTTTTTGACTTTACGTACACGTGATGGAAAGTTATTGGCTTTATCAACCGCCAATTCATCCGCTACTTAACTACATATGTTAAGACTAGTATTTCTACAAACGGTAGACCTCGTGAGCACTAAGCTCAAAGTGTGAACTCGTGAGGTCTACCGCTCATATTAGAATATCTTTTTCAGAATTGAGTATCGAATGCGTCCGTTAAATATTACCAAAATCGGCCGACAAAAACGGCTTTAGTAGCGAACTTCTTCTCATTTCAATCGAGATTTCATAACCCTTTTTTATCTCAACATCCCGATTTAATTCTTTTTTAGAATTAAGTACCAAACATTTCTAGGAAATGGCGCCCATCAAACTTTTCTCTTTTTTTCTAACCTGTTTCGATGGCGCCCAGCAAACTTTTCTCTTTTTTTTAACCTGTTTCGTCATGTTTGGCTTAAAATAAGACCTATACGTGAGTAGGTACTAACAAACATACGGACAGGAGAACGAAAATGTTGCTAGTTGGATACAATCTGGGTGCCTTTAAATCGCGCGTGAATTGATTTCTTTTAGGTAAGCACGCTCTATCGTAGACCGCAAAATTGCTTAACATCAGGTGAGTTGGTTGTCCAGCTCAAACCTATCTTGTAAAAGTTGATGCAGGGATTTTTTTATCGCTTCGCTCACTCTGTTAATTAGCTTTATTCACTTCTATATATAAACTTTGACGTCACATCTTACATTCCCCGTGCGTGCAGTATTTACAAAAATGGCTTCGAAATTTTGCTATATCTACATTTTAAAGTAGTGCTAAGCAGATGCTTTTCTAATTTCATTTAAACAGAAAAAGCACGATACTAAAAACGGGAATCCGTCTACTTACATAAACGAATCTACGAACTTTGTTTACATTGAAAATTAAAATAATGGTACTTATTATTCTTAAAGTTGTTTGCTTATGAAGCAATGACAGTGAGACTGAGGGTGTCTGGAGGTTGTACAACCTACGCCTGTGTTATGAATATCACAATATCTCACAATACCTTTTTAACAAATTCGATAAAGTAGGAAAGTACGAGTTACACTCGCACACTGAAGCTTCCGTACTCCTATGCAACACATGAACAAAGAAATTTTTTTTTTGTCATGAATATTTGTATTTTTATATATATATTTATACAGTAGGAATAGTAACACACAATACAGCAGTAATATTCTGAAATGCTTGGGAAATCCCGTATATATAAGTATAAGTTACTCTATGGGCATATCTAAAGAAAATATTGATAAAAACGCCATCTAGCGTGACTCGTTTATGCTTTATGACAACTTGAATTAATTTGTTTCGTTTTTTAAAATGAAAAAAAAAACGGAAAATATCTATACATAGTGTTATTTAATTATTATTTGTTGATTTATAACAAAGTGAACCCTAAAACCTTGCCAATTTTGAGACTTGTATCCTTACTTTTTCCGTTGTTCACTAGGTGGCGTGTCGATCGTTTCATCTGTCAAATCGAACAACTTGTGTAGATTCAATCGAAAACATTTATTGCAATTAGATGAACAAATCACGTCTTATGATTATTATCATGATAAAAAAATAATTTAATGATAAAAAATGTAGAATATTTTTTGACGACAGAAGTTTGCAGTAACATATTTTTTATAGTGTATTAATAGATAAAATGCATTAAAAAATATAATGTTCCATTTAGAATTCAACTATCATAGAGTTGTGTCTGTTATTAATGAATGCCATCTGTCGGCAATTTTCAATATTTTTAAAAAAGGTCCTCACGGTATTCGTCTGATATAAATTTATAAAGTACCTACCTATAGCTTAAGTTAATAAGAAAAAATGCGGCTGCGCCAATCCATTTCAGATAATAACTCGCTGTACTACCAAGAACACAAAATCTCAGCAAAAACCATCAAAGCGTTTCATGCACGAACAAATTCCCATGGAAGTGCAATATTCAGTCTATTCTTAAAACAAACACGGGAACCTACCGCGGGATGGAATTAAAATTTCCATTTCAGTTGTTTGTCGAGCGTCAGCGAACTACGTAAGGGTGAGAATCGCTTGGCTAGCTTCTCTTGTACTTCAATTTTATTAATTGTAGATGGATCAGTCTCCAGCTGTTTGAGTGTTGTCGCTGAATTTAACGATGAATTTCATGACGATAAAACGGTATTATTTCATATACCGCTTCCAACCAGCCGGACGAAGTAAATGCTTCGGATAGGTGTACCTACTTGGTGTTGATGCAAAGATTTATTTAGCTCGGTTAACACAACAAGTTTTATATATATATATTTTTTTATTCGAAAATAGGCTTGCGCTTGACCGTCAACTCACCTGGTGTTAAGCGGCAGTTACAGTCTACGATGGAGCGCGCTTGCCTAGAAGAAACCTATTCACTCAAGACACCTATTATATAAGTTTAAATAAAAACGGATGAATAGATCTTGATGAAACATAGCTAAGAACAGTGTCGATGAAATTCTTTTTAAGCAAAAAAAAAAAACTTGGGCAAAATCGGTTCATTCGTTTGAGAGATAAGATGCCACAGACAGATACACACTTCAAACTTATGACACCGCAAGACAAAACATAGGTATTTACTATTTTGTACAGAGGAAATGATACACATCCATTCCACCGAAACAAAACAAATAAATGTAATAAAACAGTAGAATTAGGACATAGACATGAATTTATGAGGGTAGTATTATGTGACATACAATTGATTTAAAAACCAAACTACCGAACAGATTTTGATGAAATCTATGGGACTAATGTTAAAGTACATTATATCCTTTCAAATAAAAAAAAATCAAATCGGTTCATAAACGTCTGTAACAAACAATTATGCGGTAACAAACACAAAAGAAAAACAAAAATATACAGCTGAAATTTTAACCTCCTTTTTTTTAAGCCGGTAAAAACACATACAATGGTGTAAATCATATGTTAACAGTTGGTCGTTCTTGCTTTATAAATAAATTAGTATCCAAAATTATTTTAGCCTGACGTAAAATTAAGCCATTAAAATACACCAGCCCATAATTTACGCCCAAAATTGAAATGCGACGCTGTAATTAAATCACTAACTATTATTTTGTCCCAAAAACAAATTACTATCGTAGTTTGCCTCGAATCTCATTAGTTCATTTCTGTGGAAAATAATGCATCAGCTAAGCTCATAAGAACGGTCAAGTGCGGATCGTGACTCGCTCATGATTGGGTTCCGTAGCGGGGCTGAAAAGATCGCAGCAACTTAAAAAAATATAAGAAATGATAAATAAGTACTTACTAAATTCCAATGATATTGTATTTTTTTGTGAATATTGCGATCATGTAGTCCGATTTACTGTTTTTCTCAGTACTTTACTATTATTGTTATATATTATGTAAGCGAAATGGTCTCTGAGGACTAGGTTATCTATGACCAAATGAAGAAAACATTAAAACAATAAACTATGGCTTTTTTAAGGTGAAAACTAAATCTGTCTTTTATGTATATTTATTTCTTACAAATATTAACTAGAAAGTATACTTAGCAAATTAATCTACAAGAAGTGATCATAAATCAACCTGATGCGAAACAAAAGATTAATAGAAGCTAAAACAAAAATAGAAATTAAAACAATAAATTAAAAATAAAATTACGTTTCATGAACATGAACGCTTTAGTCCACTTTCATCGTGCGGACTGCTAGAATATGGAATACGCTTCCTGAGTGGGTCTTTCCCGATAGATATAATCTGGGTATCTTTAAATCGCGAGTGAATTGGTTTCTTCTAGGTAAGCGCGCTCCATCGTAGACCGCAACGTCGCTTAACATCAGGCGAGTTGGCGGTCAAGCGCAAACCTATTTCTACATAAAAAAAACATGAACTGACGTTTTAAGGTTTTTTTTACGGATCCCTAAAAAACAGTTTAAATCAACACGCCACGAGCGAGAACTACATTTACATACATTATTTTCAGTGTGCAAAGTTTTGTAAGAACAATGAAGTCCGCTGCAGTTTTCTTGAATAAATATAAATAATTTTAATAGTTATGCAGCTAAATTCACAGGGTTTTATGTTAATTTAACTAGTTTTTCTGTAGTGTTTGAGCTTTAAAATGGTTGCCTGGAAGAGATCGCTTTTAGCGACAAGGCCGCCTATTGTTGCACTAGTGACACTAGTCTACTTAAGCACTTTGTTATTACTTTTAAGGTGCGTACAATAAAGAGTTTATCAATCTATCTAAAATAAAATTAATGTATTTAATAGCAGTTTCAGGAGATAATACAACTTTCATTTCGTTGCCTCAGTGCTTGTTTGACCTATCTACCATTGGTAATATTTCACAGGAGAAAATATTTTTACTCTATTTCTTTCAACAATCTTTATTTGTAAGGCTTGAAAGTTTTTTTTATATATGAGTTATATATACTCATATATAAAAAAGACTTTCAAATATAGCTTTTTGAAAAAAATAGAGCATTAAACTCTTCTCCTGTGAAATTTGACCAATGGTAGATAGGGCAAGCAAGCACTGAGGCAACGATTTGTTTTCCTTTTACGTCAGAAAAAAGTAGAAGGTATTTGTGCAGCTATCGCAAGTGTATGTGTATAAGTATGTAAGCCTAAACGGTTTGACCGATTTTGATGTGCAAGGTGTCGTTACCTTCGTCTTCACTCCCTGAGTGTCATAGGCTATTTTTGGTAACGATCTAACTTAAAATCAATCATAAAATCATTTGTAAAATCTCTGGAAAATTAAAAATTGCTCTTCAACATTTTCGCAAACTCGACCTTTTTCGTAACAAATAAGCGAGACTAAGCGAGTTGTACCTTTTACAGCGTTAATTTGGCCACATAGTTTCGCAAAAATCATACACTCAACATCGTATGTAGCTTAACGCAATGGTATGTTAGACTGCAAAAATCACTCTTTTACAGTCGGGTATTTGAAAATAAAACAATAATACTATAGATATAGCTAATAATATAGCTCATCTCATTTTCAAAAATTTATCTGAGCGCCTCATCGATGCGACGCGTGACCAAAATGCTGGCGCGTAGGTATCTGGCCCAACGCATAAGCATTGCCATTCAACGTGGCAATGCGGCTAGCATGCTGGGTACGCTGCCAACTGGTAGTGGGTTTGGGCATTTGGATTATCTTTAGACCTTTATCGGTCTGGGGTGATCGATGTGCTTTTTGTGTAGTAGTTTAGTTAGTTGAGTCTGTATATTGTTGTGTTGCAGTTAATAAAGGCGCTTGCCACAAAAAAAAAATAAAAAAATAGATACATGTTGTAATGTCAATATTTAAAATGTATCCAATCTATACATTCGGAACTCAATCAAAATAGACATTTCTAATGGAAATTTATGACATACTTGCTTTCTGGGTGTATTATTATATCAAATACCGAATCATGTATGCGCATAGCGGCAGTAATTAATTGGATTCCCATCAGGTGTTGAACCCTGCGTCGATGGATCAGCGGAATGCGCTGAGCTACCGACCCCTAGAGCTAATTAGAACAGGATGGATATCTACTATATTATTCAGTTCTTACATACATTTACACATAGAAGTAATATGCTTTAGAATGCGAGTCATCTCTAGGTCAATTAAGAAACTTCTAGCAAGCCTTTTAAGGCTGAGTATGTCCTCTCCGTCGCCACACATGATAGGTAGGCAATTTTGGCACAATTTCACTTTCTAACTTTATGACTTTTTTAGGTGAAAATGTAATCTGTTATAGACGTATATTTACTTTATGAACTTACTTTATGAAGACGTATATTTTTTTTTCGACGTGGGTAGTCGCCGAAATCACACGCTTTTTTAGAAGCTCTCTTTTAAATTTAAAAAATAATAAAAATACACAGTTTTGAACTTATTAACATGTGTAATTAAAACAACAAATTAAATACCTGTCCGGGAGTGTAACTTTCTCTTGTATACGCAGTATTTTCTCCACACTTCACTACTTTTCATATTCACTTGAGCTGCCTCATACCACCCTACACACTGTGAAAAATGGAAGCAATCTTGGAAACTCAGGAACAACTTCAGGCTCTCTTCCTACAAAAGATGGATGCCTTCCAAACTGAACTGCAGAAATCCTCGTCTTCTGCGAAGCTAACATTGGAGGAAGAATTTACTTCATTTCGTGAGTACATCATATTAGCCGTCAAATCCCTCCAGGTCCAAATCTCACTACTTGCACAAGAGGTAGACTCTCAAGAAATGAGAGCGAGACGGAAAATCGTGCTGCTTCATGGTGTGGCCGAACTGAAGGACGAGGACACTGCAGCAACAGCAGTAGATGTGGTGTGTAAGCAACTGAAGATAGCAGATTTTACTACATCAGATGTTAGCCGCTGTCATCGAATGGGCCGATCTGTTACTGACCGACCTAGGCCTATTTTGTTGAAGGTCCGGGACTTGTCGATGCGTCAGACACTTTGGAATGCAAAAACCGCTCTCAAAGGAACTGGTATAACTGTGTCTGAGTTTCTGACCCGGCCCAGGCATCAAACATTTATGTTAGCTCGTGAGCGCTTCGGTATCAATAAATGTTGGACGCGCGATGGGTTTATCTTCGTGCTCGGGTCTGATGGTAAACGCAATCGGTTATCTAGCCTTGCTGAACTGGATCGTATCGAAACACCGGCTCCCAAACTCAAAAAGCCTGAAGCAGAAGCGGAAAAGAGAGCTCCGAGGACCACTCGAAGACCTCCAAAGCAGTGAGCCGTGTTGACATGTTGTTATTTGCGTTTCATACATAGGTTTCTTTTTAAATGTTCTAAACATTAATTTGTCATTGTTAAACACTATACTCCATGTATTTCTGTTGCTTCCTTGAAATGTAGGGTAAAATGTTCTAAAACTTTGTCTCTTTATGTTCTTATTATCTGCTAGCAACATCGTAATATGTAAGTAAACATTTTCTTTAAAACACCTTCAATATTTTCGCCCGTTTACTATGTTATTTTTTATCATTACTACTTTGGTCATTCTTTATTTTGTTCTATGAAGTGACGTTTGGTCATTGGACGTTTGGACATATTGAATTGACAACTGTCAAAATCTTTTTTTGCTTTTTGGCTTCGCAGGTTTAATGTAGTAAGCCAACTTGCAGTTATGATATAAAAAGCTTAATTTTTACTTTGTTCGGTGGGTGGCGCTTCAAACGTTTCTATTGTGAAGTCGAACAACTTGTGTTTGACTACGTTCGAATATGTCAATTCCAATACGTTATCAAACGAATAAATCGAGCCTATTATCACGGGTTTAATATAATGGATAATAACTTCAGAATATCTTTGAAAATAGAAGTCTGAACTATAAATTATTGCATTATATATGAATATATATTTTTCATGTACTAATAGAAAAATGCATTTAAAAAGTATATTGTAACGTTTGGAATGCACTTGTCACTTGCCATCTTTTGGCAATTTATAAAATTATCAATATACATATGTTTTTTATGGCCCTCATTTGATTGTTTATTCAATTATCTTGAAATACTGGAGTGATTCATTATGTAAAGTGTTTATACTACATTAATTACAGGTTATTGTATGGGGCATTATTATCTAGAAATAGTATGAACGCTGTGTTAAATACTTATTATTAGTTATTTCTTTCATGCACAACCGACAGGTGGATTAATAATTATTTATACTAACTTATTTTTAGTATAAAGTAATTTTTTTTTTTTTTTTTTTTATTATTATTATTATATTTATTTTATTACGTATTTATATATTTTTATGCTTATATATTATTAAATTATGATTAATATATTTGATGATGATGAGAGTAACGGCAACGATGAATACGCATCAGCTTCATCTTATAACTCATCGAGCAGCAGTGATGATACTTTTGAGAGCTTACTCCCACTATCAGACTTCCTAGATTGCAATTTTTCCAATGTGCCTAAAAATTTCAATGTGGTCCACATAAACGCCCAGAGCATTCCATCTAGCTATCCTGACATGCTGGCATCTCTTGACCATAGCAACATTCACGCTGTATTAGTCTCCGAGACGTGGCTTCGTCCCTGTCTCCCAACGACTTCTTATAGTCTGCCCGGTTTTATCCTCGTTAGAAATGATCGAATTCCACGCGGTGGTGGTGGCGTGGCAATCTACTTGAAAGCTAACATTCCCTACTCTGTTATTAGCCAATCTCCACAGCCACCTCCCGCAGATGCCGGCGAGCATCTTTTTATCGAAGTTACTCTTTCTCACACTAAGCTTCTTCTCGGGGTCTACTATAGTCCATCAAAAACCATTAACTTCTTCTCCTCCTTCGAAAATCTTTTGCACGATCTCATACCCTCCTATAATCACTCCATTATCATGGGTGACTTCAATACATGCCTTCTTAAAAAAGATCATCGTACTTCATCGCTTGAGTCTCTCTTAAACTCCTGTAACATGCATATTCTCCCTCTTAATGCTACTCATCACTTTCCTAACTGTGCCCCATCTCTTCTTGACTTAATGATTGTCTCTTCCCGCAATAATGTTGCTAAACACGGTCAATATCCTGCTGATGAATTTTCTTATCACGACTTGGTTTTTCTTTCCTATAAAATTCGCCCTCCAAAACTTAAGCCCCAAATTATTCTGCAGCGCAACTTTAGTGGTATGAATCACGGAGCCCTCCTTGAAGACGCTAGTAAGATTGACTGGAGTCCAGTTACTGAAGCTGAAACAGTTGATGATCAAGTTACAATTTTCAATTCGCTTATTATGCAATTGTATGATGTGCATGCCCCGTTACGCGCTATTAAAATTAAACATCTCCCTGCTCCATGGCTCACTAACGATATAAAAATTTTAATGCATAAGAAAGCGGTAGCAAAAACCCGATATAAAACGCGTCCTACTACCATTAATCTAGCTAAATATGTTCAGGCCCGTAATTGTTGCAACAAGGTGTGTAGGGATGCAATGCGTCGCCATGTTCATGAATCCGTTAATAATGATAATCCAGCTAAAGTATGGAAATTTCTAAAGTC
Source organism: Lycia hirtaria (assembly GCA_947563715.1). NCBI lineage: Eukaryota > Metazoa > Arthropoda > Insecta > Lepidoptera > Geometridae > Lycia > Lycia hirtaria. The sequence continues at coordinate 3,982,161 of OX387383.1, forward strand.
CTTGGGTATTGGCAAATCGCGTCAAAATTCCGTTTCTAATAACGTTGACATTAATGATCTCAATAAACATTTTTCTTCTGCTTCTGTTATGTCAGATGTGGATAAAAACTCAACCATTAGTTACCTTTCTGCCATAACACCACCCGACTTTTCCCCTTTTGATTTTAATCGTTTCACTGAATGTGATGTTAAAAAAAGTATTTTATCGATCTCCTCCAATGCAGTAGGCGGTGATAGTATAAGTCGGAACATGCTCATGCCCATCCTTGATATAATCCTTCCTGTCCTCTGCTACATCTTTAATAAGTCTATCTCAAGTGGAGTTTTCCCTGCTATCTGGAAAGATGCGCAGATCATTCCCCTGCCTAAGGTACCTAACCCCAAAACCTTTTCTGAATACCGCCCCATTTCTATACTTCCGTTCCTATCCAAAGTCCTTGAGCGTCTTGTTCATAGACAACTCAATGACTTCCTTAATAAGCATCATCTCCTTAATCCTTTTCAATCCGGTTTCCGTCCCGGGCATAGCACTGTGACTGCTCTTATTAAAATCACCGACGATATACGCTTGGGGATGGATGACGGTAAGCTTACTGTTCTAGCTCTGTTAGACTTCAGTAATGCTTTCAATGCCGTCAACTTCGATATTTTAAAAGCTGTTTTGCGGTCCATTAACATATCTCCATCAGTGATCGATTGGTTTCATAGTTACTTGTTTGGACGCCGGCAGCGTATTCGTCTTGAAGATATTTTATCTTCTTGGTGTAATACCATAGCTGGTGTACCACAAGGCGGCGTCTTATCTCCTCTACTCTTTGCAATTTTCATAAATTCAATATCTCAGTATCTTACTTCTTCCTACCACCTTTACGCAGACGATCTCCAAATTTATACCCAAGCCAAACTTGACAATTTAGACGTTGCCATTAATACGATAAATGACGATTTGCGTCAAATCTTAAAGTGGAGTAAATCATATGGCTTAGTTGTCAATCCCACAAAAACGCAAGCGATCGTCATAGGCAGCTCGTACATGATTTCCAGAATCGATTGGGACAAAATCCCTAGCGTGGTTTTTGATGGGATTGTAGTACCATACAGCGAGTCTGTTAAAAATCTGGGTTTGATTTTCGATCGCACTTTAAGTTGGGACAATCATATCAAATCTATTAGCTGTAAATTGTTTGCATCTGGTGGATCACTAAGGCGTCTTCGAAATTTCTTGCCCACTGCCACTAAAGTCACGCTTGCACAGTCTCTTCTTCTTCCCATCTTAGATTATGCCGATGCCAGCTACCTTGATCTCACTGAGAACCACCTTGATAAACTTGAGCGACTCCAAAATTACTGTATAAGATTCATATTTGGTTTGCGCAAATATGATCACGTATCCCAGTTTCGTGTAAAGCTCAAGTGGTTGCCAATTCGCCTTCGTCGGAATGCTCATATCCTCTGTCTCCTGTATAATATCCTTTTTAACCCTGCCACCCCATATTATTTAAAAGAACTTTTTAACTACTGGCATTCCTCTCATTGCGTACCCCTTAGGTCAAAAGACACCCTGTCCCTCAAATCTCCTTCCACACGCTGCGTAACTTTTTATGGGAAATCATTTGCATTCCAGGCTGTTCAGCTGTGGAATGCACTACCTATTCCTATTAGGCAAGCTCAATCTCTCGTTACGTTTAAGGAACAAGTTTGGAAGTATTACCTTTCAATTTAATTATATAACCTTTCACCTGTATGAAACTCACTGACTGTGTTTATTCAAAATTGTCTTTGTCCGTTGTTTGTTTTTATTTTATATTTTTAGTTATTTTTGTTATTCTTTCGCTTTCCCTGGTTTTTGTAAGTAATTTATTTTATTTTTATGATATTTATTAGTATATTTATAGTATTTGTATCGTAAGTATTAGTGTGTAGATTAAATAGAATGTATGTCTATTCATATTAAATATAATTAAATCTTTAAATATTGTATGTAAAAGATTATAATACTTTATTTTATTATATTTTCTTTTTTCTCCCCTCTCTATTACTGCACGCCCCGTCATTTTACTTTCTTTTCGTTCCTCTCCATCCTAAGGTTGCCTGGAAGAGATCGCTATTAGCGATAAGGCCGCCAGTTGTTACACTAGTTTTTAATTAATTTATTTTGATTGTAAATTTTATGGTGTGTACAATAAAGAGTTTATCTATCTATCTATCTATCTATGAAAAGACGTCTACCTACTTGAAACATCATTTGAACACTTTTGCTCGTCAAAGAAGCTAATTACGTGACGATCATAAACATAGACCGTAGACCGTAACTGTCGCTTAACACCAGGTAAGTTGACGGCGCAAGCATATTTTAGAATATTTTTTTTATAAATATTTGACTTCACTTGTGAACAGAATTTCAAATAAAGCTGTCACTATACTTTCTTTCAAAATGTTGTACACAGGTTCTATTCTGTGCATTTGAGTTTATATTTTTTTATTATAGATATTATACAAAATCTTCATTAAGTATTACGATTTTATTCAAAATTTTATATATTAGTGTTGCGTGCAGTTTCATAGCAAACGTGTCAAATAATATTATTTTTATTTTATTTTACATGGAAAACTAGCAGCTACTTAATGTAACGGGAACACACTTTTAGCTTATAATTTCTTCATAACGTCTTCTAGATGGTTCGTTGTCGTGAAGCGTTAATTTGTGCCGCTAATGAATGAGGCCGCCATTGAAGGCGCTACGCGACGCAATTTCCGGTTTTTAGTTTCAAAGAGACGTTCTTCGCTTCCTTTCTACGTCACTTGTAGTTAGAAGTTGGGGGACTACTTCATGTTCGCGATTTATCATAATTATATTCCAGCTATTCTGCAATATAACCAGAAATTCCACATTAACATTATAATCCTAATTTCTAAATAAAAGTACCTAATTAAATAAAAACAAGTCTTCAAACTGAAAAGAGAGAAATAACACGAAGAAAATGAATACTAGGGGTCTACCTAAGTAGGTACGTAAACCAACTATTTTTGAGGTCGGTGTCTGTATAGGAATTATTTGATGACAGGTTAGGTCCTGACAACGACCTCAAAAAATAGTTGGTTTACTAATATACTTACCTACTTAGGTAGACGCCCAGTATTGATTTTCGTCGTGTTATTTCTCTCTTTTCAGTTTGAAGTCGGTTTAATTTTTTTTAATTATTTTTATTTATTCATTTTAATAGTATTTACTCGTTTTGTTTGAAAAAAAAAATTGATAACCTCCTATTTTTTGAAGTCGGTTAAAAACGGTCTTCAAAGCTCATCACCGCTCATGTCACTGTCTATCAAACAATTGAAATATAAGGTGTAGACACTGCTCTGCAGTTGCAATGACCGAAGTGAGAATTCAAAATCCCATATCTTGAAAACGAATAAACCGATTCTGATAAAACTTACAGTGACTCCTAAGTTGAAAGATACTTCATTCAATATTTTTTGAAATACAACTTCTAGTTTCTTCGTAATACGTGGACAAACATAAAAACACAAACATACATACACTTATGAAATTTGGCACACATGTTTAGAAGCTGGTATAGATTAGCATATACAATAAAACCGGACAATTGCGAGTCAGACTCGCCCACCGAGGGTTCCGTACAAACTAAATAAAAGGGGGAAATCATATATTGTTTATATTTTTCTTCATAAACCAAAAAATATACATCGTAAAAATATTTAACACATTCCTTGCTCATCACTCAGATCCGAGTGAAGTGGGGCTATAGTAGCGACGTCTTCCACTCGGATCCGAGCGAGCATCCCGTTCATTTTGTAGTAGTTATAAGTAAGCCGCCGGCGATTGAGACAGTCAACATTACTTTGCGCGACCACTCTGTACTTTATCAAAATTCGCCTAATTAGTTTTGGTTCCCAGCTGAAGTGAAGGGTCTGCAGGGATCGAAGAATGTGTTAAAAACCTGTTTTAGCTTATGCTAATAGTGGGGTATCATATGAAAGAGCCTTCTTTCATATGATACCCCACATGATACGGTTAATTCACTATAAAATTTGGGCCCTCATTCCTTGCAAAGAGACACTATTTTTTGTGATTAAATTAAAAATGTCCAGTTTTCGGATTTTTTCCTATATGTGTACTCAACACAATGCTTCTTGCCAAATTTCATAGTTCTAGGTCAACGGGAAGTACATTGGTTTTGATTCCTCTGTGAGTGTCGAAATGTGCGTTTTTTACGACATATTCGGCTGTAACTTTTTTTACGAAAACTGAGAAATTTTATTTTTCTTTCTGCAGCAAGATACTATGGATCTGCGTATATGGTTTTAATTTCAACTCGATAACTTCACGCTTTCCCGAGATAAAGGTCTTGACATCCGGACGGACGGACAGACGGACAGACGGACATACGGACAGACGGACAAACGGACAACAAAGTGATCCTATAAGGGTTCCGTTTTTTCCTATTGAGGTACGGAGCCCTAAAAATTGTGCAATTCTGACAATATTACACACATACAGGTCGAATTGATAACCTCCTTTTTTTGAAGTCTGTTAATAAACATTAAAACATTTAAATGAATGCAACGCGTTTTTTTTTAGATCTCTAAAGTGCCGAAGGCCTACGTTTATGACGTTAATTTCAACTTGATATCTCCACACTTTTCAGACAGACGAAGACAGCGAACACAACAGCGAAGTAATCTTTTAGGACTCCCGTATTTTCCTTTTGAATTGTGAAACCTATAGAAAGCCTATAGAAACCTATAGAACAAAACTATAGAAAGTATTATGCGCCTAATAGTAATATATATTTTATTTCTTTCGAGTCCCCGAAGTAGCACCCCGACACCGGAAGCACTTTGACAAACACGGATGAGGTCGGAATTGGTTCCGCTGTTTAGTCGTCGGCGCGTACCTACCATCGCGCTTCATTCCCGCCTTATTTGTAGGGGTAATTGGATGTGCGAATGAATAACTCGCAAACATGTCGCTTTTGTGTTGGAAAACATACCGACACACGCAGATATATCTTATGATAAATGATATTGAGCTGGATACATCTGCTGTATGCCCAGAAACTAGTGCTAGAGCACAAATATTCAAAATCAGTGCTAAGATATGTCGCAATAAGTATAATAGTTTAAAAAACTAAAAGAACACGCTTAATCTTATCAAATTATTGTATTCATCTGTCCTTGATAAGTACGCCAAATTTAGAGTTATTCCGACGTTTTAAAGTGGGTCAAAATAGTGTTCAAAGTTTCCGTTACATATATACTAACATACGTATGAAGCTAATAAAAGCATGTGAAAAAGGTATACGTAGCTAATATTACTTTTTGACCATTATTATAATGAATAAAAATAAAATAATAATAAAGACAATTGAGCTGATACTGAAGAATTCCAAATAAATAAGTATGTAATGTAACTAAGTCATAAAGTTGGTAAATATCGATTTGTAGTTACATAATTGTCATTTTAAATCATTACTCGTACAATTGAATCCAGAATTTTTTACGTGAATCCACAAAATCAAATAATCCCGGATAATAGTACAGTTAGAAGGGAAATGACATGGATTGGCAATATCTTTGTTTTCCATTTCAATCAGCGGAGGAAATCGATGGCCTCAAGGCATTGTCAAGATTACAATGTAGGGACGACGCGGCAGCGCGGCGGCTCGGCCGGGCAGCCCGCTCGTTTTTAGGGTTCCGTAGTCAACTACGAACCCTTAATTTTTTCTCCACGTCCGTCCGTCCGTCTTTCCGCAGCTTAACTCAAAGACTATAAGTACTAGAAAATTGTAATTTAGTATGGATTTATTACGTCAATAATACGTAGAATAAAATCTTTAAAAAAAAGTTTTTGAGGTACCTTCCTTACATATACATATATTGAGGATGTTTTTTTCATGTATCCCATTGTGTAGGGTATCGTTGGGTAGGTAATAAAACCATTAGGAGTGTGGCAAAACCATTTTTCAATTAAGTGATTTGTTTGATAAATATTTACCTCTGAAGTGATAATTTTTCTTAAAGTCAAGTGTCCTCCATCTCTTCTGGCTAAACCATTTACTTTAGAAATGTGAAAAAATATGTGGTAGTAGCATATATAATGAAATTAGGAGGATAACTATCACGGCTAAGTAGGCTTTACAAGTTAACGAGTAATAATCGACGAACTTAAAAAATGTATTTCGAGACGTAAGAAATGAAAATTTCGTGCAAATTTAATTTAAAATAATGTAAGTTTACTCGAATGTTCACAATATCAAACACGAGTCTCTGTTTTAAATTCACATAAATTATGCAACTACGGAACCTTACTTAACGCGTGAAACGCACTTTGCCGGTTTTTATTAATAAATGAAGATGGCTGGCCTCAGGGCGTGCGGTGATACTTTTACCTGCAAAATACATACTTATACGTAAAGGTATATTTCACGCGAATGCTTTCAGGATGAGTTGCAAATTATGGATCGGCTATTAATTACGTGAGGACGAAAGCGGGAGGGGAGGTACTGAGAGGAAGGAAGGGGACGTCACATTTTTTTATGGAACGCACCATTTCTAAAAAAAGCGGTGCGTGACCTTGACTCGCTATTGCCTATGAGTTAAAAAGTTGCTAAAAAACACGTGATTAATGGACGGCTCCTTATACATAAAAATTGCTAAGCGGGCTAGACGCGTCAGCGTTCAAATGTTAGTAACGTGTTATGATTGTATGAATGTAAAATATACTAATATACTATATTATTGCGTAATAGTGTTGATACTTTGGAAATCGTTGGTGAACCACTTGGACTTCAAAGTACATAATTAGTATCTTATATTAATAATCATATGTATTATGTATGATTTTATTTAAACGAGTAAGTGATAAAAAGTATGGAAACTAACGTGGTTTTCACACATTTTAAATAAAAACTACGGGTCAATTACGTCTGGTTTGAGACAAAAATCCGACTATAGGTATACAGTGAAAGGCGCGTCATTGACCGAGAGTGACTTTTGCGCTGTTCCTTTGAAAAAGACCGCCGTATGCGGTTGAAACTCTAGTCGGATTTTTCGGTTCAAAATAGACGTGAGTGACCCGTAGTTTTTATTTAAAATGATATAAAGTAAATATGCCGTTTTTTCCGTTTGAATTTTACTGTTTAATAGGGAATATACCTGCATTTTATTTCATACTATTACTTTTAAGCCTAAAGGGTAAAGTTTCAACCACAATGGGAAAAGAGAAAAAACCCCAAATGTTTTCAGAAGATAGAACGCCTTAGCTACTTTATACATAATTCAAATAAAATTTAATTGAATAAATTAACGCATTTTTTGTGATAATCCGAGTCGCATCACTTGGCAGCCAGCCGCCGAACTGTGTTGGCAATTTCATTATGCAGAAAGTAAATGGAACGAACTGAATTTTACACTTGAAAAAATATCAAAAGGATCACTTGGAATACTCAATATTGCTAAGAGAGAGACCGCACAATGAAATTGTGTTTGTTGTGAATCGAGATCGACGCTTAGGAATATTTTTGTCGGTGAGGGAAAGAGAAACAAGGCGCCCAATACGTGTTACTAGCTACAAGTAATGTTATTAGCTACAAATATTTTGCCAGCATACATATTTACGTCACAGATTTCAGATTTACGTATATATTTATTTTAGAAACATTGGTAACATAAATGAAAATAATGAATAAATTAACGCACTTTCGTGCCGACAGATTTTTTGTTGTTTTTCTAATTTTTAACACCGACCCAAAGAGTGGGGTGTTATAAGTTTGACGTGTGTATCTGTGTGTCTGTGTATCTGTACATCTGTGTATATGTTTATTTGTCTGTGGCATCGTAGCTCTCAAACGGGTGGACCGAATTTGAACTAGTTTTTAGGGTTCCGTACCCAAAGGGTAAAAACGGGACCCTATTACTAAGACTTCGCTGTCTGTCTGTCTGTCTGTCTGTCTGTCTGTCTGTCTGTCTGTCTGTCTGTCTGTCTGTCTGTCTGTCTGTCTGTCTGTCTCCAGGCTCTATCTCATAAACCGTGATAGCTAGAAAGCTGAAATTTTCACAAATGATGTATTTCCGTTGCCGCTATAACAACAAATACTAAAAATTTAAAAAAATTAAATATTAAGGGGGGTCCCCATACAATAAACGTGTTTTTTTCGTATTTTTTTGCTCAATATTAAAAACGGTAACAGGTAGATGCTTCAAATTTTCACAGAATATTTACTTGTATATTACCTTTCAAAATAAATAATTAAATAACAATAAAGTAAATATTAAAGGGGGGCTCCCATACAACAAACGTAATTTTTAAGCAATTTTTACTCGATCTTAATTAACAGGTAGAAACTTCAATATTTGTAAGTAAATATTTAGAAATATATTAACTATAAAAATAAATACCTAATCTAATACATAAAAACTCACTAAATGAAAATAATCCGTGCATCTAAACGCGGTGCGAGCGCCGCGCCGCGGTGTGGTGGTGGCGCGAGCGCAAGGCGGGCAACGGCCGCGCGGGTAGCGGGGGAGGTAACATCATGGAGCGAGCCATAACCGCGCGTATTCGCGCGAGCGTCGTCATGCTGCCCGGATGTGTATCGAAAACCTACCTATAAGTTTGCAATTTACTACTTGGAATTTCGTTGATTTCTCGTTATTTTATAAACAGAACTAAACTTTGTAGTATTATAGATGATAGTACGGAACCCTTCGTGCGCGAGTCCGACTCGCACTTGGCCGATTATTTTTTGTTAGTAAGTGGATTTTATCAACTATTTATATATACTAGTTTCATCGCGAGTTTTCTTAGCTATGTTTCATGATAATCGGTTTAGCCGTTTATTTTTTTGTTTTTCTAAACTTATAGTTGTTTTCCTATATAGCAACAATGGATTTTCCTGATTTGCGCAAATAGCAGAATTCGAGGGCATATTAAGTACATATAATTAATATTGTTTATTTTAATAAAAGTTGATATTTTATAAACGCAGTCATAGAAAAATATAATGAAATAAATAAAAAAAACTTTTATTTGAAAAAGACAAACTAAAAGGAAAATAATATATATACATATTATATAGTTTTTAAAACTTAGGCACTGATATTGTGCGGTAAAAAAAAATCGGAGTATTATTTCTGATATTATTTTTCCAATGTAAAATTACCTAAGTTCCACAGAGATGTTTTGAGTGAGAAACTCTATGGAAAGCGTCGGGAACGAAGGAGTTTTAATAACAAATCTTCTGAAATTTATTGCGTTTCAAATGAACTACAAAAAAAAAAAGATGAACTGAGTCGGTGCTTGTCGGCCTTACAAGGAAATATTAGATCTAATCCAAAATTAATGTCTTCACTCATATTTTTAATGAAAAATTAGTAAAATATGAGTAATTTTTATTAAAACAACTAATATATACCTTATGATATTTAAAAATATGTATGCGGAAAATATTATAAATAAGCTATTTATATTTATATTTATATCTAAAAGTCCAGTGATAATACACAAAAGTTAGCAAATTTAAAAAATAATTAGGTGGTCAGTCTAACGTATCTATCTAACTATCAAAAAATAAAAAACCGGACAAGTGCGAGTCAGACTCGCCCGAGATTCGCCGCAGAGAATTATAAAAGGGGGAAATTATATATTTTTTTATATTTTCCTTCATAAACCGAAAAATATACATCGTAAAAATACCTATTTAAAAATCTGTTTTAGCTTGTGCAAAAATAAATTGGCTTTAGTATCGACTGTTCGTGGAGACCACGTACCGGCAAGCGCAGCGTAGGAAGTCCAGCCACGGTGGAGAGATGACCTCATACAAGTGGCGGGAAGACGCTGGATGCAAGCCGCTTCCAATCGGTCTTTTTGGAAATCCATGGTGGAGGCCTATGTCCAGCAGTGGACTTCTTATGGCTGAGATGATGATGATAATGAGTATCGGCTATGTCGCCTGTACCCATTTTACTGTTGATATGTGTATTATGTATGTTACAATAACGTAAAAAACATAACGACGCAGAACACGTGACCTGTTGAAACAATCCCTTAAATGTATATCTATGGAAAAAATCATTCACAGCAAAATAGCACATTGATTTAAAAAAAAAAACATCTTTCGCATTTCCGTAACATATTCCCTTGCAAGTCCGAAGATAAATCCTCAAGTAACCAACAACAAAATAGTTTGATAGTAAGAAACTTTACTCACAGGTCAGGCTTATCCCCTCATTAGCATACAACAACTTGCCCAAGGAAAATTTTGTGGAAACAGCGTCATGTGTTAGCCGCTTTTTATGAGTTCCTAGGAGATGGGGAAAAGATTCGCTGGGCGCGGGACGAGGGTTACGGAATATTAAGGATATAGTATTTTTTTTTATACATTATAGATCTACGATTGACCACCAACTCGCCTGATGTTATGCGACGGTGTGGCCGAGGATGGAGCTTGTCGATCTAGAAGCTAACTATTCACTCTAGCCTTGAAAATTCCAAGATTGTCTCAGGAAACAGAGATGGCGGCAAAGAATTCCATTCTTGTGCAGTACGCAACAGGAATGTGGATCGATATCGCTGAGTACGGATTTTTGGCATTTCAACGAGAAATGGGTGGTTGTTCTATGTATTGGTTCTAACTGAAGACAGCAAGAGTGAAGGGACGTTCTTCTTTTTCATGTTAGTATAGTATGCTATAGAGAGGTTATAACTCTTTAGCTCTTTGAATACGAAGTAAAAGCATGGCAAATGTCAGTTTCACTTTTTTTTTTAATAAATAAATATAAATATTAGTGGACATTTCACACAAAACTATCTAGCCCAAACTAAGCATAGCTTGTAATACGGAACTAGATGGTTGATAGAATACATACGAGTATATTCTTTTGTTTTGTATATATATACATATAATACATAGAAATACCCGGACACAGAATAAACATCCATGCTCATCACACAAATATTTGCCCTGGGTGGGGATCGAACCCACGACCTACAGCTCGGCAAGCAAACATACTGCCAACTGAGCCACAAAGCCAGTCAAAGTTTCCAGTTCCCAGCACTTTCAAGGATAAGAACACATTCATAAGACTTTTTAGTATCTTGGCTTTATATAAATCTTGTTGTTGCACTTTCTATATTCACAGGATGGCATTGTCACTGTTCATAAGTCACGACACGCGTCTAATAGTGTTGCCGGACGTGTCGCGACTGAATACGAGTCGGGCAATTACCTCACTTGAAGCTTGCCACCCAGAGCCGGGGAAAACCTATCTACGTATAAAACATCATTGGTATAATGCTTTTATATTCTCGCGATTAGTGTAAGAACGTCATTTGGTTTTAGTAACATTAACGATATATTATTTTGTAACAAACACAGCTAGTTATGTACTGACTTCTTTGACTTTTTTTGTTATTTATTAAGTCTTTGGATTTGTGCGCTCCAAACAAAATGGGTATATATTTAAAAAAACCGGACAAGAGCGAGTCAGACTCGCCCACCGAGGGTTCCGTACAAACTAGTAGATAAAAGGGGGAATTTATATATATTTTTTATATTTTCCTTCATAAATCGATAAATATACATCGCAAAAATATTTAAAAACCTGTTTTAGCTTGTGCTAATTAAGCTCTTTCTTATGATACCCCACATGATACGGTTAAAGCCATTTAAAATTTGGACCTTCCTTCCTTGCATAAAGACCCATATTTTTGTGATTAAATTAAAAATGTCCAGTTTTCGGATGTTTTCCTATATGTGTACACTAATATAATGCTTCTTGCCAAATTTCATAGTTCTAGCTCAACGGGAAGTACCCCATAGGTTTTGATTCCCTTGTGAGTGTCGAAATGACGACATATTCGGCTGTAACATTTTTTTACGAAAACTGAGAAATTTAATTTTTCTATCTGCAGCAAGAGACTATGGATCTGCGTACCTACATAGTTTAAATTTCAACTTGATACCTTAACGCATTCCCGAGATACAGGTCTTGACACCCGGACAGACGGAAAGACGGACAACAAAGTGATCCTATAAGGGTTCCGTTTTTTTTCCTTTTGAGGTACGGAGCCCTAAAAATCAGCCAAGTGTGTGTAGGGTCACGCGCAGTGTAGGGTCCCGTAGTTGCATATCACAATATGTGGACTTAAAAGAACTTCTTGTTTGATAAGTACCATGAACATTACTGCCGTGAATTTTTTTCACATTTTAGACCCCACCTTTTTATAAATAACTTTATCCAATACCTACAGTTATTTTCAGTAATATTTTAAAGATAACCTTACTCTCTATAGACAAATTACTTAATGAATTCGAAAGTTACACGAAAGGGCGAAATTTGCTTAAGCTGTTGTTATATTTATTATTTATAAACAGAAAATGGAAATACTTGCTTGAAACTTGTATATGATGTTGTTGTTGTTGATTGCTTGTACACAAGTATAGAGTTTTCACTTTGAAAATATACCTATAGTGAAATATATAGTGAAGAAATGGGTACCCATCGCTGTACTAAATAATATTTCGATCTGAAAACTCATTAAATTAAATAGCAAATATTGCTTCGCAATAAGGAGTAAGTCATCTTGCACAGGTGCAGATTGCCTATGATTATATTAGAAGTGCATCTCGTTCTATCGTATCGCTCTTGTCTTTTCTGGCGCGAGGGAAAGTACTGAAGCGTCCGGTCTTAAGTAGGTACTTATAGCTTATACATGAACGTCAGTCTTTGGCTTGATCAAACAACATGCTAATGGGGCGTGCATTATGGGCACGATTCATGCTGATAACGTTCTTTATTTTATTTTATCTAAATAACATTTGTTTTTCACTAGAATTATTTTTAACCCACGACCCAAAAACAGGGGGGTTATAAGTTTGACGTGTGTATCTGTGTATCTGTCTGTGGCATCATAGGTCTCAATCGGATGGGCCGATTTTGATCTCATTTTTTTTTGTTTGAAATTTTTTTTTTACTTTTTGATAAGTTTTTTAGTTTTCTAATTTTACTTGTTACTTGTTGTGAGCCTTCTATACTCCAATGCAACATAACTATTAACACAGAAAACAGGACTAATTAGCATAAAGTGCTATAAATCTGGTGACTGGCCTTGTGGCTCAGTTGGTAGTATGTCTGCCTGCTGTGCCGTAGGTCGTGGGTTCGATCCCCACCCAGGGCAAACATTTGTGTGATGAGCACGGATGTTTGTTCTGTGTCTGGGTGTTTATATGTATCATATGTATATATTTACAAAAAAAAGTATATATGTATTCTATCAGCCATCTAGTTCCATAGTACAAGCTTTGCTTAGTTTGGGCTAGATGGTGTTGTGTGAAATGTCCACAAATATTTATTTATTTATCTACGAATGTTTGTAACTTCACATAATATTTTTCATACAAGAAAAGCTTGAAATGGTAGGTTTTAACATATAATTTAAAGTTGCCGGTCAAGCACAACCCTATTTCTACATAAAAAACCGGACAGGTGTCAGTCAGACTTGCCCACCGAGGGTTCCGTACAAACTAGTGGATAAAAGGGGGAAATCATATTATATTTTTTATATTTTCCTTCATAAACTGAAAAATATACATCGTAAAAATATTTAAAACCTGTTTTAGCTTATGCTAATGCAGCTCTTTGTAACGGTCCAGAACTATCCGTTACTCACATGTAGTCAACATAACTCTAAATGTTCAAAATATGGAATAAAGATAACAAATAAACTTATCTCGTCTACATTCATTTATCTGTAATTATAAGTATTTCTCTTATTTTTAATTAGTTATAGAATTTATTTTAAGATGCGTTATATAAAACAATAACAAAAGCCAAATAATGCTATTTAGTCAGTCAAGGTTATATTTGAGGTCAATGGTCTATAATATTATTATGAATGTCTGTTTGGGAGCATAACACCAAATTTAATGGGAAGTATATTAACTCAATACTATTTACTGAAGCTACCTTCATTTAGTAATTAAATAAGTATTGGAGCATTTCGTTCTATATTTAGACTTGCACAAGCGTTTCATGGAAAGAAGGCTGCATTCTTGATAGTATGTGTACAAGTATGCAATTTGGTATACAGACGTCATGAGAATAGAGTTTAAAGTCCTTTGAATTAGTTGAATAATTTAATGAGAAAATGTTGAGGGTAGATCCGAAAAATTGTTGTTATTGTCAGTTCCATATTTAGACTTGCACGATCGGTTCTTGGAAAAATGCTAAGCGCCGGCGCACACTCCAGAAGTTAAATATTTTATTTTTATAAATTCATCGTATATGTGACGTCACGGTAAATTAATGTAAAGATTAAAATAGATTTATTTACATCAAATTTACAATACTACCCTTTTAAGATAATTATATTATTATTTCTCGGAAATTCATATTTTCATGCAGTAATTCGGATATATCGACCATAGTTACCTAAATATCTATACGGTCAAAGGAAGTGGTAAATAAATGAAAGGTTTCGGTTGTTAAAAGGGTTTTCGTATTACTAAGTAGTATGGCTAATTACGTTTGTATGTATGTTGAATCTAGGAATAGTTTTTTTTTTTTTTTTTTTTTTTATTATGATAGGCGGCTTAAATGTCACTGCGACCTATTGAGATCTATTGTGACTGCCGCTGTATTACAGTTCTCTCCCTAGTCCTGCGCTCATTAAGAAGCTCAGTACTTTCTTGGGAGAGATACTTTTGACCTCGTCTGGCTGCAATGTATGCCTGCCCAGATGGAGGCTACGTTTGTGCACCAGTGGCCCACAGTCTGTGAGGATATGCATAGGTGTTTCATCAGCTTCGTGACAAAGCCTACACTCCCTTGACTCGCTCAGTCCTATAATGGACATGTGCTTATTAAGACAACAATGTCCAGTCAGGGCTCTGACCAGAGTGCGCATACTGTTCCTACTCAGCCCTATGATTTGCTTATAAGTCTTACGATCATAGGCTTTGATGAGTGTTTTCGAGTGTATAAGCCCTGGCATGTTTGACCATGCCTTGAGGGATTTATTTTCATAGTGGGTTTCGAGCGTTAGACGGGCAAGGCTTTTGGGGATGCCGCAAAAGGGTTCGGGACCATATTGCACACTCTCAGTCCCCGCCCTGGCTAGTTCGTCGGCGATTTCATTCCCCTCAATCCCTGCATGGCCCGGTACCCATCTAAGGGTTACTCTGTTGTGGCGTCCGAGAGTGTTTAGACTATCCACACAGTTAGCTACTAGTTTTGAGGTTACCAAGTTGGAGCCTAGTGCTAGCAGTGCTGCCTGACTGTCAGAGTTAATATATATTGTATGGTTGTTGTAATTGTTCAGAAGGTTTGTTTCTGCGCATTCTAAAATGGCAAATACTTCCGCCTGAAAAATGGAGGCGAACTTGCCCAGGTTTTGTGATAACCTAAGCTTGGTCTGCTCACCATACAAGCCAAAGCCTACGTCGGAGCCCATTTTGGACCCGTCCGTAAACCAGTTCTGGCTTCCCGTCTCGCAGCTGACTTTCTCATTGAGCCAGTCATCCCTTGACGGTAATTCCACCTTGTATAGCTTGTGGAAGCTAATGTGTGGAGACATGATATCTGAGTGCATGCTTAGTACCGGTGTTTCATTCATCGATTCCTGCAAGGATCTCAACTTATGAGAGTGGCATTTGAATCCTCCCTGGGCTTTCAACCTATATGCGCTAGCCATCGCCTCTTTGACAATGTACATGTCTAGGGGCGTTAGGCGTAGTAGTGCGTTTAGGGCTGCTCCAGGCGTAGTGGACATTGCCCCGGTTGCTATAAGGCATGCAGTTCTTTGTAAACTGTTTAGTTTATCCGCCGCTGCTTTCTGGTTGGCTTTGTCGTACCAGACCACAGAGGCATACGTTATTGTAGGCCTGACTATGGTCGAATATAGCCAGAGGGTGGACCTGGGGTTTAGGCCCCAGTTGCTCCCTACCATGCGACTGCACGTACCTAAGGCAACTTTTGCCTTATGTAAAACGTTGCTGAGATGCGAGTTCCATGTCAGTTTCTGGTCGAGTGTAACGCCCAGATATTTGACTTCGGAGGAGAACTCTATCTGTTTCCCGTTCAAACTAGGTTTGACTAGTTTGTCTAGTCGCCTTCGTTTGGTGAAAGGGATTAGAACAGTTTTCTCAGCATTCACTGATAAGAGGTTTTCCCGGCACCAATTGTTAATGGTGTTCAGGGCTCTCTGCATTCTGTACGATATTGTACTTTGGCAGAAACCCCTAATGATGACTACCAGGTCATCTGCGTAGCCTTGGGTGTCATAGTTGAGGTCAGCCATTTCGTACAATAACTGATCTACCGCTAGAGTCCAGAGCAGGGGCGGTAATACGCCACCTTGCGGGCAACCTCTTGTGGTTAGTACCTCGATGGAGGTTTCAAGTAGAGTGAGCTTTGCTTTTCTGTTGGTAAGCATTGACTCTACCCATCTGGTAGTCGTGTGGTCGACATTTTTAGATGTTAGACCTTTGACTAATAAGGCAGTGGGGGCGTTGTCGAACGCGCCCTCAATGTCTAAAAATGCACAAAGTGCGATTTCCTTGTCCTCTAGTGCCTTTTCGACCCTGTCAGTCAGGCTAATCAGGGCTGTTTCGGTAGATTTACCTCTGCGATAGGCATGTTGGGTAGGATGGATAGGGTTCGTTGCCAGTGTCGTGCCCCTAATGTGTATATCTATTACCTTTTCCATAACCTTCATCAGAAAGGAGGAGAGGCTTATAGGCCTGAAGGACTTGGGCAGTGCGTAGTCCTTCTTACCTGCCTTAGGTATAAATATGACTTTCACTGTGGTCCATCGCTCTGGAATGTGTCCCCAGGCTAAGCTAGCTCTGTAGATCTTTACCAGATATGGGGTGAGGATTTCCGCTCCCTCTTTGAGTTGTGCTGGAAATATGCCATCCTCTCCACAGGACTTATATGGTTTAAAGGAGTTAATCGCCCACTGTACCTGGTTAGGTCTTATTATTAAGGCAGCTTTTCGCCAGTCCTCATTTTTGGGTCTGTGAATATTGCCAGTTCTGCCTGGGGAGTAATGTGTACTCACCGAGCCCGGGAAGTGAGTGGTCGCTAGTAACTCCAATGTATCGGTTTCACTACTTGTGAAGTTTCCATCGGGCTTCCTAAGTAGCCCCACTTGATTAGTCTTAGCTTTAGAGAGCATCTTGTGGAGTCTTGCCGAGCGAGGCAGACTCTGTACTTCCTCGCATAGCTTCCTCCATGAAGCTCTTTTAGCCTTCCTAATCTCCATATTGTAACTGGTTAAGGCTTTTTGGTAGGTGTCCCATTTGTTAGATTGTTTAGCCTTATTAAATAATCTTCTGGTTTCTTTCCTAAGTTTTTGGAGCTTAGTGTTCCACCATGGGACATGGGTTGTAGACGTTTTGCTCTTTAAAGGACAACTACTCTCATAGGCTCTATGTATTCCTATAGTGACAGTCTCCACGGCTAACTCCAGTCCGTCTACAGTTCTAATATTTTTAGGAAAAACATCTAGGTTTGACTTGAGTTGGTCCCTGTAATTGTTCCAGTCAGTCGCCCTAGGGTCCCTAAAAGTTACTGTTTGACTAGGTATAGTTGTTCCTATGTCAAATCTAATATGCCTGTGGTCTGACATAGAGCTTTCGCTGCTAACCTGCCAATCAAATATATGCTTGGCAAGGTTTTTTGTAGCGAAAGTTATGTCTAGAACCTCCTGTCTAACCCGCGTTACGAAGGTTGGTGTACAGCCTAGGTTTAGAGTGGTTAGTTGATTAGTTGAGAGGAAGTCATGTAGTAACTCACCCCTCTTGTTGGTGCCGGTGCTGCCCCATGTGGTGTGGTGGGCATTGGCGTCACATCCCACGAGAAGTTCCGTCTTGTGTCTTCTGGCATATTCCACAATTCGTTGTAGGTCTTCCGTGGGATCCGGTTTCTCTCCGGGGAGGTAGGCCGAGCAAATAATGACTCTGGGCCCGCTCCATCCAGTGAGATTCACATATCCTGCAACCAGGTCATCATTGCAGAGCTCTGGAACAGGCAAAAGGTTAATATTCTTCCTAAATATTATACAGGCTCTGGGTCTATGGCCTCCGGTATTAACTAAGATCTTACCAGCAGACGAGAGTCCCAGGATGGTGCCATTGGCTACCCAAGGCTCTTGGATTAGAGCGAGGTCCACTCGGTTCTCAGCAAAGCAACATTCCACCACTGCAGACGCTGCTGCGGCGTGGTGGAGGTTCCCCTGCAGGATCCTCGCTCTTGTGACTCCTCGGGTAGCCATTAGTGACGGTGGGTGGACGTCTGAGGCGCTTTGGCATACGGACGGGATCGTCCTTTGCCTCGAGCTCCTCTGCCCCCTTCTCGTGTGTCGCCTCTTGTGGCTCCTCTTCCGCCCTTAGTTGGCATCAGCGGTGGCCCTTGACGGGAGTTGCCCTTATGGGTCCTCGGTGTCTCATGCACAACAGCTGTTGCCTCGCGCCCACTCGAGGTGGAGGGCTGTGGAGGTGCCGTGCTTTGGCTAGCCTGGCTGCTTGCGGAAGTCGATGGCAAGGGCTGTTGCCTCGGGGCTCCCGAAGGTGCCTGTGAGGTTTCATGCTCTGCTACTCTCGTCTCCTGCCGCTTCCAGGGTGCAAGCTTGGGCGTTTCATCACATTTGATCCTAAAGATCACGGTTTTAAAACCTATGGTAACTCGACCGTCAGTAGCTCGGAGTGCTTCCACCGATTGGTCGTCCAGGGTACAGGTAACAAGCGTACCTCCTGTTTCGTCTCTCTTGTGGAGCACCTTCCAAAGCTCAGTGTTAAGGCCAGCGTTTTGTAACCTCAGGAGTTCCATAGCCTGTTCAACAGACTCTGCCTCGCTGGAGGGTACAAACGTGGTCCCTATATGTTGCTTGGGCAGTTCGCTTTCCGGAATAGAGGAAAGTTCTGCCTCCGGCCATGGTTTGATTTGCTGTATGTTGCTCGCAAGCCAGCTCTGGCTTTCCTGGTTTCCACAGGTTACCAGAATCCATCCTGTCTTGTGAGCAAAACTAACAAATTTCGGTCCGGTGCCTTTTGTGCTTGTCTTCGTGATGTACAAGATGAGGGCACGGTGTACTAGGCGCATTTGCTCTTCATTCATGGGCACCGAATTACGGATGCCCATTCGGGAAGAGCCCGCCATGTCACTGTACCTTGGCACCGGATGGGTATCACCATGATCCACGCGGGAAGTTTTCTTTGGCTGGATCTGTGGTGATTCCTCCTCCGAGCGATTGCGCTTTTGCGCTTTCAGCCTTGGGAGGGGATGGGATGGGTCTGCCTTGATTTCGCTCCAGGGCTTTCTGGCTAGGGCTAGGGCCTCGAGAGGATCCATACCCGTCACCTGCAGCTTCCTGAACCTTATCCTGGCTGCACCACTCAACTGCTTACGCTTAGATTTGTGAGGAGTCTTGGTCGCCTGTTTCTGTGTTGTAGCTGCCGAAGCGCCTCCCACAGGTGTAGTCGTAAGACTCTCCACAACCGGGTTTTCAGTAGTCTTTGTTGACTCTGATTGTGTTTTTGCTGCCGAAGCGCCTCCCACAGTCAGAGTCGTGAGACTTTCTAAAATCTTAGTGCAAGGCGATTTGGGGGCCAAAGGCTCCCCGTCCGACCCAGCAGACAGTTCTCCCAAGGGAGAGTTAATTGGAGTGTTTAAAAGTTCGTTTTCGTCCATTTAAATCCCACGAGTAGCAAGGGAACTAAAAGGTCACCTCCGGCATTGCCCCGCTTACCAAAGGAAGGGCTAATTACTGCTCCGGATTGCCCTGGTCCCGGACAGGCTCCGTTTGCGACTGGGCTCCCTCCCAGCCATGCATTCATCGGCACGGGTCGCGTGACACCTTGAATTAGGGGAACATACTCACGACACTTTCCAGGGTACCGTGGCCACACTTTTCGAGAGGCTATGGAACTCGAGGCTCGTGGCAGCCTTGGGAGGGGAAGGATAAAGGTGATTAGGGTAGGAGGGGTGTTAGGAACATGGGAAGGCGCCTGGCTGTTTTTGTTACGTCTGTTTTAGATGAAATCAGACCAATAACGGGCGGTAACCTCGAGAAGGTTATTAGCAGCCACACTTGCGTTGAGGTATGATTGATGATCTGTTCCTCAAGGCCGATACCAAAGCACTGATGGGACTGTCAGTGCAATGAGCGAACACGACCGTTCCACGTCTTACTACTGCGTATAGAACGTATCGCCTTCGCTCGCCCTAGGAATAGTTAATGGCGACGATGTTTTGGTCTACAGCACTTTGTCACCTTATTTATAACCGTTATTGTAGAACGACCAAACCTACTTTGCTGGAATTTATCATGATATTGCTAAAAGTGAGTTATAATGGGGAGCGGTCATTTAAGTATTGTATGCCCAAAGGTACAGATACTGATTACGGGTGACGGAAGCGTATTTTGTTATTTACTAAGTTCGAATGGCGGTCATTTGCAATTTCGGTGTGTGTTTAGTTTGAGTGCGCGCGAAGCCTTAAGTTGTGACGAGTAGGCGTAGTTCTTGGTGGGGATTGATACGTAAAAGGAAATGATTCGGCTCTTTTCGAGTGACTCGTTCTGGGTTCTGGTGCTCGCTGGGCGCTAGACCTTCGTAGCTTTCGCGTTAGACGTTTCTCTTGCTGGTTGCTCATTTGGGAAATAGAATTAATTTTAGATTAACGATTGCGGGGAGTCTTCTTTTAAAACTTAAATTATTTTGAAGTGTTCTTTTACGTTAATTTCATTTGCTAACGTTTTACTTGAAAACGTTTTGTGTTAGATTATTATTTTACTTATTGGTTGAGATGATGCGGGGACAAATTATTGTGAGTGTGCGCGTCCTGTTTGACCTGAGAGTTCGGAATAGAATTGTGTGCTGGTCCGGCTGATACCGAAAAGTAGATGCACGGATTGGTGTATGATTCTTGAGTATGAACCTCCGGTTAAACATGGCGTGGGTGTTTAGGGAAAGCAACTGCGGAGTCTTATTAATTATAACCCCAAAGTGGTTATTGCTAGTGTCGTCATGAGCTTCAAACGCAAGTTGGAGACCATACGACGCTGTCCCCTTTTGTTACGTTTTGTTAGGCGGCTGGTTGTTTGAGACGCGACCAGGAGTAGAGGATTTGAGGTCTCTGGTCGGGGATTGGTTCTTTCTCGAATTCTGGCAGCATAGAAAGAAGTAGTGCGCGGATGGATTTCCACCAGAATTTTGGTTAGAATTGGTTCCTGACTGCCCTTCGCGTTGTAGGGTAATCTCCTTGTAACTATCGATGAAGTTGCTGGAGAGATTGTAGGGAGCCAGGGGCCAGTAGGTATTTCAGACTCGCCATCTAAACTGGTAGTATAGCTTAGTAGACGTGGAATCGGGCGTGAGGAAGCGTCTATAGATTTAGAGCAGTTCCGTGTGAACCCGAGTTCACGAGGGGTAGTGGTTAGATTTGTTAAAATAGCTAGAAGATAGCTATTATTAACAAATACGTAGTTAGCTAGGGACGTAGTTCTTTTAATTCGTATTAGGAAGGGTTAAGTACACTCCACAAAGAACACACACACACATCATCTCATTTACACAACTTCTGGAATCCCCTTGGAGTTCCAGAAGACATGCACAAAATTCAATTCTCTAATTTTGTCGGTAGGTCTTGTGATAGGCAGGGGGACCCTTGACTCTGAACAATACAATAAAATAAGGAGTTCAAATGGGTTCTTAACAATTAACGTTTCAGGTAGGATATTATCTGTTAAGTAGGTAGATTCTACTTATTCAACAAGGATCTCTAAAAGGTTTATGTTTTATTAGTGTTACTTCTACCAAAATGGATGAGTAAATTCTTCTTATGAACAGTATATTAGTGTTCTGAACAATCAATTCAATAAGGAACACTTTATACCTTTAAATATTATAACCATTTTATCTTGACATCAGTGATCTGAACAACATCATACAATAAGGATCACTGAATTCAATAACCAGAGTTAAATTTAGATTAATTTGGCAAGCGAAACCCTACCCGTAATATTTAACACATTACGAATAAAAATGTAAGCATTGTTGTTTCATATACTTCATTGGATGAACTACTCAAACTCCTTTGTGTTTCTGAAGTACCTACCTACTTCATACTTGGTCTCTGATTTGACAATGGACGGAAGAATCTCGTTCATAACCTATGCTCATTTAGTTCAGTGGAAGTATCAAACAACATAATGCAAATAGGAATTGTGTAATTTGCATGAAAAGCTAGATTTTGTTGTAAAAGTCGGGCAGTCTGAGATATGTTTGAGTTTATAATCACTACACTAAATTAAGGTTTAGATACACAAAACCTTTGGCCAGGATGTGCCAGTTCTACAGTAATTTCTATAACGGTGTGGAAAGACCAACCGTTTGTCTGATTAACCTTGTCGAGAGAGAGGTGTCAGCATTTTGAGTAGTCATTGCTGTATAACGCAGTGTTGAAGTGTATTTGTACCTATATATTACATACATGCTAACGAGCTATATCAAAGACTGCCTCACTTATCAGGGTTAGATATAAAATCCCTGCGGGAGAACAGCGTCGAAGAAGAAGAACATCTACATAGGTAAATTATACCTGATGTGGCGACTGATACTTGCCTGATGTTTAGCAAATCGTCTGGACAAACACATTCATCAAAAGTATACATCTATGATTTAAGGTTAAGGATCCATCGCGGTAAACAAAGGGTTTCGCATGTAGGGAAATAATTAACTAATTATTGTAGGGATTATTCGATTCTTGTTGGCAGAATTGAAGAATCTCTGTAGGTCAAGATTAAGACCTACTGAAAGTATAAATAATTGCTATAGACCTAAGTATTGGAACCAGGAAGTTTAACCTATAGGCAGGAACGTACCTAGGCAGTAAAGTCACTGTTGCATTGCTTAAGACTTCAACTAGATGTAGAATCAACCATCTCACCTTTTGCAATAACAAAGTAAACCACTTTGTTTCGATAGGATTTTCCATAGGTTTTGGGCCAACAGGAAAGCCTCCGATTCTACATTGCTGCTCTAAGCGGAATGGGTAGTTTTCCGATATAAACTTATTTCTATCTCGGCCTGACGTTATACTATACCAACACAGACATACTTGAAAGATTTTGCGTCCTCTTGTCTAGCTACATTATTAAGAAAGTAGGGAATTTTGACACACATACAAGAAAGACTCATTTCCCATTTGCTAAACAGGGCCTCCTAAAGGATGTTAGTCCGGAGGTTTCTGATGGAGCCAGGGTGCTTAATGTTAGTCATATGTATATACGCCTATGTATAGGTATATACGGAAAGCGCGGGCGCTGCGATCGCCGCGCCGGACCAGTAGTGGAATACACGTCTTACTAGTGAAAGGAGGTGTTATTATTTACCTCCCGCACATACGTAGCAACAAATGGCGACGAGGATGGGATACCTAATGACGATGACGGTGAGCTTATTTTAGCAAATATTCAAACTGCTAACGGCGAGCCCATGCGCGAGACAGTCAGTGTTGACGGAATTCGTTTGGACTTTGAACTCGACTGCGGCTCACCGATTACGATTGTTTCGCACAAACTTTACAATAAATATTTCACTAAGCGACAACTGAACCCTAGTAAGCTGCTATTAAGCGCTTACAATGGAAGCACTATCAAAGTGTTGGGGGTTTTCACAGTGCCGATTGCGTACAGTTCAAAGGTTAATAATGTAGATGTATACGTCGCCGAGACCGAGGGAGTGCCATTGTTAGGTCGTGATTTTTTCTCAAAATTTGATTTACAAATTTCGGTGGTAAACTCCTGTAGTTCTGTAAATGAGTACATACAAAAGTACCCACAACTGTTCTCAGATAATCTCGGTTGTTATAAGAACACTCGAGTTAAATTGACACTCAAAGAAAATTCAAAACCTATTTTTTATAAAGCGAGGTCGGTCCCGTTCGCTCTCCGCGAAGCTGTGGAGCGGGAGGTTAACCGACTGATAAATGTAGGTATACTGGTGCCCGTAAATTATTCCGAGTATGCCAGTCCGGTAGTACCCGTTTTAAAGCACGACGGTAGCATACGTCTTTGTGCAGATTTCTCGGTCACTCTTAATAAACAACTCGTTATTGATAAATATCCACTGCCGCGTATAGAGGAGTTGTTCGCGCAGCTCCACGGTGGTCAGAAGTTTTCAAAACTAGACCTCTCCCAGGCCTATGCACAGCTGGAGTTAGAGGAAGAGTCACAATTGCTCACTTGCATCAATACGCATAAAGGTTTATTCAAATTTACACGCCTCGTTTATGGGTTATCGTGCGCAGCCGCGATATTTCAAAAAACCATAGAAACTATCCTATGTGGCTTAGAGGGTGTCCATACGTTTCAAGATGACATTTTGATCACGGCTTGTAATGAGACCCTGCATAAAACAAGGCTAGAGGAAGTATTTTCGAGACTTCAAGATGCCGGCTTAGTTCTGCAGAAAGAAAAATGCTTTCTTTTTCAAGATTCGGTATCATATCTAGGCTTTGTTATTGACAAACACGGTCTGCATAAAAGCCCTGACAAGGTAAGCGCGATTTTAAATGCAAAAACTCCTACCAGTACGTCCGAATTAAAATCTTTTCTTGGACTTGTAAATTATTATCGTAATTTTGTGAAAAATGCATCATCAATATTAAACCCCTTACACAGTTTGTTACAAAAAAATGTACCGTGGTGCTGGACTGACGAACATGACTCTGCGGTTACTCAAATAAAAAAAATACTATCATCTGACAAAACGTTAGCTCATTTCAACCCTGAAGCAAAATTAATTCTCACCTGTGACGCTTCTCCCACCGGGTTAGCTGCGATTTTGTCACAAATAGAAAACGGTATAGAAAGACCTATTTCATACGCGTCACGTTCGCTGTCCAAAGCAGAGCGAAGCTATAGCCAAATTCAAAAAGAAGCTACAGCTATCATTTTCGGAGTGCGCAAATTCCACCAATACTTATACGGTCGGTCAGAACCTTTCATTCTCAGGACGGATCATAAACCGCTATTATCTATTTTTAGCCCAGATAAGGGCGTACCGGAAGTTACAGCTAATAGGCTGCAGCGATACGCTATTTACCTAAATTCATATAACTTTCACATCGAGTATGTTTCGAGCACTACGAACGCTGCAGATTTCTTAAGTAGGTCAACTGAGGTACAATCTACTGAAATCGATGACAAATACTTAGACAGAGCTTCTTATATAAACTTTGTATTCGGTCAAACTTCAGAAGATTACGTCAACTTAAGCGAAATAATCCAAGCCACCAAGTGTGATCCCGTGTTGTCGCAAGTCTGCGAATACATATTAAAAGGTTGGCCGTCTAAGCTTCCCGATGACAGATTAAAACCTTTCCATTCCTGTGGCCAGGAATTATCAGTCGAAAAGTCATGCTTACTCAGAGGGCATAAACTGGTAATCCCAGCATCCTATCGTAAGCGATTGTTGGGCGAGGTTCACGCGGGACACTTAGGTTCATATAAAATGAAATGTGAATCGCGAACTAGGTTTTGGTGGCCAAAAATGTCAGAGGATATAGATAGGTATGTAGCAGAGTGCAAGACGTGCGCCGAGGCGAGGCCCTCCCCGCCCCGCGCGCCCCTCGCGCCCTGGCCTTACCCGCCGCAGCCTTGGTACCGGGTGCATGTAGACTTCCTCGGCCCTATCAACAACCGAACTTATCTGATTATCGTAGATGCCTACTCTAAGTGGGTCGAATGTTTCGACGTTTCAACGGGGTACAGTACTCGAATCGTCATCGACAAACTTTGTGAAGTAATGTCTAGGTTCGGTTTATTTCACACAATAATGTTGGACAATGGCAGCTCCTTTGTTTCCGACGAGTTTAAACTATTCTGTAGAAAGAATGGTATTACGCAAATGACGTCGCCCAGTTACAATCCGATCAGTAACGGGCAAGCTGAAAGTTTTGTAAAGATCGTAAAAAGGGCGATTAAGAATATTATCGCGACCGGTACGGGTCAACGAGATTTAAATACAAAAATAAACGAATTTTTGTTTAATTATAGGAATTCAATACACAGTACCACAAACAAATCGCCCGCGGAACTCGTATTCGGTCATAAGTTAAGAAGTAGGTTGGATCTTCTCGAAGTACGTACACCGTCGTCACGTGATGCTACACTCGACGCGTTAGTGAAAGATAAGCAGTGTTCGCAGTCTAGGTTCTACGGCGGTAAACGTAATGTGACTTTCCAACCGGACGAGATCGTACTAGTGAAAGTCTACAAAATACAAAAACCAATTTGGGTACGAGGAACCATCATGAGACGAATGGGCAAAACACTATATCTAATCAAAATTAGCGAATCAGGGGCACAACTAAAAAAACACGCAAATCAACTCCTCAAACTAAAGGGGGAGAAGTGGTATGAAGAGCGTGAAGAAGCTGCGAGCTCGAGTCCGAACGAGCACATGACGCCCGCCTGCGACGAATGTAACCAGGAGTCACCGCCAGTGGTGCCACCAATCCTAGTGGCGCCATCGGAAACTGCCGCAGCCGCGCCGCTGCCAGCACAGGCCGCGTCACCTACGTCACAACCTCGTACTGCGGATATCTCAAGTGTCCCATCGCCTGCAAAGGTGGCGCCGGATCCAGAGCCATGTACGTGCCAGCCGGCTTCCATCTCACCTAAACCGGCCACTCCATCTCGCGGAGCGCGACCGCGTAAACAAGTGGATTATAAGCGTTATTTGTAAATGTTGTTTAGTTAGTAATTGTTCTTTATCTAAAGGTGGAGGGATGTTAGTCATATGTATATACGCCTATGTATAGGTATATACGGAAAGCGCGGGCGCTGCGATCGCCGCGCCGGACCAGTAGTGGAATACACGTCTTACTAGTGAAAGGAGGTGTTATTATTTACCTCCCGCACATACGTAGCAACACTTAAAAGTCCAACCAGTCTCTGGTCGCAGCACATGGGGCGTTCCTAGTAGGTAACTGGTTGGTGTGACTGGTTTTTACCAACTAGTTGGTATAACTAGTTATTGCTAGCTGGTTTTCCTCGTGGTACGCAAGGGCGGAAGGCGGAGCCCTACCTCTTAGCTCCAAAATACATCTTGACAGTATATTATTAATTTGTGACAAAAGATGTAGAAGTAATCTCTCTGAACATAAGTCCACTCTATCATATATTGAGAAATAGGATTCCCACAACATAACCTTCCTATTTCAGTTAGGTAAAAACTATCTTGGTTCCAAGTAAGGGTCATCTTCATGTTTATCGGTCGCTTAACATATTATAAAACCTACGGCACACTATAGTTAATTATTATATTTTATAACTTTTATTTATAATGTTGCAATTGAATGTCTCAATCACCAGTAACTAGGTAAACACAAATATTATCATATTAGGTAGGTTAATCCTTGTATTTTAACGATAAGTCAAATAGGTATATTGATATAGGCAAGGTATCGACTCAAATTCCCCTTCTGCGGTTATTGCGTCACAACAAGTAGAAAGTCCTCCACTAGACGAATCACTGGCCATATACTTAAGTTAATATTAAGTTACTTTAAGTTAATATAAGGTAGGTAGAAAATAAGGTGGAGCAGTAGGCATTGATATCTTCTTAATTAATATAGTAAATTCTCAAAATATCTTTAAGTGCATCAAGTTCGGTCGAGCCGTCGGTAGCCGGTTATAGAAGGGGTTGGTAGAAGGGGTAGGGGAAGGAAGGAGCATTATTGGGGGGGTTACATCTTTCATATGATACCCCACATGATACGGTTAAAGAACTTTAAAATTTGGACCTTCCTTGAATAAAGACACAATTTTTTTGTGAATAAATTAAAAATGTCCAGTTTTCGGATTTTATTCCTATATTTGTACTCTAACACAATGCTTCTTGCCAAATTTCATAGTTCTAGGTAAACGGGAAGTACCCCATAGGTTTTGATTTCCTTGTGAGTGTCGAAATTTGCGTTTTTTTACGACATATTCGTCTATAACTTTTTTTTACGAAAACTGAGAAATTTGATTCTGCAGATGAATCTACAGCAAGAGACTTTAGATTTGCGTATATGGTTTTAATTTCAACACGATACCTATACGCGTTCCCGAGATAAAGGTCTTGACACCCGGACAGACGGACAGACAGACAGACGGACAACAAAGTGATCCTATAAGGGTTCCGTTTTTTTCTTTTGAGGTACGGAACCTTATATATTTATAAATTTTAATATATTCTGTGAAAATTTCAACTTATTACGTTCAAAAGACACAGTTGCTTAAGTGTAAGACAGACCGACATACTCGTACAGACACTGTAGCCTCACGAAAAGGCACCCTTAATACGTAAGCCTAAAAGTTTGTAAGACATAATATTTCGTTTACGGAAAGTTTTCCTTATTACAACCACATTTACACTACGTCACTTAACTGTAACCGGAAGTAGTTATAGGGCGTCAAATTCCTCACTTCCGGTCATTATAATAACTGCGATACAACAGCTGTGTAATATAAAAAATAGGTAATGAGTTACGAAACTAATGTATGATAATATTTTTGTGGAATAATTATATTTTTAAATAAAAACTACGGGTCACTCACGTCTGTTTTGAGCCGAAATATCCGACTATAGTTAATAAAATAATTAATTAATTAATTAATAATTAATTAGTTGGAATAATTATAGTTTAGAAAACTGAAACCACAGACTTCAAACTACATAATTTCGTTTACTTGGACGACATTTTTTCCAGTTATTTTATTTTAAAAAGCAAAGTATGGAACCTATTTTAATAAAAAGTTTTTAGGATCACTTCTGAAGTGTTCACTTCTTCTTACCAAACAAAAAAATATAAAAAAATATTCGGATTGAGAACCTCCTCATTTTAGGAAGTCGGTTAAAAAATAAGATTTCCAATATATATATATAATTATATTAATATTATTTTCTAAAATGTATCCCTCTAAATATTTAAAGCTGCTCATTACGTATCGAAGGACCCAAAACTTGCATCTAGCTGCACAATCAATATTTTTGCCCTAAACCCGATTGAAGGCGAATACTAAGCTTCTTTATAATGGCAAAGATTATACTGGTAGATAGATAGATAGATAGATAAACTCTTTATTGTACACACCTTAAAAGTAATAACAAAGTACTTAAATAGACTAGTGCAACAAAAGGCGGCCTTATCGCTAAAATCGATCTCTTCCAGGCAACCATATACTGCCCACTTAAAGTACGTTTATTAAAGAAAAAATATCATTACCTTCATAATAATTTAATTCTCCAAATATTTCTCATTTAAATTTCATTAATCTCAAAGTCCAACAAAAGCCGGAACACTTAAAGCGACATCTCAACTAGAAGCTCTTCGAATCTTTACATTTTCAGCGCCAATCTAAAGTATTAAAACTTTTATTTACTTCGCAAAACAAACTTTAGACGTCAGAATGAATTTCAAACAAGTATATAAATTGTGAGAATTCTGCTTCGAGGAAAGTGCCAAGTGCTGCAGGAATGACCTAGCTGGACCATCCGTGTTCCATTCTACCAGATTTTATCTTACGTCCCAGTACTTTAAGTTTAAAATTGCATGTGTTGTCGAAATCAGATATTATTCTTGTCAACTAGAGAGTAAAATCTTGAGTAAATATCATTACACTGTAGGTCTATATCGACTTATTTTGCTTGTGGTTTTTCCGTTCAAAGGGTACGGTAGCCTATTCGTCAGACCATCATGTCTGTCTGTCGGTGCTACACTTAAGCGAGTATAACTTTTGTCTGTCTGTCTGTGCGTGTAGCAAAGACAGACAGACAGTATATTAAACGAGTATAACTTTTGAACCGAAATAGATAGAAAGTTTACACTTTCACAGAATATGTGTCACTATGGCTCATAATTCAACAAGTCAAGTGCATAATTAACGTGAATAATTTTTTTGTGAAAGTCTTGTGCGAGAACTGCGAAATAATTATTTTAAATTGACCCTATAAAAAAATAATTAAAAATGACAAGCGAACGTTCCGTTTTTATATTTGAATAATTGAGCTCCACATAGTAATTGTATTATTTTTGGCAGAAATGTCCAGTCATAGGTATGTGCTGAAGTACTACTGCGTGTGTTATTACAATTTTTGGTTCACACTAATATTGCAGAATATATAAAATTTAGTTCGAAAAAATAATCAGTAGCTAGCAATTACCGGCCCTCCGTGCAAACATCGGCTCAACTCGCCTATCAAATGACAACAAACATGTCAAGGTAAGGGATGCAACCATAGAACATTAGAAGTCTGGAATCGGCATCCCATCCCAAATATAGCAACGCAAAACTGCTTCCTGAGAACTAAAATCTTAATTTTCAAGGCTAGAGCGAATAGATATCTTCTAGATCGACTAGCTCTCTCCTCGGTCACACCATCGCTTAATATCAAGCAAGTTGCTGGCTAAAAATAGATCTATTTAGTATTAAAAAAACCTAGTAATGCTAATTTTTAAAAAAAACTACTGTAAATAGTAGTTTCCATTTAGGAAATAAACAAACAATACGTAAATTGTATGTGACACCCATAAAAATTGACTGTTTAGGTTATGGGAGCCTAACTACTTATTTATAATCACATAAATATAATCTAAAAATATTATCCTCTTACTTTTATAGCATGTGATAATATTGGCCTAAACTAAATCATTAGAAAAATATAAAGACTGGTTAAAGTATATTTTTTAATATTTTTTGTAGCTTTTAAAGTTATTAAATATTTTGTCAATTTGCTTAACATTAAAAAAATACAAAGAAGTTTCCGGCAGCCTAGTCGGGAGACCGTCTGACTTGCGATCCGCAGGTCCTGGGTTCGAATCCCGCGGCATGCACCTCTGTTTTTTTGAAGTTATGTGCGTATTGTTGATTGCCGCCAACTTCAAACGGTAAAGGAAAACATCGTGAGGAAACCTGCATCTCTGAGAGTTCTCAATGATCTTGAAGATGTTTGAAGTCTGCCAATACGCACTTGGCCAGCGGGGTGGACTATGGTCTTACCCTTCTCACAATGAGAATATGGCCCGCGCCCAGCAGTGGGACAGTTCAAACAAACAGTTCTGATTTTGATTTTGAAAAACATACAAAGTATACCTAATAGTATACCTTACAAACACAAGTACCTACTTGTGAAACTTGGTTGCGAATTTCGATAACGCCTAGAAGTTTCATGACGACATAACGCGTGGTGTGATTTCCATTCCATGTTATAATTAGTATCCGTGGTTGTGTGGCAGCCAGCTAGCCAGTGATTCATCAATCGACCCGCCCTTGTTTGATGTTGTCACTGTCTTCGGGAAATATTGCGATGTGAGGTCGACACCCTATTTGAAACTAGATATTTGTTCAATTTCCTAAATTAAGATTTTATTCTTGTTATAAGAATTTTATTTTGTAAAATATTTGTCTGGAGTATTACTTACTACTGTGTAGGATGTTGGCATGCTTTTTATCTCAAAAATTAGGAGTTGAAAATATTTTAGTGGAGTTTTCTTGAAAATTAAACAAATTTATCGAGTTTGGAGCATCAGATTATTAAGTTCACTTGTGACGCGCGAAAAAATTGCAGTTGCCACTATATTTTACAATAAAGCAGATTTCTTTATCATCAAATGCATAAAGAGATCATTAAATTAAAGTACTTACACATATTTTATAACAAACATGTATCGCAACAACGAAATGAAATACGAAGAAAAATATAAAGTAAACAAGTCAGTTTAGAAAACTAAAAACCCCCAATATATAAAACGGCTAGCCCGATTTGATGAAACATAGCTAAAACAATCAAAACCTCTATCAAACAAAAAAACCGGACAAGTGCGATTCAGACTCACCCACCGAGGGTTCCGTACAAACTAGTAGATAAAAGGAGGAAATTATATACTTATATTTTCCTTCATAAACCGAAAAATATCGTAAAAAATTTTAAGAACCTGTTTTAGCTTGTGCCAATGAAGCTCTTTCTTAAGATACCCCGCATGATACGATTAAAGCACATTAAAATTTGGACCCTCCTTCCTTGATTAAAGACCCTATTTTTTTCTGATTAAATAAAAAATGTACAGTTTTGTAATGTTTTCCTTTATATATACTATATGACAATGCTTCTTGCCAAATTTCATAGTTATAGGTCAACGGGAAGTACCCCATAGGTTTTGATTTCCTTGCGAGTGTCGAAATATGCTTTTTTTACGCCAAATTCGGCTGTTACTTTTTTTATGAAACTGACAAGTTTGATTTTCCTCTCTGCAACAAGATACTATGGATCTGCGTATATGGTTTTAATTTCAACTCGATACCTTCACGTGTTCTCGGGATACAGGTCTTGACAGACGGACGGACGGACAGACGGACGGACGGACAGACGGACAACAAAGTGATTCTATAAGGGTTCCGTTTTTTCTTTTGAGGTACGGAAACCTATAAACTAAATAAAATCCAATCCAATCCAAATCCAAATCGGTTTATCCATTTGAGTGCTACGATGCCACATACAGACACATAGTTACTCACGCCAACAACAACAACATATAACATCTTTATTTTTTACCCGGTTAAAAAGAAAAATGTAATAACTAAATTCGGCTATTTTGCGACTTAGTTAATTTTGGCTCTACGAGGGTGACGCCACGATAACACACTCCTCTGCTATCAATTACAAAAGTAAACAAAGCATGTGGTGCGGTGGTGTGACGTGCCGATTCAACCATCAGGTATTCAGGTCATCGTGCCGCAATACAACGGAAGCAATCCACTTTTAATCCACTTCCCGACAAAACTCATTTACATAACCGACAAAAAACGTTTTAAAATGCAACGTCATTCCGGCGAAATACTTTCACGCAATACTTTCTGAAAGAAACCCTGGAAACCGTGTAGTTGGAGGGGAGAAAAGTCACACGGAGTACAGATTGCGATTTTCGTGATAAATAGTGAGAACGAGTAGTTGTAGCATAAATATTGTTACGCTTTGTATTGGTAACGGTGCATCCACACCGCAGTAAACTTTTGTGTGGCAACACAATGCAACACGGTAACATTAGGTAATTATCTGTAACTTTTGTGCTTTCTTGTTACTATTTGTTGCTTGTTACTCATCGCGTCCATACCGCCAATAACATAAATTAACAAAATATATCAAAGAATAACTCATGACAACAATCGAGTAGCACTCTTTTTTATGGACCATCCCATGTTAACAGATGCTATTTTATGTTGCCGTGACGTAACATTCTCTAACAATGTTATCGATTGTTAGAGCAACGTTGCTTAACATATACTAACATGGCAACATATATTAACAATAAATAACTTTTTGCTGTCGAATGTAGCTGAGTAACACTTGGAAACATTGATCTACAAAAAGTAACTGCGGTGTGGATGTGCCGTTAGACCAGTGGCTTTATTGGCTAACTGACTTTGACAAAGAAATTTGTTGCTAGACCACAGAGCAAGTTAGTGTCTATTGATTAACTTTAACACGATTTCAAGAAATGAACCAATCAGAATCAATATTGAAGGCCAGAGTGACAATTTTGGGTTAAAAGGTAGAAGCCCACTGGACCGGCTCATACGACTTTAACTGTACCGACACGCAAACAAATAGTTTTTTGAATTCTTCATCATCATCTCAGCCACAAAAAGCCCACTGACATAGGCTTCTCCAATAGATTTCCACAAAGACCTGATCGAAGCGGCTTGCATCGAGCGTCTTCCTGCCAATTGCATAGACTGTGATGCCAAGCTAATTTATAACACCTTTATGTATCAGTTTAATGCAATAAAAATTCTGATTCTGATTCTGTATGGATTTGTATGAGGCATGCTCACTAGACCGTTCCGGCACCGACCAAACATCGTAGCGTTCCGTGCACGGACCGGCAGGAGCCCCGATTTGTATAAGCTGGTACGACACGTGCCTTTCACGCGACGTTGTCAGACCGATGTACATACATGTTACAACCGCGTGTATTTCCCGTTCGAAATGCGGTGTTGCCACTCCGTCAGATCATCAGCCGAGTTAGCCGTGTACGCACGCTTACGGGTAACATAAGGTAAACAAAAGCGTTGTTTACGTGTACCTTTCGCATATACGGTCACGTAACGCTTTGTATACGGTCATGATACGTTCCAGTGGGTAGAATAGAGAGGTGTGTGTCATAAAGTATATTCTGGTTTGGTTTTGCTCACTATAATAAACCCTTAGCAGTGTTCTTGGTCACAGGCGTGACTAGACAGCAGGTATACTTATCGGAAAATTTTGCTTACGAAAATTCTTTCGTGTAGAAGTCGCCCACGGTAACCACGGATTTTAAATTTTGGAGACTTACTAATTTGATGACCCCCATCTTATTCCAATTACGTAAATATACTCCACAAATCCGCAAATCCGTTAAAATTGTTTAATTTCCACAAATAATTTCCCTAGACATAAAATTAACTTACCAAGATCTACTTCTCAATCAAAATCTACGTAATTACGTTGGAAATGTTAGAATAATTTTCCAATATGTCAAGATTGTCAAGTATTCCAAACATTTAATAAGGAATCCGTGGAACAGTTAGCAGACGTTAATTAACCCGTTGACGATTGTCGCAGAAGATCAAAGCTCTTTGATGTTTTGTTCGATCCGCCGGGTCGAGGACGTAGCACGGGGATGCCTGTAATTACAAGAAATTATTGAATCTTGAAGGCTGTATGTTATTGAATATATGGTAACGCCTTACCCTTTCGTGATAGGAAAGTTTGATTTGTACGCAGTTATAATTATGTTCAATTGAAGCGCGTGCGAGCTTACATATTATTATTTACAATAGAGCAAGCGGGTGCCATAACATACATAAATACAACCTGAAACATAATAATAGGCCGCACGCAATTGTTATAGTTTTAGGTTATTTTCCCCCTATAAGGGGATACTGCGCTAGCGATTTGCTAGTGATATAAATATTTAAATCTGGGGTCACGGTCGTGCCCCCGCCATGTGAGCCAGCGGGCCGGGACTAACCTTTTCTCGAAGCGATTCATCGAATTTGTGGACCTATGAACTTTACTGGAAGCTTCTATTCGTAGATAAGAGATAAATAAACTTTTTTACACTGGAATTTAAATGAATTTACGATAAAAAAAATGTTTCCTTATGATCGAAACCCTATTCTATTGCCGTATTCCTATAGGGAATTTGTTTTCAATCGCAAATTCAGATTGCTAGACTGTGAGAATTAAAAAAAAAACATAGAATTAACTATGTGATTCTCTTCCCGAGCATAATGTAAAAGTCAGTTAAGGGACTTTAAAGTGGGGCTTACGTAGACTATTACTGTAAACCAACATTTTACACAACTTACCTTCTTACCTTCCAACTCTTACACAGCTAACCCTCTAACTACGATGTAATGTGGCCTCAAACCATAGCCTTTGTGGCTCAGTCTTCTCCGTAATTGAAACAGACGTGATTTTATGAATGTATAAAAATGTAAGATTTTAAAAGTTGTTTCCATAGCAACAGCTAAATCCATTCAACAGGTGCTTGTCAACCAGAAAAACAAAGCAATATCCCACACTAATTAAATGTAAGTGTAACATTTAAGAGCGTTCCCCGTAAACTGTATACATCTTAATCACGGCCGTCGCGGTGGGAGCTAATTAAGTAATTCCTACTGTTGCCCCTCAGAGCTACCTTAATGACAATTTAATGCTGAGGATATCGCTGCTTAACTGTTTATCTCACCCATTGGAAGGTTTCACCTTCTCCGAGAATTGGTAACATTGTTTTAGGACATGTATGTATGTATGCTTATGCTCAAACTTTTATTATGCTGACACGGTGATCTCTTAGTAGAGATTGCTCTTCGACATAATGAGGTGCGAATTTTTGCGGTACTGAACAAGCTTTGGCCATCCATTAGCTGGTCTTTCAAATCCATTCTCGCGGAGTGAGACTAGTGTATATATTCTTTTAATATGTGTTGTTTCTTCAATATTTATATTTACTATCTGAGGACGCATGATTCTATTTCAGATATACATTTCTTAATGCAAAGCGACACTCGTAGCACAGCTCGTCGTATGTATTTGCTACGAGCTGCTATATGTATGGGAGCTGTGCTACGAGTGTCTACGAGTAGCTTTGTGTGAGTAAAAGTATGTTGGCCGGTTTACTTGATGTTTTTTTACTATGACAGTAGATGTGGCGCGTATCTGTCTATACAATAGTTTCTGACTCAAATTTATCTGATTTCCATCCTGAACTGAGAGAAAAAGAAAAACATAGAATGTACTAGCGAGAAACAGCTAGTACATTCTATGTTTATCTTTTTCTTTCCCGGGCATACTGTAAAAATCAGTTAAGGGAGTTGAGAGAAATTGGCGTTTATGTAAGCGATGGGCTGTCACTGTAAGCTAATATTACATCTTACCCTCTAATACCCTCTTTTTCCATTTAACCGTCTAACCACGATGGCGCATCAAATGGCCGAATGGTCTTTAATGCTCTGCCTGTTTTTCCTTACCGGGTTCTAAATAAAAATAGGCGTTATTAATTTCATATATGTATGTAATTTCCATAAATGAATACAAAATATTCCGCTGCGAAATATAGGATTACCACTCTATTTTTTTTTTTTCGTAGTCGGTTTAATGAAAATATACTCTATATCACTTTTACAAATAAGATAAATTTAATAATACTTGTTGCGTTGAAATCCATCAATCGGTTCAAGTTGTAGTTTTCCAAAGATACAAACTTACACGTAGCATCGAAAAACATTACTTTCCTTTAATAGTATGGTAAAGTACCGTCCAGCTCCGGAAGCACCGTTCCAGCCAGTTCAGTTTAACATGGAATTAATAAACATACACACACAAAGTTTGTCATTTAGTGATTACTTAGATTTAGTAAAAATATCACCGAAGAATTTACGTTAACACAATATCAAAGCGTTAACAAACAAGTATCAATGTTAAAAGAAAAACATAATACTCGACTGCAGAAAAGGGGTTTTTGCAGCCTAGCATATGATTTTTTTTAATTTTTATGTACCCAGTGTCAGTCTCACAACTAAAACGAATCTATTGAAACCACTCACATCAAAATCGGTCAAGCCGTTTAGGCTCTAGCGCGTGTCAAAGAATTTTTATGTACCCAGTGTCAGTCTCACAACTAAAACGAATCTATTGACACCACTCACATCAAAATCGGTCAAGCCGTTTAGGCTCTAGCGCGTGTCAAAGAAATATACATACATACATACACTCGAAAAACATAACCCTCCTTCTTACGCAGTCGGGTAATAACAGACGTAGAAACGGAAGCGTAGTAGTCTACGTACCAGACGCGAGTCATTATTTCCCCAACAGATGGCAGCACAATCGCTCGCCGCCTCGCTCGAGCGATGCAATTTGCGAGCTTTTCGCGCGTGAAATCTACTGGAATGAATAAAACTATCTCGCAATCGAACACTTGACTAGTTCGATTCGAGGTTTTTGCCATCGAACCGTCTGGAATGCACAGACGATATTGTCTGTTGCGTTTTGACTCTGCCGGTTGATTGGTTTTTTGCTAGTTGAATTTTACGACCACGAAGGTATAACAATTACCTAATGAGTTGCAGATTAATAAATATTTTTTATTTTATTTTTCAATTAAATGAATATTCTAGGCTAGCCGCATCCCGTGGTTTTATCTGATCGAAAAATCTATCAATCACAAATACACATATCACAAAAAAACCGGACAAGTGCGAGTAAGATCGTCCACCGAGGGTTCCATACAAACTAGATAAAAGAACTACAGGGCGAAGCTAGTCATTGATAAAAGGGGAAAATTATATCATTTTGTACATTTTTGGTTATAATCCAAAATTACAAATTGTAAAATTAATAAAACCGACCAAGTGCGAGTAGGACTAGCGCACGAAGGGTCCGTACCATATTATCTATAAAAAACGGCAAAAAAATCATGTGTGTTATGTATGGGAGCCCCCCTTAATTTTATTTTTTTAAGTGAATAATATAACTCAATATTCTGTGAATATTTCAAGCGTCTACCTGTTGCCGTTATCGATATCGAGCAAAAACGAGCAAAAAAAACACGTTTGTTGTAAGGGATCCCCCTCAAATATTTATTTTATTCTGATTTTTTGTATTTGTTGTTATAGCGGCAACAGAAATACATCATCTGTGAAAATTTCAACTGTCTAACTATCACGGTTCATGAGATACAGCCTGGTGACAGACGGACGGACGGACAGAGAGCGGAGTGTTAGTAATAGGGTCCCGTTTTTACCCTTTGGGTACGGAACCCTATAAAATTTGAACCCTCATTCCAATAAATTCCCTATTTTTTGTTATTAAATGAAGAATGTACAGTTTTAGTTTTTATTTTATTTATGTGTACTTTATGACAATGCTTCTTGGCAAATGTTGTGGTCCTAGATCAACGGGAAGTATTTCGAATCCTTTGTGAGTGTCGAAATAAGTATGCAATTTTCTGCGACATATAAAGGGCTGTAACTTTTTTTAACATATCTGAGAAGTTTGATTTTTATAAAACAAAATTGCACATTTTGAAGTCGGTTATTTCTGTTTTTAAAACTATAATTATTAATTCGATATTAGACTTGGACATGACTAAGTACCAACTAATCCGCCTAACTCATTGACCTACGAAGCTACGAACCTACCTACTAAAAAAAAGTAATGGTATTCAGACGAAGTTTTACTTCACAGCATGAGCTCATCATTGGCATTTGAACTCCACCCACAGACATAGTAGATGAAGCATGCGACTTCATTTATATGAAAACCTTGCGTGCCACATTTTTGGTATCGACTGTGACGTCACACAAACAATTTAGTGATGGAATGTTACATCCGCGCGAAATCTATTCAACCCAATGCATACGCGCGCTTGTACGCTAGTAACTAGTTGACAAAATATCAAATCGGAAGTATATATCACCTGAAATTAAATAAATCTTAGATCGTCAACTGTGATTTTTTTATCTTACTGTTGACACGATTGGTACATACACTTGGTGGTATCTATAGACTATGACACCACCTTTCGGAGTAGATATCCAAATTCGGTTATCATCACTACAAAATCCCAATAACTATAATCCGAAGTCCGTAATCAAAACTTACCAATTAGTTGCCAGTATGACGCTGTCATGTCCCGCGGCTTAAATGTTACTTGAGCGGTTCCTCGTCAAGTGAGTAACCGCTTAATCCGTGGAACAAGTTCTCAAGTCCATTTAAGTTTAAACTTTATAGTTTGTGACAGGCAACACTGGCCGATACACTCGGTCGAGTGGTATTGACAAGCTGGTGAACGCTTCGAGGGTAACTGAGAAACTCTATTAATAATCTTACGAATTTTGATTACCAATTTAGGTAGTTATAGTTCTTTTTACTCACTAGAGGGCGTGGGCCAAATTTTCATTGTAATAAAGGTTGTGATATAAGTCTATTACGGTGGCCAAGTACGGGTTGGTAGACTTGACTTCACACATTTTCAAGAGCTGTAAAAAGTCTCAGACATGTTTCCTCGCTATAGTTTCTTACATGGTTTAAATTAGCGGTAATTAACAATGTGCACAATGCATATAGCTTTGAAAAGACAAGAGTTGTGTTGATATATAAACCAAGAATCTGCGGTT
This sequence comes from Lycia hirtaria, assembly GCA_947563715.1. Lineage (NCBI taxonomy): Eukaryota > Metazoa > Arthropoda > Insecta > Lepidoptera > Geometridae > Lycia > Lycia hirtaria. Next base: position 4,021,900 of record OX387383.1, read on the forward strand.
TATAAGACAGACGTTCTCTGAATTAAGCTGCTGAAACTTCTAATATTAATAAATGAGTGATGATCAAGAATGCTCTAATTTATTTTCGAAAGCGCTTAAATATAAAATCCCAATAGTTCAGACCATGTATCTGAGAATTAGCAGCCCTTAGCTCATATATTCACCACGAATAATTACATGAATTATTCCAATTCCCTGATGCAAAATCAACCAGGTAAGTATTAAGCACTACGCGACATTTAACCTAACGTTTGTCAAACGAAATTCCCATAGGATTTAATTTGTCGCGTATTTACATAATAAATGAGCACCTCCACCTCGAAGCGGTGTAATCCGGTTTAAGCCGGCTATATCCGGTTTCATCCGGTTTTATCCATCATTGAGAGACTTGATTCTCGATCGGAGCGCGATTTGCATGTTATTTCGTGTTAATGCCGTGATAGTGCGATGTAATTTGCTAATAGCGGCATTTGAATAATCTACGACTTTATGTAGCTTAAGTATGTACCAAGTTTTCCTAGAAAACATGGTAATGATTATAAATTTCGTAATCTCAATCTCATTTTCTTTAGTTTATTTAAGTTGCGTAGGTTATTTTTATTTCATTGTATTTGTGTATTATTTAAGTTGTTTAATATGTATCTTAATAAACGTGTAAATTTATTTTTTATTAATGATAAGACTTAACATGTTGTAAACTTAAATAAAAAAATATATAGTAAAATTACACCTTTAATAAATCTCATAGCGAAATTCTAATGTCAGTGTTTGCGAGGTCTGAAAAGATATAATCTGACAAGGTCTTAGTATACTGCGGATTTCGCAGTTTGGAAGATCATGTTTAAAAAGCGTTTATTTTTATTGCTACTTTATTAATTTGATTTATTTGTTAAGTTTTATAACTTGTCCTAATAAGCGAAATAATGAAATAAAACAAGAAAATATTCATTTGGTCTCGACCCCTGCACAGACGTTATTAATAATTTTACATAACTAAATGCTTGTAATTACAACAGATAAAAAAGTCTTTTTAGGCAATGCAGGTATGTCTCTAATCTCTACTGATTCGAAATGGCTCAAAAAGTTTAAAAAAATCTTTCATGCGTAAATATTGAAATCTCGCGATCTTGCAATCATCTATTTAGTGGAAGAGGATTCTTCACCTGCTATAAGATAACATTTTTTGACTGGCCTTGTGGCTCTGTTGGTACTATGTCTGCCTGCTGTGCCGTAGGCCATGGGTTCGATCCCCACCCAGGGCAAACATTTGTGTGATGAGCATGGATGTTTGTTCTGTGTCTGGGTGTTTCTATGTATCATATGTATATATTTACAAAAAAAGTATATACGTATTCTATCAGCCATCTAGTTCCATAGAATAAGCTTTGCTTAGTTTGGGCTAGATGATGTTGTGTGCAATGTCCATAAATATTTATTTATTTATTTGCAGGTGCTACCTTTTCATTCATTCTAGTGATTTCACACACCATGCTGTGCATGTATGCTGTGTGGGAGGATCAGAACAGAATTTGTAATACGTACTTACTTAAAAAACTTTTTAAATTAAACGGTTTTATTGTAAAGAAAAATAATGATATACCTAGGTAATGTATTTACTGTATTCTACTAGAGAAGCCCTTTCATTTGATTCCCATATTGTAAGGGTTGTGAAAAAATATGAAAACCACCATTTCGTGGCGGTGGCCATATTGAATTTAGAATGATACTCAATATATTTCATTGTATTTTCATCTAAATTAAAGGCGTGTACCAAATATCAGATCAATCTGTCAACGGAAAGGGGGTTAAATTTCGGTTACTAAATTTGACCCAAACAAACAGGGTTAGCTAAATAAAACCGTTTAAAAATATCACCACAGTTTTACATTCATTCACACATATTCAATTTAAGTAATATATACATAAGTAGGTATATAATTTATGTTTAAAAGGGTTTTTTTAAGTGCTTTGTCCCAGCTGACACCGACCAATGGATTGAGTTTGTTCCATGATGCTATAAAAATGTTTACGTTACCGTAGTTTTTCTTGTTTCTAAACAACTCTCTTAACTAGCTCAGCAAAAAACTAACAGAATGAGATGAAGAACACTTCCAGGCTTAATTCCTGGGAACTTTCTCAGTCCAGCGAATACTTATCTAACACTGACTCTGCAAGGAAGTATTCTTACAATTTACACTCAAACTTGATTATGCCGCTTTAATCTAGTTCTTAATAGACCTAAAGTTTCATATTTTTCTTTGAGACCGTTATCTAAGGCTTTCTTGCGGCGAAATTAAACTTTTCCCGGGAATTTCTGCAGCGCTTTTTAAGCTGTTTATTAAGTTGAATATTATGAATTCTGTTTTATTTTGTCTGAAGTTCTATTTGTAATACTTATTATTTTCATCAAACCATTTCACAAAATATTTATTTATTTTAGGTTAAAAATTCTAGATCACTGTGCTCCATCTCTGTGCAGACCGTTAATTACCATCAGATGAGTTGGCGGTCAAGAGTAGATCTTTTTACCCGACTGCGTACGAAGGAGTGTTATGTTTTTCGAGTGTATGCATGTATGTAGGTTATTAATATGATTGATGTGTTGTGAATGATATTATTAATTAATGGAGATGGGCAGAACACTCGGTTTAATTTGTAATATAAATAAAACTAAAATTCTAATATTAAATATAAATTAAAACTTATTTTAATTAATAATTAATTGAACCATCTATTTTAACTTTGGACTAAAGCAGTCACAGAATAGTGGCCACGAGACGGAAAGGGAGTACACACATCTCCAGTTCGTTAGGTGATATAGACAAGGCAATCGGAAGACAGTGAATGAGACTGGCACAAGACCGGAAACGGTGGCGCGCTAAAAGAGAGACCTAATATTCAACAGTGGTTGACCAATGGTTGATAATGACGATGAATGTGATTGAAAAAGATTTCACTCACTAAAACATTCACGATAGTTAAATAGAAATACAAATAATTTATTGATACAATAATAATTAGATATAGTTAGTATAGATATAGTTAGTATAGAAATAGCTGATAGTGAATCATCATATCCAATCAGAGGACGGTACTCGTGGCAGAATAATGAAACGAGCCGACGTGTAAACACTCGGTGTCCCCATCATCGAGTCGTCAATTCGCCATCGACTCCCTTCGCCCCATTTCAATTAAACTTTAACCAACTTCGCGTAAACAACAAAATTAATCAACACACAATCGAAACTAAACCCTCTCGTGTTTTGTTAAAGTTTGTTTCGCGTTGGCGGGGGACCGCTCCAATTTATTTGCAATGATTCCCTTGTTTTGACATGGTGATATTTTGAGGCACGGCCAAGTAAGCCGTTTTATTTGATGGAAATAGGCTCGTTAAACTGTAAAACATTAAATGTGAGGCAATAAAATGTGTAAGCTTTGTTTCTGAAACGCTATTGTGTACCACTAGTTATTTATTGCTTTCAATATTGGAGTAAAATAATAGCATGTTAGCGATTTGTATTGTATTTTCATTTGTACCCTAGATTACCTATATGATTATGCAGTCAAGTAACAAGACGAGCAAAATGATCGCCTGATGCTTTCTAAGCCACAAATAGTAGCATAGCTAGAAATAGGTCTCCCATGGTTTCTAAAAAGTCCGTTTTGAAGTGGCCTGAACCCAGCATCTGACTGTAGATCGTATTTTTCAACTAATCTTGTCGAAACTTGATATGCAGTTTTTTGTGGATAGTCGAAGATTTTTAGATTAAATGTGTATTTCCTCTAAAAAGAGGAAGTCTGCTGTTGTGCCTTTTACTGACAGAATTGATGTTGTCACAGCAAAATACTGAAATCTCTGTTAAAAAGATAAGTTTGCTACAAGGACATTATAATTATCTTGGCCGATTTTTATAACATTTGTTATTATTACAAGACTATGAGCAGTAGCACTCACGAGCACTGACTTTAAAAATAAATAGGTGGTTTAGCGGTCAAGCGCATTTCTATATGCATGTATGTTTCAAAAAACTTACAAATTCATCAGTTCAAAGATAAACATGAAAAACAAACATATTATTATTAAGCAGTTGGGTAAAAAATGTAATTTGTCCAAGAAGCTCCAGTCCACAGTGCTGCATTGTGGAGGGAGACTCCATAAGGTGCTCTTAAAGTAGAATTTATGCCGTCAACCTCGGCAGGCGGCCATCAATCGCGCTTACCAATGTCGTATATGGAGCATTTGTCACTCAATCTACCGTGTTTTATGTTTATAAGAGACCTTTGTCATAATTTGGGAGAACATGGCCGAAGATGCTACTAATGTAGCATCGTAAGCATAGTAATCTATGTAAAAAAATTATTTTGCATAGGTTTAGGTAACAAATATCAATAGTCAGAATTATATTTGTAAGATAATGTATCGTAGAGTTTCAGCAAACTTTTTAAACCCTCATGATCAAAGACGATCTTTATGATAGACTTGACCGCTAGCTGACCTGAGGGGTTAAACAAGTAGCATTCTAGTTTCGAATGCCAGTAGAACAGAAAAGTAAATGTATGGGTTTGACAATAGTTTTCGAAATGTCACGTGACGGCACGTCACAGTTTCGAAGCGTAAATGTTTGTAGAAATAAATACGTTTGGTACTTGTCTAAGCCTGAACTGACTTGTCTTGTCTTATCTAGAAAAATCGATTTTTTACGCAAGATAGATCCACGATAGACCACTAACTCGCATGATGTTAATCGACGGCGTGGCCAAGGATGGATCTCGTCGATCTAGAAGATATCTATTCATAATTCATAATTATTTATTGGGTAGTTGGGTGGAAGGTGGAACATTATTCACTCTAGCCTTAAATTAAATATAGATTCGGTTTCTTCTATAGTTGATATTAGTTGTTATTAATATTGGTAAAGTAAATTGGGTGAATATAAGTTATTTAGAAAATTCATTATGAAATGTATTCATTATATTTGTCGTGCTTCTCACTGTCAAATAGTAAAGACAGTAAGTTGGAGTAAAGAGAGCAATGTTTACTTGACTATTGAATGCAATGTTTTCTTCTCGTTTCTTTCCTTAAGTTTAATGTCGACAGATAACAATCTACTACTGTTACCTCGTTAAAAACGAGGAACTAATTTCGAAATTTCGGATTTTCGGGTTCCGTACCTCAATAGGAAAAAACGGAACCCTTATAGGATCACTTTGTTGTCCGTCTGTCCGTCCGTCGGGTGTCAAGACCTTCATCTCGGGAAAGCGTGAAGGTATCGAGTTGAAATTAAAACCATATACGCAAATCCATAGTATCTTGCTGCAGAAAGAAAAATAAAGTTTCTAAGTTTTCTTTAAAAAAAGTTACAGCCGAATATATCGTAAAAAACGCACATTTCGACACTCACAAGAGAATCAAAACCTATGGGGTACTTCCCGTTGACCTAGAACAATGAAATTTAGCAAGAAGCATTGTGTTAGAGTACACATATAGGGAAAAATCCGAAAACTGGACATTTATAATTTAATCACAAAAAATAGTGTCTTTATGCAAGGAATGAAGGTCCAAATTTTAAAGTGAATTAACCGTATCATGTGGGGGTATCATATGAAAGAGCTTCAGTAGCATAAGCTAAAGCATGTTTTTAAATATTTTTACAATGTATATTTTTCGGTTTATGAAAGAAAATATAAAAAAATATGATTTCCCCCTTTTATCTACTAGTTTGTACGGAACCCTCGTTGGGCGAGTCTGACTCGCACTTGTCCGGTTTTTTTATTTTCTGTTTGTTTTATTTCATTCAAGTCCTGTGAGCTTTTTCAACACTAAACAATATTACACTCAATTATGTACATACATATACTCAATATACACTTACATAATTACATATATACATACTCATATATATATATATACATGTTCTAACTTTTTAAATAAGTAGTAGTAGTAATATTGGTGTATGTGTTGGAATATAATGTCACAAAATATTCGAAACCAAATAAAATAAAATATTGTAACCATTTTGTGCAATTCTATAGAGTACAGTTGCTATCCAGCTATAAACTCGATTCTCATAAACCTGCAGCGTCCATTGCGCGCGCGGTGTGCCGCAGTAAATACTAATCTAAACAAACCGTGCAATGTACAGTTTACGAGCATTCCTGTATGTGTTTATTCACATGTCGCAAAATAGAACCTACGCGTCGGGTCGCCGTAGCATAGGTGCAGTTGTGTTGTAGTAATTGATACCTATGCACCAAAATTGCATAGTATATGTCCATTTGAGTTGTAGTAATATCTACAAAGTGGAATGGATTAGCATACTTGCAGTTGTAGTATTGTAGCAACATTTACAAGACGGGACGTGTGTTAGCATAATTACAGTTGTAGTGTTGTACTGATACTTATAAGACGGGATAGGTTATCATACTTGCAGTTGTAGCATTGTAGTGATACCTATAAGACGGGAAGGGTGAGCAGCTTACATGTAACTGTATTGTAATGATATTACATTGTTTTAATAATCTTCAACGGCGGAGAAATTTTATTAACAAAAAACAACTAAATAGTCAATCTTAATAAACATAAAAACGTTGACTTTTATAATGAAATTGTTTACTTACATATATGAAGTTTGGGTAAAGAAAACAAATAATGTAATTATTATTTATAAACGAAGTGAATTTTGCAAAATCATCTTCTTTTAGCATTTTTCCCTTAACATTATTTCTAAACGCTTTGTATCATTAAGCCACTAGGTCAAAAACGAGAAAAAAGGCATTCAAAGCGTAAAGTCACAAAGAAAGTAAAACACGCGGCACGTGTTGCCTTTTGAAGGCTTTTTACACCGGAAGTTGCCAGTAGTACAATGTTCTCATATCCAGCTTTCATAGTCGAATAATGCAGGGGAATTATTAGATGCATTTTTGTTATGAAATTTTATTTACATTCTTAACCGACATCAACAAAGGAAGTTATTCAATTCGTAGCATATATTTTTACACTATTTTACTTTAATGTCACTTAACACCAACCGTCAACGACAAGTTGACTTGTTTTTTGTTGGTTTAATAAGGTTTTATTTACCAGTTCTCGCACAATAACTATGTACCCATTATTTAAAAAAATATTTTTTTAAGTTTGTCTCGAGCTTGACCAGAAAATTGAATCAACGTGGTTGGTTAACAGTTATTCATATATTATCCACCTTCAATCTTTCTACTTTTCCTTTATTAAATAGAAACGTTGGTATTAATAATTATTGTATTAAATACTCCATTTACTCTATTTACTAAACAAAATTTCAAACGAGAAAAGAGATTTAAAGTAAGCACAAGAAAATACTCAAAGGAATTTTTATAATAGCTTTGAAACCAGTCGCGAGCTTTTCACAACTTTTCATCGGACAATTAGTGAATTTGTCGATTGGAAATAAATTTCAATAAACAGTGTTCCAGCACTTTTAATGAATTGATTTGTGTTCGATTTTATTACCGTAGACTTAACTACAAATTTATTAATTGCAATAGACGTTATATTTTAATTAATTAGTATATTGCAATTACAAAACTTTAAAAAAAACTTATACTCAAATTAGTCTCAAGTTAATTAACAGTCTAAAAGTAAATGAAGTCAAAGTATATCATAATTATAATTTATACAAGACAATTAATTATTATAATTAATATAATACATAATTAATATTAATATAAGACAGTTATTCATATTCATAATAAATATTATGTTACATGTCAAATATTAAACAAGGAAGTATTAAAAAAATAAAATATATCATTCTTTGCTTCATCAAGCAATATTGCACATAATTAAATGTGTCTCATGCAAAAAATTTGAACATAAAACACCACAAAAATGAAATGTAAAAAAAAATAATAATAATCTGGTGATTTCAATAAATAATAACATTAATTACAAAATGTTAAGTTCAAAAATAACTAAATAACAAATATTAGCAATATCACACTAATAAAATATATTGGTCAATATAGGTATAATTACACATAGGTTATAATTATAGTTTCGCTGAAACTGACTGTTATACTATCTTTTCTACAACTTTTAGGAGTTATGTAAGAACTTAACTTAAGATTGGCTCGGGAGTTAGGTTGGAAGCGCGGCGAAAGCGAATTCGTATAATATATTTCATAAAAAGTTTATGCTTAGTTATCCGATTCTGACATTTAGCAGATAAACAATTTATATCACGTCTCACAGGTTTATATCGAAGTCGTGGTCACCAAGCCCAAGATTGTCCATTTTCTAGACCACCAGTTTTACTACATGCACTACGGAAGTTACCTCCAAACTACTACAATGTTATCCACAATGTTTATCTCTCACACCGAGATGCAGCGTTAAAAGGATACTAAAATACTTTATACTTAGCTCTAGCTTTTTAACGGCCCTCCTAAAACTCCAACACTTTTATCTGCAAAGCCCGCGATAACAGTAGGTCAACGTTGGTCAACGAACCAACTGAAATAGATGACTTGGCTGGAACACAAAAACTAACACAAACACCTACCCTTACCTTATCTCCAACCATAACCATACGCAAAAAATTACCTTAAACTCTCAACGCTATAGTTGAAAATAGTGTGTCGTGAACATGCACATGTGTAGTTTGTTACCGTTTCGCCAGCGGTACATTAAGGACACATGCCGCAAAGGTGAGAGAAGTAACAACGATTGTTTCGAGATAAGTGTCGAGATTGCTCTCTCGAGTAATGTAATGAAGGGCGATAAATTACGCGCAGTAGTGTGCGCGAGACGAATGGCTGTAATCAGGGTCCGGTCGCATTCCTGGACGCTACTTGTGCGGATAAGGGTTCAATGACGCGAATATACTGCCTTATTGGGTGTTAAGGTCTTGGTTAGATAAACATTTTATTGCTATTTTTGTATATTTTTACGTCAAGACGTAAAAACAAAATAGATACTATAGAGATATAACATTGATTAATATAATACTTGACAAAATAGATCTTAATCTATCACAACAGAGGAAACGATTGACGTATTCTTACACACACACGTTGCATGAAGAATCTGGACAGCGTCAGTTCTGCGGTGGTGGAGCATGCTCTGACCTCCGACACGCAGCACTACATTAGATTCGATAAGGTGAAGGTCCTGGCACGTGAGAAGTTGTTTGTACCCCGGAAGGTCAGGGAGGCTATAGAAATTAATAAGCGACCGACCTTTAACAGAGATAGGGGATGGCACTTACCACCCACTTGGAAACCTTGCCTTCGTGGAGCTCGGGAGGATGATCGTGAGTCTGGTGGTGATATTGTGAGTTCCGCTTGCTGGAACATTCCTGACACTCACGAGAGTTCTAGTGAAGAGGACACTTCAGCTGAACCGACGCAAGACGACCAGTTTCCCGCCCTAACCCTTTTGCAACCGATGACATCACGTGCGGCACGAGCGGCACGTCGCAGTGCAAGGCGCGTCACCGACCGAGAGTGACGTGTGTGCTACTCCTTTGAAAAAGACCGCCGAATGCGGTTGAAACTATAGTCGAATATTTCGGCTCAAAACAGACGTGAGTGACCCTTAGTTTTTATTTATAGAATGTATTCTTTTTATCATACATACCGTTATTTTTTAATAACTCGAATGCGGTTGAAACTATAAACGGATATTTCGGCTCAAAACAGACGTGAATGACCCGTAGTTTTTATTTAAGAATGTATTCTTTTTATCATACATACCGTTATTTTTTAATAACTTTATTTATTCTTTTTTTTTTTTTTGTCATTTACAGAAAATAAAATTGTCAAAAACAAAGAGTCAAAAAGTCAAAAACACACACCCCCCGCCATCACCCTCCCCTCGTCTGAAAGTTCCCATAAGGCTAAAAGCATTTCCCCGTTGAATAGCCAGAGATTTTTTTTTGTCTGTATTTTTTTTTCAATATTTTTGAACATTAATATTGCTTGAAGCAATTATGATTATTTTACAATTTCGTTCATTTGACTTGTAACTTATTTTTTTTACCAATAAATATGACTATAAGATTATTTACATTAATATACTGTACTCGTCATTATCAACAGCTTTTACTATGGGATCAACCCTGAAACCACGTAAAATAAATCAGCTGCTACATATTTGGTCACGGGTAATATATTTTTTTTGTTTGGACTAGCTGATTTTCGCTATTTTAGGGTTGGTAACCAACAGCTTTTACTATGGAGTAAAAGCTGTTGGTTATGATGAGTAAAATGAGTAAAAACGTCTTTTTTGAAAGTCGATTAAAATCTGCTCCGTTTCTCCTCCACTTCAGTGGAAACGCAACTGAAATCGACGTCACCGTCGTCTCGCCTGATTTTATGCGACACCATCGCTTAGCGAGTTGGAGTCAATCGTAGATCTATTTTGCGTAAAAAAAAGGAATCCAATGCTGGAACCATAGAAATAATAGGAATAGAATGCGAATCGGCTCGAGGAAAGTAACTTTTAACGTCTGTTAAGGCCTGTTACCCCACTATAGGCATCTATACGTATACGACATGTGTCAGGTAAGCATTTTTTTATACAAGATAGATCTACGATTGACCACCAACTCGCCTGATGCTAAGCGACGGTGTGGCTGAGGATGGAGCTCGTCGATCTAGAAGATATCTATACACTCTAGCCTTGAAAATTCAAAGATCTAAGTCTCAGAAAACAAAGAACCAAAGAATCCCATTCTTGTGCAGTACGCAACAGGAATGTGGATCGATATCGCTGAGTACGGATTACGGATGTGAAATTTTACAAATATCACTTTTTGACACTTAAATACGTCTATTCATTTGAAATATCAGTCAGAACAGTCATGTGCATAGAAAGTTATGCTTAAAAATGTTGATAGATTTTTACTTCACCTATGAACGAAATTTTGAATGAAACTATTACTCTAAGTGTAATTAATTTGGCTGGAATCTTTTTTTTTTCTTTTTGTTACAGAAAATAACCCCAGGCTTCAATATAAACACCATCGGCGGTCGTAAAGTCATCCCGTGGTCTCATAAACACCGGTTCAGCGGTCGTCGTCCGTAACAGCAGGCGGCCGCGTGTCATGTCACACATCCCATGGAATTGCTTCTTCAAGCCAGTTTATGGGTTCTTTTCCTCCATAAAGTTTATAGAGGAGTTATTGAATTAGCCGTTTTATTAGAGAGCTTCACGAAAAACTATTGTTTGATAAATATGTTGATATTTTTAGGCGTTTGTACCTCTAAGGAAAAACGGAACTCTTACATCATCATTTTGTTGACCGCGTCTGTTATATGCTTTTTCTCGGAATGCGTTAAGGTTTCATAAATATAGGTCTTCATTGCGGTCTCTTCAAGTTACAACGAATCAAGCTAGGCGTCGTAGTGAGGCTACGTTCAGATGATGAGCTCCAAGCGCAATGGAATGCACCATTAGAATGGGAGTTTTAGCGGGAACGTCATGGTAAAATGTTGTCTTTTTATTTTATTTTGATAAACTTGTGTTATTTTAAATTTAAATGCTATAAAAATGGTGTTTTAATCCCTTAGTGTTTGATCAAATGCGTGTGTGTTACACAAGTGAAATAAAGCGGCAAAACGTATATTTTCACGTTGTCGGAAAAACTCCATGGAAGCTTCCAGTAAAGTCGCCACCACTTTAATGAAGCACGACTCGAATTTGAAAATGACTGTATACGTGACTTAGATTGTAAATAGAACATTTATAACTCGCATTATACAAGAAACTTGAAGAAATCTTAATACTTGACACTGGCAAATGCTCTAATCAGGTCCAATTGAAAATAAACAAAAACAGGAACTGAATTGTTCAGAGCTTAAAGAAAAGAATAAAGCTCTGAACAATTCAGTTTATTCCGTTACGCTCCGGTTGCATTCTCTAAACACACCCAGGGATCATTGGAATTTAAAAAAAAGGTCGAATATGTATAAGGTAGGATATAAAACTCCTCGCAAACTGGCTTCAAAAAATTAAAAAGAAATACATAACCGCACTAGTGCGTTAATGACTTAACTGTATTTGTGCGTTATGCTTTACTTTTGAACAATGTTAACAGGCCTTGTAAGGCACACTTTTCGTGCAACTGTATTGATTAAATAGTTTACACAAACCTCATCCGACAGAACTTGATTCATCAAATTGGATTCTGCATTCATACTCGACTTTATAACTCGATTAACTAAATAACTGTACGTGTAACAGAGTTGTTTTTCCGGCAACATCGCTCAGTCGCTGTTTTAATACAATTGCTTTGATTGCATTGACAATATTCATTTTATTGTATTTGTCAGTTTAATTCTACAATTTAATTAGTGCAAGCAGTTTAAATTCGAATATTGCATTTAGCATCGTTTGATCTGATTATATTCCAAAAACCCGAATGAAGAGCTTTAATTCCACTTTCATCATGCGTACCTAGTGATAAAATGTAGAATACTCTTCCTGAGTGGGTCTTGTACGATAGATTAATCTTAGTGTCTTTAAAATGCGACTGTATCAGTTTCTTCTGTGCAAGCGTGCTCCATCGTAGATAGCACCAGTGTCGGTCAATCGCTATAACATCTTATAAAAAAATAGCATCTTTTACTGTAGTTTCAATAATTTACTAAATTATCTATTGTTTATTTATTGACAAAATTCATGTTCAGTCAAATTGATATAGATTAATTATAGTTTAAAAAACTGAAGCAACCGAATTCTCATAGATGCCATTGTCAGAACTGAACCAAATTGAAATGGGACTACACGGGAAGCATCAGCTTTCAAATAAAAAATTATCATCAAAATCGGTTCAGCCAGTCGAAAGTTATGTGGCAACAAACATAAAAAACCAAGACCAGCGCCGGCTGTTCACAGCCAGCAGTATGCTGAGTTGGGACCGGTTTGTGGCAGACACATAATTCTTGTATAATGTAGCGTTTCTTTTTTGTTTTTGTTCCTTAATATTTACTTGATGTTATGTGTCTTCCATAAATAAATATATGTCTATAACTAAAAAAAAAATTAAAAAATACAGTCGAATTGAGAGCCTCCTCCTTTTTTGAAGTCGGTAAAATATTGAGCTCACATAGTAAATTCTAGTTTTGGGACGTTTGGCAGATGTGGAAATTCGACGCTAAGTATTTTTCTATAGATAGTATTATTTATTAAAATATACACCTGTGTCATTGTTTTGTTGAGCATTTTTTCTATTTTAATAAATTTTTCTTCCTAACCTTCCAAATACCAGCTACAGTTTTTTTCATTAATCAAAAAGTTACAAAAATCTCTCACGTAAACAACTCAATTTACCTTAAACCCCCATTTAAGAGACACCCCGTGCTAAAGTCGACCCCTAAGCGTTGATGTAAAAGTAATCGCCGTATCAAAGCGAAATTTGTCAAAAACACGCTTCTACGTGCACTTTCGTCAATTCTGTTCAATTAATAACTTCCTATTGTCTCTTTCGGACCTGCTGTTTGTTGTATGTTGTCGTCTCATTTTAGTCCCCTTGTTTGAGAAGCCCCGTGGAGGTGGAATATTGCCACTTTGTCGCGCCGGCCTCCCGCCGGCTCTACAAACAAACGGAAAATGCAATATTTCGAAGAAATGAAAATATACCAGTTTAGAGTTCGAGGATACACTTCAAAAGATTTTGCTCAAACAATTATGAGATGAGACTTTTTGTTTCTCTTTTGAGTTATTAAAGTTTCAATTTTGATTCAGCTTTCAGTTCTACGCAAACACTGTGTCATGTACATATGTACAAATGTATCTGTATCTGTATCTGTATCTGTATCTATCATGTACAAATAAAGTCAAAATCAAACATTTAGACTTTATTTGTTGGTAAACAATAGTGATAGCATTACTTATAAAAATATTTTGTGTCTTCGATTTGCTGGCAACATTCCAAAGTGTAATGTTATTTCGCAACATTTCTCAGATATTCAGCGCAAGTTATACCAATAAAGTATCAATCCCTGTGAAATACGACGCAATTCTTAGAAAAAAACTGTTTCCTCTGTGTCTGTACATACATAAATATTATGTTATCAGATTATTTGTGGAAGATAAAGTAATAAAGTCTAGTAATTTTATTCAGAAAAAAATGTGATATCACGCTGAGTCAACAATTTGGATCGGCACGGGTATGAAGACTTTAGGGTATGCTTAATTTTTTTATACTTATATAATTATAATTATTGTATATTGTAAAAGTTACTTCTGTAGACAAACAAACAGTATATTTACGTTGTGCGCTCATACTCATATCTGCTCAAAACTGAATCCTCATCATCATTCCTTCCACCACATCATAAATTAATTTTATGTAATTGTGGTCTGTAGCGGTTATCTTGTAGTATGTAGCGTGTAGACAGTAGCTTATGTCAGTAGCGTGTAGCCCGTAGCTTGTAGTCTGTAGCGTGTAGTTCGTAGCTTGTAGTATGTAGCGTGTAGATCGTAGCTTATAGTCAGTAGCGTGTAGCCCGTAGCTTGTAGTCTGTTGCGTATAGTCCGTAGCTTGTAGTATGTAGCGTGAAGCCCGTAACTTGTAGTCTGTAGCGTATTGATGTAACTTACCTGGGCCTTAAGGCTGCTAAGTGAACATCACTCGCTCGCCGCTCGCTGATACGATTCAAAGACAATTTTGACAATTTGTGTAGTAATAGACTAGCAATTTTTCAAAATTGTCTTTGAATCGTATCAGCGAGCGGCGAACGAGTGATGTTCACTTAGCAGCCTTGAGGCCCTGGTAGCTAACTGCTCCTTCAACAGCTACTTCATTTATAAATTATTTACGATATTTATTGAACTAAAGAAATGAGTAATACGTCTTTTCATTTTTCATACTTTAAAAGTAAGGTTGTAAGTAAGAAAAACAAGTTTCAAAACACCAACATACCGACTGCATAAGAGTGATTTGCTTATTGTAACTAATTTGACATATTATGATGTTGAGTATACGTTTTCCCGAGAATGTTTGCGTAAATCCGAATAACCAAACAAAAGTTCGGGACTTCGGAATTGTGGTAATGAAATTAAAATGGAACCGGGCAGGACATGTTGCTAGACGCGGTGATGACAGGTGGAGTAAGGTTGTGACAGAGTGGTGGCCAAGACAAGGGAAGCGGAGCGTAGGTCATCCAGCTGCAAGATGGGTGGACGATATTTTTTGTATCCCGTGACGAACCTGGATTCGATTAGCACAGGATCGAGGCATATGGCATGATAAGAGAGAGATCCTATACCCGCCAGTGGGATAGAAAAATCTGTGGATGATAATGATGATGAGGTGGTCCTATATACATTTTATCAAAATCAGTTCAGTAAATTGCGTATTATAAAGTCGGTTGTTTCAGTTTTCAAGCGACTTCAAAAAAGGAGGAGGTTCTCAATTCGACTGTATTTTTTTAAAGTTTTTTTTTTAATGTTTGTTACCGTGTTAACTTTCAACTGCGTGAACCGATATTGATGATTATTTTTTTATTTGAAAGCTGGTGCTTCCCGTGTGGTCCCATTTCAATTTGGTCCGGTTCTGACAATGGCATCCATGAGAAGTCGGTTGTTTCAGTTTTTTAAACTATAATTTTATTATTTACAATATAATTATTATGCATTTTTTTGTGTTACATAATATTTAATTCAAAGACGCTGGAAACAAGCCGCTTCCAACCGATGCTTTTGGAAATCAACGGAGGAGGCCTATATCCAGTAGTGGGTTTCTTGTGGCTGAGCTGAGATGATAAATCTTATTATTGCAGTGTGGAATCAAAATAAAAATAGCAATCCACTTTGCAAAAAATAGAGTTCCCCAATGAACCCCGGGCCACCGAGTGAAACTTCCAGGTTAGGTTAGGTTACGGTCGATAAATCAGCTCGGTAACGTTCCTCCGAGGTTACACCGGATTAACCGCGAACACTAACTTTATATTTGTTTTATTTGGGCCGAGAGGTGTTGTAGTGTGTGCTATATAAAATTACTGCTTTATAGCTGCTTAAAGTCAATATAGCAGTGATTTACGCACACACGTGTGGAACGTGGCTAATGTTATTAGCCTGTTTTTGTTTTCCGAGTGTGTGTATGTATGTTTCTATATCACCTCAATCTAAACGGTGTGGCCGATTTTGACGCAGCTGGGTACTCACTTAGCAGTGTAGCATGTAATGTATCAGATACGGTATCAAGTGAGTACGTAGGCACGAGCCCGCTGCGAGCCGTTCGCGCGTGGAGCGCTGTAAGCTCGCAGTGACCCGCCGAGTGGCGGTATCACTGCGAACACAAAGGCGGCTCGCAGGATCCGGCAGCTCGAAGTAGCTAGATACGCGGTGGACCGTGGATGAGCCGTACCCACTTGCAGGTTGATACAGTATCTGATACGTTACATGCAACACTGCTAAGTGAGTATCCAGCTGTAGATAAATGCGATTTGTCGTTTTTCTCGAGTGTCATAAGCAAAATTGTGGGGTGTTAAAATAAGGTCCCAGTTTTTAGGTTGCTATTCAAGCTGTAGTATGTGTAGCTCAATGATGTAAGCGCATCACACGTCTCCCTCTAACAATTTCATTGCTCACTGCTCAAAAAAATACTTACACACTTTTAGCCTCACAATAAAGTAAGTAAAAGTAAATAAGTAAGTAAAGTACGTAGAAGTAAAGAATATTGTGTCGGTACAAAACTAACACTATATTCTAACAAGAATTAATAACTAAAAGTCTAAGTCTAGACCACCAACAATAAAAAACGCCCGAACCGCTTTTGATAAAATATAACTAAGAAAACTCACGATGAAATCTTCTTTTAAAAAACTAGATCAAAATCGGTCCATCCGTTTGAGATTTATGATGCCACAAACAGACACACAGATACACACGTCAAACGAAAACACCCCTTTCGGGTCAGGGGTTAAAATAATTCTCAATGAACACTCAGGAACAATAAAACCAACATATTTATTGTAAAATAACGTATTTAATTGTTTCATTACCCCGTATTTATCATTGAAGCAATATCGTTTAAATATTACATACATATACTTACAACTCTAAACCATTATCCCTTATTAGTAACATTTAAACACTTTCATCACAATCCGAATACATTTATGTCGCATGGTTACATAATAACACTCTAACTAGGTACATTACAATTTATCTGAGAAAAACTTGTGGAATTTTATGAAAAATGTAAACGAATAATGAAAATCAGGAGAATTAAAATATTCTTTAGTGAAATTCAAATTTTGGCGATATAACCTCGCGACATTTGCTAATTACCCACTCCTTGTGCAGTAGGCTAAATATGAGACAAACTTATTTATATTACGCTACTTCTGATAATTCTTATAATGTGTATCACATAATAAAATTTCTCATCATCTTTTCTTGATAATTTCTCTGATTTCACTATGTGTAAATGGCTTAAAATTTGAATTTAGTTTATCGAAAATCGTTTAACTGTATAGGTATTTAATTAAAGTATTATTTATAAAGCATTTCGTTTAATCAACAAATTTTGAAGCTATAAATTATTTTTATTATTTATATATATAACAGAAAACGTTTGATCAGAGAGTTTGTTGTTTATATATGTTGTAGCTAAAAATGTATCGTTTTATGAGCTACTTTATCAGAGACAATACCCAACAAACAAATTTATTTGATATTTACTCAGAGAAAAATATCAAAATGTTATCAGATACCTAGAATACAGATAAATTTCACCACACACATTCTAAAAGACGACATCGATTCCACGAATATGAGAAAACACGCAAACATCAAAATCTACAAACAGGACACCACTGCAACCCTGTTCACTGCAAGTTACGATAATATGTCGTTCTATTATATTTTTAATAGTTATTTGTATTCGGGGAAGCGTCTGAAAATAAAAACAGCAAGGTACAAGTTAAACTCGTCTGAGGCTTGGAGTACGGCAGCCACACAAGAAAGGGAACATGAAAAGGGCACTCACTGCCTTTCTCTTTCTCTTCAAGAAAATGAATATGAAATAGAATATAAGAAAGGGATTACGGAAGGAAATACACAAATTTAACGCTGACACCAGGGGCCCAATTCAGTTATTCAAGACCGCTCCATAGCCGAACCATATGTGGAGCGTTTCCCGCCGGCCGCCATAGTTTTTTTGATTCAGTCACTTTTATGTCATACAATTGACACATTTGATGAAACGTAACACGTCCTTTGCTCGTTACTAAATCAAAAAAAGATAGCAGCCGACAGGAAATGCTTCGCATAAGGTTCAGTTACGGATCGGTTTTTAATAACTGAATTGGCCCCCAGGACTAATTCTTTGTTCAAGCTCGGCGGCAAAACATTCCGAGAACTTAAAAATAAATAGGCTCTTGCAGCAGGGAACCTACAAATAAGATTAAAAATAAAGTCATTATGGTTATCTATAATCTGAATTGTGAAATATCGAATATCTCTGATTACCAAATCTTTGTAATACAAAAGTATCTGGATATAATAATAGAAAAATAACAGAAGCCAACACCTAACCAAAGCAACCTAACCTAATAAATGTTCGGGCAAATGAAACGGTCAGCTAATAAACTCGGTGAATCAGAAACTTATTATAATCCTATAGGAAAAATGAGTCGCCAGCTCAATGTTATTATGTATTTAGCATATAACAGTGACATTGATCTTGATATTTTCAATTCGAAATTGTACATATTTCAAAAGCAATTAAAGGAAATTTTGTTAAAATTTTAAGATAAGATATTTATACATATTGCGCATCATATTTATATATACTGCCTGCTTTGTAAATTGTATTTTTTTTTATTCTTTTGCCTCTTGAGATTTTTGCTCTAACCATTTTATGTTCTAATCATATAGGCACATATATTTTTGGAAAGTAGCCTAGAACAACACCAATGTACTCTCAATTCTCATATATTAACCAAAATATTGTTACTTTCTGTTGTTTGTGCTATGAAATAAATAAATAAACTCTTGTCAAGTAAAACACCTGGAATTAGGCAGTTTTATGAAATGGATTAAGGCTGGATTCAAACAAATAAATTTCGGATTTATAGATAGGTTACTACTAGCCATAATACTTTGCACATCTGAGCCGTTACATTTACATCATAAAAAATTATATAAGAAAATGTGTGAGATTTTATCTATAAAGAGCATGGCAAATCTCAGTTCTCAGGACTTTTGAGGATAAGACACATCCTTAAGGTCTTTTAGTATCTTGACCTTATATATCTTGGTGTTACAGTTTCTAAGCTCAATGGATGGCATTGTCATTGTTTACAAGTTACGACACGCGTCAAACAGCGTTGCCTGACGAGTCGCGACTGAAGACGAATCGGGCGATTATCTTACTTGAGGCTTGCCATGCAGAGCCGGGGAAAACCTATCTACGTATAATCCATCATTGTCTCTAAACATTAATTTCTTAATCAGTGAAAAGAGTGTGCAGTGATATCGAACGAATACAAGTAGAAGAAGCGCAAACGAGTGTTTGACGCGTCGTGTCTAGTCAACACCCTGTCTGAGCCATAGCTTCATTTTACAAGTAGATAGCATACTTACAGTTACTATTATCACAACAAATAATAATATTTAATGGGGAATAAAACAAATCTGACAAATTGTTTCATGAGCATAAAATAACGACTACACGACAAAAGGTAAAACTTCATTAAAGCGACAAAACAGCAGATTAGCAGTAACGCGTTGATTATATATATCTCTCGATCTCTTAGTTGACTCGAACTGCTTTACCCAAATGAGCGTTACATGTCCAATCGTGACGGTTCAGTAACACCTATGAAACAAAGTGTTCAGCCCGCTTAAAGAAGTTTTCACTTCAAAAAACGTATTTCTCCTCTGATTTAAAAGAATCACAATTTAAAAATTACTGAACAAAATTGCCGATAAATTAATTACTGATTTATGAAATATGCATTGAAATAGGATTAAAGTTTGATTTGTAGAAAATTTAAAGTCCGGTTTGCGTTTTAACAGTAATTTAGTGAAGTTACAAGTAATCTCTCGAGAAAGTGGTAGAATATTTTGAGCAAATCAAATTAGTGGCGTTTATTTATATTGAGTTTCGCTCCTTCATTCTATCTCAATTTGCTTAGCGTGCTGTGAAAGGCAAAGGAATTAGCTCCCTACTCATTAGAAATAAAACTCATAAAAATACTCATAAAAGACTCATAAAAATTATAATATAAAATATTTATATTATAATTTTTATGCAACGTTCCACATCTGTCATTTTGTAATATTATGTGTGTGTCACTTTATAAATCTTTGTAACCAAAGTCCGGTAGTGAATTATGTTATGTTACTAATTTACTTGAGTAATGAGTGAGAGATAATATTTATTGAACATAAAGTCAACAATAAACAATGTGTATATTTTAATTATTATGGCACATTACGTAGTTTTTGTGAAAGATATTTTTTTTAATGATAAGTTCAGTATTATCAATGTCGATATCTTTGACTCTGTATCACACATTGTACATAGCCTTTTTCAAATTACTTAATTAATTAATTAATTAGCAGTCGTTTTGACTACTAATATTTTGGGGTAAACATCAAAAATCTTCGAAAAAGGTTATGTATGTATACACAGGAGACAGGATCAAAGTTACCCGTGGACAAATATTACTATTTGACTACATTTTCTTTGATTTCAATCATAGACAAATAATTTTACTATGATTATGTATTATAAAACATCAATACGTTGTTTATAGATAAATTTGGTATAATAGACATTTATTTCATAGCTGCTGCGATATTATGACTTCAATAGATTTAAAAATCTGTTCACAATATAGTAAAAAGGAACACAAATAAAATTTTACAGAATGTTTATAACACAAGTGGCGGAAGTCTGGACTAAGACATTTTGACGATACGATCGATAAGCCAATTCATACATTCAATATCAACACTGTGCAGAGTGAGTTGAATTGAATGGAATTGTATTTTTATTCTAAAATAAAACAATCAGTAATTCAACATCCTCAAACTTCACTGTACCGAGAGTATTTAGGAGTTAAGTTTGGAACTACCTACAACTTTGTTTCCTAAATCCTACAATCGAGAGAGTTTCAAATGAGGAACAAATACCTTAGACTTTGTCGTTACTCTGGTAAGACAAAGTCTGATCCAATTTCATTCCAGATAAAAATGTACAATAATTATACTTGAATAACTTTATAACTGAATAAACGACTTCAAAATGCGCAATTTTATTTTAAAAACCACTACATCTAAACTGATTTTGATGACATCGGGATGATCTATGGGACCAATCTGAAAATATGTACATCCTTTGAAACAAAAAAAAACCCAAATCCGTTTATGAATGACGGAGATATGGTTATAAACATTTAAAAAAAACAAAGCTGAATTGTTAACCTTCTTACTTTGTCGGTAAAAACTAAGATAGGTCAATACTAAATCATTCAAAACTATCCTCACTATCATAAAGACAGTAAAACAAAATACTTACCTAATATCCATACATTTGTAGATACAGGCTTTATTATTCATAACGCCAATATCGTTAATGAACACACTTCCACTATCGATTAATTTAACAGTACTAATAATTAATTCAAGTTACAAAAAATTATTAGCGCTCAATAACGTCCACAATTGAAAAGATACAAAAGAATATCGAGCCATAGAAAAATGCTTGAATCCAGTGTAAGCCCATTTATTTAAATTAATTGAAGTCATATCGCTGTCAGTCTATATACTAACTACTGCTTTGGTGTTTGATCCTTTTAGCCGGCCTGGACGGACGTAATAATATGTCCTCAGGAACTTCTAGCCTACACTTAAACCTAGCATAAGTAACAAGTATATTATGAGTAAAAATAATCAAAAAACTTAATTGATGTACATAAATACTTTGAAGGACGCATTGAAACATTCTATTCCAGCATCGAGATTAAAGCATCTTATGCTTTTTATTGACAAAGTAAATCAGAAAAATAAAAATAAATAGGTTTATATTAATTCTTTCTTATACCTAAGTTGAATTCCTTTGCATCGAACGTGTGCGAAATGTACTTTTTTAAATTAGGCCTTACAACTATATATTATTAGATAATAATTTATGATCGATAGTTCTATTGCATAGGTAAATACTAAAATAGTAAAAATATTGCACAATTGCAAAACATCCGAACAAAAGATCCATTTTAAGCTGGTTAAAAAACGAGTGAACGAAATTTAAGGTTGCCCCTAAACGGGTAATAATTTCATGAAATTTCTTTGGCGTTACGGATAAAATTATAATGCACACACATTTAGTATTTTTTTGTTTCGGTTAGTTTAAAATAACTCATAAAAATAATGTAATACAGTTTGAATTAGTTTTATAATATTGACTATTGACATCAATAAGTAAATACACTAAATGTTTTAGTAACTATTGGCTTGAATTCTTGTCAAATGTCAAGATATAAATTTACAAGATGTCATACAGAAATACAAATTTATTTTAGCGATATTATCACGATTTCGTATAAATATAATTATAATTATGTAGGTAACTACGAAACGGCAATCTTACATGCATTTAATACTCATAAATAGGTACTAAAATTTTATTTATGGGGTGTTATTATAAAAGTGTGCAAAACTTATAGATAGTTATTTATTTGATTTACATTAAATTACGTGTTTTTTTTACAGTTGTCCTCTATTCTCTTACTTCTACAAAAATAATATACTTCAATTAATATGTTAAATTAATTTCATGATAAATTGCTGATGTTTGAATCATATAAATTATTTTCCTATCAACTTGGCTTCTTTTAGGCACATTGGTACATTTTGAAGAAGCAGAAAATAGTGCCAGGATTTCAAGTATACAACCAATTTATAGTTTTGGTAGGTACTAAATATTTAAATTTAGTGAAATTATGAAGTTTTTTTTTAAAATGTTTAGTTGCTTATTCTGCTAAAATTTTACACAGCAGTCTATGTTAATTGGCCAAAAATACATATATTCACTGAGCCTTTTTTTTCAGAATAGTTATAACATCAATAAATTCGTATCCAGAGTTTATTAATAAATATACATAATAATTAGTCACGGTTTATTTTACTATATTCATATGTAGCACTGAAGCTCTCCAGACACATTTTTATCACTCATATCGTCAAATGAGCAATAAAAACTTAGCCACAGTAATAATTACAACTAAAGACTAGAAAATTACTTCAAAATATTGCAGTCTGTATTTTGAAGCAATCCAACAAAATTTCAACACTTTTATCGTCAAAAACTAAAAGTTAACCTCAAATCTAACAATCATTTACGTTAACTCGAGTGTAGAGATTGCAAAAAATCACTACAGTCAGTATATACCGTCTTTATCGATCGTAATCGATGCGATCGGTCATTATGTGTAGAGACTATCACCTGAATTGACTAAATTCTCGAAGTTTTAAGGGGCGTGTTATATTTTGAAGTGTATTCTGTGTTTATTATCAAAAGAGTAGGATCTGTTTGAAATAGAAAGCCTAACTAGGTTGTGTATTTTATATGTAGGTAGTGAGAGCTTGCCTGAAGTCATGTAGTGCGGCGAGAAGCTGCGGCGCAGTGGGCCGTGCGCTGGGCACTGCAGTCCAACACCACGACATCAGCCCGTACCTGGAGACAATTAATCAAACAATCAATCAATCAATCAATTTATAACACTTTATTCACACCACATAAAGTATAAGTCAATAAACACATAAGAAAATGACACAAAAGACTTATCGCTAATAGCGATCTCTTCCGGACAACCTTCGTATGTGTTGAAAAATATATCATTATAGTTAAAAAAAAACGGACAAGTGCAAGCCAGACTCGCCCACCGAGGGTTCCGTACAAACTAGTAGATAAAAGGGGGGTATTATATACTTTTTATATTTTCCTTCATAAACCAAAAAAATATACATAGTGCAAATATTTAAAAACCTGCTTTAGCTTGTGCTAATAAAGCTTTTTCATATGATACCCCACATGATACGGTTAAAGCACTTTAAAATTTGGACCCTCCTTCCTTGCATAGAGACTCTATTTTTGTGATATAGTTAAAAATTTACAGTTTTCAGATTTTTTCCTTTATGTGTACTATATGACAATGCTTCTTGACAAATTTCACAGCTATAGGAAGTACCCCATAGGTTTTGATTCCCTTGCGAGTGTCGAAATATGTGTTTTTGTGACATATTCGGCTGTGACTTTCTTTTATGAAAACTGAGAAGTTTGATTTTTCTTTCTGCAATAAGAATATAGATCTGCGTATATAGTTTTAATTTCAACTCGATACCTCCACGCGTTTCCGAGATAGAAGGTGAACAGACGGGCAGACGGACAGACGGCCAAAAATTGATCCTATGGATTCTGTTTTTTGAGGTACGGAACCATAGAAAAGATCTATGTAACTTGTTGACATAAAACGTAATAAAACAAAACCTGTAAAATGTCATGTCGTGAGCGAATGTAATCCGTTATCACAGCTTTCTAGAAAATTAAACTTTGTTTCCATTTTACTACTAAGATAAAAGAATAATGTAGAATATAAACCCAAACTAGGTAGGTATTTAAGACTTTTAGGAGAATTGTTGTCGCACGATCTTTTGCCAGCAAATTTATAATAAGCCGGTTTTCATCTATCTGTAAATACTTACTTATTAAACGATCATTATTTGTATGTGGTTGGAACCATTAATTGATACGCCTCTACGGTTTGCTTTGTTTCAAAATTTTCACTTTTTAATTCTTAACTTCAGAGTTTTCACTTGAAATTTTTAACGAAATTGGAAAAAACAGATATTTATGATTTCAATATAGATAAAAAAAAAACGAAATCGGTTAACGTTTAGGGGTAGAAAAGTTAGTTTAAAGTTAGAGTTTTCTCCTATTTGTCAGTAGGTGAGTCAGCGGGAACGGCGAGCTATGAGGTTAATCGATGACAATAAGCTAGTTGCTAAGAAGCTACTTAGTCTCGAGCACTGGCGTAAAGTAGCATGTCTGTCTATATTCTACAGGATTCATTTCGGGACTCTTTCCACCCTCCCACACTGCCCACATTTCACTACAGGACCAGCAGAAAGTCGGCGAATTACCTCCCATTTCTCGTTCAAATGCCATAATTCCGTAATCCTCGGCCACACCGTCGCTTAACATCGGGCGAGTTGGTGGCCAATCGTACATCTATCTTGCGTAGAAAAAAAATGTGCAGGAGATCACGCAACGACGGTTCTCTTAAACAAAACGTCTACTTAGCAGATGACTTCGTTAAAAACTAAAGTAAAACGTACTCCACCAGCGTACTTCAGTCGGACTAGAATTGGATCAATTCTGGAAGTGAACGCGGAATGACTTTAGGGGATTGGATCCCGGAGGGTGCAGTTTGCACCCGATTCTCATTGCCTTTCAACGTGGATTGCACTTTGAAAACACTGTTGCAATTCGAACACGTTTGTTATGTAAGGTGCTTTGCTTAGTTGAGTGGTTTGTAAGGCACTCTTGAGTGAGTTTGGGGTGCTCTATCATTCTGTTTTATTGTTGAAAGGGTATGAACACAGAAAAAATCGAACACAGAGCCTACTTGTTGTTATGTGAAATACGAAGGCCACAGCCGGAGGATATAAAAAAAAACATTTTTTTTTTATGATAAGTAGCGTAGAAGTTATAAGGAAACAAATGAAAATATACGCATACATACATACCGATCGACAAACAAATCGCCTTCCTATTTGCTTCTTTGCAACGCCGTATTCGAAAAATTTCGTACGAATTCTAGAATCGCGAACTTAATAAATATCTTTAAAATCTTTATATTATCAAACAAGTTTTCCTGCTGTAAGCTCCCATATAGTGAAGTGCAACCACGGAACCCTATACTGCGCGTGGCACGACATGCTTGGCCGGTTGTTTATTTGTTACGTTTAAAAATCAGTGATTATACGGGATTTTATAGCCAATTTTAAAATACTATATTTAATAAATAATTAAATAAATATTTGTGGACATTTCACACAACACCATCTAGCCCAAACTAAGCAAAGCTTGTACTATGGAACTAGATGGTTGATAGAATAAATATATACGTTTTTTTGGTAAATATATACATATGACACATAGAAACACCCAGACACAGAACAAAGATCCCTGCTCATCACACAAATGTTTGCCCTGGGTGGGGATATTTTAGAGATAAATACGAATTATCCACGTAAGTAAGATGGAAAATCATTGCTGTCATTATACAAAGTTGCATTATCTTATGAAGCATTTACACAAACACGCGAATGCAAAAATAATTAGATATAATATTGATAAGAAATAAATGTGTGAATAATTTTGCTTACATTTCATCGGGACAGTTGTGCGGCTGCGAGGGCCGGTAGCCGCCGCCGAGGAAGGCGCCGACGTCGGCCGCGTCCAGCTCCGCCAGCGGCGATGCACCCAGCGTCGTCAGCTCCCACAGCAGCACTCCCAGAGACCACTGACCACAACAACACAACAAATTCTGGCACCATCCACAAATATCAGGGTCTGAGCCACTCGGTATCCCTGATCAAGCGAAATGTCAATCGCGGGCACTCAGAAACATTCCGTCTTACTTAAAAACGGTGAATAAGCGCATTTTAGTTACACAGTGTTTTGTTCCGTTTACGCACGTGACAGTTCCCGTCTGACAGAAAGTGACAAGTCCAGTGAATAAGATTTTAACATGCATTTATAAGTAAGACGGAGTATCAATTGATGCACATGTGGTTAGTAAGATCATCATCATCTCAGCCATAAGTCCACTGCTGGACATAGGTGTCGGCATGGTTTTCCAAAAAGACCAATTGGAAGTGGCTTGTATCCAGCGTATTCCCGCCACTTTTATGAGGTCATCTATCTATCTTGTTACTGGTCTTCCTACGCTGCGCTTGTAGGTGCGTGGTCTACACTATATCCTAGAACACTACTATCCTAGAATTTTGATCTTCTAGATCGTGGTGTGCCATTTGCCTCACCGTTCACCGTGGCTTTATTCTGCTGGTCTGATAGGTCTATTTCGCATGAAAAAAATGTAATAAAATAAATACGAAAAAAAAATATATTAAATTCTGAAGACACCAGAAAAATTGCATGATGTGAATTGACGCGATTGGCACTGACCAGTAGAGATTAGTATAATCAAAAAACATATACTCAGCAGTAGGTTTATACTAGATTCATGATGAAGATAATATTATATACTTTTGCGATCCAATCAGCATGTTATAGCACGGCAGATGTAAAATAAAGACTCACGACATCAGAGGCGGTGGTGTAGTGGCCCTGCAGCAGCGTCTCTGGCGCCATCCATTTGACGGGCCGGTTCTCGTTGTCGCCGAGACAGTGGTAGTCGTCAGGGAACAGGTCCCGCGACAGACCGTTGTCGGTTACTTTCAGTCTCAATTTCTCGTCAACTCTGTCAACGAAACATTCCAATATCAAATTATGACAGGCCCAGATTAACTGCAACACACGAACCGACTATCAACTTAAGCTTATGCTCCCGAAGCGCACCTAGGCAACTAGCATGCTGACAGTAGTACCTTTTACTATGATTGTAAATGTTAATATACCTATACTATATGTAACACTAAAAACTCCAACGTCTTATTTAAGTTCTTGTGGAAGATGCCATGCGGATGCCATGTCCACTGCGTATAAATGTACCACTCACACACAGTTCCTGGCGGCCAAGTCTGAGTGCACGAGGCGCTGCACGTGCAAGTATGCCAGGCCGCACGCCGCCTGCGCACCCAGCGAGACCAGCTCGCGGGTCGCGGGCGCCGCCTGCTGCCCCAGCCGGCATGACGTCAGATATCTGAACGGAATAGTTATTTTCATCTTACTAGCTCGTAAAGTTCGGTTTCCAGGGCTGATACTACCGTGGGAAAGTTAATTTATCCGCTAGGGTGGAAAGTAATTTCAAAATTCGAATATCTTTGGATTCAACTGTCAGACAGCTAGAGCAAAATACAATTTTTCAGCCTAGTATAATAAACAACAATTATTGTTAGGCTGGAAAGTTGTATTTTATCGTCGAGTGTCTAATAGTTGAATCTAGAGCAAGCGAAGGATTCTAGGTTTGAACCACGAGATAAGCGAGTGGTTCTAGTGTAGAATCCTGAGCGTAGCGATGGATTCAAGAAGGCACAAGACAAAATAACTGTACAATCGAGTGCATTACAAAGTTTTTCATCGTAACATAACGAAGAAAATGTATAGTTCTCTATTTTCTCTAGTAGAAAGATCTGTTTAGCAATTACATTATAATAATGTGAATTCAGGTGATATTTTATTAATTTAAGCATGATTTACAACAAAATCTATGAAAATTATATCGTACAAAGTTTTTTAATTCGTTTCTTTTCCTTCTAAAATAGGCTTGGCATAACTTACATAGTTCTCTTCACACATTCAAACCTTTTACACGTAAAAGGTTGGAAGTGTGAATGGCATAATGCGAGTTGGTTGTAAAAACTTAAACAATTGCTTAGAGAAAATAAATCGTTGTTTTGTTTTGGTTTTACGTAAAATCACAAAATTTTAAAGATATTTTAATATAATATTTAGTGTTTTTAGGGTACCGTAGTAAACAAGAAAACCTTATAATTTCGCCATGTCCGTCCGTCTGTCCGTTCTCGGCTTTGCTCAAAGACTATTGGTTCTAAAAAGCTGTAATCTGACAAAGGTATATATGCATATTGCATATTAGTTATACCGAGAAAGTCGTAGAATAAAGTTTTGAAAATCAGATTTTTTTCTAAATTAGCACCACCGTCCACCTTTACATATACTTTTCCATCACATCCCAAGGTCGTCTGGAAGAGGTCGCTTTTAGCGATAAGACCGCTTTTTGTGCCATTTTCTTATGCGTTTATTGTCTTATTACTTTATGTGGTGTCAATAAAGTGTTATTGATTGATTGATTGTTTTTTTTTGGGTACTTCCCCTACACGTAAAGTGTGGATGACTTATTTTTTTCTCATCTACCCCATCATTGTATAGATAGTCATGCATATATTAGGGGTGCGCGAAAACCATTTAGGGACCAGTTTATTAAGTTTAGAAATTATAACATGATAATGATGCACATATCCATACCAAGACAGTCAGTATCCCCATTTTAAGTTCCCGTAAATTATGATGTGCAACTACGAAACCCTACTTTGCGCTTGCGTACACGCATGTACAGCTTATTTAAGGTATGTTAGCAACCTCCTTGAATCCAATTCCAAAACATGATATAGCATGTTGGATTTATCTAGCAACGTAATAACCTTTTAAGATTAGAAGAGTGCGCAGCGCAGCAGTATAGAAGGAGCGGCTTCCTCGCCTCCTCTGCGCAGGCGGCTAACGGCGAGAGCACGTTGGCATGCGTCAGCCCGTACAACCGCAGTCCTTCCGCCACCAGCAGAGCGGCTTGCATCGCTGATGCTGCCTCTACACAATCACAATATATTGTTAAGTCTGTAATTAGACCATCGTCTTGATCACGCATTCAAACATTTTTGAAGATACAAATTATTGAATGAACTTATAAAAACAATCATCAAAGGCCACACAAGAAAGCAGCATCACAAATTATCGACAAAAATCATTTTGATCTAAATTAATTTTTATAGATAAAAAAAAATGATTTTTACAAATTATTAACGTATAATTATGAAAATGAAATATCACTATTAATTTTGAAATGTTTTGAAGAAAATTTATTTTTAAAACAATCCACAACTTTCTAATTACACGAATTTTTGCAGTACAATGGTCACAAGACGTCACAGTTCGATAAAAATATTTCGATTTTTTGTTCACACTGACATGTATTTGACACTGTAATTAGGGTTTGTCACTATTTAACCACGTGTTAAATATAAAATCATATGTATTTAGTTGAAATAAATACTTAATATCTTTATTTAATCATCGACTGGGAGACCGGCCGCCATGACATTTTCAAATGATTTTCAATGCTCGCACCGTATGGCGGTTCGTCGCGTACTAATGGAATATTCCCAAACATTTTATATGGGTTGTAACAATTATAACGGTTTTATTTTGTGTCTTTGTCTTTCATCTACTATCTATTAAAGTTAGAGAAGCGTACATAGAGTCAGAGGCAAGTTTTGGCGGGTTTTATTGACAGTTGACGTCAATACCCATATGGGTACGAGCGCAGATCGAGCGAATTTCTCCCATACCCAGATGGGGTCGAGCGCAGCTAAGCGGGAGGGGTTTTGGCGGGAACGTCTTAGTAACGTGTTGTTGCTTTGTTTTATTTTCCTAAACTTGTGTTATTTTGAACATTAATGCTATACAAATGGTGGTGTTTTATTCATTAAATGTTCGATAAAGTGCGTGAGTGTGGGCAAGTGAAATAAAGCAGTAAAACGTGTGATTTTACGTTGTCGGCAAAACTCCAAAGCTTCTAGTAAAGTCACCACCACAATTTACTGAAGCAGGGCTCGACTTATAAACTAACTTGACTTTGACTGTATACGTGACTTAGATTGTGACTAGAACATTTACAACTTGTTTTATTCAAGAAATTTGAAAAAATCCTAATACTTGACATTGGCAAATGCTTTAATGCGGGTCCAATACAAAAAAGAATAAGAAGATCTGTATAGTGATGTTACCTGAGACAGTTTTGACGAGCACCTCGTCATAGTTGTCCCCTTTCTTGTAGACGCCCTTGTAGACGCGGCCGAAGGTGCCTTCATGGACCAGCATCTCCAGCCGGATGTTGGCACGAGGGGTGGTCAATAGACGCAGCTGTTCACCTGGGTCTGTCACGCGCTCTTTGGGGATGGTTTGCTGGAAACAAACATATGAGTCATACTAGTCTTTAAATGATTTTCAAAAGCTTCTCAATTTAATTGTATTTTTAGGGTTCCGTACCTCAAAAGGAAAAAAACGGAACCCTTTGGATCACTATAGGATCACTTTGTTGTCCGCATGTCTGTCGCTCAAGACCCTTTTTCTCAGGAACGCGTAGAGGTATCAAGCTGAAATACATACCAAATTCTCAGCTCTACAGTCCCTTGGAGCTGTGAAAAAATCAAATTTCTCAGTTTTCGTAAAAACAAGTTACAGCCGAATATGTCGTATAAAAACGCACATTTCGATACTCACAAGGGAATCAAAACCTATGGGGTACTTCCCGTTGACCTAGAACTTTGAAATTTGGCAAGAAGCATTTTGTTAGAGTCCAGGATATAGGAAAAAATCCGAAAACTGGACATTTTTATTTTAATCACAAAAAATTGTGTCTTTATGCAAGGAATGAGGGTCTAAATTTCTTAAAGTTCTTTAACTGTATCATGTGGGGTATCATATGAAAGAGCTTCATTAGCATAAGCTGAAACGGGGTTTTAAATATTTTTACGGTGTATATTTTTCGGTTTATGACGGAAAATATAAAAAATATATAATTTCCCCCTTTTATCTACTAATTTGTACGGAACGCTCAGTGGGCGAGTCTGACTCGCACTTGACCGGTTTTTTTTGTTTGTTACCGCTTAACTCCATCATTTATGAATCGATTTGAAAAAAAAATATTTTTTTTGTTTAAAGGATAGTAAGTATATTCTTTCAGGCAAAGACAATTTACAGGCTAATTCAACGAATCGTGAATGTAGGCTAAATCGATCTAGAGATTGTCAAGATATAAGGAACTGCCGCAAAAAAAGTTTATGTCGTGACCTTCTACGGTTCTCAGAACTACCAGTATCAATAGCAAACCACTGGCTAACAACAAATGAAACTACGTGAATGGCATCCTTAAGTGCGCCAACTAATCGCGTACATTTACCGCCAAGATTTTCTATATATATGTATAGAAAAAAATCTTGGCGGTACATGGCTTGGCACCTAAATTAATAGAGTTCTGATTTGGCATATATAAGCCACATTAGAGCTCTATTAATTTAGGTTAGGATTACAAAGCAAAAGCTTACTGTATTAAAATTTTCGTGAGTATACATCTATATTAAATTCCACCCTCCCCATTTCACTACAGTACTAGCAGAAAGTCGGCGAATTACCACCCATTTCTCGTTGAAATGCAAAAAATCCGTACTCAGCGATATCGATCCACATTCCTATTGCGTAATGCACAAGAATGGAATTCGTTGCCGCCATCTCTGTTTCCTGAGACCTACAATCTTGGAATTTTCAAGGCTAGAGTGAATAGATATCTTCTAGATCGACGAGCTCCATCATCGGCCACACCGTCGCTTAACATCAGGCGAGTTGGTGGTCAATCGTAGATCTATAATGCATAAAAAATATATATATTAAATTAACTGGAAAAACTCACGATCTTTGTTTCGGTCAAAAGTGCGATGTTTTCCGACCAGTTTTAGGACTGTCAGAGTCCCTGTGTACCCACACAGGGATTCCGACAGTCGCGAAACCGGACGAATCCGTCATTCTTGTGACCGAATAATATTTTGAGTTTTTTCCAGTTAATTAAATAAAATAAGACAATAACACATGTAATAAGATTTTGTAATAAGATATAGACACATTTTTTATTGTGTCAAAAAACATAAATAGTACAACAACACATTAAATAAAAATGATTTATTTGTCTTAACTCATAAAGCAGAAGCTGTCGCTGTATCTGAAATTGACTTGGAGGACTATGAGTACTCAATACTCAATATTGTACTTTCAATTTTACGTGTTACATCCTCAGCCACAACACCGTTGATTACCATCAGACAAATTGGCAAATATAGATTTATATATTATAACAAATAAAACTGCAAAAACTAACATAATTTGACAGTGAAGCAACAAAAATTCTTCATAAAACGTGATAAAGCCAATCCCTACCTCGAGAACCAGTCGCAAACGAATAAAACCTGGAGAAGTACCTGCAAACTCGCGAAAACAGCTAATTTCAAACTGTAGTCCTCATTAACACCTCCCTCAGAAGGATACTAATTCATATTTCCTACCCTCCTTCCATAGACCTCCAGTCGGGCGGGAAATTCGCGGACAAAGGGGGGGTCGCAAATTAAAAACTTGGATCCGTGATCAGGGAACTACGTAATTATAAACTGGATGAGACAGAGCTAAATTTTATCCGCAGTGGGATTACTAAGCTGTTTAGGTACTGCTTTGCTATTTGTCTCTGGTTAATTAAGAGATTTCACATAAGTACTACCCGAATTTCCGTAAGTATTACCACTCATTTCTCATTGAAATGCCGAAAATCCGTACTCAGCAATATAGGTTCACATTCTTGATGCGTACTGCACAGAAATGGAATTATTTGCAGCCATCTCTGTTACCTGAGAACTACAATCTTGGAATTTTCAAGGCTAGATTGAATAGATATCTTCTAGATCGACGAGCTCCATTCTCGATCACACAGTCGCTTAACATCAGGCGAATTGGTGGTCAATCGTAGAACTATCTTGCGTAAAAAAAGTATAATATTCAGTTAGAATTTACTATCGATGGCGCCATAAGTGACGACAGACTAGCCACTTAGCGTCAATGTTTGATGCATTTGGAACTCAGTTCCAATTTTTATTGGTGACAAAAATCTAATTCAAACTAAAAAATGTCAAAAAAAAAAAAAGTATCAAATAAAAACGATCAACTCCGCAATCGCTTCCAGTATCGTATTATATATATATATATATAGTACTTTCCATCAACACTGAAGAAGAACGTTAATTGCGTTCCGTTTGTATCACCTGCAGGAGATAGGGTAACTCCGTAACTCCTCACAAATTGGATTCCTGGGGGCCTACTATCATTCCTCGAGCAAAAAAAACTAGATTTTTTCCCAACTGCGTAGTGTAAGAAGGAGGGTTAAGTTTTTCGAGTGTATGTATGTATGTGGTTATCGCCTACAGCCTAAACGGCTTGGCCGATTTTGATGTGCGAGGTGTCGTTAGATTCGTGTTCACTCCTTGAGTGTCTTAGGCTATATTTTTTGTAATAATAATAATAACATCTCTCGCAACAATAAGAAAAGCGTTTTTTCGTAACCTCCAACGAACATTTTTCTAATAAACGAGTGAATTACCTATATACAAAAATGCGCATTTATAATCTTTTGCAGCAAATTTACACATACTTTTTCACAAAAAACGTTCACTCAACATTGTTGATACGCTAAATATATTTTTGCGTTAATAATTTCTAAAAACGATTTTCATGTACAAAAATTAACTTGGATCAAATTGAAATTTTTGTCGAATATTATGATATTATTTTCTAATTTTACAAACGACGATCTTTTTAATAAGTTCATTCAGTCATTTTATATCTTCAAAAATATATGAATGCGCGAGCGAGACGGACGATATTCGAACTACGGACTCTAAATATTAAACGATGGTAGGCCGTCTTGCGAGACGCCTCTTTTGTGCACATTTCACCCGTCAGTAGATTGTAAAAGAATCTCCCGAGAAACAAACCGTAACCGTTCAAAGAGCTTGGCACTTTGTCATCTAATGAGACATAATTTATTCAAAAATCTTGAAAGCACAGTTAGCTGCTCTTTCAAGTGGTTGTGTTAAATATTAATTTTATCGCAACTTTTTGGCTGACGGCATGAATTCACAAATAGCAACGCGAAAATTTACATTAAAATATTATTTTTTATTATTTTTTTAACTGACTTAAAATAAAACTAATAAAAAAAACAGCTTACTGCTGTCAAGCAGGCTGTTTATTTTTTTTATGCTTGACAGCTTGCTGTTGTCAAGCATAGAATCACCGCTACGTATGGAAGCGACAAATTCTCCGACAGTAGACAATGCAACGCCGAGCCAAATGGCTTTATTGGGACATGTCCAGGGCACAACACTTACCGAGGAACACTGACCACTGCAAGCTTTGAACTATTAGTTTTTAGTATGCGAGATTTTTTTAGGTTCCGTGGAAACTACGAGGAACCTTTATAAGTTCATAATTTCTCTGAATTTTACTCAGATACTATAATTAGCACTACATAAATAAAATTTGTAAATGTAAGATTTCCATTAAAAAGTATTTTTACCAATTATTGTTGAAAAGAGTATACAATGTAGAGTTTTACAATGAAGCACTGTATTGTATTTGGATTGATATAAAAAAACTTAGATAGCCTTTTTAATTTTTTATTTATAAAAACTTTCTTTTTCTTTTAATATATTTTTTTTCTCCCCTCTCTATTACTGC
The DNA here is from genome assembly GCA_947563715.1 of Lycia hirtaria. Lineage (NCBI taxonomy): Eukaryota > Metazoa > Arthropoda > Insecta > Lepidoptera > Geometridae > Lycia > Lycia hirtaria. Next base: position 4,057,155 of record OX387383.1, read on the forward strand.
ACGCCCCGTCATTTTACTTTCTTTTCGTTCCTCTCTATCCTAAGGTTGCCTGGAAGAGATCGCTATTAGCGATAAGGCCGCCAGTTGTTACACTAGTTAAAAACTAGTTTTTAGTAAACTACTATTCATTTATTTTGATTGTAAATTTTATGGTGTGTACAATAAAGAGTTTATCTATCTATCTAGCCTAGCACAGATCATAGAATCTTTAACAGTATTGCAAGTGAGAAAAAAACAATGTTGACAGCAGTGTTGCCAATGTAATAAATAAATCTTTATAAATCTGTAACAAGCACCTAATTGTGGTTAAATGTAATACCGATCTTTATTGGTATTTTATGGTTACGGTACTACAGACTAGGGTATTCTACACGTTTTTCATAAAATTGTCGGATATGGGAGTGCATTTGTGTCCTGATCAAGATACGAAATCTATACTGGCCTCGCAGCTCATTTGGTAGTATGTACGCCGTAGGTCGTGGGTTCGATCCCCACCCAGGGCTAACATTTGTGTAATAAGCATGGATATCTGTTCTGTGACTGGGTGTTTCTATCTATCATAAGTACGAGTATGTATTTACAAAAAAATAAGTATACATGTATTCTATTAGCCATCCATAGTATGTACCTACCTACAAGCTTTGCTTAGATGGTATTGTGTGAAATGTCCACATATATTTATTCTACTATTATACATGAAGAAAAAAACATTCCGCTTACCAAAAGGCGATATCGGATCATGTTATTCCAAATCAGTCCGTATATTGACTTACTTGTGAGACGTGCGTGAGGTTGGAGGCTGCGTAGTAAGACACCCTCGAGTCTGGCTTGGCGTACACGTGTTCTCCAATATGCGTGGTCGCGTACGGAGATGGAGATCTTCTACTACCTGTTCGATAGACAATATATTTATTTATTGAAACCCTAGATGAAAATTTTATTTTTTAACCGACTTCCAAAAAGGAGGTCGTTCTCAATTAGACTGTGTGTGTTTTTAATCGACTTAAAAAAGGGGATTATCAATTTGGTATGTACTATGTTTAACTGTTAGAATTGCACAATTTTCACATATGTTAATCTATGTGGGCTTCTAAGTCCACGTGTACCAAATTTCATAAATGTATGTATGTATGTATGTTTGTCCACGTATTATGCAAAAACTAGTAATCGTATTGCAATAATTATTTTAACCTCAAAAAAATATTTGGGGTACGTACCTACTTAGGTAGACGCCCAGTTTTGATGTGATTTGTCGGTATCATGTAATAGTTGTTATTTCTTCCTTTTCAGTTATGAAGTTGATTTAATTTTTAGAAATTACTTTTATTTGTATGTTTATTCAGCGATTACTTCGCCAATTGGGTAAGTAAAGAAAAATGTAACATATGCTGATTCCAAAACCATTTCGAGATTGTATGTCTATAAACCATTTTATTTTTATTTTGGGCTCGTAAAAAGATGAGATGGCGCAAATTTTTGCGAAAATATAAAATATATTTGACCTTCAGTCGACATCAAAAATGACGTCACAGTTACTAAAAAAAAGTTGATGCTAACAGCATTGGCATTGAATATCAAGCTTAAACAATATCTCATGACAACTGTCATATCAAAATAATTTTCTATATAATTGTAGAAATATACATGTCACATGTATGTACACTGTCAACGTCAAGTTAGACGTAAATCATATATATATTTTTAGTTCATGTTTCCTATCACAATATTTTTTTCAGTAGTAAATGTGACGTCATCACGATTTTATCTTTAAAAAAATATTAAAAAATAAGTACTGAACAGAATAAAAAAAATATTGAAATTGGTTCTTTTAAATGATCCAATCTATCAAATAAAAATATTTAAAAAAAACGAAAAAAAACTTTACATACCCAATTATGAATTGATTTTGATGTTTTTTTTTGTTTGGTAGGTCATAGTTCAGAAGAAGTTCCATACACATTTTATCAAAATCGGTTCAGTACTTTCGTTTTTATAACAGAATAACTGGAAAAATATGTCATCCATATAAACGAATTATGTGTTTTGAAGTTGTTTTTTTTTTGTTTTTTCAACGATTTCTTTTAATAAATTCACTTAAGAACGAAAATTTAAATGAAACTATCACAGTGTCATTTATCCTAAGATACTAAAACTCGTAAACTCACCGAATGGAAACTTGTGTAGGCTAGCTATGGTGGCGTAGGAGCCGGTGGAGCTCGGAGGCCTGCCCAGTGTGTCCAGCCGCAGGAGGACGTTCTGGTGGCTGCCGTACGCCGCCGACGTGTATGATGTGCTACGAACATATTAATAATACAGAAAGAGAGAGTACAAAAGGGCCCCAGGATACAGGCTCTGCCTAGTTTGGGGACCATTAGAAAATATTTTGTAAAACTACATGGCATATATTATTGTTAATATTAGTAATGATTTGTATTACATGTTCTGTAGCACGTAGAACTGATGGCCGAAAAGTTCTCTTAATATAGACCACGAATCGGCACGCGCAGCATAGGAAGACCAGCCACAAGGTGGACCGAAGATATCACACGATTGGCACGAAGACGCTGGACGCAGGCCACTTCCGACCGGTGTTTTTGAAAAATAATGTATTAACTAATACTAATATAACGAAAAATTCAGTCAAATAACCCTCCCCCCAACTGTTCCTGGTGCAAAGATAATATTTAATATAATTAATATTTACAATATCAGTAGGATCTAGATTTACTATGAATGAGAAAAAACTAGGTCTAATGTCTTTGACTTGTCCTTGTCTGCTCCATTTTTCCATGTACTTAACGTGAGCGTTAGGACAACGCTTCGAACACTCCATCAAGTACCCTGAAATGTCAGTTCGATATCGTATATAGAACAATATCGTCCTATCTACCGTTAAACCTTTCCAGCGCATCATCCATCAAACTTGACAGACTGAGGGTTCCTTGCCCCCATATTGTTAGTACGGTGGGGATCAAGAAGTAAACTTTAAACGATAATAACTTATTTTTTGTACGAAATATAATTATTTTGGACCACTCGCCTGATGGTAAATGAAAAATAAAAGAAATCTATTAAAAAGAGTGCGTGAAAGATGCTTTCAGAAAATTGGGCAAAAACGTCTTCTGTGAGAAGTTGATATAGTCATTTCAGAAATTTATAATCACTCATACAGTAGGAAATATGACGAAGAAGGAAATTGGACGAAGTCATTCAGAGAATTTTATAATTTAGAACATGGCGAGATTAATGATCTAACTAGCTCATGATTCCAGCTGTTTTTCCATTATTCTGAAATATTTTCTTAGCGATATGTAGGAAACTTCACAAGGAAGACATCTTTTAGGTCCAACTGTTTAGACTGTATGTTATCTATTAGTCAATCAGTAAATAAAAACGAAAAAGCTTATACAAAAATATAGATTTCGCAATTCACAACTTTTGGTTACTTTAAAGAACCAAAAATTCCTTGAAAATTCCAAATCTTATAATATTTTTTTTTGCAAAAAAGCTAGAACGAAATTAGTCGGGATGTTGCAAAAAAATATCAACCTATACTGTCCCACTGCTGGGCAAAGGCCTCCCCACTTCCTTTCATAAGTAGCAAAAAATATAGGTTGTTTTCATATAAGGACATACTCGTAACTCTCTTCTGACTTACACCACACCCGTGTTTGTACGTACTAAGGTCAACTTAAACTTGATATTGTGTGGAAATTGGTGTATTATTGAAAAATGTACAAAGGGGCGTGGGCGAGGGCCAATCTACGGGCTATTTACAATATAAAGGAAGTTCCATTCAAAGGACTTTGTTGTGCTTTCCGGTAAAATGCGTGTAATACTCTGAAAGGCAGAAAACGAAATCAGGCACTGCGGAAAATTTACTTAAAGTTCATGATAAGCCTTTTTATAATCTATTTTATTCAAGCTTTCAAATTGATGTATACTTAGTAAGGAATAGGTATAGGTTAAAATACTATCACTGTATTATGCTCGGGTTATTAGAGTATCATTTAATAAATCGAAAGGAAGTCATTAAAATCATAATAACAAGTATTATTATGTACACACAACTTTAAATATAGGAAATATATCAGTTTTGTCGTTGTTAGCAGAATTGTAATAAAGCACATTTATTTTTCGCTAATATTGAGTTGTGCCCCAAAGTCTATCTTGTTACATTTCGTCAGATTTCAGTGGCTAGGTTTCCGTTTAGCTCCAAGTTCAGATTCTCGTTACCATGTGAGTACCCAAGACAACAAAATTAATGGGCCCAAACTCGGCTATCTTAGAACTATTCATCAAGATTATTCAACATTTTGAGTGTTGTACACACTTAATATCTACAAATTTATAGACAGTTTAAAAATTACACACACCAGACGGGACTTGAACCGGCACTTCTCGATCTCTACTTGTGAGCCTTTACCATTTTGTTCACGGAAATGTCTGATGGGGTGGTCGAAACTTAAGAACAGTATTCTTCTATTTAAACCATTCAAGCGTTGGTGGCGCCACCCGCAACTGCACACCGTCACACGTGACACTTCCGTGGCCGAAATGGTAAAGGCTCCCAAGTACAAATCGGAATATGCGGGTTCAAGTCCCGTCGGGTGTATGTAATTATTGAGCTGTCTATAAGTTATCATCAAGAAGTTTCAATCCATCATGATAACCCAAAATCAGCTCCATTTTATACTATTATTGCATTGTCACCCGTTTTTTTTTTTTTTCAAAAAAAAAGGGCATGTTAGCTTTTATGAACTATAACAATATAAAAACTACATATACTAACTAAACTACTATACAAAAAGCAAATCGATTACCCCAGACCGATAAAGGTCTAAAGACAATCCAAATGCTCAAGCCCACTACCAGTTGGCAGCGTACCCAGCATGCTGTCCGCATTGCCACATTGAGTGGCAAATATACATATATATACATTCGATATACATATGTATATATAGTATATGCAAAATTTCAGCTCAATCAGAAATCTGGGAGACATCTTATATCTGAAGTGGTATCAAAATTTTATTCTTAAAAATTCGTCTACGATTTTCTGTGTAATTAATGATAATAAACTTTCCGAATTCGTTAAAACTCTGAAAAGTTTTTAATCAATCCTTATTTGTTTTCTGCCTAATCGACTTTCGAAGGGAACGATTGAAACCGATCATAATGCGAGCTCCTTCAAACTTTTTCCTTTAATTTTTTTCCAGAATTTATAATTAATAGCGAGATTTTCTTCCAAAGAGTGACTTACTTATAGTAAATTATAGATTGACCTGAAACATACGAAGTACAATAAATGTATGTGTGTCTGCCTATGGCATCGTAGCTCTCAAGCGAATGGACCAATTTTGATCTAGTTTCTAGGGTTCCGTACCCAAAGGGTAAAAACGGGACCCTATTACTGAGACTCCGCTGTCTGTCCGTCTGCCCGTCCGTCCGTCCGTCCGTCCGTCAGTCCGTCTGTCACCAGGCTGTATCTCATGAACCGAGATAGTTAGACAGTTGAAATTTTCACAGATGATGTATATCTGTTGCTGCTATAACAACAAATACTAAAAAACAGAATAAAATAAATGTTTAAAGGGGCTCCCATACAACAAACGTGATTTTTTTGCTCGATATTGATAACGCCAACAAGTAGACGCTTGCAATATTCACAGCTAATTAATATTGAGTTATATTATTCACTTTAAAATAAATAATTAAATTTAAATAAAATATATATTCCCATACAACAAACGTGTTTTTTTTGCCGTTTTTTATAATAATAATAATAATAATGTCGTCCTAGACACGGCACGAATTGTCAGGAGGTTTCTGAGTCTGTAGCCCCTACCGCCAGCAGCTTAGGCCCTGCCCCGCTGTCGGCGGCATTCTAGGTTTAAGTTTTTATAATGTTTTTATTGTTTTTTATATAAATATTGTAAAAACTTAGGCTTAAGATTAATAAATAAATATCTGTATAATAATAATAATAAAGATAATGGTTATAGAGTTATAGATAATGGTACGGAACCCATCGCGCACGAGTCCTCGTACTTGGCCGGTTTTACTTTAAATCTAGAAAACGACTTGATTCTAAATGACAAGTTTTATTCACAATAACATTATTTACATATAAATTGATTGTGATTTCCGCACTAGGCTAATCCTGTACCGCGAAAACCTGGTACGATTCCTGGTACTCGAGTATCACTAATCTATAACAATAATATATCTAATTCTAATTGAAAAGATATATGTAAATGATATGGAGCAATAAGTGATTGAGATTTTCAATAAACTTATTTGTTGCCAAGTTAGTTCTCTATTCAAACAGACTCTGTACTTGTATCTTTGTACCTAAGTTGCAGAGCGCCGAGGCTGGGTCCCCCTCGGTCGCGTCCTGCGTATGTAATACCACTTTACCTCAGCTCGAGAGCTGAATGTTTACTAACATCGAGTGCTGTGTTTTGGTTTCAATTGTTACAGTAAATATTGTGTGATTTTACCGTTCTTAGTTACCGTTACCGTTCTTATTCGTTATGGAGATAATGAGTATATTTCATGTGCTGATTTAGGATTACAAGCCATTAGCATTTTGTAAATATAATGCGTATCGAGTTTCAAAACAATACAGTTTGAATTAACCATCTTTAAGTCCGTGATAAGAGTGTGGTGAAGGTACAAGTCCGAGGCGGACTACGAGTCACAAATGCGGTCGCAGGCTGCAAACGACACTACTGGTTCCTAATGACTGAACTGATTTTGATGAAACATAGCTAAAACACTCTTGACAAAATCCTCTTACAAACAAAAAAACTAGACCAAAATCGGTCCAACCGTTTGTGATGAAACATAGCTAAAACACTCTTGACAAAATTCTCTTACAAACAAAAAAGCTAGATCAAAATCGGTCCATCCGTTTGAGACCTATGATGCCACAGACATATATACAGATACAAAGATACACACGTCAAACTTATAACACCCCTCTTTTTGCGTCAGGGGTTAATAAAACTGATTCTAAAGAGACCGACAGTACCTGCGGTTGTGGCGCAACGTGCAACTTATACTTGTGCTACGTAGAAAAATATTATCATGTAGAAAAAGTAGTAAAATAAAACCTTAAAACCTTGGAGAAAAAAATATTAAAAAATAAAGGTCCTTAAGGTACTGATGCCGAGGCCGATGAGACCGAAAAGTTCTCGAGTGGAGACCGCGCATCGGCGCGCAGCGTAGGAAGACCAACCACGAGATAGACAGATGATCTTAGACAAGTGGCGGGAAACAAATATTATTCCCATGCCTAAATTTGACATTCGCTTACATATTTTTAACCCTCGACAGCCATACTTTGAGTACGGAATTCTAATAATAGTGTTGTATAAAGATGATGTAGATGTGTGACGTAATATTTCCTTACTGTATATCATGTTGCGCATGCTTCCCCGGTCGCGTGTAGAGCGCGGTCGCGGCGGCAGCGGCTGCCAACAGCGCGAGGGCAGCGGCGGCGCATCCGCCGGCAGCGTACAGCACGCCGGCGCCGCTCGAGCGCGCCGCCTCCTCGCCCACACGGGACGAATCATTGCGAGGGACTATTGACGATACACCTGTCAAAATAACACATGCTTAATGCGTTTCCACTGCACCGGAAGGAAGCTAAGCGGTGCAAAATTAACCATGAAATTTGAATTTTCTTTCTGCAGCAAGAGACTATGGATCTGAGTATATGGTTTTAATTTCAACATGATACCTTTACGCGTTCCCGAGACAGGTCTTGACACCCAGACGGACGGACAGACACACAGACAGACAGTTGGACAGACGGACAACAAAGTGTATCCTTTATGGTATCCTATAAGGGTAAAGAGTATCCTATAAGGGTTCCGTTGTTTCCTTTTGAGGTACGGAACCCTAAAAAGTGATCCCATAATACGCACCGGAACGCAAAATTCACAAGTATTTTACCATATATTATGAGCACACAGTATACGCAATAGTAAATCTAGATTACATTAGAATATAATAAATTAGGGTACCTTATTTATTTCGCTTTATTCAGTTTAATAAACTGAAAAAACCGACTTCAAAATACGTAATTCGTAAATTGGATTACGTTTTTCAGTTATTTTGTTGTAAAAACCAAAGTAGGCACTAAACAGAATTTTGATAAAATTGATATGGGACCGCCTTTGAGGCATCACCTACCAAACAAAAAAAGAATTATCAAAGACAATTCATAATTGGCCGAGTAATTGCGTAACAAAAAAAAAACATACAGTCGAATACTCAATACGTTCACTAAGTTGACACACGTCATGGGACCAGAGATCTATAACAGACTCCCTGAGACCGTCATTGAAGCATCGAGCCTACCTATTTATAAGTCAAGGTTGAAACGCTGGCTTATCAGTTATAATATAAGCGTTTTATGATATTGAAAAACAATTTATGAAATTGCCAATTAGACAATGACTGAATTACAATTCAATAATTACTTTATTATTTACAAAAAAAGTATATATGTATTCTATCAGCCATCTAGTTCCATAGTACAAGCTTTGCTTAGTTTGGGCTAGATGGTGTTGTGTGAAATGTCCACAAATATTTTTTTTTTTTTTTTTTTTTTTTTTTTTTATTCTAATTGTATACAATTTTTTGACATTTTTATTTAAATCATATATAATATTTTATTTTCCCTTTACATTAACTCTTAATGACATTTTGTACAATTATTAATTATTTATTGTTTCGATTTTAATTCTGATGTATACATTTAGTATGAATAAATATGAATATGAATTGAGAACCTCTTTCTTTTTAGAAGTCAGTTAAAAATCAAATATTCCGGAAATGTTTGTATTTTTTGACATAATTGTTGTTAGTTTCATTCGCGTACAAATCACGGGTAACAACTAGTATACTGATCATACTCACACGATAAGACTTGACCTCATTCACCTAATTTCTTATTAAAACAAGTTATACACACAATACCATGCCGTGTTATGAAAATCCAAGCTCACAATAATAAATTAATTTGTTCAGAACAAACACAAACATTTCATAATAAGGGCAAAGCCCACAAGTTTTTAGGGCACTCCATAAATCTGACAGCCCGAATTACTCCCTGGAACGCTTCACGGGTATAAAATTAGGGAGGTATTTAATAAAAACTTCCTAAGTGCCTACCTGCCCTTATTATATTGCCATTACCCGAACACAGTAAACCGAACAAGCAGTGACTCGGCTCGATCATATTATTCTTACTTATAGTAAACAACCTTAAGCAAAACAAATATCCTACCATTAAAAATCTTTTGAACCTAACAACCATAGTAACCAATGGAAATAATCACAGCGTATCTTATTAAAATAAGTTTTTAATTACGACAAATTCACAAACAATACATAACAACAAACATAATCTTATTAAATTCACGATGAAATGCGAGTATTTTCACTGTACAAAATGTACAGTAAGTATGAAGTAAAAATAAATAGCCATCAATTTGATAAAAGAAACCAAAAATGTGAAGTTGGCGTACTGATAAAAGTACATTAATATCGCTGCCGTCTGTCTTGCCTCCCCTTTACGAATCGCGCAAGTTTTTTTTCTATTACCCGTAATATTTCATTTAGTGGGTATCATCTAATATCATTACCTCGGAAGAAGGATTTTTATGTTCTGCGAAATGCTCCTGCAGCTTTCATTTATATTGTTGAAAGGTTATCCGAAGCGAGACTTTGAGAAATGTACCACATTACAACACTTTCAGAATTAGTGTATAATAAAAAATGTTTTTTTTTTCTTATTTTTTTTATATAGACGAATATTATTTCGTAGTTTAGATTGAATTTATATTTAAACGTTTATGATTATTTATTATTATAAATTGAAGCACTTATTTTGGTTTTAATATAAAGAAAAAAAAATTATATACTATTTATAGAATTTCATGACTACATTTATTTTTCGTATGATAAATATTTAATTTTCGATTGTTATCTAACGCTAGTTATATCCAACGTTTTTGTCCACGATCGAGAAATCCTTTCTTGTTGGATACCCGTCGCAAGGAAGACATACTCCAAATTTCACGACTCTAGAACCAAAGCGTAAGATTGTATGTACCTACTTATTATTTTAAGGTTAGGTTTAGTAGCTTACACGTATACGGATTAATATTATTGCCACGAAAAAGTAATGTTTCTATGGGCAAGTAAAATTACCGAGACAACCAATAATTATCATATCAAAGAATTTCTTCCAAAATATGTTCATTTTCCTTCACTGACACGTAAAAATACCAGTTTGACCTTTTCACGCAACATCGAATGTAAAACAGAAGGTGAGCACACAATACTATCCAAAAATACATCAAAAGAAACTACGCATAAAGTACGCTGAAATTTCCAAGTCAAATAAAAGTACAATAGAACAATCGATACTCTTGTAAACACATTAAAAGAGGGGTGAATATCGCCCGAGGCGTCGCCGTGTAGTACAGTAGCTTGGCTCTCGAAAATAAATCACTGCAGGCAACTGTCGTCGAGTTTACACGTTCTTCCAAGGTTTAAAAAACGTCAACATAGCGCGAGCATCGCGACTACGTGATGTTAGCGTTGCGAGGACGCTACGCGCTACGTTCGTCAAACTTTAAACTAAGGCATACGTTTGACAAACGCTAGTAAGCCTAAGGTTCAGTACTATGCCCATTCGTTTTTGTAGTACATACATAACATTACCCCTATTTCACAGGGTTGGCATGATCATGAAGTCGTTTGACGCCACAGGTTAGACAGAAGAGAAATGGCATTAGACGATTTTTTTCGAATTTGATACAATAACAGCCTAATTACCACGGTTATTATATTACGAAAAGGCTAAGCAAGGTCCAGCCCTCTTGGTATCCTTGGGAGTTGGATACGTCTTAAACTCATGTTTTCTTTGGGTGGCTGTTATTTTCTGTCCTAAGCAGTTTACGTTACAATTAGTACTCATACGGGTGCAAAATAATTGGAAAAATAGTTTCTCTCTGTCATTCTAAATAAAATAGAGAGAAAAAAAGATGTAGATTCGAATAAACTGTGAATGCGGCTCTCGGCTAGCTGCAATATGTTCGAGAAACAAGGACTGCCAAATTTTAGTACATCAAAGTTAAAATAAAAATGGTAATTTATGTTTATCTATTATGATTTTATTTATTTAATCGTTTATTTTATTTTTCAACTACAATACAATAGACAAACACTTTATTGACACCACAAAAATAACATTAGCTACATAATTAAGAAAATTACAAAAGGTGGTCTTAACGCTAATAGCGATCTCTTCCAGACAATCTTAACATGGTAAAAGAGAAAAAAAAGTAAACGCTGACGGTGACGCAACTACTGACTCCTTACTAAAGTTTCGCTACTGACACACCAGTATAGCGTCTAGGGCCGCCCTTCAATACATCTTCATCCCTTAGAATATCCTGTTGCTTCCAAGAAGCGGCTACATGCTAATAAAGTGTGGGGGAGAGACGGAGAGATTTTTGTCCAAATAAAGCAGTAATTTGAAATCTGTGTTTACTGATACGTGAAGAGTTTTCCTTACTCGCGCCGGTTTCCTTTGAAATCCTTGTTTTGTTGTACGTGAATTTTTATTGAGTGGGGTCGTAATGGGGGTTTTAAACAATGATTAAGGAGAGGAAACGGGGATTTGTTGGTTTCAATTGAGGTTTAGATATTACTATATATTTTTGCAGTTTTTGTTATGTTAATTAAGTATTGTATTTCAATTTGTGTGACTGATGATTCTGATATTTCTTCCTGAAAGAATTAATAGTGTTGTATCATTTTGTACATTTCTAGTGGTTAGACTCATTTTTCTTAAGTCACTCCAAAGCTCAACACACGTGGTGTTAAGTGATGGGGCGGTCAAAATTCCTTGTAGACCTTAAAAACCGTATAATATACTCATAGCTATTGAAATAAAGCAGTAATTCCCGGTACATGTTCAGAAGGGCTCCATTGAATAACGAGGCAAGTTATCACATTCATATTCCCCTCAGACAAATCACTTTATTGCCGATGGGTGCACTAAAACACATAAAATAAAGTTGGAACACTTTCCCTGACTACGCCAATGACAATAACAATAAATCGTGTGCGCGCTAGACCTACGGGATGGGTAAATAATAATTGTACGGGAATAATACCAGTAGACTAGTACGTATTCAGAACTATTGTAGTACGTATTGAAATTAAACAATTCTTTTGCGGATTTATTGCGTATATATTTTGCATAATTTTACGACCTCTCATTTGAATGCTAGTCATGTGAAAGTACACTACGAGTATGTAAGCTATCGCCAAGCTTCATTTAGTGTATAATATTATTAATAGCAACTTAAGATAAGGGTCGCTTAACATCAGGCGAGTTGGTGGACAATCGTAGATCTATAATGTATAAAAAAAAGGAAAAAATTACAAAAATACAACAGTAGTCTAGGGGTATTAAAATAGGGCTAGCAACTACGCTGGCAATAGAAACCTCTCATTTGAGTCATAAGATTATGTAAAATATACGCCTCCTAAGGGGTCATAAAAATATGTAAATTATGAGCGATACATCCGTTAAAAAAGGTTAATTTCAATGAGTAACAATTGTGGAAACCTTAGAAAACATTATAGCAGTACGTCCTTTTATCTAGTCTTACACCATTGCTTAAGAAAAAGTATGAAAATGAAATTAATTTTAACGGATTTTTCGCGTATATTTTACATAATACCTACCTACATAGCTACCTACTTATCCTAATGATACCTACGTGATTGTGCGATTTTATGCTTGTTTATTGTCTTAATTTCATCTTAAATACTTGTATGTTAATAAATAAGTTATTTTATGACCTGACGTTTCGAACACTTTGCAGCGTCTGTGGTCACAGTCAATGAGACTCATTTGTTGCATTTCATTGAGTAAAAAGAAACAAAGAAAACCTTAGAAAACATTAATGATTAAGTTTCTCAAATATATTAAAAGGTTGATCGACTTACATGTGCGAGATGTAGTTAGATTGTCTTTATTTCGCTATGGGACTATTCTTTAAACCACACGAATTAATTCCTCTTTTCAACCAACTTCAAAAAAGGAGGAGGTTCTCAATTCAACTGTTTTTTTATTTTTATTTTATGTTTGTTACCTCAGAACTTTCGACTGGGTGAACCGATTTTGATGATTTTTTTTTTATTTCATAGCTGGTGCTTCCCGTGTGGTCTCATTTCAATTTGACAGCTCTGACAATGGCATCCATGAGAAGTCGGTTGCTCCAGTTTTTTAAAGTAGAATTATGTTATGTATACTGAGAAGATGCAGAATATGCTTTCTAATGGGCCTTTCAATTTACTCACGATTTAAGGATATCCATGTTATATCTATCCAGGAGTCTTTAAATTGCAAAGAAGCGCTTCGCTTCCTTCTAGATTAACTAGCTCTGTCACAGAAAGTAATGTTGCTTAGTATCTGGTGAGTTAATGTCAAGTACACACTTAACTTTGAATTTAAAAAAAACGCACCCGTAAAGGTGTATATCAGCCAAAGTGGATAGCGGCAGCCAAATACCTGCTTCGCCTGCCCATATTATTATTATTATTATAGTGTAACTACTGTACAAGTGATACCTTTCAAGCAGATTTTATTCCTCTTGAACAGCAAGGAAACGTCCTTGTGTCGGGTGTCAGGCGCAGAGATGTTGAGCTGCATGGTGATCAGGATCTCAGCATTGCGGCTGCCTGTACACGGGAGCCGTACCCTGGACAAATAGGCAAATTGAACTGTCACATCTGTACATATTAAGTTAACATTATCAATATCTTAGGTAAAAGAAGTCCACTGCTGGACATTGGCCTTCCCATTGGTGTTGTATGCAAATGAATTATCTTTATCTTTATCCTGGTTTTAAAAAAAGCGGCTTGCATTCAGTATCTCCCTATCACTTGAGGTCTTGTCTACCCTGTGGCTGGTTTTCCTACGTTGTGCTTGGTGATGCGTCGTCTTCACTCGAGATTTTTTCAGTTGACAGTTCTACGTGCTATATGCTAAGCTCACAGCCACTTCAACTTACTAATCCGCTGTGCTACGTCGGGGGCTTATGTACGTCCACGGATCTCTTCATTTCTGATTCTATCTTACAGTGAGATCCCTAGCATAGCCTTTCCATAGCTCGTCGTATGAGTTTGAACTTTCTTATAAAGCCCATAATGAGAGATATATTAATTATTTATTCTAGTAGAAAAATCGGGTAAGACTATGTCAACCTACCACGTTGTTCGCTTAAGGACAAAGTCTACCCGATCTCGTGTTTTAACATAAAAGACAACTAAGTATTTTGTTATTTATATGAATGTACTGGTGTTTTGAAATACATTTGACACAATTTCATAATGATATTATAAAAGCTAATTTTGTTATCTTTACACGCTCAAACGGCTGAACTGATCGTTATGAAAATTAGTGTAGAGATAGCTTTGGACCTGGAGACAGACATAAGCTACTTATCATCATCATAATCATCACCGTTTTTCATAACTACGCGCAGGTAGTCTATAAATCGGGGATTATTGTTGATCTATTATTTTTATACAGGGAAATAGCCAAACACTTGGTAGAGGTGACAAGTGACCAGAATGCTGGCTCCTACTTTGCTCAAAAAGTAAGCATTGCCATCCAACGTGGCAATGCTGCCAGTATTCTTGCCACTTTTCCCACTACCAGTGGACTTTTTGAGTAAGTTTTTATTTTATTTGTTTTCTGTATATATATATTTAAAAATTGTTTTTTTTTTAATAGTCTTAATGTGTAGATAGTAATGTATAATTAATTTTTATGTTGATAATGATTGAATATTATTTTTAGTTATTTTCCTATCATAGTTATAAAGAATCCCCCCAGTTGCAAATACTGTGATCAGCTCCATACAAACGGATTTATTTTTACTAGACTATAAGCGCACTACTATAGGCTGCACTTACAAGACTAATTGTTTGAGTGTTTTTGTTACGGTTCACGCTTCTTACGTATCCGTATGTTTTGGAATTTATTTTTTAACCAACTTCAAAAAAGGAGGAGGTTATCAATTCATAGCGTATTTTTTTAAATGTATGTACTTACACGAATTTCTCCGTCATTCATGAACCAATTTTTGTGTTTCGTGAATTTGCGTATAGAGAAAGCTCCCAAATTGGTCCCATAATTATTTTAGAAACATTACTTCCTTACTTTATGAATAATCTCTAAAAATATAAATATTTTCATTGGATTCCTGAGTGAAGTGCGTCAGATTAAAGAATCAGAGTTCCACTGACACGTTTTTCTTTGCAAAAGTGTCAAATGTTGAGGATTATCGTCTATACATCTGCACATATTTTAATCTTCGAAGACAAAGCATTTGACATTCAATGACAAATCTCATTCTTGAAAAAAAAAGAACGGGTGAAGAGTCTCTTTAAAAAGTTTACAATAGTGAAGGATTTAGTAAGTTTGAAAAGTAAAACCTTCTTACTCCTCGTCCAATGTGTATAAAGAGAAAATAGAGTTACTTCAACGCTTAAGCGCCGAGTGAACATGATGACATGAACTTTATGTATCCTAATATTACAAGTAAACGAAATAGCTTACTTTGAAGTCAATTGTTCCAGTTTTTGAAACTATAAAATTATTATTTTATTCATAGATATGTTAATCTTGACCGCCAACTCGCCTGATGCTAAGCAACCTTGTGGTTTACTTGGAACTTGCCAAAAAATTATGTCAAATAGTAAAGTAAAAATGTTTGATTTTAAAACTCTTTAAAACAGTAAAAGTTCATTTAAGCTTATCATGAATTCTAACAAAAGGGGTAGGGCCACAACTTCACAAGCAATAAATGTAAATTGTACTTATTTCTATGATAAATTGTACTTGTCCAAGAGATTATTTTCTTGTATAATACATTATTTTCTTTACAGGATTCCTAAGATTGTGATTTTCTTTATATTATAATTCTCGTGTCTGATTCGTATCAAACACGCCTACAGAATTGTATGCCCGCTATCAGGGTTAAAGGATTGAGTGGGCGCTATAGTGTGGGTGTCAGATATTTGTTGAATTTGATCCTTTTATATAAAATAAAATTGTTATTGAACCTCTGAAAGATTGTTATCGGAGCTCTTGTAGAATGTAAACTAATAAGTATTGAATAATAATATCACAGTTTAAAAAACTGAAAAAATTTACTACAAAACCGATTCTGATGAACTTTCTATCAATCTGAATGCATGTATAGGACATCATCATCATCTCAGCCATAAGAAGTCCACTGCTGGACATAGGCCTCCCCCATGGATTTCCAAAAAGACCGATTGGAAGCGGCTTGAATCCAGCACATACATACATGCATTTGTATAGGACATACATTCAAGTAAAACAAGATTTTTTTAAATCAGAATACATAAAAATACAGCTGAATTGTTAACCTCCTTTTTTTTGAAGTCGGTAAAAAGATTCAATCTAATTTCTAGCTAAAAATGTATAATGTATAATAAGAAGAGTCTGAAAAGCTCTTACAGATACATTTCTCTTACATTTTGTGTAGTTAATTATTGTATCTCACTCTTTTACCCCCGATCCAAAAAGAGGGGTGTTATAAGTTTGAGGTGTGTAACTGTATATCTGTCTGTGGCATCATAGCTCTTAAACAGATGGAACGATTTTGATCTAGTTTTTTTTAAAGAGAATTTAATCGAAAATATTCTTACCTATTTTTTATCAAAATAGGTTCAACCATTTTTTTCGGAGGTTTGAGTTTCCTAAGCTTATACTTGTATTTTTCCTAGCTATGTATTCTACGTAGTGGTGGAGTAAGCCTCCTTAACTTTTAGTCTCCATTTCATTTAGTCTTTAACAACAATACATATAATACATGACTGTATTAAAATTAAACAAAATTTAACGGTTTACATAATACATGGACCTCAGACCATATCCCAAATACTTTTTATGTAGTCAAACTATCTTGCCAGGGCGTAAAACTGGGGTCAAAGTTTAGAATAGTGGCTGTAAGGAGACCTCACCTGAACGTCTGCAAGGTAGTTGGCACCAGCCCTCGCTCCGAGATGTTGACTTGAGGAGGCATCATGGCACCACGGCTCTCGTAATCTATGTCCATCACGTACGGGAGCTGGCAAACAAAAATTTGTGACGTTAAAATAAGTATACAAACATGATCAGCAAAATTATTAAGTAAAGAAAAATAATAATAATTATAAATTAATAAATAGCACTAGATCATATTACAAACAAATTAATGGCAATTGTAAATTTAAATACGAATAGATTTCAAATATATTTACCCTTTCTACATATCACTTGGACTTTGAATCGTCATTAGGTATATAAAACATTTCGTACAAGAGATACCTATCAAAAGATACTTACTGTTTGTTAGGTAACATCAATGGTCAATTAATTATCATTATTTAAAATAAGTCAAGCATCAAAATAAATAATAATAATAATAAAAGCCTATTTTCACTGACCAAAATACAGTACAATTTAAATGCACATTAATACAGAATATATGTACAGGTACACTAAAGGCTCGATGACACAGGGCTAGTTTACAAGCTGCTAGTCGGCGAGTTCGCGAGCAGCTTGTAAACTCGCTCCGTGTCATCGAGCTTTTTACAATCTGCTTTTCTTTTCACTAGCCGATTGTAAAAAAGCTGCTCATTTTTCAACAATCAGTTTGTTGGTCAGGTTGTCCTTCGACATAGGCCTCCCCTAGGTTCTTACACTCATCTCTATCCTTAGCTAATCTTCTAGGATACCATTCCATTTCATCAAAATAAATAAATAAGTGCCTTTATTAACTACAACAAAACAATATACAAACTCAACTAACTAAATTACTACACAAAAAGCATATCGATTACCCCAGACCAATAAAGGTCTAAAGACAATCCAAATGCTCAAATCCAGTACCAGTTGGCAGCGTAACCAGCATGCTAGCCGCATTGCCACGTTAAATGGCAATGCTTATGCGTTGGGCCAGATACGCACCAGTAAATAAATAAATTAATATAAATGTGTAATAGAATGAATACCACAATACACTTCACAGTGAATACCAGACCTTCAGGTTTTGTATGCCAGACTCTCTACAATTTAACATAAATAAAACATAACAAAGAGAAAATTTCAATAGAATCATAGCATTTAATACAAGTCTAGCCGTAGACTGTAGGCATACTTACTGATACCATACACTAGAACAGCTGTTGGCTATGAACCATGAATTCATGCCGTCTCAAAGTTATCGCCTCGCAAATTGCTGGCGTGATCTGCATTCTGTAGGAAAATAATTTAACACGCTCCGAGCGTGTAGATATATTCGTAGAATAACGAGTGTACTCACGTCCAAGTGTAGTTTTAAAGTAATTCAGGATACTAGTGCTCGTTTCTTTAAAGAATATTTCCTCAAAGAAACATACAAAATTGTATTTTTAGAGTTGATTGAGATGGAACAATTTTGACTTGTTTTTTAGGGTTAACCAAGGAAGGAAGGTCCAAATTATAAAGTGCTTAAACCGTATCATGTGGGGTATCATATGAAAGAGCTTCATTAGTACAAGCTAAAAAAGGCTTTTAAATATTTATACGATGTATATTTTTCGATTTATGAAGGAAAATATAAAAAATATATAATTTCCTTTTATCTACTAGTTTGTACGGAACCCTCGGTGGGCGAGTCTGACTCGCTCTTGTTCGGTTTTTATTTTTTGTTTGAAAGAAAATTTCATCAAAGTGTTCTTAGTTATGTTTTATCACAATCGATTTAGCCGACTGTTTTTGAGTTTTCTAAACATATACTTGTACTCAAAGACTGCAAGAAAAATGCTGTAGTGTAGTTATAAAATAAATATAAATGGGGGTGGCACTCCGTAAATGTAAAGAATGGGTGTTTTTTATGGTTCCGTACCCAAAGGGTAAAACGGGACCCTATTACTGAGACTTCGCTGTCTGTCCGTCCGTCCGCCTATCTGTATGTCTGTCACCAGGCTGTATCTCATGGACCGTGATAGTTAGACAGTTGACATTTTCACAGATGATGTATTTCTGTTGCCGCTATAACAAAAATACTAAAAAACAGAATAAAATAAAGGGGGCTCCCATACAACAAACGTGATTTTTTTGCTCGTTTTTGCTCGATATTGATTACGTCAACAGGTAGACGTTTGAAATATTCACAAAATATTGAATTATATTATTCACTATAAAAATACATAATTACATTAAAATAAAATTAATATTTAAGGGGGGCAAACAATAGGCATGATTTTTTTGCCGTTTTTATAGATAATGGTACGGAACTTCGTGCGCGAGTCTGACTCGTACTTGGCCGGTTTTATTTTCAACTGGTGAGCTGAGATCGTATTAGTGAATACATTTTAAAATTATATTTCGATTTTATATATCACCTTATATTCAGATGCTTATATGCAAAATATAGCCCGCTAAAATTTGATAAATAGCGCTCTTATGCATCTCTGTATTCATAATTAAGTATAGTAATAGACGATATCGAAAACTTTCAATGAAAAATATTTTGAACACTTTGCAATTTTAATTTTATGAAATATACCAGTATATGCTTAAAACAATTAAGCCGTTATGGTACAAAATTATCTTTATAAAGCCATAACATATTATACTTGCTAAGTGGTTTTCTTTTAGATTAGCATTAGCTACAGGATACGGAACCCTACCATACGAAACGATTTGGCTCCACTTTCATTGTACGTACTGCCAAACTGTGGAATGCGCTTCCTGAATGGATATAATCTAGGTGTCTTCAAATCGCGAGTGAATAGGTTACTTCTAGGCAAGGGCGCTCCATCGTAGACCGTAACTGTCGCTTAACACCAGATGAGTTGATGGTTAAGCGCAAGCCTATTTTCGAATAAAAAAATATTAAAATAAAATAAAACTTGACATGGTCTTGCCTATTTATTTATTTATTGTGTATTTACAATAAAACATATTTATAAAGTATATTTGTCGGTTACACTCCACCGGCCAACTTCCGCTTTGCAAACAAATTCACTGCAGAGTGACAACTGCAAAGCCTCTTTCATCAACACCCAATTCGGATTAGCTGATACTCGGCACGTAGTCACAGAATATAAACTACAGAAGAACAACTTTACCACTTACAATATTTATTTTTTAGGTTTCCTCGATTTACACTTAATTACATTATAAGTACAACGTTTAACATAAATTATTTATTTCGTAAATTTACACATAATTTTAAGACTTGACTTTTCGGAGTATCGTTTGACCTCAGACGTTGCAAAATGTACACATTGTTAGTCCATAAATACACGCGAAAAGTCTGTTAAAAGTTGCTGAATGAGAACATTTAGCTGTCAAAACCAAAATTAACAGTTATTTTGTGTCTTATACGGAAAAATATTGTAATTTAAGAACAATAAGGCGTGCATTGACATACCGCTTCAAGTGTATTGTGCATTTCACCCGCGTATTTTTATTTGTATACGGTTTGAAGACACACTAACTTTCTCAGACACTATTCATGACATCTGCAACATTACTAGTTGAGATTTTGTTTCCGTAATCAATATTAATTAAAACTGAAATTAAAATAAAATCTCATAAATTGGCTATTTTAGTTATGAGGTTTTATTTTACTCGGTTATATGCTCGATCACATTTACCTAAAAAACATACTCGACACGCGTTGCGTATCTAAGACAATTAATATTTACTTATGCCAACAGATCTATGAACTTGTTCTTCTGACAATTCTAATCTGTGACACCGTACAAACGGGGCCTTAATCTGACCTTTGTTTTGTGAAATGAAATCGCTTTCAAATGGGATTGGAGTTCGTGCGACAGAGCAGATAGAATACGTCTATAATTGATAAACGTTATCAACCCATTACGTCCTCACTTCGCACTGAAGTGGAATAATAACCCTTCTTTCATTTGTAAAGGGCTATTTAAATGAAAACGCGACATTATATCAAAGGAATTTGAATTTATTTTTCCTTCTTCGAAACCGTGGTTATGAATACAGAAAATATTTGTGGGAACCAGCCTAGAAGTACACCGGGGTGATTAGTATGGCAAAACAAGTTCACTTTGTTTTCACTGTTTATTTGCAATCCCAAACCTGCACCATTTATAATAACACACGTAATTTGGAAGCTTTAACAATAATCTACAACACAAAATATAAACAAGATTTCACAATACTTCTTACGCAAATAATAAAGCCGGTTCGCGAGCGATTGCTGTCTGAGACACTGTGTCGACTTTGTGATAACTTCCTATGGCGCACGGTGTATCGCATTCCTGCACTTGCGCTTTATATATTATATTTATTTTGAATTTATATTTTTATTAAATCTATTTAGGTATATATGATACACAACATATTCTCCGATCAACACCAGTATCGTACCAAGGTTAATTATGTTTAGTTCGAATCTAGTTACGTACGCGCCCGAAGCGTACGTTAGAATTTTCTATTGCATCAAAATATTATACGGAAGATTGCTTTACCTACTTACAACATGTATTCTTTAACGCCCACTCGTCGAACGACAAATTGTCCCACAACCCACATTATTTATAGCGGGTATACCCCACATTATCACGTTTATTGCCAACGGTATGCTTTTGGAGTAACACGCAGAGGAAATAAATCCGACGATTACTTGACTCAACGAACTTTCCATATCTCTCAGCTACTTACAATACAGGTAAGTAGTAGTATCTCAGATTTCAGGCTCCAGTTAATCCTACCAACGACTTATGGCATCACAGCTGCGTCATTGTGTCAAAATATTGGGAATGTGCTCTTATGTTCTGATCTTAAGGTGGGTACAGACTGGTGAAACGTAACATGAAATGTATCAGTCTACCTTTCATTGCATGTTCGGTGCAAGCGTGGACGCATAGCGCGCTCTTACCGCGCATTCACTACGAACCTCCCGCGTACGTCTGCGTGCCCCTTTGTGTTCGTTCGAAAAACCGACAAATCATGGGTCGCTCCGCGCGCGGCTTGTAATGCTCGTAGCGTGCGCGTGAAATGCACATTTCGCGCGTACAAGACGTCCAAACTATGAAAAATTGTTGCAAAGTGTGTTTACCTTTCATGATACATTGCAACAATGTATACGGCAAATTCTTTCATTGCATGATACATTTCATGTTACGTTTCACCAGTCTGTACCCACCTTTACATGATGTCAAAACGGAAGCGTAGCCGTAATCCTCTACTGTAGTGTAGAGCTTGCGTAGACTGTTACACTCTATACGCTACGTCTCATTGCGCTACGCTGTTCTACATACAAGCGTAGTCTGAAGGTGCACATTATAGCAGACAGCGTCAGGGTGGATCGAAGCCTGAAAATCCGCCTAGATCCTAGATATTTTATATGAGCTAACGTGCACCTGGTTGAAGCGGATATTGCGGATTTTGATGATGTCATGCGGCTCGCCGCGGTCCATTACAGTGGGCGTATACAAAGTGGATTTACCTGGCCCAGCCCAATGTGCTAAGACCGCATTTAAGCTGTGACGCAGCTTACTTCGCATCTACGCAGCCCGCTATGATGTATGCGTACGTTTAAGAGTCTGTAGTTCGACCATCGTTCCTCTCACTCTCGCATATCTTATTTGATGATATGAAATGACTGAATGAACTTATAAAAATATCGTCCCACAGTACACTAGAAAGCAACATCACAAGTTTTCGATAAAAAAATCATTTTGATCCATTTTCATTTTCATACATAAAAATCTATCTTGCGTTAACAATCTGTAAAACGAATTTTTATGTATGAAAATTAAATTGGAAACAGACTTGAAAGCGCGCAGCTATCTTTCTATTTCATGTTTTCTATATCTTTTAGCTTGACCGAGGAGTTGTATATGTTTTTTCATTACTCCGTTGTCAATATAAATTATATCTATAAGTAAAAATCTTTTTAAAATTTATTTATTTTCCCTATCTAAATAAACAGATTTGTTTGTCACTTTTCCAATATCCCTACTCAAAGAGTATATTATTATTACGCGAGAGAGATAGCTGAGAGAGAATGAGCTCAGCCCCCGCCTTAAGAATGAGCTCAAGTCAAAACGCGCAGCTATCTCTCTCGCGCATCATAACATTTTTAAACATACAAAATCATTGAGAAGGGATATTAGAAAAATGAAACATGGATTTGTTCATTTAGATATGACAAATATAAAAAAAAAAACTTTGATATATTTTAAATTGGCTAAGGAATAGGAAAATACATAGATGTTTTTTCACTAGGTACTCCGTTGCCAGTATAAATGATATCTGAATAAAACTTTTTTCTAAATATTTCCCCTATTTAAATAAAAAAAGAAAGATATTTTTTATCTCAGTGATTTTATTATTATTACGCAATAGAGACAGCTGCACGCTTTATGCCCCTTAAAACACCGCCGCTGTTCTATTTGCCATTAAGGCTATTATGCTGAGTAGATGAAAATGTAATATAGTTACCGGATTGTTTCCGAGTGCCTGCCACATGAAGTGCAGGTCTGCGACGTGCGCCGGCACCGGAACAATGAAAGATGTTGCGTACGAGTTGACCACGCCGCCACGCACGTAGTACAGCTCCGCGTCCAGACCTGACGACAAGGATACACTTTCTTTTAGGGGTTTTTAACTGAGGTGGAAAAAGAAGGAGGTTCTCAATTCGACTGTATGTTGTTTTGTTGGATGTTTGTTCACCGATTACTTCGCCAATTATGAATTGATTTTCATAAATATTTTCTCTTTGTTTGGTAAGTAGGTAATAGTTTATAGGTGGTTCCATATAAATTTTATCAAAATCGGTTCAGTACTTTGGTTTTTATAACAAAATAACTGGAAAATGTCATCCAAGTAAACGAAATTGTGTATTATGAAAAATATAACAGATATAAAAAATAACAGCTATTGTTGATATATTGTAATAGTAATGATAAGAAGGTACTTAAAGAGAAAAAAATCATCAAAACTAATTTCAATAATTTTATATCTAAAAAAGGAACCGCGTGTGAGCAAGACAGCGGCGTGACTTCTGTTGTGTAGTATTAAACACACACATTTTTTTATTATTAAAACAATCTTATAAATTATCTCCTTCTTCTTACACGATAGTCTATTGTGAGCTAATATTTTTATTATAAGTACACACGAGATTCTGATCTTTAAATTTAGTGTCCGTTCGGCAATTTTTTAAGCCACTAATACTACACACAAAATGCGTGTGTAAAATGTGCAAAATGCATGCATTATTGTGTGTAGTACCTACGCATGCTTTTAGTAGGTATATCGTGTGGAACATTTTTACCTCCAAGGGTTTCAGATTCTGCGAATAAACACTAAAAGTAAAGCACTTAATTTTATTTTATTACTCACAAATAATTTGTAAACTATCTTGAACTCTCCATATTGAATTTTACACTAATTTACCGACACTATTTTCAATAGACTCTGATTGGTGTTTTTGATTCGAGCCTGCTTTACCGACGGCGCAGAACGCGGCAAAATTTGTTTGTACTAGACTAGAACTAATCTCTCTGATCACCACACACGATATTTCACTTAGGTATTGAAACAATACACATATGAATAGTCACAAACAAATAAAATAAAAACTACATACATTAGAATACTAATGTCAAGTAAATATAAATTAAATTAATGTCATAAATTCATTCAATATGTCAAAATAAATATAAATAGTAAGAATAGTCCTTTAAAAAAAACCATTGTAAATATTGTCTTTGTTTAAAGCCAATGCCGTGTCAATTAATGTTTCGCCTGGCCTTTTCGTCTTTTATGAAATAATCTATATCTTAATAAGCCTTTTTTACCAAGAGCTTTTTTAGTGTAAATCTAAATTAATTTTCAGTAAGGCTTGTAGATAAAATAGATAGCAACGCTTTTAACGCTTTTTTTAGCTAGATGGAGGCAAAATATTGTAAAACTTAATACAATTTCCTAAAAAGATTTACTTATTTTTACAAGTAATTTCCGTGGTAATCTATATATATTTGTAAGTATATAGATCTGTTCGAAGGCAATTGTGCATCGCAAAGCTACGTGTACAACAGTGGAATATGTACGGAATCCTCAACTAGGGGACGCTATTGATGAAATTGGCTCAAGTGGCACTTCATATTTAGCCGCGCGGACCATCGCCTTCGGCTTTAAATGCAACCTGATTGGATCATCCGCCATTTTGAATGTTCCCCGTCATGATTAAAATTCGAATTTATTATTGTGCAATTTTCGATACCGAATAATATTTTTCTAGTTAGTACTACTTTGCAAGCTTTGGATATTTTTTTTCTATCGAAGGAAATAAAAGTAATCGTGTTTCGAACTCATTTAATGTATAGAGTGAATACTTACCTAAATATATTTTATCAATTATTTATGTAGTCTTAAAGTGTATATAGTATAGGTTTAGTTATAGTTCTTAGTATAGTTTTTTTTCTTACATGTCGTTTCTGTAAATAAATCCCTCCTTTTAATCAATCTACTAATACTTAAGTAATATCGATCAAGCGATCAAAATCAGTCAGATCATCAGTCTCAGGAATTACTAGTGATAACCTAAGTTTGGCTTAATTTTTTTTTTTCCCCCATGATATTGTGTAAAAAGCTGTTTGGTTGTCCAAATAAATAAAAATAAAATAAAATAAAATGATCGCAATTGGGTATGTAAAGAAAAATGTAACATATGCTGATTCCAAAACCATTTCGAGATTATATGTCTATAAACCATATTTTTTTATTTAGGGCACATAAAATGATGAGATCGCGCAAATTTTTGCGAAAATATAAAAAATATTTGACCTTCAGTCGACCTCTAAATTGTAGTAAAATAAAATGTAGTTTAGATAGTAAAAAAAGATGAAACTGACAGCATTGGCATTGACAAGAGAGACAATATCTCTATGACAACTGTCATACCAAAATAAATAAACAAAGAAAAGAATTATTTTGTGTGTTTGGTGCTCTGCTACTCCATTCATTTGTATTAAATTAATTCTGTTCATTATCTTTACAACGACCTTGCTTTCCTACCGTTTTGATTGATACTGCATTTACGTTGACCACTGCTTTGTTGTAAGAAACTGTTTGCCTACTGATTGGATAAATTATGGATAATTTTGTACGTGCCGACTCTGCTAACTTACCTAAGGTTGAGAATCTTATCATTCTGGAGTTCATCTCAACTAGCGGCAAGAACAACATCGCAAAAATCCGAGGAGCTAAAGAGCTAAAACTTATGAACAATGCCAGGATATGAAATAAAAGTGATTGACAGTACATAACTTCTTTTTTGAAATGATTTTATTGTGTTTAATTATATACCAATTTCATTGTAATTATATAAGAGATTATTTTATTTACATTTATACATTATTTATTTTATTCTGGTTCCTTTTTCTGGTTCATTGTACTGCAGCATCAATGCTTCGCCCAGGAACATATTCTACGTTAACTTGTTCACACCAGTATTTAAAGGTTTCCTTTACTAGAAAAAACAGTTTATTAGGATTTTTAGCACGAAAGTCGAAACATTTCACTGTTGTAGTTTCTGAATAATATTGTGAATTTGTTTCATTTCAATGCGCAAACACAATCGCGAAGACCTTAGAAAACATTAATTAATTACAACGAGCTAAATATTAATTATTAATTATTCTTTTTTTCATTCTTTATGTTTACACAACGTTTTTGTTTTTTCAAAACACAACAAAAACCGATGATCTCTTGTATCAGTCAGAGACAAAAATGAATATAGGTACATGTCACTGTCAAGTTGACGTATATGTATTTTTTAGTTCATGTTGGCTATCACAACATCTTATTCAGTAGGTACGATGACGTCATCTTTCCTACGGACGATTTTATCTTTAAAAAAATATTAAAAAATAAGTACTGAACAGAATAAAAAAATATTGAAATTAGTTTTTTCAAATGATCCATTCTATCATATAAAAATATAAAAAAAATACCAAAAAAAAACTTTACATACCCAATTATTTAGCGGTGCCTCGGCTTAATTTTTATGTTTACAGTTTTTATAACAAATAACACTATTTTTCAATTTTCTTTTGGTTCGTAATACCTACTGGCTGAAAAAAATATATTTTTAACCGATTTCCTTTCATATGTAGGTATATTAGATCTGGTTTGTTAAATATTGAATTATTTCTGGAGGTGGGTACCTCCGAAGTTACTCCGTTACAAAGATATAATTATCATATTGTTCAATATAATAACTATTAAAACTAATATTATAAAAGCGAAAGTAGTTCTTGTCGTCTGTCTGCCTGTACGTTTGTTTTTACATGTTCACGGCTAAACGGCTGAAAAAAATGACTGCTTATGTATTATCGATAATTTTGATTAGCATATCCTCACTTTTCTTTAGAAAGTGAGAGGCTGCACCCCATTTCCTAATCAAATAGAGTTTATAATTCGCACCAGCAGTGCAGTCTGCAATCTACCACTCGCTCGCCGCACCCGCGGGAATCAAACTCGCATCTGTTCGGTGCGCGTCCGTCCGGATCGCACGCGTGCACTCCTGTTTTTCCGTTCCATTACTTTTTAACTCGACTGCGAAAGGAGGGATACGGTTTTCGAATAATGTATCTTTGTGGGTATGTATGTATGTTTCTATATACTCGTCTACAACCTAACCGGCTTGACCGATTTTGATGTGCGAGCTGTTGTTTAATAGCACATCTGTCGCAAAAATAAAAATAAAAGGTTTCTTGTAGCCTTTAACAAACATATTCGTAATAATAAAGTGATTTTTACTAGAATTAAAGAAAGAAACTAAAGAAAGAAAACTAAAGAAATCTTTTACATCGATTTTACGCATGCTTTCTTACAAAAAACGTATACTCAACAGCGTATCAAGAGTAATGAAATCTTAAGTTACACTGCAAGATCTGCTTTTCTGCAGTCGGTTTTTAGGGTTCCGTACCCAAAGGGTAAAAACGGGACCCTATTACTAAGACTTCGCTGTCTGTCTGTCTGTCTGTCTGTCTGTCTGTCTGTCTGTCTGTCTGTCTGTCTGTCTGTCTGTCTGTCTGTCTCCAGGCTGTATCTCATAAACCGTGATAGCTAGAAAGCTGAAATTTTCACAAATGATGTATTTCCGTTGCCGCTATAACAACAAATACTAAAAATTTAAAAAAAAATAATATTAAGGGGGGTCCCCATACAATAAACGTGTTTTTTTCGTATTTTTTTGCTCAATATTAAAAACGGTAACAGGTAGACGCTTCAAATTTTCACAGAATACTTACTTGTATATTACCTTTCAAAATAAATAATTAAATAACTATAAAGTAAATATTAAAGGGGGGCTCCCATACAACAAACGTAATTTTTAAGCAATTTTTACTCGATCTTAATTAACAGGTAGAAACTTGAATATTTGTAAGTAAATATTTAGAAATATATTAACTATAAAAATAAATACCTAATCGAATACATAAAAACTCACAAAATGAAAATAATCCGTGCATCTAAACGCGGTGCGAGCGCCGCGCGGCGGTGTGGTGGTGGCGCGAACGCGCGGGTAGCGGGGGAGGTAACATCACGGAGCGAGCCATAGCCGCGCGTATGCGCGCGAACGTCGTCATGCTGCACAGATGTGTATCGAAAACCTACCTATAAGTTTGCAATTTACTACTTGGAACTTCGTTGATTTCTCGTTATTTTATAAACAGAACTAAACTTTGTAGTATTATAGATGATAGTACGGAACCCTTCGTGCGCGAGTCCGACTCGCACTTGGCCGATTATTTTATTGTAATATAAATACTTGTTCCGTTCAATTCTTTTTACATTGCCTAATAAGGAGTAGTAAGAAGGAGGGGTATATTTTATGGGTTTAGGTATATATATTTCTATAATATCTCGTACAGTCTAAACGACTTGGCTGTTATTAATGTGATAAAGGTCAAGAGCCATAGGTTATATTTTTTACTGACTTCAAAAAGGAGGTTAAAAATCGGGCTGTATTTTTTTCTTTTATGTTTGTTACTGCATAACCCCATCATTGAAGCACCGATTTAAAAAATGTGGTTGAAAGGGTATACTTTCAGTTTGGTCCCATAGTCCTCATAGAAGATTATAATATAGAATTTAATTAAAATCGTAGTTCGGTTTTAATGGCATTTTTGAGTTGTTTTTTCAGTTTATTAACATAAATTATTTAATAATTTAAACCATTTTGTGCATGAGTAATCAAACTGATATATGTGTGTGTGTGTGTGTGTGTATCTCACCACCGTCAGCGTTTATATAAATATTTCTCTCTTATCTTCTAAAGGTTGTCTGGAAGAGATCGCTATTAGCAATAAGGCCACGTTTTGTACCTTTCTTTCGCCCTAACCATGTACATATTGTTATTATACTATGGTGTCAATAAAGTATTTTTGTATTGTATTGTATTGTATTGTGATTTTTCAAAGTACAAAATCTATGTGAGTAGGTACTTAATTTTTTATGTAGAACTAGTGCCATTATAAAAATAACTACGAAAGAAAAGTACAGATCTCGTTTAAATAAGTATATAAAAGTTTAAAATTCCCTTATCAAAGTGAAATACGTCAATTAACTGTAGTCAAAGGGATTTTAAATGACTCGTCTTTGTAAAGTCCTAGTCCTAGTCCTTTTACCACAAATTAAATAATAGTACAAAGCCACCCAATGTACATAGCGCCTATTTGCTTTAATAACGTGGTAAATCCGACAAGTAATTTTTAGGGTTCCGTACCCAAAGGGTAAAAACGGGACCCTATTACTAAGACTTCGCTGTCTGTCTGTCTGTCTGTCTGTCTCCAGGCTGTATCTCATAAACCGTGATAGCTAGAAAGCTGAAATTTTCACAAATGATGTATTTCCGTTGCCGCTATAACAACAAATACTGAAAATAAAAAAAATATAAATATTAAGGACATACAATAAACGTGTTTTTTCGTATTTTTTTGCTCAATATTAAAAACGGTAACAGGTAGACGCTTCAAATTTTCACAGAATATTTACTTGTATATTACCTTTCAAAATAAATAATTAAATAACAATAAAGTAAATATTAAAGGGGGGCTCCCATACAACAAACGTAATTTTTAAGCAATTTTTACTCGATCTTAATTAACAGGTAGAAACTTGAATATTTGTAAGTAAATATTTAGAAATATATTAACTAT
Organism: Lycia hirtaria; assembly: GCA_947563715.1. NCBI lineage: Eukaryota > Metazoa > Arthropoda > Insecta > Lepidoptera > Geometridae > Lycia > Lycia hirtaria. The sequence continues at coordinate 4,087,479 of OX387383.1, forward strand.
AAAAATAAGTACCCAATCTAATACATAAAAACTCACAAAATGAAAATAATCCGTGCATCTAAACGCGGCGCGAGCGCGAGGCGGTTGCTAAGCAACGGCCGCGCGGGTAGCGGGGGAGGTAACATCACGGAGCGAGCCATAACCGCGCGTATTCGCGCGAGCGTCGTCATGCTGCCCGGATGTGTATCGAAAACCTACCTATAAGCTTGCAATTTACTACTTGGAATTTCGTTGATTTCTCGTTATTTTATAAACAGAACTAAACTTTGTAGTATTATAGATGATAGTACGGAACCCTTCGTGCGCGAGTCCGACTCGCACTTGGCCGATTTTTTTATTATTTTATAACTAAAACAACCACATTCGATTTTATTTTTCGAAAAATAAAATGGTTGCCTGTTAAGTCAGTTTACGGACGATAATTTTACGTGATAACGATGCGTCACAAGCCGAACGCTTAGGCCGATCGTGCCTCTCTATCGCTCGTTCTGCGCTCTCGCTTGCATGCTCGGCTCAGGTGGAACGTGACAATGAGTCATACTTTTTCGTGCGTGCAGCCGGCGCTCATCGATTTATAAGACGTTATCACGTCAAAAAAAGTTCAATTTTTTGCGCATGAAATAGCGAAGCTGATAGTGAAAGAGACCGGACTGCTGTGTCAGTTCGCCATATCACGTTTGTCTGTTTTTGCGGAGAGCTTATATTCAAGATAACACACCATCGAAGCAAAGAGACGATATGGCATCGTAACAGCGAGATGTGGTCTGCAGTTTTGCACAGGCTTGCGTTTGACCGCTAACTTGCCTGATTAGGTGTCCCTTTCAGTCTACGATGGAGCGCGCTTGCCTAGAAGAAACCAATTAGCTTGTGATTTAAAAACACGCAGAGCATATCCACTACAGAAGACGCATTCGGAAATCTTATTCCACAATGTAGCGGTAACATGCACATAAAAAAAGAATAAAAAAAAGTTTTCCGTCCAAAAAAGAGGGGTGTTTAAAGTTTGATGTGTTAATCTGTGTATATGTGTCTGTTTGTGGCATCATAGCTCTCAAAGGAATGGACCAATTTTGACATAGTTTTTATTTTTATGTTTGAAAAATGTTGATCGCGCCTGTTCTCAGCTATATTTTCATCAAAATCGGTTTAGCAGTTTTTTTATGTTGGTGGCTTTTATTTTTAACCCCCGACGAAAAAACGAGGGGGTGTTATAAATTAGACATATCTGTGTGTGTTGATGGATGTACCGTTTTTTTTTAAAGGTGAATTAGTCGGGAGTGTTCTTAGCTATGTTTCATCAAAATCGGTTCAGCCGTTTATTTCGTCGGGGGTTTTTGAGTTTTCTAAACTTATACTTGTTTATAAACTTGCTTGTTGAAACACTATTATTATTAACGGGATATTTACCGTGGTTCACGTTAATTTTGAGCTCCCGATATTTCGGCACAGTTACATGCACCATGTTCTCGTGAACATGGTGCATGGTGCAGGTGGATCATATGGTTAAAGCAGACAAATCTTTCTATCCTCTTTCTTTGTCTTTTACTGCGAAGAGCGTTATAACTGGCACTCGAACTCGATTGAAAGTCCCGACAAAACACACTCACAATATCACTACATGTCTTGTTTTGGACACATTTTGGACGCGTATCTTTATTTCTAAGATTACCTAATACTGGATTCCATGCACTGGATAGTTGAAAACCATCCTCCATTGAAATTTGGCCATTTTGAGATTTCAATGGCTTCCTTCACCAGCCCAGGTATGTAGTGTTCAGTAGACACGATTTCCGGCTTGTGAAATTCTAACCAAAGTACTGAGTCCAGCAGATGTTCAGCTATGGCAGATTTGTGCGTTTCATTATAATAATAGTGTTTTAACGAATGACCGTGATAGTTTAAAAAAGTGTTTTGCTTGTTGAATTTCAAATATTAGTGTGTTTCTAAGTTCTCTGCCGCCATCTCTGTTTCCTGAGACCTTCAATCTTGGAATTTTCAAGGCTAGAGTGAATAGATATCTTCTAGATCGACGAGCTCCATCCTCGGCCACACCGTCGCTTAACATCAGGCGAGTTGGTGGTCAATCGTAGCCCTATCTTCTATAAAAAAAAGTCTAAGCAGACCTATTTTCGACATTTCGTGGGAAAAGTAAGCATACTTTGATCGTAAATTTCAAATAAAAAAGTTTTCCAAGCCGTTTTCCAAGTTTTTTTTAACATGTGAACAATTTTTCACACGGATAGTTGGTGTCCAACTCCGTAATCTAGCTACGAGAATGTTAAAACTCCATACAACACTCAGCCTACGAAATTTATGCCGCCTTTTCAAAGTAACGTTATCGGAGTAATAAATTTCAGTTTGTTCGTGAAATTGGTGAATTTTCGCGAGTTGCCTTTTACCGTTTTCTTGTCGGTTGAGGTAATTGAAAGAGACTCGGCTCCCCGTTTATTGTCATAACTTTCGCAACGGTTATAACATGAAGTTGCGCACTTTTGTTTATTATTGGAGTTGGGAAGTTTTATCATGTAGGTAATGTTTGGACGCGGCTATATGGAGTTTTCGTATTTGGATGTTATAATGGATGAGACGTTAACGTGTTCTGTGGTAGTTCGTGTTTTGTTTTATTATGCTAACAAATATTATGTGTACATAAAATAAACATACACCCGAAAAATTCCAGTTAGCTTAGTCAAATCAGTTTATGGAACAGATCACATGGGAGATTATTTGAAATTATGATAAAAAAATATCTACCTAAAAAAACATAATCCCTGATTTAAAATCCAATCCAGCCAACCAGCCAGCCAGCCAGCCAGCTGTGAATCGTGATTTTATCCGCTAACCTGCAAACTTTATTTTTTCCGAAACAAAAAGTAGCTTATGTGTTATTCCAGGGTATTAGCTACCTCCATACCAAATTCAAATGAAAAATTAAACTGAAAATTGTAATTTCTGTGACAACATAAAATAAAAATTTATTTTAATTACATAAACTTAAATAAAAATACCGTCAAACTCTTCATCAATTTAGGTATATACACTTCGATATAAATCCAAGGGGTCTACTTGACCTTCTCGCCTCTTGTTCCGAACTCGACCGCTGGGTGCTATCATCTGTCCCGTGACCCTGGCAACACAGGACCGTCCTAAAACTTCCTACATTACCCTACATTCCAGCAACTCGGTGTGAGAAGTGAACCCTGTGACATTATGGAAAGTTCACACTGGCATTTGGATCTTTGTTAAAAACAGGACAGCACTGAAAAAATATATTTTAAGGACACCAAAAAATTAAGGTGGAATATTATAGAGATGAAAAGCACTGCATAAATTTAGAAGTTTCTACATTTTCACACTAGGGCGAATTATGACCTTAAAAAAATCATACCTAAAATAAAATAAAAATTCTGGGTAGTGAAGTACTCTCAGTAAAATTTCACTGCCTACTCAATGATTTTTTTGAGACATTCTATACATTTCTTAGATATTCCTGTTACGTAACGGTCAAATGCAAGTTAATCATGATAAAAAGCCACTGCGACACCCCCGCGTGCCCTCACCCCGTTCTAGCCCAGGGCCGGGGCAGGGCCGGTGGCAGGGTATCAATAAAAAACAACCAACTCAGCATTACATTGCTCAGGGTTTCGTCCATCTCATATTGTTTTTACCTCAGACGAATGACGTAGACCAGGCAAATGAGGCGAGCGAGAGGGTTAAAGGTGTAGGTGTATATAGAGAGAAACATGACATTTCCACAATTTTAATTATTTTGTCAATTTCATCACAAAAATATAAATTTCGGTTCGGGAAATATGTAAACAAACTAGTTATTACTAAATTTAGTTATTTTAATTTAATTTATTTGACAATTACTCACAAATTTAGTTACACTAGTTGTTAAATTACAAAATAATATAAGATATAAATATATAAATGTAGATAGCATTGAAATTTTAAAATGTTTTTAAGTAAATCACCTATGATTACAATAAATAGAATGGAACGAACTACTTGCTTAGTTGTTGCATCAGAGACAACAGATAATTTCAAGACCAGAGCGAATATAACATTTTACCATCTCGTTGCTCTTCAACAGGCAACTTGGTGGTTAAACATGGATTTATTATTTATAAAAAACAACACCCTAAATAATATGTATGTATTAGTTAGTTATTGTAATTAAAACTATGAAATAAAATTAACAGTAGTTACTGCGGAAAACCGCTATATCTAAAAATATATATATGCGGTTGATTGGTTACGGCATCTATCCCCGAATAAATCAGCGGCATATCTGCTATCGTGTCACGTCAGCTGACGGCCAGAGTCAGCGTGCTCGCGTGCGAGTCAGCGCCACAACCGAACTCTAGGACAATAAATAAACTCTTTATCGCCATTTTAATAAATGTGCGCGGAACCAACACGGAATAAACGCGGCGAAGCAATAAAAGCGCTATCTTAAGGAGTTCCTCCGGAGACAGGGGACTTTATGATTGGTCGGGAGTTCGTATGAATACGGCGCAAATAAATAATAACACGAATCAGGACGCGGGGATATTTTTGCGGAAATTGAATCGGAAGGCAATAGGTTGCTATTTGCGTCTTTATGTTGGTAAATGTCTTTAACGAAAGCCTTGTGCCAGTTCTAACTTATTACTGAGCTTAAGATAAGATCTTCTAAAAACACAAAAAGATTTTCCAAAAATATACAGAATGGCATAACTACCTACGCTTAATAATTATTATTACACGTTATCACACAATTTACAAAACGACTTTATGAAAACATTTACAATGTTTATCAGAGTTTCAGGGCTATCACGACAGCGCGTATATCAATTAATAACTCCCATTGACACCTAGAGTCCAATTTACTAAGGCCTCTCTATACATAGTTAGTTGTGTTATTACGAGAGAGGTTTCCGTGCGGCGCTACACAGTGGGCTGAAATAGACTTTCATAAATGTGCTACAACAAACCACATAAATAAAAAAAAATATGAACATTGTGGAACATCGTGCCAAATACTATAGTTTTTTATTTAGGTTAGGTTTTCAGGTTTTTTTTTGTTTTCAGGGATTGTTTTAGGTTTTCAGCTTCAACAAACCACTTAAATTTAAAAATATGAACATTGTGGAACATCATGCCAAATATAGTTTTTTATTTAGGTTAGGTTTTCAGATATTTTTTTTTTGTTTTCAGGGATTGTTTTAGGTTTTCAGGGTTTTTTTTTTAATTGCGGAGATATATGGAAAAAAAATAGTGGTGTATGCGTTGGACCTTACGCATTCAAAGTTCCGTACCTAATTTAGAAATTAGAAATGTAGATGTAAGATGAATATTTAAACTGACGCGCTTACGTAATAGACGTAGTAGAAATTAGGTAAAATGTTAAGAAAATAATCATAATAAAGAGAGCATTTATTTCCTATATTATCTAATAAAAAAAAATAAGAAAATTTGGTTAACAATTTTTGAAAAAAAACTGACGTGGTCCGAACGGTCGGACCACGAGTCCAAATTACATTTTGACTTTATGACTTTGTTATACACTATTTTAAAAATAAAATTTTACTGTACAATTTTCGAATAAATAAATGTGTCCGTGAAAGTCGACGCTTAGCCCACAGTGCGGCGGTCGGTACCCGGGCAGCAGCCGAAGGGGCATGTCCTCTGTGGGTATCATCAAGTAATTTGCTTCGGTAATGGTTCATAAGTGCCTGAAACCGGAGTGCCGACTGTAACGTGGGTTTACGAGCCCAACAGTGGGATTGTTAGCATCACAATTAAAAACAGGAGCTTCAAACACTTCATTGTTTGGTTTTGTTACTTCATAGGTAGTTAACGTGTTGTTATGAACATTTTAAAGATAAATGTGTTCATAGTTTGGTTTTACAATCTACAGAATATAAATATAGATAACAAGATTATTTTGACGTAAGTTTATTATATTTAGAAAAATATTACATCTTTTAAAAAAAAAAAACATTTGTTACGAAAAAATCGTTTGGGGTTACAAAAACGCGCATTTTATTTTATTTTTGCAAAAGTTGTATTATTATCAATGATTACAAAAAATATACACTCGACAACAGAAGATAATTCTAAAAACACATCGCACATAAAACTGGTTAACCCTTTTATGCTGAAGGAGGTTATACAGTAACATAGACTTGAAAAACATCACCCTCCTTGCGCAGTTAAGTAAAAACAACAAAGAATTATTTAGAAACGAATAAATGAGGTGATCTTTAGATTTACGCTCAGTTTGAGCAACCATAAAAATATCTCGAGAAAATAGCTTATCAGTAAAATGGACAAGTTCTCAGAAATATAAGAAAGATCAGCAGACGATGAAATTAGATATAATGAGGCGGCTCCACATTTTTTTTATAGAAGATAGATCTACTATTGACCACCAACTCGCCTGATGTTAAGCGACGGTGTGGCCGAGGATGGAGCTCGTCGATCTAGAAGATATCTACTTATATTCACTCAAGCCTTGAAAATTCCAAGATTCCAAGATTTTCATCGGTGAATATATTAGATTCGGTTCGATAAGTATTATTCTATTATAAATTACTCAGATTATAAGATCACGGAATACTTTAAATATTATTTACGTAAAAGCACAGAAGAAATTAATAGCATTACACACAATCAAATTTCATGTAGAGAGATTATAGTCATTGAGTATGACGTAAAAGCGTGGCAAATCTCAATTCTCAGCAGTTTCGAGGATAAAACCACATCCTTAAAGGCCTTTTAATATCTTTGGCATATCTTGGTGTTGTACTTTATTAATACATAGCGTATATACTTAATACACGCGTTTAACAGCGTTGCCTGACGTGTCGCGTCTGAAGTCGAATCGGGCGAATACCTTACTTGAAGCTTGCCACGCAAAGCCGGGAAAGAACTATCTACGTATAAAACATCATTGAATCCTTAGAATTATTCTGTTCGAAATCACTCACTAAATGCCATCAGCAAAAGCCAATTTACACTCTCTATCGTCAGACTAGCTCCATGGTATACCATATCTCACCGAAATCAGATCAATGGAAGTTTTCCTTATTCTCCCGCATAAATACGCATGAACTTAAATAAAAGCTTGTAATAAATGTAATACATCCATAATTTTCAGGTACTCGTGTTATATTAACAATAGTGCTTTATCTGAAAGGATAATTATTATCTTTACACAGCGTCTCTAATGATTTACACCTACTATTACCTCATTAAGCAAGTAGGGTTCCGCGTTAACACCTTTGAGTAATTAATACAAAGGAATCGCCCCGGGGTCTGTGCACTGCATGTCATTACGCTACCATAATTATGCTGCTTGAGTGTTCTCTGTGTAACTCAAAGCAACGTGATAATTGTTTAATACTAATGAACAAAACAAAAACAAAATAGATAATTAAATGTATATAACATTTTGCATTTAATATTTTGCAAATTATGGTGTATTTTTCCCTCTCGCTTATCTTGTACATACACGGCCTTACCGAAAACGTTACTTAACTTTAAGCATTGCTTAACATATTTTGTCAACTTCTCGCTGCGCTGACATGTTTTTAGAGAACATTTAAGACGATGGTTAAAGTTAAGAAACGTTTTCCGGTAAGGCCCATAGTTAGTAAGTATCGTCAAACAAATCATAGTCACAGTCAGAATCATGGAATATAAATCACATTCAATTTGTAGTTACTTATCTACATTAATATGATATGAAAGTAGTGTTGGTTTTAGTGGAAGCTTCTACAAAGTTGTCATTTTCTTTGTAACGTAAGTAAATCTACATTAGACCAACAAATTGTTCATTGAATAATTCAATAAATTGCTTGTTAGAAAGCTATGATGTGTGTCGAAGACGAAGCATTTAATTTTGTCCACACTTGCGCTAAAAACTAAATAATTTCTCGTTCGATACTAAAATGTCAGCCTGATACCATATTTTCCAAATAATGTTACGTTACAAAGCGATAAAAAAAAAAAACAACAGTCGAGTGTAGGAACCGGCACTTGCATCGAGCGGTTCGCTTCGCTGTACTGACTACTCGTTGTCTCAGTGATTGTTTGACCTATCTACCATTGGTAAAATTTCACAGAACAGATTTTGCTATTTTTTTTTGGAAAATCTCTATTTGTAAGACTTGAAAGTCTTTTTTATACATGAGTTATATATTCATGTATAAAAAAAGACTTTCGAGCCTTACAAATAATAGGGTTTTGAAAAAAAAAATGGAGCATTAAACTCTTCTCCTGTGAAATTTTACCAATGGTAGATAGATCAAACAAGCACTGAAGCAACTTACTGTAACGCGTTTCAGAGCGTTTCGATTAAAACCGATAGTTGAAAGGAGGTTCCGGTTATCTCGCATTGAGCGGCTCTTCTCACAGCACTTACTAAAGCGTCACAAAACCTCTATTTACAAATCAGTCTCCGCTTTAGCTACAATTTAAAATTAGGCTTTAAAATGTCGAATTTGAATTCTAATTTTCGAAGTTACATTTTTACGCGTTCCATGCCAAGAATCATATAAAATGGTGCCCTTATTACTGAATCTAAATTTGAGAAAAACATAGAATGGCACCTCATCTGACCTTTATAATGAGCTTCGTTAAAATGTACACTTTTAATTATAACTCTTTTTGTAAAAAAGACAACCCTTTGACGGGGTTCACGTCATTATCGTTTTCATAATTTTACGGCGGATATCTAAAAAGAAATTTGTAATTTTCTGACTCAGTGAATATTTCTACCGTATCCTGTCGTTCATTTATTATACTTTTTTATTGCGATGTAGTTTCTAGCAACCTCGTTATTTAAACCGAGTTTTAAGCTTTTATTTTTAATAATTCAGTATATAAGTAGCAATAGAGTTTTTTTTAGGATTTTCGTAGTAACTACAAAGAATCATTTTAAATTCGCCATCTGCATTTTCTGTATGTCAACTTACTAGGGCGGAAAAATTGTTTTCTGTATGGCAAATGTGCAATCATTACGACAACATCAAGCAAAAAAAAATTATGCCTAGAGTATGCGTGGAAAAGTGTATTATCCCCTAGGGCGGAAAGTGATTTCAAAATTCGAACGTAGAGCAAACATATTTTCAGTAATAAAATTTTCCAACCTCTTTGTACAATACCTTCATAAAACAAATACAAATAGTTCGATTCAAGGAGGTTGCTACCTTAGCTTAAAAAAAACTAAAATTTATATTTTTTTGAGTTTTCGCGATTGTTACTAATTGAAATTAAACAAATTTCCGCGTATATTTTAGATAATTTTATGACCTGACGTTTCGAACTACATATATACCCACATACATACATACAAACATACATACACTCGGAAAACATAACCTTCCTGGGTTTACGTGGCGAAAAAGACAAGTGTCATCTATTCTTACCTGTGACCACGGACGCTGCAGTGTTCGCAACGTCAGGTCATAAAATTATGTAAAATACATGCGATAAATCCGTTAAAAGTTTCATTTCAATGATTATAAAATCTTTATATCTACCAAGCTGCCAATACATCCGGACATGTGAAAACAATTTTTGCTAGTAAATGCTGACCTCAGCTCGATCAATTGCGTCTTATGTATAATTTCTATCATCCAGCAAATCGAAAACCAATATCACTTTTATTAACCAAACGGTCTACCAAATGCCACAATAACAGTTAAGTATATCACTCCTAAATCCTGTCCAGTTTTCCCAATCTTCCCGTGATAATAGAAATAACCCTGAAATGGGGTAATATCTGATTTCCGTCTTATTACGACAGAGGTTGCCAGTGGGGTAACAATGACATTACGTTCAGGGTTAAACGGATCCTGCACGCACGGCCGGCGACGAGCAGGCGACATCTTGCCAACAAGTGGGCGAAAGAACCCACTCGTGTATGGCGACATAAAGTAGCCGAGAACTCGATCGGCTTTTGTTATTGTAATTTAGACAATATCGAGAGTTATGAGACTTATTGCGAGGTAAATTTGTTTTATTTTAGTCGCATTTCACATTATTATTTATCTGTTTATAGAGTTCAAAATAAAATTTAAATAAATTCTTAAACAACTTATTATATATTTTACTTGTATATTTATTTCATATCATTTTAGGGTTCCGTAGTAAACGTGGAATCCTTATAGTTTCGCCATGTCCGTCTGTGTCTGTATTTCTGTCTGTTTGTTTGTCCGCAACTTTGCTCAAATACTATAAGTACTAGAAAACTGTAATTTGGCATGGATTTGTATATTAGTTATGCCGAGAAATTAGCAGAATAAAATTTAAAAAAAAATGTGGTTCCTCCACTACATGGAGGAACCACATTTTAAAAAAAAAAGTAAAGTGGGAATGTATTATTTTTTTCACATCTACCCCATCATGTGGGATATCTTTGGATAGGTAATCAAAAAATATTGGGGGTGTGTTAAAACCATTTTAAATTTAAAAGGAAAATTATCACGGCTAAATACAACACGGTTTTACAAGTTATATAGATTAGTAAAAAAAAACATCGTGCAAATTTAATTTAAACTCATCATCATCTCAGCCATAAGAAGTCCACTGCTGGACATAGGCCTCCCCTATGGATTTCCAAAAAGACCGATTGGAAGCGGCTTGCATCCAGCGTCTTCCTGCCACTTGTATGAGGTCATCTGCCCATCTCGTGGCTGGTCTTCCTACGCTGCGCTTGCCGGTGCGTGGTCTCCACTCGAGAACCTTTCGGCCCCATCGGCCATCAGTTCTACGTGCTATGTGGCCTGCCCACTGCCACTTCAACTTGCTAATCCTCTGTGCTATATCGGTGACTTTCGTACGTCTACGTATCTCTTTATTTCGTATTCGATCTCGTAGAGTGACTCCGAGCATAGCCCTCTCCATAGCTCGTTGCGTGACCTTGAGCTTCCTTATAAGGCCCATAGTTAGGGACCACGTCTCAGTGCCGTAAGTCATCACTGGTAACACACACTGGTCGTAAACTTTCGACTTGAGGGACTGGGGTATATTGGACGAGAAGACGCTTTTAAGTTTCCCGAACGCTGCCCAGCCGAGTTGGATACGACGATTGACCTCTCTCGCAAAGTTGGACCTGCCTAATCGGACCGTTTGTCCTAGGTAGACATATTCGTCAACAACTTCAAGAGTGGAGTCACCCACAGATATTGGGGTGGGCACTACATGGGCGTTCGACATAACCTTCGTTTTGTCCATGTTCATTTTGAGGCCCACCCGTTGGGAAACTCTATCGAGGTCTTCGAGCATCGTACTGAGGTCCTCCATCGACTCTGCCATGACTACTATATCGTCGGCAAACCGAAGGTGAGTGATGTACTCGCCGTTAATATTGATGCCGAGCCCTTTCCATTCCAGAAGCTTATAGGCATCTTCCAAACCGGCGGTAAACAGTTTCGGAGAGACAACGTCTCCTTGCCTCACGCCTCTCTTTAATGGAATTGCCTCTGAATTCTGGTCTTGTACTCGGACCGACATGGTGGCGTTGTTGTACAAACACTTCAGCACTTCGACATACCGATAGTCAATACGGCATCGTTGGAGGGCCTCAAGCACCGCCCAGGTCTCGATCGAATCAAAGGCTTTCTCATAGTCCACAAACGCTAAGCAAAGGGGCAAGTTATACTCTTCGGTCTTCTGTATCACTTGCCGCAGCGTGTGGATGTGGTCTATGGTACTATAGCCTTTTCGGAAACCGGCTTGTTCGGGAGGCTGGAAGTCATCAAACCTGCGTTCAAGACGATTCGTAATGACCCTCGAAAACAGCTTATAAACATGGCTCAGAAGCGAGATGGGTCTGTAGTTCTTCAGCAAAGTGTTGTCCCCTTTTTTGAAGAACAGCGCCACCACGCTTCTGTTCCATGCTTCTGGCGTTGTACCTTCGAGCACGACGGAATTGAAGAGTCTCTGAAGGACTTTAAGTACCGGTGTTCCACCCGCTTTCAGTAGCTCTGATGTGATTCCATCGTCGCCCGGTGCCTTGTTGTTCTTGAGCTGTTTCAAGGCCATCCTAATCTCGTACAGGCTGATGTCCGGGATATCTTCGGTATAATGTCGAGTCAGTTTGGCTCTTGGATCTTTGCCCAAACTGCTAACAGGTTTTGCGACCGATGTGTATAACTGTCCATAGAATAATTTAAACTAACATAAGTTAACTCGTATGTTCATAGTATCACTATTTTATGTTCACATAAATTACAATTACAATACTACGGAACCCTACTTTGCGCGTGGCACGACACGCACTTGGCCGCTTATTTATAAATTCAGTAATAGTCTAGCGTTTTACAGCCAACTCAGTTAATGTTAAATGTTAAACGACGTTGGAATTCACGATAATAAACCTTTTTTAAGCTTGTAGCTTTTCAGTAGATAAAATAAGTCGTGCACCATAAACGCACACCGAAACCGAATAGGAATTGATAAGCAACCGTTGCTTGTCAATTCCTTTTCCAGATTCATTGGATACTGCATTTACTGCGGTGATTAGCAAATCCAATAATATTAAGTGTGAAAATGTCCTTTAATATTTATATTTATTATTAAAATATTCTTGTTTAAAATACTACCTATAATGGTGTAAAAAATGTATTTAATGTGTGTGCTTAAGACACGATAAAAGTGAAAACTACTTAAAGGTGGCGTTAATAATTCGAAATTATTATTTCGAATACTGAACTGGTGTATTTACGGATAAGGTTAAGGTTAAGGTTTAAGGTTCTCGAGTGGAGACCACGTACCGGCAAGCGCAGCGTAGGAAGACCAGCCACGAGATGGACAGATGACCTCATACAAGTGGCGGGAAGACGCTGGATGCAAGCTGCTTCCAATCGGTCATTTTGGAAATCCATGGGGGAGGCCTATGTCCAGCAGTGGACTTCTTATGGCTGAGGTGATGATGATGATGATATTTACGGATTTCCATTTGCGTACATCGTTGAAGTGACTTCGTGAATTTTGATATCGGTAAATTTTCAGTTAAAATAATAAATATATAGGTACTTACACAATTTTTCGATGCAATTTTCTAACATTGTCGCGTGCTCCTCCATACAAAAAGGAGCACATTGTTTTCTACCTTCAAACATCACCAGTTTTTTTTGTCTGAGAAAAATTATAAAAACCTAAATATACCAGTAACGCATTGACTATCTCTCGCACGTTACATACACGAACGTGACGTCTCATTCAATACCCACAAAATAAAGTGCTCAGCCCGCCTAAAGAAGTTTTCACACAAAAAACCATACAGACCGAATTCATAACCTCCTTCTTTTTGGAAGTCGGTAAAAAAATGGTTGTCTGTAAAGTCTGTTTACGGACGATAATTTTACGTGATAACAATGCGTCACAAGCCGAACGCTTAGGCCGATCGTGCCTCTCTATCGCTTATTCCGCGCTCTCGCTTGCACGCTCGGCTCAGGCGGAACGTGACAATGAGTCATGCTTTTTCATGCGTGCAGCCGGCGTCCATCGATTTATAAGACGTTATCAGGTCAAAAAAGTTTCGTCCCGCTGATAAAATATAACAAAATGGCAATTTGAGACACATTCATCACAACTTTGCAAGCAAGTTTTGTGTACAAGTTTTTCACACAGAATAATTAACTCATTTTCTAAAGTGTGTTACTGTAGCACCAAACTTGAAGATAAACGTTTATTTTTGTGTAAAGTTTCGGATCCAAAGTTCGGGCTAAGAGCGTCGCGCCGACGGAGACAGAATAGAAATATTTATGTAGGATCAAGTTCTGCGCACATGTTGATGTTGCCAGGTTACAACCAAGCTACTGATTTGGTTTCAAGTTGCTTTCATGCGTAAATTCTAAACGTGTCAAACAAATAATTGTCTATATAAATATCATAGTTCATAAGCGGTCAGTACCAAGGATGTTTTATCACAATGGAAGGAGCCACAAACTGCTTGTTCGCTACTCAGCTCTATAAAACGTGTCCGCTCCATTCATTCATACATTCCGTCAAGTTGGCGTCACGTGAAGGTAAATTCTAATGAATTAATTGCTTAAATGTGTGATAATTTAATGCATTGCTTGAAACCACCTAACTAGTGATGTGCTAAAACGTACGTACAAAAATATGTGGATATTTTTATAACCGCTGTCAGAAATATAAGAGACGTCCAAATTTTTAGCAATAAATAGTTGACATGGTATGAAACACCATACAATTAATCTATTGAGGGTATCGAAAAAGTCTTAATCTGTGGTTAGTACCTTCACAATTAATGTGTGTAAGTAATTATGCCCAAAAATTTCACCAGAAAATTTTCCCTTCAATACAGTTCAATTTTTCTCTTCCCTTCTTCTAGAAGGCGGTTTAATAACTGACAAAGATGTGGTGCCACCCCAGACGGACTTAGAGTCCTAATGTTATATTATTTCTACTTTTCTAAATATTGCCTACTATTCTTAGGCTAGGTCTACACTAAAACCTTCAATATTAACCCTCTAATGACGGCTATTATCATGTGACAACAGACTGATGCTACAGTTTACGTGTCAGTTTCAACGTCTACATCTCTTCGTTTATTTACACTGTAATAGCACACTGACTACGGCACAGATTAAAGAAGCCAGATGTTAAGGTTTAGCTTAGAAACATAGATATCGTAAATTACAACAACAATGTCTTGACGGTCAAGTGCAAACCTATCATGTAAACAAGTATAAGTTTAGAAAACTCAAAAACCCCTGACAAAAACAAAACAGCTGAACCGATTTTGATGAAACATAGCTAAGCACATTTTCGATGAAATCTCTTTTAAACAAATACAAACTAGATCAAAATCGATCCATCCGTTTGAGAGCTACGATGACACACACTGACACACAGATACATATACACACACACGTCAAACTTATAACACCCCTGTTTGTGGGTCGGAAGTTAATAAAACTCCTCTCTCTTCTTTGGTCTGCAACACTATAGATTATACAACAGTACTCAGTAAGCGATGTTTAATTCCAGAGTTCCTTGGCTGCAGGTAAACCAGGTAAACACTGTAATTGCGAACGTCGTCGTCAAACGGTTCCGTATGACGGACGAGGCTTGCATTGAACACACTTGGAACTTCACACGGAACCTCATTTTGTCAACAGAATTTTTTATTGTATAGTCGTTTGAAGACTCTAAACATAAGTATTTTTGAAACTGAAATATTAATATTTCATAAATGTATATAAATGTTTTCGGTTAGTACTATATCGAATGAAAACTTGAAAAGGGCTGGACCATTACACAATGCACATTTGCATAAGGTTTACAAAATCCGGAAATTTTTAATATATCTAATAAAATTAAGGATGCATAGAGAGACAATGTAAATGAAAACATAAGCCTTACATTTGTACCTGATGCGATTGAGGTGTATAGAGAACCAATGTAACTTTTTTTTATTATATAAGTACTTTAAACACCTCAGGTTACAGTTTTCTTATTTTTTGAATTGGCAACCAATTCTTTTAATAATTATCAAGAGAAATATTTTTAAATGTGCTTAAACGTGTAAGTTTTTTTTTTGCACGTCTAATTTTTTTTACCATATCCGTTAAAAAAACACTCAAAACATAAATACATAAACATAAATACTTATATTTATGTCTATTATGTGTATGTAATAGGTACTTAAAAAAATTGATTGCAAACAAAATTTTGAAGTTTTTTTAGAAAAAAAAATTACATTAGAATATAACAAGTATAAATTTTGAAAACTCAAAAAACCCCGACAAAAATTGCTGAACTTCTTAATGAAACATCTAAGAAAGAAAACTTATTTCAAACAAAAAAAAACTAGATCGAAATCTGTCCATCCATTTGAGAGCTACGATGCCACAGACAGTCACACAAATACAAAGATACACAGATACACACGTGAAACTAAATGTTTCACCCGTCTTTATGGGTCGGGGGTTAAAAATTAAAGTTAAGATTTGCTGAAACCAATTATTTCTATGACATAATTCTTTATCAGCCTTTTAGTGTACTACTCAATACTTATTTGTACGACTCAGTTACTTATTGGCTGGCCTTGTGGCTCAGTTGGTAGTATGCCTGCCTGCTGTGCTGTAGGTCGTGGGCTTGATCCCCACCCAGGGCAAACATTTGTGTGATGAGCATGGATGTTTGTTCTGTGTCTGGGTGTCTCTATGTATCATATGTATATATTTACAAAAAAAAAAGTATTTATGTATTATATCAGACATCTAGTTCCATAGTACAAGCTTTGCTTAGTTTGGGCTAGATGGTGTTATGTGAAATGTCCATAATTTTTTTTTTTTTTTTTTACGTCCTGTGTTTAGTTTAAGAATCACATAACCATAGCCAAACTGAACCCAAAATGTTAGGAAAAAAAGTTTTAGCGCCGCAAAGTTCCGGATCGACATAAAAGATGATGACCATTACGTAAGCCGCAAACAACGACTCAATTTCATACCCCATATACCAAAAACGTTATCTTCTCTCAGTAGTGAGGCAAGTCCGCAAAAACATTGCCCAAAGCCCGACAATTTGCCTCCAATCAACTCCCCCTCAATCCGCACAGAACTCCGAATTCGCAAATTTCCGGGCAAAAATGATAACCGTTGAAATATTACTCGTATTGTACTTAACAAAGTGACTTTATACCGGTTCAAACCGGTTTACACGGCCCTAGTTTATGGACCATTGGGAGGCATTATCAGATGTGTTGCCAGCATGAAATACGTTTCCAGTTTTATTGTGTCTGTGTTGCGTAAAATGTTTTAGTGCGAAATGACCAGTTTAGTATTTTTATGCAATTAAATGAGGCAAGCATATCGATCGCCTACTAATTTCAACGTTTTTTTTGTAACAATGCAATATACTTATCACTATAATATATATCTTGAAGTCACTCGGAACGCAATAATGCTTGCACACTACTGCTTGACGATCGTGTAACATTTCAAATTAGTAATTGAGTGTCGTGAAGCCAAATAAGTATAATTTCTAGAAAAATAATGTTAAAGCTAAGTTACATAGGCTAAAAGTAGATAGTCTACTAATACTCGATTGGATCTGTACGGAGCAACATGAAAAATTGTATTGAGGAACTAGATCCTTTTATGTGGAGAGCAGCACACAGAAGATGACTGGTAGATACATTTTGAAGGTTGCGAACCGTTGAACTTGCGTTGGACTTAGTAGGCATTTTTTCAAATAATAGACTTTTAGTTAACTTAGGTTTTAATTTAGAGCTTTATTATATCTGAGCCATTTTTCGATTTCAAAGCTTAAATAGTTTGAACCATAGTTGACAAACAATAATAAAATGTTGATATTGGAAATGTTTATGATTTACGAATTATTTATTTATTGACACATATCTCTTGTAATTTATGACTTTTATTCACTAATCTAATAATATTCTTTGGGAGTAGCAAAGTTTATCGTCACGCTTTGTATACATACGTTGCATAATTCACAGAATATTAAACTGCTACTATGATATATGTATGTTATTCCGGAACGTGCATGAAAAATAACGGAATGACATCCTACCAATTAAAATGAAACATGACACTGTATGAATGGTTCAACATTAATAATGTGAAGCGGTAGTTTGTCACGTTATTTATATTCTTAATTCATAGACGAGCGATGCGTTTTACAGTAAAATTTAAGGCGCAGGGTCCTTTCTTTATAAAAATAATTTTATGTACATTATACAAAAGTACATGGGGAATACGGGTTTTTTTTTTGCTATTTGTTCAATATCAATGTCATAACGCAAAAATGTGGGCGTATATTTATGTAAATTCATAGTTATCATAAGATGAAAAATTGGGATTATTGAATATTTTAAAATACTTGTTCACTTTTAATTACATAATTTTTTAAAATAATTATTTTATCGCAAAGAAGGCATCGCGTCGTGTGCAAGCGAAACAGCGTCGTTGCCTACTTTGGACTTTGGGGTTTTAGGGAAAATAAATATCAATATTGATGTATTACTTTACATAATTAGGTAACTTTTTTAAGTACCATATAGTAAGTTAAGTACCATAAGTATATGGTATAATATAGCTAATGACTAGTGCTTATAATATACATGAATATAAATACAATAAAATAATTAATTTTGATATTACACATACTAATTAGTGTTTAAAGACAGCGAAACATGTAGGACTGGTATTGAACCTTGCAAAATCTCCTCAAGCTACTTGTATGTTAGTTTAGAGGATACGAGCATATAATACTCATCTTCGTTGTGCGGGCATCAGGCACAAATAAGAACAGAGACTGTAAATTGTAAATAAATTAACGCATAACGGTATTGTTTGAGTTTAGAATAGTTTCTTCGCGATTTCATCAAATAAATAAATTAACGCATAACGGTATTGTTTGAGTTTAGAATAGTTTCTTCGCGATTTCATCAAATAAATAAATTAACGCATAACGGTATTGTTTGAGTTTAGAATAGTTTCTTCGCGATTTCATCAAATAAATAAATTAACGCATAAAGGTATTGTTTGAGTTTAGAATAGTTTCTTCGCGATTTCATCAAATAAATAAATTAACGCATAACGGTATTATTTGAGTTTAGAATAGTTTCTTCGCGATTTTCTAGTGAATAAATTAACGCATAACGGTATTGTTTGAGTTTAGAATAGTTTCTTCGCGATTTCCTAGTAAATAAATTAACGCATAACGGTATTGTTTGAGTTTAGAATAGTTTTTTCGCGATTTTTAAAAGCTTTTATTCTACTTGCCCTGTTAGTATGGGACAAATCTTGCGTTAAATTAGAACCACTTCCTGTCGTTAGATTAGGTTGAAATTTGGTTTACTTACGTAACTTCAGTGACAATGGAATAATATGGTACCATGAAGCTGGTCTCAAAATGGCGTCGGAAGGTGGCTATCGCAACTCCTAAACTAAACAAGATAAAACCGTCGAGTTTGGACTCGTTTGAATAGTCTTGACAAGCACTCTTTTTAGACTAAAATAAGATATATATATTTTTTTTAAACAAGCTTTTATTTAAATGCTCTAAAACGAAGAAAATAAATTGTATATTGATATAAATAAAAGCTTGTCGCGAGATTTCAAATAACATCGTACCTATCTACTAAGTAATATTTAATTCCAACAAAAGACTTAGACGCGTTCTTATCATTTGCTTAGAATTAAAATTAGTTCGTTCTTTTGAAAAAAAAAATATATGTTTGTGTTCTCGCGACAAGCTTTTATCTATATCAATATGAAATTTATTTTCTTCGTTTTAGAGCATTTAAATAAAAGCTTGTATTAATATAATAAAAAAATATTAATATTTTATTATATACCTTGCCTATATTGACTATGTGATGATTTTCAAAATCACGCACGAACCTTTTCTTCATTATTTTAGTAGATTATTTGAACTGATATTGTTAGATTTTATAAAAAAAAACGGACAAGAGCGAGTCAGACTAGCCCACCGAGGGTTTCGTGCAAACTAGTAGATAAAAAAGGGAAATTATATATTTTTTTATATTTTCCTTCATAAATCGAAAAATATACATCGAAAAAACATTTAAAACCTGTTTTAGCTTGTGCTAATTAAGTTTTTTTATATAATACCCCACATGATACGGTTAAAGCACTTTAAAATTTGGACCCTCCTTCCTTGCATGAAGACCCTATTTTATGTGATTAAATAAAAAATGAACTGTTTTCGGATTTTTTTCTTTATGTGTACTATATTACGATGCTTCTTGCCAAATTTCAAAGTTATAGGTCAACCGGAAGTACCCATAGGTTTTGATTCCCTTGCGAGTGTCGAAATATGCGTTTTGTACGACATATTCGGCTGATTTTATGTGATTAAATAAAAAGTGTACAGTTTTCGGAATTTTCCCTTTATGTGTACTATATGATAATGCTTCTTGCCAAATTGCAAAGTTATAAGTCAACGGGAAGTACCCCATAGGTTTTGATTCCCTTGCGTCTTGACAGACAACAAAGTGATCCTATAAGGATTCCGTTTTTTCCTTTTGAGGTACGGAACCCTAAAAACAATTACAATTACGTAATGGGTTACAGTTGATATTAAACTTTAAGATTTCATAATTAAAGTCTGCTTTTCATTTCATAGTTTTGACGTAATTTTGTGTAATAAAAATAATGCATTATTCTGGTATATTTACGTGTTATATAAATAAATAATAGTGAACATTTTTACTCAGCATTATCTAGCCCCAAACTAAGCAAAGCTTGTACTATGGAAAGCAGATAGCTAATATAATTCTTAGATACTTGTTTTGGTAATACATACTTATGATACATAGAAATACTCAGACACAGAACAAATATTCATGTTTATTACATAAATGTTTGTCCTGGGTGGGATTCGAACCTACGACCTTTTTTACGACGCTTAGGAGCTTATAATTTTGACTTATAATTTTCTTGCAAATTACGAATAAATACATACATCATATCATTATCATATACAAATAACTGAGTTATGAGGCCTATCAAAGCCTATCACAGTATTTTACATCTCTCTACAGTGATGTTATATTCACATATATATTAAAATCTTGTACATTTCTTGATTAATCTGAAGTAGTTTTACTTTTCTTGCGGGGTAAGTACCGCGCATCGCCTCTCGGCCATCTCATCCCGGTTATTCAGTCCTCGCCCCCGGCGCCCCGTATCTTTCTCCGTGGGCACCCCACGATGCGCGGCGTGGCCCTTGCGATAACAGCCGCTCAAATTGATGTTTGAACTGTCATTAATTCCCACCCAGATGTCGCTGCACTCAATTATTTTTGACACATACGACTGTCATTTGTCGTTACAATAATTTATTTGATGGCGAGCGGGTTATTTTTTGATAAATACGATACGATAACGGAACTTATTTCAAAACAATGCATCACATTTTTTATAATAATTGTTCTGAAATTGACGCTTGATATTTGTAGAAAGTATTTTGGGATTCGTCATTCTAACCTTACATAAAACGTTTTTGGTTTATCTGAAAAAAAAATATACTAGAGTAGCACTATTTGCTAACACCGTCTATCTAGCAAAAACTGAATGATCTTTGCTCTTGAACCTTGAACGTTCTGAATACTTTACAGATTTCACTTTTTAGCATAAAAATTTGTTACCGAAACGTAATTTTTTAATATACCCTTTCAATAAAAGAAGTCACAAAATACGATGTCTAAGTTTGAAGATTCAGGGAAAACCTAACTTTTTGTGTGTTTGCGTTATTGAAATCTGTTTTGATAGAAAATTTTATGGACATACATTTTTATAGAAAAATATAAAAATCTGAACGGACAGACAGATGAGCAAAACGAAACTACAAGACATCCTTGGAGTAATTACAGAACCCTCTAAAAGCTTGGCTCATTGAGCTTGATTTTATGACAATTATGTCTTCACCAGAAATCTTAGTACAAATTTTTTGAGAATGATTATTTTGAATTTAATGATATGAATTTTGGGATTGTGAGAATTTTGTAATATTATTAATTTTTCAACTAATTTGTTTCATTTTTTTTAAATTCCAGAACTATAAAAATACTGATTCTTTTGATATCTCTAGATGTAGAATATTTTAGTAGGTTTGCTTTCACTGTAGTTTTCAACTCAAATATCTTTTGCATTTCACTTTTATGCGAAAAACATGCACACAAATATCAAGTGTAACACCAGACAAACCACAAACATAATTGATGCAGTTGGGTATTTTGTTTTAGCACAGATACTTGTTTCATATTCATCGAATAAACGTGTTTTTACTTAAACGAACTAAACAACAGTTTATTTTATTTAAACAAATTTAAAGACAGTTTTAAAATTCCACACCCAACGGGACTTAAATATAAATTTGTAGATACTTAAATGTAATAAAAACACTTCAAAAATGTCGAATATAGACAACAGTTGTTCTAATAATCTTAGCAGAAGCATAAAATCGCAGATAACATCCCAATCTCAGCAATTATCACACGTTCCTTATCCGCTAATCTCCCCACCCGAGCGCGTAGTTATATTTATTCCCATTTACGGAACAAGTCACTCCCGCGTCACATATCTGTATGCATTGCACGAATGTGAATTTCTTTTATCTCTAATAACATTCCGATTCAACTGGTCTCTCCTGGGCTTCCCTAAAGTAATAAACAACCACTAGTGCAGAGACGGGAACCGGGTCCATTCTGATGTGAGGGACGAATTTTACGTTTGTAATACGGTATTCGGTACCGGGCTCTCTCAAAACACCATGAAGTGGCAATATGACAAACCATAAAAAGTTGCATGAATAAAAAGTAAATACCATAAAAGGTATTAACTACCTTTCCCATAAAACTGCTTAAATCGTCAACAGACGTAATTAGATCATAATGATGATGAATATTTCGTAATCCTCAGACATGAATTGTTTAATTTAAGAATAATTTTTAGAAATTGTGATTTAGTTTAATAATTTTTTGATATTGTGATTTTTTTTTATAAAAAAAAAAAAAAAAAAAAAAAAAAATGTGATTTAATTTTTTGATATTGTGATTTAATATTGTGATTTAGTTTAATAATTTTTGGATATTGTGAGATAATTGTAATTGGTGTTTTTCCGTTTTTATCTCAATAAACGAATTTGAATTTGAATGATGATGCCTAAATTAGGCAAAATGCGTACCTAGTGAAAAAAAATATGTCTATGGGAAAACCCAAGAATGTTCTTTTTTAAGCATCTTATGATACATAAAATCATGTGGTCAGATGCAAATAACTCATCATTTACTTCTTAGTCAACGAAACAATTTCTATATTATGCCTTTAATTTCTTCCGATTCTTCAAGAAGGTAGGCACGCGAGCAAATATCGTATTGGCTGCATCAAAGGAAACGCGTCCAATTGCGTTCGAAATACGTCGAATTTGTAGAACAAATATAAATGGTTACGTCGGGGTAGATGGAGGGTAGATAATTACATTTTTTGATCTTCGCCAGGGGTAGTGACGGTAGGGTAGTGACGTTAGAAGGCAGGGACGTCAATTTCTTCTCTCGCGCTGTTTCGATAGTGTCACAGATATGAGTTGTTGGTAAATAATGGTGAACTTCAGTGACTGAAATAATAGTTGCACATGTCAGGGGTGGATGTTTATTGACAACCTAGGGCGGTAGACGTTATCTTACAAGTATAGATATTCATCATAGATAAAATGAATGACCGATGGCGATACTTTTTAACCGACTTCAAAAAAGGAGGAGAAGCTATCAATTTGTAGTGTATATTCTTTTTTATGTATGTACACGATTTTCTCAAGTCCGTCCGTCAAGCGTAAACCAATTTTTGTGTGTTCGTGAATTGGCGTATAAGGAAATCTCCCAAGTTGCTCCCATAATTATTAAAACATTGCTTTAATATTTTTTGAATAATCTCTAAAAAAAACGCAGAGTTCCACTGACTGACACGTTTTCTTTGCAAAAGTGACAAATCTTCAAAGACGAAGCATTTGACATTCAATGACAAATTTCTTTTTTTTTTAACTATAAAATAATATATTTATTTGTTCTGTGATATGGTTATGCTTGTGAACACAAATAAAACAAAAATTATGACTAACGGTTCACAAACCTATAACATTAGAGTTAACATGGAGGGAATAGATTATGTAGAAGAATACTTATACCTCGGACAGTTAATAGCACCAAGTGATACTATGCCAAAGGAAATCGACAGAAGGATAGCCAATACTTGGAAAAGATATTGGTCTCTAAGCGAAATTATGAAAAATCAAGACATGCCAATAAAAGAGAAAAGAAAAGTATACAACATGTGCATTTTGCCATGTTTAACCTATGGATGCCAAACATGGGCATTAACGGAAAAACTAAAAAAGAAAATAAATGTATGCCAAAACGGAGAGAAGTGTAATTGGAGTAAAAAGACGAGATAGGGTAAGATTAGAAAATATTAAAAAAATAACTAAATTTAAAGATGCAGGTAAAATATGTAAGACGTTAAAATGGCAATGGGCAGGACATATGTTAAGAGAGAGGAATGGGAAATGGACAAAAACAATACAAGAATGGTACCCCAGAGATGGGAAAAGGAGAAAAGGGCGACAACCAAAACGATGGGAAGAAGACTTAAAGAGAACTGCTGGTCCAGAATGGATGAGAATTGCGAGAGACAGGGATAAGTGGAAATCTTTAGAGGAGGCCTATGTCGAAGGACAAGCTGGGGATAAAAGTACCGATCCAAAGTAATAATTAAGAATTGTAAACCCAGCAATAAAGGCTTATTTTATTTTATTTTATTTATTATGGTTATGCTTGAACGCCAACTCGCCTATTTTTTTTTTTATTTGTTTGGAATTATAAATGGCTCAACTTTTTTTAGGGTTCCGTAATCAACTGCGAACCCTTGTAGTTTTGCCATGTGCGTCCGTCTATCCGTCCGCGGCTTAGCTCAAAAACTATAAGTACTAGAAAGTTGTAATGTTCTATAGATATACCTACATATTAATTACGCTAACAAAACAGTAGAATAAAATCTTGAAAAACAAAAAAAGTTAATATAACTTTTTTTGTTTTTAAAGATGATCATTTTTAAAGAAGTGCAAATTTAATATTTTGCGAGAGTATTATAATTATTATTACAAAAATGTAACCTATAACACTCAGAAAATAAAGATGCCGTTTAGGCTGTAGAAGGTAATAAGAAACACACATACGCTCGAAAAACATAATCCTTCTCGTGCAGTAGGGTTAGAAGGGTAAAAACTTCAGTAGAGCCACGAATTTTGCGTTCAAAACTATGTATCATAATTTTGCAATTATGACGTATTAATAAACGAGCGTTTTATTGTACACAGATTTTTAGCTAATTACATCACGTTTCAATATGAATTGAAAATTAAAACATTGATTTGTAATAAAATATTGAAAGGTGCCTTGACGAGTAACAAATGAAAAGGCGCATTCCAAAATACGTAATAATTTACGATATATACACTAAATATAGTGTAATAAATCAGGGCACTTTTAAAAGAATTTTATAAGAAAACTACTTATAGTTTGTGTAATATCACATTAAAATTAGCATCAATTGCTTTTTTATAATGAACAATTCCAATAACAATTTCCAATCAAATCAAGTCTTACCCAATAACTTCATGACTTCAGCCTGGCTGATGAGCACGTTGAGATGGCTTGTCACCAACGGCAACGTCAGCCAGACCGCCCACGCGATAGCAAACAGTTTAACCGACATCGCAGACACTTCACTTCACAGTCGTTTCAGTTTCGCCCTCAACTGCCATTGTTCAAGTCGGACAAGTCACATTTTCGACAAACTTCTTTAATTCTTAAAAAGTCATATTGTCCTGTACTGAATCTTATCTACCATTCTCCCTGAATCATCAAAAGGGTAGATAAAAGAGTAGATAAAAATAGAAAAAAAAATATCATGTTAACAAAAAAAAAAGACAACTAAATTTCAAATTAAAATGACACGCAAATCAACTGCAATTCGAAATTCAAGACTATGAATTAATTTCAAAGTAAAAAGATAAAAATTAAATTACAACTTTTATAATCGCAATTCCAAATTCGAAACCTAGAAAAGGAAATCCAAAAGAGAATACGTGTGGTTTTCGTATTTCGCGACGCAGCGGTGCGTGAACGAGGAACGCAGCGTGTGACGCGACGCGAGCCACCGGCAGGAGCGCGTCGCACTGCCGCCGCCTACCGCCGAGCGTGCCGTCACAGCCAACAAGTTGCTCGGCACATGCGCTTTCACCCGCCCGCCTAGCGCTTATAACTTAAACTACTGTTGCTTATTTTAGCAAGAAGGTTGTATATTTTCTCTCTCTACGGAATTTAGTTCTAAATGTGGTGATTATCTATGTGACGTGATTTAGTTAGACATTTTAGTTCAGCATATTTTGTTCTTTTAGACATGAATTTATTATTAATGTTCAAGATAATTAAATCTGAAAATCGCGTGGTTTTGTTCACTTGGATGACACATTTTTACAGTTATCTATAATACCTTTAAACGAGCAATTCTTGTGTATATAAGTATATATGTATATACAGACAGAAAAAAGTCAAAGACAATTTTGCGTTCATAATGTTAGTTAGGATAATATAAGTAGTTATAAATATAACTATAACTCTTTTCTGTTTGTTACCTTTCACAGTCTAACAGTTGAAGTGATCGATATGAAAAACTAAACCTGTACCCTTAGCACAAGTTTGAAGAAACGCGGCGATGAAAGTTTTCGTACGCCTCCATACATTTTTGACTGCCAATTCGAGTTTCTCTTCGTATCCGTAGAGGGCGCTTTAAAAAAAATTACTAAGTGTACTAAGAGTACTGGAGACGGATAAACTTTTCATCATCATCATCATCATCATCACTGTTTTTCATCAGTACACGGGGCGCAGCTAGTTTCTTATATAATAACATAAATAGTGACCAGTGAATGTACATATACTTAGTAAATCAAAGTTTGTTTCTTCACCTTACAATGTACCACGTGCTAAAACCGAAGTTACTTCTTACTTCTCCCCTCTGAGAGCGGCTATAAAGTAGCACAGGCACTGTACAGACTAACTCTATTTCCGCGACAACATCGAGTAGAAAGGAGATAATTTCATTACCAACTCCGTACATAACGCGCTACGGAACCCTCTCAAGAGAAACTCAATTAATGCCCTCCAATGAGAGCCTTTTAAAATTTAAACACAGTTTCGATACGGCGCGGGCGGACACGAATGCATATTTCTAATTCGATTAAATCGCATTTTATTAACTCGTAAGCGACGAGGAATCGAGTTATCGAGGCTAACGGGAGAGCAGCGAATAGAAAGCCTTTCTCATTTATTAGATAATTATATAATTCAAAAGGCTATCAAAGTACTTATACCTAACGGTCACTCACAGTTTTTGTTCTAAGGTACGATACCCATACAAAAGTATTTTGATCAAATATGATCGGAAAGAACAGTGAAAGAACTTTTACAGGGAAGTGAAATTATATTGTATTAGCTTTAATATTTATTTTTTCTTGAACAAATGTGATTTACCACCAATAAAGTCCGATATTAAACCTAACTACAATTACTTTATTGTAAAACTATACTCTTTTGGTAAATATACATTTATATGGAAATTGAACCACCAAAAAATATAGTTAACGCTCTCACAGATTTACTCTTGATTATTTTAAGTTTTTCACGGTCAGGCGAATTAGCGGTCAGGTTTGTGCTTGACCACTAACATGCCTGATCTTAGATGACCGTTGTGGTCTACGATAGAGTAGCTAGCGTAGATTAGCTTAGATTAGCGTAGCTAGCTAGAGTAGATTAGCGCTGTAAACAACGCACATCAAATAATTTTGAATGTCTGATATTTTAATATTAGACACTTCTTTGAATACATTGATAAATTACATGAATCATGTGCTTTGAAAAAAAAATTAAAAAAATAATATTTTCTTTCTTTCTTTCTTTCTTTCTTTCTTTGTAATAATTTTGTTTGCAAATGTGTATATCAAACTAATTTGCTTTTTAAATTCGGAAATATATTTCCCCTTTCTTTCCGGAAATGACTCACTTCGCCGGAAACGGCTTCATACGCCATCTTTAATCCTAATCCGCGATTTTTTCCTTCCAAGCCAAACAAAAACGGCGAACCAATAATACATCAAAACACGGCGAGTTCTAACATTTGGCGTGGAGCTGACGGACTAAGATGGGGGTGTTATGGGCTATATCTTAAAAAAAAGACTTTGTACATTTAATAGACCTGTATCTGAATCAAATAAAATCCTTAATTAAAAAATGTAAATAACATAATTATACTAGCGAAATGTCATGTGTCTTACTATAACTAACTCAAAGTGTCAGATTTTAGAAAAAAAACGCTTTGAATGTTTACCGTGCCTCCTGATTATTAAAACAAAACTAAATATGAATATTATGTATCTATTTGTCTTTATCGTTCATGTCATTAAAATATTTGAAGAATTTGAAAATAATGTTCTCTAAGGTAAAAGGTATCAAGGTTAAAAGGTAAGGTATCAAGGTTAAGGTATTAAGGTTTGAAAATAAGGTTTTCGTAATTGTAACTCATTTAAATGAAACAAATTTAACGGATTTATCGCGTATATAAATAATTAATAATTAATGTCAGCTGGTCATAATTTTATGACCAGCTGACGTTTCGGACACTGCAGTGTCCGTGGTACAGGTGAGACTAGATGACAGTCGTCTTTTTTGTTATGAAAATATTAATTACCTGCTATTTTTAGTTTTTCTTTGCAAGAGTTTCAAATATTCGAAGACGAACATTTGACATTCAATGACAAATCGCATTCTTGACAAAAGAAAATAAGAGCGTGTGAAGAGAAGTCTTTTTAAAAAGTTTACATTCGTGAAGGATTTCGTAAGTTGCATTTGAAGTCGGTTTTTTAAAAAAAATATTTGTTATAAAAATATTAATTACCTATAATACTAAGTTGAAAATATTTTGCAAGACCGTTTTAAGTTCAAAATAAAAATAAGTAATAGTCTTTTCTAACATTTTGAGTTAGCTTTGAGAAAAGTTGTACTTAAATGGTTTAGATAAATTACCTATGTAGCAAAGTCTATCTATCTCTTAAAAACTTAATGTTTATCTTATCTGATGAATAAAAAACATCAAACTTAACTTATGTAGCATAAAGTATGTATTTACGAAAAAAAAGTACCTATATAATTATGTATTCTATCAACCATCTAGTTTCCATAGTACAAGCTTTGCTTAGTTTGGGCTAGATGGCGTTGTGTGAAATGTCCACCAATATTTATTATTATTAAAGTCATATACTTTAGTATACTTGTGCAAAATTACATTATTATTTTATTTTTATTTATAACCATGGGGTCTAAACGGGCTTAGGCAGCCCCGACACGTCACTGCAACCTTTGCAGATCTATTGTGACAAACATAATTACAGTTATCTAGTACTAAGAGTATATAATCAAAGCTGCGGACGGACAGACTGGTATAGCGAAACTATATGGGTTTCTTGAATCTTCAGCTAATAGTAAGCAGCAGCAGAAGAGCCCCTCCCCCTGAATACATCCTCACAAGTCAAGGAATACGCACTAGTATGTAGGTGAGATTAAATAGCAGTGAATGTATAAGTAATGGGTTCGCAGGCCGGCTGTCCCGGCTGCCACTGATGGATGAACTCGCCGCTTCATAAGATACATACTTTGTACTAATCAACTAATCATACCTATTCCGGATTGTTTTTGTTCTTATAATATATTTATTTTGGATATGCTTGTGCTTGGAGCTGCAAGACACTTGGCTAGATGGTATAGCGATAGGAACTCAAAATATATATTTATACTATTTTATATATAATCTCTCAATCTCCTTCTTCGGGTAAAAACAACATTAGTCATGTGTCAACATTAGTCAAAGTTACCCTTGCTTTATGTTACGAAAACATCATGGACCCGTCGCGCTCTCGTCAAACGTTCTAAACGCTCTCTAGCGGAAGAATTCTGAAACACAGACGAGTGTGAAAATAAAGGCTAACTGGCGTTCGCATCAAGCTCGCGTTCAAATACCTTGTCGTTTCCACATTTATAACGCTGTTTCGTCAAAATTAAAATGTAAACTGTTAAGCTGATTATATATTTGTATATATTGGTATAAAATCAAAATCAAGGTATTAAAATCAATATTTACTTTAGACATTTTAATATAACATTTTGACATATAACTTTTTATTGACAACCAAAAATTAGCAAAACTTTTCAACCGTATACTTGAACGTTTTCCTGACAGAACTTGACTCTGTCAAAATGTAATCTCCTTGATGTTTTCTGTACGAAAAAAATTTCATTAAGAGCAAGTTTTCAGCAGAGGTTTTACGGAGTTACTTTAAATAGTCTTTAAGAATACAACCGCTATCTCACTTACACATTTTTAGGGTTTTGTGGTCGACTAGGAACCCATATATTTTCCGCCATGTCATAGCTGCGAGCAAAAGCGAATCTTTAAATTTAGGGATAAATTTAAGAAGTTTCAAGAAGTTAGCCCTAATATCAACATTGTCATTATGTTACTAAAATATAACTTTGTAATTTAATTTAAGCACAATTATTATAAAAACCTATTTAAAGAAAATCATTAGACCGAAATGGTTATCCGCTCATACCCAAGCCAGCTCAAGCGAACGCTCGATTGAGGTTGGAACTTTCCCTGAATCAATTTCAATAATCGTTTATATCCTTAACATTATATGAAGCGATCCCGGACTCGGTCCGGAATATCTTCAGTGGAAACAGACGCATTAACATAAAACCCGGCAAACATATCTCAATATTGTGAGAGGCATCGGCGAATGTTTGCGTAGCGTCGTGGATCATTCACTTAGTAGACACTAGACGTCTTCAATGATTCAATAATAACATTTTGAACATAATTCTCGACATATTCCGTCCATAAAAAAATTGCAACGCATAAGCATTGCCATTCAACGTGGCAATGCGGCCAGCATGCTGGGTACGCTGCCAACTGGTAGTGGGTTTAAGCATTTGGATTATCTTTAGACCTTTATCGGTCTGGGGTGATCGATGTGCTTTTTGTGTAGTAGTTTAGTTAGTTGAGTCTGTATATTGTTGTGTTGTAGTTAATAAAGGCGCGTGCCATTTAAAAAAAAAAAATATGGACATTCGACCATTATGGAACTGTTGTCGAAAATCATAATTTTGAAATATATAATCCCCACTCGGGATAAATATTTATGAGATGAAAATGAATGTTTTTTCTGTCTTTGTATTTAAAAAAAGTATACTCGTAGACTTTCTTTCTGATTCTCATAGTATACAATCTTTACTTAATTGGGGGCTCATTAAATATTTATTTATTTTATATTTTGATTTATTTTTCTATTTTTGTTGCTACTCGTAGTTTATCGGTTTTTTATCGTTTTAATTTCACTGCCCAACTTTGTGACAACACAGATTAATTTAAATCATAAAATTATTAAGTAGTATTGAACTATTATTGGTAAAAAGGACTTACTACCAAAGAATATATAAACTTATTTCTCTTATTACAGTAATAAAAAACAAGGATGTCTATCGAGTGAGTAGTCCATGTCAGTAGCAACCATCCTTTCTCAAAGTAAAGTCCCGACTGTTGGGATAACACTGAACATTGGATCGCTCGCGCATTGGTGTACTCACAAGTGTATTCACACAATCATCACACTAGTAAATCGATGATAATGTTCAAACAACATTATTTTGTGACCTATTTTGTGTGTTTGATTTTTTATTTTCTGTGTGTTTTTGTTACAATAAATTTATGTCTCTGTCTATGTCTATTTCTATGTCAAACGTAACTGATAATTGAACGAATTTATTTGTATGTGAAGTTCTATTATTCTTGTATTACAAAAAATATAGTATGACAATCAGGAAGTAAAGATGAATCGCTCATCAAAATCGATCAAACCGTTTAGGCTGTGACATAGGAGACATAGGAGGTACTAAAGAAACATACATACAGTCATGTAAAATTGTAAACATATAAAATATACAAATAAAAACATATATAATATAAAATAAACATATAAGATAAACGCCTCCTTCTTGCGCAGTCGTTTAAAAAATATAATAAAGTATATAAATGCCTAAAAATTTAATAAAGAGCGTCAAACTCCGGAAAAGAGTACCTGTTTCCCGGAACCGGAACTACTGGGTACATTTTTTTTTATCAGCCCTGTTTGTAAAAACTGTCCCACTGCTGGGAACGGGCCATCTTCTCATTGTGAGAAGGGTTAGGCCATAGTCTGCCATGCTGGCCAAGTGCGGGTTGGCAGACTTCACACATCTTCAAGATCATTGAGAACTCTCAGACATGTAGGTTTCCTCACGATGTTTTCCTTCGCCGTTTGAAGTTGGCGGCAATCAACAATACGCACATAACTTCGAAAAGACAGAGGTGCGCGCCGTGGGATTCGAACCCAGGACCTGCGGATCGCAAGTCAGACGGTCTCCCGACTAGGCTGCCGGAAACTTATTACTAATTATTAACTTATTTTTATTGGTATCCAAATAATGTTATTTTTTATAGAACTTTCCATCTCAAGCCAGATATCGCAACAACATGATATCAAATTTCCGTGAAGCTATTTGTTCGTGGAAGCCTTAAATCTTCCTCCAACCGGATACTTAGACCCGGCTCCTGTATCCGCGATCCCGGAACTCGGTCAAAATCAAAACAAACAGATCGCGGCCGCGGCCCGACCGCCCGCCTGCCGCCCGACCGCTCGACCGCCTGCCGCGGGTCTGGTAATGGATAGCATAGATTGAGATTACGCGGCCTCTTATTTGGCCGACGATAAATTTCACTTAGACATTAGGATAATATAGATGCTACCAATTCCAGATTTATTCATTTTACTCCTTTCCTTTCGGTGATTAATCTGTTCTTTGGTAAATTTTTTTTGGGATCCGTGGCCTGCCGTCTATCCGTATATCGTACCCATTTTACTGAGAGAATGCCATCAATAAATAAACAAAATTTGGCAGTTAGATGAGCTCCATTAACCGCTACGAAATGCCGTAGTAAAATTAAAATAAAACCGGACAAGGCGAGTCAGACTCGCCCACCGAGGGTTCCGTATAAACTAGTAGATAAAAGGGTTTTTTTGTTATTTTTTTTTTTATATTTTCCTTCATAAATCGAAAAATATACATCATAAAAATATTTAAAAACCCGTTTTAGCTTGTGCTAATGAAGCTCTTTTATAAGATACCCCACATGATACGGTTAAAGTACTTAAAAATTTGGACCCTCTTTCCTTGCTTAAAGACCCTATATTTTGTGATTAAATTAAAAATGTCCAGTTTTATGATTTCTTCCTATATGTATACTCTAACACAAAGCTTCTTGCTTAATTTCAGAGTTCTAGGTCAACGGGAAGTACCTCATAGGTTTTGATTCCTCTGTGAGTGTCGAAATCTGCGTTTTTACGACATATTCAGCTGTAACTTTTTTTTACGAAAACTGAGAAATTTTATTTTTCTTTCTGCAGCAAGATACTATGGATCTGAGTATACGGTTTTAATTTCAACTCGATACCTTCACGCGTTCCCGAGATAAAGGTCTTGACACCCGGACGGACGGACAGACGGACAGACGGACAGACAGACGGACAACAAAGTGATCCTATAAGGGTTCCGTTTTTTTCTTTTGAGGTACGGAACCCTAAAAAAAGTGACAAATAAGGGTGACACACCATATGTATTGTGACGTACTCTACGGTTTCCCACTATATATTTATTAAATCCTTTCCTATCCTTGAGAAAGAAACAACCTTACTATCAGTCGTAGGGTTATTTTTCTACGTCATAAATGCGCTAATAAAGATCTACAATTCATTTTAGTACAGTGTTCTAAGTATTTATGCGACATTGAATACTGAGGAAATTGAGGATTTACCGGCCATTTGTACGCAGAAAATTTAGAAACGAGTTTTAATGTTATGGAATCATGTACTCACCGAATCTCCCGGCGGCGGACACTTGGCACTAACTGTCACTTCACTCGGAGTCCTGTGGTATAAATAAAAGAAATTGCTACCGCATCCAAAATTCACATACCTAACCTAATCTAGTACATAAATAAACTCAACATAACGAGTACAATTTCACTTAAGAAGGAAACACAGATTATGTACGTCGAGCTGTTTGATTATTTTCACCCTGAAAGATAACTCACGCGCAATTCCCCCAATGAGTATTATCAAAGGCAAAATAACTAGTATTTAATTTACAAGAACCTCGCCCCATCTGCATTGTTTACGTGAGTTTATGTATGATTTTCAGGTTCCTAATAAATATTGTCTCAATAATTTGTATATGACAATATATTAGGAGGTTTAACTATTAAAGTTAGGTGTAGTAAAACCGCTATCTCCAATTCGTAGATTTCAACAGGAACAAAAATGATTTCTGGTCCGGAAAAGATGTCGTCTTTCATCGTCGCTCAGGATAAGCAGTAAGTAAAAAAAACAAAAATAAATACTGCGTTTCACTCGATATTTGTAGCTTGGCGGAAAACAAAAATAACAATAAATAAATTTCCATTTCAGCGTCGTTCAGCAGTAAGAAAAAATAAATCAACAAAAATACTGCGTTACTCTCCATAATCGTGGTTGGTGGAAAACACAAAAATAAATAAAAATAAATTTTCCATTTTCAGCATCGTTCAGCAGTAAGAAAAAATAAATCAACAAAAATACTGCGTTTCTCTCCATAATCGTGGTCGGTGGAAAACACAAAAATAATTAAAAATAAATTTTCCATTTTCAGCATCGTTCAGCAGTAAGAAAAAATAAATCAACAAAAATACTGCGTTTCTCTCCATAATCGTGGTTGGTGGAAAACAAAAAAAAATAGAAAATAAATTCCACTCAGTCTCAACCTTACTCCTTCCCAATGCGCGTTCTCGTAATTAAATAGGTAGGTAAGTTAAACCTCCAACAGACAATTTTCGTTAGACCTACTTCGCCTTTGTATTCAAGAAATATAACTCACGTTCTGGTTAAGTAGTGTTTATAAATAGTGAGTGTAAATTCAAACAGCCTGAAGTCGAACTAGTGTTCCCCAATATATTAATATACAAAAAACCAAATTTAGTCTCCCTTTCACTGAACAATAAGGTACATAGAATTTAGGAGGTAAGCACTAAGTATACTTAGCTTTAGAACCCTCCTGCAGCTTTTAAACAATCACCCTTCACTATTGTAATGTCCACACACACACAAACACACATCACTATGACTGCACTATTTGTTTTCTTAAAATCTATGTAATAAACTGGCGTTGTACTCGGCGCACGCGTCGGTTAATTCTGTCAGGAAATGGTATGGGCAATGGGCGTTTTTCCCTCCCCGCAGCCAAGCTACCCCTCTCTGACCCTGTCCCATCCCATTGGTCATCTAACATTTATTCCTGCCCCTAATAGGAGTCTCCCGTGCTTTGCTGCACACAAAAAAAAAACAGTGCGATTTTAATAAATTATCCTCAAATTCGACAAGCGTCTCAATAACCATTCCTTTCGACATGTGTTTAAAATAAATCTGTCCCCATCTTGATTGCTATAAGCGTTAGGCAGTTTAACCTTTTTTTTTCTTATCACACGTGGGAACAGCTATTGGCCGTTACATTATGTACATAATAAACAAGGGATGATTTTTTTTCAATCCCACCCTATCGTATGGGGTATCGTTGAATACCCAACTAAACTTTAACCAATAAAACTTTGGTCTCAAAATGAGATAAAAGTTTCATATGTACATATAATCTTTTAATCTTTTGCATTTCTCAACTATTATACGTAGAAATTAAATTAATTAAACGTAGTAGTGATTAAAACTTTTCGAAATATAGCGATAAATGTCCCCCCCAATATTAATTTGGTAATTGTAATAAACTAACGTGGTCAGTTATAATAATTACCGCTGAAGTAATTGAAAACTAGGAAGAATGCAATTTCGACATTTCTAGTTTCATCATGCTTCCACTCGTAATTTAACTTTTTGCAAACTCAACATTTTAGGAATTCAACTTTCTATTCCGAAATGGAATTTAACAGCTATTCTAAAATTTGTTGATAATTATCAACAATACTGCAACAATATTACCAATATTGGTCAATACTTTGGAACAGTAACTATATAATGCTATATTTATATTATTCTATCGTGTCACTCACTTGCCTTTCAGCCTAAACGGCTTGTCCAATTTTGATGTGCGAGGTGTCAATAGATTCGCTTTAGTTTCCAGAGTGCTCTATTTAGTAATAACACTAATACGTACATCACTTATAAAAAAAAAAACGTTTTTTCGTAACCCCCAATAAACTATTTAGGTAAAAAACATGTGATTGTACTAGAATTATTCTAAAGAATGCACATTATAATTACATATAATCTTTTACAGCGATTATTTATTTATTATTACGCGTACTTTCTCACAAAAAACGTACACCCAACAGCGTATCAAGCGTAACGAAATCGTAAGTTAGACTGCAAAACTGCTTTTCTGTAGTCGGGTATTTTGTTTTTCTTTTAATATATGTAATATATTTTGTATACGCAAGTTTTTATGTTTTAGTTTTAAAGGCCACTATCAGTGCCACCTATCCTACTCCGTACATGGTTGCCTGGAAGAGATCGCTTTAAGCGATAAGGCCGCCTATTGAAAGATTATCCATAGTAAGATTGTCTTTTTTAATGTGTTTGTACAATGTGGTCTTTTAATAAAGAGTTATCTATCTATCTAACATACATACTAGTTTTATTCATTTACTGTCAGAAACGCTTATGAAATCTGCACGATTAAAATAAATATATAATAATCCATTCCGCTTCTCACTACACCGCATGTTTATAAGTTTGGAATTTTCATGAGAATTTTCCGGAACAATCAGCATTTCGTGAATAAGTAACATTAAGGCTATAGGAATGAAACCACGTGTGCTTTCATAAATAGGGTTAAAAAAATTAATTAAAATAATCATGTGTGAGTGAGTTAGCACAATAACTCACCGCTTAGCGCGTCATTATAAAGCCGTAAACCTAGAAACCTCTAATCCTTTGGGTTTCTTTGTGGTCCAAGTGATAAACTGATGCAGATATATAGTCACAAAATTTTAGGATGAAGTGGGATGCCTCTCAGATGTTTATTTTTGTAACGATTGAACAACTAAACAATGTCGTTATTTATCAAATATCACAGGATTTATGTAAATTATCACAACGAATTAAACGTAACGCGCAGGCGTAATGTAAACAAACTACAAAAATCATTCTTGAGCATCCGGGTATTTTGTTTTTCTTTTAATATAATTAATAATGGGAAGAAAAGAAAGTTAGAAATAGTAGTATAAAATATGAAGAGAATATTGAATAACGGTTTGAAAACTTTATATTTGCAAATCTGGTACAATGCGTCGAACCGGTTGTAATTAAACACAGTTAAACTACTTTTGTCATTTTGATATTTATATAAACAATATCAAAAAGATAAGAATCATTTGAACATTTTCTATTTCTAAACAGTTACACATAAGCCAGGATCATCAAAATATAGGAAAAATAGGATAGAATAAAAATATAGGAAATATCAAAAATAATTTAAACTTAACTAACTAGTACAATTTTGTCATCGCATAACGTACATAGAATATTTGATTGAACACGCTTTCCGCCTATAACTTGTCCACGCAGCAGGAACAATAGGAAATGGTCGACAGACATGCCACTGGTCACCGTCCCGTGGCATGATGCCTCCACATAAACCAACTGGCGGCTGTCGGCTGTCGCCTGCCGAGGAACTTGCGCAGGTAAGCTTTTATACACTTTTAATTACCGCACGTGTGAAAAACTTAGCATTACCCATGCTCCAAAGATAACATGGTGAGGTTTGTGGTGTGAACGTTAAAGAAAACGTCGTTGCTCTGTTTTATTTCTTAGCCGACTGCGCAAGACTTATACTGCGGTTATAGTTTTCGACTATATATATGTTTGTATGTATGTATGCATGAATCTATCATACCTAAGTATAGAAATAGATCACTACAGCCTAATGATGTACGGGATGTCGATAGATTATTCTTCACTGACAGTGTCATAGACTATTTTTTTTTCTAATAATGAAGTAGATTTCGTTTCTTTCAATTACCTACTTTTATTTATTCGTTTTGCGTGGAACTAAAATTTTTATTTACCAAACTTCACTGGGTAAGTCATTAAATTTTTAACATACTGCACTATTATTGTAATACCTAATTTAAAAAAAAAAACATGCCAGATTCTTTTACATAGTATGAATAATAAGCCTATAAAGTTTTGTTCAAATCTGCCCGGTAGATTAAATTGCGTCGTTGAAACGTTTACCTTTATCTTAAAATTTCAACATAAAATGTCATGACATTTAGAGTTATAGTTTTATACAAAATTCCGTTTATCTCTGTGTCTGTAATAAAATAAAAGCGTTCTTTTGAACCTATTATAAGTAACTATAAACGAACCGCAATATCTCTATTTGAAATTTTGAATTCAGTCTAGTGACTACTAGTAAAATAAAATATAGTTAGAAATTTTATACAAAGCTGCACGAATTTGTGGCTACATTCGCAATAATTAAGCGAAGTTTTTAAAACGTGCCACAATGGCGAAGAGACTGAGTGGCTGGTATAAAAAGCCAATGTCCTGTGTGCAATTAAGTCCTTGTAGGGGTATCGGACGTTGCGCAAGCGTTTGCTTTTTCAAGTCGAGCCCGTCAGTTACCCTGCGCTCACCACACCGAGTGGTACCTAGTCTTAGTCGGTATTCCCACTAGTAATTGTACACTGAAAATAGTTACGGAATAATAACGCAATCAAACCATCTTCGGAATTTTTATTTTTCTTTTAACATAAGTACCCGGCAGGGAAAGAACACTTGAATACGAAGTCATTCGGGGTGCATCCACACGTTAAGTCTAATTAACCCCGAAAGTCCTTATGCCACGTTACTTTATAATACGTTATCAACGATATTATAATTACGTTATTTTATGCTACATTTTTTCGCAGTACTTTGCATTATATCATAGCTAAGTTAGTTTTTTATTTTCAACCAACGTCAAAAAAGAGGAGAAAGAAATTGCGTATTTTGAAGTGGGTTGTTTCAGTTTTTCAAACTAAAATGAATTAATTTTTGATATTTTTGAGTGTTTTACACACTTAAGTATCTACAATCTATAAAAAACATTTCCGGCACTATCAAAAAAAGCCGTTCGTAACCGCCGTGACAATAAATTATTAACTCGATACAGTAAGACAAAACTTTTTAGAAATAGTGTTTTTGGAATAGGCCCATTGATATAAAATAAGATACCACAAAGTATAAGAGACCTTAATACGAGCCTTTTTAAAAAGAAACTCAAAGCTTTATTGACTGCTAAATGCTACTATAAAATAGATGACTTCCTACAGGATAAATTTGATTTCAACAAGAATTAATAATTATTAACTATTGACATTAGAAACTACAAAATTAAATATATTGTAACTAATGAAATTGATGTTGTAACAATGAAATGACTTAATCATGTAAGTGTAAGCTACTTGACTCTCATATTTGTACACCTTATGTGGTAAAAGCATGTTTGACCGATATTAACGCTGTGACATCTGCACCTGTACACATGTTTTGACAAATAAATATATCTTTATCTTTATCTTTACAAATTTATAGACAGTTAAAAAAAACATACATCCGACGAGACTTGAACCCGCATATCCCGATCTGTACTTCAGAGCCTTTATCATTTTGGCCAAGAAGGTGTCACGTGTCAGTCTATGGAACCTGCAAATGGTCCGGCTCAGTAATTGCACGTTTGAAGCGTGTGTTACGGTGGCGATACTAAAGCTTGATTGGTTTAAGCAAAAAAACTTATGTAACATCTCCGTGACCAAAATGGTAAAGGTTCCCAACTATAAATATATGCGGGTTGAAGTCCTATCGGATGTGTGAAATTTTTGAAACGCTATAAATATGATTTATAATAATTATTTTTGAAATAGCAACCGTACAATGATGACCTTTGACCGTCCAATAGCAGAATCACACATCTCGCACGAAACCGAGCTCCATCCTCGGCCACACCATCGCTTAACATCAGGCGAGTTGGTGGTCAATCGTAGATCTATCTTGTATAAAAAAAACATAAAAATCGGTTGTCTGTAAAGTCGGTTTACGGACGATAGTTTAACGTGACAACGTCATAAGAAAACATTGATGAAAACACTTCCCGTTAAAATGAGCGTAACGGGACAACGTTCATCGATATATTAGACGTTGTCACGTCAAAAACTTCGTTTTCCAACTTTCTGTCATACCCATATAGGAACGTCCACCACGTACAGACGAATCGGAAAACTTCGAGAATAGGAAATAAGTGACAAAATTGAAATTCAAACAGTTAAGTCTGCAAGAAAGATTCCCACTTTTAAAGTGCCGTATGCTCAGCGCAGGCACGCAAACACGGCTCAGCGGCGCAGAAAAGTGAAACTATCCGACGAACGGAACCCCCTACGCAAGCTACAAGAGGTTTCACACTTATATTTCTGCGCAAGTGTGGGAAGAAAGGGCACTCGACACAAAGGAATATCTGTTTCATTGGATACCAGTGATATTAGCAATGACATTATTGATACTTTATCAAAGGATATTAGATTGAAAATAGGTACAAGTGTGCCGTTTCTGAATCGGAGCCTGAAGTTTATTCACCCGAACTCTAGTGTCTCTAGTAGATATTATATTTTAATTATTCTGAGTTTTATTACTAAAAAAAATTAGGTACTCTAATATGTTATAAATCAATATTGGAGGGCATTTTCACACAATACCATCTAGCCCCAAACTAATCAAAGCTTGTTGTCCTACTGTGGAAACCCGATGGCTGATAGAATACATATATACTTTTTTTCGTAAATACATACATATGATACATATAATCACCCAGACAGACAAAAAAGAAATGATTGCCCTGGGCGGGGATCGAACCCACGACCTACAGCTCAAAAGGTAAACGTTCTACCACTAACCCATGAGGCCTGTCGAAATTGACATTATGACACTCAAGAAGTAAAGACAAATCTAACGACACCTCGTATATCAAAATGAGTCAAGCTGTTTAGGCCATAACAATAAAATATAACCCTCTCGATATACACTCGAAAAATTTAACCCTTCATATTGTGCAGCCGTGTAAAAACAATCCAGATGTTTTCAAATCCCGATCTCTCACATTTGCACCACACAATAAGACAAGAATCCCGAAGGTTCGTGCAAACATTCCAGCGGATATGTTGTTTGATCGACGAGACATGTTTACCGACAAATGTCGCAGATATTTTTTTCTACGATATTTTTCGGCACTATAGTTTTAATACTTATAGGTAAAACGCGAGCTTTCTCCATAATTTCATGGATAATTTCGATTACAATAGAAATATATTTTTTTTAATTTAGAAATAGATTTGCGCTTGACCGCCAACTCGCCTGATGTTAAGCGACGTTGCGGTCTACGATAGAGCACGCTTACCTAAAAGAAACCAATTCACTCGCGATTTAAAGACACCCAGATTTATTATTCATTTATGATTTATTTATTTACTTCTCAAATCCAAACAATCACTATTGTGAACAACTATTTATATGTACTAAGTAAAAAGTAACGTAATGCACAATCAGAAATCTTCTCAATAATATACTTACCTACCTACTAAGTATGTGAACAATATCTTCTAATATTATTAAAGCGACTGCAACTTTATCTCAATTTGTCTCTTTCCCTCTGTATCTCTGTGTCTTTGTATTACCTTTTGACGACTGAACGGCTGAACCGATTGCTATGAAATTTGCTACAGATATAGTTGAGACCCTGGAGAAAGTCAGTGATATTGATGGTGTCAAAATCTTTGTGTATGTGAAAAAAATTATTTTGTCGCCATCATTATTACTGATTTTCATAGATCATAGGAGGAACCGCTCGGCTCCAGTAATTTATATCTGCCAGTAAGACATAAACTTGTTTCGGCCATACCAAATAGGTATGGGTAAGTGGTTCTTAAAATATTACATTGTATTCATATTAATTTTAATCGTAAAACAATATTATTTACACGTCATCTTAACCTAATATTAAATTCTGACGTAGATCCCTTAGTATCTACAGTAAATAAAATTAATTGGTTGAATTTATAACACAAATGGTTTCTTAGCACAAAAAATAAAAAATAAAAATAGAATTTAAATATGAACTCTAAAATTAAGATAGTAACTATGTCAAGTATTTAATTAATGAAAGAATGTTGAAATATAATTGTATTGCAAAGCCTGTTTATTATCTATTGCCGAGAATGTTTATAGGCGCGGCGTTGTTCTTATTTATGTCGTTTTACAATCTATGTTTTTTTATTGTATGTTTATTGTCATAATACATTCTATGTTGCAGATTGCAGTCAAACGAATCGTCCGCCAAGGTTAACTTTTAGTACATTAGATTGTTTTATTATAGTTTACTCAGAATCTTTTACCTCTCGTAGAGTATTTTAGCACTAGCTCCGGACAATCCAGTGGCCTTGTTTATTCGAACAAAATGTGTGACAGCCGCAGCCTCTTGCCCTACATCCGAGTCTAAATGCGGCCCAGCGCATGGCTTCTTGCCAAATCCGGATGGCACAGCCACGCGACGGAATTCATTTCCCAAATACAGAGCGTTGAAAAATCTGGCCTTAACTGCATTTTATTATAGACTACTTTATAAATACACGTGCCTTACTATTGGATTTTTAACCCGGCATC
Source organism: Lycia hirtaria (assembly GCA_947563715.1). NCBI lineage: Eukaryota > Metazoa > Arthropoda > Insecta > Lepidoptera > Geometridae > Lycia > Lycia hirtaria. Next base: position 4,129,935 of record OX387383.1, read on the forward strand.
GTAGCGGTTGGGTCAAATTGACAAAGAGTGATACATTAGTTATTAGTTTTGCGAAGACGCTGCCTGTTCGTCTCAGATGTCAAGTTATTGTGCTGTAAGTTTTGTATGTAAAAAAATAACAATCGAAAAAATAAATCAGATAATTGTAGCGGTATTTTTGAAAAATGAAATATTTATAATATTACTTTTTATCCAAAAATACGATTTTTTTATTTTAGAGAATGCAAAAGTACTAAAATGCTGCAAAATCTGGATAAACAACTCAATACAAAATGAGTTCGACTTAGGCGTGTGCTTGCTTTGATATTTTTCACCTTTCTAATAAAATTTTGATAAATGTATCACATTTATTTATTTTCTTATCGACCACCAATTCGCCTGATTTTTAGTGGTAGTGTGGTTGAAGATGTGTTTCTGTTTGATTGTGGCATTATTATTCCACAAATCCCCTTAGACATTCCCTTGCGAAGGGGATTTCTGACTTTTATTTAATTTTTTTTCTAGAAATCCCCTATGCAAATGTAATCATTTGAAAAGTGGCAGAGGAAAATTGGACAAAAAGTACAAAAAAAAGTTCAGAAATCCCCTTAACCACATTTTATTTTGGTGCAAATATATTTTAATAAAACACTCCAAAAATTACCTTAAGCATTTAAAATAAAATGTTTTTCCACCTCTCTAACGTCGAGTTAAATTCAACCAAATAAACTGAACCAAATAAATTTAAAATGAAAAAGATAACCCAAATATATTTCAGTGCAGTGCCGATTTCAAGTTTCATTTGTGAGCTGGTTTAGTGAGTTTTATTTGTTTGAATCAGTAAAAATGTTATTGTTCTTCAGCGGTTTATATTTGATCTATTATTTTTTCGTTTAATTTTTCGGTAACATAACTTTTATCGCCTGAAAATGAGTACGTTTTCTATTTTTCATATACTATAGATTATGAGTGGATATTTCTTAACTGACCTGTTTTGAGAGAACTGTTTTTTTTTTTTTATTTGGGTCCACATTATTTCTTTTCTACCGGTGTATTTTCCGACTAATCTTGACGAAACTCGGTATTGGAAAATACCAAATCGCTGTAATTTGATATTTTTTTCGAATCTAACGACATCTCGCACAACAAAATCAGTCAAACTATTTAGGTTAGGTTAGGTTATATAGTAATAGAGATACATCCGAAAAATATTTCGTTTCTTCTTGCGCAGTGGGGTAAAATCTTATTATATGTTTGTCTCGTTTTGGGGAGAATTACATGTTAGTAACATGGATATTTCTGTATCTGCGGTACAAAAATAAATACATAACAAACACAAATTTTCCTCTTGAATTACACGAAAACGTAACAAAAAAAAAATAGAACTTTCTCCGAAATATTATACAGACTCACATAACTTTGCTCCGATGGTGAAAAGTTCGCAGATAGGCAATTTCATCAAGTTTTTGACCCAGCGGAGTGGCCTCGATACGGACAACTTTTAGGATCACTTTTGGTTCGCTAATAAACCTCAGTGGTAATTGGCTTGCAAATTGACCTACAAATTGCTCTTTTACCACTTGATGTACCTTTAGCATCTTAAAAGAATTTTGTACTGAGTTTGAATATTCTCATTTCGTAAATCACGTGTCGACGTTGCTTCTTTTCAACCGACTTAAAAAAAGCAGGAGGTTCCCAATTCGACTGTTTTTTTATAGTGTTTGTTACCTCGTAACTTTCGACTGGGTGAACCGATTTTGATGATTCTTTTTTTTATTTGAAAGCTGGTGCTGTGTGGTCCCATTTCAATTTCGTCCAGTTCTGACAATGGCATCTATGAGCAGTCGGTTGCTTCAGTTTTATAATTATTAAACATAATAACGTTGAGAAAGGTTTCTCAAAAGTATTTGGATTGAGATGAAACTGTATTTTAAGTTCGCTGAGATCAGTTTGAAATAGGTATGTGTAACTTTATCAAAGTATGTATATAAACAAATAAAATATATTTAATGTCACGATTTCTTGTTTTTCATCCAGTAACATTAAAGCCATAATTAAAGTTAAAAAAAAAAAAAAAAAACTTCAAAATACGGAATTTGTGTACTCAGATGATATTTTTCTGCTTATTTTGTTATAAAAACCAAAGTACTGAACTGATTTTGATAAAATATATATGGGACCACCTCTGAATTATGGCCTATGAAACAAAAACAATCATCAGCAATTCGCAATTGGCAGAGTAATTAGCGATCAAACATACAAAAAAACATTCAGTCGAATTGAGAACCTCCTTTGTTTCGGAAGTCGGTTAAAAAGAAAGTGTTATATTTTTAGTAATCTGTGTTGCGTGTTTTCTATTTCTTCATTGTGTCTCATAAATCTTATATCCGTTTTTAGATGTAGTGACAATCGATTTTTTTTATCACTGACCGAATGTCATAAACATTTGATACGAACAAAATCGATATGGCATCATGGTATTTAGGTTTCGCGATTTAAAAAAAAAATCTAATTTTATCGTGTTTTTAATAAACTTCCAAAAAGAAAGAGGTTCAAGTTTTTTGACTTTGACTTTTTTTACGTATGCTACTTCCTAACTCCATTATTAATAAATCGATATCATTTTTTTTAAGGCATCCTTCACATCTGAGAGAAAATGTTATTATTCCCATAGAAATTAAAAGATTGTAATACTAATTCCATAATTCCATGCTTCGAAATCAACTTAGATTAAGATTAACTATCAAATACTTTGAAATATTCTTGTAAGTTAAAAAACAAAGTAGCATATTTTGTGACATTTTACAAAATCATAAATTGGCTATTGAAACGATGACGCCGACGGAACGGAAGCGAAGGGACATATCCCTCCGGAGTTGATGCAATTTGAAACCCATCAATAACAGCGCTTCCTGTGCATCGCAATCACGGTAATGTGATTACGTATAAACAATATCATCTGCGTTTTATTATACACACGGCTGGACTGGTATGCGAGCAAAATGCTTGATGTTCAGAGAACGTGCTTAATTAGGAAAATCAATCAAAAGTTGTAATATTTATTTACTATGAAATATCTAATTCACAGTTTGATCACCAATTAACTTGATAGCGTCGGTGTGGATGTATAGAAAAAATATATGCTGAGTTTTTTAGATTGACGTACTCAATCCTGAGTCATACCGTCACTTAAGAAAGTTGGGATGGAGTTCACCATGGAAGGGGGAGCGCGAAGGGCACATGGTGGTGTTCGGAAAAATACTCGTACAAGACAGACCGACGTTATTAGCATCATGTGCTTAGCTTAGTTGCTAAATACTTAAAGAGATAATTAAGCTCAATAGCAGATATTGCAAGGGGAATATTTGCAACTGGATAGGACGTGTATTGCAGTTCATCTCAAAACTTATTAAAATCCAAGCTCAAGTAATTTTGGAATGTTTTAATGATAGTAGTCACATTTTGGTCGTAGCAATAATAATAACTGAACCGCAGCAGCGTTTGCAATTGGCCATTGCCATTCAGCGTGGTAATTCTGTTAGCATTATGGGCTATTATCTTTTCACCAAGGTCGATGCGGGACGAGTTTTGTATGACAAAATTTTAATTGTAATTTAACTGAATTTATCATATGACTTGTTATTGTGTATAATTATGAAATAAATGATTCACGTTAAGTATTGTAGAATAGATCCATTAACTACGTAACAACAAAAGGATTTTTTAATAGATTTGTTTAAAGGGCCTCTCAGTGTTGACTCCAGCCCCACTTATGTCTTCCAAATATCTGGGCCTGACCCGTGTATGAATTGAAATAATATCTGATACTCATCAGTATCTTCTTATTCTAGTGCACAAAAAACAACAAAACAAGTGTGTGTAAGTACACCATTTTAACTGCCCGTGTGTCACACTCGAAAACAACCCTCGTGCGTTCGTTCTCTATGCACGAGTCGGCTCGACGGTGATCTTGTTTCTAAACGCTGAAGTTGTTTTAAACAATCAACTCAATTTGGAAACTTAAATAAAGATTAATGCCTTTATAATGACGTCATTGTAATTAAGTACTCAATCTTAGTTACGTATGAGGAGTTTCGAAGTTGCTGCAAATAATGAGCAGCTAATGTTTTAGATGCTAATGGAAGTTAAATATATTAATTATTTTAAGTACGTCTGTTTGAAATTCATAACTTCGTTTACTTGGATGATATGACTGTGTTAAAATATACCGAACCGATTTTGATAAAATTTCTATGGGACCAATCTGAAAGTACCTAATTCCTTTCAAATAAAAATTAAATCCAAATTAGTTCTTAAATGACAGAGTTATCTCTATCAGATAAAAAAATAATTATCAAAATCGATTAATGTTTAGGGGTAGAAAAACAACACGCACGACAGCAGTTATTTTAACCTCCTTTTCTTTCTGACGTTGTCAAAAAGTGTTTTTGAATTCAAACTACAATAAAATACTACAAACACACCAAGATTGCAACAAAACTTTATTTAAGCTTACTTATCCAATAATAATTAATTATATCTTACATAATACCAACATTCATAGCAGCTTAAAAATTTACTCGCCTGTTTTTCAGTAAGTTTGTTTTTAAGTATTAAGGTGGAGTTGTATTTCGTATGTGGTCGGCGCATATTATCGGCGGTGTTTGAACTGAGTCCACCCCTTCAGGCGTGATGGGAGATGATTGATTTCTGTTTGTACACGGCGGAGGCGCGCCGCGGCGCGGGCGGGACGGCGGCGCGGCGCGGGCGGGGACGTCGACCAATATTATATCTTATTGTTAATCGGGATAGGATTGTAAGACGCAACGCACGCTTGAGAGATTTCATTATGTTGGGGCGAATGTGACAGGCATTTTTAAAAACTTTTGTTTCTTCACTCCTTTGCACTTTTTACTGATATAATAAAACTAAAGGAATTTTAAATTTGAAAACAGTAATATTAAATAAGACCGGTGTAATTATGAAAGTGTTAGTGATATAAATAATACAAAATAAAATTAAGTACTCATATGGTATTTGCATAAAAAACGACTTATCAACATATTTGACCAAATTAATTTGGTGCATACATACATAAAATCACGCCTATTTTCCCTTCCGGGGTAGGCTAAGGCCATTTGACGCCACATTTGACCGTGATTAGAGGGTTAAATAAAAAGGACTGAGGATCAGAGAGTTAGAGAGAGAGAAAGAGACAACAACGATGCAAATGCAATTCTTTGCGTTTGAATATTTATCGGACTACGAGCGATATTGGAAGAATTGCCTTAAAAAAGTTAGAAATCCCATAAACGAAATAAATAATAAATTAGACAGATATAGATACGAGTATCTCTTTATAAGATATAGACATGCCTAAATAAATTGAGTTGTGCAAATCCAAACATCGCGCTACAAAAGTGGCGAGTGTGCGCTTAACCTTATTTTCGTATTGTAATCGTGAATTCGTATTATTGTTGACTCAGACGTTTTCGTTTGCGTTTCGGCTCCGTTGTTAATTATTGTAAACGTTTTACGTTATTGTTATATGTTGTGATTAAAATTTGTGCTCAGTGAGAGGAAGTCGAGCGGAAAGTCGGCGGAAACTGTTAGTTTGTTTTACTTGATTTCTTGTTTACCTGTTCGAGCAATCTGTTTTATAGCTGCTTAGTCACCGTCTTACTTATAAACGCTGAATGAGCTAATTTTAGTTAAACAGTGTTTTGTTCCGTTTTCGCGCGTGACAGTTCCTGTCTTACAGAACATGACAAGTCCATATTCAGTGAATAAGATTTTAACATGCGTTTATAAGTGAGACGGTTAGCTGGTGCTTGTTTATGTGGAATCTCTATTGTAATGTTGGAAGATTTGCTGAATGCTTTTAAAGTTAGTTTTATGTAATTGCGTTATTTAAGTAGATCAAGTACAAACTCACTGTAGTTTTTAGGTACCTTATAAGAAAATTTATGATGTAAATTTTGTGTTGTTATATAAATAAATTTATTAAGAAATAATTATAGTTATAGTTAAAAACTAAAAAAAAACGACTTCAAAATGGGCAATTCTTTTACTTGGATGTCATTTTTTCAGTTATTTTGTTATAAAAACAAAAATACTAAACCGATTTTGATAAAATTGATATGAAACCACCTGTAAGGTATTACCTACTAAACAAAAAAAAACATCAAAATCAATTCAGAATTGGCGGAGTAATCGCTGAACAAACACCCAGAAAAATACAGTCGAATTGAGAACCTCCTTTGTTTTGGAAGTCTGTTAAAAATTAGGCAATAGACAGAAATATTGCTGTTAATCACTCACAATGCTACAATTACTTTATACATAATGTATAAAGTGACTTTAGTGGCTTAGACTTATGATTTAAGACTTATGCAGCTTTGATTTACAACTGAATTTAAGAGTAGACCTTCTGGGAAATTGTCATTTTGACATTTCATTGTTTTGCCGCTGCTAAAACCTGCACGACAGAACGAGAGGCAGGTCTGTCTGTAAGTTAATAAAAGATCGGTTACTTAGCACCTGTGCAATCGACTTGCGCTCTATTGCGTCATAGAAAGAGTCATTATTTAATTTAATGTATTTGGATTTTTGGTTTTTGGTTTTCTGTATCTGAATAATTATGTTCGGATATAGAAAACTGACTGCGCAAAAAATTTTTACGACTCTCGGAAAAATAAGAAAATGCGCTTTTTGTAGATTCTGACGAATTTTTTCGTAATAAATAAGTGATTTTATTAGAATTAACCTTTACAACAATTTTACGTATACTTTCGTACAAAAAACGTACACTCAACAATGTATCATAACGAAATCTTAAGTAAGACTGCAAAAACCACTTTTGTGCAGTCGGGTAATTTGTTTTTCTTTTAATATATATACTTGTTCTATTATAACACTGTTACATAGTTTAGAACTAAAAACTTTCAGTATAATAATCTCCATACGAAATTCTTAGAAAGTTATTTCGAATTCAAGTAAAGCACTTTCCAGATAGTCCGCACTCCAGCGTAAAGCGATGCACCAATTTTGCAAATATTTCCATAAAATAATTAAACAACATACTCGCAGAGTTCCTTCACGCGAGATGGAAGAACTCTCCAACTTAGACGGCTAAGAAATTATAAGTAGTTTATAAGTTCGAGACCTAACTTGTTACTTAGTTACTACTTACTGAATTTATGAGGAATTTGTACAACTAACTACGGAATACTTAGCTGTACAAATTCTGTACAAATAAGGTTGAGCTCTAATTTTTTGATACATAAATCGATGTTAAATATGATAAGGTGTTTTTTTTTTTGGTTATCTACTGAACACGACTATGAATATGTATCAAATACGATAGAATACTTATTACATTTTATTGTTTTTAACACGCTTTTATTTATTAGGTCGACCTGTATGTAATGAAATCTAAGGTAACTAATTTAACCATCTTCCAAGGATCGTAGCGTCATGAAAATTGGCAGCTGTATGTAGTTCTGATGACAATACAATAATATGGTACTGTCGAACTGATCTGATGATGGAGCCGGAGGTCGACCTGTATGTAATGAAATCTAAGGTAACTAATTTAACCATCTTCCAAGGATCGTAGCGTCATGAAAATTGGCAGCTGTATGTAGTTCTGATGACAATACAATAATATGGTACTGTCGAACTGATCTGATGATGGAGCCGGAGGTCGACCTGTATGTAATGAAATCTAAGGTAACTAACATAACCATCTTCCAAGGATCGTAGCGTCATGAAAATTGGCAGCTGAATGTAGTTCTGATGACAATACAATAATATGGTACTGTCGAACTGATCTGATGATGGAGCCGGAGGTCGACCTGTATGTAATGAAATCTAAGGTAACTAATTTAACCATCTTCCAAGGATCGTAGCGTCATGAAAATTGGCAGCTGTATGTAGTTCTGATGACAATACAATAATATGGTACTGTCGAACTGAACTGATGATGGAGCCGGAGGTCGACCTGTATGTAATGAAATCTAAGGTAACTAATTTAACCATCTTCCAAGGATCGTAGCGTCATGAAAATTGGCAGCTGTATGTAGTTCTGATGACCATACAATAATATGGTACTGTCGAACTGATTTGATGATGGAGCCGGAGGTCGACCTGTATGTAATGAAATCTAAGGTAACTAATTTAACCATCTTCCAAGGATCGTAGCGTCATGAAAATTGGCAGCTGTATGTAGTTCTGATGACAATACAATAATATGGTACTGTCGAACTGATCTGATGATGGAGCCGGAGGTCGACCTGTATGTAATGAAATCTAAGGTAACTAATTTGACCATCTTCCAAGGATCGTAGCGTCATGAAAATTGGCAGCTGTATGTAGTTCTGATGACAATACAATAATATGGTACTGTCGAACTGATCTGATGATGGAGCCGGAGGTCGACCTGTATGTAATGAAATCTAAGGTAACTAACATAACCATCGTCCAAGGATCGTAGCGTCATGAAAATTGGCAGCTGTATGTAGTTTTGATGACAATACAATAATATGGTACTGTCGAACTGATCTGATGATGGAGCCGCAGGTCGACCTGTATGTAATGAAATCTAAGGTAACTAATTTAACCATCTTCCAAGGATCGTAGCGTCATGAAAATTGGCAGCTGTGTGTAGTTCTGATGACAATACAATAATATGGTACTGTCGAACTGATCTGATGACGGAGCCGGAGGTCGACCTGTATGTAATGAAATCTAAGGTAACTAATTTAACCATCTTCCAAGGATCGTAGCGTCATGAAAATTGGCAGCTGTATGTAGTTCTGATGACAATACAATAATATGGTACTGTCGAACTGATCTGATGATGGAGCCGGAGGTCGACCTGTATGTAATGAAATCTAAGGTAACTAACATAACCATCGTCCAAGGATCGTAGCGTCATGAAAATTGGCAGCTGTATGTAGTTTTGATGACAATACAATAATATGGTACTGTCAAACTGATCTGATGATGGAGCCGGAGGTCGACCTGTATGTAATGAAATCTAAGGTAACTAATTTAACCATCTTCCAAGGATCGTAGCGTTATAAAAATTGGCAGCTGTGTGTAGTTCTGATGACAATACATTAGTATGGTACTGTCGAACTGATCTGATGACGGAGCCGGAGGTCGACCTGTATGTAATGAAATCTAAGGTAACTAACATAACCATCGTCCAAGGATCGTAGCTTCATGAAAATTGGCAGCTGTATGTAGTTTTGATGACAATACAATAATATGGTACTGTCGAACTGATCTGATGATGGAGCCGGAGGTCGACCTGTATGTAATGAAATCTAAGGTAACTAATTTAACCATCTTCCAAGGATCTTAGCGTTATAAAAATTGGCAGCTGTGTGTAGTTCTGATGACAATACAATAATATGGTACTGTCGAACTGATCTGATGACGGAGCCGGAGGTCGACCTGTATGTAATGAAATCTAAGGTAACTAATTTTACCATCTTCCAAGGATCGTAGCGTCATGAAAATTGGCAGCTGTATGTAGTTCTGATGACAATACAATAATATGGTACTGTCGAACTGATCTGATGATGGAGCCGGAAGATATGAACTAGAACTTCATGATGGAACATCTTATTATAACTGTGTTTGGATTTGTTAGAAAAGTCTTGTAATGAACTTTGACCACGATTAGGTTTATGACAATACAATAATTTGGAGCGTTTTTTTTTAGTTTTTTAAACTGTAATTTATGTACTTTTTAGAGCGTGATTTTTCAGTAGTGGGGTTTTAGTTCTTGAACTTATTTTTTATCGAATAAAATAAACACGTGCCTCTAGAAGTCTCGAGCACTTTAGTGGCAGTTATAACTCATAACAAATAAATACTCACGTAAATTTTAATAAAGCATTAACCAATGTTGTTAGCAGCGGTAACCACATGTTCTGTTTTGTTGTTTATGTCCGACACAGACCCTATGCGGTTTATTTTCACACACAGCTCTATAAAATATACGAGGTAAAATTCTAATTATTTATATGTGTATTTTAATAGGAACTCACTCACAAACAATACGCAAAACTGTTTCGGGACTCTTTAAAACTTTTTTATTATTTACACTTGTCCCGGTGTCTGTGTTTCATCTTGCAAGTTAAAGACACACTTTCCGGTTTCCGATTGAGCTGAAATTTTTCATATATACGTAGATACTTAAATTGAATGATAATGCAATATTATTATGAGTTGCAGATGATCTGGTGGTGGACCCGGAGGGTCACCAAAGAAACTCTGTAATAAACTTATTTACATAAAGTTATCTTCTAGATGGAACGACTTGGTCTATGGTGCTAGGTTATTTTCTTGATATTGGTATAGTGCGGCTAGCACATTTGCCATTTGTCGAGCTTACTATTTAATTTGATTGATATTGTCATATTAACATCAAGTTACTTTTTATTCAAAAATAAACATGCGCTTGACCATCAACTCGCCTGGTGTGCAGTGACCTTTTCGGTCTACAATGGAGCGCGATTGCCTAGCAAAAACTCTCTCTCTTGACATCATGAAAAAAAATTTTTTGCTGGTTTTAAAGATCAAATTATATAAATTATCGACTGTGCGCCAATTTAAATATATCGCAATATCTAATACATACTTGGTAGAAGACCCATAAAGTTGGAGACGTGGTAATGCAACATTTAAGCGATTTAAGCCAAAGGATTTTACGGCCGATAGATTTCAGATATCCACGCCTCCGGCAGCTTGCTGATGCTCTTATTACATATCATATAAATAGAGATAGCAATAGACAGACGTATTAGTATCAAATCTGAACCAATAAAGTAACTAAAATCAATAATAGGTATAAAAAAATAATGAAATTCTCATAGAATTTTATTTTAGTTCCTTTTTAGGCTTCCATTCGTGGGGTTAAGGTGTCTGTTTGTCCTTCAATTAACGACTATATCTCTCAAAAATGGCAAGGTTGTAGGATTTACTTTGATGTTAATCAACAAATACTACAAACTAGAGACAACTTTCGTAAATAATTTATGAAAAAATGGGATATTATTTTGAGAGCTTGAGAGCTTTGTTTCGTCAAAATCGGTACAACCATTTTTTTATATAAGGGGTCTTTGACTTTCTTAAGTTTGTACAGTTATTGTTACTATTGATCAATACATTTCACACTCAGTTTCCATTGTTTTGATAAGAATTTAGAATTTTTACCTGCGTTTTAAATTGACGTTATATATAAAGCAATTGATTCAAATTTACTCTAGACATTAGTTTATAGTTTAAAATATATATATATATTGTGATAAATTAATCAATTGATTACCAAAAACACACATCAAGGCAACAAAATAGCCATAAGAGATAAATGCATACGTAATAAGAGAGGTGTCGTCGATGCGGACAGCGCGGACTGTTAGAGCGAAATTGCGAAACCGCGAACGGCGGCGGGCTTGCAACATTCGCCAAAACGCTACACTCTCGCCACGCCACACTCTCGCCACGCCACACTCTCGCCACACCACACTCTCGCCACCGGCCAGTCCCTCGTGCCAATATTGCGTATATTGCTACTAGCTTCATAGAAATAGCTTTATACTGACGAAAATCGGTCACGGCAAAGAATATTAAGTGTAAAATTCGAAAAATGGATAGGATTTAAAAAAAGAAAACAACAAAATACTCTACTGTATAATAGCGATTTTTGTAGCGTGACCATTATGTTTGATATGATTTTGGGTGTACATTTTAACGAGAAAGCAGCTGTATTATAATTTGTTTATAGGGGACAAAAATGGATTTTGCAATTTATAGTCTTCCCACAGTTATATAACCATAATTTACCAACAAAAAATGCAGCCTTAATACACTTGAGAAGTAAAGACGAATCTATATACATAGAAAATCAAAATAGGTCGTCATTTGGTCAGTAGAAAATACACACATACATAAATACATACAAACCAACTTTACTTACGCTCAAAAGACCTTTATTACCCTTCTTGTCGTAATCGGGTGAAAAAGCACTGTGGGTAGTTCATACCATACATACTGTTATGGCATTCTGTGGCCACGAAATTAAAGCTCTCTCAATCTCAGTTTACGATAGCAACACCACGAAAGGAAAATCACTCATGTCAGCCAGTAGATATTGGAAAACTATTAATTTTATAATAGCACGTGACATATTTTACGATATTTTTATGTTACCAACTAGACATAACATTTTTATGTCGTAACAGCTTATCCAAGTCAAAATTCTTGAAAGGCTATTAAATATTTTGGTTAAAATTTGTCGTTTACACAGAAACTGATAAAGGTAATTACAGCAGAGGTCAGAACGCTTGCAACTTTGTGCTTGTGCTTGATAAGCCGAAGAGTTAAATAGTTTTAGTTTTTTATTAGGAAAATGACCTTCACGGCTTTTCTGGCATTATAACTATCACATTTTTTTATATTTTATCACAAACCTGTTCAAGTCTGTCGCCATCGCAGACTATGAAGCTTTTTAATGATGCTTGCTTGTCTCGTGTCAACTCCTGGCTCATTTTTACGGCTATTAAGACAAGAATATCTTTTACACGCTTTTTTCGTCGAAAGCAATTATGAAAGGAAAAATTAAGGTGTATTTTACAGGGAAAGTGATTTCGCTTGAAAAGAGGGTAGGAAGGGGTCGCGTCGTGCACCCTTCGTCTAGAGGGATGATGCAAAAAGTAAGCATTGCCTTACAGTGGCGTGATGTTATTGTGGATATGACATGAAAGGCGTGAGAGTGGTGGATAAACATTCATATATACTATTATAAATTATACTAAAACTAATTAATAACATTTTTGAAAAGCTGAGTGATTGGGGATTATTTAAAATATCCATAGGCAACAAAGCTTATAAATGGATATTTCAAACAATCTCCAGTTTCAGGCAGATTGCCCAAAATGCTGGCGGCATTTCCTCTCTGAATGGCAATGCTTATTTTTTGTCCAAAGTAAAGGCCAGCATTTTGGGCGTGAGAGTTAAGTAATGTGTTTAATTTTTGTGTACTTATCAGCGAAATTGCTTCATGATGATGATGAGATGATGATCTCAGCCATAAGAAGTCCACTGCTGGCCTCCCCCATGGATTTCCAAAGGGACCTATTGGAAGCGGCTTGCATCCAGCGTCTTCCTAGCTCCTGCTACTTGAATCAATTGAAAAATAAAACCGAATTAAGTGAAAACTTCATCAAGGCGACGTCAATACTACATAGCAGTATAACGGTGACACGTTGACTATATCCCTCTCGCTTTCTTAGTCGACTCGAGTCGACTTTATCCATTATTTATTACATAGCCCAACGTGACGGCTTCGTCTCGTTCAATTCACTTAAAATAAAATGCTCAGGAAGCAAAGAAGTTTTCGTTTAAAAAATCTCGTGTAGCTTATCCACAATGTTCGTACCAATGTTGGTATAATGCGGGTAGAATGACAGTTTGATTCACTTACCTCGTGTTAGAGTATGAACGCCCCATCACCGTCGCAGGGGTCGCTGAGACATCGCGCGCCTGTTTTCGCAACAGATGTATTTTTTGCCACACTTTTGAACTCGACTACAATTTATGAGTAGTTGGTCTGCTCTGTAAAATTTAATGATCACCTTTAATTTTTTTATATTTATTAAAAAAAAAAAAAAACTATTTTTATTCGACTGCACAAAAACGTTTTTGATGTGTGTATATTTGTAAGTTTATGCCGAGAATTAATACGTTTTTTGAAATTCATTATTTGTCGTTTTTCTTTTTGTGAATAGATCTTGTCGCCGTCTCTGTTTCTTGACTACAATCTTGGAATTTTCAAGGCTAGAGTGAATAGATATCTTCTAGATCGACGAGCTCCATCCTCGGCCACACCATCGCTTAACATCAGGCGAGTTGGTGGTCAATCGTAGATCTATCTTGCGTAAAAAACCCTCATATATAAAATAATAATTGTACTAAAACGTATCGTGACTGATACTATACATAGTATTTTTTTACAAAAAGGCAAGTCATATTTGAACTACAACGTCTTAGATGTTTTACATAATTATTGCTAAAATTCAAAAAATTCTGATCATAACATGCTTAAAATATTTTGTATTGAAAGTTAATTGTTTATTGAAGCATAGTTTATAATGGGTAATCAGGAATTTGTAGTTGTAATACTTACAGAATGCAGGGGAACGGGTACATTTTTCCCTGTTTGACGGTCCATATCTCACATACAACACATCTGTACCAGTATTCACAATCTATCGGACTCTGATTCAATTCGTAATCTACTGGACATTGTAACGTCACGCTACATCTCCCTCTTTATTATTTACATTCAGAATGACAAAGATGAATATACGGATTCCGAATCAAATCCTAATCAATGGATTTTAAATACTCGGGACAAAAAATTTATGTATGGAACCTTATTTGTATTATATGAGAATTTTTATTTTAACAATTACTTTATAGGAATGTTAAACTTATTAGTTACCCCTCGTTTTGCGTTAATGTCGAAATTAAATAGATAAAAGAAGTTAATTTGCCAAGTGCAAAAGAGACGGGTCTGGTTGTATCGGTCAGGCTGATATCGCGCTCCCCACTCCCGGCCGCTATCCCACTACTGCCCGATACGGGGACTTTTGGCTGCTGGGTTTCCCCCCTGGCCCGGTTCGCCCCTCCTTAGTTAACCTGCACCTGCCAGACTCCTCCGGGAGGTCCATATTAATACCAGGCTTAGTGTGGACGTCCAGTCAACATGGGACGCGCAGCACCAGTGACCCCCGACCTCAAACCATCCTCCGGCCCCGACCTCCGAGTAGCCGGATTACAGGAGATGCCACGCTCCCAGTCGAAGGCAATGACGAAATTGTCGTACACAAGAAGAAACAGACGTGGGTTCAAATCTCTCCGAAGTTTTGTCTTTTTTTGCTAAAAAATATATTGGTTCTGAACAAATGGTTTACTTTATTTCTGTGTTTTCTAAGGTTTTCGCGATTATTAAATTTTTTAACGAATTTATCGCGTATGTTTTACATAATTTTATAATCTGAAAATTTTTTGTCGTGTTGTTTTTGTTGTGTTGGTTTGGTGTTGTTTTTGTTGTGTTGGTTCGTTTAGTTCTGTCGTTGAAAAACCTGAAGTCTAATCATTTTATTAGTTACTAAAAATAGTTTTAGTGCGTAGTCTTAAAGTGATAATCTTTGTGATAGTCAGTATCTCCTTCCGTCTCCTGCCAGCAAAACGGGTAGCTTTAGATATCTGAAAAAAAAACATCGTAATACCTAGCATAATTATTATTATGCCTATCGTGAAATAAAAAAAACTGTCGTAGATAATTAGGATTTACAAGTTAACGAGTACTTATTAGTGAGAGTGATCAACTTAACAAACGTACTTAAATAAGTAATAAATTAAACTTAAATTAAATTATAAAAAAATATATAACCTTACTGCATTGTCTTACTTAAAGGTAACTGAGAAGCAAAAAAGCAAGCTATCTATACCATAAAATACAAACTCAAAAAACACTTAAATATGTAGGGCTGGCGGGGGCAAACTAAATTAATTATAATTTTCTAGAATAAATAATGCCCTTGAATTGAGAACCAAACGAATTTACCAAAAATGAACGAAAAACCTGATGAATGATGGATTCATCGATTTCATTACGTGCGAAGTCGTGGGTACAGCTAGTTAACAATATTAGCGTGATAACCGAAGGATGTACAAGTAGTGATAGATGTGAGGCTGGTCAAGAGGTGGTCAGTGATGGATGGTGGTCCAGCAGAGTGATGCAGTCACCCCCCGCCTCCCTCTCGACGGGCCCTAACAGGCGCGACCTCTGCCCCCAAGATCTTCCGTCAGGACACGCGTCACCTTACTGAGGGAATCTAATCATGCCAATAACACTCACAGGCTATTGAACTTGATGATAACGTAAAAGGCTTATGTTTATGTTAAAGATGGCAGCAACATGAATTTACGTATAAGAATGTTTTAACAAGCGTTTCTAAGTTAAAGGGTGTTTAAGTTAAAGTTTATGCATACTAATATAATCCAATCCAAGAAATTTGGAATAGTTTATAACCTGAAAAAACAACCTATTTTATTCTCTCGAAGAAACAACATTTAAAATCGTGTAGCGTAATTCAGCTTCTGGATTTATTAAATAAAGTAATACTTTATTATCTAATTTAATACCTTTAAATGAGCAATTTTTGTATATATATATTCTGGATCTCGGAAACGGCTCCAACGATTTTCATGAAATTTTGTATGGGGTTTTGGGGGCGATAAATCGATCTAGCTAGGTTGCATTTTAAGAAAACGTCGTTTTATCTGTGTTTTCAGGGAATGAAAAACTGCTACAATATAATTTAGAATACGAAGGTAAGTTTGCTACCATTTACAAGAATGTATTAGCTCAGGTGAGAAACGGGCGATTCGCAGGCAATCTAGAAGACAGTTCGATTCTAGACAGATTATATTATTTTTTTCACTTTTTTTTTCAAGTTCCTTATTGTGTGAGAAAAACTATTACCTATAAAGAAACCGGGCAAGGCTCGGGCATCCAGGTCCTTTATATAAACTGTTCAATTAAGGTACAATATTACAATATAATATGAGAATACATAATAAATAGTGTTTCATAACATTAAATCAAAGTTATTTTCCTATTACATGCACGTTTTTTTTTTTTTTTGAATACGTACATCTAGCCTAATAAAACCAGTAAGTAAATATTTTTTTATATGTTTCAATCCATTTATTTTCGCGGTTCGTGTAGTAAGTCGTAAGTGTAGAGCGAACGTTATTTAAAATGCATAAATCTCGTCTGCTCAGTGGTCGTAGCATCGCCGGTGCGCAAACTGGCTCCCTCGAGTTTTAACTTCCCGTTTTATGAATGGGTAATCGCGGAATAGATGCAGGGCGCGCGCCGGGAGACTCGCTGCGCTCGATTTAGATTCTAAGGGGTCTTCTTTTTAGTCGTAGATAAGGTTGAACTTGACCGTCAACTTATCTGATGCGGTTGCTGCAGTCTAGCATAGAGTTTATCATTACATTTAAAAGTTACAGCCAAACGCTTTTATTTCCGCGTCAGGATAACGCCTGAATATAATTATTTATTCGTATGTTTGAAAGTTGAAAGATCAAATTAAGTAAATAAAACCCAATTAACGACGATAAAAAGATTAATATTTGCAAGACTGGCCTCTCAGGTCAGTTGATTGTATGCCTACCTTCTGACCAGTAGGTGGTGGGTTCGAACTCCAGCCAGCGCAAACATTTGTATTACAAGCATGTTAAAAAAAACATTTAAATATTCTATCAGCCATTTAGTTCCCATAGTACAAGCTTTGCTTAGTTTGGGGTTAGGTAGCGTGTGCTAATGTCCACCAATATTTATTTATAAATTGCCGATTGCTATTCTAGAAACGGACTGGTACAAGCTAGCAATCACGTAAGACTTTTTATATGTTTTAACTAATTCAAATACTTTCTACAACGACCCCCATTTCACACTCTAAAATAAATCGTGCTCAACAAATAAACAAATGGGACCCACTTGAAAGAGAAAATCAGTCGACAGCCGGCACCGTGGTAGCACCTACCCCCTGATTTGTCGCACCGTGTCAACACTCGTCTGAATATACCCTATTTTACATTTAATTGCATTTCTTTGTCAATCTCCACGTTAATCCGGATGCACCCTAACTTTTATTGATGCCAATGTACTCGTAAGATGCAACGACATAGTACGAATAGTTACTCAAATTTCTCGACGGAAATCCACTTGACACAACCCCACACGCGAAAACATTGATTTAATTTTAAAGGAACTGTGAGAAACCAAAATACTTTATTTTTAATACTTTTTTTTTATTGCGAATAGGTCCACGTTTGACCACCAACTCGCCTGTTGGAAAGCGGCGATGTGGTCGAAGATGAAGCACGCAGACCCAGAAGATACCTATTCACTCTGACCTTAAAAAGTCCCAAATTGTATCTCTCAGGGAACAGAGAAGCCGGCAATTTGAACCATTCCTTAGCTTACGGATTAAAAACGTAGAATTAAACCGTTTGGTTCGTACTTAAAAACAAGTACCCATATGTATTAAAAGAAAAAGAAAAACTATATAAGTACCCGACTGCATAAAAACTACTTTTACGCTATCGAAAACTATAAATACAAACATTTTAATGCATTGATTACCAATTTTTATTTTTTTATTTTTACTTATTTACTTATATTTTTGTAATTTATAAATATAAATCAATTTAAAAATATTAGGTTTATTAATGTCATTGCCCTACTCGATAGTTTTGGTTAAAAAATGATAACGACTTATAAAGTAGTGCCAAAAATCTGCCATTTTGTTTTTTTAAACACCCATCTATGGACACTTAGGTTTTGAGAAGAATCTCAGTCGAAATCATCCTTTGGTCGAAATAAATTTAACCGATTGGAAGATACGAGGTAACGAAATTTACAAACATACAAGATACGCGCGGAAAATATAACCTATATTTTGGGAGTCGCGTAATCATAGCACATTAACATTTTGTAATTAGTTATACATATTTTATAAATGTAGTTGTACTTTATCAATACCATTAATTAGTTATCAGAAAATCCTCTTATAAAATCGTTTTAAAATCAAAGCAAATTAATGTTTTATTAATCAATTAAGGTTTTTCAAGTAAGTATTTTATTAATTGGAACTGCATTGCAGTCATAAAATTGATTCGATTTGATCCGTTTCATTTCATTGCACTGAAAGCAATATTTCAATATTAGACTATGTATTTAACTTATATGCCAACAGCACACAATAAAACATAGATTCCGTACAAAGACAATATTATTATATTATGTTAATATATTTAGTATGTGTAGGTATTTTATATATATTAAAATAAAATAAATAAATAAATAGCCCAAACTAAGCAAAGCTTCTACTATGGAACTAGATGGCTGATAGAATACATACTCTCTTATAGGACTTAGTTATTAAAGTTAAATAAAAATAAAGACAATATTAACAATTACGAGTACCTAAGTATGTTGTATTTGTTAATTCAAGCTCACATTATAAAAGTATACCTAATTACAAATTTGAAAAATTAGTGAGTTATGGACTATTTTTTTTACATGTTGTTTTTACCGGTTAGGTTTTTCTATGTAAGTAGGTACGTATTACAATATGGCAGTCAAAATATGTAGTTATGATTGTCAAAAATAAATTATGCCGCGGCCTGCCCAATTTTAAAAAAAATATACGTTTATATGCCTTCTCTGTTCATATTTCAAACTAAAAAAAGCTCATTTTTTTATTTAACTATGCAGTCAATTTACATTTTTATAATAATTTGATTTATTCACGTCGAAAACACGGCCCGCGTTCAGCATTTGACAAGTTTTATATACTAGTTTGATACAAAGACCGAATAATTAATTATAGATGCAAAATATTCTATATTAGAGTATAAATAATACACAACACGAGAGGGGCAGCTAATAAACTAACTACGTTAAATAACACGGTACAACTTGATGTTGAGAATGTTCTGCGGACGGAGCTACGAAAACGATGCGTTTGTCTACTGTTTGGTTGCGAGCTAGTAAATAATTCAGTTTGTCCGAGCATAATGTACACCATACATAATTATTAAGTCTTAAGATGTAAATGTCATAAGTGTATAAGTTTTATGATAAGTATTTAGGTCTTAATAGTGTATAAGTCTTAAGATAAGTAGGTATATATGTCTTAAGATAAGATTGTTTAAACAATTGAACTGGAATAAATTAAATTTGTGTGGATTTTTAAACATCTACCATAAATGATGTCGCTTTTTGTGCATCTATTTATTTATGCGTCGTCCTGTAGATAAATAGGATATAATAATATTACGCAGATCACTTACCGAAAAGGTTTAGATAAACTAACGGTTATAAACTTTACATCGATGTTCAATCTAGTCCTTGGAGTTGAGTATTAGACAGAGGTATTATTACCAATGAGCTTCATGGCACGTTTCTGGACAGATCCTTATGCATTCTAAAGATGTAGACAATATTCTATGCATTATATCTGAAAACTATTAGGAGTGTTTTGGCAGTAATGTGCATAAAAAATATTCAATGCTCCGTTTTGTTTCCCAAAACTTGTATTTTTTCGACAACATCG
This sequence comes from Lycia hirtaria, assembly GCA_947563715.1. Classification (NCBI taxonomy): domain Eukaryota; kingdom Metazoa; phylum Arthropoda; class Insecta; order Lepidoptera; family Geometridae; genus Lycia; species Lycia hirtaria. Next base: position 4,150,130 of record OX387383.1, read on the forward strand.
TGTAACAATTGTTTCTTTTACATGTTTGAGTTAGAATAAGTAAAATAATGAGAAACATGTATTTTAATGCTGTAGAAGCTTCCAGTAACGCCACTAGCACTTTACCGAAGCATGATCGGAACTTGAGAATAACATTTTTTACTTGACTCAGAATACTCAATATTTTTTTTTTATTAGTCAAATATTTTTTGGGGGTTTTTAGACTACAAGTCTATGCCAGCCCCATCGTAACCTTATACTAATGTAATGGTACATTAAAAACTTTGTAACTATCCATACAATTATAACTAAATATAAATTATAATTATGTAACTATCCTAGCTGGCTAACCACTCCACAACTCGGTTACGGAATAATCAGCCAACCAGGAAGACGCGTGGAACTGGTCTGACTCACGGCTTGGAAAAAAGAATTCGCCAGTCCGTAAATCATTCCAGCCGCCCTTGAAGTAGTTTCCGCTAAAATACAGAGTATTGCTCCCATAGAATACTCAATACTTGACACTGGCAATTGCGCTAAGCGCGCGGGTCAAATACGTAGAAAAGAAGAAAGAGAGTGATCCCAACATCTATAGAATAATGCCGCCTCCACACTTCGCAGTAATTATAACACAACTATAATATTCGTAGAACAATATCGTGTGGGAACAACGTCACCTGAAGAGACAGAACACGGAGCGGTAATATGAACTAACTTCGCTAGGAAATTCTATTTTATGAATATGTCGCAGGTATATTATAAAATGAGGTCAAATCCCTCATTCGACTGATGATCGGGTTTTTGTGATCAAATCCCGAACAAAGAGAGAAATAATTACTTAGTCTCAATTTCCTAGCGAACAGTGACTTCAGCAAGTTTCTGATCTGATTTAGTGAATTGGTGAATATTTCACCAATTCACTAAATCAGATCAGAAATTTCTATAGTCATTTTTCTAGCAAAATTACTGATTTGATCAAGCCTCTGCCTTAGCTCTGACTCATTCAATGCCCAATTATAAATATAGGGAAATGATAGTAAATACGTTCCTGTATTGATAACTGTAAAGCATAAAATAATTTGCAAAATATACAACTTTGATTTTATAATCTGCTTTTAATAAATAAAAAAAGAAATTATAATTATTTTTATTTATTTTACTAAAACAGATATCCAAATCATTAAAACATAAATAAGTACTAAGAGTTTTATTATATTTATTTGCCCATTGTTTTTTGAGTAGTAAGTTGGGCTATTATTATATTTTTTATGTAGTTAACAAAGGCACTTGCTCTTATTATAAAAATAATATATCCATCATCATCATCATCGTTATCAGCACACTACTTGATATGGGCACCTCCCATTAAACGCCACTCAGACCGATTTTTAGCTTATAAATTTATAAATTTCAAGACTTGATCCCTCAAAAAAAAATAAGCCCCTAATAATAATAGCCCCTAGTAATATTTCCTTTAGCAAATTAATGAAATCCCCATTCTTATCACTTTCCTGCGACAAATACACTGAATAATTCCTCAAACTTATTAACATAAATTGCTAATAGTTTTAAATTTCGCAACTAAAACGCGCTGTTAAAGTTCGGTAAATGTTTCCACGGGGTTTGTCGGGGATAAAAAGCGCTTGTGTTTCAACTCGTAAAGGCGGTCGTTAAAATTTTAAATATTTCAATTCGACGGCTGAAAAGTCACGCGATATCAATTTGGCACAGTTTTGGAGGAAGTTTATTGTTAGCGAGCTTGTAATATGTTCGTTTAGGGGTCAAGGTTTATACATGCCTATAAAATCGTTACACTTTTTTCGTGGATATTTCAAAAAAACTTAACGCTTTAAAGATAACAATAAACACATATACATATTATCTTATAGTTACAGAAGTACACTGTACACAATATGGACTAAGCTTTTCAGAATGAGTATTCCACGTTTAAGTGGGATTTTAATAATAAATATTTGTGGACATTTCACACAACACCATCTAGCCCAAACTAAGCAAAGCTTGTACTTTGGAACTAGATGGCTGATAGAATACATATTATTATATATTTTTTTTGTAAATATATACATATGATACATAGAAACACCCAGATACAGAACAAACATCCATGCTCATCACACAAATGTTTGCCCTGGGTGGGAATCGAACCCACGACCTCTCAGTTCAGCAGGTATAGTTCCCGTGACATAAAAAGAACGCTGGTTTGTTCGCGTTTACAAACAAACCAGCGTTCTTCTTACGTGGAACTATAGATGTAGACACACTACCAACTGAGCCACAAGGCCAGTCAAAACGATTTTTTGCCGAAACGATTTCTTAAATAGGACCACATTTCCGTTTATGTTCGTCTTTATACATGTGACTTCACGAACATTTCCCGGGGCACCGCCCGCCGCCGCAAACGCTTCGCGCAACGCGTCTCCCTAAAACGTCGCCTAACATAGTAATAGTAAATAACTAGCTATGTCAAAATGTACAATATAACAGAACCGTACCAATCTATATAAAGCTATTCTTTTTATATATCCAAAATACCCCAAGAAGTGATTTAACCAGCTGTCAAAAATTAATTCACACAAATCAATTTTATTTCAGTGACGTCATATGTCGCTGTCAAGTAAATCCACACAAAGCTCCCGGCGGCTGATCTATTCACGAATTCACTCTGTAGAAAATTGTATTCACAAATCCATACAAAAACCCTTTAGCATATTTTTATTTCAAGTTCAGTGGAAGTATTATGAATTGGCTCTGGTTTTGAGGGAACCAAAGCGTGAAAGAAGAACATTTGTACTCCCTGGTTTTAAGGAGCTTCAGGAAATTTTGTATTTTGTTCAAGTTTAAGGTTCTGTAGTAACTACGAGGAACCCTTATAATTTCGCCATGTCCGTCTGTTTGTTCGTCCGTACGTCACAGTCATTTTACTCGGTCACTATCAGCCATATATAAACCAAATTTGGATTTAGATGTGTTCTGTGAACCACTACAAAATACCGTAGTAAAATTTTTAAAAAATCCTTACATATAAAGAAGGGATGATTTTTTTTTTCAACTCAACCCCATCGTGTCGGATATTGTCGAATAGGTATTTTAAAATAAGTCTAAGGTAAATATTTTATTTTTTCCTCAGATGTGATATGTATAACAGCCCGCCTAAGGTGAAAAAATTGTGTGGGGCAGACAATTTTTGTACAACCTGCATTTTTAGCGGACCTACAAATTTATGAGTAACTATAATAGTATAACTTATTCAATATTTTCAACGAAAATCATTTTGAATACTCTGCGATTATAACTTTTCGAGATATCGATACATATGTAAAACACTGAAATCATTAGAATACTGTGGTCATTGACCTTTTTGCAAAGTTTGTTTTAAATTACACAATATTATTAATTAGGTACGGAACCTTCCTATATGCGTGTCTTGACACGGTCTGGTCCACTTATTTTATTTAATATAGGTAGTGCTTGTCTCACAATGTAAATATTATCATATTTTTTCATGTTAAATGACGTTACGATCTACGATGAAGGTAAGCACAGTTTGGTAAGCATAAGCTTAGATAACTCAAAAACCCCCCCAACAAAAAACGGCTGAACCGTTTTTGATGCGACATAGCTAAACAGACACACAGATACACACGTCAAACATCATCATCATCATCATCATCTCAGCCATAAGAAGTCCACTGCTGGACATAGGCCTCCCCCATGGACGTCAAACATAAAACTACCCAATAAATAAATAAATATTTGTGGACATTTCACACAACACCATCTAGCCCAAACTAAGCAAAGCTTGTACTATGGAACTAGATGGCTGATAGAATACATATATACTTTTTTTTTGTAAATATACATATGATACATAGAAACACCCAGACACAGAACAAACATCCATGCTCATCACACAAATGTTTGCCCTGGATGGGGATCGAACCCACGACCTTTCAGTTCAGCAGGTAGACGTAGAAACACTACCAACTGAGCCACAAGGCCAGTCAATATTTGGGTCAGAGGTTAAAATAATATCTAAAATGTACTTTTAGATTTTTTTGTGTTTAGTACACCCCTGAATTGCAATAAAAGTTTTGTTTGGTAGCGAATCGTTTAATTTTACGAACAGTAGATCAGGCGCAGGTCTACTACAACATGTTCCAAATTCTTTTTCATAATCGAGATTCCTTTTCATAATGTTTCTGCCAAATACTATCAAAATCGCTGAGTAATGGCCACTTAACAAACTTCTAGCGAAATAACTCAGTCTGTAGTCTGCCTCTCTGTCTATTTGTTACCTCTTCTTAAACGGCTCAACTAATCGTTATGAAATTTGGTACAGAGATTCTTAAAACCCTAGAAAATGACATAGGCTATATTTTGTTATCATAACCAACACCAGTTTCATCACTACGCGGGTGACACCGCGGGGCGCAGCGAGTATTTAATCTATAAAATTATAAAACCAGCATATCTAAGTCTTAGTTTTGTAAATATTGGTTGAAAAATACGACTAGTTCGCGAGTACCAACTTTGCCAACAACAATTCTAGACGAAAGAAAATGTTGCCCAAGAGACCTTTGTTCGCTTCGCTTACTCGGGCAATAATCATACAGTAGCTACGTAGGTAAGTACCCAGAAAACATTACCTTCCTTCTTGGGCAGTTGGGTAACTAAGTAAACATAAGCTATTAGTCAAAATTTATGGACAGTTTAAAAATTACACACATTGAAAACGCATTCTGTACTTGGGAGCCTTTACCAAGTCCCGGGTTCGAATCCCGTCGGATGTGTGTAATTTTTGAACTGTATTTAGATTTATAGATACTTCAGTATGTAAAAAACAAAAAATATAGAATATAAGCTATTAGGGTTCAATAAAAGCTATGGAATTCGGACAGTGATAAAGTGTGTAGTTGTAGTATATAATTATGTAGTGTAGAGGCTCGACACCTCAGTCCGTCGTCGATGAGGGTAATCAGGGGCTATTGAACCCGCCGGCGCTGGGGGCTGAGCCTGATCAATATTTCGGCTTTTCAATCCATTTTGAAAGGCTATAGACGCATTGTTGTGTCAAATTATGGGACATGCGGTTATGTAGCGGACCTATTAACTATTTAGTTGCAGGGGTGGAGCTAGACGGACTTTGTTACTTTACAATTGACGATACAAGTTACTTAAATTGGAGTTTAAATTCGTACACAGGTCATGCTTAGTCCTTTGGTGGGTATTAGCGGAGCCAAAGGCAATATTGAAAGGCTCTTTGTAAATTTACTATTCAAACCTAGTCCTTTATTATTAGGTTGGAACCAAAGCTTTTGAGAAGCTTTTTAAAAATACACTGATTGGGTATGGGAATGGTTAATATAACTATTGTAAAATATATACTATCTGAATACCTACTTTTGTCAAGATTGGTTCGAAAATACGTCAAAGACGGATTTCGGACCACTGAACCTTTTGGAACTTTGGTCATTTTGGCCCATTTGACCTTTTGGGTCACTGGACCTTTTGGCCCACTAGACCTTTTGACCCTGAACGGAAATAAAAATCGTCCAGTTCTGAAACACTCTTCAGTCAGTTGAAGAGGCTTCACTCATTTCGCTTGCTCGATCAATTAACTTACAAATTACACCAATTTTAATCCATAAACCGTCACGAATTATTCTTCTTCTTTTTTTGTATTGGACCCGCATTAAAGCATTTGCCAGTGTCAAGTATTAGGATTTATTCAAGTTTAAAACAAGTTGTAAATGTTCTAGTCACAATCTAAGTCACATATAAAGTCAATTTATAAGTCGATTCCTGCTTCAGTAAAGTGGTGGCGACTTTACTAGAAGCTTCTATGGAGTTTTGCCAACAACGTAAAATCACACGTTTTACTGCTTTATTTCACTTGCCCACACTCACGCACTTTATCGAACACTTAATGAATAAAACACCACCATTTTTATAGCATTAATGTTCAAAACAACACAAGTTTAGGAAAATAAAACAAAGCAACAACACGTTACTAAGACGTTCCCGCCAAAACTCATCACGAATTATAATCACCTAATCGACCGCCAACCTCCTCGATCCTACAACTTTCATAATCATAACAATCATTATCATTATCAAGTTTTGTCAATATTGGTCGGAAAATGCGTCATAGAAACACACAGAAAAATTTCGGCCCACTGAACCTTTTGGAACTTGTCATTTTGACCGATTTGACCTTTTAGGTCACTGGACCTTTTGGCCCACTAGAACTTGTGTTGTGACCCTGAACGGAAAAAAAAAATCTACCAGTTCTGGAACACTCTTCAGTCAGTTGAAGAGGCTTCACTCATTTCGCTTGCTCGATCAATTAACTTACAAATTACACCAATTTTAGTTCATAAACCGATACGAATTAATCGTAGATCTATAATGTATAAAAAAAATAGATCAGAATTATAATCACCTAATCGACCGGCAACCTCCTCGTCCCTGCAACTTTCATAATCATAACAATCATCAAAACGTAAAATGTCGGTATCCATTAAATTGGAAGTTTTGAATTTTTCAGTCCATTACTCGCGTGCTATCGGCCGTTCTAAGTAATTAAATCATTAAACGATCATTGTACAGACATTTCCGAGGGGGCGAGGTGTTCCGGATGACCTCCATTCATAAATTGGATAATTATTACAGATAACAGTTAATTGAGGCTAAAGCGAACCGACGTCCTAATGTGTTCAGGAAAATATCAGTCCGAAATTGGTAATTTACCGATTTTTCATCGGATATTTATATCTGTATATTATTTATTTTTTATTGAGTATACGAAGCACGATAAACGTCAACGCGTTATGATATCGATCCACATTCTTGTCGCGTACTGCACAAGAATGGAATTCTTTGCCGCCATCTCTGTGTCCTGAGACCTACAATCTTGGAATTTTCAAGGCTAGAGTGAATAGATATCTTCTAGATCGACGAGCTCCATCCTCGGCCACACCGTCGTTTAACATGAGGCGAGTTGATGGTCAATCGTAGATCTATCTAGTATAAAAAAATATAGATACTCAAAAAAGATTTATAGAACAATATGTTTTAGTACCACTTTAACTGTGCTTCCTGAGTATTTATTTAAAATACACACAGATAGGTAAGTAAGCTGTGCTGTGTCGGTGACTTCTGTACGTCTACGGATCTCTTCCTTTCGATTAGATCTCGTTGAGAGACTCCGAATAAAATATAGCCCTCTTCATAGCTCGTTGCGTGATTTTGAGCTTCCCTATAAAGCCTATCGGGATTATAATTGAAGTGTCTGTTGTAGTGTTGAAGTGGCAGTGGATAGGGCACATAGCGCGTAGAACTCATAGTAGTTGGAGCCAAAAAGTTGTCGGAAGAAGACCATGTACCAGCAAGGTAGAAAGACCAGTCACAAGGTGGATAGAAGATCTCATACAAGTGGCAGGAAGACGCTGGATGGAAGCCGCTTCCATAAGCTCTTTTTGAAAATCGAAATAAGAGTTCTATGTCCAGCAGTGGACTTCTTGTAGATGAGATGACGACGATGACACACACAAATCAACTAAAACGGTTGATCGTATGTAAGCGCGCTGCATCATAGACCGCAACTGTCTTGTGACATCAAGCAAACTGGCAATCATGTGTAAATCTATTACAGAATAAAATAAAATAAAAAAACCGACGAGAGCGAGTCAGACTCGCCCACCGAGGGTTCTGTACAAACTAGTAGATAAAAGGGGGAAATTACATATTTTTTTAAAATTTCCTTCATAAATCGAAAAATATACATTGTAAAAATATTTAAAAACCTGTTTTTAGCTTACTTGTGCTAATTAAGCTCTTTCATATAGTACCCCATATGATACGTTAAAGCACTTTAAAATTTGGACCCTCCTTCCTTGCATAAAGACCCTATTAAATGTACAGTTTTCGGAATTTTTCCTTTATTTGTACTATATGACAATGCTTCTTGCCAAATTTCAAAGTTATAGGTCAACGGGAAGTACCTCATAGGTTTTGATTTCCTTGCGAGTGTCGAAATATGCGTTTTTTACGACATATTCGGCTGATTTTATGTGATTAAATTAAAAATGTATAGTTTTCGGAATTTTCCCTTTATGTGTACTATATGACAATGCTTCTTGCCAAATTTCAAAGTTATAGGTCAATGGGAAGTACCCCATAGGTTTTGATTCCCTTCGTCTTGACAAAGTGATCCTAAGAGTCCCGTTTTTTTCATTTTGAGGTACGGAACCCTAAAAATAATATATAGACTTTATAATGCACAAAAGCTAATACCAGTTGTGGAATTAAAATTAGGCAGAATCATAACGTCTGCGAAAAAAGTTATACACTCTTATCAGTTACTTTAGGATTTCATTGGCCAGGGGTCATTGTAGTTGCCAATTAACTATAGCACAGAAATAAGACTTAGTGCCTCTTTCATAATCTTTGAGTAAAATGAGAAGTAGCTACGTGCCGAGTAATGTTACTCAGCGAGTAATAGTCCCGATTTACTTTTGTCAGTTTCACAAACGAAAACCTAACTCTGAGTAATAACTCAGGGGTTAGCCGAATGAAAGAACGAAAACATTCATTGTTCGTTCAAATTCCTTTGTTACAACTGTTTAGTTAGTCAAATACACGTAGCGCCACAATCGCATACTTTACATGGTACTTAGAAAATATTAACTGACAACTGAGGTACGAAATATGATAATTTTATGAGGTTTAGTATCAAGTTCTATAATTCTAACTATTAAATTTTTGATGTTATTTGTTCTTTATATTTGTTAGAAATAAACAGAATAGAATTAAAACCCAATTTTTTTGAGATGTGTTTGGTTTTGGCTATCAGTACAGTCTTAATACTACGATTTTATATATCAATTCATGTTTATCTTTTAGTAGATAAGATATCGTAGTTTACCTGGATATAGAGTCTTTTCTCCACATTTGAACAAAAGGTCATAAAATAATAAAATCCAGCCAGGGACATCTACAATAGAGGTTGTACGAATGGCACATCTGCTTATGACTGACAATGGCCTTACTGGTCGATTATATCCGATACTCGGCAGATGAAGTCACACGTAAGTTACGGGCCAGTTTATGAGATGGTTATGGCTACTCAGACATTATGAAATTAGAATCTACAATTACTTGGCAGTTCAAGTGGCAAGTAGCCAACTTTGATCTTTACTCGGGGGTGATGAAAGAAGCCCTTTACAGAAAGACAACATTTTTTGTGCTACAATTAATTGGTAACTACAAACAGGAAATTGGTGCCGATTGCAGAGTTTTTAGAATTCTACTGGTCCCTTCTATTGGCGACGCGTCGCCACGCCAAACTTATTTATGTCTTATTCAATTTCTCATATCAAAATGTTTCAGTCAATAAATTAAATTGTTGGACACAAGAAGAGAAGAGCGCCTCCTCCCTAAAACGTTTTATCAACAAAATTTAATCTCGCTATTTTATTTATAGTAAAACCTCTTAGAGCCCTAAACTACCTACAGAGTGGTTCGCACCCTCCGCCGATCAACATCAGCATCCGATCGAGGACACTTCAGAGCTGTTGACACCCTCAAACGCTCTGACGAGGACAGATTTGGGGACACTTTTTTGTTTGATTCTTGATATTTGTTTGCCTGGAGTTGTCATAAAAAGGTGTCAGACTGGTTGATTTTCTTCGTAGATTTGTAAACATTTTTAACAAGTATTTATATTGAAATAATGACAAAATAAGATCCGAGAATCAGTATTACTTAAATACATATTATAGTGTAATAATTAGATGCGCTTATATAATGTATGCACATGACTGCTGTATAATTATAATTAAGTAGGTACGTAATGTTTTTTTTAAATAATACAATATATTTCAATAAGCATCCTTTAGAATAATTCTAGTAAAAATCACTTATTTGATTATCGGAACTACAAACAAGTAGATATATACGCATTTTAAAGATAGTTGTAGTTTAAAAACCTTAAAAACCGACTACGAAATACGCAATTCGTTTACTTAAACGATATTTTTTCAGTTATTTTGTTATAAAAACCAAAGTAATGAACCGATTTTGATAAAAGTGTATACATAACAAACCACCTAAGAGGTATTACCTACCAAACCAAAAAGAATAATCAAAAACAATTCATAATTCGCGGAGTAATTGCTGAACAAACATAAAAAAACATACAGTCGAATTGAGACTTCCTTCTTTTTGGAAGTCGATTAAAATCACAATATGCGATTGCACCAGAGCGATTTTATTTTTTTTTTTTTTTTGTTAAATAATAATAGGTTTGCGCTTGACCGCCAACTCGCCTGATGTTAAGCAACGTTGCAGTATACGATGGAGCGCGCTTACCTAGAAGAAACCAATTCACTCGCGATTTAAAGACACACAGATTATATCTTTCGGGAAAGACCCATCAGGAAGCGTATTCTACAATCTAGCAGTCCGCACGATGAAAGTGGAATTAAAGCGTTTAGCTACGCTTTATACGTTTACTTACGTTTGTCGTAAGAAAATATGTGCAATCCTGTTGCACGATTTTAAATCAAATATTATTTTGTTGTATTTATTCACAACTATTTAGTCGTGGAAAAGTAACAAATAAACAGAGAGACAGAGTTACTTTCGCTTTTTTAATATTAGTACCTATGGAAGGATAGTTACATTCGATTTTCATCATCATCTCAGTGTAATCTGTTTTTATAATATAGAAACAGATTGTTTCGTATATTATACAGACACCACACAGACACACAGACAGACACGACACACACACACAGAGAGGCCTCAGTGGTAGTACGACTGCTTCCTGAGCTGTAGGTCGTGGGTTCGATCCCCACCCAGGGCAAACATTTGTGTGATGAGCATGAATGTTTGTTCTCTACATCTTACATCTTAAGTACTTATGTATTTACGAAAAAATAAGTATATATGTATTCTATCAACCATCTAGTTTCCATAGTACAAGCTTTGCTTAGTTTGGGCTAGATGGCGTCCTCCAATATTTATTTATTTATTTATACGAAACATGGAAAAAGATTACTGAAAGCGCTTCCCCCTCGTTTGGAATATTTGTTTTATTACAAATATAAAATTGTTTTATTTCAGTCCGTTTATTACTTGCCGCTATTAAACCATTAAAATTAACGAGAATTCATAGGCATCAAATTGTGATGACACAAACAAATGTAACTTTTACGATGTAGTTTATGCCCTGTATACGACCTGATGTTTTGTCATTATTTTAGGGTCATTAAAATGAATCAGGAAAAATCTGGCTGTTTTTATAACTTTAGGGACTTCTCCCTCTTAGGATTTAGGGACCCTCTGTTACGTCCAACATAAAACTGTCCGAAGTCAAACAAAACTCTTTAGTCGGTGGCTCCAACTCAAAATACATATGAGCGGTCCATATATTTTAAAGAATGATTTCACATGCGCAGCGATAAATAATTGGCAAAGAGCGTGTATGGCCAAGTGGAATGTAGGGTTCCTTAGTTGCACTTCACTATTCGCACTTAGAATATAGCTACTTGTTTAATACTATGAACATTTATTGATTTTGCTATATAAACGGAATTTTAGGAAATTTTCCGCTCTAAGTACATTAAGGTGGTGTTCAACGCGCTCAGCTATCTCTTTCACGCATCACAACATTTTTAAACGTATAAAATCATTGAGGATATTAGAAAAGTGGATAATGAATTTGATTATTTAGATGGGAGAAATATAAAAAAAAAGTTTAGTTTAGTTTATATAACAATGTTTTTATTGTGTTTAAAAAAAATACTTAAAAATATTTTTTTTTTTTATATTTCATTTGTTCAATATACATAACTAATTATTTTGAAGATACCTACTTTAATCCATTTTGAATATTATAGCAACATGTTACCAGTTCGTTCTAAGTTCAAACGAAGTGTCAAAGTATTCCGTGCAGAAGGGTTCGCGGCATCGTGCCATTCGTCTGAATGTTGCCAACTTTAATTAGGTAGCCATCCAGTCTGGGCGAGGGATGAGCGAGGAAGTGTGGGGTAGTAAGATCTAATTCTACTAATAAAGTAGTTTAGTTTTGCCTGTATGCACTTACATGTAATTATTGCTAACACTAAGCTATTGTTACATAATTATAATTAGTAGTGTATATTGAACCGACTTCCAAAAAGAAGGAAGTTCTCAATTCGATTGTATGTTTTTTTGTATGTTTGTTCAGCGCTTATTTCGACAATTATGAATTGATATTGATGATTCTTTTTTGTTTGGTAGGTCATACTTCAGAGGTAGTCTCATATACATTTTATCAAAATCGGTTCAGTACATTGATTTTTCTAACAAAATAACTGGTATAATGTCATCCAAGTAAACGAATTTACGTAATTTGAAATTGTTTTTTTTTTACTTTCATCATCATCATCATCTCAGCCGTAAGAAGTCCACTGCTGGACATAGGCCTCCCCCATGAATTTCCAAAAAGACCGATTGGAAGCGGCTTGCATCCAGCGTAGTAATGTTTTTTTTTTTTTTTATCAGCCCTCTTTGTACAAACTGTCCCACTGCTGGAAACGGGCCATCTTCTCATTGTGAGAAGGGTTAGGCCATAGTCTGCCACGCTGGCAAAAAGTATATAATTAAAATATAATAAAAAACATAAAAAATGTTTATATCAATAAAGTGTTTTTGTATTGTATTGTCTAAAGCTAAACCAACGCGATAAATCCGTAAAACTTGTTAATTCCAATCGCAAAAACCTCAAAAATCACTCTAAATTGTTGAATAGGTACGTTTTTCTGGTAAACACAACAACTATACTTGAGTTTTACATACAATCTCACGACTTTTGCCTGTGGGAAGGACTTTGATGCAAGTCTTGAATTTTTATAATTAATGTTTATTGATGTTTTTTTTTTGAGAAGACGTCTAGACATGTGCACGTCATGACACCAGGAGGACTACAACCGTCTACCAGAGGACATAAAAGAGGCTCCTTCGCGACACTCATTTAAAAGTGGAGCTAAAAAGTGGCTTGTAAAGCATACATTTTATTGAATTGATGATTTTCTACCTAAGATAGTGTAGGAATCTTAGAGTATAATATACCTATATAGTTTGATATTTATTAATTTGACAATCAAATGCAATTATCTATTTATTGACATAGTATTATTTGATTAACTGTTTACACGCTATATATAATTATGTTATTTTGACTATAAACAAGAATTATGACTACTAGTTTACTACTAATAACTATTGTTATTAATCTGTTATTGTTTCTGACGTGTAACTTTAAAATGTATGAGTAAGAAATTAACAGAATACTTCAATATTCTTTTCAGTTCCATATAAAGTTCATACACTTGAAGCACAACCATTCAATCGGCTGCCGTATTCATTTCCGTTCTCCGTCCTGCTCGCACACCGGAAGTGCTGAATATCTCGCTCCCGGCGTCTGCACCACGCGGCTGCATCCGGTTTCAACTTCCCCTTCCCCTTTCTATATAAGTTTTTCCAACTTGAAAATTAGCTTATTTAACCATTAAATATAATGTCAGCAGATAGAAATATTGTACCAAACTGTTTTTTTTTTTATACGACAACCAAAGCCTGTGTGTATACACACACCTGATGATAAATAAGTATAAGGTCGAAAGTAGCACGCCTACCCAGAAGATACCACCAATTGTATAACAGTTCTGCACATACTCATCATCATCATCATCTCAGCCATAAGAAGTCCACTGCTGGAGATAGGCCTCCTCCATGGATTTCCAAAAAGACCGATTGGAAGCGTCTTGCATCCAGCGTCTTCCCGCCACTTGTATGAGATCATCTGTCCATCTCGTGGCTGGTCTTCCTACGCTGCGCTTGCCGGTACGTGGTCTCCACTCGAGAACCTTTCGGCCCCATCGGCCATCAGTTCTACGTGCTATGTGTCCTGCCCACTGCCACTTCAACTTGCTAATCCGCTGTGCTATATCGGTGACTTTTGTACGTCTACGTATCTCTTTATTTCTGATTCGATCTCGTAGAGAGACTCCGAGCATAGCCCTCTCCATAGCTCGTTGCGTGACCTTGAGTTTCCTTATAAGGCCCATAGTTAGGGACCACGTTTCAGTGCCGTATGTCATCACTGGTAACACACACTGGTTGTAAACTTTCGACTTGAGGGACTGGGGAATATTGGACGAGAAGACGCTTTAAAGCTTTAAAGTTTCCCGAACGCTGCCCAGCCGAGTTGGATACGACGATTGACCTCCCTCGTAAAGTTGGACCTGCCTAATCGGACCGTTTGTCCTAGGTAGACGTATTCGTCAACAACTTCAAGAGTGAAGTTCCCCACAGATATTGGGGTGGGCACTACATGGGCGTTCGACATAACCTTCGTTTTGTCCATGTTCATTTTGAGGCCCACCCGTTGGGAAACTCTATTGAGGTCTTCGAGCATCATACTGAGCTCTTCCATCGACTTTGCCGTGACTACTATATCGTCGGCAAACCGAAGGTGAGTGATGTACTCGCCGTTAATATTGATGCCGAGCCCTTTCCATTCCAGAAGCTTATAGGCATCTTCCAAACCAGCGGTAAACAGTTTCGGAGAGACAACGTCTCTCTTAACGGTAAATATCTTTACTTACCAACTGTTTTTGTTATGGAGAGTAGTGGAATGATGGAAGTGGAGTAGAATTATACAACCGGGCCGGGATTAATCTTCACACGAAATTTAGATTGTTATTTACACGAACACTTTGTATATCTACACAATTATTGTTATTTTAGTATTTATGTTTGACACACGTATTACACAGTTTTTTCACGAGTGACACCAATGACATGAAGGATGGAAACAGTTGGTAGCCTAGCAACCGTCATAGACATTTTTACTAGTGTCTATAATCTCTTTCGTGTAGAGCTATCCAACCTTAACACTTTCCCTCACTAGTTGGAAATGTCTTGCAGACCCAAGTCAGCTCTAATCCTCTGGAGCCTTGGTCTCGGAACTGCCTTTGTCAACAGGTCAGCTAACTGATCATCGGAACTTGTTTTCTGCACATCCACCAGACCTTCTTGTACTGTCTCGCGAACAAAGAAGTGTCTCACACGGATATGCTTGGTCCGCTTATGAAATTCTGGGTTGTGTGCAAGGCGTATGGCCGCTTCGTTATCTACTTTTAATGTAGGTATGCCTTTCAAGCATGTAAGTTGGCTGAAGACTCTTTGAAGCCACACTAGCTCTCGCGCGCCTTCGCTCGCTGCAACAATCTCTGCTTCAGTCGTTGATATCGCAACTGATGGCTGACGTTGACTTAGCCATGATACTGCTCCTCCAGCAAATATACAAGTGACACCAGTAGTGGATCGTCCAGTTAGCTCATCACCAGCGTGATCTGCGTCGCTGTAGCCATCTAGCACATCTCTAGTGCAATTCGCGTTGTATTTGATGCCGTAGGATACAGTTCCCTTCAAATATCGGAATATCCTTTTGACTCTTAGCCAATCAGCTTCTGTTGGATTCTCCAACTTCCTTGACACTACCCCAACCGCATACGCTATGTCGGGGCGCGTACCTGTCATAAGGTATGCAAGTGCTCCTACAGCCTCTCGATACGGAAATTTCTTCTCTTCAGGGACCCCATCTTTAACTTTCCCTGTTTCAGAAGTCTGAATTCTTTCGATAGGTGTCGAGACTGGATTGCATTCTGACATCCGAAAGCGTTCCAGAATCTTCTTTGTGTAAGATTCCTGATTGATGGTAATGGAACCATCCTTGGATTGCGCGATTTCCAGTCCTAGGTAGTAGGATGCTGTTTTGGTCGTGATCTTCAGCGTATCCCCTAATTCTTTCAGGAATTGGTTCGCTAGAACTTCATCTGTCGTGGCCACGAGCCCATCATCCACGTACAGAGCGATAAGTATCTTTTTGCCTTTCACATTCTTTGTGTATAGACAGCAATCAGCTGCATTCTGTTCGAAACCTTTCTCCAGCAGGATTTCCTCAAAGCACGAATTCCAGCACCGAGGTGCTTGCTTCAATCCATACAGGCTTCGTTTTAGGAGACATACTTTTGATGTGCCGTCACTGAATCCATCTGGTTGCTTCATGAAAATCTCTTCCTTGAGCTTGCCATTCAGAAACGCGGTGGACACGTCAAATTGCGTTAGATGCAGCTTTTCTTTGGCGCTGACACTTAACAAGGCTCTTATTGTTGCCATTCGGGAGACCGGGCTAAAGGTCTGATTATAGTCAATCCCTTTCCGTTGTTTGAATCCCTTTACCACAAGCCTAGCCTTATATTTGTTAATTGTTCCGTCTGGGTTATGCTTTATTCTAAAAACCCACTTGCACGGAAGCGCTTTTCTGTTGGACGGTAGCTCGCACAAAGTCCAAACCTCGTTGTCTTTTAAAGCCTTAAGTTCACTTTCCATAGCCTTCTGCCATTCAGCACTATCTTCCCTCTCGAAAGCTTCTTTATAAGTTTCAGGAAAGTTCTCTGTACCTATGTAGCATACAAAATCCTCGAACTTTTTGGGACGCGGGATGGTTGGTCTGTTTCTTAGATTATATCGAGGTTCCACTTCTCTCAGAGGTTCAACTATTTCTAGAGACTGTTCATCAGCGTCGACAAAATCATCATCACCATCGTCATCAGCGTTCTCCCTAGGTTCGTCATCGTGACTCTCAACCATGGCTCTCTCAACGTGAACGTCTTCGTCTTGAACTTGGTCTTCTCGGACCTCTGTTCTATCTCCCTCTAGAACATGTTCAAGGTTGTCTTCTATATTTTCAGGCTCTTGCTCGAGAATAGTATGTCTATTATCGCTGGTTTCTGTTTCTCCCTCTGAACTAATAGGGATACTAGTAGAAATCTTAAATTCGACATCAGTGTGGAATATTATGTCCCTAGACCTTAACGTCTTGCTTCCATCCCAGACTCGATAACCATCATCATTCTCATAGCCTATCAGAATTCCCTTAATCGCCTTTTTATTCATCTTCTTGCGATTCTGTTTTGGAACATGTGTATAGCATTCACTCCCGATGATTTTTAGGTGAGTTATCTTGGGTTTCTTCCCATGCCACAACTCATAAGGCACCTTGTCGGCCAATCTAGTGGGACCTGTCCTATTGAGTACATAAGCAGCAGTATTTATTAACTCTGCCCAGAGTACTTGCGGCATCTCTCCTTTCGCATGCATCATCGATCTAGCAGCTTCTACTAGAGTTCGGTTTTCTCGCTCACTACAGCCGTTCTGTTCCGGCGTATAAGGCATTGTTAACCGATGCTGTATACCGTGGTTCTGTAAAATTTTCCGGACGGCTTGATTATCAAATTCTCCACCGTTGTCACTCAGTAAAGTCTTGATTGTATGCCCAGCGTTTCTTGCTTCCTGAAGCATTTGTAGAAGTTTATCCTTCACTTCTGACTTCTCTCTGATGAAGTAGACCATGCGGTAGCTTGAAAAATCATCCTTAAATAAAACAAAGTACTGGTATTTTGATATACTTTTTTCGAAGGGGCCGCAAACATCGGTGTGAATCAGCTCTCCAACAGCTGTTGCTCTTTCCCTTGTTCCAAACGGCTTTCTGTGCGACTTCCCATATATGCAGCCCTCACACTTTACTTTGTCCGAACTGAGGCTAATGCCTAACTCACGCTTTACTACGCGAATAACGTGCCTTTTGTCCTGGTGAGCAAAGCGCTCATGGTACAGCTGTAGCATATTGGAGCCAGTTACAGCATTTATCTCGAAAGCTGTGTTCTTTTCTGGAATGACTGTATTCATGTCCAGTTTATAGAGTCCACTATGTGGAGCTCTCCTGCCAACAACTCTAGTTGTGCCTCCAATGTCTAACTTACACTCTCTAGTCGTTGACGTAAAAATGCTATTTTGCATCCTATCTTGTGCTGCCAACGTCGAAAAAAGATTTTTCGTAAGTGATGGTACTAACCACACATTGTTCAGGGTTATTCGCTCCTTATTTCCATTGACATTCGATTCTACCACAACGGTACCCATTCCTAACGCAGGTATAGTGGTTCCGTCTGCCGTCGTTACGGTGTGATCTGAATCAAACTCTCGAAAATCATTGAAGATATTCCTCCTTACTGCAATGTGCGTCGTCGCTCCATTATCAACGTACCAGTTTTCCCGGTCTTGAGTTTGACTCATTGAGCATGCGCTAACCATCACCGAAATCTGTTGCACTTGGTTAGATCTTGAGCCAGATGATGAAGTGCCTGAAGTTGGTTTGGGTGGCCTCCCATCCTTAATCCACTTCTTACACTTGCGAACTCTGTGTCCTTTGCCAGAACAGTAGTTGCAAATCAGCTGCTCGTCCTTCTTATACTTGGCTTGTCCAACAGCGGGTATAGTCACTAGTGCCTCCTTCCGAGAACTCTCTTGACTGCCCAAATCTCTTTCAAACGTGCAAAGGTGACTCGTTAAACTATCTATAGTCTTTTCAGACTGTTTTAGCATTAGCCAGCTTGACTTAAAGTTGAAATACCTATCGTCGAGCGTGTCTAAGACCTTACATATCAGGAACAACTCAGGTAACTTGGCAGATGCATCTAATTTGGAAATCTCAACTTTTAAATCATTCCACAGATTCTTTAGCTTTGACATATGAGTAGGTATGTCCTCCTCTTTGCTATGTTTAAGCCCAAAGAACTCTAAGCATAAGCTGTAAGCCCTGTCTTCTGTTTGTCCGTCAAATAGCCTATGTAGCTCTTGCCAAACTTCATGTGCCGTTCTATACCTCATAACTTTCTTAAGTGTATCTTCGGTCATGTTCGTAGTAAGCATAAGCAAAGCACCGCTTTCAGTCCTCCTATATTTAGCTATTGCTATGCTATAGGCGCTAATCACAGTATCACCTGCTCCTATAGCGAGGGTTGGTTTCTGGAGTTTCCCTTCAACTGCTTCTAGGGCTCCTTCTGTACCTTCTAGCATTATGGAAATCTTATATTTCCAGGTAGTCCAGTTTTCCTTGCCCACGAGTTTGCCAATCTCTAATTTCGTAGAAAAATCCATTGCAAACGCTATCCTTTTCTTCCAGTGGAGGCCCGTAACCTCTTAACGGTAAATATCTTTACTTACCAACTGTTTTTGTTATGGAGAGTAGTGGAATGATGGAAGTGGAGTAGAATTATACAACCGGGCCGGGATTAATCTTCACACGAAATTTAGATTGTTATTTACACGAACACTTTGTATATCTACACAATTATTGTTATTTTAGTATTTATGTTTGACACACGTATTACACAGTTTTTTCACGAGTGACACCAATGACATGAAGGATGGAAACAGTTGGTAGCCTAGCAACCGTCATAGACATTTTTACTAGTGTCTATAATCTCTTTCGTGTAGAGCTATCCAACCTTAACAGTCTCCCGGCCTCACGCCTCTCTTCAATGGAATTGCCTCTGAGTTCTGGTCTTGTACTCGGACTGACATGGTGGCGTTGTTGTACAAACACTTCAGCACTTCGACATACCGATAGTCAATACGGCATCGCTGGAGAGCCTCAAGCACCGCCCAAGTCTCGATCGAATCAAAGGCTTTCTCATAGTCCACAAACGCTAAGCAAAGGGGCAAGTTATACTCTTCGGTCTTCTGTATCACTTGCCGCAGCGTGTGGATGTGGTCTATGGTACTATAACCTTTTCGGAAACCGGCTTGTTCGGGAGGCTGGAAGTCATCGAACCTGCGTTCAAGACGATTCGTGATGACCCTTGAAAACAGCTTATAGACATGGCTCAGAAGCGAGATGGGTCCGTAGTTCTTCAGCAAAGTGTTGTCTCCTTTTTTGAAGAACAGCGCCACCACGCTTCTGTTCCATGCTTCTGGCGTTGTACCTTCAAGCACGACGGAATTGAAGACCCTCTGAAGGACTTTTAGTATCGGTGTTTCACCCGCTTTCAGTAGCTCTGATGTAATTCCGTCGTCGCCCGGTGCCTTGTTGTTCTTGAGCTGTTTCAAGGCCATCCTAATCTCATACAGGCTGATGTCCGGGATATCTTCGGTATAATGTCGAGTCAGTTTGGCTCTTGGATCTTTGCCCAAACTGCTAACAGGTTTTGCGACCGATGTGTATAACTGTCCATAGGACCTCTCGATTTCCCTCTCCATAGAACCTCTCGATTTCTCGAGTTCTGCACATACTATTTTCTTACAACAAGTATATTTTTAGGGTTCCGTACCTCAAAAGAAAAAACGGAACCCTTATAGGATCGCTTTGTTGTCCGTCTGTCCGTCTGCACAAACACACAAGCACAAGCAAAAACAGGTTTTTAAATATTTTTACTATGTATTTTTAAATTTTTCGGTTTATGAAGGAAAATATAAAAAAAATATAATTTCCCCCTTTTATCTTACAGCTTGTACGGAACCCTCGGTGGGTGAGTCTGACTCGCACTTGTCCGGTTTTTTTCTTAACCTGCTAGATCCCTCTGCTGGACAAAGGGCTCCCCTATTTCGCTCTATTTCTCGCGTTCCATTGCAAGTAAGTTTAGAAATCTAAAAAAAATCGACATAAAAAACGGCTAGACCGATTTTGGTGAAACATAGCTAAGAACATTTTCGAACACGTCTTCTTTCAAACGAACAAAAACAAGATTAAAATTGATCCATTTGTTTGAAAGCTACGATGCCAGAGACAGACATACACACACACAGACACACATATTACAGACATATTATGATACAGATACACACGTCAAACATATCAACCCCTGTTTTTGGGTCGGGGTTAAATAAAAAAGGTGGACTCAACACGTAGTTTTACAATGAAAAACGCAGTCGGGTATTATGTTTTTGTTACTTACTTACACATTTTTTGTTACTTATACATACAATCACGCCTGGTTCCCCTTGCGGGGTAGGCGTCAAAGACCATGAGGCCGCTTAACGCCACATTTGACCTTGGTTGGAAGGGTTAGATGGAATACCCTCTGTATCAGAGGGCTAGAGGGGGTAAGGAAGGTAAGATGTAAGATTGGCTAAGAGTGAAAGGGGGTCAGCTTTAATTATTTCAATTAATTTATATTAAGGTCAAAATTACACGAAAATACTAGATTGGCATATTATAAAGATTTTAAAGTGAATTAGTAGAACTCAGCTAGGAAGTTTTGTTTGACTGGCCTTGTGGCTCAGTTGGTAGTGTGTCTACGTCTACCTGCTGAACTGAAAGGTCGTGGGTTCGATCCCCACCCAGGGCAAACATTTGTGTGATGAGCATGGGTGTTTGTTCTGTGTCTGGGTGTTTCTATGTATCATATGTACAAAAAAAGTATATTCTATCAACCATCTATATATAGACATAGACATAGACATAGACATAAATTTATTTGTGAAAGACACAACACCAAAAATATATACAATATAGCAAAAATAACAATATAAGAAAAACTGTGTCCGCCACAAATCGGTTCCAGCTCAGCATACTGCTGGCTGCGAACAGCCAGCGCTGGTCTTCCGCTGGAACCGACGGTGACGTCACCCACGGCTAACGCACAAAATATATAATTAAAAAGAAATACAAACTAACTATAACACAAATCAGAAGACTAATACAAATAATATATACTAAAAGGAAAATTAATTAAAAAAAACATAGAAAGTAACAAGTAACAACACACTAAATAATTTAGAATTAAGTATTATATATATATATATATTATATATATTATATATATATTCTATCAACCATCTAGTTCCATAGTACAAGCTTTGCTTAGTTTGGGCTAGATGGTGTTGTGTGAAATGTCCACAAATATTTATATTTTTTTTTTAGTTTTTTTTTTATTCCATGTTCCCCTTCATTTCTAAGCAATAAGCATTCTGCCACCGTCCCGCGCGACGTTACTTTAAAATAAACAAGTTCCAATAAATAAAACATCGCACCGAGAATATCAATTTCAAAGCGGATTTTTCCCGAGACGCACTGGTATTGGTTTCGTCCGAGGAGACACCGACGTAGAAACGTACCTACTATTGAGTGACTTTTACCTGACTGCGCAGGGAGTTTATAATTTCATCTTGTATGTACTATATCAAACTTTTACTAAATCTATGATTAAAGTAAAATAGGGATCGCGCTTCATCGTAGATTGTAATGTTGTTCAAAACTAGCGGGATCGGTGGTCAAGCTCAAACTTCTCAATAAAATTATAAAAAAACACCTTCAGTGCAATATCGACAAATCAACCAACGTTGCAGTTGTAGCGTATTACATCCTCTCTGGTTGCAGTATTCGTGCCCTTTTTTTTCTTGTTTATGTTCTATTCTCGGTTGCCAGTTCAATTTTAGAAATAGTTCTTTTTTTTGCTTGTATATAAAGTTTATTCATTATATTTTGTTGATACGTAGACAATCTAGTAGGTTCCAAATTTAAATCATTATGACGCAGTATGATTTAATAAACCCGTATACAATATTAAAGCCCTTGGGCTTAAATGACGTAATTTAGACCCTCTTTATATGACGTAAAAAGGACTAAGTAAATTATGGAGCAGGTGGTGTAAAAATAAATATTTTAATACGATTCTCATAGTTTCCCCAACTGTTGCATCGGCAAGTGGCTCCGCGAATGTTCCGTCCGCAACACAAGTGGCGGTAGGTACGTGGTTACATGTGGATAAAAGCTTCCGGCCGGGAGTTGATCCCGGGGCCCGGTAATCATGTTACAACGAGATCGAGTTACCGCCCACCTCTCGAACCGAGGTTGATCCTCAACGGCGCGGACCAAAACTCGGGCGGAAAGGCTATGAGTGGGGTGTAATGGGGTTTTCGCATGGATTTGAAGGACCAATATTTCCAGAAATGTTTTTTCTAATTTTATTTATCGGAGACTTCGTATGCGTACGAAAAGTAACAAAGCGAAACCAATAATAATCTATTTAGTTTCAGATTCAGATATTTTATTGCCATTCCATAATATTCTATTCTATTCAAGATAGGGTGGCACTCCGGATCCGGCGACCCTTGCGGATCTATTGTAACTTATTCCATAGTATTACAAAGTTGATAAAAAATAAGCAGGTCCCTAAGATACATACTAGATGTATTACTTACGACCATCCGCCTTATTCCGAAAAAGGGCTCTGAGCGCATCCTGTTCCAAGGTGGTTAAGGTCTATAGCATAGTAACTATTGCGTACACTGTCACTTACTTTTTACCTACGTCATTTTTAATAGTTTATCCAGTTAAAAGTTAATTTTTAAACATTGCAAATACAAATATGAAAAATATATATATAAACTCAGCATAAGATGAACAGCTGGAAAATTATGAGGAAGATGCTGGTTGCAGGCCGCTTCAGATTTGTTTTTTTTTTAAACCATGAATGGGCCTATGTCTAACAGTGGACTTATACAACAGTGGCGATCGTATAGAAACATATGTTTCTATAATATACATACATACCCACATACTAAAACTCGAAAAACATAATCCTTCTTACGCAGTCGGGTAATTAGTGTCGCATAAACATGAAGACAATCTTAAAATGTCATAATAAAATTAAGCTATACATTCTAATTGATTGCCACCACATAGTCCCATCGTAGGCCACCTGTATTCACCTCCCGTTTTAGGGCGCGTCGGCTCCTTGTCACCTGCACGGTATCCAGGGTACAAGTTATGCGAAAATTCGGACTGATGGGACGGGCACGAGACAAATCCGCTTACATTCCTGAGATATGAAGGCCCTCACGTACACGCAGGGAAATTTACGATATAATCTCATTATCGGAACAGAGTAGAGAACGAGGCTGCCTGCCGGATATTTGTTTGTATATAATAATTTACGATTATTTTTATGCCATATGTGATAGTAAGTTTTACTTAAAAAATTACGGCCTTACCGAAAAACGTTACTTAACTTTAACCATCATCTTAAATTCTCTGTCTTCTTTACGCAAGTGTCATTACGTGACAGCGGGAAGTTGACAAAATTTATTAAGCAATGCTTAAAGTTAAGTAACGTTTTTTCGGTAAGGCTGTTAAAGTTTAAAAAACCGACTTCAAAATACGTAAGTAATTCTTTTACTTGGATGATGACATGACTTGGTTCTATCCCCACCCAGGGCAAATATTACTGCTAAAACACGGATGTTTGTTCTGTGTCTGGATGTTTATATGTATAATATGTATGTATTTACAATAAAAAAGTATGTATGTATTCTGTCAGCCATCTGGTATTTTCATTCCTTAGTACAAGCTTTACATAGTTCGATGTTAAATGTTATTGATAAATGTACTCCAATATTTGGATGACATATTTTCCAGTTATTTTGTTATAAAACCAAAGTACTGAATCGATTTTGATAAAATTTATATGTAAATAACTCTGAAGTATGACCTACGTATCATTATGTATATTAGTTATGCCAAAAAAGTCGTAGAATAAAATCTTGAAAAAAAAAATTTTGATGAGGTACATCAAAAAATTTACGTGTAAAGTAGTTAATTATTTTTTTCTCATCTACCCCATCGTGTGGGAGATACGAAAAAAATCATGCTAGTAGCATATATGATGAAATTAACACAAAAACTAGCACGACTAAGTAGACTTTACAAGTTAACGAGTAATAGTCGAACTTAAGTTAAAAATTAATATTTAATTTAAATTAACATAAGTTTCCGGCAGCCTAGTGGTGAGACCGTCTGACTTGCGATCCGCAGGTCCTGGGTTCGAATCCCACGGCACGCACCCCTGTCTTTTCGAAGTTATGTGCGTATTGTTGATTGCCGCCGACTTCAAACGGTGAAGGAAAACATCGTGAGGAAACCTACATGTCTGAGAGATTCAATGATCTTGAAGATGTGTGAAGTCTGCCAACCCGCACTTGGACAGCGTGGCAGACTATGGCCTAACCCTTCTCACAATGAGAAGATGGCCCGTTCCCAGCAGTGGGACAGTTTGTACAAACAGGGCTGTTAAAGAAAAAAAAGATAAAGAAAGTCGGTAGTCGTAAGTAGTCTCACGATCCTAGTGAAAAGTACACACGGCGCTAAAAACCCATTGTAACTCGGTTTCTATGTACTCCCTCGCTAAAGCTCGCGAGTAAAAATCTACCTCGTTACAATGGGTATTTTTAACCCCTTGTATAACAATCTACTATTATCATTCCATCGAAATTCAATTGTAATCTGTAATGAAAATTATGATTATCGAGTACAATGACTTTCCATCACGTGGACGTAAAATCTAAAACAAAATTCACGAATAAAGTGTCCTAGGTTGACCGATACTCATAAACCAACAATAACGAACTGAAAGATTTTGATATAAATACGCGCTAAAGCCTAATTTAGATTGAGAAGTCTAGAGACGTCTATTTTGCCGCTTCGAATTATTTTGAAAATCGAAATTATTTTAATCGTTTAAGGAGTATATTATGGGGTTTATTATGGGGTATAATAATTTTATTTATTATCTAATTAGACTTCGTTTGCGCTCGGACGTTTTTGAAGACTGACACTACATCCCGTTGATACTTTATCAAAGATCGAGGATTATGGAAGTATTCCCACAATTTATTTAAACTCTCTCTCTCTCTCTCTAAACCAAATTAAAAACCCTATTAGAGTAGACGAGATGCAGGGTAGCAGCGGGCCTTTGAAACGCGATAGCCTCGAACATGGAACTACGCGAAACTCAATATAATTGACTTAGGCGCTCGCTCACGAAACTGAAAGTAACGTCTAGAGTTGGACTCCATCGATTTATTCGAGTGTGCTTGTATATTCGATTAAATTAATTCGAATATACCAACAAAAAGCACATTATTTGTTTGAAATATCCATAAGCTTTGCCTATATATGGATATTTTAAATAATCTCCAATCACTCAGCTTTTCAATTATTTATGAATTATTTTATTAGTTTTAGTATAATTTATACTGAAGTCATTAAATTTCTTAAATTTAAAAATCAAAAAAAAACGTCAAAAATTTATTCATTTTAACTATTTCGAATAAAAATTTAACCTGTGTCAGTCTGTCTGTAAACAAATCTAATTCCGATTCCCCAAATCTGTATGCATTTGTTAAATCGGATGACGACGCAATATCAATGTAAAATACATCTGATCTGATAATTAAATTAAAACTAAAATAATTAAAGACTAAATTCTGATCTACTTTGTTGACATAGTCATAAGCAGTGGCGTAGCCAGGCGTGGGCGAAGTGGGCCCTCGCTCACGGCCTCGCACTTAAAGGGCCCTCGAGAGGTTAAATAAATAATAAACTTTGATTTGAAAATAAAACCTATTTTCAAATCCATATGCTTTTCAATATTCTCCCACCGCGCAGTTATATTTTTTCACTATCATGTGAGTAGGTATGTCGTGTCAAAATATGTTTGGTAAGATAGATTTATTGGGTTCTCTTGGGAATAAAAGGAAAGGGACATCGCTGATGCTACTTCGCCCACGTCTGTATTAGTCCACTCTACGCCACTGGTCATAAGGTCCTTACGATACAGGCTCGCCCTAGTGTGACCACCGCTAGAAAATCGTGTAATGTTTGTCCTCTTTTCAAAATAAATTCATTTTAATTTTTAATTCCACTCCATTTGGAAGATTTTCACTGGATCTCCCTTATGGAAAGTGCTAAGCTATGCTGCAAATTTTTAGAGTTCCATAGTACCGAGGAATCCTTACAAATTAATTACGTATACCAGCTGCTTGTATTCCCGGGCATACTGTAAAAATCAGTTCAGAGACCTGACGGAAATTGGAATTTATGTAGGCGATGGACTGACCCCTTGTCACTGCAAGTCAACATTACATCCTACCCTCTTATCCCCTATAACCCTCTAATACCGTTTCGCCTTCATCTAACCCTCTAATCACGAACAAATTTCGCGTCAAATTACCTCGTTGGTCTTTGATGCTCTGCCTTCCCCTTTTATTATGCAAGACAGGTCTACGATTGACCACCAACTCGCCTGATGTTAAGCGACGGTGTGCCCGAGGATGGAGCTCGTCGATCTAGAAGATATCTATTCATTCTAGCCTTGAAAATTCCAAGATTGTAGGTCTCAGGAAACAGAGATGGGTGCAGTACGCATCAAAAATGCGGATCGATATCGCTGAGTACGGATTTCGGCATTTCTTAAGGGAAATCAGGCGTGATTTTATGTATGTTAATCGACAATCGAGTCGTGACAAATTTTAATAATTCGAATACATTTCGAATACGAATATGTTTTTATGAAAAAGTAATATTTAATCTCTAGCTTAACATCGTTATGTACGGGCTTTTAGCAGGCTGGCCCGGCCGGGCCCGGCGCGGCTACGGCCCGTCTGTAATTGTATTAAGCGGACGCAAAACGGCGGCGGCCTATCAACTGAACATATTATTTTATTTATAGAGTTTGAATATGGAACGAGGGTCATGTTTTAATAACAAGTATATTAAAAGAAAAACAAAATACCCGACTGCAGAAAAGCAATTTTTGCAGTCTAACTTACGATTTCATTACACTTGATACGCTGTTGAATGTACGTTTTGTGAGAAACTATGCGTAAAATCACTGTAAAACATTATAAATGCACATTCTTTAGAATAATTCTAGCAAAATGACTTGTTTATTACGAAATAGCTCATTAGAGGTTGCAAAAAAACGTTTATTTTTATTTTTGCAAGAAATGTATTATTATTACAAAAAATATACCCTATGATCCTCGCACATCAAGGCTGTAGGCTGTCATATAGAAACATACACTCGAAAAATAACCCTCCTTCTTACGCGGTCGGGTAATTACAAATTGATATATGAACTCCACTGGTATATTTAACCTCAATACCATAGCTTGTCTAATTAACTGCCATTACGCAAGTATGTATCTATTACTTCTTATAATTAGTTTTCTGTGACACTAACTCCAACATAGAAATTTAATTTACGACGGTCATAATTTAGTTTCTATGCCGAACTTTTTTCTTTTTATGTAGAAATAGGTTCGCACTTGACCGCCAACTCGCCTGATGTTAAGCGACGTTGCGGTCTACGATGGAGCGCGCTTACCTAGAAGAAACCAATTCACTCGCGATTTAAAGACACCCAAATTATATCTATTGTGAAAGACCCACTGAGGAAGCGTATTCCACATTCTAGCAGTCCGCACGATGAAAGTGGAACTAAAGCGTTTCGTTCGGGTTTTTGGAATATCCACCATGAAACTGTGACGCTTGTTCGTGTTTCTAACCCTCCTATAGAAAAAAGGGCTAGAAGGAATTAGATAATGCAGATCAGATGCACACTCACCGAAATGGATCCGGTAAAAAACCGACAAGCTAGCAACCACGCGACGATGTTCCAAGCTTTGAAGCCTAGCTTTTACGAGGGATTCGTCGCCAACTTATAGTCGAATATGTTTTTATGTTGTTTTGTTTAAAACAACATAGAAACAAATTTGACACGCTTGTTTTATTGAATGATAATCTAGATTCTAGGTTAGTTTAGTATTTTTACTTGGATTATCAAGACGTATTGCTTTTGTAATAAAGTCCAACATAATTGGACGTTTAAAAACTGGAGATAAGACTCATTTGAGTGTTCCCCTCCACGGAAATCTTTAGTAAAAGGCGAAAGATTGATACGTGTTGAAGGGAAACCAGAGTAACTAGCGATAACGATCTAAATTTTACCCCTTGCTTCCCTGTGTGTCTTACCATCGCGATTCAGAAAATGACGTCATTTTCGCAGCGCCATCTAGTGAAAACTGATGTTACTTTTTTGTATTCTACGTGCGTGAAGTACTCATGAATTGTGACGTCATATCTAACAATGTCAAAGTAGATTTTTGGCAGGACTATAGAGTTACCAAATTAATATAATTATTAATTAATGAAACAATGCTGTTAACTGTAATGTTCTTATAGATAAAAAATAATATTAAGTAATTACTCGTTATCATGTAAAGCCTACTTATCTGTGATAGTTTTTCTTTTAATTACTTTTAAATGCGTTACTTATACATATACATACTTACTTGCTAATGCTGCTGCCTTTGATAAAGTATATTGCTATGAATTTTTCACATAATATCACACCAACCATTTAGCTGGGAGGTTGTCACACTTGACTCTCAAATAAAACCGTACAAGTGAGAGTTAGACTCACCCACCGAGGGTTCGTACAAATTAGATAAAAGAACTACCGGGCGAAGCTAGTTATATACAAGTAATCGTTTAAAAAACTAAAAAACCCGGACTTCAAAATACGCAATTCATTTACTTGGATGATATAATTTTCCAGTATTTTTTTTATTAAAACCAAAATACTGAGCCGATTTTGATAAAGTTTCTATGGGACCACCTGGAAAATATACCTTTTCAAATAAAAAATAATTTTATAAACGGGTATACAATAATTGACCCCCTTTTTTTCAAAATTGAATTTTATCAGTTTGTCGGTAGGTGCTCATTCCAAGTTACAGTTTTCTAGCACTAATAAACTTTGAGTAAAATCATAGACAGTCAGACGGACATGGCAAAACTAAAGATCGTTGTTGACCTATAGGAACTTAAAAATAGTATGAAAGCCTGATAATTTCACAAGATCGATTTTATTAGAGGCAGCTTGTCAATAATCACAAATTTCGTGTGTCATCATGCCGTGAAGTGTTCCACGGCTCTGTTTGCCCCAGAGCAGTGGGAAGCTGCACGGATGCAGAATGTCACCCCAGGCTACTCGCAGATAATTAGGACATACATGCACAATTGCACACACACTACACGACACAGCTAGCCAAGCTGTGTATCTAGTCATATTATTATGCAGGCTATAACCCAGTGCTGTGTTTAAGGCTAAGAGTACATTCAACTTTTTTTTTTTTTTTATTTAATTTTTATCTCCACAGACACCAGGGTCCGTGACTTTTGTCATAATTACAAACTATTTAGTACATTCAACTTCGAAATAACACTATTTTTAGGGTATGGTACCTCAAAGGAAAATAAACTGAATATCAGTAGCTAATGCAATATTCTAAAAGAAGATTGCTTGCGAGTATTTTTGAGACCATTTTGCAAAAAAGTCAACGGCGTCTCTAACGGCTTAAGTGTTTTATATATCGGAAATTTGTAATCATAGAGTGTTCAAAATAACATTCATTAAAAGTTTTTGATGTGGTCAATCATGAATTTCAATGTCTAATAGTTTAAAATTTAGTTACAAGAAGAAAGATACAAGTTTTTCACCTTTGGTGGGCTATATAAAATACTTATTCATACCCAACATCATTGAATAGAGTTAAAAAAATCATCCCTTCTTTACACCTATGGAAGGCTACCTATTATTAACTTTTGAGCAGTTACACACTTACACACTGCAGCATTTTGTAGCAGTTTAAAGAACTCACCCACCTACCAAATTTAATGTTTGTAGTGCTAATAGCTTCCGAGTAAAACAGCTGTAACATACGGACAGACAGACGGACATGACGAATTTTAAGGGTTCCTTTTAGTTTCTGCGGTACCCTAAATACGGAGGATCATTCTGTTGTCTATCTGTTTGTTTTCAGGCACGCGTATGATCCTATCAACGGTCATATGCTTGTCGGGCTACCCATAGTATAATGGTTCCGTGCTTACACAATATGTAGATGTAGACTTGAAACAAGACTTCTCAAAGCTCTGTCCAAATGACAATTTAAAATAGAAAACAACTCACAATCCTAAGCTGTCTTCAGCGCAACCCCTTTCACAAAGCCGTATGTAAACAGCCCGAGGCGGGCGCAGTCCACGCAGCGGCGCGTGGTGCAGGGCGGGCGGACGTTAACGCTCCTCTGGACACGTTAATTGAAACTGGATTGGAGGTGACAGTGTAGAACCGGGCTTATTTATTTTTTACACAGAGTCGTGCGGCGTGCACTCCCGGTGTGACTTTTGATTTGTCTGCCGCGCGACGGATTATCGCACTGGAATCGATGATTGTGCCAGCAATCGTTTTGTTTTAAATAAGATTTCGATTTATTTAATTTTTCACTGCTATCTCAGTTTTATCTATTTCATGATAAGCCTTATATATAGAGGCGGCTTTATATGCCAGAAATCAGACATGAAAATATCTATAGATGTACGAAAGTCACTGATATAGCACAGCAGGGGCCCAATTCAGTTATTCAAGACCGCTCCATAGCCGAACCATATGTGGAGCGTTTCCCGTCGGCCGCCATAGTTTTTTTGATTCAGTCACTTTTATGTCATACAATTGACACATTTGATGAAACGTAACACGTCCTTCACTCGTTACTAAATCAAGCAGCCGGCAGGAAATGCTTCGCAAAAGGTTCAGCTACGGATCGGTTTTAAATAACTGAATTGCCCCCCAGATTAACAAGTTAAAGTGTAAATAAGCAATAATGGGTATGTAAAGAAAAATGTAACATATGCTGATTCCAAAACCATTTCGAGATTATATGTCTATAAACCATATTTTTTTATTTAGGGCACATAAAATGATGAGATCGCGCAAATTTTTGCGAAAATATAAAAAATATTTGACCTTCAGTCGACCTCTAAAATGTAAAATGAAATGTAGTTTAGTTAGTAAAAAAGATGAAACTGACAGCATTGGCATTGACAAGAGAGACAATATCTCTATGACAACTGTCATACCAAAATAAATAAACAAAGAAAATAATTATTTTGTGTGTTTGGTGCTCTGCTACTCTATTCATTTGTATTAAATTAATTCTGTTCATCATCTTTACGACGACTTTGCTTTCCTACCGTTTTGATTGATACTGCATTTACGTTGACCACTGCTTTGTTATAAGGAACTGTTTGCCTACTGATTGGATAAATTATGGATAATTTTGTACGTGCCGACTCTGCTAACTTACCTAAGGTTGAGAATCTTATCATTCTGGAGTTCATCTCAACTAGCGACAAGAACAACATCGCAAAAATCCGAGGAGCTAAAGAGCTAAAACTTATGAACAATGCCAGGATATGAAATAAAAGTGATTGACAGTACATAACTTCTTTTTTGAAATGATTTTATTGTGTTTAATTATATACCAATTTCATTGTAATTATATAAGGGATTATTTTATTTACATTTATACATTATTTATTTTATTCTGGTTCCTTTTTCTTGTTCATTGTACTGCAGCATTAATGCTTCGCCCAGGAACATATTCTACGTTAACTTGTTCACACCAGTCTTTTAAAGGTTTCCTTTACTTGAAAAAAACAGTTTATTAGGATTTTTGGCACGAAAGTCGAAACATTTCACAGTTGTAGTTTCTGAATAATATTGTGAATTTGTTTCATTTCAATGCGCAAACACAATCGCGAAGACCTTAGAAAACATTAATTAATTACAACGAGCTCAATATTAATTATTCTTTTTTTCATTCTTTATGTTTACACAACGTATTTGTTTTTTCAAAACACAACAAAAACCGATGATCTCTTGTATCAGTCAGAGACAAAAACGAATATAGGTACATGTCACTGTCAAGTTGACGTAGATGTATTTTTAGTTCATGTTGGCTATCACAACATCTTATTCAGTAGGTACGATGACGTCATCCTTCCTATTGACGATTTTATCTTTAAAAAAATATTAAAAAATAAGTACTGAACAGAATAAAAAAATATTGAAATTAGTTTTTCTAAATGATCCATTCTATCATATAAAAATATAAAAAAAATACCAAAAAAAAACTTTACATACCCAATGCACCGGCAAGTGCTAAGCAAGTGCACGCGGATTACTAAGACCAACCATACAAGTGGCAGGAAGTCGCTGGATGCAAGCCGCTTCCAACCGGCCTTTTTGGAAATCCATAGGGGAGGCCTATGTCCAGCAGTGGACTTCTTGTGGCTGAGATGATGATGGTGATATGGGGAGGCCGCGTCATCGTACATTATTAGTTCTACGAACAGCAGGATTCGTGATAATAGAGTCTGAAATTCTACGACCTTGCGAACATATTTTTTCTAGTCTTCAAGACCTTAAAATATCTTGGCAATCTTACGACCGATTTAGGTCATATTTAAAATTCTATGCTTAGAATTAAATACCAAATGGTTTTGAATTGGTCGGTAAACAGCGGTTTAATAAGCTGGCTAAAAATCTTCAACAGGCTAGGAGGCGATTAGCATTCCAAGCCTGTTCAATGGCATAAATTATGAGTCATTGTATTTTCACAACTTTCATCATATAATAGGAAACATTTACAATAAGCTGTGGATATTGATATTTTCAAAATACTGAGTCACTGTCAAGTAGTCTGTGGACCTGTGTCAACAAACTGCAAAGTATAAGAAAGGTCAGGACTCTGGGTTACTCAGCTACACGTCTGATCATTGCAAAAAGTACAGAAACAGCGGATCTGTAACCGCGGGCGCAGCCAGTATAGTTCCCGTCACGTAAAAAGAACGCTGGTTTGTTTGCACTTACGAATCCACAAATATTTATTATTTATTATATTAATTGCTGTTCGTTTGTCTCGCTAAAACTCGAGATCGGCTGGGTCGATTTAGCTGATTTTGGTTTTGAAATGTTTGTCGTAGTCCAGGGATGGTTTAAGCGATGAAAATATCGGGTCCACTCATTGATAGGTCCCCCCCCCCCCCCCCTAGCCCTAAGTACTTAATGTAATCTTTGTTTTTTGTTATCATGTGGTTTTTAATAAAGTGTTATCTATCTATCTATAGGTCATACGAAGTACGGGTCATCTAGTCATAAATAATAAAAATCACACGCATATCTGTAAGAAGAATGTTTCCTTCCAGCTGGAACGTGAGAGAAACAAAACCACAAAATCGCGATTTTGAAATATCAGCGGCGACAAAAAGGTGTCTTCGAAGCAATATTTTAAGAGAAATGTATCGCGACACGAGATTCAATGTTCGGGAGCGAAGCCTCGTGGCCTTAGGCGATGTCACCGGGCAGGGTTCAAGTCTTAGGAACTGGAGTCAAATATTATGAGAAATAACCAAAAATAAGGTTTTTAAACACATTTTAATGGTAACAATAGACATTATTACCCTACTGTGCAAGGAGGATAATGTCTTTGTGTATGTGTCTACACCCTAATTATATTCTATCTTAACTATATTACAAAAGCGAAAGTAGCTCTGTCTATATGTCTCAGACTGTTTGTTTATGTTATCTATTCACGTTTAAGCGGTTGAACCAATCTTATTGAAATTAGGCACAGAATGATTTTGATGTGCGAGTTTTAGATTAGTACATTTTTTTAAATAATTAACTTGATTTATGTCAGTTACAATGATCGCATTTCATAAGTAGGTTTTTATTTCTCTATTGAAATTCGGGAATTTTTAGGGTTCCGTACCCAAAGGGTAAAACGGGACCCTATTACTAGGACTCCGCTGTCTGTCTGTCTGTCCGTCCGTCTGTCTGTCACCAGACTGTATCTCATTAACCGTGATTGTTAGACAGTTGAAATTTTCACAGATGATGTATTTCTGTTGCCGCTATAACAACAAATATTAAAAAAAAAAACAGAATAAAATAAATATTTAAGGGGGCTCCCATACAACAAACGTAATTTTTTTTGCTCGTTTTTGCTCGATATAGATAACGGCAACAGGTAGACAATTAAAATATTCACAGAATATTGATTTATATTATTCACTTTAAAAATAGATAATAAAATGTATATTTAAGGGGGGTTCCCATACAACAAACGTGATTTTTTGCCGTTTATATACCTAGATAATCGCGAGTCAGACTCGGCGGGTGAGTCTGACTCGCACTTATCCGGTTTTTTTAAATCTTAAAATGAGTAGATTATCAATTCTATGTATATGTGTATGCAATATTGTTATGTTTACATAATATTAGCATTTTAGCATTTAAATTTAGGCAAGGAAGCTTTATGAACGTAAATGAGATTAATTATTAATTTGATATAAGTATGTAGAATGTAGATAGATAGATAACACTTTATTGAAAATCACACGATAACAAAATTACAGAAAGATAACATTAAGTACATAGGGCTAGGTTCTTAATTGGCGTCCTTATCGCATACAGCGATGTATGTATGTATGTATGTTTCTCCACGTATTACGCGGCAATTAGAAGTCAGATTGTTTTTTTTTTTTTTTATTGAGTAAAATTTCTCCCAGATTAGGGAACTA
The DNA here is from genome assembly GCA_947563715.1 of Lycia hirtaria. Lineage (NCBI taxonomy): Eukaryota > Metazoa > Arthropoda > Insecta > Lepidoptera > Geometridae > Lycia > Lycia hirtaria. The sequence continues at coordinate 4,185,294 of OX387383.1, forward strand.
TGTAGGTTTTATCAAAATCGGTTCAGTACTTTTCAAGGTTTGTGTTATTTAGAAGTCGGTTTAATTATCTAAGGATTATGATGATGATGATGAATATTATTATTTTGTAATTATAGGTTCTCATACCTTGAACCAGTGGGCAGGGCACATAGCACGTAGAACTGATGGCCGATGGGGCCCAAAGGTTCTCGAGTGGAGACCACGTACCGGCAAGCGCAGCGTAGGAAGACCAGCCACGAGATGGACAGACGACCTCATACAAGTGGCGGGAAGACGCTGGATGCAAGCCGCTTCCAATCGGTCTTTTTGGAAATCCATGGGGGAGGCCTATGTCCAACAGTGGACTTCTTATGGCTGAGATGATGATGATGATGATGATACCTTGAACCCTATCTCCAAGTTCTCCGCCCGCTCCCCGCTCCCCGCATCTATTCGCGCGGCAAAATGAGATATCAGTAGATATTGAATGACGGCGTTCCGACTCGGTTTTATGTATCTTCCCCTTTTTGTGGCGCACAAAGAACCGCCGCCGTATCGCCGCTTAGGATGCAATACAAGCCGTGAATTTCATTGTTTGCTTGGATTACTGGCGATAAGGAAGTTGAGAAGGGGCATTGTGATCGCTGTCTTCATAAAATATGCTTAGTTTTTTTTCTATGTGGTTATTTAACAATTATTTTGCAATTGGTACAATAATTTATTTGTTATAGCACGTACGTAACTCACTACAGTGGTAATAGAGAGACTAGAACTATTTACACGTGTATAGATTTGTTTTTGTGGCTTAATCTATATTTTTTATAACCAACTCGAAAAGTTATAAATATTGTAAAAAATCTACGTGATGTGGCCTGCGTGCAAACCTTGACTGGGGTCTATTATGCACTATGCCAGTCCTTATTAACATACTGTATCGCATGCTGGGGTAGTGCTGGTAAAACCTACATGTTACAGGTCGAAAGAGCACAAAGGTCCGTCTTAAAGGTAATGCTCCGAAAATCATACTTGCATCCTACAACTAGTGTATATGAAGAGGCTGGAGTACTGAATACGCCCACTCTTCATTCTTAAAACTGCGCTATAACTAACTGCGGTGCATAAGTCAGTGTTATCTGATCCTGACTACGATTTAATTGCTAGCCGCCGTATATACAAAATACCAATCCCCAGCGTCAAAACAAGGTTGCTCAGCGTTTTGGTGACTTTATTAACGTTTACATCTACAATATAATCACAAAGTTCTGCGATATTAAGAATAAAAAAGCTAATGAGGCAAAACTTACAATACTAAAATGGTTGAAATCCCTATCATACAATGACACAGAAAACATTTTGAGAAAGATACAATAGCAAGTAAATAGCATTAAGCATAGCATATTATTAATGACATAGCAAGTCTAGGATTTACCCTATCATGCAATACAGGTACGAAATATATAACATGAAAACATAATTTTTTAAATAATTTTAATGGACACAAATGCTTATTTTTAGCTATTAAGTTGCTTTTAAGCCTATAGTGGATGTATATAAATAATATGACTAGTATTTTTAAGTAATCCTATTTGTAATTATTTGAAAAGTGTCTTATTTGTAATCAGGAATACAGGTTGCCTTGATACAGGCTCCGCCTAGTAAGGCAACCAACAGGCACTTATTTTTAGGCTATGTACGTTTTTCTGTAAATAAAAATATTTTCATTTTTTTTTTCAACTGATTTTATTTATTTTGCGAGATCCGACTTATTTCTTGACAAATTTAATTTAAAACACTTTTTTTAAACGAAGAAAGAGGGTAGAACGATAATTATATTCTGCTCTTAACCGTATCACCCACCCGCATTCTTCAGTCTGTTAAGTTTAATTAATTTATCATATGTGTAATTCTCACTTACCTGTAACGTATGTATGTATGTACGTATGTATGTATGTTGTTCAAGGTTAATAAATATTCTTCTTCTTATTCTGTGTAGTCACCGACTTCTCAATTACTAATCTCTCATAACTGATATGGTGTATGACCCACACTTTCACCTTCCCGTAACGAGGTGATTCACTTCGCAGCCATATTTCAAGGCATCCTCCCGTCATACGAGGCCGGCCCGAGCTCAAATTGCCTGAGCTCGGGCTCCAAGGGTCACCAAATAATCTTGCTAACAAGCACCCTTGTCAACTGCCGGCGACAGGGCGCTCCGCAAAAACTGCCCTCGCTTTCTTTACGTGGTCATTCTCGGAGGGAACTTTAGGTAGCTATCTTTATGTATAAGGTAGTTAGGGACCCATTTTTTTGCACTTAACAACGAGTTTCTTATTATGTTGACTATTAAGATATTTACTTGTTATAATTTCGAGACCTTAATATAAGCTATAAATATATTTTTAGCTTTTGTAAATATAGCTAAGAAGCATACCTAATAGAATGGTTCGATCCCCACCCAGGACAACACATGTCTGATGAGCATGTATGTTTGTTCATTATCTGGATATTTCTATGTATCATAAGTATGTATTTACAAAAAAAACGTATATATGTATACTATCAGCCATCTAGTGTCCATAATACAAGTTTTGCTTAGTTTGGGCTAGATGGTGTTGTGTGAAATGTCCACCAAAATTTATATTTTATTTCACCATCATCATCATCTCAGCTGTAAGTAGTCCACTGTTGGACATAAGCCTTCCCCCAAGGATTTCCAAAAATACCGATATGAAATAAAATGAATATTTAGACCAAAGTTTCCCAACCTTTTTTTGGTTGCGCCATGAAAGTATTTCATTTTGATACAATATAGGGGATTGCAAGAATAATTACATGCCCCCCTTTGCTATATATAAAAAAAAATATCTCTATATATATATAAAAAAAACAATTGCTGTTCGTTTGTCTCCCTAAAACTCGAGAACGGCTGGGCCGATTTAGCTGATTTTGGTTTTGAAATGTTTGTCGTAGTCCAGGGAAGGTTTAAACGTTGAGAAAATATCGGGTCCACTCATTGATAGGCGATACGAAGTACGCCGGGTCAGCTAGTATATAATAAAAAAAAAAATCTTCTTCAATTTAGCGTTCCGTAACTCAAAAGGAAAAAACGGAACCCTTATAGGATCACTTTGTTTATACTTATTTTATGTGCGAATGTCAGCGTACTTAGCATAAATAATTATAATAGGTACATTCAATAATTGTGCCAGCGACATATTTTTTTCATCAGTTTTTGGGTAACATATTCGTGTTATCAAACTCGTGGCAATCTAACCCTAACTATACACAAAGTTGATACTAAAAATGCGCGAGCTCCTGTGTTGTTGACTAGGTCTTTTATAGGTATACTAGCTACGCCCAGCGGTTTCACTCGCGTAGTGAAGAAAAGCGGTGATAATGATGATAATAAAATAAAGTCTATGTCCTTCAAGCCCTGAAGAATGTCTATGTCAAATTTCATAACAATTGATTCAGCCGTTTTGTGAAGAAATAAGAAACAGACAGAGAGACAGACGACAGACAGAGTTACTCGTAATTTCGCTTTAATATTAATTAGGACATAGCAACTTTATATGGCAAACGAGCTATACGCAACGAGCTATGGAGAGGGCTATTCTCGGAGTCTTTCTACGAGATCGAATCAGAAATGAAGAGATACGTAGACGTACAAAAGTCACCGATATAGCACAGCTGATTAGCAAGTTGAAGTGGCAGTGGGCAGGGCACATAGCACGTAGAACTGATGGCCGATGGGGCCGAAAGGTTCTCGAGTGGAGACCACGTACCGGCAAGCGCAGCGTAGGAAGACCAGCCACGAGATGGACAGATGATCTCATACAAGTGGCGGGAAGACGCTGGATGCATGCCGCTTCCAATCGGTCTTTTTGGAAATCCATGGAGGAGGCCTATGTCCAACAGTGGACTTCTTATGGCTGAGATGATGATGATGATGAACTTTATATGGAATATAGATATATATTACACGCGTCATGATTACCCATTATCTCTATCAATAACCCTATATTACAATCAGTAGCAGTGCTATGAAGCCACATTCCATTCCAAATATCTGTATCAACATTTGAATTCTGTTTTTGTCGAGTGAAAGGCCATTAATTACCGTATGGCGCGAGTTGCATAATTCACGAATTGACTTTTACCGAGCACATGTTCTATAAAAAAGTCGATAAGTAGCATGGTTTCCGTGGTGTAGCGGTTATCACATCTGCCTAACACGCAGAAGGCCCCCGGTTCGATCCCGGGCGGAAACATACTTTTTGCTTGCATTTATTTAATCAAAGGGCAAGATAAGATTTTTTTAATCAACCGGTTTTTTAGTTTCACCTATAAAAGTTAAATGATCATTAACATACCTTAGAAAATAATATAATATGTATGATCAGTTTAAAAACTTTAAATTACCGATATGATGGAACCAAGAGATGGATAATTGAACTTTTTAGGGTTACTAAAATAATTGTATAAAATTAGAAAAGTTCCCTCTAATTTTAATTTTTAACTCCGCAAATTTAGTTCATTATGTTTGTTTTAAAAAATTCAATCATCATCATCTTCATCTCAGTCACAAGAAGTCCATTGCTGCAAATAGGCTTCCCCCATGGATTTCCAAATTTTTTATTTAATTTAGCTTTTAAAACTATGATTTACTAACTGCGCCCCGCGGTTGCACTCGCGTAGTGATGAAAAGCAGCCTTTGTCCGTCTCCAGGTTCACAGCTATCTCTGTACCAAATTTCATAACGATCGGCTTAGACCTCCAGGAAGGGCACGAAAGCGTTGGCGGGATGACTTGAACACATTCGGCCTTACCGAAAAACCGTTACTTAACTTTAACCATCGTCTTAAATTCTCTGTCTTCTTTCCGCAAGTGTCATTACGTGTCAGCGAGAAGTTGACAAAATATGTTAAGCATTGCTTAAAGTTAAGTAACGTTTTTCGGTAAGGTCGATTCTGTCGTGACTGGTCCTAAATAGCAATGGAGCGCGAGAAATGTAAGGAAATGGGGCAGACCTTTGCCCAGCAGTGGGATCTAGTAGTAAGAATAGTAATGATTAGTACAAAGTATTTATTTAGCACCCAATAAAGTGACAAGATGCTATAACACATTATATTATACTTGATACTATACAATATTAATCCTAAATCAACGCTGAGACTGTTTACATTCGTCCCAAGCAATTACGAAATCAAACAAGACGGGAAGTATTATTATTAGACGTGGATAATGGTAATCGGTGACCACTTGACCGTGTAGGTTATTTCAAAGTCAAAATATTTGCTGAAGTGGCTGGCCAAGCCCACTCGCCACGGACGCTCGCTCTCTAATGTACCGATAAAATAAACAACTTGGATACTGTACCCTCAACGATATAAACAGTAAGTAACTTTCGCGTGATACATTTTATAAGACTGTCAGCGAGAGGCCAAGACCAGCAAACATCTTACACATATTGCACATATTAGGTACATGTGAAAAAAAAAATACACATGAAATCTCTATTTAATATATCCTACATGAGTGGATTGAAAGAAAAATTTAATCCCTTCTTGTTCATGTGTCACCCCCATTTTGGCATAATTTCACTACGGCATTTTGTAGCGGTTCACGGAATCACATCTACCTGCAAAATTTCGTTTATGAAGGGCTGATAGTCTTGCAAGTAAAAGAGCTGTGACATACAGACAGCCAGACGGGCATAGCGAATTTATAAAGATTACTCATAGTTACTACAAAACTAATAAATTACAGTTTAAAAAACTAAAAAACACGCTACAAATTATTGTGGTCAAAGTTCATTACAAGACTTTTCTAACAAATCCAAACACAGCTATGATACGATGTTCCATCATGAAGGTCTAGTTCATATCTTCCGGCTCCATCATCAGATCAGTTCGACAGTACCATTGTATTTCTATTGTATTGCCATCAGAACTACGTACAGCTGCCAAATTTTACGACGACACGATCCTTGGAAGATGGTTAAATTAGTTACCTTAGATTTCATTACATAGTTAGTTACATACAGGTCGACCTAATAAAAGCGTGTTAAAAAAGTAGTAATATTTAAAGCAACCAAATACAAAATCAAAATAAATTGTCACTAAATATTTTTTCTATAACCAACCGAGTTACTTCCCAGTGAATGTATTGTGCAGTGAGCGAATTTTCCGTTTGCCAGGTCCCTTCCGGTCGAGTGATCGTTCCGCTGATAGAACCTACTGCTACCCCCTTAAATTAAAATTTGTTTATGTTGTCGCTTGATTGGAGGGGATAAAAGTTTTGTAACGAGCACGGACTGGAAATATGAGGAACAACACAGTGGATGGTAATTTTGGATGACTTTGTTTTTCGGTTTGATGTGTGTCAGATCTTTATTAGATGAAGGGATTTTAATGTCGCTTTTGTACAGGGTTGTTATGGCCTGTACCAAGCTGAAAGGAGGTCAATGTACTCATAATTAGAAACATGTTTTAGTATTAAAAAAAAAGTATTTGTAGCCACATAGTTTAGTGTTTGAGATGCGTGATTATATGTAGAATGATAAGTCATCTTTAGGATACATTAACATAGATAATAGGAGGCTCCGGCAAAGTATTCAACGATTTTAGTCCACAGTCTTTATGCACAAATGAAATTCTTTACCACCTTCTATGTCTTCTGACTGCAACAAATCTGCAATCTTGGAAGTTTTAAGGCTAAGATATTTTCTATATCTAAGAATCCCAACCTCCACCAAACCAAACTTCTCACTCTCTCGGCTTTAATATTACTTTCATCCTTCCTCCAAACACAACATTCACTGCCGTACACAAGAGTGTAGGAACCAGCACTTCTCTATCACAAGCCAGGCGTGCATTTTTGGGAACCCTTTTGACTGATCACAAAGGTATGTATTATGTACCTCCCGATTTTACTATGGAAACCCCATTCATTCATCCATTCATTTTACCTCCCGATTCATTTTATTTCCTGTCAAAACTTCAAAACTCTTCGTTCAATATCACTGGAAAGTAGGTATTCACACGTGTATAATACTTGTAATTTCCAAACCTCGTACGTTACCTTTGAGCCCAAATACACAAATTATAAAAAATAATTACTATAAAAGTGTTCATTCACAAAAAATAAAGCCAGTTTTCTTAGTTCATAAACTTAGCCAATCGAAATACCCTCAAGTACTTACAACATTGAGCAAGTTCCTACAAAGACGTTATCGAGAGAATTTGTCGTTGTTTTCCTTAAAATAGCATTGTTATAAGCAATTTGGTGCGTATCGCAAGGTATGCAGTGTTATCGTAGGCCGGCCCCGAACGCGATTATAGGAAACCGTGTTCAGTATGGTTATTTAAAATTCATTCGGATTCGGAATCTACCTATATATCTCCGTCTCTGTCATTTTCATAAAGAATGACAAATAATATGTATGTCCATTTACAGATTTTCAACTATCTCTACCAAATTTTATAACAATTAATTGGTTCAGGCATTTTGGTCGTGAAAAGACACAGACCGACACAGACAGACAGTTACTTTCACTTTTTAATATTAGTTAGACTGTACAGGGTCTTGTACCCTGGAAATAAAATTACAATATTATGTCATACTGTGACATAATGTGATTTGAATTTGGAACCTAAACCTAATAATTATTTCGTTCGCGCTCAGTTTTTGCGACACAATACTGTGCCTACTTGATTCGTCTTATTTTAGTGGACGTGTTAAATGGCTTTTAAAATTTAGATTCTGATTCAACGTCCTAAATTTATAAGGTTGAAAAGGCTGACATTGTCTGGAGTAGACATACTGTATGTCATATTTTAGTTTTTAGTTCTTTCGGCCTTGTAAAAAGCGTTCTTACCTCATCGTTGCCTCGGTGCTTGTTAGCCGTATCTATCATTGGTAAAATTTCACAGAAGAAGAGTTGAATGCCCTATTTTTTCAAAAAGCTGTATTTGTAAGGCTTGAAAGTCTTTTTTTATACATAAGTATATATAATTAATTCATATATATAAAAGACTTTCAAGCCTTACAATAATAGCTTTTTGAAGAAAATAGTGCATTTAACTCTTCTGTAGTGAAATTTTATCAATGGTAGAAAGGGCAAACGAGCACTGAGGCAACGTCATCTATTTTTGTACGATGACGTACAGAATACGCATTCATATATACGCGTGCGCCGCGCGTGCCCTGTAGTCGCGAGCCGCGCGCGACCCACTGACCGCGGACCCTACGCGTGTCGCGGCGGGTATCGCAAGTGACAGATGTGCTACCGACAGAATGACTGCGAACCACGCGACCAATGAGGACGCGCAATAAATACAATGCACGTTGAAATTAAAACGCAGAATTTCGTCATGAAGTGTGGATACAGGAATTCCACATTTAAAAAAAAAACTGAAATTATCATAAATGAAAAAGCGTTTAAAACTGAAAAATTTACTTCAATTATCACATTCTCAAACAAATTAGTCATATAATTAGAGATGGTTAAGTTAGCTACAAAATCTTTTTTTTTATAGGACCTCTTCAATGATAATTTGAATGCAACACAAGAATAATGTTCAAAATTGGCATTAAAAAAACCGAGAAATCGGTGAACTTAAATAAAAGAAAAATAATAAACGTACATTCGAAAATAAAATCCTCCTATTTGAATTCGGTTAATAAATAAAAAAATAACATATTAATTGTCATACATAACAACCACTCATTTAAAGTTGCAGGTACCGTGGAATAGGTAGGAATAGGAATAGGTGACTTTTACAAACAGCAAAATTAAATGTAGTTTTTCCTCCTAAAAATGAGAGAAAAACATAGTTTTAGGAAGAATGAATGAAAAAAAATCAACGAAATATTTTTTTTTGTCAAAGTAATCTATGGCCAGTATTAATTACACAGTACATAATGATGATGTTATTTTTGTAGTCAGTTACAAATAAATAGGTATTCATTTGTATCAGAATCAGAAAACATTTATTGCCTAAAACTGTATACACGGATGTTAAATTCACAGAGTGTAGGCTCTAGGTATTTGCCTTCATAACTTCGTGAAACGGTGTTTCCCGTTCCCATCTAAACGCTCGCGTGATGCGGCCACATTCAGGGTGACCCCAGAAAGTAACACAATTAAAAGGGTAAGATATCACCTCATTTACGCCATTTTGCCTCCCACGCGTACTATTTACCCGCGTTGTTTTTCAAGTTCTGTGGACATTTTCTGTTTACTTTTACAGATATAAATTCCGTGACGCGTTTTCTACTGACGCTGACGACTAGCGTAGCAAACTTATAAATAAGCTAGTTGTGCCCCGCTATTTTACCAGCGATTAAAAACAATGCTGATGACCTCGTTTCCTGGGTTTAAACTATATCTGTACCAAATTTCATAACAATCGGATCAGCTATTTAATCGTGAAAAGGTAAAACACAGACAGTTACAGACACAGTTACGTTCGCTTTTTGGAAATTTTATCAGTAAACAAAATATTTTCCTGGAGTATACAATAGATAACACAATTAATCATACAGCTCACATTGACAAATTATGTAAGAAAATTGCTAGTGAAAATTATGCTTTGTTAAAACTTAAGCCGTTAGTAGATTAAAACAACTCTTATATCGGCACATTATGCGTGTATACATTCTGTGATAAGATATGCTGTTACAATTTGGGGAAATGCTATACTTAAATATTATTAAAGTTTTAAGATATCAAAAAAGAGCAATTAGGATAATTAAAGATCTGAAAAGCGTAGTTCTGCACGAAAATGTTTCTAAAACAACAAAATAATGACGCTGATATCTCTTTACATTTATAAAATAGCCTACTAGATATTCATAAAGCGGATTTATAGAAGAATAAAAACAAGCATACGTACAATTTGCTTAGTTTGGGCTTGATGGTGTTATATGAAATGTCCACAAATATTTATTTACTTAGCCAAATTGTATTAACAAACTTTGTTTGGGAAATGGATCTTTCAAAGTCCTCATTTTTTGCAAAGGTATTTTGGTATTTGTTGTTGTTCGTAGTTTTTTTTACTAGTATACTCGTATATACATATTTAACTAGATAATATATTTTTCACCTCACAAGCTCGGAAAGATTCTGTTTGTCATTAGAAATCTGAGTGGCAAAGTGCATTTGTCCGCTAGCGTGGAAAGAGTTTTTAAAATTCGAACCTTTCTATTCCATACTTTTCTTTACCGCAAGAAAATGCACTAAATACTTATTTCATGTCAGTGCGCCAACCTCATTTCTTTGAATAATCGCACTGACCAGCCACAGGAGGCAGCACTGGACTAGCGTTTTCCTCGCTCTAGTGAGGTGAAAAATTTTGTGTTTCACTCGGCAGCAAAGTTATTTTGCATCTCGTACTTTTAAAACCCTTGCTACGCTCAGTATTCTATATTTGAACCACTCGCTTGGCTCGTGGTTCAATCCTACAATCCTTCGCTTGCTCAGGTTTCAATACAAGTGCTCGCCCCAAAAACCAACTTTGCAGCCTTGCATAACAAATAACTATTTAATGGTAGGTATTAACATTTTTCATTATTCTTGTCCTCATACCTCCCATACCTCATACAAGTGGCGGGAAGACGCTGGATGCAAGCAGCTTCCAATCGGTCTTTTTGGAAATCCATGGGGGAGGCCTATATCCAGCAGTGGACTTCTTATGGCTGAGATGATGATAATTATTCTTGTCTTAACTACTAGTCATAAGGAGGATAGGGAGGCCTTTGCCCAGCAGTGGGACATATCAGGCTGGTAATAATAACTATTAGTCATAAAAACAGTTGTAATTAAATTTTGTTGGATACCATAATTTAAATTAAATCGAATATATCATTTTATTTATGCCATTATTATGAAGTTTAGTTAATTTATCATATGTGTAACTCTGACTTACCTGTAACATGTATGTTATTCAAGGTTAATAAATATTCTAATTCTGATTCTACCCTACTATACGCGTGTCTCGACACGGTGTTGGCCAATTATTTCGACCATTTTTGGTAAAAATCCTTTTGTGTATCATGGTACAAGTTAAATCTTTGCTTGGTGTGAGAGAGGCGTGTTTACTCTCTCAGCCATGATGCTAATCACTGTTATTGAACAAAACGACGAACTCTATTTTATCAATATAGTAATTCATGTAATCAAAACATTTACGAGGGCTTATGTTAGGAATTTTCATTGTTCCTATTATAGTTTATAGAGCAGGAAATAATAATAGTTGAAGAATTTACTATTGGAGGCATTGTGTCTCATCTCCGTATTGTGTCGCGGATTATCGTAGAGTTAAGCCGGTTTTTTGGCTAGCTAGTGACATGGAGGCAACACGTTTAGCGTTTATTTTCCTCGTAGGTCTCAGCTTTTGCTTTTATGTAGGAGTGTGCGAGGAGAATTCTACTACGGCGAGTAATTCGATCCACAGCTTCGAGTTCTTCATGCCGAGTGTGATTCCCGATTCGGTATGTACGAACTTGAATATGATCACCAGTAAACTTGGTCTTATTGAAAACTTTACTTTGATCAATATCATAAACGGTAATATGATCACTAATAAACTTGGTCTTAATGAAAAACGTTACTTTGATCAATATCTCAAACCATAAAATGATCACCAATAAACTTGATATTAATGAAAAACGTTACTTAGATCAATATCTCAAACCATGAATATGATTACCAATAAACTTGGCCTTGCAAAATGTTATTTCAATTTGCTCAGTGTCACAATGTTGTGTAAAATTCTCTTAAGGTGGTTCAATTTCCATACAAAAGTAATTTTACCAAATATTATTGAAAAAGGTATAATTTTACAATGGAATAATTTCGGTTACCTCTAATATCGGCCTATATTGGCGCCAAAACATATTTGTTGGAGAAAAAAGTTAAGATTAGGAGCAAAAAAGTCAATTTAATCTCTTTTTTCTTCTAATAACATGATCTTCCGTCGATAAACCGAACTAATTACTCATATTAAAGCTAATCAAAATTACTTCATTGTATTATTTTCAACGATATTTTGGTAAAAATACTTTTATATTAAAATCGTACCACCTTAATACAGTAAAAATAAGATTTGTCACTACATAAAAGACAACAAAGAACATTGTTATTTATATGAATGTACCTTTACATTCATATAAATCACAATATTCTTTGTTGAAATACATTTGTCATAATTTCAGTTTTCTTAATCCTAATTATTATCATTCCAGTCGAAATAACTAATAATATACTGTGCCACTATTATAATTAAAAGCGTAATGTGCATTTTTATGATCGAACGGCTAAACCGATCGTTATGGGATTTAGTACAGAGATAACTGTGGACGCAGATTGACATAGGCTATCACAAATTCACAATGATGTATTACACGCAGATGGCTTTTCCCCGGATCTGCGTGGCAAGCCTCAAGTAAGGTAATCGCCCGACACGTCGTTCAACGCTGTTAGACGCGTGTAGTGACTTGTGAACAGTGACAATGCCATCCTGTGTGTCTAGAAAGTGCAACACCAAGATATATAAGGCCAAGATACTAAAAGGTCTTAAGGATGTGGTCTTATCCTCGAAAGTGCTGAGAACTAAGATTTGCTTTTACTTCAAACTCAATAAGTATAACCTCTCTATAGATAAAATCTCATTGACTTTTCATCATAATCTTCATCACCGCGGGAGGCAGCTACTTTATATCGGCTTTACTTAAATTTGAAATGTCAGCTTCAATATATCTGTGTTTTATTTCAGTTATACAATAATCACCTCTGCATGCAAGTCTTGATCCGGGACGCTTTTTATATAGGTAAGTAAATGTTCGCTCTCTCTCTCTCTCTCATTCTCTCTCTATATTAGAAACTCGAATATGTCTATCGACAATATTTAAGAAAATTTCTGAGACCCCAATCTTAGAAATATTTAACGTGTACTTGTCCATACGAAGGGAGAAATCTATTTTTCCCTCCCTAAAATATGTGTAAGTATATCGATTATTGAAATTTGTAAATTGACGTTATTTGAAATCAAAACTGCTGTTATATTTTTTTTGCTATTTTAAACTTTTAGTAAATTTTTAAAAAAGTAAAAGAAATAAAGGCCTCTATTTTTTATCAACCCTGTTTGAACAAACTGTCCCACTGCTGGGCGCGAGCCATCTTCTCATTGTGAGAAGGGTAAGGCCATAGTCCACTACGCTGGCCAAGTGCGGGTTGGTAGACTTCACACATCTTTCAAGATTATTGAGAACTCTCAGACATATAGATTTCCTCACGATGTTTTCCTTCGCCTTTGATGTTGGCGGCAATCAACAATATGCACATAACTTCAAAAAGGTTGAAGTGCGTGCCGCGGGATTCGAACCCAGGACCTGCGGATCGCAAATCAGACGGTCTCCTAACTAGGCCTCTATTAAGGCCTCTCTTATTATAGCCATTTGTGGTTCTCACAGAAGACAGAATTTCTGTCTTTTGTGGTGGTTCTATATATTATTCAGATAAGAAAACAATGATGAAGATTTATAGAGGTAGAAGGTTCCTCGTTTTGTATAAACAAGTAAGTGTTTAGCATATCACTTAAGAGAAACGATGTCGCACGATCTTATACAAGTAAATTACGCGGTTTTGATGCAACAGGACAAAACTGTCTTCTACCCTTAAATATTGTCAGATTTCGATATTCCTTTTTATATGGTTTTACCATTATTGGCTATGCCTCTATACTGTTTGATTTTTCCAAATTTTGAACTTTTATTACTATAAATTCCGAATTGTAGCTAAATTTGAAAAAAAAATACAATCCTTAAAGGCATATTAAATTTATTATTTAAATCAGATAAAAAAGAATCATCGAAATTGGTTAATGTTTTAGGTGGAGATTAACGCCGCAGCACAGAACATATTATAAAATAATAATACTACGGCCGCAGCTATCTCTCTCGCGCATCACAACCTTATTAAACATAATTAATAATTATTTTATTATTGGTTAGGGATACTAGAAAAATGAGAAACGAAGTAGTTTATTTAGATAGATATGTATATATATTTAGATTAAAATACTTGTAGAAAAAAAAAGTTTTATTGAAATATACTGGCGACGGAGTAGTGAAAAAACATATTTTCCTACTCAGCCACTACCTCAGCTAATTTAAAAGACATCAAAGAAAAACTTTTTTTAAATTTTTCTCCTATCAAAATAAACAAATTTATTTCTCAATTTTCTAATAATCCTTCTCAATAATTGTATTTGTTTAAAAATGTTATGATGCATGAGAGAGATAGCTGCGCGCGTCGAGCGGATCCTTAAGGTTAGAAAACAGTTTTCAACCAACTTCCAAAATGAAGGAGGTTCTCAATTCGAATATATGTTTTCATGTATATTTATTCAGCGATTACTCCATCACCAATGAATTGATTTTGATGTTTTTTTTTATGGTAGGTAATACTTCAGAGGTGATCCCATTTAAATTTTATTAAAATCGGTTCAATACCTTTTATAAATAAATAACTGAAAAATGTCATCCCAAGTAAAGGAATTGCATAGTTATAAAGTAGTTTTTTTTTTCGTTTTTTAAACTATAGTTATCTCCTATTTGTGTAGGAGTTTGCGCGAAAACACTTTTTGTATAAGTAGTAAATATATTTTGTATTTAATTCCAGTGGGATTTGAACCAAGAGCGTCGATGGACCTTGTTCACCAAATGATTATCTACGGATGCACTGTACCGGGGTCGACTGAACCTGTATGGTGAGATATCTCAGAATTTGTTACTAGCTTAGATACAACTAAGATAGCTCGTTATGTTAGTTAAGATAGTTTGTACACGTGTTAGCTAGCTAAGATATTTTGTACACGTGTTAGCTAGTTAAGATAGTTTGTACACGTGTTAGCTAGTTAAGATAGTTTGTACACGTGTTAGCTAGTTAAGATAGTTTGTACGCGTGAGCTTGTATTCGAAAATCTTGTTCAGAATTAAATATCGAATGTTTCTGTCAAATATTATAAAAATCTGCCGACAAGTGCCCTCGTGGCAAACTTCTTTTCTTTTCAATCGAGATTTCATAACATTATTGTTCATATTTAAAATTCATTAGTTTAAAATTGCTTAGAATTAAGTACTTTGTAGCATTATTTAAATCTTAAATACTTAGTTGCTTTCAAATTTGTTGGTGCAGGAGCTGTAATGAGCCTCCAGGCAGCCTGGCCACTGAGACTGACAAGAAGGAGCGTCCATGCCTGGAAGGCAGTCAGGCAAGTATACAATAAATACTGATACACTCAACAGATTTTACTAATTACACAAAAACTTTTACTGATACACAATTCGTTTTACTGATTACAAAATTTTGCGGTTTAAAAATATACTACGTAAATAGATCTACGTTTAATCACCATCTTGACAAATCGTATAATGCAACCGTGTGGCCTAGCCAAGCCTGAAATATATTTGCAATCAAGCCCAAAAGATGCGATTCTTCACATCTTTTGGAAAATGTGTAAAGTAAAAGTGATATTTTTTGTTTCGTGCTTAGGCAATAAAAATATTTTTTATATATATTGTATATACAGGTCCTATATGGCTGGGGATGGAACGCGTCTGAGTTCCGGCTGCCGAGGTATACTGGCTTCCGCGTCGGATCCGAGTCGCCGGCTAAGTACCTAGTGCTTCAGGTGCACTACATGCGACGTTACAGAAGAGGTACCTACACTACACTAGAGTACACTTCACTACAACACACTACACTATAGTACACTACACTTTTCTACACTACACTATAATACACTACAGTAGAGTAAACTACACTACAGTACACTACAATACACTACACTATAAGTACACTTCACTAGTGTGCACTATGGCTGTGACTAATGGTATTAGGCAACTAATATATGCTGCAGGTGCATGGTGCACTATTTGCTACTCGTACAACAAAGAAACCTATACACCAAAGAACCTATACACCAAAGAACCTATACACAAACACGAGTTAAACGTATATTACTGCTCGAAGATTTTGCGCGCAATATTGTGGTATTTTGGGACAATATTGTAAAATTTGAAGAAAAATAATTATATAAACTGCTATCTATGGCAATGTTAATTAGTACCTTAGTACCACGACAAAATGAGATGAGATAATAATTATACTGCCTTATTTCATTTTGTAAAAGGCGCTATCTATGTTAAATCCATAGTACCATTTCGCATGCTTGATCATAAAAAGCGCCACCTATGTTGAAACTTTAGTACCATTTCGCACATTTCACCAACATGCCAGGTTTGCAAAATGTATTTTAAATGTGGAACTTGTCTCACCACAAATGTTTTGGTTCTTGTATACTATCACAGAGGGCGCAATCTTAAAGTAACATCTGAGCGTGGCAAAAAAAAAATGGGTAACATAGAGAAATAATAACCATAACTTATGACTATTAACAGAAATATATTTTTTTATATTCTGCGACGCGTAACAAATTAAAAGAGAATCTCAATAGTTAGACACTGAGTAACAGTTACAAATTTCTTCACGATAGTGCCAAACCATTATTTAGACCTTTATCCTATTTCATAATTATGAAAATTTTATTTTTTCAGATGGAAGTATAATGGAAATAGATAATACTGGTGTCATATTAAGTTACACGAAGAAACGGTAAGTATGTCATCATCATCATCATCTCAGCCATAACAAGTCCATAGGCTTCCCCCATGGACTTCCAAAAAGACCGACTAGAAGCGGTTTGCATCCAGCGTCTTCCCGCCACAAGAAGTAACAAACAACATTTAATTAATTAGTTAGACATCAAACTTTATACTATACATACTTAAATTAATATTGATTCTAATTTACCTACCCGAAATAGTAAGACGACTGTGTCGAGGACAAGGGAACGTACAGTAGGATAGGTAATTCTACTTTACATGATGAACAACCAGGGAGTAAGAAAGAGATAAATATAGAGGTTCGAATGGGAGATAAGTAATTGACCGAGTAAATGAACCGAATAAAAGCCTCTGCATCAACTACCAAAATTTTCTTTCCGTGTGTGTTGTTTGTAGCGTACGGTGATATTTTTCAACCAATCTTTACGAAACATGGTGTACAGAATTTACAATTTTATAGAAGTTTTATTTTAAGTTAAAAAGATCTACGATTGATCACCAACTCGCCTGATGTTAACGGTGTGGCCGAGGATATGATAAAGTTCGTCGATCTATAAGATGTCTATTCACTCTGGCCTTGAAGATTCCATGATTGTAGTTCTCAGGAAACTGATATGACTCGACTTTTTTCCAAGAAGTATTGCTGCAAAACTTTTTACTCGAGAGTTCTTGTTTGTAGAACAATTAGCAATTAATTGTTCGTTTGAAAAAAAAAATGGCCCATGTTCAGCAGTGGACTTCTTATGGCTGAGATGACGATGACAACGAAAAATAAATGTCAGTAGAGATATAAAAATGTAATATTGACAGAATGAAGCGCGAAGCGGGCGTATTACTGATCGGGTCAAGAGGGACAATTCCCGCGCGATCGGTGGAACATCTCGAGACCAGCTGTGTCTTACACGAGAATAAGACCATCCATCCCATCTACTTCAGAGGACACACGCATAAATACGGTCGGTATATCACCTGCTTTTTATACTGAAATAACGAGCAAAACCCAAAAGAACAGACGTGCTAAATATGCATACACTGACTTACACAGCTAAAGTAAAAGTAAAAGGCCTTCAACTTAATTTAATTTGATGCATGCGTGGTTAAAAAGCATATTGTTTCTTGCAAATGCGTAGTGTTTGGAAAATAACCTCTGCAAAAAAAGAAAGATAGCGCCAGAAGCCTTCGGTCTGCTTTCATCAATTTTCAATAAAGTCACCAAATCATATGCTATTATGCTGAATGTTACCTCACAAAATACGTGTTTATAAGTAGAATCCTCAGAATTTTACAAAATTATAAAAATTTTGGGTATTTGGAATTTCCATTCTATCGAAATATTTTTTTTACATTTATAATTTCTAGGTATGTTATAAGCGGCGTAAATTTGTGTCAATAAGCGGACTTTTGAAGGCTTCGTCTGGATTTATGTCTAATAAATTTCCTCGTAAAAAAAATATTTCGATAGAAACCTAGATCTACTGCACAAGATATATGTTATAACAAGAAATTTGAATAAAGTTTTGTTAGTACATACATCGTAAAGATGTACAAGCTCTTGTATTGAAAGTACACCGCTGTACTTTTAAGAGAAGATTACATAATATTCTACAATAAATATTGTATATAATGTAATCTTTTATGCTTCAACTACATTCTTGCTATCATTTCATAATTACGTATTTAATATTAAAGTCATGCAACGTATATTAATATAATCTGTTCATGTCTGTTTTTATTGTCTTTTAATTATATTATGTAAATTTGATTTCATATCATTTACAGTTTTCTGTGTCAATATTAATTTAATCTTTATACAAATGAATTCATGTTACGATTTTCTTCTCAATTACTATTTTTAAGAATAAAAATGTGTAACCTGTGTATTACTTTAGCTTTTTCAAAGTTTTCTTTCTCTAGCCAGTCTCATCCATTCATTTCCACGTTTCTGAGTACCAGTAAATTGTTGACAGGCACGATAGTGAGCTGTTATGTCGTACGTCAGGGCATAGAAGGCGACGAGTGGACAGTCGTCGGTAAAGTAAACTCACAAGGAACGCAGAACTTTTACCGCGTCAGGGACGTGGGTGCGTTGCATCCGGGAGACATCCTGGCGGCGCGCTGTACGATCAACAACACCAGCTCCCAGACCTTGCGAATCGGGTGCGTAATCTCTTGTGGAATGTGGAGACGTTGCTATACAGGGCAGGATATAAACATGCTGCCGCGAGGAAGCTCATATTAAGCAACTGCGCACCCAACCCACAACGTGGCGCATCTGTATGCGCCACGTTGTGGGGTAGTTGCCTCGTGTGGAATCTAGATATCTATGGGAAAATATGTGCATGCTGTGCCGAGGAAAGTTACTCACCATTACTGTGAAGCCACGGTGTGGCTCGGATGCGTAGTTAGGTACCTCGTCTGGAATGTAGAGATCTCCAAGATGTCCTATCCAGGGCAGGATATGAGCATGCTGCGGTGAGGAAGCTCGATAAACAACACCGATGGACCCATGGTGTGGGTCGGGTGTGTAATTACCTCGTGTGGAATATGGGGATAGATGGGGAAGATATTGTAAATATCTACCGGACATGGCACGTATACTAGATATAATAATGTATCCTGCATTGGCATGTTTACGGCTTAGATATCTTCTAGATCGACGAGCTCCATCCTCGGCCACACCGTCGCTTAACATCAGGCGAGTTGGTGGGTAATTGTAGATCTATCTTGCATTAAAAAAAAATCTAGTGTTGTTTTTGGTGTAATTTTTGACGTGTGGGTTTCAATATTTTATATGTTTTCCAGGAAGACAGATTGGGACGAAGCCTGCAACCTGTACCTGGTATACTGGGCGGAGAGGGAGCCGCTCGTGCAGAAGTACTGCTTATCAGTTGGACCACCTAAATACTACTGGAGCCAGGCCATACAGTTCTTCCATAACATACCCGACATGCAAGCCAGCATATTGTGATACACTTAAAACAACATAATAGGGAATATGCATGATTTATTTTTATTTCCTCATAAAATGGCTAGCCATAAATAGAACTATACAACAAAAACAAAATTAAACGAGTAGTATGTATGTATATATGTAATAAAAGGAAAACAAAATATCCGACTGCAGAAAAGCAGTTTTTGCAGTCTAACTTACGATTTCAATATGCTTGATAGGCTGTTGAGTGTACGTTTTTTCTGAGAAAGTATGCGGAGAATCGCTGTTAAAGATTATAAATGCGCATTCTTTGGAATAATTCTAGTAAAATCACTTGTTTATTACGAAATAGTTTCTTGGAGGTTACGAAAAACGTATTTACCATTTTTAGGGTTCCGTACCCAAAGGGTAAAAACGGGACCCTATTACTGAGACTTCGCTGTCTGTCTGTCTGTCTGTCTGTCTGTCTGTCCGTCTGTCTGTCTGTCTGTCTGTCTGTCTGTCTGTCTGTCTGTCTCCAGGCTGTATCTCATAAACCGTGATAGCTAGAAAGCTGAAATTTTCACAAATGATGTATTTCCATTGCCGCTATAACAACAAATACTAAAAATTAAAAAAAATTAAATATTAAGGGGGGTCCCCATACAATAAACGTGTTTTTTTCGTATTTTTTTTTTTTTCAATATTAAAAACGGTAACAGGTAGACGCTTCAAATTGTCACAGAATATTTACTTGTATATTACCTTTCAAAATAAATAATTAAATAACAATAAAGTAAATATTAAAGGGGGGCTCCCATACAACAAACGTAATTTTTAAGCAAAAAATTAGTATACCTACAACAAACGTGATTTTCTATTATAGATGATAGTACGGAACCCTTCGTGCGCGAGTCCGACTCGCACTTGGCCGATTTTTTTTATTTTTGCAAGTGATGTATTATTATTATTAATTAAAAAGCCTATAACACTCTGGAAGCGAAGACGAATCTAACGATATAACTCGCTCATCAAAATTGGTCAAGCCGTTTAGGCCTCATACATACATAATTATATACATACAAACATACATACACTCGAAAAGATAACCCTCCTTCTTATGCAGTCGGCTAAATATCTTAAAAAATAAGAAAATACAAGCATTTTAATTTCATGTTAGACAGAGAGCACAATATGATAGCGAACGATGACGTCATGGTTCAAGTTCACTGTACTTTGTTTGGCGAGAGAGGGACAGAGCATCCCTCCCATAAAACTTTAAATGTTTATATCTTGGAAGTTTACTAACCCATTGATATATTTTCAACCGATTTCAAAAAAAGGAGGAGGTTCTCAATTCGACTGTTATTTTATGTTTGTTACCTCATAACTTTCGACTGGGTGAGATTTTGATGATTCTTGTCTTATTTTTTAAAGCTGGTGCTTTACATGTGGTCCCATTTCAATTTAGTCCATGCAGTTCTGACATGACATCCATGAGAAGTCGGTTGCTTCAGTTTTTTAAACTATAGGTATAATAATTTTAATATATAGTGTATTACAATACAAAAATACTTTATTGACACCATAGTATAATAACAATATGTACATGATTAGGGCGTAAGAAAGGTACAAAAGGCGGCCTTATCGCTAATAGCGATCTCTTCCAGACAACCTTTAGAAGATAATGACATTCGTATGAAATAAAATTCATGCATAATCCTTAGTATTATAATAATAGATTAAAGCCATTTTGAAATATCCGTTTCAAGCGTTTTCACACTAATGTTTATAAATTAATGTAAATTATTTATTTTTATTTATAATTAGTATAGCTTAAATTTAATGATTCGCTCAACGCGCGCAGCTATCTCTCTCGCGCATCACCACCTTTTTCAACATATAAAATCATTGAGTAGGGATATTTGAAAAGTGAGAGGCGAATTTGTTTATTTAGATAGGAGAAATATATAAAAAAAAAGTTTTTCTTCGATATCTTTTAAATTGTCTGAGGAATTAAAAAATATTTAAATGTTTTTTTAAAAGCTTTTATTCTACTTGCCCTGTTAGTATGTGTGGGACAAATCTTGCGAGTTAAATTAGAACCACTTCCTGTCGTTAGATTAGGTTGAAATTTGGTTTACTTACGTAACTTCGGTGACAATGCAATAATATGGTACCATGAAGCTGGTCTCAAGATGGCGTCGGAAGGTAGCTATCGGAACTCCTAAACTAAACGAGATAAAAACGTCGAGTTTGGACTCGTTTGAATAGTCTTGACAATCACTTTTTTTTAGTCGTAAATAAAATATTAATAAAAAAAACAAGCTTTTATTTAAATTCTCTAAAACGAAAAAAATACATTTTACATTGATATAAATAAAAGTTTGTCGCGAGATTTCAAACAACATCGTACCTATCTAATAAGTGATATTTAATTCCAACAAAAGACTTAGACGCGTTCTTAACATTTGCTTAGAATTAAAGTTAAATTGTTCTTTTGAAAACAAAAATATATATGTTTGTGTTCTCGCGACAAGCTTTTATTTATTTATTTTCTTCGTTTGAGAGCATTTAAATAAAAGCTTGTTTAAAATATATATATATATATATTTTATTACTATACCGTCACCAGTATATATCATCAGTATGATATCTGACTAAAACTTTTATGTTTCTCCTACAATATTTTTGTCGATTGCAGGAGCAAATCGCTAATCTAAGAATTTTACGATAATTCAGGAAGTTGAAGTATTTACCTATTTCATAAATAAAGTTGCACGAACCGGCAAGCGCAGCGTAGGAAGACCAGCCACGAGATGGACAGATGATCTCATACAAGTGGCGGGAAGACGCTGGATGCAAGCCGTTTCCAATCGGTCTTTTTGGAAATCCATGGAGGAGGCCTATGTCCAGCAGTGGACTTCTTATGGCTGAGGTGATGATGATGATGAAATAAAGTTGAAAATTACTTGAAAAGCGGGAACGTTATTAAAAATCGCCCAAGTACGAAAACAACAAGGCAGATTTATCGGAATAAATAAACTATATTCTATATTTGTGTATTTTTTATAAGCATGAATAATACCACATCGAACACCACGTCATCAGATGAAGATACAGATAGTATATTTGGGGATTGATTAAACATAAACGATTGATAACCTCTCTTCCATTTGATAAGGCTTATCAATTATAATACGAATCTACAACCTGATAAATTGATAGATATCTCTTATTTTTATTTTAAATTGTATCTATCTCTGAGATTAAATAAGTAAATAAATTTTCACTTATATATTTCGCGATTTAGATATTATCATTTAGTATGTAATGGAACTGTTTAGTAATCAGTTGTATTCTAAATACATTTTGAAGATTGATAGATTGATTGATTTTCTTTAAAATAAATTGTGAAAAAATCTCATAATCTATTAGCTTAACTAAAAAACAACAGCGGAAATAAATCTATTAATATAAAAAGACAAGGAGGTAATAATTGTGTGGGGTAGTAAGTTAAAGAAAATGGAGAATATGGGATATAAAGAACAAGAGGCACCTGAACTGCCTCGAGAAGCACCTCCTTCTTATTCAGCAATCGGTTCACTTATAGGTAGGTCTCTTTTACTTGGTTTCACAGACTTGGTTTTAACCGACTTCCTAAAGAGGAAATTATCAATGCGGTTCTGTTTTTTTTTTGTTTGTTACTTCACAACTCCGTCATTTATAAACTGATTCGGGAAAATCTTTCTTTAATTGAAAAGATTTGCTTTCAGATTGCTCCCATATAAATTTCATCAGAATGCATTTAGTAGTTGTGTTCTCTTTGGTTGTGTTGTTAAACAAAAGAACTGGAAAAAAGATTATTCTGTCCATTATGTTGCTGGTCTTCCTACGCTGTGCTTGCCAGTGGTCTCCATTTGAAAACTTTTCGGCCCCACCAGCCGGCCCATTGCCACCTTAACTTGCTAATCCTACTACGTCTACGGATCTCTTCGTCCTGATATGATCTCGCAGAGAGACCCCGAGCATAGCCCTCTCCATAGCTATAGTTGCGTGGTTTTGAGCTTTTTTATAAGGCCCATAGTGAGTGACTACGTTTCAGTGCCATATTTCATCACCGGTAACACACACTGGTCGTAAAGTTTTGACTTGAGGGAATGAGGTAACCTCATTCTCTCGGGAAACTCAAAAGCGTTTGAGTTTCTCAGCTTTTGAGCGTCTTCTCATCCAATTATATTGGACGAGAAGACGCTTTTGAGTTTCTCGAACGTTGCCCAGCCGAGTTGGATTCGAGGATTGATCTCTCTCGCAAATTTGGACCTGCCAGTTGTTCTGTTTGTCCTTGGTAAACATATTTGTAAACGGTATTGTAGGTAAACGACGACTTCGAGAGTGGAGATCTCCACAGTTTTTGATAATTTTACTACAGTATTTTGTAGCGGTTTACAGAATACACATGCTTGCTAAATTTCGTTTACGCAGTAGTAATAAATTTTGGCTCTTAGTAAAATGGCTGTGACACACAGACGGACATGACATGATCAGGGTTCCTCGTAATAGCTATTTCTGTGCAGATTGATCTAGTACAAACGTTAGTGCAAATTGTAATTTAAGTTTTAAATTAATCTATTTATAGGTAATTCCCCGATACAATTCTTAGATTCTTTATCGAATCTAACTTGATATGAAAGTATTCCATATCTTATCAGTGGGCACCAAATATTGCGTTAATTGTATTTGTTTATTATTTTATAAATTTTCACAAAACAGAATATAGTCTTATGTATGCTAAAGATCACACAACGAGCTATAGAGAGTACGGAGCTCGGAGTCTCAATACATTTAGTATAAGTTACTTACTATGTCACTATGATTTTTCTTATCTAGGGCTAGAACTCCTCAGCACTCTGTCTCGAGTAGATATCCATCAGAAAAATATAACCACCAAGCATGGAGAGGTCATTTTTCAACTCAAAAGAGAACTAGTCCAAAAGGGCTGCTCAGCTTTCTTCTTATTGGACTTGTACGACTTGACGGGAAGAATGGTAATTAAATTTATTTATTTTAGTGCATTTTACTCTAATACTTTCATCATTTTCAACTTTCATCAATTGTAGCGCTCGTGGCGTAGCTTGACTAGGTGTTCCCGAACGATCACCAATGTTAAGCAACGGACGGACCGGTCAGTCTTCGGATGGGTGACCGTGAGTGGCATTTCTTTCTGAGCGCTACCGTAGGTCGGATGACACGTTAAATTGTTCCCGGTTGTTCAGCAATCGTCAAGCCAAGTCAGAGGCCTTTCGGCGGCTTAATAACTCTGACAATAGGGCTGGCCCCTCAGTCTATACGAACTTACTTACTTACTATCGTCAACCCTCCCCCCCCTTACCCCCTCCCATCACATCCCTCCCCCTCCCTCACCCATTCTACTCCCATCTTCACCTCCCAC
Organism: Lycia hirtaria; assembly: GCA_947563715.1. Taxonomy (NCBI): domain Eukaryota; kingdom Metazoa; phylum Arthropoda; class Insecta; order Lepidoptera; family Geometridae; genus Lycia; species Lycia hirtaria. The sequence goes on from OX387383.1 coordinate 4,210,328, forward strand.
CCATCCTATCTTTCCTTCCCAATCCAACTTCCGCGGCAGAGCTTATGTGGACGAGCTACTGCTGGCCCTTCATCACGACGAGATGATGATGTTGGGCGGGAGGGGGGGCGTCCACCCGCGTGTTTTTGCCGTGCGCGGGGACCCGTACGGGCGGATGAAGGAATCCTGGTGGTTGAGCCAAAGGGACTGCGGCAACACGCCACTTTGGTCTGGATTTCGTCTTACACGGGAGGTCACAGTCTAGCCAGCTGTGATCAATCGGCTACTGACGTCCGTCCATCAGACAACGTCTGGCGAGCACTCCAAAGGATCGCGGCCTGCAGTCGAGGATAGTTGAGGTTAGCGTGATCGCGCTGTTCGTGCAGCCGAAGCTATCTGGGTTGGTCTCGTGGGTTGCTCCGGCAGAGTGCTATACCTTCCTAATAACCCTGGTGTAAACGTAACATCCCCATTTGAGGACTCCGTGGCGGGTGGGGAGTTAGGAAGGTGAAATCTTAAATAGGCGCGATATGGCAGAATTAAATGCAAATAAACACGGCGCGAGAAGAGAAGATGAGAGAATGGATGTGAGCGCAGCGGCCTTCAGGCGCGCGCAATCATCTCTTGCCAATGCAGGAGGGACTACCGGCGGATGCAATACTCTGTCGGGTCCACCAGCTGCGGCGCATGTAGGGATCCCGGTGGAGCAGAAAGTTGCCGCAAACGAGCGAAAGGCCAATCCCGATCCGATGCACCCTGGTACGGGCACGTCTGAGCGTATCCGCCAATCAGTGCAGGGTGAAGGTAACGGTCCTCGTGAGGGAGTGGTGGCTGATGCTGCTGCTGGGCCATACAGGAAGGTAAACAACAATGGCTCCGCCAAGAGGCGTAGAGCAAAGTTGAGGAAAATTGGAGCTATTGACACGCAGACGGTAGCTAAAAGGACCCGCGAGGTTAGCGATGAAGCTGCAGAAGTGGCTGCGGGAGCCAAGAAGGTGAAGCTCGATTACAAAGCTGCTGCAGCTATCAAAATGGCCATCGTCCCGGAGGACTACCCTGCCAAGCAGTTCGAGGGAGATGGATGGGCAGCCTTCTCCCCTGTCATTTATGACAAGGTGTTGGAGTCCCCAGGAACACCGGAGGCAATACTGAAGGGTGTGACCTCTGGTGCTATGCAAGTAGCCTGCGCTGGAGAGGAGGACGTGAAGTGGCTACGCGAGGCCTTCACAGGCGAAGTTGTGGGGGGCATGAAGGTGAAGGTCATCTACGCGAAGGACCTCCCGAAGCCCGTTAAGATGGCATGGAAGACGCTCAACATTATCATGGCAGACAATGGTAAGGCTTTGCGACTCGTGCAGAAGTACCACCCGGAGCTAAAGGTGGCAGAGTGGAAGGTTGTGGACACACTAGTCGAGCAGGGGCATGTGAGGCGCATTGTGCTCATGGACCAGGCGTCTGCCGACTACATAAAGTCTCGGGGGTATAGGCTAAGGCTGGGCTTTTGCATCGACATCTTCAAGCTTGTTGGAGATGTGGGTGCAACGGCTATTGAGGAGGTGGATACCCCGGCGGGACAGGATGGAAGTCGGCGGATGGGGGGTGAGCAGGGTGAGCCCTCACAACCACTGGTGCGGCCGCAGCCGCCGGTGGAAGACCTGGAGAGGGAGCGAGATGCAGGAAGACCGCCGCCGCCTCCTTTGCCGCAACCGGTAGCGTTGCCTGGAGGAAGTGGACTGGTTGCTCCTCCAAGGCCACTGGACTTACGTAGAGGATCCAAGGGCTCACTGGCGCGACCACGTGCACTGTCACCACGACCAAGCCTCGTGTTGATGAAACCGCCGGCGAGGCCGCCTGTTTCGCTCTCGCCCCTGGTGGATGCGGCGGAGCAGCTGGTGTTGTCGCCGGCTACGTCGGAAGCTCTAGACGAGGTGGAGCTGGAGTCACTCTCGGGCAACGAGAGCGACTTATCAACATACCGTCATTAATGGAAATGGCGGGTTTAAGGTGCGTACAAATTAATTTGCATCACTGTAAGGCAGCCGTAGCTATTTTAGCTAGGGAACTGCGGCTAGGAAAATATGATATAGCCCTCATTCAGGAACCTTATCTTTATAAAGGCCACATAAAAGGCTTCGGTAGCTTAAACGGTCAAATTCTTTCTCACTGTGCTACTAATGATTCAAGAACATGTGTTTACGTCAGAAATGGCGTAAAGGCTGTGCTCTTGAATTCCTTATGTTACAGGGACCTGACAGCAGTCATGGTCCGGGAGGGGGCAGGAAGAGGAGTGGTTATGGCCGCAGCCTACCTGCCGTATGAAGAAAAGGATCCAGTCTCTCCGAGGCTCGACGAACTGGTGAGACATGCAGAGGAGAGAGGGCTGGATCTTGTGGTTGGTTGCGATGCGAACGCCCACCATCTCATGTGGGGCAGCTCGGACACTAATGAGAGGGGAGAGAAGCTAGCGAACTATTTGGTAAGCTCTTCTTTGCTAATACTTAACAAGGGCAATAAGCCAACCTTCTTCAATGCGGTAAGAAGAGAGGTAATAGACATTACGTTAGCTTGTAATAGGGCATTCGGTAAGATTGTTGACTGGCATGTGTCAGATGAGGTTACTTTATCTGACCACAACTACATATGTTATAGGTACATAAGTGAAATTACAAATTTGCGGACTGTGCGTAGGAGAAATCCAAGACATACTGACTGGACCTCATATAGGGAAACGCTAAAGACAGTACTGGGAGCTCCGGGATCCAAACTTAACTCAGCAGTTGATCTGGATGCGGAAGCTCAAAGAATCACGGATGGCATCAAGGCTGCCTGGATAAATAGTTGTCCGGAGAGTAAAATAGGGAGTCAAAAAGAACCTTGGTGGACACCAGAAGTGGCAAGCATGCGGAGGGAGGCGAGGAGACTCTTTAATGTAGCTAAAGCCACACATGACTTTAGCAACTATCACAAGGCCCTTACGGAATACAGCAAAGCGGTGAAAAGGGCGAAGCGGGTGGCTTGGAGACGACAGTGTGACTCTATCAGTTCGATGCCTGAGGGAATGAGACTGGCAAAGGCTGTAGCCGTCACCAAGGCGAATCCACTATCGACTGTAAGGGATGCAAACGAAGTACAAACGGAATCCGGTGAGGATACTTTGAGAGTGATGTATAAAGCTCACTTTCCAGGCAGTGTTGAAATTACAGATGGCACACAGGATTCTAACGTTCCAGAATCATGGGAGGTGAGGACCTTCAAAAGAGACTGGGAAGTGGCAAAGAAAGGAGTAGACGAGGAGAAACTGAGATGGGCTGTGGCGTCCTTGAAACCGTACAAGACACCGGGGCCTGATGGTATCTACCCCGTACTCTTACAGCAGGGGATTACTATACTTATCCCGCACTTGTGCCGGCTGTTTAGAGCCTGCATTGCATTTGGATATATACCCATATCATGGAGGCTAGTAAAGGTAACGTTCATTCCTAAACCGGGAAGAGCTACTTATGACGAAGCAAAGGCGTTTAGACCAATAAGTCTTCAGTCTTTTCTACTGAAAACCCTGGAGAAGATGGTGGACAGGTACATAAAAGACGGTCCGTTAAAGAAGCATCCGTTACACAAGATGCAATGTGCGTATCAGCCTGGCAGATCAACAGAGACAGCGCTGCATTATGTGGTGACGCAGGCTGAGAAGGCACTGGAACACAAGGAAGTGTGTCTGGGTGCCTTCCTCGATATTGAGGGGGCCTTTGATCGGACCACGTTTGAGTCCATCAGCAAAGCGGCTGCAGAACACGGTATTCCGAGCACGCTATGCAGATGGATAGAGAGTATGCTTAAGAGTAGGATAATTACATCTGAACATATGGGGGAGAAAATAAAAGCTCTGACGACAAAGGGATGTCCACAAGGAGGAGTTCTCTCACCAACACTTTGGAGTCTGGTTGTAAACTCCTTATTAGTAACGCTAAACAAAGGCCCGGTCACAGCAGTAGGCTATGCGGATGATATTGTCATTTTGATTAATGGGAAGGTTCCTGACACGGTGAGAGGGATAATGAATAGGGTTCTTAAAAAAGTACAAGAATGGTGTATGCTAAATCACCTGACCATAAATCCTAGCAAGACAACAGTTATCGCTTTCACTAGGCTCCGAATTCTGAAGGGACTAGAAAATCTCAAGATGTGTGGAACGGAGCTCAAACTGTCCAAAGAAGTGAAATATCTGGGCGTAACACTAGATAAGGAGCTGACTTGGAATACACATGTTAATAATATATTAACAAAGGCAGTAAGAGTATTCGGCATGTGTCGAAATGCTTATGGAAAGACATGGGGCTTGAAACCGCAGATAGTGCGTTGGCTCTATGAGATGATGGTTAGGCCCATGCTGAGCTATGGAGCACTAGTATGGTGGCCCAAAGTTAGACAGGTGACATGTAGAGATGCTCTGAAGAAGCTGCAGAGAATGGCGTGCTGTGCGATTACTGGAGCATTCACTACAACACCAACAGCAGCTATGGAAACGATCCTAGGATTGCCGCCGCTGCATTTGTACATAGAAGGTGAGGCCTGTAAAGCACTGTACAGGCTGTCAACAGCTGGTCTTTGGAGTTGGCTAGCACCAAGGACAAGGCACACGCAAATGGAGACAACAAAGGAGCTTGACAGGATGCTGAATATGGGGAGTGACAAAATACTCCCGGTGTACAGCTACAAAAGGAACTATGAGATTTATGTCCCAACTAGAGAGGAATGGAAGGGGGAGTTCAAACCCTCGCAAAAGGACTACCTGGCCTGTTACACAGATGGTTCGAAAACCAAGCATGGAACAGGAGCAGGCATCTTTACTAAGGACTGGAAGCAGTGGCAGAGTATGGGACAACTGAGTACAGTCTTTCAAGCAGAAACATATGCTATAACTGTTTGTGCCAAATTGAATATTGAGAAAGGTTGTAAGAATCAAACTATTTATATTCTAACAGACAGCCAATCAGCCCTCGCAGCTGTCGGTGCCTGCAGGATTGGCTCTGGACTGGTTTTAGATTGCATCAACGCTCTGAATGAGTTGGGCAAACAAAATGACCTGAAGCTAGTCTGGGTGCCGGGCCATGTTGGAGTCGATGGAAACGAGATTGCTGATGAGCTGGCAAGAGAAGGTTCTAGTAAACCGCTAATAGGACCAGAGCCCTTTGTAGGACTATCTCAGGGGATGGTAAGCACGGCGATAAATGATTACGTTCACAATCGACACAAGGCCGAATGGAACCAGTTGAGTGGGCTCACGCATTCCAAGGCGACCATTGGTGCTGACGGCGCCAAATGGAACAAGAGGATCTGTAAATACAGTAGAATGCAGGCAAGAATTTTGGTGGGAGCTCTGACCGGACACTATGAGAATAGGGGTCATCTCTACAAACTAAAACTTGTTGAAAGCCCCATATGTAGGACCTGCAAGGAAGAGGAGGAGTCCATGAAGCACATCATGTGTAACTGCGACTCAATGGCAAGTAAGCGACTGGACCTCTTAGGAACTGCATACCCGGAACTGGAGGAATATAGGTATTTCGCATCAGGTGATATTCTGAAGGTAATGCAGTCCTTCTTCGGAAAACCTGGTGCGAATGAATAAAGAAAGGGGCAAGCACAAAAGGACCTAATGGCTCGAAGTGCATCCGAGAATCGGACCCCATTTATAAGATAAGATAAGATCGTCAAATTGGACGACCGCCTGTCTTGCAATACAACTGCCGTCAACCAGTACTTCGAAAACGAGGTGCGTTTCCCAAAACAATTCCCAATGCTGGAAACGTGCCTTCACGTGACAGTTCACCGTCTAATGTCAATCCTATACATTTACTTTTCTATTTTACTGACATTCATGAAATTAGAACGCCACTTGTCTAACTCCCCCTGATGTGTTAAAATACTTAACAGACCTGGGACGCGCGCCTTAACAAAATTTTCGCTACACTTTTTGTCGAGCGAAAAAGAGAAACCCATAGTCTTCGTAATTTTGTCAAGCTCTCGAGAAACAATGAGAGCGTATAACATTTAGTCATAGTGCCCATATTAGGTCTGATGGGGTTTTCAACATACGTACAAATGCTCGCACACGCATTCGAGCATGTACTTACTGTACACAAAGGTATAAAACCTTAGACTAGAAGAATTCTGTAGGGCTATTTACAACTTGTCAGATTCGGAATCGGGTCGGAAACCATATCTCCATCTCTGTCATTTCTATACGGAATGACAGATGGAGATATAGTTTCCGACCCGATTTCGAATCGGAACGATTGTGATTGCTGCTCAAAATATTAGGTAAAATTATGTCATTTCCTGTTTTATGTAATCGAGTTTTTTATAGGTAATCCGGTTGAAGCCCGCGACAGGTTGTTGTCAGGGGCACATTAAAGTTTACATCAATGGCCAGTATGCCTCCAAGTTGACAACGACTGCCTCTTTCTGCAGACGCAAGTTCGTGGTCAAGGATACTGATGGACAGAAAGTACTGAAGATATTAGCACCTAGTATAGGACAGAATCAATTCTTAATACGGGTGAGCATAAACCATGATTCACAAAATCTACCGGAAAACAATTTTTCTCATTGCAGAAATACAAAAGAGCGCTAGAATTTTACATGGCCCGTGTCTAACACGCTGTACCACTGAGCAAGCAAACCCGATATCTTGTTCTAAGAACCAATCTCCTGGACTACGAACAGCTTAAATATAATTTTAATTCTTCAAATTTTAGTCGATTTTGTTTGTTTGTGATGTCTGTCAAGATATTTTATTTGATGTTGATTGTACAAGTTTATTAGCTACGATATTAGGTTATATATACATACGTACATGAATTCTCCCAAAAAATCCCTCTTTCTTGCGCAGTTGAATAAAAATAATTTTTATCGTAGTCCCCTTTGAAAATAAGTGCTTTTGCAAGATAGGTTCTAAAGAATAAGTTGTTTAATGCTCATACTTTTACCTAAAAACGTATCTAATGTATCAAGATAATCTAAAACTTTTTTGGGCAATAGATTTTAATAATGTAATGAAAAGCGCTAACGAGAATTAAAAGGATCAGTACAAACTCGACTAGACGACTATCTTAGCACTTGCCAACAGTGTTAAGAAAATATGCAGTCATATTGTGAGTGTTTTTGTCGGGACTATCAATCGTGTTGCCAGTAATAATGATCTTCGCAGTAAAAGACAAAGAAAGAGGGTAGACATATATGTCCGCTCGTAACTGTATCATCCACCCACATTCTTCAGTCTCCCGTGAACATGGTGTATGTATCTGTGCTGAAATATCGGGAGCTCAAAATTAACGAGAACCACGGTAAATAGCCCGATAATAATAATAGTGCTTTAATGAATGACTGTGATAGTTTAAAAAAGTGATCTGCAGTTCGTTCCAACCACCCCGCCTTTGCCAACGGTGGCCTTTGTTTACCCCTGACATGTTTTAATTAGTACAAATCGCTTTCAGCTGCAAGATCCACAAGGAAACGAGATCGGCGCGATCACGAAGAAGTGGAACGGGTTGGCAGACGAAATTTTTGCAGACTCGTACGAGCTCCAGATTGATTTTCCCAAGGACCTCGGAGTTCCTTATAAAGCTGCAGTTATTGGGTTTTGCATTGTGATCGTAAGTACCTAATATTGTTTGAAAGTACCCAAAAGTATGTTTTACTGCAGTCTAAAGAACTCTGCAGTCGTATAACAAGTACTCGTAGACTGGTAAACACTACACGAGTTGGGAGACGGGAAACAGGACCGCGTAGGAGATTTTGAAAAAAAAACCGGACAAGTGCGAGTCAGACTCGCCCACCGAGGGTTCCGAACAAACTAGTAGATAAAAGGGGGAAATCATATATTTTTTTTATATTATCCTTCATAAATCGAAAAATATACATCGAAAAAATATTTAAAAACCTGTTTTAGCTTATACTAATGAAGCTCTTTCATATGATACCCCACATGATACGGTTAATGCACATTAAAATTTGGACCTTCATTCCTTGCATAAAGACACATTTTTTTTGTGATTAAATTTAAAATATACAATTTTCAGATTTTTCCCTATATGTGTGCTCTAACACAATGCTTCTTGCCAAATTTCATAGTTCTAGGTCAACGGGAAGTACCCTATAGGAAGTACCCTAAGTACCCTATTTGATTCCCTTGTGAGTGTCGATATGTGCGTTACGACATATTTGACTGTAACTTTTTTTACGAAACCTGAGACATTTTATTTTTCTTTCTGCAGCAAGGCACTATGGATCTGCGTATATGGTTTTAATTTCAACACGATACCTTCACGCGTTCTCGAGATAAAGATCTTGACACCCGGACGGACGGACAGACGGACAGACGGACAAAGTCATCCTATAATGGTTCCGTTTTTTCTTTTAAGGTACAGAACCCTAAAAAAGAAAAGTAAATTGCGTGAATAATCACTGATTATTAGTAGTGAAAGTTACTGATGAACTTGCTTGATGTTAAGCAAAATAAACATGCTTTTCAACCTACTTCAAAAAAAGAGGAGGTTCTCAATTCAACTGTATTTTCAAGGTTCCGTACCCAAAGGGTAAAACGGGACCTTATTACTGAGACTTCGCTGTCTGTCCGTCCGTGTGTCACCAGGCTGTATTTTATGAACCGTGATAGTTAGAGAGTTAAAATTTTCACAGATGATGTATTTCTGTTGCCTCTATAACAACAAATGCTAAAAAATAGAATAAAATAAATATTTAAGGGGGCTCCCATACAACAAACGTGATTTTTTTGCTCGATATTGATAACGGCAACAGGTAGACACTTGAAATATTTACATAATATTGAATAATATTAATATATTCACTTTAAAAATAAATAATTCAATTAAAATAAAATTAATATTTCAGGGGGGCTCCCATACAACAGACATGTTTTTTTGCCGTTTTTATAGGTACGGAACCCTTCGTGCGCGAGTCCGAATCGCACTTGGCCGGTTTTGTTTTGTTTAATTTTATTTTTGTTACCTCATAACTTTCGACTAAGTGAACCAATTTTGATGATTCTTTTTTATTTGTAAGCTGGTGCTTTCCTTGTGGTCCCATTTTAATTTGGTGCAGTTCTGACAATGGCATCCATGAGAAGTCAGTTGCTTCAGTTTTTTAAACTATAATTGTATGTATGTATGTTAGCACATAAAAAAATACATGGTAATAAAAAAATCATGCTTATTTTATCTTCCGGAGTAGGCATAGGCATAGCATCCAAAGATCATGAGGTTATTTCACGCCATATTTGGCAGGTTAGAGGATTAGATAATTATATTAGGGTAGAGGGTATAATTTACCTACAATATATTGGCTTGTAGTGACAGGGGGTCAGCCCTTTGCTTATATAAGTGCCATTTTTCTGCAAGTCCACCCTCCCCATTTCACTACAGGACTAGCAGAATGTCGGCGCATTACCACCCATTTCTTTCTTGGAATTTTCAAGGCTAGAGTAAATAAATAGATATCTTCTAGATCGACGAGCTCCATTCTCGGACACACCATCGCTTAACATCAGGCGAGTTGGTGGTCAATCGTAGATCTATCTTGCATTAAAAAAAAGTTAATAAGGTATTTACATTTTGAAATCACAACTTTAATTTTTTTTAAGAATCTGAACAGGTATTTTAAAATATTTTTGTCGGTTACAGATTCAAGAAGCAAGTATTCAGCACCAATACAGAAGATAAGGAAATCCAAAATTTGGATGTAGGGACTTGGAGAATGGTAGAAACGTGGAAGTCTTAATTATTTGTAACAAATGAAAATAGTCTTACAACCATTGAAACAAATTTAATTTTTCTCGTTTACAATGAGAAGTAAAATGTATAACAATTGAGACATGTTAGTAACTTTCGTTTTACTATATGAATTATAAAATAAAATGTACTTGCTTAAAAAACTTTTTTTGACACAGATAAAACTAATCTAGGGTTTTACATGATTTTATAATAAATTTTATTAATATATGTAATATAAATTCCTAATAAAAAAAGATAGAAAAAAATATTATTATAGTATATATACACTTTATTCAATTTAAATCTTAAATCTAAGTTTTTTACAATAGAAATAAAAAAATATAAATATTATAAAAAACTTAAGCCTAGGGTGCCGCTGGCAGCGGGGAGGGCTCAAGCTGCCGGTGGTAGGGGCTACAGAGAGAGGAACCTCGTGACAATAAATGCCGTGTCCAGGATGACTCTGTATCCGACCGTTGACCCAACCATCGAGCGAGAGCCTCTTGAGATGTTGGTCGAGGCTCTTCGCTATGACACCGTTCACCGAAACGACTATCGGGACAATGATCGTCGAGTCAACATCCCGCATGGCGGTTATCTCGTGAGCCAAGTTAAGGTACTTGCTGAGCTTGTCCTTCTCGGCCTTCACGAGATTTTCATCATGTGGGATGGTGATGTCGACGAGCACTGCCCGGCGCTGAGATCCATCTACGATCACGATATCAGGCTTATTGGCAATAATAGTCCTGTCCGTGATTATAGAACGATCCCAGTAGAGCAAAGTACGGCTATTTTCTTTATATTATTATTATTATTACAAAAAAAATATAACCTAACCACATATGACACTCTGGAAGTGATGACGAATATAACGACACCTTGCACATTAAAATCGATCAAGCCGTTTAGGCTGTAGGCGTTCATTCTAAATAAATAAATGTTGGCAATAATTCTGTACTCATGAGGTCTACTGTTCGTATACCTACACTAGTAGGTAAAATTTAGATGCACTAGCATCTAAATTTTTCAGTCTAATTTGATGGATTTGTCGTAAAAGTTTTACGGACTTACGAGTAGTTCATGTTAAGGGAGAAAGAGAGAGGAGGGCCAAAATAAGAGGTTCGCCAGCTCTGTCGATTTATGCTCTTTACCACAGTCTAAAAAAATATTGCCATTAGGAACACGAATTTACCATAAATATGCATAATGTCCTATGTACATATATACATACATTTATTAAACTCTAATACACTCGAAAATCATAACCCTTCTTTTTCGGCAGTCAGCTAAAAAAACGTTCAATTCTGATCGAAATATATTATTATAATTTTATTGAGAATTTTTGTAATTTGTATTTTTTTAAGTACCTAGTTTAAGAACTGTGCCATCTATGAAATCAGTCCCAAACTATTTTATCATGGCATTTCAAATTCAGCATGATAACTTGGTAAATGTTTTAGCGTTGCCTCTAAAAGTATATAGATGGCGTATTAATAAATTTAAAAATAATATAAAAGCACGAAATTCGACAATATTAAATACTAAACTTAGTCTGTTCAGAATACTAATGCGGCATTGAGCAACAAGGGCTCTGCTGTTTTTTATTGTAATATAGATGGAATTATTATAGATAGGTAGATAGATTATAAATAAACACACGACTGTTACCTACATTATTTTTCTCAAGAAGCGCTTCTCACTTGAACCATCAAAGCGTATTTATTTGTAAATTTCTCTTCTTGTTGCAATACGTATAGAATTAATTTTCAGGGCTATTAATTTTAATGATACTGATAGCTAAAATTACTGTTTGTTACAAAAGTTCCGATTAAATTAATAGACATTAAAATCCGGTATTAGTTGCAGTTGAGTGAAATATTTAGCCAAGAAAGACGTCGCTATGTACTCTTATGCTCTTATGTTTACATTATTTGGTGAGCACTAATAAAGAGAGTAATTCTGTCTCTCTCTACCTGTTTGTTACCTTTTCACGCATAAACAACTGAACCAATTATTACGAAATTTAAAGGAGAAAAATTAATAAAGCAAATAATAAAATTAAATATGGAATCTGCGGGAGAGCTTCATCTTTACTGATTTGTTACGTGATTATTTCATTTTTAGGGTTCCGTACACAAAGAGTAAAAACGGGACCCTATTACTAAGACTTCGCTGTCTGTCCGTCCATCCGTCCGTCTGTCACCATCCGTCCGGCTGTAGGTATCTCATGAACCGTGGTAGTTAGACAGTTGAAATTTTCACAGACGACGTATTTCTCTTACCGTTTTAACAACAAATACTAAAAAACAGAATAAAATAAATATTTAAGGAGGCTCCCATACTACAAACGTGATTATTTTGCTCGGTTTTGCTCGATAAGTATTGATCACGGCAACAGGTAGGCGACTAGACGTTTGAAATATTCACAGAATATTGAGTTTACTTATTCACTTGAAAATAAATAATTAAATTAAGATACAATTTATATAACAAACGTTATTTTTTTTTGACGTTTTTATAGATAATGGTACGGAACCCTTTGTGCACGAGTCTGACTCGCACTGGGCCGGTTTTTTTAATTTATAGATCAATTGATTTTGATGATTCTTTTTTTTCAAACGATAGGACATACCTCAGAAGTGGTCCTTTATAAATGTTATCAAAATCAGTTTATCATTTTGACTTAAAATAAAATAACTGGAAAAATATATATCCTCCAAGCAAACGAATTTGCGTATTTATTATCAAATCTCGACTGAATAGAGAACAAGTTAGTGTACAGTCGTACATAGAGCCTCCTTCTTTTTTGAAGTCGGCTAATAAGGGCACACACCATGAAGAGGGCGTTATTCGTTGCAGTCATCTTTCTCCCCAAGCCCGTACACTCAAATTGGAAGAGATACAGTGCGCAAGCGACCTCACACAGGACGGGGGCACGTTTGTTGAACATGACCAGAACTACCTACTACGACGTTGCCCAGAGGATATCTACGATAAACAACATCAGGTTCACGCATGAGAAAACACCACAGTATGAACTAGGACTTGTTTTCTCCGAGATCATGGAACGGTAAGGAATTCTATCAACGTCTTTTTTTCTCTTTTTCGTGGCATCGCTCTTTCTGCATTCTGCCAGTTTCAAATATTTTGATTTCATTTCATTTCAAAAGGTCTTATTCAATTTTGTTTAGCTCGAAGTCTAAGTACCTGCACTTACATCACATTTAGATTTCGCAGTGTTACACCTACATAGTTTTATTCAGTGCAATAACACTGAATAAAACATAAAATAAATGATTTTTTTCGTAACCTCCAACGCACTTTTTCGTAATAAACAGGTGATTTTACTAGATTTTTTTAAAAGAGTGCGCATTTATAATCTTTTACAGCGATTTTACGCATACTTTTGCACTAAAAACGTGCACTCAACAGCGTATCAAGCATAACACAATCGTAAGTTAGACTGCAAAAACTGCTTTCCTGCAGTCGGGTATTTTGTGTATCTTTTAGGGCCTTGCTGCTCAACTTGGCCGGGGCCACTGCCGTGCCCCCAGATATACATTGATAAATAAATAAATATAATAAATATTGGTGGACATTTCACACAACACCATCTAGCCCAAACTAAGCAAAGCTTGTACTATGGAAACTAGATGCTTGATAAATTACATATATACTTTTTTTTGTAAATACATACTTATTATACATAGAAACAACCAGACACAGAACAAACATCCATGCTCATCACACAAATGTTTGCCCTGGGTGGGGATCGAACCCACGACCTTATAGCTCAGGAGGCAGCCGTACTACCACTGAGCCATGAGTCAATATTCAAGTCAAGATAAATCAAGATACTCGTGTTTAGTTTAGGTAGGTAAGTAACTAAGTAATTTGCAGTTTGTACATTTTTTTTTTTTTTTTTTTTTTTATTATTATTTTGTTCTTGTCAAGGCACTTTCTCTTGCAAATAAAAGGCGACAGTTATACTATATTTTGTTTTTGTTTTACAGATATAGAAAAATGGTGGAACACTATCAAAAAATGTTAATGTTTAGTAGTATACATGTGTTCGACAGCTTTGACCGGGTTGAGCACATACAAAAATTATACTTCGAAACGTACCATTTCTACATGATGATGCATGAAATACAGAAAAAATACTTGAGTTTGGGCGGAGTCTTTGCGACTTTCGCAAGAACTGGTATGATTCTCATATACTGTTTTTTTTTTTTTTTTTTTACAAAATAACCGCTTTATTATTAATGTAATTACATATGTAGGTACTTAAATAAAACTAAACTAAAATAACCTAAACAACTAAAAAAAATTAGATATACAACTCAAATAAACTAAAGAAAACTGAAATTTTGAATTAAAAAAATAGAAATCCAAAATGTGTTGATGCCCGTGTGGTAGAAGTTCCTAGAACACTGGCTGCATTCCCGCTCTGAATCGCTAGTGAAATTATTAAATTTAGTTAAGGTAATATTACTGGTATTAAATTTAGTTAAGGTAATATTTTGTTAATGATCTTTTACCAGCTATCAGAATGAAAATCATTTTATTGCGCATGAAATAACAATCGATTCGATAGAGTAGGCACTAATAATATATATATATATAATGTGGCATTGCGGGCGTTGCTGTACTTATTTCATTTTTAGGGTTCCGTACCTCAAAAGGAAAAAACGGAACGCTTATATGATCACTTTGTTGTTCGTCTGTCCGTCCGTCCGTCTGTCAAGACCTGTATCTCAGGAACACGTGAAGGTATCGAGTTGAAATTAAAAACCTTATACGCAGATCCGTCTCTTGTTGCAGAGAGAAAAATAAAACTTCTCAGTTAAAAAAACGTTACAGCCGAATATGTCGCAAAAAACGCATATTTCGAGACTCGCAAGGAAATCAAAACCTATGGGGTATTTCCCGTTGACCTATAACTGTGTAATTTGGCAAGAAGTATTGTCATGTAGTACACATAATTATAGGAAAAAATCCTAAAACTGTAAATTTTTAAGTTAATCACAAAAAATAGGGTCTTTATGAAAGGAAGGAGGGTCCAAAATTTAAAGTACTTTAACCGTATCATGTAGGGTATCATAATATGAAAGAGCTTCATTAGCACAAACTAAAACAGGTCATAAAATATTTTTACAATGTATATTTTTCGGTATGAAGGAAAATATAAAAAATAAATTTTCCCCTTTTATCTACTAGTTTGTACGGAACCCTCGGTGGGCGAGTCTGACTCGCACTTGTCCGGTTTTTTTCTTATTCAGGTACAAGTCCCATTACATGTTCATTTTTTTTAAATACAATATAAAGATAATTTGGTACATAAATGGTAAATAATGAACTTTTGATTGTTTTATGGATCTTGCTCACTAAAATTCAACACATAACATAATCTACATTAAAACAATGTAAAAAAAAACAACAATGTAATCTAAGCGATAAGGTCGCCGTTGTATTTTCAACTCCGATTATTATCTATATTTAAGTTACTGCGTATGGATGTACAATTAAGTTATTCTATTCTATTCTTCTAATGTAACGTTACATCCTAAGACTAAAATATTAACTCAACGAGGTATCTCCCCGCCAAGTTCAAGTTAATTTTCATACATAAAAGTCATTTTTGTGTTAATAATTTTTAAAAATGATTTTTGTGCATAAAATTAATTTGGATCAAATTGATTTTTTTGTCTATTTGTGATGTTGTTTTCTAGTTTTACAAACAACATTTTTTTTTTTAAGTTCATGGAGTCATTTTATATTATCTACTTTCAAAATGTGGATATGCGCGAGCGAGACGGACTATGGACTCTTAATTTGCTGCCAGAAGCTAATTTCGTCATGAATGTAAACAAATCCAAGAATTTTGATTAAAATCTTTAATCGACAGCCTCATTCTGACTTTGGAAATGAAATGTGTTTAATTTTTTTCGTGTCTATATTTCAGCGGAAGAGTTGGAATACGATAGAAAAGCACAAGAAGCGTATGAAAAAGCTCAAAGACAAAGGGAGCTAGCAGCAAAGTTAATGGCGAAGGCTCAGCGGCAAAAGGCAAAGAATAAGCCCGGGGGTGCCACAGGGGTGATGAAAGGCATGGAAGATAGAATGAAGTATGTTGATAAGAGTCCGTCTGAACTGTCAAAAACGTTTCCCAAAAGATGGCCTCACGATTATGGATGGGAACCTGCTGTATGGGAGTAATATATATATTTAAACGGGCAAATGCTTTTATTAAATACAACAAACCAATATACAATCTATATGTATACAGTAACTACCTAAAAACTACACATAAATGCAAACAGATTACTCCAAACCGATTAAATCTATTTTTTTACTCGACGATAAGCTTGTGCTTGACCGTCAACTCACCTGGTGTTAAGCGACAGTTACGGTCTACGATGGAGCGCGCTTGCCTAGAAGAAACCTATTCACTCGCGATTTGAAGACACCTAGATTGTCGACAAGCAACCATATGGCTCTACATTAAAGGGGCAGGTGAAACTAAAACAAACGCTTGTAATAAAGAAACAACCTTCTTACTCAGTATTCTATTACCTGAATCATATCTGGTATTTCTGGTAGGCCAGAACAAAGAATTAAATAAGAAGTTCCAATTCAATTTAAACGTCCGAAAACACAATATACTTAGTAACAAGAAATTGAGCGAATAAAAACTAGAAGTCGACATTGTTCATAGTCGAGGGCTCGGCTTACGAGGTTTCTTCGCAAGTTCAGCTATAAAGCTCAGTGTTCAGTTCACATGGCTTGGTGCTGCGTTTGGAACGTGCCACTATTATGCTTTCCAACAGGCGAGTTGGTGGTCAAACGCGGACTTATTCGTGTAAAAAACTATAGTCTAGTAACAAAACGTTTCCAACGTCACTTATTTGTCAGATTATTAAAAGTGGAAGTAATGACAACAGAATGAGTAAACAGATGAACATACATACACACACAGCCCGGTCAAAAACATAAAGCTATCCTTTTTGCATAGTCTTAGTTTTAGTCAGTGTTAAAAACAATGATGTATAATACGTAGATAGATTTTCCCCGGCTTTTCGTGTCAAGTCTCAAGTAAGATAATCGCCCGACTCGTCTCGTCTTCAGCCGCAACACGTCGGGCTACGCTGTTAGACTCGTGTCGTGACTTGTGAACAGTGACAATGCCATCATGTGTGTTTAGAAAGTGCAACACCAAGATATATAAGGCTAAGATACTAAAAGGCCGTCAGGATGTGGTCTTATCCTGGAATGTCCTGAGAACTGAGATTTGCCATGATTTTACCTCATACACAATGAGTATAACCTCTATAAAGATAAAATCTCATTGAGTAAAAATAAACTGTTTTACCTGCGTAATTATGAAAAACAGTGTTAATTATGATCATGATATGATATTTACATCCTTCCATCTCTATACAAAATTTCATAACAATCGGTTCAGCCGTTTGATCGTGTAAAGGTAACAAACTTCGCTGTTAGATTATAATTCTGAAATTGTAACAAATTAATTTCAAAACACCATTCCTTACATTTAATTAACAATTTTCTTATTTGTATAGTGACTTCCAAGTAGAGTATAAGTTTAAAAATTCAAAATCCCCTTCCGAAAAAACCTGGCCGAACCGATTTTCATAAAACATAGCTAAAACACTCGATAAAATCCTCTTTCAAACAAAAAAAAAAAACTAGATCAAAATCGGTCCATCTGTTTGGGAGCTACTATGCTACAGACAGACACAAACATCAAACTGATAACACCCCTTTTTTGGGTCGGGGTTTAAAAATTAATATTGTTAGTTTTTAGGGTTCCGTACCCAAAGGGTAAAAACGGGACCCTATTACTAAGACTTCGCTGTCTGTCCGTCCGTCCTTCCGTCCGTCTGTCCGTCTGTCACCAGGCTGTATCTCATAAACCGTGATAGTTAGACAAGTGAAATTTTCACATATGATGTATTTCTGTTGCCGCTATAACAAAAAATATAATAAAATAAATATTTAAGGGGGCTCCCATACAACAAACGTGATTTATTTTTTTTGCTCGTTTTTTCTCGATATTGATAACGGCAACAGGTAGACGCTTGAAATATTCACACAATATTGAGTTATATTATTCACTTTAAAAATAAATAATTAAATTAATATATAAGGGGAGCTCCCATACAACAAACGTGATTTTTGTGCCGTTTTTAATAGATAATGGCACGGAACCCTTCGTGCGCGTGTCCGACTCGAACTTGGCCGGTTTTATTTGTTACCAGGCTCTCAGGTTTCATTTCCAAGCACTGGATCGAAGTAAACGCATTATCTTAACGCTTCTTGCGAGATTCACACTGGCCCAATTATACTAATAGTTTCCACCTAACGACAGTTTTAGGCAAATTAATAGCAGCCATGATTTACGGGATCCGAAGAAAACTGCTGGATTCTCAAACTCATCGCGAATTGAATGCGAATTTGATAACGAGGTATGTTAACCGGAAATGTAATACCGGGAAACTTTGTTCGTGTTGCAAGCTTAGATACTTGATCGAATTCGAATTACAAATTTATTAAATAAAATAAAATAAATAAAAAAAATTACTTTATTTGTAAAAACAATTTGTACATAGAACTATTTAAATACACTAATTAACTTAGATAAAATATAAATTATATGCCTGAACTAGGTATTCCTGTTTGTCAGGCGAGAAGTAGGCAAATGAACGATGGTATTAGTTGAACGTTGATTTTTAAACGGTTTTATTAGCTTGACCTGTTTGTTTATTTGATTGTTTGGGTGAAATTTAGTAATTGAAATTTTACCCCCTTGTTGTTGACGGATCGATCTGAATTTGGTATACACCTTTAGTCCTGATGACAATACAATTTAGTATATTCTGTATTATTGTAAATCCAAGATGGCCGCCGCCACAAAATGGCGGATTTCATATTCTAACACAACCTCCACAATATGGGTATCAAATGAAAGGGCTTTTTTAGTAAAATACATTACCTACATCATTATCTTTCTTTTCAATAAAACCGTTTAACTTAAAAAGGTTTTTATGTAAGTACTTGTATAACTATAAACTTTAACACGACATTCTGATAATTCAAAATGAAAATTAAAAGATATAGTTTAAGAAACTGGAAAATCGACTTCAAAATGCGCATTTTGTTTTGAAAACCGAACGACTGTACTGATTTCTATGAAATTAATAATAAAAATATATATTTTTTTTTAATCTATTATTATTCAAATCGGTTTATAAATTACAGAGCTAATTAGTTATCTCTTTATAATAAGAATTTGAAAAGATCTTTACAATAAAATTACACCATTTTCAACATAAACTCGGAACTGCAATAGATAATCAACGATTCACCTTAGGCACCTCTGTAACTTTATTTACTGAAAGCTTATTTTAATACAGATTAGTACCTTTCAGTAATAATTACAGGGAGAGACCCATCACAGATTGTGTTACAGTTACTTCCCCTTCCGGAGGTCTAGGGGCCTACTACAATAACACATTTTGACGTGATAACATCTTATAAATGAACGCCGGCTGCACGCACGAAAAAGCATGACTCATTGTCACTTTCCGCCTGAGGCGACCGTGCAAACGCGAGCGCGGAACAAGCGATAGAGAGGCACGATCGGCCTAAACGTTCGGCTTGTGACGCATCTATCATGACGTTATCACGTAAAATTATCGTCTGTAAACCGACTTTATAGACAACGTTTTTTTTTTTTCTATTTGTACTTCATTTGGATGCATAAACGAGATGGTAGTTTTTTTTGTTATACTAAATAGATCTACGTTTGACCTCCAACTCACATGATGGTAAGTACTATGGTAAGTAACGATGTGGCCAAAGATGGAGCACGTAGATCTATAATATATCTTTCACTCTAGCCTTGAAAATTCTTAACAGCAGCTAGTGGTAGGCCCGTGGTTTAATCAGCATCTTGAGAAACCTCTCAAACTCGAGATTGGTATTGTAGACGCAGGCTAATCTCGCTGCGAGGAAATACGATCTTAACGCACTGCTCCAAATACGAAAGGACTTTCTACAATGGAACATTTTGAAAACTTACAAAACAACTATGCTTTAGGTTCCGGTATGTTTATCGTCATCATTTTTTAGGGTTCCGTACCCAAACGGTAAAAACGAGACCCTATTACTAAGATTTCGCTGTTTGTCCGTCCGTCCGTCTGTCTCCAGGCTGTATCTTATGAACCGTGATAGACAGTTGAAATTTTCACAGATGATGTATTTCTGTTGCCGCTATAACAGCAAACTACTAAAAAACAGAATAAAATAAATATTTAAGGGGGCTACCATACAACAAACGTGATTTTTTTGCTCGTTTTTGCTCGGTATTGATAACGGCAAGAGTTATATTAACAACTTTAAAAATAAATAATTAAATTAAATTAATATTTAAAGGGGGCTCCCATACAACAAACGTGTTTTTATTTTATTTTATACTATTTATTTTTTGTTTTATTTATTTTATACTATTTAGATCTATGTTTGACCATCAACTCGTCTAATGTTATGCGACGGTATAGCTGAGGATGGAGCATGAGGAGAGACGTAGGTGAATTATTTATAAGCTTTCATGTTTAAGATTAAACTAATTTAAATCAAGTTGTCAGTCAATTTAAAGTATGGCTTCACAGAAACAAACTTTTTTAATTAAAACTTAATTTGAAACGATGTTTCGTTGTTTTTAATTTGCCTGTTAAGAATTACAAGGTATTTTGTTAACTTTTATGCGTGAATAATATTAAAATAAACGTAAGTAAGCTTCGTGTAATATAGTTTACTATTTTTAAGAACTCAATTTTTAGTATCTATAATTTCATTTTGATCAATCTAATATTTTAAATTAATTTAACCTAAGTATTTTAGATTATTTTTGATTATTTAATTATTATATTTTGACGTACAATATTTTATAATGTATTTGTTCGCTCCATTAATGCATGCTGTCTCCATCTTTATTGTGGCAATTGAATTTATATTATTAATGTAGGTATGTATTTTTTTATAAATATTGTTAATGTACACGATGGAGATGGACTTAAATAAATAAATTTTGTAACATAGTTCATCAACCCACCCACTAGATGGCACTAGGTTAAGGTTAACACACGCAATCATTTATCTCAAGAGTTTACAGGCAATCCTTAGTGCGTATGATTTCTGATGAATTCAATTATCTCGCTGTATCTCAGCTGCATGAAGTGAGTTCCACCACTTCCACCCAGTGGAATCGGTTCTGAACGCTCTCAAATACAACCATAACCCTCCATCCACATCGATCCACATTCCTGTTGCGTACTGCACAAGAATGGAATTCGTTGCCGCCATCTCTGTTTCCTGAGACCTACAATCTTGGAATTTTCAAGGTTAGAGTGAATAGATATCTTCTAGATCGACGAGTTCCATCCTCGGCCACACCGTCGATTAACATCAGGCAAGTTGGTGGTCAATCGTAGATCTATAATGATAAAAAAAAAAGTTGCAACCTCAAGCCTTGAAGCCTCAGTTGGGCTTCACTCACTCGCCGTCCACCACCCCGCTTCGCCTCTCTTCTCACCGCACCCCAAAACTTGTTATTTTTTTAGCAAGTTGAAATGGCAGTGGCTAGTGAGAAAAGGACAGTAAAGAATACTAGCGATATGGTATTTATACAACCTCATACAAATTTTAGGAAGTCGCTGACAGCAAGCCGCTTTAAGCAGATCTTTTTGGAAGTCTATACAAATAAGGTAGACTGCTGGACATAAGCAGTGGCCTTCTTGTGGCTGAGATGATAATGATGAGCCTGTGACATTTGTGACAAGACCTGAATTGTAAAGTTCAACTGCAACAGTGAAGTCAACACAGTACTTCATTCTCGTCTTTTGGCCAAAGCTAATGTTGTTAATCCTCCTTCAAAATTCATAACCAACTAAACTCGCGCCGGCTCTGGGGATCCAGAGAGGTAGTACAGTGCGGGGGGAATGCATACCTGCGAGGGGTAAACAGGGGTAAATTATAAATGTTTTAGTCCACTACGTCGCCGGTCGCAAGATTATTATTTATTCAAATACGCTATCTTCGAGTGAAGGTTGAGGGCTGGATAATATTCGTATGGCTTGGCTGCCAGTTGTAAAGAGCACGATCGTATACTAGAAAATTGTTTTCTGCCCCTAAATATTATCCGATTTAGATAATTATTTTTTTATATGGTTGAAATCATTAATGGTTATGCATCTACGGCTTTACTTATTTCATATTTTTTTTTCGGAATTTCAAAAAGGAAGCCAAAGAGGTTTAGATATTTATTAATCTAAATCAAATTAAAAATAATCATCATCACCATAATTCTTAGGGGGAGAAATCAGTTTTTTCCTAAATGTATGGGACACACATTTAGGAAAAAACAATATCTTGTTTCACTGAGCTGTATGTACTTACGTACGAGAGGAGCTATCTGAAGCAAAATTATTGTCACATTTTTTGGTAAAGGAAACAACAGCGTTACAGCGCTGGAATAATAATTACATCGTTTATCTACGATTATACGATACGATTGATACTTGCAGCGCAGAATTGCATCTATGGTGTTTCCAGCAAAACGTCGAATGCACTCACTTCAGTAGTAAGCCACTGAGTGAGGTGCGGCGCTCTCACCGCAGTTGAATGTAACAAAGTAGCAATGGTGTCTGCTCTCGTACGTAAATACATACAACTCAGTGTCTTGCTCTTATCTTTTTTACATTTATAACAATGAGTGATAAGTCATTTTTGACTATCATTTTGGGTTACGGCAAAGGCACAGTGATCAAACTCAAAAGTATCGACACATTCTGAAAAGTAGAAGTCAGACGCAATGGGCACTTTAACGAAAAAAGACACGCCTGGAACTTAGCTGTATTGAATATGAGCAGATTTTCATCGCTTCTAAAAAAGGGTAAGTTTGCTGTGTTGCTATTTACTGGCCGATTTTAATAATATCATGTTCTAGAAACGGTAGATACTCAATTCTAAACAAAAATTTGAAAGCAAAACCGATCAAGAGATTTTGAGGGAAAATGGATAAATAGTTTGTTACGATACCATTTTATCAGTCGATTTTGAAAACATTTGGTATTAAAACATTCTGTACTCAATTTCTCAATAAGAATTTAGAATATGAGCAGAGTACTTCGAGAGCGCAGACTTTTTGCAAGTAGATATATTCGCAAAAGGTTTGTTCTCGCCAGGTCTAGTATTCGTAGAACAAAGAACTACTAGTATAACAACCTTCTTATGCAGTCGGGTAAAAATAGTATCACTCATCGAATCCTGTATTTACAGTTAGCAATAGAACGTTAGGTGTCACTAGACCAAGTGAAATATATCCCGTGTTTGTGTGACCAGTGCGTGGCCATTCACCGCACCACTGTTTACTATGTATTGGCAATTCGGGAACAAATAAATCTCGTATTCGGCGTCCCGTGTAAGCAATAAATAAATCAGAGGCATCACTGGCCAGTCGGCTTGCAATCGGCTCGCGAGTGCTGGCAAGGTTAACTCGGGGATGGCCTGAAGGAATAAGATACAGGTGTAAAGGCCACATGGTCTTTACACCTGTCTCCTGTGGTTGGTATACAAGGGCGTTGTTTGTTTTATTAGTGTGGTTTGACACTTATTATAATATTTATTGATTCAAGCAAGGTTCTTAGCTTGTCGGTTTTTAATCGGATTCATTTCGGTGAGTGTGCATCTGGTCTGCATCATCTAATTCCGCCTTGCCCTTTTTACTATCGGACAGTCAGAAACACGAAAAAGCGTCACCGTCTCATGGTAGATATTCCAAAAACCCGAACGAAACGCTTTTATGGTGCGGTCTGCTAGATTGTGGAATACGCTTCCTGAGTGGGTCTTTCCCGATAGATATAATCAGGGTATTTTTAAATCGTGAGTGAATTGATTTCTTTTTCTTCTAGGTAAGCGAGCTCCATCGTAGACCGCAACTTAACATCAGGCATCAGGTCAAGCGCAAACCTCAAGCAGACAACCTTAAAGACTTCGAAGTGGGCAAAAATACTAGTTTGAAGACCTTGACGCGGAAACACAATAGATATAAGTTTTTACTTATCATAATTGTTATTTCAATTTGTTGAATTAGGCTGGAAAGTTGTATTTTACTTAAACTGTAATAATCGAATTCGGTTCTGGAATAAAATCCCGAGTAACAATGGAATCCATTATAGATTCAAGAAAACATTAGTCACAATAACGTTACAACTGAGCACATTTTTTATGGTCTTGGCATAGACAGAAAAATAGTTAATCTATTTTCTCTAGCAGAAAAATGTACAACTTAGGTACTATATTATGTACAACTTTGATGCTACTTAATAATCAAGAATCACCAAAAATATTATCAAAATTGTTAACTTTTTTGAGTCCTGATGCCGCAGACAGATTCACAGATACACACGTCAAACTTTTAACATCATGCCTCATGCCTCTTTTTGCATCATGTATAGAAATGCGACACGAAACTGCGTTCTAAAAGTTTGTCATATTTAGCTGACCTAAGAGCGTCCTCGGGGCCACTAATACCTGCACAACCGGGCCCGTTAATGTAATTAGGGGGTCAAATAAATCTCTCGAAGAATTGTTTGCGTTTATCTGGACCTTTCCACGGGGGCACTCGGCCTGACAGCACGGTTGATTTAGGGCGTTAGCACACTGGCGGTTAGCGAGTGCGTATTTCAAGAAACGAGCCGATTTCCTACGCTTACTATGCATTGTGAGTGAAGTAATTCTGTAAAATAAAATTCTAAGTTCTGTCGAATATTTGTGATGTTTTCTAGTTTTACAAACGTTTTTTTATAAGTTCATACAGTCTTATATCTTCGAAAATGTGGGTAATCACGTGCGAGATGGTCGGACTACAGACTCCTAACAGTTCAACTTGACACGCTATGTATGCCGTACACGGCGGCAAACCGTGACAACTCATCTGTAGACATGAGTCGATATTCGTGCGGTGTATGTAATGCAGTGAACGTGCATAGTCTTTGCGTGCACATTATTTGCAGCAATGGAAGCATAGCAATTATATTATGCTCATTATTATATTTCTTTTTTCAAAATGCTTCGAGCCGTGGTTCCATCTTGCGATCTAATAAAAAATTCAATGTCGGTATTCCTCAAGTAAATAATGCAATATTTCATAAAAGTTCTTACTACAGTGCAATAAAAATATTCAATCACCTACCACTGGAACTAAAATCGTTAAAAAATATGTCACAATTCAAGCGTAAATTAAAACAATGGCTAGTATTTAAGGTATTTTATAAATTTTATAATTTAAAAGAGTATTTTA
This sequence comes from Lycia hirtaria, assembly GCA_947563715.1. NCBI lineage: Eukaryota > Metazoa > Arthropoda > Insecta > Lepidoptera > Geometridae > Lycia > Lycia hirtaria. The sequence continues at coordinate 4,235,483 of OX387383.1, forward strand.
ATTACTAACACTTATGTAAATATCGATGTAAATATTTAATGAAAATAACAGTAAAATATATATTCTAAATATATGCTCATTACAAAAGAAATAAGTAAATTACTTAATGCTTTTATATTATAATTTTTTAGATATTTCTATGTAAATAGTATCTCTTAGTTTTGTAATTCACAATTTTATAAGTTAATATAAGAAATAAGAAAAAGCTATGTATATAGGTATATTTTAAATTAAAAATAGTAAGTAAGTAAAATTGTGAAATAATTATTTCGTTATTCACTTCATTATACTTAAAAAATATTGTACGCCCGAAATGGGTAGACTGAGATGCTACTCTATAACACCAAATGTACCAGTTTATGCAATAAATATTTTTTGAATTTTGTATTTTGACATAAAAAGCCTCTATCGAGCGCGATGAGATGAGATTACCACTCTTATAATCGCGCGTCAGTGTGCTAAAGCCTTCATGGCCCGCACCGTTTTCGCAGTGCTATGATTTTTCGCTATCATGGTTCGCGGTCGAGCGCACAAACCGGCCCCGGGCGCCGGATGAGCTGCCGGGGTGAAGGCAACCGGTTGAGGGGCATTTTGCACTCACTAGTGCTTGTCACCTGACGATGACGTCACCAACTTATATAGGTAAAGTATTCCTTGCTCTGGCAATATTTTTTTAAGAAAGCATTTTTATTAATTACAAAAAAATACACAAACTACATAATATATAGTTAACTACCTAAATTACTACACATAAAGCAATAAGGATGTCCTAAATCAATAAAGGTCCAAAAATGATCAAAATCTTCAAATTCAAACCCATAACAAGTCATTGAGCTGTATGTACTTACGTGCAAGAGGAGCTACCTGAAGCACAATTATTATCAATTTTTTTGGTAAAGTAAACAAAACAGCGTTACAGCGCTGGGATATTAATTATGTAATGTAATGTAATCGTTTAATGGAATAATAAACTACGTTTGTACGATACGATTGGTACTTGAAATGCAGAATTGCATCTATGGTGCGTTCGGTTCTCACTAGCAAATCGTCGAAAGCACTCACTTCACTAGTAAGCCACTGAGTGAGGTGCGGCGCTCTCGCCGCAGTTGAATGTAACGTTAGTATATACAGCTCAATGTAACAGGTTGGCAGTGTTGGTATCCAGTATGCAGACAGTATTGCCACGTTGAATGGTAATGTTTATCTATTGGGCCAATATAGCATTTTGGTTACGCGTTGCGTCCATCAGGTAGTATAGAGTAGAGTTGATCAGAATACAAGGTGATGTGTACCAAGTCGAAATGCCGTCATTGTATTCATCATTAAAAACTACTTTGTCTATGAGCACTACTCGAAATTCACCAAGTCACCGATAACCCTATATTAATTATTGATACAAGATTATTTTTACCCGGCTTCCAATTAGGAGGATGTTCTCAATTCAACTGTATTTTTTTTATTTTGTTCACCGATTACTCCGCCACTTGTAAATTGATTTTGATGATTCTTTTTTATTTATTTGGTGGGTCATACTTTATAAGGTTCTATATACATTTAAACAAAATCCGCCCAGTACTTTGGTTTTTATAATAAAAAAACTGGAAAAATATCATCGAAGTAAACGAATTGCGTATTTTGAAGTCAGATTTTTTTTCAGTTTTTTAAACTGTATAGTTTCACTGCAGCTCAGTAGGTATAGCACTGTAGTTCTATATTTCAATCGGACACAAAAATATACATATGATTGTATCTGATGGATCTCACCGCCACAATCCGATCACAAAAGTTCAAGTGGTACTCCTCAAAAACCGATGGCCTCAAATAAAAATGATACAAAAATAATGTACATTTTGTTAAAATAGGCACAAGTATTTGAGTTTCATCCGACCCACGCTTCTGCGAAAGAAAAGGGTCACGTCGTCTACCTACCTAAACCTATCGAAAAATTTATATTCTAATTTCATGTTTACGTAAGGGGGAACAAAGGGCGTTTCCAAGAATAACACGAACAGGCTGGACAAGACATTTGTTATTACATTTCGTGTAAAAGTAGGAATGAGGGCAATTTTTCCGAAGATTCATTAATTTTTTTCAACCGATAAAATTTACAGACGTTACGATTCTATTGTAAACTTTTTAAATAAAAGGTGACATTTTTGTCTAGCTCGTCTATTGTTAAAAGTCGTTATTGTGTAAAAATTTGGAGTTACATAGAGTGGAATCTTTATGATTTTGAGGTTCCGTGCTTAAAAATAACCTAATGCCTAATAACCTTAATGGGATCATTTTATTGTCTTTACGTTTAGCTATTTGGCAAGCCCCTTTCCTATGAAACTTTTTTCTAACCTTAACCTTAACCTTAACTTTAACCTTATCTACCTACTCATTGGAATTTAGTCATTTTAAGAACTTTAATTATTATTTTTAGTTTAGTCTTTAAAATTGCTCCCATTGTATAAATCGGTAAAGGATACTTTATCGGGATCCATAACTTTTGAGTCATTTTTCGTCAAAAATCTTAGACGTGTTATTTATAAACTGACGTTAGGTTTGTACGCACCGGAACATCCAAACCAAGGCTAATGTGGCGTATACTGTGACGTCCTAGTATACGAAATAGTAACTCTAAATTTTGCCTAGACGGAATTCGCTCGTGTGTCTAGTGTCCGTAATTTTGTTGCTCATGCGGCAAATGCGCGCCATTTGATTATCACGCAGCCAGTTTGCAGGTACGGATGCACGCGTTTTATGGAATTAACATATTATTATGAATTTATGATATACGTGAACACTTTATAGATATATATAGATAGTTAGATAACTCTTTATTAAAAGGCCCCAAATACAGGAAAAGAAATACAGAGAAAATATAATTATGGCTAGGCTTTTAATTGGCGGCCTTATCGCTTAGTGCGTTCGATGAGATAGCATTAGTTAAAAGTCAAAGCAGCTAACGCATTAAGTTCAATTACATGTACCTAGTAGTAAGTAAAGCAGGCAAATTAATAAATGGCTAGCAATCGTGTAGCCTCTACTTGCTTACGACTAGCTCGAGAGCCTCCACGAAGCTCGCTCGCGACAGTGTGCTTCCGGGCTTACATTGCACTCGCTCCGCGCATCTCTGCCTTATATTAGAAGCTGAAAATATTAGCGGGTCCAACCCTCCCCTTTACCAGCCCCATTTATCCTTAAAATATCACAAAATATTCCAAAACCCGGCAATTTCAGACGATTTTACTCAAGGTGCATATTTTTCCCGTTTCCTCATCTATAATTAAATAATTAACACCCCTCAAGCTCGTTTATTTTAACACAGATTTAAACTCACCTGGTCCGGAAAGATCGTAGTGTTTTTAATTATTCGCCCGGCGAGAAGATCTAAATTGTTTTTTAATTTGTGTAAGCGCCTCTTAATTGAAACGCTTATCACCGGGTTTACTTCCTCTGAATTACCCTTAAATGTAATTTATGTTAATTTTCACTCATCCGGTGAACTTTACGGTTTGCAAGCGAGATGTGAGAGAGCAAGCTTTCTGGAATATCTTAGTTCGAAAGCGTTTGGATAATTGCTCCATTTTATAGATAATTTGCAGAAATTCTACTAAAGATCGTAGGCGCATTCTATCGGGATTTGTTATACTTGAAAGATAAATGTAAATATTTTTGTTTTAATTAATGGCAAATATATTTATTGTTTTTTTTTATACATTATAGATCTACGATTGACTACCAACTCGCCTGATGTTAAGCGACAGTGTGGCCGAGGATGGAGCTCGTCGATCTAGAAGATATTATCTATTCACTCTAACCTTGAAAATTCCAAGATTGTAGGTCTCAAGAAACAGAGATGGCGGCAACGAATTTTATTCTTGTGCAGTACGCAGCAGGAATGTGGATCGATATCGCTGAGTACGAATTCAATAATATTAGCGTTGTTCGTTTTAGTACTCAGTTTTGTGGAAAAATACCTAACGACATTTTCCCATTAAGTGTTAACAGAAAAAATATTTTTTTCACCTCACAAGCTCGGAAAGATTCTGTTTGTCATTAGAAATCTGAGTGGAAAAGTGCATTTTGTCCGCTAGCGTGGAAAGAGTTTTTAAAATTCGAACCTTTCTATTCCATACTTTTCTATACCGCAAGTCCACTGAAAATGCATTAAATACTTATTTCATGTCAGTGCCAAACCTCATTTCTTTGAATAATCGCACTGACCAGCCACAGGTGGCAGCACTGGACTAGCGTTTTCCTGGCTGTAGTGAGGTGAAAAATTTTGTGTTTCACTCGGCAGCAAAGTATTTTGCATCTCGTACTTTTGAAACCCTCGCTACGCTCAGGATTCTTTATTTAAACCCTAGAATTTCAATCCTAGAGTCCTTCGCTTGCTCAGGTTTCAATACAAGTACTCGCCCCAAAAACCAACTTTGCAGCCTTGCATAACAAATAACTATTATCTTACTAGCTCGTAAAGTTACGTTTCCAAGGCTAATATTGGCGTCGAAAAGTTCATTTTGCTCCCTAGGGTGGAAAGTAATTTCAAAATTCGAACACGACGGAGCTCTACACATTTTCAATACAAAATATTTCCAACCTCTTTGTATAATACCTTCACAAAATTAAGAAAAATAGTTCGGATCAAGGAGGTTGCTATCTTATCTTAGCTTAAAGAAACACTAAATATTATATTAAAATAACTTAGACATTTTGTATATTTACGTAAAATGTAAATAAATTTATGTACAATTTACTTTCTCTTAGCAGTGTTTTGAATTTTTAGAACCATTTACACGAAAAAGGTTTGGATGAGTAAAGAAGAATGCGACCTATGCGAGTTATGTCAAGAGCCTAATAGAAGAAAAAAATAGAGTAAAAAAAAACTTTGTATATGTTAAAAATTATTGAAATGAGTACATTTAAGTGAACTCACGTGATTATAATGTAACTTTAGGACCTGTAAAGTTGCATAAATGCCAAGCAGATTTTTCTACTCGAGAAAATAGGTGAACTACAAAATTTCCTCGCTACGTTAAGATGAAACATTTTGTATTGCACTCGGCTGTAAAGTTATTTTATCTCGTGTCTTCTTGAATCCATCGCTACGCTCAGGATTCTACACTAGAACTAGATCGCTGCGCTCGTGGTTCAAACCTAGAATCCTTCGCTTGGTCTGGATTCAACTGCCAGACACTCGACGGTAAAATACAACTTTCCAGCCCAGTACAATAAATAACTATTCCCTAGGTATTATCACTAGAATATGTACTCGTACACACACTTCTAGGGATACATAGAAGACATGACAGCAAATGGGATTCCATTCTTGTGTTTCAATGTTTCAACACCAAATTTTGGTAAACAAAAGCCAGCTTAAGCCAAACCAGAATGTTATTCTAATAAAGTAGTTCATTACCCGTAGGTACTTACGCACCCATCATGATCAATCGAAGTGGCTTATCAAAGGAGTGGAATGTCATTACTGTGGTTTATCTAGTTGTATTCTACAATTAGCATCGCTTTGTAATAAAGCCGAGAGCTGTGGTTAGTTACACGCTATTATTACATCTGATTTTAATTGTTTTTGGTCGAATTACAACATTTTGCCTAGGTTATATAGTAATTACAACATTTTGCCTAGGTTCTATAGTAATTACAACATTTTGCCTAGGTTATATAGTAATTACAACATTTTTCCTAGATTCTATAGTAGTTTTGTCAGCGGATAGGTACTACGTAACGTAGTGAGCGTAGCAATGCGCGTAGAGTTCTGTAGCGTTCCGATTTACTCGTAGTTTTCAGGATTCCATACTGAGGGTTTGGTTTGGGAGCCTATTCGTGAGGCTACGGTGTCTATCTGCCTGTCTGTCTGTCTACTACACTTAAACAGTTGTATCTTTCGAACAGTTATAGAAACAAGTCTCAAAATTGGCAAATTCACTTTGATGTAAATCCACAAATAATAATTAAATAACAAACACGAGATATTATCAGTTTTTTGTCATTATAAAAATGAAACAAATTAATACAAGTTGTCGTAAGACATAAATGAGTGAAGCTAGATGGCGCTTACGTCGTCGATGTAATATTTTTACTTTAGGTATATATGTACTGGCGCACGCCGCAAAGTGTTTTGACAAAGTCACGCTATAATGGCGCTTTTATCAATAATTTCTTTTTAATCAATAGTTTCTTTAAATATGCCTACCATTTTAGAATATTACTACTGTATAGAAAATATGTGGAATTACAAATATTCATAGATTTATAATTTTTGCTAGTTAGTCCTGTTTTCTATGTTCATATTCAGTTGCATGGGAGCACGGAAGAGTGCGAGTGAAACTCGTAAATACTTGACCAGAGTTATTTGTGTAACTTCATCATAACCTGCGCCACATTTCTTTTTCTTAGCGCACAACTTATTTATGGACAGTATAAGTAAAATAAAAGCTTACAAGTATCTATGTTAAAAGAAAATTAAATCGGACAAGAGCGAGTCAGACTCTCCCACCGATGGTTCCGTACAAACTAGTAGATAAAAAGGGGAAATTACATATGTTTTTTTATATTTTCCGTAATAAATCGAAAAATATACATTGTAAAAATATTAAAAAACCTGTTTTAGCTTGTGCTAATTAAGCTCTTTCATATGATACCCCACATGATACGACCCACACACATGATGATTTAAAATTTGAACCCTCCTTCCTTGCTTAAAGATCCTATTACTTATTTCTTGTGATTAAATCAAAAATGTCCAGTTTTCGGATTTTTTCCGAAAAAGTTCGTTGAAGGTTACGAAAAAATGCATTTTTTTATTTTTGCGCGAGACGTATATTATTATTATTAAAAAGTATATAGCCTATGACACTCTGGAATTCAAGACGATTCTAAAGACACCTCGCACATCAAAATCGCTCAAGCCGTTTAGGCTGTAAGCGATCATATAGAAACATACATACGAGTACTTACATACAAACATCCATACACTCGAAAAACATAACCCTTCTTCTTACGCCGTCGGGTAATTATTTATTTTCACAAAATAGATAATTCCCGTAAGTAGGTAAAACCTGTGATTACTAAAGTAAATAGCCGGGTAGGTGTTAGCTGTTGCTACAGGAAATTAAAGTTCCTAAGTGCGCCGCGTGGTTCACCTCGAAAGCACGGCTGCTTCATGATTCTGGCTAGGACTTGGTGTTAGTGGAAAACGAATTAGTACTTAGGGGGTGAAGTACGCGGTGATTCATTAGTGAGTTGGGAGCTAGCGGGTAATCGGTTAATCTTATATTTACAGCGTGTAACAGAGTTGGTGTTGCAATACTTAAGAATGTAAACAATACAAAGAAACTAAACTGAACTGACGTGAATTTCAATTTTCTTTTGACCGACTTCCAAAAAGAATGTTTGTGGAATGTTTTTTTGTATGTTTGTTCAGCGCTTACTTCGCCAATTATGGAGCATTTCAAGCTCCCTAAATTCTTCATGGTTATATACTTTTTTCAAAAAACGACTGTCATCTGTGCCCGTTTTCCTTGCGTCAAGAATGAGATTTGTAACCGATTGTTATATACTCCATCTTCGAAGATAATAAAAGTGCAGATGTTAATACGATAAACCGCAACATTATTTTGTCTTGCGTCTTTCTTTCCGCCACTTGTATGAGGTCATCTGTCCATCTCGTGGCTGGTCTTCCTACGCTAAGCTTGCCGGTGCGTAGTCTCCACTCGAGAATAGAGCGAGGAACGCGGCTACATTTCACGAAAGTTAAACAAAAGATATTTAACCTTTGTCGAGTTGATATCACGGATCGCAGAGTTGCTGGCCAAAGCTGGAAAATGTGGACAAATGAAGGCAAGGACTGGTTCAGGTGGAAAATTCATTTTCTACCTAGTAACTTTAACTGGATAGTCTTGCGCAAAATTTTGCATTTTGAAATCGATTTTTTCAGTTTCTTAAACTATAATGGCTTAGACAAGTAAGCATCAATTATGTTGACTTTTTTTATTATCAATTATCTTCTAGTAATACAATGCATAGTTATATTTCTTGTTAATAATTCAATTTATTATATTTGTATTTGTACTATATTTTTTATATTTACTCTTACTTATTTAGTGGATCAAGGACATTTTTTTTACCCGTAAAATTTAGTAAGAAAATTGTTTTCGTCTATTAAAGTGTTTAAATAAATTGTTGCATATCCTTGAAATGAAACCAAAATTTAACGGATTTATCGCGTATATTTTACATAATTACAACATTAGTTGCATATCAACATATCCCGTCGCTTATAAGTTGCAGTTGAAGCCGGCGGGGCGGGGCGGGGCGAGGCGGGCAGGGATTCAATAAATTTTACTTACAAAATGCAATTTACAAAGTTATCTAGAGGCGCGATCTGCGAAGTAATCGCGGTGTGGATTTAGGGCTCTCGATTAGATGTCAGGGCCTGTTTGGGGTCAGTTCTAGCAACCATTTGTTATAAACATTCGTTTAGAGTTTTCAAGAAAGGCGCCCATAGCTTACAATTATTCTAAGAAGGCCTTCAGCACGTGAGACTACTCGATCTAAAGGTGAATCAAGTTTGATAAACGTATCCTACGCGTATATGTACACACACACACACACACACACACACAGGTGTGTACAATAAAGAGTTTATCTATCTATCTATCACACACATATACATAATACTCGACTGCTCATTCAATGTAGCAAAGATTTGTCATGTTACATTGGACAGTTGTTGGAAGGATAAAAGATTAATGCACAATATTGGCTTGACTAATGATCTTATCGGCCTAAAGGATAAGCTTATCGGCCACAAAACCCCAATTTCTCTCAAATCAATGAAGAAAAACTGATCTGCTTATTAGACTCGGTAAGAAACACAGCTGGCACATTCTACGCCTTATCTTATTCAAATTTAATAGGTATACAAGTATAATATACAACTGAAAACAATACTCTCCTTTTAAGCATTCCGTTAAAAATAAGTTTTGAATAATTCAATCAAATAATTTGAAATTCTGAACAATTCAATTCAATTTAAATTTTAACCGGAAGAACTGAAAAATGGCGAATAAGACAAAATGCCAAGTTTAAAAAGGACGTAACGTTAGTCGTTTTGCTTAGTTTTCCTTCAGCTGCGACGATTCGATTGCAAACCTCCAGTTACACAGTCCACGTTCTGTGTGCTCTGCGTATTTTTAACAAATCTGAGCGCATTTTTTTGGATAAAAGGCAGAGTTGGCAAACGGCAAGCTGACGGTAAGCCGCTATTTTAACTGCACTGTACACGTTCGGGTATTTGTTCAGTTGAATAAATAGAAATATTTCAATCGCTGTTGTTAAAATTGTTTTTAAAAACGTTACTCCTATCTATTCAAAAAAGCAGAAAAAAGTTTATTATAATACCTTATTTTAATACAATCTCGGGTCAAGCCCGGTCTTTTGGTGGGCATCAGTGGGGCCGAAGCTAACACTGAGAGGCCCTTTTTACATAGAATATAAAAATACAGAAAGTAGGTATATATATGGATGGCAAATGGAATTATTGTACAATATGGAATTTAATAAATCTGGGCTATTGAGATGAAATGGTTTTACAGCGACTTTGTGCATACTTTCTCACAAAAAAACGTACACTTAACAGCGTATCAAGCGTAACGAAATCGTAAGTTACACTGCAACTTTTTTGCAGTCGGGTAATTTGTTTTTCTTTTAATATATATATAACGGCGGGATCGTGGGCGTAACGATAGGTGGTTCATCGTTATCATCTCGGGATACGGGCTCCATGAAGCTGGGTACTCAGGCAAACCAATAAAATGCAGCTAGTTGGCACAATTCACTTGTAATCAACCACAAATCACAGTACAAATTACAAGGCGTATCAGTACGGTGAACGTGACAGGTTCGAAGGAGAGATGTGGTCGTTGTTGAATCCAAAGTAAAAGTGTGCTCCCCGTTTTTCGACTCTGTCCTCGTGTGGCGGTTTAAAAACGATCCTAGCGCCACCACACGGCATTCACTGTACTTTACAATCAACCAATTAAATCAACGGACCAATCACAGACAAGCTACGTCATTCACTAGTAGTTTGCAGTCAATTAACACTACGAAATTTCTAGTACTGTGATATTAATTGACGTTCTTTTAATTATTAGATACGACACGGCCAGAACTGACAAGTTACACGTCCTCGTGTGTACCTGTAACAAGAAAATTTACAAATGGAATAAACTAAGCTCGGTCTACCCTGACTACAGGGTTACAGAGTTACAATAATAGTATGTAATGTGTTAATTAGAAAGGATACCTCAATAGTAAACAATTAACTGGCACTGAACAAACTAAATCACACATAAGCACACAGCTGCTCGGCAGCATCTTGTATATGGCAATCATTTGCTATAATACAACATCAAGAATTCCAGTAAAATAGGTCACCATTGACCAAACCAAACCGTAGTCTACCACGAGACCCAGGTCCCCGCCACACCCTCAGCCGCACACCGCGCTCTGAACGACTCACGAATGAGTCGCAGTTACGACTACGACTGAAGCGTGCAGTGCGACCAAAATGTAGCCATGCTATGTGTATTTACTCGCGCAAGCAGATGTGCCTTCACTAGTACTCTCTTCATCGGACTCAACATTACAAATATCTAGGTTGGATGGTACATTACTTTGAGGCATCTTTCTAAGACGATCGTGCGCGTACTTATAGGTTCTGTTATTATTTAAAGATTTTAAAGTGTAGCAATCGCCATCAAGTAATTCTATTATTTTGAAAGGGCCTTTATATTTAGGGTCCAACTTAGTCTGGTTTCTCTCTTCATTTTGGATAAGAACAAGATCATCAACGTTAAATTTCACTAATTTAGACTTGTTTCTGTCAAAGCGGGATTTTTCATAAGTCGCACATTTTTCAATACTGTGAGCTGCTTGCTCTCTCGCTACGGCAATATCTATCTCGACTTCAAAATCGTCCGCGGTCAAAAGACTAAGAGGTCGCGCTACACGTCCGATCATGAGCTCAAGAGGGCTCGCTTTAGTTACACGGTTTATTGTACAGTTTAACGCAAGTTGAACTTCGTCAATAGCTTCCTGTCACGTTTCTTCACGAGAATAATAGGACTCGCGAACGGAGAATTAATCGGCCGTATTATATTAGCACTCAACAACTCATTTATTTTTGCACGCACTACCTCTCGCTCGTGTGGACTGAGTCGATACGGACGACGATAAGCAGTACAAGTGGGATCTTTCAGGCGAATCTTCAGATCACCCGTTGTCACTCGCGTACGCGGTAAACCGTCAGTAAAGGCAAACGAAAACTCACTTAAGAGAAGCGTAAGACTATCTCTAAATAAGGTTGGGATATCCGTATCAATCGCCGTAAAATAAAATTCCGTAATTGCACTCAAACTCAAATAAATCGACCGATTTTGTAATAGAAAAACGCGCACTTGTCAAATTAACTATCAACCCCAAATTCAATATGTCGGAACCGATCATTATATCGTACGGCATGTATTCGTCAGGTAAAATAAGAAACGTTAACTTTAAACAATGACCGTCGATAACTACCTCACTTAAAATTTGTTCGGTACAGTAAACATGAGCATTGCCTACGCCTGTCAAACGCACGTTAGTATCGGAACGTACACCCGTAAATTTATTCGCGACACTTTGCCTCACGAGAGAACACTCAGCACCACTATCAAAATAAAAAGGGTACGACTCACCGGTTTGTTTTAACTCCTCTTGAACGCCGCTAACTTCACAAAAGTTGACACGCCGCTCGAGAAGTGCGCCTCCGGTATCGCCGCCCGCGCCGCTCGCGACTGCGCCGGCGCTTCGACTCTTCGAACATTGTGGTGCAATATGGCCTCTTTCGCCGCAACGGAAGCAATTGTCAATCTTCTTGGAATCCGATGTAGACGATGTTGAGGGACGCGATGCTTGTGGCGTAAACATTAGTTTGGTTTTCCGGGAGTAACAATCACTCGCTCTGTGGCCAAGCTTGTGACAGTAGTGACACTGAATTGGTGGGTTGTTTACATCTCTCGAATTCACGGTTGATTTAGTGCTCTTCGAATCTGCTATGTCGAAGCAGCGTTCTTGTTTACGCTTTAAGGAAAAGGCTTGAACTTCTTGTTTCAACTTCGTCCTAGTTTTGATTTCGCTCGTAAACGCTAATCTGTTGATTCGAGTGTCAATTTGTGCAATATGAGCAAGTACGTATGAAACGGCGATTTCCTCAGAGTTCGTGTCTTTCCAATGGGTCATAAGTGTTGTAACCAGGCGACTCGCGTATGCAGCTAGATTTTCGTCTTCTTTCGGTCGGCTGTTGTTGACGTTGATAATTGTGGCAGCGGAAGTTTCTGCACAGCCATAGCGTGCCAGAAATAACTCCTTAAAATTAGTCCACTTCATTCCAGTGTATGACACGTGGGGAAGCCATGCTGATGCGCTACCTTTCAAAGATTTGCTGAGCGCAATAATCAGTGCTCCTCCTTCCAGTGGTCGTTCCGTCAAGCATATGCCTACAGTTGAGCACCAAGCACGTGGGTCAGCATCTGATAGGTCTGGATTGAACTCTGGTAACGTGATCGCAGTGGATGTCATTGCTGGTGCTTGCATAGCCTCGATCAAGCGTATCATATTCTGGTTCTGTTGTTCTAGTAGTTGCCGCCAGTTGGTTTCAGATGTAGATGGTGCTGCCTGAGCTGATCCCACTTCTGATAACGGCGGGATCGTGGGCGTAACGATAGGTGGTTCATCGTTATCATCTCGGGATACGGGCTCCATGAAGCTGGGTACTCAGGCAAACCAATAAAATGCAGCTAGTTGGCACAATTCACTTGTAATCAACCACAAATCACAGTACAAATTACAAGGCGTATCAGTACGGTGAACGTGACAGGTTCGAAGGAGAGATGTGGTCGTTGTTGAATCCAAAGTAAAAGTGTGCTCCCCGTTTTTCGACTCTGTCCTCGTGTGGCGGTTTAAAAACGATCCTAGCGCCACCACACGGCATTCACTGTACTTTACAATCAACCAATCAAATCAACGGACCAATCACAGACAAGCTACGTCATTCACTAGTAGTTTGGAGTCAATTAACACTACGAAATTTCTAGTACTGTGATATTAATTGACGTTCTTTTAATTATTAGATACGACATATACTTGTTCTCTCCAAATATAAAATAATAATCGGCCAAGTGCGAGTCGGACTCGCGCACGAAGGGTTCCGTACTATCATCTATAATACTACAAAGTTTAGTTCTGTTTATAAAATAACGAGAAATCAACGAAATTCCAAGTAGTAAATTGCAAACTTATAGGTAGGTTTTCGATACACATCCGGGCACCATGACGATGCTCGCGCGAATACGCGCGGCTATGGCTCGCTCCTTGATGTTACCTCCCCCGCTACCCGCACGGCCGTTGCTTAGCAACCGCCTCGCGCTCGCGCCACCACCACACCTCGGCGCGGCGCTCGCACCGCGTTTAGATGCACGGATTATTTTCATTTTGTGAGTTTTTATGTATTAGATTAGGTATTTATTTTTACAGTTAATATATTTCTAAATATTTACTTACAAATATTCAAGTTTCTACCTGTTAATTAAGATCGAGTAAAAATTGCTTAAAAATTACGTTTGTTGTATGGGAGCCCCCCTTTAATATTTACTTTATTGTTATTTAATTATTTATTTTGAAAGGTAATATACAAGTAAATATTCTGTGAAAATTTGAAGCGTCTACCTGTTACCGTTTTTAATATTGAGCAAAAAAATACGAAAAAAACACGTTTATTGTATGGGGGCCCCCCTTAATATTTTATTTTTTTAAATTTTTAGTGTTTGTTGTTATAGCGGCAACGGAAATACATCATTTGTGAAAATTTCAGCTTTCTAGCTATCACGGTTTATGAGATACAGCCTGGAGACAGACAGACAGACAGACAGACAGACAGACAGACAGACAGACAGACAGACAGCGAAGTCTTAGTAATAGGGTCCCGTTTTTACCCTTTGGGTACGGAACCCTAAAAAAATATATAAATATAAATAGTAAACATAACTTAATGTTAGGCAAATAATCGTCTTCATATTTGTAACCCATAAACGTATTAACATTTACGTCAAACATGTGGACATACTATGATTCACAGTTTCCACTAATGCCTCTAACTCAATTTTTTTTTTATTTTAAAAATGGCCAGACTAATTGCTACTTTCTTTTGCTAATCCCTTAAGCTGTGTTGAACAACTAAGTTTGTTGTTCGATAAAATCCATCACGTTATAAAATATATCTCGTATTAGTTACGTATTAGTCACGTAATATCTATATCGTAATACCAATTCAGTAACACTTCAGAAACATTGAACGTAAATAGGGTGAATTGCGAAAATATGTTTAACCTATTTATAAGTACGCTAGATATTTTATCACTACACGTAATACATCAAAACTGCCAGTGACAACAGTTAATCGAAAGTAAGTATACGAAACTAAACCTGCGCTTGTGCAGGATTCCGTAAGACCATAGGCCGCGTTACGTAAAATTTACGTGGGCGTGTGACAATGAAAATTAGACTTTAGATAATGAAAATTAAAGTTTAATTTTCATTGTAACGCACCCACGTCAAGTTCACGTAATGCAATCGATGGTCATACGGAATAAGAGCTTGTTTTCACGATTATTTCTATTCGTTTTTAAATGCATGTTGATATCACAATAACTAATTATAGTTTGAGAACCCAGCTTTAAAATGCGTAATTTCGTTTTTAAAATTAATTTACCTAAATTATTTTGATGGTATGACGGAGTTATGCGGTAACAAACATAAAAAATACAGTCAAATTGTCAACCTTCTTCTTTTTGAAGTTGGCAAAAATCACCCGTTCGGTACTTTTTGTCGAAGATCTACTTTATTTTTTGTTGTTTTTTTTTTTGTGTTTTGTGTAGAACAACAGTTTTTTCACCTCACAAGCTCGGAAAGATTCTGTTTGCCATTAGAAATCTGAGTGGAAAAGTGCATTTTGTCCGCTAGCGTGGAAAGAGTTTTTAAAATTCGAACCTTTCTATTCCATACTTTTTTATACCACAAGAAAATGCACTAAATACTTATTTCATGTCAGTGCGCCAACCTCATTTCTTTGAATAATCGCACTGACCAGCTACAGGTGGCAGCACTAGCGTTTTTCTCGCTGTAGTGAGGTGAAAAATTTTGTGTTTCACTCAGCAGCAAAGTTATTTTGCATCTCGTACTTTTGAAACCCTCGCTACGCTCAGGTTTCAATACAAGTACTCGCCCCAAAAACCAACTTTGCAGCCTTGCATAACAAATAACTATTTTCACGACTTCAAGAATGGTCATATGTTAAGACCGAGTAAAGAGATTTTTATGACTTTTTATTATGAATTTTGCAAATAAACTTGATCACATTTACCTGATGTCAAGCATGGATATGATCTAAAATGTAACCTGATGTCAAGCACGGATATGATAAAATGGAACCTGGTGTCAAGCACGGATATGATTTAAAATTTAACCCGATGTCAAGCACGGATATGATCTAAAATAGGGCATACTAAGGAATGAAGCTATAAACAACCAATTAACTCTGAATTGTAAGGTAGTCAAACTCTTGTTTTTTTTCATAATATTTCGCACTGCGATAAATCCGCGACGAGTTAATCGCTGCATCGTATAAAGGCGTGGTGCGAGTATCAGCGCGGAGCGGCGATGGCCGATAACGCGCAGAGCACCGGAAGGGGGCGCGAACAACGCTTACCACGCCACGCCGCGCCAACACACGCAACTGAGTATTTTTAGTGAGTCTTTATTTAAAGCACTGGTAATTTGTACTTGTAGCATAGAATGGAGAAAACACTTGATTAAGCAGTTTTCGGGTTTATTATTTTTTAACAGTCGAAAAAGAGGTTACTTAACCTGCCCAGTGCCCGTATTATATTTTTCTATTGATCAAGCATAAATTTTCTAGTTAATTATTCGTCGAAAATTATTGCATTGAAGAGAGAGTACTTCAAGAGTGGTCCAAAAAAGTTGTCTTAAAAAACATCAAAGTTGATTAAAGATGATTTTACGTATATTTATGTGAAAGATACTGGCACGCCTGTCAATAAAACCAACTCGCATGCCATGCTGCCCCCACCACGTAACCGCTCTCGATTCCCTGTATACTGTACTCTGCGCGTATACTATACACTTCTTTACTTCTACGTGTGAGTTTTATACTGCATGTAAATGTTCAACGGACGTTCGTACGAAAGTTTCCGGCAGCCTAGTCGGGAGACCGTCCGACTTGCGATTCGCAGGTCCTGGGTTCGAATCCCACGGCACGCACCTGTCTTTTCGAAGTTATGTGCGTATTGTTGATTGCCGCCAAGTTCAAACGGTGAAGGAAAACATCGCGAGGAAACCTACCATGTCTGAGAGTTCTCAATTATCTTGAAGATGTGTGAAGTCTGCCAACCCGCACTTGGCCAGCGTGGCAGATTATGGCCTAACCCTTCTCACAATGAGAAGATGGCCCGTTCCCAGCAGTGGGACAGTTTGTACAAACAGGGCTGATAAAAAAAAAGTTGAACTATAGTATATCTGACGCGTTTGCTGCTGACACATGCGCGTATTATCTTTGTTCCACATTTATAGGGTTGGCTGGTTTTTTTAACATACTTTTTTATTTACTAACGATAATTATGTATTGGTGTATTCCTGAGCAGATCTTGGTGACTACCATTAAAATTTGATACAGAGAACGAAATAACGATTTTTCTTTGCACGAAACAACATTTTTTTCCTATTGCCGTATAGGAGTAGAAATTTTCTAGTGTACCTATACAAGCAAGTAAATATAAATGTATATAATATGAAAGGAGTAAAAAGTAGGTATTGTATTGTATTATATCGTTAATATAAAAATGTTGTGCTAAAGAGTCCGTCTGTCGGTTGGTTAGTAATTTATGGTGACCACATACCCGCTGACGCAGTGTGGGTAAGTCCCCAACACCGATGACCGATGACCTGCCGCTAGATGTGAATAGCACAAGACCGCACAATTATGCCCGACAGCGGCCATCTGTTGGCTAAACATAATTTGTGTACATTGACATCCCTCATGGTTTAGTGGTAGGTCGTCTGCCTTCTGAGCTGTAGGTTGTGGGTTCGATCCCCACCCAGAGCAAACATTTCTACTAAGCATGGATGTTTGTTCTGTGTCTGGGTGTTAATAAATATCATAAGTACTTATGTATTTACAAAAAAGTAAGTATTTATGTATTATATCAACCATCTGGTTCCCATAGTATAAGCTTTGCTTAGTTTGGGGCTAGATGGTGTTATATGAAAATATCCTCCAATAGTTATTTATTTATGTTTAATAGATTTTTTTAATGTATATTTATGTTGTTATGTTTATTTATGTAATAGAACATAAGGATTTTTGTTGTAAAATACTAAAAGACTTTACTAAAACTTTTCGTTTAACTACCGGCATTTTTCAGCCTATTAATGAACATGGTGCAAGAAATCAGCACTAAAATAAACACATCTCCTTATAATTATAGTTTTAGTATAAAAAACTGAAAAAAACGACTTCAAAATACGCAATTCGTTTACTCGGATGCCATTTTTCCAGTTATTTTGTTAGAAAAATCAAAAAGTAGGTACTGAACCGATTTTGATAAATTGCGAAAGTTTAGTTATTATTATTACAAAAACTATAGTCATATGTACATACATAAATAAACAATCCCCCAAATAACACGTAAGCAGTTATACAGTATATTATATTTCGT
This sequence comes from Lycia hirtaria, assembly GCA_947563715.1. NCBI lineage: Eukaryota > Metazoa > Arthropoda > Insecta > Lepidoptera > Geometridae > Lycia > Lycia hirtaria. The sequence continues at coordinate 4,253,323 of OX387383.1, forward strand.
TTTGTTGTTGCTAATACTACAAAGTAATCTTTTCTGAATTAATCTGAGATATTAAAGAAAAAACTTTATTTTCTCAAGTTCAACATACTTCTCTCAGTGAAGCAAACCATAAACATTTAGAATTTTTTCCGTTAGGTTCCTAACAAAACTCGTTACCTTTTCGCTCTTGATTTAACCTTTTTTTGTGAAGGAACTCTTATATAGGCGTTTATTCTTAAAACTCCGCGCCCATTTAACTTAGCTGAAAGAACTCTTGCAAAAGTTCGGGACGATTGTCGTCGACTTGTTTCCAACTGGAGTTGCGGACTTAAGGCCTCTAAACCAAAGTAAACATACTTTAATTAAAAGCATTGAGATTGGGTCCTCACGTTTGTTCGCTTATTGTCCTACAGGCTACTGTTGGAGCGATGCTAGCGAAGCTATACGATGTGTTTTGCATTATAACAAGTATTTATAACACAACAATATACAGACTCAACTAACTAAAATACTACACAAAAAGCACATCGATCACCCCAGACCGATAAAGGTCTAAAGATAATCCAAATACTCAAACCCACTACCAGTATTTATAGAAATCTAATCTATCTATAGAAAAATAGCTACACAGGAGCGTTCCACACGCGGCTGTTGCCATATTGCGCCGTACTTCACGTATTACGCTGATGACACCGAAGATGATGCAATTAGTCGATTCGTGTGGCGTGCGTCAGCTGCGTTACCGAATGCTATAACTTAAAGATGGCCATTAAAGACCGGAACGCGGAAGTGACCGAGGCCCTGGGCCGAGAAGAGGCGACAAAATGTAATTTAAAAATATGTAACAAGACGGCGTGAATGCAGCCGCTGATAGTCTTTTTAACCAGCGGACATACCACTTATCTAATACCACGACTAAAATTGGGCTTTACTAGTGACCGTATTAACAAAAGAAATTGCAATTTAGATATATAGATAGGTTTTTGCAGTCTAACCTACAATTTCGTCACGCTTGATACCCTGTTGAGTGCACGTTTTTGGGAGAAAGTATGCGTATAATCACTGCAAAATGTGATAAATACGCATTTTTAGAATAATTCTAGGAAAATTACTTATTTATTACGAAATAGTTCGTTGGAGGTTATGAAAAAACACTTTTTTATTTTTGCGAAAATGATATTATTATTATTACGAAAAATATATAACCAACACTCAGGGAGTAAAGAAAATGTAACGACACCTCGATCATCAAAATCGGGTACGTCATTTAGGCTTTAGGCGATCATATATATACATACAAACACATAATACACTCGAAAAACATAACCGTCCTTCTTAAGCAGTCAGGTAAAAAGGGTAAAAATGAGTCTTGTAAACTTGCAATCAAAAACGCAGACATGTGTAGCAATTTTTATAAAAACATGCAATTGATGCATTTTTTAATAAGTACATGCGAAAAAGCACGAGGAATCATCACACATTCCTCGCACTTATCGCACGCGATACAATTATCGCGTGACGTCGCTTTGTTAACGTGGAACAGGAGGTCGGTAGCTCGTCTCCGCGTGACGCCGTATGCGTGTCTCGCAACTTCGTTCTAATTGATTGTTGTTTCAGTGAGAGTTTGAACGATTGCGATGTGCACGCGTTTGTCGCTATTTGTCAACGGATACGTTTACGGTAAAAGTTAACGTTTTATGTAAAAGTTAACGTTGTAAACGTTAACGTTTATAGATGGAAACTCTAGGCTTACTCTTAACGAGTCACACGATGACACATTGTGAAGTTGTTTTTACATCAAATCTGTAACACTTAGTATGAAACGTCAAAAAAATAGCACTATGTTATAAAAATTAGCAATTCGTTTATTTGTATGAAATTTTTCCCGTTATTTTGTAATAAAAACGAAAGCACTCAATCGATTTTGATAAAATATATACGCGGCTACCTTTGAAGTATTACCTACCAAACAAAAAAATAATCATCAAAATCAATTCACAATTGGCGAAGTAATCAGTGAACAAACATACAAAATAAAACATTCAGGCGAATTGAGAACCTCCTTCTTTTTGGAAGTCGGTTAAAAATAAAAATTCTCCTCCATAAAAATCTGTAAGCCGAGAATAACAAAGACAAGAACAAAGACTTTAAGCACGAAACAAATATTTAAATTCATCTTTTGTCGCCTCTTAGTACAAAAATAAAGCTCAGCTTTAATTTCGTAAGTAACACGTTAAATTTAGTCCCATTTAGGGCTAGATTTATTGTAGGTCATAAGAGACACTGTCTGCGCTAATTTCATAAGTCTGCGCACTTAACAATTACATACCTACGTAGTTAGGAGCTAACGGGCAATAAATGTGGATCACGCACGGGAATGTGATAACTTAAAACACGATATGAGTTATAGTGGGGCTATAGTGTAAGCGGCTAATATTAGTACCAGTCATGGGACAAACTTAGAGCTTAACGGGTGAGATTTTCTGCCTTACCGAAAAACGTAACTTAACTTTAACCATCGTCTTAAATTATCTGTCTTCTTTCCGCAAGTGTAATCACGAGTAAGCGAGAAGTTGACAAAAAAAATTAAGCATTGCTTAAAGTTAAGTAACGTTTTTCGGTAAGGCCGTTTATCTACAGAGAGGTTGCACTCATTGAATATGAAATAAAAGCATGGCAAATCTCAGTTCTCAGCACTTTCGATGATAAGACACATCCTTAATAGTCTAGTAAAAATAAGATTTGTGACAACATAAAATACACCTAAGTATATTGTTATTTAAATGAATGTACTGGTGTTTTGAAATACATTTGACACAATTTCATAATGCTATTATAAAAGATAATTTTGTTATCTTTACACGCTCAAACGGCTGAACCGATCGTTATAAAAATTAATATAGAGATAGCTTTGGACCCGGAGACGGATATAAGCTACTTATCATCATCATAATCATCACAGTTTTTTGTAACTACGCGAGTGAAACCGCGGAACGCAGCAAGTCTATAAATCGGGGGTTATTGTTGATCTATGCTTAGCTATTTTCCGGACTCCCTCCAGTTGCAAATACTGTGATGTGCTCCATAGAAACGGATTTATTTTTACTAGACTATAACTTGACTTTAGAGATGTGAAAAAATTTATGCTAATAGCATGTAATTTTGATGAAATTAAAAGGAAAACTATCACGAATAAGTAGGTTTTACATGTATTACAAAGTGTGGTTTAATAATACACTGTGTTTGAACTTTAAGTACCAGAGCTGTATTTTTCGAGTGTAATAATAATCCATGATCCGTGACAACATATGCTACGCCTGCCTTTGAGCGTTATATTCTCTTTTTAACTGGTAAGTACTCCGTGCCGAGTGCTTCAATGTGTATCGACCCCGGGGCCGCCACCCGCGGCCTAGGGCTTCGTAGATGCCTTGTCTTTAGCTAGTTTACTTGATAATTTGTGAAGCCTCGCTAGTTCTCTCATCTGCAACACACTAATGCAATTCCCTTAATTATCTGTCAAAAACCTATTGCGCCGTATGTCACTTTTTTACCGTAGTTGGTCATTTAAATAAACATACGAGTATAGTTAACTCGTATGTACATCTCAAACAAGATATATCCTGTTTTAAGTACACATAAACTATATGTGCAAGTACAAAACCTTACATTGCGCGTAGCACAACACGCTCTTGGCTATTTATCTGCAGAATATTCGCTATTTAGATAACCAAACGTTTATAACAATAAAATTGTGAAAACAATATAATTAGTAAAATCTAGGCTGTACTCGTAGCAAGTCTTGCGAATTTAAGTGCAAGACCGTGTTTAATACAATTATTATGCTCGAAATGATTTATTAGCTTTAATTATAAGATCTTATTGTCAGATTTTAACTGAAATTAAAGCGAATTTTTCAAGAAATAAGGACTTTCTTGCTTGCCTAGATTGCTATCACCTTGCCTTTCGCAATATTATTAGAACTAGTTTATTTCATGTTAAGTGAATTTGTATTCGAAATGAAATAAAATATCTTAAACTGTAAACCGTAGGTTTACGGTTTTAATGCTAGCGAAACAAGAGGAATTGTTCATCGGTACTGCACCTACTTTTTAACCGACTTCCAAAAAGGAGGAGGTTATCAATTCAGTCTGTATGTTTTTTTATGTTTATTCACCGATTAATCAGCCAATTATGCATTGATTTGAATGATTATTTTTGAATTTGGTAGGTCATACTTCAGAGATAGTCCCATATAAAGTTTATCAAAATCGATGCAGTACATTGGTTTTTATAACAAAATAACTAGTAAAATATCATCCAAGTGCCGGTATACAAAAGTGAACAGCAAGTCGCGTACATAATTGACCGAGCGAGCGAAGCGTCTCTGCATCAACAGGCCAATTTTTTTTTCGTCTATCAATTTGTTTGTGATTTGTGAGTTTGCATGTTCGTACTCGCGTACAGGACGTAATTTTGAACCAATTTTGATGGAAAAAAAACCATAGAACCTATACATTCTATGTTTTTTTTTTGTCGTCAGCGATTTTCTATAAAAGGGGTGGATCCCATGAAAAGGGGGGGCGTTAATTGCGGCGCTAATTACCAACCGATTTTAATGATATTAGGTAGGTAGATTAAGTACACAATTATTACAACTTGACGTAAAAATAAACAGAATTGGTCAAGTGGTTATCGAGATATGACAACCAACTTGAGATTACGTGAGGGCTCGTGGATGTGCTTGATGCATTTTGATGCTCTGAATAATTTTCTTGATTTTGCGATTTCTCCATTTATTAAATTATTTGATGATCGAGCGAGCGAAGCGTCTCTGCATCAATTGGCCAAACGTTCTTTCGTTTTTAGTACGGATTCCTAAGCCAACTTTATGTAGGTATTATGTACAGATGACCCAAGGTGAGCTGCAAATAAGCTCACTCGCGAGGTCTACTGTTCGTAGTACTATAATTATTGTAAAATTACGTACAATTCTTACAATTCTTCGAATATCGGCACTACATAGTATCTCACCATGTTTGCAACACCTCCCACAACAAAATCGGTCAAGCCGTTTAGCCTGCAGGCGCTCATATAGGAACATACATACATATGTACACACCCACATACATACAAACACTCGAAAACGTAACCCTCCTTACGCAGTCGGGTAAAAAAAGACATTGACAATTTTTAATTATTATTATTCTGCCACTGGGTTATTAAAGCTAGAAAATCCTCTAAAGAGTAATTTCGAACGAAAGTAAAGACTTCAAGATTATAAACCGGATTTTTCGATAATAATGAATTATTCGCGTATTACGTCGCAAAAAACGTCGCCCGGTCTATTTTGCGCAAAAAGATTTAAGAGGCTTATTATTTATTAATGGACTTAATAAATCTTAGAATGAATAATTTAACCGTCACGGACCGCCGGTAATATAAGAATTGTTACATACCCCGTGTAAAATGAAAAAGAGGGGATATTTGTAATGTAAAATAAATGTTAACTAGGTGAAGTAACCTTTATGTGGTAGATACAAAATTATTATTCGGTTCAAGACGAAAACATTATTAAATTATGATGTGCACCTACGGAACCCTACTTTGCGCGTGGCACAATACGCACTTGGACGTTTATTTCTATTGCTTAAGTCACAGAGATAAATAAAACAGCAACAACAATATTTTTGATCAATGTACCTACATTTACCTAATGTACTTCTCACAAAATCAGCGAAAGTGATTTTGTGAGATCATACTCGTAGAACAGAAAAACTGTTTTAAAATAAAATGAAATACTTTCATATTATTTTGTGATTTCCCAAATGTGTAGTAAAAAATATCGTTATTTAGTCATTTTTTCTGATAACTATTTCAATGGAACCTTGGGAGATATTGTTGTGAGAAATATTTTGAATAATATCTCTGTCGGTAGGTGAACTTTGGGAAGCCCGTGGGGATAACTTCTGGGAATAAAAATACTTTTGCAAATAAATAAGACAATATTGTCAGGGCGAATTTGATTTCCTTACCCGACTGTGGACGATGACCAGGAGGGTTCCAGGTTATTTTTTGACGTGATAACGTCTTTTAAATCGATGAACGCCGGCTGCACGCATGAAAAAGCATGACTCATTGTCACGTTCCGTCTTAGCCGAGCGTGTAAGCGAGAGCGTGGTACAAGCGATAGAGAGGCGCGATCGGCCCAAGGGTTCGGCTTGTGACGCATCGTTATCACGTAACATTATTGTCCGTATACCGACTTTAAAGACAACCATTTTTTCATTCATTTATTCATATTTGCGTATATGAGTAGGATACATTGATGGAATACATAATGCGACTTACATGTTTCCTGTTGTCAAGCTCACTCAATTGGAATATAACTAAGTTTTGTCCTCGCAGAAACAAAAAAAAATACCGGACAAGAGCGAATCAGACTCGCCCATTGAGGGTTCCGTACAAACTAGTAGATAAAAGGTTTTTTTTTAATATTTTCCTTTTTAAATCGAAAAATATACATCGTAAAAATATTTATAAGCCTGTTTTACCTTGTGCTAATTAAGCTCTTTCCTAAGATACCCCACATAATACGGTTAAAGCCATTTAAAATTTGGACCCTCCTTCCTTGCATAAATACCCAATGTCCAGTACTTACAACACGTAATTAATGGTAATGTCAAGTGAAATATACGCTCAACAATTGTAATATTATCAATCTTATCACAAGCATAATAATTTGTTACACTATATAATCTCTTTTATACAGTAGGGTAATTTGTTTTTCTTTTAAAGTGGTGTTATATATTTATTTTAAAAAAAAAGGATAAAATGAAGTCAAAAAAATCTACAACTTTCCTTAAATTTTGAGGAAAGTTAGAGTCGAGAGACAAACTGAGTTGTGGTTTAGAATACAAGGGTGAGATACATTACGTTCTTCATAGAGACTAAATGAATTAGGCACAAATGAAATACTAACAATAACAACTTTTTTCTGGAGTCAATCGAAAATATCTTTAGTAACAAAAACTTTCAGATACTTAGTCTAGTCTAGTCTAGTTAGTCTTTTTGTATGAAATAAAATGTGCTCACAATTACTAAAAATAAGTAGGCAGTGTATTTAAGAGGTCCAATGTATTTAAGAGGTGCTTATGTGTCATATTCGTAATATAAAATTACGGCTGCGTTATGCTTGATATTATGTTGTGTGCACGGTTTCGCGAGAAAATATGCGCAAAGCCAATGGAAAATAAAAAAAGAATTTAAATGAATTTTGAATAGATTTTTTTTTTGTCACAAACATACACTCGCGCTTCAAAATCGGTCAAGCGTAGGAGGTATGTTTTTACATATGATAGATCTACAATTTGACCACCAACTCGCCTGATGTTAAGTGACGGTGTGATCGAGGATGGAGCTCGTCCATCAAGAATTTATTTATTCACTCTAGCCTTGAAAATTCCAAGATTATATGGAAACATATGTTGATACATACCCACATACCTGCATACACATATCCATGGGCGAGGCCTACATCCAGAAGTGGACTAGTTGTGGCTGAGATGGTGATGATATTTTTATAGTTTTTTTAATTTTAGACAAAAAAAATTGACATAGACTTGTGATGATTTACAGACTATTTATTTTTTATGGATAATTGATTATGACATTATTTGTTATTGATTGAGAATTAATAATAACTAGCTGAGCCCCGCGGTTCCATCCGCGTGGTGATCGATTACGTTGTTATTGTTTAGGTACTGTATCCCACAGGAACTGTAAAAAAAATCGGGATTTAAAGTATGCCAGATCCTTCTACATAGTTATAAGTAGTAATCCTGCCAAATTTCGTCCAAATCCTTCCAGTAGTTTCGGCCTCCATCGGACACACCGTACAGCCAGACAGACAAACAGACAAAAAAATTAAAAATTTCTGTTTTGGCTTCTGTATCGATAGCAATGGATCATCCAATCAACATTTTTCAAATATATTTATTGTACAGATTTTGATCCGTTACAGTCTTATTATATGTATAGATTTGAATGTAAATATAATAATAATAGAGATGAGGTAAAGTCGCAGGACACTGGCATGTCTTAAGTACTGAAAGTTTTTATTTATTTAGGATTAATTTTCAACGTCAAGAGTCTGCGAACTTCGTGAAAGGCGAAATCTGTTTTTTTAGTATTTATTTGAAGACCAATCAAGTTGAGATTTGAATAGAAAATACTTTTTAAAGTATAATTGAAGTTGTGAATGATCATTTCTAGCAGTGTTGTCAACCGCAGCGGATTGGAAACAGTTTGTTTGGAGCAAACTAATTGAAATTCCAGTTTGCTATAACAGCGAATAACAATTTCCACGCGTCTTGCGACTTTGACTGCCCTTCGATCGAGAGGTGATTGTATTATGTGTTGTGAATCTACATAGTATCTATGTACGGTTTGTATCTATGTAAGATTTCATTCCTGAGAGTTTTTTTTTAATGCAAGATAGATCTACGATTGACCACCAACTCGCCTGATGTTAAGCGATGGTGTGGCCGAAGATGGAGCTCGTCGATCTAGAAGATATCTATTCACTCTACCCTTGCAAATTCCAAGATTGTAGGTCTCAGGAAACAGAAATGGCGGCAAAGAATTCCATTCCTGTGCAGTAGGCATTAAGGATGTGGATCGATATCGCTGAGTTACGGATTTTTAACACGCTTTTATTAGCTTCACTTGTATGCATGTTTGTTTGTTTGTAACCGACTCCTTTATTTATTTCATTCAAACTTTGTAGACTTATCGAGGACCAACGACCATACAATAATTTGAAGCGTGTTTTTTTTAAAGTTGTTTAAACTGTAATTATTATTATTTTGCATCTATAGGGTTATGTAGTAACTATAAGAAACCTTTATAAATTCACTATGTCCGTCTGTCTGTACGAATGTCACCGCAATATTTTTTTCTGAAATTATTAGCATTATAAAACCTACATTGGGAAGGCAGATGTGTTCAGTTAAGCGAAACAAAAAATCTATGACATGTCTCTATGTCTACAAAATGCTGTAGTATACTATTTTCAAATAGCCTCCTTATTTTTGAAGTCGGTTAAAAAAGTTATGAGTAAAAGACAAGTAAATAAGGGATGATTTTTTTAAACGCCACCCCTTTTTAAAACTTTTTTAATCAGCTAGGCTCAAGTTATTTGGCGGCCAGTAAAATCTTATCTTCAATTCATAATTCATTAAAATAAATCTGTTTTCAATAACACCAACTTTTCCAGCTGGAGGATTTAAAACCTAATTTACCATTTGCATTGAATAAATAATTGATATGAAGAGTTTGGTGACCTGTCTGGATTTGGAATTCAATGCGTAATTGATTCGTCATTATTTAGCTTTTAGCTGATTAGAACCTAGGGCTATAAGTGACGTTCCGAGGGTAACAGACGACGCGACACCCGAGCGCCACCGAAACTTCGCTAGTCTGCCGGAAACTATGTGTGCCGGAAAAAATAGGTACTTAAGGTGACTAAAAAATGAGCACAATCTTAACTTTTTTCAGAGTTTGGCAAATATCCTGGGTCCATCTTAAGCCCCTCGTTATCATATGTTGTAGACAATATTATAAAAAAACCGGACTCGCCCACCGAGGGTTCCGTACAAACTAAATAATAGGGGGAAATCATATATATTTTTTATATTTTCCTTCATAAACCGAAAAATATACATCGTAAAAATATTTAAAAACCTGTTTTAGCTTATGCTAATGAGGCTCTTTCATATGATACCCCACATGATACTGTTAATTCACTTTAAAATTGGGGCCCTCATTCCTAGCAAAGAGACACTATTTTTTTGTGATTAAATTAAAACAATCCAGTTTTCGGATTTTTTCCTATATGTGTACCCTAACATAATGCTTCTTGCCAATTTTCATAGTTCTAGGTCAACGGGAAGTACCCCATAGGTTTTGATTCCTCTGTGAGTGTCGAAATGTGCGTTTTTTACGACATATTCGGCTGTAACTTGTTTTTACGAAAACTGAGAAAATTTATTTTTCTTTCTACAGTAAGATACTATGGATTTGCATTTATGGTTTATAATTATAATTTCAACTCGATACCTTCACGCATTCCCGAGATAAAGGTCTTGTCACCCGGACAGACGGACAGACGGACAACAAAGTGATCCTATAAGGGTTCCGTTTTTTTTCCTTTTGAGGTACGGAACCCTAAAAAACAACAATCCTTAACACGATTATTTCTACTTTCCATGGGAAACCAAGTTACAGTTCCGGTTCCATCATCCGGATCATGCACGGCACGATCAGGTCTTGAACTGTGCCGGAACGGTCTAGTGGGCGTTGTATCATACTAATTCATACAATCTATATTTTGTATGCGTGTGTCTTCTGGGTGTGTACCTATATGTACTTTTATCTGACGAAACATAACGATGATAAATTTATCCATGAAATATGTATACAGAGTGCTATATTATTCATTAGGAAGCGATAGTGAGGGTAATGTATGCATACAATGTAAATAGTTTTTTTAATTATTTACTTATAGTAAAATGTAACTACTAATTTTTAATAAGTGAAAAGTGTCTTTAGGGTCGTTAGATACTTACACTCTACATTATTAAAAGCATTATTGAAGAAAAAGTAAATAAGATAAATAAAACACAAATTCCTAATAATATTGAAGTCCGGAAGACACCCTATTTCAATAAAATATCTATTTTTTCTATAAAATCTCAATAAAATAATGCTATACGGAAAAGCCGAAAGCGCACCGCTGGCTTGCCGAAAGGCGAAAAAGTCCTTTGAGAAGCCGTCAGCGCGGCGCGCGCTTCGGCGGGATGTCCTTGTGCCGCAGCGCAGCCGCAACGCAACGGGCGTCGCGTCGGGTCGGGATCAGTTCAGTTCGCGAATTACACTCTATGCGGCGAGACGTCTAATGACGTCTTCCGCCCGCGCCGTTTATGCCCTCTAGTGTATTTTTTTCGTCATACAGCTCGTGATAATGGGTGTTATAACTACGGCTAACATAATTCTTACTGTTTTAAAAAGGAAAGGTCCTTTTTTATTGTTTGTGCAGAGAAAATTCGATCAACATAATCACAAAAATAATGTTTAATTTCAGACAAACACTGCTAGTAACCAAATCCATTTATATCTATTGTGTGCTCTTTTTTTTTTTTTTTTTAGTGTAGTGTAGTCTCTAGTGTAGTGTGTCTAGTTCATTAGTGGTTAAACTAAGCCATTAGAATCATGTAAAAAAGGAAGATAGTAGCCATGCGCGGGAGTAAAATCGCACGCCGCCGACGACGGCGGGCGATACCGCGCTCGCCTCGTGCGGCTCAAGCAGTCCTCGCTCCGGGCAGACAACTGTGCGTAGGATATCTGTGATAAGGTAGAGAAACACTGCATTTCTTTTTTTTTCATATCTCTACCGGTACACTAAACTGATGTTATAATAAATAGGTGTAGTGGGTTTTATTTAATGTATAGATCGCTACCGTTAAAGCTTCCTAATGAATAAAAGTGCAGGGTGTTTTTGTTTTAAATTTAATTTTTAGCTCCACAGACACCGGGGTCTGTGACCTTTGCCAATTTTGCTAAATACATTGTTACGGAAAGACAAGATTTTGCTTTTTAGCTTATCTAATTTATTATTATATTGTGTGTATACTGTATACCATGAGCAGACCAGCGACCCGCAAGCAGCACCCGATCACGAGTATGAAATAAATATATTGTATATTAATGAGAGAAAGTACTACCTACTTTGCGGGATTTGTATTTAATCCAGCAATGAAGATCAGAGCAAGTTACCTCGTCGTTATCAACACAGTCATAAATGCACACTACCGCTCGCTATAATGACACAAAACTAAGTTCCCAGCTCTACAGTGACTATATACGCTCGTAGCTCTGAGTAGAAAATCTACAGATAAAAAGCTCTATTGAGAACTCTATAATGTTACCGTTGCCATATATTTTTTTTTATAAATAAATATTTGGGGATATTTCACACAACACCAGCCCAAACTAGAACTAGATGGTTGATATAATACATATAGGTATATACTTTTTTTATTTTGTAAATATATACTTATACATAAGAAACCAACTAGTTTTGAGGTCGGTGTCTGTATGTATAGGACTTAGTTGATGATAGTTTAGGGCCTGACACCGACCTCAAAAAATAGTTGGTGTACGTACCTACCTACTTAGGTAGATGCCCAATTTTGATTTTTTTCCTGTTATTTCTCCCTTTTCAGTTAATTAGATTTTTTTAGAGGTTGGCTTATTTTTTTTCAATCACTTTTATACATCAGTAAGTAATTCATTTGTTTAAAGAAAAAAAAAAACAAAGTTCATTAAGAAAACTAGATGATGTATATGAGGAGTAGATACATAGATGATTTCGTGTTTAAAACCTACGGATGTTATTAAAACACACCTGATAACAATTTGTCAGTATATGTTTTTTTATTGATTTCCTTCTCGGTGCCGTGTAGTTTGGTATTCATGAAGCGCTAATTACTGTCGCTATGCGATCTCAGCTCATTTATCATTCACTTTACAATAGGAAGGTTCAGAGTTCGTCTAGTCGCGTTCAATCCTATACAAAGGACGTTGAAATTCACCAGAACTGACTTCTATGCTGGACTGGGAGAAAAAAACATAGAATGCACCAGCTGCTTCTCTTCCCGGGCATATTGTATAAGTCGGACAAGCGACTTGATGGAAATTGGCGTTTATGTAGGTGATAAGCTGATCTCCTGTGATAGCAAACTATATTGCATCTTACCTTCTAATCCCCCATAACCCTCCAATACCCTCTCTCTTCCATCTAACCCTCTACCCAAGGTCAAATGTGGCGTCAAACGGTCTCATAGTCTTTGACGCTCTGCTTACCCCGTAAAGGAAAATAGGCGTGACTGTATGTATGTACCTATGACACAAAAAAATAGGAAAATTAACTGTTACAATTGGGAAAATGACATAAATTAAGTATCTCAATACCCCGATTCTGGATAATCTTGGAATTTTCAACGCTAGAGTGAATAGTTATCTTCTAGATCGACGAGCTCCATCCTCGGCCACACCGTCGCTTAACATCAGGCGAGTTGGTGAGTTTTGGCGGGAACGTCATAGAAACATATTGTTGCTCTGTTTTATTTTCCTCAATTTGTGTTATTTTGAATATTATTGAGCTAAAAATGGTGGTGTTTTATTAAGTATTAATTAAGTTTTCGATCAAGTGCATGAGTGTGGACAAATGAAATAAAGCAGTGAAACGTGTCATTTTGCGATGTCGGCAAAACTCCATAGAAGATTCTAGTAAAGTCTCCATCACTTTACTAGAACTATAAAATAATGTAATGAAAATATAAATAAAGGATTTGGCTTAAAGGTCTTGTAACCAAGCCATAATAAATTAATAAAATAAAAAAATAATCAGGCTAGTTGCTGGTCAATCGAATTATCTTGTATAAAATAAAAATAAAAACTATACTAAGAACGTGGGTTTCTACGTCGGCAACACTTCCGAAGTCTCGAAACACCACTGACTGACTGGCGTGACTGTTGGTGAGAGTGGAAAAGTAGCCTACTTATTCACCCAGAGCGAAGGGAAACATAGCGAACCCGTGTGTATCAATAGATTCGTGATTCTTTTATTACTGAGACGTCCTTCGGGAGTGACGTTTTCCTTGCTCAATTTGAAAACGACCGCTGAATGCAGTTGAAACTATACTGGGAGTTTTGTCTCAAAAACAGAGGTAACCCGTAATTTTCATATTAAAACATTATTTGTATTACCTTTGGGTGAAAATACAAGAGGAGCAATAAACACAAATTAGTCATCTAACCAGACAGTGTGATACAACTATGCCAAGGATAGGGATTGTTTTGAGAACAATTTCAATATTACATCTACAAGGTCTAGTTAGTAAAGTTACCAGCACTAGATCTTAGATATTTCGTAGGCATTCCAGCCCTCTAGACCACTTTCAGGTGATCTCGGCCTTTGTAATGTTCAAAGATTGTATTATATAAGTTAAGGTATATTCGTATTGAGCTAAAAATTTGCTTTGTTTACGGTATGATAACCTAAATGTTCACGTTTCAGCCAGAACGCTACAAGCTAGTAAGGTTATGTTTTTCGAGTGTATGTGTGTATGCCTCTATATTACCTGCTAGCATAGAGGAGAAATTAACTTCTCCAAACTAACAGGTAACTGATTTTGATGTTTGAAATTGTTCCGCTCTAAACCTGAGCGTACTAGTTCGGATACCTAGGGGTAGGCCGTAGGAGTGTCTGATGGATAGTAGGTAATGAAACTACGAATAAACCTCAGATTTGATTTATTGTCTAATTGACTCACGTTTTACTTGTGTCCATCACTGCGCAACACTATATCGCGAGCTAGGAATTCCGGCTTCGTTTACGAACGCCATCTAGTGTACAAGTTAGCAACTAGGTGAGTTCGGTGGATGGTTCGAATAAATGTAATTATGTTAACAAATTAGTTCAACAGAAATGTTGTTAAATTTGTTTGCACTTCTTGAGTGTCATAGCCTATGATTATAGGCTATGTTTTTTTGTAATACTTGAAACAACTTCCGCAAAAATAATAAAATGCGCATTTTGTAACCTCCAACGGACTTTTTCGTAACAAATAAGTGATTTTACAAAACTATTCTAAAGAATGTTCATTTTAATAAATTAAATAGTAGTGTTGCGCATAAATTTTCTCACAAAAACGTATTATCAACATCATATCAAGCGTAACGCTACGCAGTAATTATTTTTTTTCTAATATATGTTGCTGTTTAATACGTGTTGCTATTAGTTTTCCCTTTTTTTTATGTAGAAATAGGTTCATGCTTGACCGCCAACTCGCCTGATATTAAGCGACGTTGCGGTCTACGATGGAGCGCGCTTACCTAGAAGAAACTAATTCACTCGCGATTTAAAGACACCCAGATTATATCTATCGGGAAATACCCACTCAGGAAGCGTATTCCACATTCTAGCAGTCCGCACGATGAAAGTGGAACTAAAGCGTTTCGTTCGGGTTTTTGGGATATCCACCATGAAACGGTGACGCTTTTTCGTGTTTCTAACCGTCCTATTGAAAAAATAATCCCTTTCCTTGTACTTAGTGAAAACTATCAACTAAAACCAATAATAATAATTTTAATTAATTCACAATTACTTGCACGGTATGCGAATCAAGGGTATCTGTCATGGTAAGGAATATTGGATAATCTGGATTTGACAGAATATTGACATCTGCGATAAATTAAACATGAATATCCCATTTTCTATGTCTGTCTCAACTGTTGAAATATTCACAGGGAGGTTGAATCGGATAATGCGGGTATTACCGGACAGTACTCGTGGAGCGGCCGCAATAACCGGAACGTTCGTCCTTAATGTACCTCGTCAAATGAAGGAGGAGGTGTGAAACGGGACAGTTGCTGGAAACAGTGACTGTTGCGATAAAGGTTACGTGCTGTTGACCGTCAACTCGCCTGATGTTAAGCGACCGTTGCATACATTAGAATACGTCTCACCGAGAAGAAATCGATTTATTCAGACATTCATAAACGAGTATTCAGAGAGACCTATAAGGCGTACGTAATTTAGTCAATACTAAATTTTACTCCTCTGTAGCCTAAGGAGAGATATATTTTTCGGCTAGGTACATATTATATGTATATTTGAGTATGGGTGTTTGTATCTTTCTACGAATAGTTGATCATAGCCAATGATCAACTATGATCAATTTTGTACGAGTTGACCGATTTTCGCGTGTTCAGGGGCCCAATTCAGTTATTCAAGAACGCTCTATAGCCGAACCATATGTGGCGCGTTTCCCGTCGGCCGCCATAGTTTTTTTGATTCAGTCACTTTTATGTCATACAATTGACACATTTGATGAAACGTTACACGTCCTTCGATCGTTACTAAATCAAAAAATGATAGCAGCCGACAGAAAATGCTTCGCAAAAGGTTCAGCTACGGATCGGTTTTGAATAACTGAATTGCCCCCCAGAACAGTTTGGTTTTTAACCCCCGACGCAAAAACGACGGGGTGTTATAAGTTTGACGTTTCTGTGTGTGTGTCTATATGTGGCATCGTAGCTCCGAAATGAATGAACCGATCTTGATCTAGTTTTATGTACGAAAGAGGATTTAGGAGGAAATACAAAAAATCCGTACTCGGCGATATAGATCCACATTCTTGATGCGTACTGCACAGGAATGGAATTCTTTGCCGCCATCTCTGTTTTCTGAAACCTACAATCTTGGAATTTTCAAGGCTAGAGTAAATAGATATGTATGTGAACCCTTTGTTTTGTGTAAGGGGTTAAAATGGAAACGGATGACTTATTGTGAAAGTGGATTTGGAAGTTTGTTATTTGGAATCAATAAGGAAGTTAAATGTAATGGATTATTTGTATTGTAAGGTTTATATTTGTTTTCCTGGTAAACAACTATATGGCATACTTACCGAAATCTGTTTTCAAATATAATGACCGAAAAAAAAAAAAGGAGGGGGATGTTGATACACAGATCAGTTTTTTTTTAACCCAATAGTGCAACATGATTCGGACAGTAAAAACATTTCTATATTTTTTACTGTCCGAATTATTAGTGGAATTATTTACTGTCCGAAGTACCTATTAGTATATCTGTCTGTACTACCTGTTAATATTGTTTTTGTTTGATTTTTTTAATCCGAAATTGTACCATACCTTTATCTGTATAAAAGCCAATTTTGCACAGCAACGTAATAACAATAAAAACTGATACAACAAAAATATAATTATTTCATCTGGACCGCTACAAGGCTCGTGAAGAAAATCCAGCGGCGGGCGGCACCGGCGGCGGCCGCTAGCTTCATTTCGTCTGGAAAACGATTATGTTTTATTACAGTGCTCAGTAATAAATGCGGGGTATTATTGTCGAGTTTCATGTCCGTTACGCAGTTCGGGAATAGCACCGCGCCGTATTGGGAGCTAGCTGTTTTTGGAATTAATTGATGACTCTTTGTGTGTTCTAAAATTTAAAACTGTGGCGGTTTTTGACGTGACAACGTCTAATAAATCGATGAACGCCGGCTGCATGCACGAAAAAGTATGACTCATTATCCCGTTACGTTACGCTCCTTGTCCCGTTACGCGCGCGCGCTTGCGGAGGCTGAGGAAGCGGGCGGGTGTGCGCCGCGCCCGACCGTCCGCGACTCCGGATCGCTTCAATAATTATTCCTCGGAGCTCGCGCGCGGACGTATGTTGTCACGTTAAACTATCGTCCGTAAACCGACTTTAGACAACCAATTTTTTATTTATTTATTACGGAACAACAAACAACTACATCTTATAAAGTAATATGAAACGTAGTTGTGATAACTTAATAAAAAATTAGTCAACTACGATAACCACAGATTAAGTATATACATAATGATATGCTTACCTAAACTAGACGGGCAATTTAAAAAAACCGGACAAGTGCGAGTGAAACCCGCTCACCGAGGGTTACGTACAAAATAGTAAATAAAAGGGAGAAATTATATTTTTTTTATATTTTCCTTCATAAACCGAAAAATATACATTGTAAAAATATTTAAAAACCTGTTTTAGCTTATGCTAATCAAGCTCTTTCATATGATATCCCACATGATACGGTTAGAGAACTTTAAAATTTGGACCCTCCTTCCTTGCATAAAGACCCTATTTTTTGTGATTAAATAAAAAATGAGCAGTTTTCGGATTTTTTCCTATAAGTGTACTCTATCACAATGCTTCTTGCCAAATTTCATAGTTCTAGGTCAACGGGAAGTATTTTGTGTAGAGGAATATCACTCATTTGCTAGTTCTTAATTCGAATCGTTTCTGTTTCCAATGTCCCAAAGCTGGGCGTTCGTTTTTTGTTATTACAATTTAGGGTTCCGTAATCAACAAGAAACCCTTATGGGTTTTTCATTTTCGTCTTATGTGTCTGTCTGTCTGTTTGAATAAAATCATCCCGTGTCGGGACATAAGCGAGAGTACGGCACGGCGGGAGCGGGCGACTAACAGACATGGCGAAACTTTATAGATTCGCCACTTTCTTTGTTTACCACGGAACCCTAAAAAAGGTTTACCGGACTAAGAAGATGAGAACACGATTTCACATAATCTTAGATAAGTATCTGTCATTATTATGTGACAACGATTTATCAATGCTTCGAAAATGAATTTCCATAATCCTAAGTTTTTGTACCCGGCGGTTGGACCCTAGATTCTAGACCCTTTTTTACTCTCGTTCCGCAAACTTATTAATATTGATAAGAAATCGACGAGTCTCGTCCCAAAAGGCTTTTCCTTTTAAAAACCAAACGGTTTTATATTGAAAGCAGGCAATAAACTCTCGAAATAACTGCGAGTCGCTTTACTATTCAAACATACTACTTGCAGCTTCAAGGAAAAGTTTGTTTTTGGCAAGTTTTGAATTTTTTATGATATAGAACTGTTCATGAGGTACAACCTGGTGACAGACGGACGGACAGACAGACAGCGGAGTCTTAGTAATAGGGTCCCGTTTTACCCTTTGGGTACGGACCCTTAAAACCGTAGCAAATAGCTACGGTAGCATATTCTCTTGCTCGAGCGTACTACATATAATGGAGAACGCCTGAGTGCATGAGTCTTTTCCGAGTCAACACAACTCATAAAACCGGGTACGTAAATATCTGCAAGTAGGTGCCCCGCAGATGATAGATAGAGAGATACAAGCAGTGGTGTATCTACCTCGATTCGACTTTGCTTCCGACATCAAAGCTTTATTGTGTCGGTATAGTTTGGATTTGGAACATGAACGCGCCGCAAAGTTTCATAACTTTGATGAAAGCAATGCGGCGAGATGTAGGTGATCTGTTTATAGCAAGTTTATTTGTTATTAATTATGTATTGTCTGAATATCTCAGACAATACATAATTAATAAGCTTGGTAAGAATATTATCAGTAATTTACAAGTTACAGTTGTGAGAAGCAAGGTATAGTATATACTAACGATTTATATGATATACATATAATTGTAATTGTAAGATGTTATGGTGTGTGACACAGTTGGAGGTTGGAACAGCAGCAGCTGTAACACTGGTATTACCTAGCACGGCTGCTCACGGAACACCCCACTGGCCAGATACACTATAATAATAGGATTAATTGTGCTTGTTATTACAATAATTAAAACAAAATGTATGTATTTACAACAAAAAAAAGCATATATAAGAAACACCCAGACACAGATCAAATATCCATGCTAATCACACAAATGTTTGCCCTGGGTGGGGATCGAACCCACAACCTACAGCTCAGGAGGCAGCCGTACTACCACTGAGCCATGAGGTCTGTCATGAGGTGTGTGGTATGATGATCAAATAGTCAGTCTCATCAAGTGATATTAAATCAGTTAGGTTGGGTTAAGTTAGGTTAAATATCCCCATTAATTTCTCAGAGTGTTTATTCGTTATGATGGAACCTATACTTATTACTTATTTAATCACTTATTCAAAGTGATTCATCCTTCCCATTATATGCCTATTCATTCCACCATTTTCAATTCGTTGACTACTTTGAATTTACTATTCTAGAAATTCATAAGTTTACCTTTAAAGAACCAACCTTTGAAGAACCTGTTTCCATAGGCACCTACAAGTAAGATGAAGCAAGTAATAATTCCCCTCGACGCATCTTCAACCCGTGAGAGAGCGAGATTGATCAGCCACTTAATAATTTGAAACTCAATATAGTTTTATTTGAATGAGGCCCAGAGGAGCTCTCGAGAACATTTTAATGGCTGCCTATCTCTTCATTTCTATTGTTTAAATACGCGTTAATGCATAAGGAGCTTCGAACTGATCCAGATTTGAATTAATTCGTGCTTTATCACGTCTGAGTTTACTTTTATTTTATTTAATTAAACAAGGGTACACAAATGTTAAAGGCGAAGTTAGACATTATAGACTAAGAGCGGGCCGTATGTTTACCCACCTCATCGGGTAACAAGATGTGAGCTATCTAGGATAACGCATATTAGTGAGGTGTCTCTAAATGTATAGGGTTGCCTAGGCTAAACCTGGAGCTAGTTTTGTACAGTTAGCAAAAATGTGAACATTTTTTGTGTCCGCCTTGTTATTGGGTAACAAGTAGTACTTTCGAAAGTGCCTATCTAGAAGTGCCTATATCAATATGGTTGCATAAGTCTCATCTTGTTTCTTGATGACGTTATTGGTATTGTTTTTGGCACCCTAACATTAGACAGCATTATGAAAGCTCCAGGGTTAGGCGAGGCAACCATAATGATTTTGGTACTTCTCGATAGGCACTTTCGAATGTACTACTTCTTACTCGATGGTGGTGGACACCCCAAAATATGGTCACATTTTTGCTAACTGTACAAAACGCTCCAGGTTTAGCCAAGGCAACCGTATTTTGGCGGTACGCACAATGAAAGTGGAGCCGAAGCGTTTCGTACGGGTTTTCGAAATATCAACCGTGCAATGTAAACTTCTAGCAAACTACATAAAGTACTAAACTAATAATTAGACAAGATTTACGTCACATTTAATTTCGAACGTCACTAATTCCGTACCCAATTTTAGACAGTCACTAAACAAATATTTAGAAGGCAAGTTATTAACAAGTTCCAAGGACTGATAACTAAGCAGGTTTAATTACTATTCGATTCCTGGCCATGATTGATTGCAGTCTCCGGTGGACCCTGTCCCTGCCACTTCTAGTTTGTAGCGTTTTGTACTTCAGTCTCTGGGGGATACCTTTACGAATGGTCCAGAAAAGCCCTCAGCGGCCTACATGTTGTCTACCTATTAGGAGGTAACTCGATCGTAATTAAAGTTTGTAGGTCAGCAACAATTTAGGAGTCCTATTTGCGTGATCGATAATATAATAGAACAAAGCTGAGTAAAACTAGCCACTGACTTTTTATTTTTATTTTTTAGCTCCAGACACCAGGGTCCGTGACCTTTGTCATAATTACAAACTATTGTTTACTACTTATCGTGACGGGAAGATTATTGTTATTTTTTAATTAAAGTAACTTATTACTATGTGTATACCACTAGCAAACCAGCGACCCGCAAGCAGCACCCGATCACGAGTATGACGCATGTGCCAGCCATCGCCCTCCTCAACCATATGTTAGGGAAGAGGGCGAACCGCCACACGACGCCGCCGCAAGGAGTCTTCGATGGTGAGCATGAATGCTCAAGGTGTACATAGAACCACAATTTCTGAAATACGTTTCTGTGAATGCAGTCACTAGTAGAGCCCGGTTTTATATATAAGGGGTTTCCCATATTAGAAAAAAAATAGCCCCTGAGTTAATTTTGTAACTAAATTTTGTGTTTCCTAGGGTTAATGTCCGAGGTCTAAAAAAAACCCGTACCTATTTAAATATCATGGTGAGATAATAGGGGCAATTTTGTAGGCTCCACTAAACTTACAAAAGTTTTTAACTGAATTTAAAAAACGGACGAAAATTTTATGAGAATTTTTTTATTTTAGTTATTCTAGGAATTTTAATTAGTTTAGTGGTACCTTGAGAACAACCATCAGTATCAGTTGTATGTTTGTCTCTTTCTCAGTCCATAAAATAGCAATAAAATACTATGTCCACGAGAGAGATGGAGCACTACTTTTACGCACCGTGAGCAATGCACGGACAAGGCATTTCCAACATAACGCAGCAAAAATGCCAGATTAATGTATATTAATCTACTATATTTTTATGATTAAATGAGTCAACATTTGACCACAACTTGTAACCCCCCCAAATATAGCTCCTTCCCCTACCCCTACAAACCCCTTCTATAACGGTCTCCGCGACGGCTCGACCGAACTTGATGCAACTTAAAAATATTTGGTCTTTACTATACTTAAGAAGATATCATACCCTACTGCCCTACCTTATTTTACTTATATTAACTTACAGTAACTTAAATATATGGCCAGTGATTCGTCTAGTGGAGGACCTACTTGTTGTGACGCAATAACCGCAGAAGGGGAATTTGAGTCGATGCCTTTCCAATATCAATATACCTATTTGACTTATCGTTAAAATACAAGGATTAACCTACCTAATATGATAATATTTGTGTTTACCTAGTTACTGGTGATTGAGACATTCAATTGTAACATTATAAATAACAGTTATAATATACAATAATTCACTATAGTGTGCCGTAGGTTTTATAATATGTTAAGCGACCGATGAACATGAAGATAACCCTTACTTGGAACCAAGATAGTTTTACTTAACTGAAATAGGAAGGTTATGTTGTGGGAATCCTATTTCTCAATATATGATAGAGTGGACTTATGTTCAGAGAGATTACTTTTACATCTTTTGTCACAAATTAATAATATACCGTCAAGATGTATTTTGGAGCTAAGAGGTAGGGCTCCGCCTTCCGCCCTTGCGTACCACGAGGAAAACCAGCTAGCAATAACTAGTTATACCAACTAGTTGGTAAAAACCAGTCACACCGACCAGTTACCTACTAGGAACGCCCCATGTGCTGCGACCAGAGACTGGTTGGACTTTTAAGCACCCTGGCTCCATCAGAAACCTCCGGACTAACATCCTTTAGGAGGCCCTGTTTAGCAAATGGGAAATGAGTCTTTCTTGTACGTGTGTCAAAATTCCCTACTTCCTTAATAATGTAGCTAGACAAGAGGAAGCAAAATATTATCAAGTATGTCTGTGTTGGTATAGTATAACGTCAGGCCGAGATAGAAATAAGTTTATATCGGAAAACTACCCATTCCGCTTAGAACAGCAATGTAGAATCGGAGGCTTTCCTGTTGGCCCAAAACCTATGGAAAATCCTAACGAAACAAAGTGGTTTACTTTGTTATTGCAAAAGGTGAGATGGTTGATTCTACATCTAGTTGAAGTCTTAAGCAATGCAACAGTGACTTTACTGCCTAGGTACGTTCCTGCCTATAGGTTGAACTTCCTGGTTCCAATACTTAGGTCTATAGCAATTATTTATACTTTCAGTAGGTCTTAATCTTGACCTACAGAGATTCTTCAATTCTGCCAACAAGAATCGAATAATCCCTACAAGAATTATTTAGTTATTTCCCTACATGCGAAACCCTTTGTTCACCGCGATGGATCCTTAACCTTAAATCATATATGTATAGTATACTTTTGATGAATGTGTTTGTCCAGACGATTTGCTAAACATCAGGCAAGTATCAGTCGCCACATCAGCTATAATGTACCTATGTAGATGTTCTTCTTCTTCGACGTTGTTCTCCCGCAGGGAATTTATATCTAACCCTGATAAGTGAGGCAGTCTTTGATATAGCTCGGTAGCATGTATGTATTATATAGGTACAAATACACTTCAACACTGCGTTATACAGCAATGACTACTCAAAATGCTGACACCTCTCTCTCGACAAGGTTAATCAGACAAACGGTTGGTCTTTCCTCACCGTAATAGGAATTACTGTAGAACTGGCACATCCTGGCCAAAGGTTTTGTGTATCTAAACCTTAATTTAGTGTAGTGATTATAAACTCAGACATATCTCAGACTGCCCGACTTTTACAACAAAATCTAGCTTTACATGCAAATTACACAATTCCTATTTGCATTATGTTGTTTGATACTTCCACTGAACTAAATAAGCATAGGTTATGAACGAGATTCTTCCGTCCATTGTCAAATCAGAGACCAAGCATGAAGTAGGTAGGTACTTCCGAAACACAAAGGAGTTTGAGTAGTTCATCCAATGAAGTATATGAAACAACAATGCTTACATTTTTATTCGTAATGTGTTAAATATTACGGGTAGGGTTTCGCTTGCCAAATTAATCTAAATTTAACTCTGGTTATTGAATTCAGTGATCCTTATTGTATGATGTTGTTCAGATCACTGATGTCAAGATAAAATGGTTATAATATTTAAAGGTATAAAGTGTTCCTTATTGAATTGATTGTTCAGAACACTAATATACTGTTCATAAGAAGAATTTACTCATCTATTTTGGTAGAAGTAACACCAATAAAACATAAACTTTTAGAGATCCTTGTTGACTAAGTAGAATCTACCTACTTAACTGATAATATCCTACCTGAAACGTTAATTGTTAAGAACCCATTTGAACTCCTTATTTTATTGTATTGTTCAGAGTCAAGGGTCCCCCCTGCCTATCACAAGACCTACCGACAAAATTAGAGAATTGAATTTTGTGCATGTCTTCTGGAACTCCAAGGGGTTTCCAGAAGTTGTGTAAATGAGATGATGTGTGTGTTCTTCTTTGTGGAGTGTACTTAACCCTTCCTAATACGAATTAAAAGAATTACGTCCCTAGCTAACTACGTATTTGTTAATAATAGCTATCTTCTAGCTATTATAACAAATCTAACCACTACCCCACCGTGAACTCGGGTTCACACGGAACTGCTCCAAAGCTATAGACGCTTCCTCACGCCCGATTCCACGTCTACTAAGCTATACTACCAGTTTAGATGGCGAGTCTGAAATACCTACTGGCCCCTGGCTCCCTACAATCTCTCCAGCAACTTCATCGATAGTTACAAGGAGATTACCCTACAACGCGAAGGGCAGTCAGGAACCAATTCTAACCAAAATTCTGGTGGAAATCCATCCGCGCACTACTTCTTTCTATGCTGCCAGAATTCGAGAAAGAACCAATCCCCGACCAGAGACCTCAAATCCTCTACTCCTGGTCGCGTCTCAAACAACCAGCCGCCTAACAAAACGTAACAAAAGGGGACAGCGTCGTATGGTCTCCAACTTGCGTTTGAAGCACAAACGACACTAGCAATAACCACTTTGGGGTTATAATTAATAAGACTCCGCAGTTGCTTTCCCTAAACACCCACGCCATGTTTAACCGGAGGTTCATACTCAAGAATCATACACCAATCCGTGCATCTACTTTTCGGTATCAGCCGGACCAGCACACAATTCCATTCCGAACTCTCAGGCCAAACAGGACGCGCACACTCACAATAATTTATCCCCGCATCATCTCTAACAATAAGTAAAATAATAATCTAACACAAAACGTTTTCAAGTAAAACGTTAGCAAATGAAATTAACGTAAAAGAACACTTCAAAATAATTTAAGTTTTAAAAGAAGACTCCCCGCAATCGTTAATCTAAAAATAATTCTATTTCCCAAATGAGCAACCAGCGAGAGTAACGTCTAACGCGAAAGCTACGAAGTCCTAGCGCCCAGCGAGCACCAGAACCCAGAACGAGTGAATCCAAAAGAGCCCCGCCGCGTTCGAATCGTTTCCTTTTACGTATCAATCCCCACCAAGTCACTACGCCTACTCGTCACGACTTAAGGCTTCGCGCGCACTCAACCTAAACATACACCGAAGTTGCAAATGGCCGCCTTCCGAACTTAGTAAATAACAAAATACGCTTCCGTCACTCGTAATCAGTATCTGTACCTTTGGGCATACAATACTTAAATGACCGCTCCCCATTATAACTCACTTTTAGCAATATCATGATAAATTCCAGCAAAGTAGGTTTGGCCGTTCTACAATAACGGTTATAAATAAGGTGACAAAATGCTGTAGACCAAAACATCGTCGCCATTAAACGTTCCTAGATTCAACATACATACAAACGTAATTAGCAATACTACTTATTAATACGAAAACCCTTTTAACAACCGAAACCTTTCATTTATTTACCACTTCCTTTGACCGTATAGCTATTTAGGTAACTATGGTCGAAATATCCGAATTACTGCATGAAAATATGAGATTCCGAGAAATAATAATATAATTATGTATCTTAAAAGAGTAGTATTGGAAATTTGATATAAATAAATCTATTTTAATCTTTACAATAATTTATCGTGACGTCACATATAATGTATTTATAAAAATAAAATATCTAACTTCTGGAGTGTGCGCCGGCGCTTAGCCTTTTTCCAAGAACCGATCGTGCAAGTCTAAATATGGAACTGACAATAACAACAATTTTTCGGATCTACCCTCAACATTTTCTCATTAAATTATTCAACTAATTCAAAGGACTTTAAACTCTATTCTCATGACGTCTGTATCCCAAATTGCATACTTGTACACATACTATCAAGAATGCAGCCTTCTTTCCATGAAACGCTTGTGCAAGTCTAAATATAGAACGAAATGCTCCAATACTTATTTAATTACTAAATGAAGGTAGCTCCAGTAAATAGTATTGAGTTAATATACTTCCCATTAAATTTGGTGTTATGCTTCACTCAGACATTTATAATAATATTATAAACCATTGACCTCAAATATAACCTTGACTGACTAAATAGCCTTATTTGGCTTTTGCTAATGTTTTATATAACGCACCTTAAAATAAATTCTATAACTAATTAAAAATAAGGGAAATACTTATAATTACAGATAAATTAATGTAGACGAGATAAGTTTATTTGTTATCTTTATTCCATATTTTGAACATTTAGAGTTATGTTGACTACATGTGAATAACGGATAGTTCTGGACCGTTACAAACTCACTTGATGGAAAACAATGAAGTGGCTGAAGATAGAACATACTTGCTCATCGGTTTGTTTTAACGTTCCGTACCCAAAGGGTAAAAACGGGACCCTATTACTGAGAATCCGCTGTCTGTCCGTCCGTCTGTCACCAAGCTGTATCTCATGAAACGTGATAGTTAGACAGTTGAAATTTTCACAGATGATGTATTTCAGTTGCCGCTCTAACAACAAATACTAAAAAACAGAATAAAATAAATATTTAAAATAATACAACAAACGTGATTTTTTTGCCGTTTTTATAGAACAAAACTAAACTTAAACTTTTTTTTTTTTTTTTTTTGTACGGAACACTTTGTGCGCGATTCCGACTCGCACTTGGCCGGTTTTATTAAAAAATCCAGGTTGTATCTCCATCTGATTGTCACTAGAGTTTGTTAGAATGTGTGCATTGAGTTAATTACTATTGGATAGGCTGTAGTTTTATCAGTAATATGAATACATATAATTACTATAATAAATACTCGAAATTTGTAGGGAAATTTGAAAAGTATATAATGATACTGTATAAAAGATTTAAATATGTGTCTGAAAGTCTAAAGTGTCTGTGACAAAACCATAACCTAACTCCAACTTAGTCTACATTAATCGTGTAATATGAGCCCTGTTCTCTACCATAGAGAAGGCACCTTCTTATCATTATGGGATATGATAGACTGGAAATTTGAAAAGTATCTAATGATACTGTATAAAAGATTTAAATATGTGTCTGAAAGTCTAAAGTGTCTGTGACAAAACCATAACCTAACTCCAACTTAGTCTACATTAGCCGTGTAATATGAGCCCTGTTCTCTACCATAGAGAAGGCACCTTCTTATCATTATAGGATATGATAGACTGGAAATTTGAAAAGTATCTGATGATACTGTATAAAGGATTTAAATATGTGTCTGAAAGTCTAAAGTGTCTGTGACAAAACCATAACCTTCCAACTTAGTCTACAATAGCCGTGTAATATGAGCCCTGTTCTTTACCATAGAGAAGGCACCTTCTTATCATTATGGGATATGATAGACTTCACGAGATTTCCAAATTAAGTCTCTAAATGGGTACATTCTCGCGTCATCTGCGAGGGAGCAGCGAGCCTGCTCAGTCTCTCCTCCGTGTGAAATTCCGAATTGCTCTGCGCTTTATCTAAACGACTTTATGAAAAGCTTTCGCTTTTATTATTTCACATGCGTACCAAAGGGGATAACGTCTTTTAACGCCCAACTTAACTTTATCTTATAAGCCATTTGCGGAGCGAAATCCGACTTAAAATTCCGCCGCCCGAATTGCATCGAGCAAATGTTATGTTTTATTCGTTGTATTCTTGTTTCTATCAAATATTAAATCCAATTTTGTAATCGTAAACATCTCGGAGTTGTAAAACGTTACAGTTTCACATTTATTCTGTATGTTATGTATAAAACATTTATCCACTACTCGGGGTTAACAAGCTGAAATGCGGCTGAAAAGGTCCAAGGCACGACAAGAAAAGTCTCTATTTTCTGGGTTCCAATTATGTAAATATTTTATAAATACGTAAATCAGAAAGCTTCTTGTAATCGCCAAAGGGAAAATAATAGGGCTACATTTTTCGTAGGTATCTGAATATGGGCACTAGAAAGTGTCAGGACCCACGTCAAACCAGGTATTTGGCAAATTTGCCGTCATGTTGGGACGGTATCGACAAATTGTCGATCTAAAGAGGTTTTAGCGCCGTTTACACGTGCGAGACAAACGCAGCTACAATAATGACGTGACTTCTATACATATGACTACTTAATTATTTGCTGTTTCCTGAGACCTCCAATCTTGGAATTTTCAAGGCTAGAGTGAATAGATATCTTCTAGATCGACAAGCTCCATCCTCGGCCACACCGTCGCTTAACATCAGGCGAGTTGGTGGTCAATCTTGTATAAAAAGAAACTTTATCAACGACATTTTCGTCTGCATTTCTCAGTCTACAAGACATAAATATCTGATAATGGTTGTTGTATAACACGAAGAAATCACCGTCTGTGAAAAACCCGTTTGTGAACACGAATTCTTAAGAGTGGGCCGTGTTGGAAGGATCTCGGAAGGCCTGCTTCGCGAAACCAAAGCGTGAATTCCATTCACGTAGGTAGCCGAATATTCGCACGCCGCGGATACCTATTATATTATGCGGGCCGCTTTATAAGCTAACCCATTTGTATTTCTAATCAAATTTTCACAATAATCCTTTTGAATTTTCCATCGAGCATTCATTTCGCGTTTCGTTTATTTCAATTAATTGATTAATTCATAAGTCAGCCGACGGTGAACTGTTTTGATGAAATGTTTTCGACCGTATTTTTTGCAATATTTTTGAATTGAAAATTATTTTCCTGAATTCCAAAATATTTATCCATAGTAATTCCGGTTATGCCTGTTAGACGTTTTTAAGTTAACGACGTATATTGAAGAATGCTTTGAATACTTAATTCGAAATAGATTTTTTTTACGTTTCCTTATTTGGGATGGTTATGGCAACACTGTCCAGTTTAGCCAACATTATAGATGAGGGAAAATAAGTTTGAATGGATTATGTTGCTTTTCTATTTATTTATTTTTAACCCCGACGCAAAGACGACGGGGTGCTATAAGTTTGACGTGTCTGTGCGTGTGTGTGTCTGTCTGTGGTATCGTAACAGATGAACCGATTTTGATTTTCTATTTTGTTTTTGTTTAAAAGGTGAATTAGTCTGGAGTGTTCTTAGCTATGTTTCATCAAAATCGGTTAAGTCGTTTTTTTTGTCGGGGGTTTTGAGTTTTCTAAACGTATACTTGTTTTATAGTAGGCTTGCACATTAGTCGCAGACTATTGTACATACAATAATGAATGAGAATGCCAGTGGCCAACTCACCTAAAAGTTAGACAGCTTGTGACCGAAGATGGAGCTTGTCGATCTAAATCTAGAAGATATATATTCACCCTAGCTTATTCTGATTATCTGTATTTTAACTGATGTTGAGAAAGATTGCAGCTGACAATGGAGCGTGTTTAGTTAAAAGCCAATACTCTCCCGATTCAATGACACCAACAAATTATATCTATTGGGAAAGATCCACTGAAGAAGTGTCGACTCGGACCACCATTGTTCAACACTGGCCAACAGTGATAGCCCTTCGACACTGGCCAACAGTGATAGCCCTAGGCTATTACTAAAGGTGCCCGTGGAAATTTTTTTTTACGTGAGAAAATGTATTTACGCCCCGGGGGGAGCGGCGGGTTATGTCGGACTCGACAACAGAGTGGTACCCCTACCAACTAAAACCTCACGGTGTTCCCCCCTTAGCGCTTACGACCAGACAGTGGGCACTCTCCCAGACTCTTCCACCGTCTGGCCACGGCCCGTGGATCACCTAGGTGAACCACGTAGATGGTCCACCTAGGTGAACCACGTAGGTGGACTACGGGTAGGAAATCATTCACACAAGAGTGAGCATTCCTATGTGTCCACACGAAGCGTTATTTTTTGCAGCATGCACGAAAAAATAAATTGAAATAAACGAAAAAAAGCGTTTAGTTTGGGGTTTTGGAATATCCGGCACGAATTATTGATATCGCTTTTTAGCTTTTTTTCTAATAGTAAAAATTGGTTAAGAGAAAAATTTTGTACGTGGAATTCTTCCATAAATGTTTGTTTTGGGCATATATATACCTTGTAGGTATTGCATGAGAATGATTTCATTATAGATTATCTAGTTTTAAATTAGCGAATAATTTAATGATAACTATCACGGTTTAAGCTCAACATTTTAAACATGTAATCACACTAATATTGTATAAGCGAATGTTTGTGAGTGTGTTTGTATGTTTGTTACTTCTTCACGCTAAAACAGCTAAATCGATTATGATGAAATTTGGAATGGAAGTAGCTGATACTCTGAATTACATAGGCTATTTTGTACCCCGAAAAATAACATCTTTTTTGATATAATTTATGTAAAACAGCAGGTAGCACCGCGAGTCAAAGCTAACGTACATAATATATGCCAGTGTTCCCAATACACGTATTATTTACATATTATGTCAAACTACATGCTATTTGTAGTTTCAATTTGTTTCAATAATATTGCGATTGAAATTCGAGCACAGATAAACACTGCCAATAGAGGTTTATATTATGCTAGAATGTATAAAAGATAATGTTGGGTATGGATAAATATTCTATTAATATAATTGGGTCAACTAAAAATTATATGTACTGTACGATGACTTAAAATGAAATAGTGTGTACAAGTAGGTGTAACTTCGAAAACAATTATACTTAGGACGCATTTAAATGACGTTAGGTCAATTATCAGCTGGTTTTTAGGTTTAGTTTTAAAGTCGGATGACCGGGGTGCTATGAGGTTAATCGGTGATGATAAAGTTGCCAAAAAGCTACTTAGTCTCGAGCATCGCCGTAAAGTAACATCTGTCGACATACTATAGGATTCATTGCGTCGATTGTTTGCAAGAATTCACTACCTTACTCCACCCTATCCATTCCAATACAGGACTAGCAGATAGTCAGCACATTACCATCCATTTCTCATTGAAATGCCAAAAAACCGTATCCCAACCATTTTAGTCCAGATTCTTGATGCGTACTGAACAAGAATAGAATTCTTTGCCGCATTCAGTTTCCTGAAAATTACAATTTCGGAATTTTCAAAGCTAGAGTGAAAGAGATATAGATCAACGAACTCCATCCTCAGCCACCACCGTATACTATACTACTGCTTGGCAGTTTAATAACTAGCTAAAGGCAGCCTCAGGCAGATTCCGCAAAAGTGTATTTTCATTGCCTGCAGAACAATTATTTATATAGTAATACTTGAGTAAAACAATAATAATGTAATATGAAATAAAATGTATTATTGTTATACAAACAGCTATGTCAACTTCGCTGTTTTTAATTTCGTCTGACAAGTAAACAATATAAATATCCACGTATCTATATTAAAAGAAAAACAAAATACCCTAACTTACGATTTCGTTACGCTTGATACGCTGTTGAAGTACTGAATATACGTTTTCATGAGAAAGTATGAGTAAAATAGCTGTAGAAAGTTATAAATGCGCATCTTTTAGAATCATTCTAGCAAAATCATTTATATTTATTACAAAAAAGTTCGTTCGAGGTTACGATTAAGCGCATTATTTTATTTTTGCGACAGACGTATTATTGTATAGTTCCCGTCACGTAAAAAGAACGCTGATTTGTTCGTAAGCGCGAACAAACCAGCGTTCTTTTTACGTGACGGGAACTATAATTACAGAAAAATATTGCCAATGACACTCAGGCAGTGAAGACAAACCTACACCTCACACATCAAAATCGATATAGACGTTTAGGCTGTAGGAGGTAATATAGAAACATACAAACATACGTACATTAAAGACAACCCTCCTTTTTAAGCAGTCGGATAAAACAGCTGTTAAATTAAATTCTTTTAGACGACCGCTAATTTTTACAGCCACGTCTAAAAAACGCTTACGGCGAGCTTTCCGCGTTTAAAAGCTCCTTAACAAATAGAGCGTGAAGTATTAGGCATTTGCTCGCTCTCCTCTCAACTAAGACAAGTACACGGTTTTCCTCTTTATGATATTAAGCCGCGCTCTGGCGGTCGCTTTGTGAGGTTATCATTGATGCTAAGATAACGAGACTGTTTTAAATAATGTCAATCGATTATTGACAACATTACATCCCACCCTCTTATCCGCTCTAACCCTCTAATCCCTTTTCTCCTCCATTAACTCTCTAGTCATGGTCAAATGTGGTGTCAAACGCCCTTATTGTTCTTAGATGCTCTGCCTATCCCGTAAGGGACAAGTATTTATATTAAAACAAAACAAAATACCCGACTGCAGAAAAGAGGTTTTTATAGTCTAACTTACGATTTCGTTACGCTTGATACGCTGTTGAGTGTACGATTTTAGTGAGAAATAATGCGCAAAAACGCTGTGAAAGATTATAAATGCGCAGTCTTTTGAATAATCCAAGTAAAAACACTTGCTTATTGCGAAAAAGTTCGTTTAAGGTTACGAAAAACACATTTATTTTTTATTTTTGTGAGAGATGTATTATTATTAGAAAAAAAACCGGACAAGTGCGAGTCACTCGCTCTCGGACTCGCCTACCGAGGGTTCCCTACAATCTAGTAGATAAAAGGGGGAAATCATATATTTTTTTATATTTTTCCATCATAAACCGAAAAATATACATCGTAAAAGTATTTAAACCTGTTTTAGCTTATGCTACTGAAGCTCAATATAAATTATATATTATTATTATCTCATTTATTTATATACAATCTTAATTCTAAATTTTTTACAACACATATATAAACATAAAAAAAATAAACATAAATATTGTAAAAAACTTAAAACTAGGGTGCCGCCGGCAGCGGGGCGGGGCTCAAGCTGCCGGTGGTAGGAGCTACAGAGAAAGGAACCTCCTGACAATACGTGCCGTGTCTAGGATGACTGCCTTCTGTATCCGACCCTTGACCCAAT
The DNA here is from genome assembly GCA_947563715.1 of Lycia hirtaria. Classification (NCBI taxonomy): domain Eukaryota; kingdom Metazoa; phylum Arthropoda; class Insecta; order Lepidoptera; family Geometridae; genus Lycia; species Lycia hirtaria. Next base: position 4,286,453 of record OX387383.1, read on the forward strand.
CATCGAGCGAGAGCCTCTTGAGATGTTGGTCGAGGCTCTTCGCTATGACACCGTTCACCGAAACGACTATCGGGACAATGATTATTATTATTATATTGCTGCATGCATAGATGCATAGATGCATAGATGATAAATAATCTGATGCTGTATTCGGGTTTGTCGGCAGTAGCGTGAACATGACATGACATTTTAAACGTCAGTATTTCTTTTTAAAATTATTATTATCTTTTTTTTTAGTAAGATAGATCTACGATTCACCACCAACTCGCCTGAAGCTCCATCAGCCATTCGGCCACACCGTCACTTAAACATCAAGCGACTTGGTGGTCAATCGTAGATCTATCTTGTGTAAAAAAAAAATGCCATAACTAAAGCTTGGCGGTTAACGAGTGTAATTAAACAACTTGTGATGGTTTGGTACTTCTACTCATCAAAAGAAAACCTATTACAAAATATACGTATTCTACAAGAGTCCTACAAAAATGAGTAGAAATCAGTGAGTGATGAATGAATGAAAACAGAATATATAAAGGAAAAGCTACAATAGAAATATTAGCCACAGATTTCTAACGTTCACTGGAGTAGATAAACGTTCAGTAACATGCTATCATGTTGGTGATGTTATGCTCGTAGTTTGTTTCAGTATGAGTAATGAACCGTAGGCAATACCGCCACGGCGTCGGGAGCCCTAGGGCAGCCGCCTCTGACGTCACACCTCCCCTCCCCACTGCTTCTCCCCCCGGACACAGTAGACTCGCGACACTCTAGAGGACAGTAGATCGCCAAACTATTAACTAAGCTGTTATTTATGGATGGCTTTCACCAGCTGCCCGAGATTTTTGGCCACGAGATGAAACTCAGCGATAACATCAATTTTGTATCGCCACCCCGACTTTGTTTATATTTACCGTTCTACCGAGAAAATAGATTCAGCCGGGGGTAATCGTGAAAAATAAAACGGCATCGCTATAAAATATGAATAACGGCTAAGTAGCTTTATTACCGCCGCGAAACGGTGCGCGAAATAAATTCCGTGCGGTGAAGCCTCACGATTCACGTTTATTCATTTTTCAGCGAAAACCGGAATATGACACGCCGAATCCCTCTCCGGATGTATATTAAGCGCAGTTAATAAATTTCCTTGTGATGCTTAACCAGTGATAATTTTTAATTTAATGCGAGAGTAACGAATTTCTCCGATTTTCGGCGTCGTAAGGCGGGGGCGGGAAAACGCGCGGGGCGGGCGGACGGCGCGGTCGGCAGTGCGCGCCCGGCGCTCGACGCGATCTCATCGTCTGTACTTACCCGCTCTACCTCAGATCAGCTCGGCACAACTCAAGTACGCGCTGTGATTGTGTTCTTTCCGATGCATTTGTGTGCTGTGTGTGTGAGAATTGCCATGTGCTGTGGAATGTGTTGCCGTTGTGTACCGATAAGTATATATATACATATAAGCACAGGCTCTACGGGCCCATGGAGGCTGCGTGACTATTAGCCACTAATAAAGCAATAATAAATAAGGGCAGATTAACGGCGGAACGCTATCGTTTCGGGAACCAATTAGCCTCTTGTCAATTAATGTTTAGCCGAGTCGAGGGCGACAACTTTTCTTTCTAATTTGTTTTCGGGACGTCAATCAACCTTAAAATGTCGCAGTCAGGTTTCGCGTTAACGCCGGATCATTTACAGCCACCCTTAACGCGTTAAAATACTTTTTTAAGCTTTATTTACTGAGATATAAAGGATCAACGTCTCGAAAGCTTGGTAGGTTTAATAAACTCTACTTAGGTAGAGACATGAAAATTAAGAGTCTTTTACAATATTTTACTTACTTGTATATCTTAATGTAAAATGATTCGGAGGTATTTTTGGAATTTCTTCCTAGCTGTTAGCCGACGTGGGAAATGCTCATAATCTGCTCTATATTTCCATTTTGGGAATAAAGCTCAGAATTAAGCGCAATAAAGATTCTTGGCTAGTGTTTGTGAGAGTGACTCATTCTGGTGTGAAGGAGATATCCTGAGCTTAACGGTGTAACTTGGAGACTTTGTTATGTTATTATACCTATTCTATTCTGTTTCATAAGGCAGGATTATTTGGTGCTTCTAGATCTTATTGTTAGAATTTATATAAGAACAGTTATTGTGAGGAATGTCTTACTGATTAAGTTGGATTTGATTTGTTTTATTTTCTTATTTGACAAACTAGGTACTTATTTGACCACTGTTAATCGAATACCTTTAAACGAGCAATTCTTGTATATATATAGGTATATAATCTGATTCTCGAAAACTGCTCCAAAGATTTTAATAAAATTTGGTTTGTAGGTAGATTAGGGGACGATAAATCGATCTTGCTAGGTTTCTTTTTAGTGAATCTGGGTTTGCTCGTATTTTCAGTCATAAAAATCCGAGTGGAGCTTGGTCGCCCAGGTACTTAGATTTTAAGATGTATTCGCACGTAGCTAGGAATGAAAGCAGGCTCTCAAGTGAGGCGGCCTAAAAAGATGTAAGGGTGCCACCGGAAGTACCACCAGGCTTTTTGTCAATGATTTCCTTTACCATAAATCTCGGGATTCAAATCTGCGCCTACAGTCGCGGAACCCTATTATGCAAACAACTGAGCTATACCATCGCTTCAAATGCTTGAGCTATTTTTATCATAATTTTTATGCTATAATCTTTTATATTACTAAATCCTAAAACATCGTAAAGAAAATGGTTTTGTTGATGTATCTTTCAAACTTAGTAGCTACCAGCCAACTTTGATAATATCTATCCAGTTAGTTTTCAAAATTGGAATCAGTACTAACCGTAGAAGGTCGAACTTTACCTATTGACTTGCTCGAAGGGAAAATTTATTCATACAAACCCCAAAATACGTTATCAACAAACCCCAACGACCGGAACAAACTCCTCAATATGAAAATGGCTTCGCAGGATCTGATAATGAGGACAATAGACTTCCAATGACGATGTAATGATTAGTTTCGTGATCAGTTCCAATACCGTGGCAATACGCAAAGTTTTTCAAACGAAATTCTAACGTTGGAATTAGAAGTTAAGGCTTTGGCACACTGAAAGCTTGTTATAGAGCGATTGGCGGCCTTACCGAAAAACGATACTTAACTTTAACCAACGTCTTAAATTCTCTGTCGTCTTTCTGGAAGTGTCATTACGTGTCCGCGAGAAGTTCACAAAATATGTTAAGAATTGTTGTCAATGTCAAGTCCTGTCAGCGTGTATCCATATTGCAGGAGATATATAATAGAAGTTATCTCTATCATAGATGAAGAATTTTTCGCTATGCTCAATAGATGAAGGGTATAGTGTTTAACACCGTGTCCACTTTTTATTGCCAAAAATATATGGAAATGCAAAAATTACTGACAGCGGTTATAAAAATATGTCCATATTTTTGTACGTGCGTTTTAATCAATCACTAGTTAGGTGGCATAAAGTAAAAAAATTACCACGCATTAAATTACCACGTATTTTAGCAATTATTTTTCTCCACGTGACGCCCACTTAAAGTAATATAATTATAACCAAAGAGTAGGAATGAAGCGGACACGTTTTATACTGCTGAATAGCGACAAGAAAAGTTTATTCCATTGAGATTCAACTTCCTTGATTTCTACGGTCTACATGCGTTTGCAGATCTGACAAACTTCAAAATCCAATCAAATCTGTCAGACTGTCGCGCTAAGATTAAAACCTTATTTATACCTAAGTATTAGGCACTTGATGTATTAAGTCGTCGTTTAAGCGATATTGAATATTTTTAATACATAAGCGTTGAAAGCGGTTTCGCTTAGAAAAAAATAAATTATATTCATTACCATTTTTCATCATTACTACATTGAATAAAAAACATTACTTTCGATTACTAAAAAGACAAATAATAATCAAAGTAAGAGTCACTCGCCTTTATTTATGTGCAGAGCGCGACTCTTATGAGAAACTTAAAAATATTTAAATTTAGTTTCTAGGAGACGTGGTTCATTTATTTTGCAGGAACTGAATCTTGGATGCATGAAAGCTCTACTTACAAGAACGCAAGAAAGCTCTACTTGCAAGAACGCAAGAAAGCTTTACTTGCAAAAACGCAAAAAGCTCTACTTGCAAGAACGCAAGAAAAATCTACTTGCAAGAACGCAAGAAAGTTTTACTTGCAAGAACGCAAGAAAGCTCTACTTGCAAGAACGCAAGAAAGCTTTACTTGCAAAAACGCAAAAAAGCTCTACTTGCAAGAACGCAAGAAAGCTTTACTTGCAAGAACGCAAGAAATCTCTACTTGCAAGAACGTAAGAAAGCTCTACTTGCAAGAACGCAAGAAAGCTCAACTTGCGACGATGCAAGAAAACTACTTGCGAGAACGCAAGAAAGCTCTATTTGCGAGTCGAGTTCTCATGTGTCACAATCGGTGCACTGCTCCTTCTCTCTTTCAGTGTGCTAAAGCCTTTACAAGGCCCAAAGGAGGAATTAGCCGAATGGTAGTGGATGGTAGCAGGCAGTGCCTGTCGCGTATCTCCACTTTGTGCGTGCCCCACTCTTCTACAAATTCTACAAATAAAACCCTGATTGACGTTTTAATACCCATTCCGCGGAATTCAATTCTTTTACTTTTTTTTATTGGCCTCTGTTATAGAGTTATAAAGTGTATAGATAAGCCAATAGGTAAACTAGATTTGTGGTAGCGTATTTGTACATTCTTACGAGTTTTGTTTTCTATAGGAGTAGAGTTGCGATACTTAAAAAGTTTTGGTATTTCGTTATCTAACTTTTGGATATAAGTCGGGTGTTTTTTCGTGTTTTCGACACAGTTTCGCTCTGATTTGTTTGGTTTGTAACAGTAATGTTGATTCAAGCTAATATACTTTTATTATAATCTAAGTATTTTTGTTAAAATTGGTTTAAATTTTCATTAAATTGTCATCATAATAAGTGAAAAAAATATCTATACGTCTCAAATTTTTCTATACAGTAGGTTTTTAAATTTTATTAGTTTGTTTTGATAAAATAACCCATGTAATTTAATATACTCGTATATGAAGCACAAATATATTTATTAAAAGCTGTTGTATCACTTAAAATTGGGTCCACGTCTATCTGTTTTCGTGTTACTAAGAATAATTTTTAACTGACTTCAAAAAGAGCGGTGGTTCTCTATTCGGTTGCATATTTTTAAATTTGTTACCTCATGATACCGTCTATTATATACTCGGTTTTTTTTTATTTGAAAGTCTTGGTTCTCTAAAAATTTTATCAAAATAGGTATAAGAGTTACTGACAAAACAACTGAAAAGAAAAATAAACACAATTGCGTATTTTGAAGTCGGTTGTTTCAGGTTTTTAACTATACTAGTTTATATATTGTATATTCATTATTACACGAGTACATTATACGAGTGTGTTAAAAAAAAAGAAAAAAATATGTTAAGGAAATAAAACATCTAGTAGCCCGTTACTAATTTCTATACATTCTAGACTTTAGTAATAGCGAAAGTGTTCAAATGCTGACAGCATTGCCATGCCGTATCGCAATGCAAATATTATGGAAAAAATAGGAGCCACAAATGCCAGCATTTCGGTCACTCGTCCACGTTTGGAAGTTTATTGACCGAGCGAGCGAAGCGTCTCTGCATCAACTAGCCATATTTTCTTTCGTCTGTCACTTTGTTTGTGAGTTTGTATGTTCGTACTCGTGTACAGACTTCGTGTGAAACTTGGCGTATAGTTTTTATGGATTATTTAAATTGTTTTGTCGTCGGCAATTTTTGATAGGGCGCGTGGTTGATGCATTTTAGCGTTGAATAATTTTCTTGATTTTTGCGAGGTCTACTGTTCGTAGAACTACTAGTATTAGGTAGGTATAAGTTCGCTATTTAATATTTAAATAGCGAACTCGAACCCTCACAACATTTCTGTTTTGTGATTTCCATAATACCCCGATTTCGGTTGGCATCCTAGCTATTTAGCGTGTTTGTGCTACACATAAATTTACCTATTTCTAAGAATTTCAAGCGTTTGGGAAATTTCACATATTATTCTCTCGTTAGGCTTCTATGGTTCGGATCACGTGTAATATCAAAACAGCTTTGAAAGGGTTGTTTTAAAATATACGTAGGTTTTTTTCTACGGTTTCTTTTGTTGGAGAGCTCTTACAAGTTCCTTTGGAGTTTGTTTTCCTTATGCCGTCGTGGATTCACAATACATTTGACTTGTCCTTGACTGAATTCGTGTTATTTTGGGTGAGAGTTTTGAGTTTTATTTGATTTTCTCTGTAACGAAATAGGTGAAGATCTCCTTTCATACAATACGTTTTAATACACTTTATTATGTTTCGATTAGTACATTTTTAATTTTTGTAAGAATATTTTTTCTTTGATTTGTTAGTAAACATTTTTTTTAAACTATCACGGTCATTCATTAAAACATTAAATAAATAAATAATAAATATTTATGGACATTTCACACAACACCATCTAGCCCAAACTAAGCAAAGCTTGTACTATGGAACTAGATGGCTGATAGAATACATATATACTTATTTTTTGTAAATATATACATATGAACATACATAGAAACACCCAGACACAGAACAAGCATCCATGCTCATCACACAAATGTTTGCCCTGGGTGGGGATCGAACCCACGACCTTTCAGTTCAGCAGGTAGACGTAGACACACTACCAGCTGAGCCATCAGGCCAGTCATTATTAACATTTACATAACAATTACATTATTATTATTAACGGTATATTTACCGCGGTTCGCGTTAATTTTGAGCTCCCGATATTTCGGCACAGTTACATGCACCATGTAACTATGCACGGTAAATATCCCGTTTATAATAATAGTGTTTTAAAATCACTCATGTTTCACAATGTGTCATAAATTAACGTATTGTTACTCGACTTTCAAAAGGTAATAATGTTTTTCGAGCGTTAGTATGTATTAGCTATTTTTTGTCATTTTCTATAGCTTGAACTGTTTGACGGATTTCAACGTATAGGTGCCATTCAATTTTCCAGAAGAAAATATTTATAGTTTAAACTGAAAAAACCGACTTTAAAATACGCAATTTGTTTACTTCCTTGGATGCTATTTTACCAGTTATTTGGTTATTAAAACTAAAGTACTGAACCGATTTCAATAAAATGTATATGAGACTATCTCTAAAATTTGGCCTACCAAACAAAAAAATAATCATGAAAATCAATTCATAATTGACGGAGTAATTAACAAATATACAAAAAAAAATATACAGTCGAATTGATAACCTTCTTCCTTTTGAGAGTCGGTTAAAAAAAGACTGTATTTCACATAATAAAAATAAATTGGTACTGTACATATCAACAAGTAAGACTAAACAATAAAAATTAAACTACTATAAATACCTACTAAACTAAAATTAATATAATGAACCACTACTAGGAGTAGGCATTGTGCACAAAATGCTGCCACGTTGAATAAAAATGCTAATTCTTTGTGCAAAGTAGCGGCCAGCATTAAAAAAACCGTATATAAAATTTTGACCGATTTCGCAATTTTAAGCTTGCGTTCTACAAAAGTATTAAACACAATAAAATCTACGAAAACTCCACAATACCACGCCGCTACACTACGCCACTAAGAAGACATAATAACTGATTTTCTGGTTTATAATTAATACAAAAATAGGACATGTATAGATGCCCTTCATTAAAAACAATGTATCTATATTCTTATCAAACAAATCATAATTTTGTAAATCAGAGAAAACATAAAATCAAGAAAATTATTCGGCGCTAAAATGCATGAAGCTCATCTACGCGTCCGCACTGTTACACGCAATCATACCAAAGTTGGTTGTCATATCTCGACAACCACTTGAGTAATTCTGTTAATTTTTACTACAAGTTGTAATAATTGTGTACTTTATCTACCTACTAAATATCATTAAAATCGGTTGGTAATTGGCGCCACAATAAACTTATTCACTTTTTATGGGAACCATCTATCAAAAATCGCCGACGACAAAAAATAATAATCCATATAACCTATAACCCCAAGTTTCATCAAAATTGGTTCAAAATTACGCCCTGTACGCGAGTAAGAAAATACAAACATACTCACAAACAGACTGACAGATGAAAGAAAATTTGGCCAGTTGCTGCAGAGACGCTTCGCTCGCTCGGTCAATTAAACTATTCCAGGTAAACTTCACTGTTCTACTTTCCACAGATCGGTTCCACAAATTTCGCATGAAGGATAGAATATGAAAAAGTAATCTATGAACCTTTGGGAGATAGGTTTTTTATCTTGTAGGTTTTCTTTTGGGACCTGAATGGAATATTGAATGTAATAGGAGTCCATGTTAGTACAATTTATCGTTATTGAATATTAATATTGCGGGTTATTTTTACGATTTGCGAACTAAACGTTTTGAATACTTTTGAATACTCTTCACAAAAGAGTAAAATGGTATTGCTATTGCGAGTGCTTCTGTTTGAATTCAGAGTGTTTTTTAGGGTTTTCGTACCTCAAAAGGAAAAAACGGAACCCTTAAAGGATCACTTTGTTGTCCGTGTGTCCGTCTGTCTGTCTGTCCGTCCGGGTGTCAAGACCTGTATCTCGGGGACACGTGAAGATATCGTGTTGAAATTAAAACCATATACGCAGATCTAGGTATACTCTCTTGCTGCTGAGAGAAAAATCAAATTTCTCAGTTTTCGTAAAAAAAGTTACAGCCGAATATGTCATAAAAAACACATTTCGACACTTACAAGGGAATCAAAACCTATGGGGTACTTCCCGTTGACATAGAACTATGAAATTTGGCATGAAAATTTGAACTATGAAAATCATCAAAAACATTTCATAATTGGCGAAGTAATCGCTTAACAAACATACAGTTGAATTGAGAACCTCCTTCTTTTTAGAATTTAGTTAAAAATATATGCTACATGGTACACTATGGTTTTCGCCATATCGATAAGGAAACCATTAAAGGTGTTTTAAGTACGTAAATATATAGAAGCTTCGAGTATCAACAACAGGCATTAAGCATTATTTATATCATAACCACATTATTTTTATTTTTTTCTCCCCTCTTCTATTACTGCACGCCCCGGTCCCGTCTTTGTATATTATTTTCGTTCTTCTCCTTCCTAAGGTTGCCTGGAAGATATTGCTATTAGCGACAAGGCCGCTGGTTGCTACGCTATTTCTTAATAAAATTTTCTTGATTGCAAATATTATGGTGTGTACATTAATAAAGAGTTTGTCCATCTATCTATTAGCTTTAATTGGAACTTAATCCTGAAATTCATGTTTATAGATATTTAAAAATTAATATTAATTATACAATGATAACCCACATAGCAAAAGTAAACTCACAAGCGCCATGTCGTACTGCTAACCGATCGATAACTTTTGTTTTGTTTAACCTCCTTTCTCGTTAGTAAGTTTTGTTACTAATTGGTTGTAATTCTAAAGGGTACAAGTGCCAAAAAAAACATAAACAATATTATTACAATAATTATAGTTTAAAAAACTGACGCAATCGACTTCTCATGGATGCCATTGTCAGAACTGGACCAAACTGAAATGAGACCACACGGGAAGCACCAGCTTTCAAATTAAAAAATAATCATTAAAATCGGTTCACCCAGGTAACAAACATAAAAAAACACATCAAAAAAAAAATAGCTTATGAAACTCAGGAAGTGAAGACGAATCTAACGACACATCAAAATCGGTCAAGCCAGTTAGGCTGTAGGCAATCTTATAGAAACATACCATACATACCCATATGAATACATACATAAAAATATACAGTATACACTCGAAAAACATAACCCTTCTTCTTAGGCAGTCGGGTAAAAATTTGACAAATTTCAGCTGGAACTGGAGCGTAGATAACTGAATCCACTGTCTGATCCGCGCCAGGTTAGTATAGTACTTTACTAACCTGGCGCGAGTGCACTATCGATCCATATCATAAGACCCTACCTATAAATGCCTGATGGGGTCGAACTGAGTGGTTGAGTGCTTGGGTGTCACCTATTTTGGTAACGTAGAGTACTAGAATAGAATAGAATATAATTTATTGTTCAATTGTGTACAGAGATCTTAGGAATATTAATATATTTTGGTAACACACGTACCGGCAAGCGCAGCGTAGGAAGACCAGCCACGAGATGGACAGATGACTCATACAAGTGGCGGGAAGACGCTGGATGCAAGCCGCTTCCAATCGGTCCTTTTGGAAATCCATGGGGGAGGCCTATGTCCAGCAGTGGACTTCTTATGGCTGAGATGATGATGATGGTAACAACAAACGACGAGGTTAGTATTGTCGATAATTTGTCTTGGTATTATTGACCGAGCTGCATCAACCAGCATTTTTTTTCTATCTTCTGTCCGTATGTTTGTTGGTATTCGCGAAAATCCTATATATACCAATGTAGAAAATATGAATATTGTTTGGAAAATACAACCTATACTGTACAGGTCTTATAATATATCTAACAGGTCTTATGTATATTGACGCAACTTGATATATACTATATACAGCAGGTTCCACAATTTCGAAGATTTTTTGTCATTGGGGATTTTTGATAAATGGGGGTATTTTTATTTGAACAAACGGGTTACACACGTCTATTTTTAAGCTGCATTATCCGACTATAGTTTCAACAACATACGGCGGTCTTTTTCAAAAGGAGAAGCGCAGGCGTCAGTCCGGAAGAACGTCTCGTCTGGTACCAACGACGTGAGTAACCCGTTTGTTCAAATAAAAATATGTAATAACTACGTTAGTTTTCATAATAAAAGTGGGATGTTTCCCCCAAAACGGTTTGAAAAAAAGTTTGTTGCATCGCTTCTGCTTTGTTATATTTATTTTTTGTTTTAATCTAATAACAAATAATAATTACTTTTTTTTAAATTTCGCTTGTACATGTACAAGCGAAATTAAATTAGTCGTACAATACATGATGCTGTATATCTGACATTTGTACGACTAATCGGCACAACATGATTTTAAGCGACTAACTTTATTGTAACATCTTATATACGCACTTGTTGTATAAAATTCTCGTGTTGTAGTCGTGCAAATAAATTATCTTTATCGCCGTTTCCTGATCAATTTTGATATTAGTTAGGAAGGCGTGGTACTTATTCTAAGTTTTTTTTACGTAATACTTATTTAGACAAACGTAGATTCTCCTTACTAGTTGTCTAACACCTTCCAGGTTACCATTGCTAATAGTGATGTGAAATATAGAATTCTATGGAATATTCTAAGAATGCTCGCTCGCTTGATGTAACGGCACTAGAGCGTGAGAACACTTGCTAGCGTTCTTGCATTCGGACGTGCTCGCTCCGCGGAGCGGTCTCTTAAAAGCGTTCTTGTGTTCTAGCAGTTCTTGCTCGTTCAGAATTCAGGTTCTTGCTCGTTTGGTTTAAACACTGAAAACGAGTTTTCGTTTACACTAAAATATCACGAAAGAATGCTATTGTTCTAGAGCTAGAGATCTAGAGAGATATTTTTCCGTCTAGCTCTTTGTTCGTCTGATTTAAATCGGCCTTAATAGAACAGCAAAGGTGAACAGCGAAAAAATCTGACCCACAAGGTTAAACTTAGAACTGCATCATCATCTATATACAAAAACGTCACTTATTGTGAAGCCAGCCATCCCTTGCATCTGCGCGACCTCATCCCTGGCACGCTCGGTGCCCGCGACTCACTGCAGGGCCATAAATCCTTATACCCGACACTTTTTCTACATCCTCTCCTCCCCAAATTCGCCCCCCATCCCCGCCACTTGTTTGTCGCCTTCTCACGTTTTTGATTTAACTTTTTGTAGGAGATCCGCGCTGCGGCTCGCCAGTTATATTGCGTCGATAAGCTGAGTAAATCTTGAGCCGCAATCGGTATGTTTATAAATGCCCGCGGGATTTGACTTGGAAAGTTTTCTTCGCTGATCTATGTGCAGTCGTTACAAGTTGGAGGATCTGTCTCGATCAAAATTATCGACGTCGACCATCACTCGCTTAGAGCAACTTTAGTTTTTAGTTTTTGCGTCAATATAACATTGTATCTAAGACAACAGACATAGACATATTTGGCGACAGTTATAATATCTTCAGAAAGTCTTTGAAGTCTTTGACACTAAATCTATTTTAATGTAGCTAAATTATATATAATTTGACATTTAAGTACTTTAATTTAATTGACATTATTGTTTTGATTGCTTAACTTTATCTTTGGTGTAATGTATAATTTTATAAAAAATTTCGCTCTTGTAATGCATGCCGTCTCCATCTATAATTATTGTGACATTTGGATTTATTCTTCATTATGTTAAACTTTTAAATTATTGTTAATGTACACAATGTTGATGGGCTTAAATAAATAGTTTCCAATTAATAATCCTGCTCTTTGTATTATCATAATTATTGATCGGTGTGATTCCCGCAAGCTTGTCCCGCACTTGATCAGTTTTTAGTATTTGTTGATTTACATCAAAGTAAACCCTACAATCTTAACAATAATTTTGACACTTGTATCTATATACCGTTCAAATGATACAGCTGTCAGACAGACCGTAGCCTCACAAATAGGCTCCCGCGCAATTAGTTCGGAAGTCTAAAAAAAGATTAATAATATAAACTACATTTCTTATAAACAAAATTGATATAATACAAAAATAATCAGAAAAAATCCTTTTTTTTAAAGAAATATATTCGAAATATTTATAACTTAAGTACTTATAAAATAATAAAGTCAATCACAATAAAAATAATTTTGCGACAATCGATGTTCCACGTATGTTTTACGATATCAATCATTGTTCAATAAATGAGCAAGATAAAGGTCGATCCATTATCAAAAATACTTATATATATAATAATTTATTACATATTAATCAAAAAACTATATACTTAAACAACTTTAGCTATCTAAAATCTGTGATACACAACAAACATTCCGAAATCTCAGCTTAAATCCGAAACATCTCGTTATTTCCAAACCGAATAGTTCCCATTACTATTATTGCATTCAGTTAATTCCGTATCGAGTATCGTTTGGAATGAAATGCAATACGAAGGAAATGAGCCGTGACCGGCAGCCGGCCCGGTGCACGGTTAGTTGGCTACCAGCAGGTTGCAGGTTGATTAAAAAATATCCGGCGCCGGCCGACGCCCGGCCCGGCGCGGCCCGGACCGTCCTACCCACACTTTGCATAAAAACTCGCAAATAAAATATGGCCCGCATCCATTGAATATTCAGCATTGAAGCTATGCCGGATTAAAATAATATTTTACGAGAGGACCGACAGGAAATTAAAATCTTTCTATTGTTTTCGTCACTTAAATATAGAACAAAGAAGGAGATAAAACGTAATCGATTGTCGCAGAGGGCGCTGCCAGCTAATGGGGTTTGTTTATTTATGTAAAACGAAAGATTTGGAAATGAAGACGGTTTAATGTTTTCTGTAAATCGTTAAATGGTTTCTGGACGCAACGTTTTTTTTAAGTTGCTTCATTTTTCTCCATTTTTAGCTTTTAGCGTAGATGGGAGTTGATGACATTATGAGCCGACTAAAACCAGTAAAGTTGAAACAGCCTATTGGCTTTGTACGTGTTACGAAGCCAGCAAAAAGGTGGTGTTACTGTCTTTCACCTCATTTTGTAACTTTTATTCATTGATAGCGTATTTGTTTCGTTATAGTTATATACGATATTGTTTGAAAGTATGAGAATAAAGTATTGATGAATTGCGTGAATAATGGTGTGAAATAAAGAAGTGGTCAAGACCGTGTCGAAACACGTATCTAGTAGGGTACCGTCGCCTATGTTTTACTTTTAATAAGAAATAAAACCACTTACCGACCATGTTCATACCTTTGTAATCTGACGAATTAACTGTTTAACATATTGAGCATGGATGTTTGTTCTGTGTCTGGGTGTTTCTATGTATCATATGTATATGTTTACAAAAAAAAAGTATATATGTATTCTATCAGCCATCTAGTTCCATAGTACAAGCTTTGCTTAGTTTGGGCTAGATGGTGTTGTGTGAAATGTCCACAAATATTTATTTATTTATTTATTTATTTATTTATCGTTATATAATGGAATGTTTGTATAAATATAAATACAATTTGAAAATACAATTTTTGCGCCTTTGACCGGCCATAGGTGCTTTTCTCGCACATAGTAGATCTGTGTAAGTATATAAAAACCTTGATTTTATTATAAAATACTTATTTAACGTAATCATCACGACAGGTGAAATTTAAAAAAAACCCTTGTTGACAAGTATCAACTGCCATGTCTATTTTTTAGGGTTCGGTAGCCAAAAGGTAAAACGGGACCCTATTACTGAGACTTCGCTGTCTGTCACCAGGCTGTATCTCATGAACCGTGATAGTTAGATAATTAAAATTTTCACAGATGATGTATTTCCCATACAACAGACATGATTTTTTGCCGTTTTTATAGATAATGGTACGGAACCCTTCGTGCGCGAGTCCGACTCGCACTTGGCCGATTTTATTATATATCTGATATTTTACTGTTATAGTTGCCCTATGCGACGCCAAACACTCAACATCAGCCAAACTTTTTGCTGTTCTTTTAATAAAAACGTTATCATATACATATTATCATTGATTGCATAAAAGTACACATAGAAATAAAAATGATAGGTACATAATTAAGGCGTAGTAAACATGAATTATAATTAATAATTAGATTGTTTACATGATATAAACTAAGTTTACTCACGTATTCTATTAATATACCTTTTCACTATTTGCCCTGACGCACAGAATATTTTGAAAGACGTGACAGTTCAAGCTGAAAATCGAAATCTTCGTATGATTTTTCCATCCACTAATCCTAGATTTGCTGCCGATATTATTCCAATAAAATCCTTTGAATAAATTCATTTTCACCTCACGTAAATATTCAAAACGGGTGTGAAAATTTGACACAAACAAAACGATTTAGGAATACCTACATTGCAATGGCAATATTTTTTACCTAAATGGGCGTAAAAAAAAATTTTGACGTCAATTCAGGAAAAAAAACATAAATTTGTAAGTTGCGTTTGAAGTAGGTTTTTTAATAGAAAAAATATTATAAAATTAAACGTTATATAATTATGACGTTCATGGATAAAACTGTTCACACCACTCAGGACCTCAGAAGTACAAATGTACATATGACTTTATTCTGAGCTACGGAATGACTAAACTAGACTAAGAGTAGTTTTGGCGGGAACGTCTTAGTAACGTGTTGTTGCTTTGATTTATTTTCCTAAACTTGTGTTATTTTGAACATTAATGCTATAAAAATGGTGGTATTTTATTCATTAAGTGTTCGATAAATTGCGTGAGTGTGGGCAAGTGAAATAAAGCAGTATAACGTGTGATTTTACGTTGTCGGCAAAACTCCATAGAAGCTCCATAGAAGCTCTAATTTTATTTATATAATATTATTTGTATACTATACAGCTTTATTGTAAATTGACAGTGCATAAATATTTTCTATTTTATACTTGTTATAATAATAGATAAGTTTTATGAGAATAATAAAACAAAACAAAAACATGGAAGCAGGACTCGACTTATAAATTGACTGTATACGTGACTTAGATTGTGACTAAAACATTTACAACTTGTTTTATTCAAGAAACTTGAAAAGATCCTAATACTTGACACTGGCAAATGCTTTAATGCGGGTACAATACAAAAAAGAAGAAGAAACTAGACTACTAGACTATGATAAAATCGCATTGTTCGGCTGGACGCCGAGCGGTGAAATTGGGAGGACACCTTTACTGTAAAGTATTTCGACCCCTGGTAAAAGTGCGGGATGATCCCGCACTTTATACGTTTCAAAAATTAAATAACAGATTATGGTTATTTCACTCATATATTTTTTTAAACTTATTTTCACTTGGCAACAACACAAAAAGTCTATTTTAATTGCGTCATATAAGACGAATGGCCACTGACCCTTTCCAATAACTCGTCATCTCCATCATCAATTCGAATGAAATCGAGCGACAAATCGTCCCCAAAATCAATCCCTCGCTGTATTGAAACCTATCCCGCATCTTCAGCTCACTCGGAGTTTGTATTAGCCACCTTATAGGTCATACAGATCTGGAATAGGGCTACTCAAGCCATGAAGCTTAAGGCGAAATATTTTAGATCTTTTTCTTTTAACAACTAAGATTGATCCAATTTCAAAATAATATGAGGAAGTATATATTTCAATTATTTTAAAAAAATTCAATATTAGCCTTGCACTTGACCGCTAACTCACTAAATGACAGTTATACTCGTCTTTTTGTGTAGTTTTCAAGCATTTAACTATCTACTTATATAAGTAATATAACTTGTGAAAGAGTATAGTATGATGGTATATATAACTTTAAGTGGTTATAGTGATAACTACTATTAGATTAGGAAATCGAAATTATTATAAATCATCAATCAATTTTGTGTTGTATCCATAGCAAAAGATCATCATAACAACGAATACAAAACCTTCTTATTGGTTTAGTACAAGGTACCCTACTAATCCCGTGTGAAATTATGTTTACCTGAAATTTACATCGGACAGTTATTTGGTAACCCTATCCCAGGATCATTTCAGGGTATAGAAGTATAGATCATTCAGCTCGGACCTCGGACCGTACTTGTTTGGAGACCGGTGTAAGTGCAGGCCAATATTCAACCGAGATCCGATTGGGCACGATCCGTGGGGCCATAGAATCCCCGATTAAAATTCATCTTAATATTTTATAAATATGAATTCAAAAGCACTTACAAAAGTGAATAAGCTTCTCATGGGCTAGTATGCTCCATTTTCGACTACATCATCGTTTTCCATTAGGCGAATTATGAAATAAGACACATTGCATTCAGTCTGTAGGCAGATTACAGACTGAATACAATGTGTCTACAGAAATAAAGTTAAGAACTCTATGTACTTGTATTCTTGCAAAGAAACGATTAGATTTGATTTGAAACAAAAAAAAAAAAGCAATCATTTGTCCCTTCGAATTTTACTTTATTTTTAGTAACTAATGAAAACAATTTCGTCACACTGTATCAAAACGGGTGGTAAACCAACATCAAATGTTTTTCCTTCCTCTTATCTTATACGCCCCATTATTATTACTTTCAGTTCAATCCTTTCCATCCTAAGGTTACCTGGAAGAGATCGCTATTAGTTGTTACACTAGTTTTTAAATTCTTCTTGATTGTAAATTTTACGGTACGTACAATAATGCCATAGACATAATTTGTGGAAGCCAGTAATACATACATACATAACTAAGATACAAAAAAATATCATACGTATCTCGCCACAAATCGGCGGGCACATACAATATTCACAAATATTTTATCTGTCTATCAATATTAATTTGGTTACAAATGATATTTATTGTTTCGCACGCTATTTCCATGGCCACTCGGTCACCCGCGCATCTCTAATATTCGCAAACAGGTCACGAGAGGCGCCCCGATACACACATTAGCCCCCTGCCCCCACCCTGAACCCCTCCCCCTCTGTCCATAATTAGGCACTCTGTGTTCTGTCCGCCGAATCTGAGGAGCCATTCCAGCCCAAACGCGATGTCACTGGTAACTTCGGAACAAGTTTTCCGAACAAGTGTGGTAAAAGCTTTACGGAAAATCGGCCGAGCACACATGTGACCATAGATTAGTTAGCGACAGATAAGTTAGAGATAAGTAATAATACCTATGGGAATACGTGTCGGAGAACTTGATCTATCTCTTCTTATTACATCTATGAAAGAAAGTACCTATCTCGATATGCTTCAGATGTTTTAGGAATAATAGTGAAGAGATTTTCTTTTTTTTTGCTAGATCAAAGCTTTCAATAGCTTTCAAGATATTGTGATTTGTACATAAAGCTTGAAAAGGATGAGTGGATAGGTCGTAGAAAAAAAAACGTTCTACTGTCTATGAGATAAAAATATATCTAAGATATCATTTGGAATTTCAGTGATAGAATTTTAACATTTAGGTCTTTCTGTTTTGACCTTGTTGGGAATAATCTGTCTAAAATGAGAAGTTCGTTATGGTATTATGTATCTACCTAAGATGTACTAAACGGGTACAATAAATATTACGCATCAGCGTTTACGAATTTAAGCAGTGCAACGCCATCTAGTGATAACTAAATGTGAAAACCATGGCAAAGCACTGCGGTCGTCACTCCGAGATTATCTAAATACTAATTATGCCAGGAAATCACACTTGTAATATCTTCCGTCAATATCTTCTTGACAGGCCTCATGGCTCAGTGGTAGTACGACTGCTTCCTGAGCTATAGGTCGTGGGTTCGATCCCCACCCAGGGCAAACATTTGTGTGATGAGCATGGATGTTTGTTCTGTGTCTGGGTGTTTCTATGTATCATAAGTATGTATTTACGAAAAAAGTATATATGTATTCTATCAACCATCTAGTTTCCATAGTACAAGCTTTGCTTAGTTTGGGCCAGATGGCGTTGTGTGAAATGTCCTCCAATTATTATTTTTTTTAATACGAAATAGTACGTTTGCAGATTACTGCTTGACGGTTTAATAACTGCCTAAAAGTGTGGGTACTTCCCCATGCGAACTTTTTTATTCAACTTGTGCGTAACCACCACATCTTCAGATTTTTATCAGAACAAAAAACACCATACAAAAGGTAGGAGTTTTGCAAACGAGCTCAACTAGTAACGTTTGAGTTGTTTCAATTTGACCAAGTCTACATTGCACCAGGGCCTTGATTCCGTGTGATCATCGACAGCGTTACGTGAAATTGACGTGGGTGTGTGACAATGAAAGCTATACTTTTGCGTTTTAAGCTTAAAGTGTAATTTTCATTGTCAATGTACCTATGTCTAGTTCATGTAATGCAACCGATGGTCATACGTAATAAGGGCCCTGCAAGTAGGGCTGCCAACCGTCCGGGATTCCCCGGATTTGTCCTAGTTTTACGGGCGTCCGGGGGCCGTCCGGCAGGGGTTTTAAAAAAGTGTCCGACACTTTTGGACACTTTTGTTGTCAGGGGAAACCCAATTTTTTTAAAGATAAGCGATTAATTGAAATAAATGTTAGTTAAAAATTCATTCATAATAACCCGCATTGTTTAACGATGTTTTTATTTTGTAGCAAAAATATTTTATCTGAGGTGTCCGGGGAAAAAAACCATATTTCGCCCGGGATTTTTGCCCTGTTTATCTGGCGTCGGCAATTTAGGTGATGGCAGCCCTACCTGCAAGCCTAATGAATGCACGCCTCGACAAAAAGGGTAGAGAAAATTTTGTCGCGGCGCCTAGATGGCCTCTGGCTTAAGATTGAATAGATAAAGTGATAAAGTAGAAGACTATACATTTAGACGTTGACATTTCTATGCATGTCCTTAGCAGGAACGTGGCACGGCACGGTGATAGGCGCTTCCTCCCAACATAAACAAACAGACCGACCGACCGTGTATGTTTATACGATCCCCACTGTTTCTGTTTGAAGTTTTTGCTCTACTCTAACCTAAATGGCGGACAAAAAACGGGTACGTTGAACTGAATTGAAACTGGAGTGAAATGGGTATGTGAATGTACTTGATAAAAAGCACGTAGTACATAAATAGAGTACGATAATAGTTGAGTAGTGTAAACTGGAGTATATTATTTACGATGTTATTTTAAGGATTAGTTCAAAGCGCGCAGCTATCTCTCTCGCACATCACAACATTTATAAACATACGGATTACGGATATTAACCTAGGACAGACGGTCCGATTAGGCAGGTCCAACTTTACGAGGGAGGTCAATCGTCGTATCCAACTCGGCTGGGCAGCGTTCGGGAAACTTAAAAGCGTCTTCTCGTCCAATATTCCCCAGTCCCTCAAGTCGAAAGTTTACAACCAGTGTGTGTTACCAGTGATGACATACGGCACTGAAACGTGGTCCCTAACTATGGGCCTTATAAGGAAACTCAAGGTCACGCAACGAGCTATGGAGAGGGCTATGCTCGGAGTCTCTCTACGAGATCGAATCAGAAATGAAGAGATACGTAGACGTACAAAAGTCACCGATATAGCACAGCGGATTAGCAAGTTGAAGTGGCAGTGGGCAGGACACATAGCACGTAGAACTGATGGCCGATGGGACCGAAAGGTTCTCGAGTGGAGACCACGTACCGGCAAGCGCAGCGTAGGAAGACCAGCCACGAGATGGACAGATGATCTCATACAAGTGGCGGGAAGACGCTGGATGTAAGCCGCTTCCAATCGGTCTTTTTGGAAATCCATGGAGGAGGCCTATGTCCAGCAGTGGACTTCTTATGGCTGAGATGATGATGATGATGATGACGGATATTAAAACATTGAGACATGATTTTGTTTATTTAGATACGGGTGTACAGTACATATGTTTGTAAATATGTTTCTTACCCCCATACAGTAATAATACCACTTGCAAGCTTCAACCGGCTCTTTACTGTATTCGACAATTTAAACATTGTGGGGGAATGCATAGTAGGTACGTACAGCTGAATTAGGTTATTCAGCAAAAAATATTTACGCTTTAATTAATTTACAATCAATTTAATTTTATAGCATTTTATTCAAATTTGTAATTTATTTTATTTATCTTTGATAGTATACCTTTAATTTCATTTCATCTTATTATATTTTACAAAAAAATACAAATAATCAAACACCACAGAATCTACTAATAGACTGCAGACTAACATTTGAAAATAACGCGATCTGGACTACTATTAAGTAAACTGTGGCACAGTAAACGTCTTCAGTCCATTCATTGTTAGTTTTCAGGCTTATTCATGTTACGGTGTTATTTGTTCCGAAAATGTATCCTACGTACTTCTCCAATGTATAGAGAATCTACTTATCAAATTTGATAAAGATCTGTTCAACCTTTTAGTAGCGAAAAAGTAACGCAGAGACGGACAGCGTTATTTTCGCTTTTATTAAAAGTATTAGTAACAACGATTTATATGTATACATATAAACATATACTGATTTTTGACTTATAAATCGATGAACGCCGGCTGCACGCACGAAAAAGCATGACTTATTACACGTTCCGCCTGAGCCGAGCGTGCAAGCGAGAGCGCCGAACAAGCGATGGAGAGGCACGATCGGCCTAAGCGTTCGGCTTGTGATTTATCATGACGTTATCACGTAACATTATCGTCCGTAAACGGACTTTACAGACAACCATTTTTTTTATGTAATTTTATATCCTTAAAAAGTGTGAAAAAGCATACCTAAGTTTTCTCGCTACAGGTCCTTAACAATAAATATAAGTTGATGTAGACTGTTTATGCTCATTAGCCATTTGCATGAGATTGTACAATTTTCTAGAAAGTTTCCTGTTGAAATATGAATGTAGTTAGCAACTTTTTAATAGTAATTTCACCATTCAAAACTACTGTTTCAGTCACGAAATACTGCTTGCCATGTCTTAGACTATTGTATTACTTTAGAAAAAAATATTTTTTAACCCCAAAGCCAAAAAGAGGGGAGTTATAAGTTTGACGTGTGTATCTACATAATATCTATATTATCTGTGTGTCTGTCTGTAATATTGGAGCTTTTAAAAAGAGACCGATTTTTATCTAGATTTTTTGTTTAAAAGAAAATTTTACCGAGATGTTTCATCAAAATTGGTTTAGCCGTTTTTTTTGTCAGAGATTTTTGAGTTTTCTAAACTTGTACTTGTCAAATGTTTTTTTTTTGCGAAACTGCTAAAAGAGGGCAATATTTTTCGAGCATGGATCCGCTTGCATCGCTCTAATATGTATTTTTATGGTAATTATAGACCGACTCAGCGAATCGAACGAAGTTCTCTGCATCAACTAGCAAGATATTTGTTCTTCTGTCCGGATGTTGTTGGTATTTGTTTAGGTACAGGGAGACCTATGACCAGTAGTGGACTTATTGTGGCTAAAATGATGATGAAGCATGGTAAAATGATGATGAAGCATGCTTAAATGATGATGAAGCAATGAATTCTTTGCCGCGCACTACATCCCAAATTTTTTGACGGATTTCAACGTTTTTTTTATAGTTGCTACACGGGTTTGTTATTTTTTATCTCATTAAAATAAAAAAGTTGAATCACGAGGTGACTAGTATACCGCAGTGTTGCTACAGCAACTTCACAGCAACTTTATAAAAATTCCACGCAGCGCCGGTCCATCCTGCACATAGCGTTAGTTGCAGAGGCTTCTCGCTATTAGCATCCAATAGCAGACTTGCTGAGTAGCAAATCTACAGATAAACTGTTCTTAACAACAGTAACAAACATAACCCAACATGCGCAGTAATGCAAAGCTTTTAGAAATGTATCTACATTATATTTACCTACGACAGATCTGTTGTTTCAATGATTTAGAACATTACAATTCATATAAAAATCCAATTATATATGTTTAGTTTCATATTTTATTTGTGTATCTACAAGCAGTAGACCTCACGAGCACATTATTAGGCACAAAGCCTAATTCAATTATTATTAGAAAAGCGTAAAAACATTATACGCCTACCAACCCATATACATACCAAATTCACTCACTCGTACTTGTCGTCTCTAATAAATTTAGAAGTAAGGCATAGATCTGTATCGAGGACGACGCAAACATACCTCATAGCAAGTACATGAAGTGTAATTAATTACCAGCAGTTTCGTATTCGTTGGAGCTGTTCTTCTGTTAATGGCTTACTCCGAACCGGAATGTCAAGCTTTTCAATATTCCTTGGCGCAGTGTTTTCCCGTCATGATAAATATTACATGCCAATGGGTTCCAGCGCGAACGTCGAGCGCGGAACGATTTTTCAATATTTTATAGTCTATGTGAGATTTAAATAATTATAGTTTAAAAAAACTGAAAAAAACGACTTCAAAATATGCAATTCGTTTACTTGGACGACATTTTTTCAGTATTTTTTTATACCAATGTACTGAACCGATTTTGTAAAAAAATATATAAGGGCCACCTCTGACGTAGTACAAAACAAAAAAATAATCAATTAAAAACAATTCATAATTTGCGGAATATTTAGCGGATAATTTCTGAATAGCCTGCCTGCTTAGCCTTAGTTGTGAGTTCAATCCCTACACAGGGCAAACATTTGTGTTATGAGCGTATGTTTGTTCTGTGTCTGGGTGTTTCTATGTGTCATAAGTATGTATTTACAAAAAATAAGTATACATTTATTCTATCAGCCATCTAAGTCCATAGTACAAGGTTAGATTAGCTTAGGCTAGATTGTGTTGTGTGAAACGTTGTTGTTGTTCTATGTTGTTGTAGATGTACAACAAAACAAACCCTACAATCTTTTTAATTTTGAGACTTGTATCTATTACTGTTAAAAATACAACCATTTTGGACAGACAGACAGGCAGTCAGACAGACAGACACCTTAGGCTCACACACCCTTAGGAAGCCTATTCACTTCAACAATTTAGTTGTTCCCCACTTTATTTCAATTTTCTATTTTTCTGCATTTCATATAGAATACAAATCCCCTGTATCGATTTATAGTATGTACAATCTATTTCCGCGTCTATCAGCGCAAATCCACGGATGACGAGCTGACATAAAGATGAGTGACAACATACATTCTCTTTTCTATCCATTTCGTTACACACGTATTTCCAATATTTATACATACATAAAATTTCCCTTAGGCTCCCTTCATATTAGGTCGCAAGATGCGCGACATCCGCGCGAGTCGTAATTGTCATAGCGGAAGGCTGACTTGAGACTTAATGAGAAGGGATCCTTATATTATAAGACTTTCTTCACATTAGGTCGCAACACAGACATAGTAGATGGAGCATGCGACTTCATTTATATGAAAACATACGTGCCACATTTTTAGTACCGACTGTGACGTCACGTAAACGATTTTTGTGATGGTATGTTCCGTCCGCGCAAAATCTATTTAACCCAATACATACGTGCGCTTGTACGCTAGTAACTAGTTGACAATTTATCGATGCGGATGTATATATCACCAGAAATTAAATAAATCTTGGTCGTCAACTGCGATTTTTTATCGTATTGACACGCTAGGTACATACACTTGGGATATACAAATAGAAGTCTATAGGTCGCAAGCAGTGCGGTTGCCGCGCTGCCGTCCGCTATGACAATTACGAGTCGCGCGGATGTCGCGCATCTTGCGACCTAATGTGAAGGGACTGTTAGCATTCTCCTGTCAGAAAATTACGCAATGGGGAAAATTTACGCAAAACGTGAACGAAATATTAAAAGTTTGTTCTGTTTTTATACAAGGTTAATTTTAATTAGTTTGACGACTCATAAGGGCTTCTTCTGTTGAGAACAACAAACAACTTTTGTGCTACGACTCGCATAAAACATCAACTTTACCAATTTACCATAGAAAAGGTTATACTTAGTATAAGTAAGTGATTTTTACTTAGCAAACTTATGAAGCCGCTATTCCGCTATCGTTTTTTTTCCGTCTGTGTAAAATAGTTTTCATTAAATAAAGATAGCAGCTTAAATAAGGAAAATGGAAACAAACCGCTTAGCAAGAGCCGATGGCTATTGATAGGATATCTACTAAAGTTACGGTTCTGTGTCCAACGCTAATGCCCGCTAAAACTAAAATACACAGAGTACGTGTAAAGCCCTAGCGTAGTATCGGAAAACCTATAGTATACTATAGGTATAGATCTAGCTCACTGTGGTTCATTAAGGCTGAGCGAGGCTGTAAAGGTGCACTGCTCCCTCATATAGTATTCATTGAGGTAGCGTACAAAGATACGGTGTTTTATTCTCTAGAATTTATCGGGGCTGCCCCTTTATATCCTGGGAGGGAAAATATTGTAAAATGCAAGGCAACAGTAATGAACTGCTATGGAAGTTCTTCTAAAAAGTTTTGGTGTTTTAATTTCATACTTTAAACTTTTGCCTTTTTCTTTTGGGTAGTGTCGCACGATTTATGCATTTGCCAGTTTATGTATACGAGTTTTATTTTTAATTTGGAAGGTTTTCATTGTAAAATATTAGTATGGTATTCTAAAACAATAAGAGTTATTCCATAAAAATATTTGATTCACGATATGGAGTATTTGACTTTTTACGGATTTCTTACCGAATTCATAGGATATAAAACATTCATAATAATGTACATATGTTGTTTTTATGGTGTCAGTAAAGGGTTTTTGTATTGTGTTGTATTGTACAGAAATAGGATTTAAGACGCATAATTAAAATTAACGTTGTATAGTATCATTTCTATAATCATTCTGGAGCGTCAGGTTTACTGGGCTTTTAATTAATTTCACTAATTGCTTATTAATCAAAGCGCTTTCACATTAAGCAACTTAGCAGCAGATTCTAGTATGTGTACGTCAGAATGATTATTTTTAACCAAGCTAAAAGTTATTGAAACATGTTATATAGTACCCTATCGAGGTCATGGTACTGTTTCGTTTCAAAATATCGTAACTAGCACTTGAAATACTTATTGTGCCACTGAATACATATTTTAATCTTAATTTTTGCTTTTCATACATGCTTTACCCACCTGCCTCTCGATTCTCTAAACTAAGCATAGACTTCTATAGATACCCCAAGTGTATGCCTACCTAGCATGTCAACAGGAAGATAAAAAAGACGTGTGGCACTCGGAGACTGCCGCGGTAAAGCTATTGCATAATAGCTTTACGCGCGGTGTGTTAGGTTATTTTCGTTACGGAATTTCTGGATTCGGTCTCCACGCTCAAGGCCCGCGATAGAAGCTATGCAATAGCTTAAAAAGTAACAATTGACGCCCTAAGATTTATATAGTTTCAGGTGATATATAGTTTCGATTCGATGTTCTATCTACTAGTTACTAGCGTGCAAGCACTCGAATGCATCCGCGTTGAATCGATTTCGCGCGGATGGAACATTCCATCACTAAATTGTTCGTGTGACGTCACAGTCGATAACAAATGAGGCACGCGAGGATTTTATACAAATGAAGTCGCTTGCGTCGTCTACTATGTCTGTGAAACTAAGTGACCGCACAAGTGAAGTGAGACCCTAAGTGAACTTTTATTTTTACAGCAGATAAATCTAAATATCCAATCGAAAGTAGAATTGACAGCTACCTACATGTTCACTCGATATTTTGTCATTTATATGCAGTTTTCAGCTTGAAAAATGGAAATCCACTTAGGGTCTTCACTTGCTCGGTTATTTAGCTTAGAGAATCGACAGGCTGAAGTACGGTTTGCACTGCTGTAAATTTTAAGAGGTTGCCGCGCGATGGTTCCGTACAGTTGCTAAAATACTGCTTTTTAGGGTTACGTACCCAAAGAGTAAAACGGGACGCTATTACTAAGACTCCGCTGTCTGTCTATCTGTCCGTTCAACCGTCCATCTGTCACCAGGCTGTATCTCATGAACCGAGATAGTTGGACAGTTGATATTTTCATAGATGATGTATTTATATTGCCGTTATAACAACAAATACTAAAAACAAAATAAAATTAATATTTAACGGGGCTCTCCACAACAACAAACACAACAACTTACTTATTTACTTACTTACGCTGGCTTACGCTTACTGGCTTACAACAAACATGTTTTTTTTGCTCGATACTGATAACGGCAACAGGTAGACGCTTGAAATATTCACATAATATTGAGTTGCATATATTTATTTTCTAACTGAATACAGATTACTTTTTATAGTAAAAACCTATATTATATTATATTATATTGAGTTATATTATTCACTTTTAAAATAAATAATTAAATTAAAGTAAAATTAATATTTAAGGGGGCATCCAATACAACAAACGTGATTTTTTGCCGTTTTTCTATATAATGGTACGGAACCCTTCGTGCGCGAGTCCGACTCGTACTTGGCCAGTTTTTTTAAATCTTTGATACGAGTATGCATATACATAACCACCAACTTGTATGATATTGACCGTCGCTGCAATCAACAATAGAAATGCTCTTGGCTAGACTAAAGCTAATCATTCACACGCATTTAAACACATAGTATAAGTTACATCCAAGTAGCGCTTCAATCGCAGTTGTATCAAGATATCTACTTATGCTGGAGCCGAAAAGTTCTCGAGTGCAGACCACGCACCGGCAAGCGCAGCGTAGGAAGACCAGCCACGAGATGGACAGATGACCTCATTCAAGTGGCGAGAAGATGCTGG
Organism: Lycia hirtaria; assembly: GCA_947563715.1. Lineage (NCBI taxonomy): Eukaryota > Metazoa > Arthropoda > Insecta > Lepidoptera > Geometridae > Lycia > Lycia hirtaria. The sequence continues at coordinate 4,313,706 of OX387383.1, forward strand.
ATGCAAGCAGCTTCCAATCGGTCTCTTTGGAAGTCCATAAGGAGGCCTATGTCCAACAGTGGACTTCTTACGGCTGAAATGATGATGATGGTCTACTTATGCAGTGCTGCAGCATCGTGGTTTAATGTGAAAGTCTCTTACAGTCATTAAGCCTCATCACGGGTTTACTTTAAAAAAAAAACTACGGAAAATATTACTTCCAACTCAAATAGTCGATAAATGCTTCGCTCACGGCGGCGCACTGTTACCATTTCGACCGTAACCAACCATTTTTTCAACAGCACGCCGCGCAAAGACGTTCGTTATACTTAAATGTGTAAAGTTGCCAACGTTCTCGGCTCAAATGTTAATGAACTTTTTAGATATTTCCAACAGAATTCAGAACGTTTCAACGGCTGAATCACGTTCACAAATTTAAACTTTTCACTCCAAATTATGTTTCAGTTTCAAAGTTTAAATATTTACGTGTGTAAAGTGAACGATTTCGAGGACGAGATAATTTTTATTGGTTCCATGCATTCGGTTTATGAAGCCATTTCGCGCGCAAAACGAAATAAACCATTTTATGTGTGTTTAAACGAGTTATATCGAGATGTACGTGTGTCGCCGCTAGATATAACATGTACATTGCTTAGAGAACTACAGAGATACTTACTAGCGCAGAACTTGTTTACTATGGTAACTAACATGGTTTGCACACATTTTAAGTAAAAACTACGGGTCACTCACGTTTGTTTTGAGTCGAAAAATCCGACTATAGTTTCAACCGCATTCGGCGGTCTTTTTCAAAGGAGCAGCGCAAACGTCTCTCTTAGTCGGTGATGCGCCTCGCACTGGAAGACAGTGCGAGGCGCATAACATAAAAAAAACTTGAATGTAGCTAAGGAATCTCACATTAAGTAGGTCTGCGTAAAGTGCTTCTCTGGGTGATTTTCTTCTCGGAGACATGAATGTAGTAATGACCACATTCTTAGTCAGTAAATTATGATGACAAATAGAAATGTGCTAGTCTCTGCAAATGGTTGTATGCGTTTACGCGGTAATCTTTATTGCCTATTTATTTGTGTTCGTCCAACAATACAAAGTATACTTTGTATTGTTTGTACCGAAACATTTATTTTAAGTATTATGAATAGGGATTGTCTAAAATTTTCTTTTTACCCGACTGCGTAAGAAGGATGGTTATGTTTTTCGAGTGTATATATGTATGTGTGTGGGTATGTATGTATGTATGTTTCTATATGATCGCCTACAGTCTAAGCGACTTGACCGATTTCGATGTGCGAGGTGTCCTTAGATTCGTCCGCACTTCCAGAGTGTCATAAGCTATATTTTTTTTTGTGATATTAATAATATATATCTCTTGCAAAAATAAAACAATACGATTCTTCGTAACCTCCAACGAACTTTTACATAATAAACTAATAGTTTTATTAGAATTATTCTAAGGAATGCACTTTTATAATCTTACATTTACATTTTGCGGGTAAGTTTTTTTATCGTTAAACATACTTGTTTGCCTATTTAAACAGATATCATATATTCACACAGAACAATAACAATATCCTTTCACTCATATAGATACTCACATAATTCTGTCTCTTTTATTTATTGCTCTCTCTTTTACTCATTGCAACGATGCTGAGTAGAAGCAGCCCTAAAACAGGATGTTGTTATAAAGTTTTCACTGGACCCATTACCCCGTGCACATTGTTAGTGCCACGGCTTTATTTCATAGCTTTATTTGTACAAAAGTATAACTGCTAACGCTATACTGGACTTTAATAATGCTCATGTTGAATGTGAAAACATAAAAGGAAAATAAATTTTGAGCTAATTAGAACTCTGAGTGAATCTAAGTATTTTTGTTCAACCCTGAGTGAAATGTATTGTTTATTTTTATACTGAAATTGAGCTGAAGAATTTGTAAAAATGTTACGTGAAATATGGTTATATATTTAGCACATTTATTATAATTGTAAGTATGTAATACGTATTTTCAGTCATGAATCGAAAAGAATTATAATGTAATGCCGACTCTAAAGTTTCAGGTCTATGTTTTTATACGAAATGGTTGGATTTTGTTGTTTTGTTGTTCAAAATTCTGTACCGAAACTTCAAGATATGATCAGAAATATTCATATTCATATTCATATATTTCGTAAAGCCGATTTACATGTCAAATGGTATATATGGTATAATTAAAATAAAATAAGTTATATTAATATAGTCACTAAACTCGAACATGTGTATAAAGGTTAAGTAGTCTAAAGACACTTAAAGTCTGTATTTATTTTTAGGTAAACATAAGGCAAAAGCAGCATATTACAAAAAATATTTTTTAATTTATTAAATATAATAATAATAAAAACGGGACACTAACCAATAGAGAGTTCATAATAACTCAGAAAATAAGAACACAAGTCCACCATTTTTATTTATCCGTTATTATAAGACGTTAAGGGAAATAATGTGCTATCGTTAATTAAAGACGTTGAAATTATAATACACATAAATTGATATTCAAATATGAATCCTTTAATTATGGCTTAGAAAATGTATGCAAATTTAACACTTTTGCGAGTTGAACTCCTGATTTTACGGGAATAATTTTCCAACTCGAGAAAGATATGTAAGGGTTGAATCTGGAAGCATAATTTAAATCAGTTAATCGGATTTTGATAGTATCACAGGACATTTTGTACTATTAAGAAAGAGAAGACCTGTATAAGGAATTGCTGCACAAAGTAAAGCATGAGTGCTGCACAAATGCTGCGTAAAGTAGAAAAGACTAGAGAGTGAGGGAATACAGAGGAACAACAGCGCAAGGCAGAAATTACTAGAAAGTGATGAAGTCCAGAAGAACTGTTGAAGTCGGTTTTTTAAGTATACGTTTTATTACTTTTGTGATGTCAACAAAAGTGCTATTGATTGATTGAACATCAAGATATGTAAGGTCAAGATACTAAAAAGCCTTACGGATGTGTTTTGTCCTCGAAAGTGCTGAGAACTGAGATTTGCCATTTCAAACGATGTATCCGATATAACTTTAGGGGTAGGTAGGTACGTATATATTTTTTTTTTTTTTTTATACACTATAGATCTACGATTGACCACCAACTCGCCTGATGTTAAGCGACGGTGTGGCCGAGGATGGAGCTCGTTGATCTAGAAGATATCTATTCACTCTAGTCTTGAAAATTCCAAGATTGTAGGTCTCAGGGAACAGAGATGGCGGCAAAGAATTCCATTCTTGTGAACTACGCAACAAGAATGTGGATCGATATCCCTGAGTACGCTGAGTATTTTCGGCATTTCAACGAGAATGGGTGGTAATTCGCCGACTTTCTACCTACTAGTCCTGTAGTGGAATGGGGATGGTGGAATTAGACAGTTAGTTTATTTATAAAGTACTTAATTAAAGGGTTAGGTGCGCGGCGCAAGTGAGATGACTCGGGCATCGCAATCATGGATCGCAGGACTTGCGGGTAATTTTGGATACATTTTAACTGCACATATCAGTTTTGCATGCAATCTAATGGACAATGAATAAGGAGTGTCATAATAATGGAATAATCATCCGCCTAGTGTTAAGCTTCATGCTAGCTAATGGCACAAAGTACAAAAGTTTAAGACATTGTGTGGTAATGCACTGCACAAGTCACTTTAACTATGACACATCAACGCGGGTCTTGGCGTGACGTCCTTTCGACATATCGTTACCAGATGGGGCAGGTAGGATTGTTATAACAGAATAAATGGACAAGTGCGTGTCGTGACACGCGCAAAGTAGGGTTCTGTATTTTCACATCATAATTCATCTGGATTCTAGACTTATATATTTGAAACGATTACCGCGTGTACACGCATGTTGTATTTCTGACAATATTACTTTGTGTTTCTCATCTGCCGGGTGTCCTGTGACGGCCAACTTTTTCTTTTAATTCAAGGATTAGATAGCGTCACTGAAATATAAGGCAGAAGATAGGTTTTTATAAGGAATATTCATTCGTATATACTTACATACCTCAGACTACCTCTAAATAAATAAGTAAATAAAAACTTGTAGACATTTTCACACTAATCCATCTAGCCCCAAATTAATATTGTACTATGGAAACTAAAGATATAATGCTTATATATTTTTTATTGTGTAAAAATTCTTTATGTATTTACACAGAAACACCCAGTCATAATTCTAATAAAAAAAAAAAACTAAGAAAACCGACAGTCAAAATACGTAATTCGTTTACTTGAATGATATTTTTTCAGTTATTTTGTTATAAAAACCGAAGTACTGAACTAATTTTAATAAAATTTATACGTGACCACCTCTGTTGAACAAAATCAACCGAACAAAAAAGAATCATCAAAAAACAATTCATAATTGGCGTAGTAATCGCTGAACAAACCAAAAGAACATACAGTTGAATTTAGAACCTACTTCTTTTTGGAAGTCGGTTAATACAGACATCTATGCTAATCATACAAACATTTGTGTTACAAACAAGTGTTATCTATCTATCTATCTATCTATCTATCTATTTGTATTGGGTGGGAATCGAAACGGTATTCTGAATTTTACCCATGAACTTTGTGAATAGTTTCCCGTTCAAAATATTTACTCTTAATATTAAGATTAAAAACAAACACCCACCTACTCCAGACTTACACCACTATTCCGGAATAAACCTAAATAATACGTTTACACGTATCTCCAAACATTGTACGGCGCGAGTAAGCGTTAAAACAACAATCGTCGTTCGTTTATTCTCCAAATAGCTTGCTTGTGACTCATCCCCGCGTTTATTTTTAAAGCAATTACACGCGAGTGTGAACCGCTTCTTAACTGCCGGTTAGATTAACATGCACCGAGATTAACTGCTTCTACGTACTCTGTATTAACTGCAGCCAATTTTATTTTTTCGTATCTCCAAAATCAGCCGTTTAGCCAGTAGAGGGGACACTTGACTAACAAACATATTACTTCAAAGCTTAAAATTCTGCAAACGGATACTTAAGATGCTACCCGGTAATTAAACAAAAATTTTATGTTAATTTTATTCTTAGAATATTTATTTATTTATTTATTTCATTGTTACACCAACAAAGCCACCACCAAGACAAATCAAGTAAAAATAAGGTACAAAAGTGAGATACATATTGAGTGGTACTTCAATTACAGGTATAAACTACATGCAAGAATTTATACAGCACATTTACATAAAATGATTTAATTGAATTTACATGAATTTACACAAAAAAATACAAATAATTTTGACAAATTGAAAGTACATTTTATATATATTTAAATTACAATGTTATATATTCTATCATGACAATGTGAGGATATCACACTTTAGAAATAATCATTCTATAACGTGATTTAAAAACATGTATACGGCCCGAAAAAACATCTATATCAAGCTGGTTTTTCAAACCGCATTCATCAACTGTATCAATTTTGACATTATGAATTGCATTGTAGTTAATTATAATTCTGTTTAGAGGAGAGTAATGGCCCAAATTAGAACGAGCAGTATTAATGACAAAAGGTTTATGTTTTTTACACTGTCTTGACTGGCTCCTGGGTACACAAAAGTTTAATTTAGAAAGTAGATATGGAGAGTCTATTAAATTGTTAACTAACTTAAAGAGAAACATACCGTCCAGAAGTTTTCTGCGAGAATTAAGTGAATATAGATTGAAATGTTGAAGTCTATCTTCATAAGACGGTAGTTCTTTGACTTTGTTACAACTGTATATTAAGTTATTGTATGTTAAGTTGTTATTTGCTTGAATAATTCAATTTTGTATGTGTTTGTTGACTATTGTACCTCCATTAATCCGGAGACAGAAACATTAAACAAGTAACTTTCCTCGATAGAAAAAAAAAACAAAATTTACCTCTAAAAATAACATTTTATGAATTTTATGTCGTAGTCATGTACTTTCTTTCACATTAAAATAATGAAGAATGTAGATAATATCTTATTAAACATTAATTAGAAAACAGTTTTTAAAGAAACATAAAATTGAATTTTTAATTATTTTTTTATTTAGTATGGCGCTTACGTAATTTTTTTCGAGCAGGTTGCATATTTCCTCTCTCTATCTATTTACGTTGCTATCGCATAGTTCTATCACTCTCAACCATTTACCCAGTTCGCCCGTGAACATCGTGCGAGGTATCGTCTTAAGGTGAAATATTATTTTTGCACATCCCCACAATTTGGTAATCAAAGAATTGATTACTTACTTAACAATACCCCACACGATGGGGTAAATAGGGAAAAAATCATCTTCACTTTACTTAGGGGAGGTACCTAAAAACATTTTCTTTTTCAAGATATTATTCTACAACTTCTTCGGCATGATTAATATGTATGTCTAACAAAATTACAACTTTCTAGTAGGTACTAATAATATTTGAGCAAAGCCAAAGACAGACAGATAGACGGACATGGTGAAACTATAAGTGTTCCTTGTTTACTACGGAACCCTAAAAAAATGGCTAAGTACTGCGCAATAAGGTACTTCAGAAACAGGCAAATCTATCATTCATATATTTGATACATTAAACAAGGTAACATTAATCCTATTACGTTAATTTTGATTAACGTAATAGGATTAATGTTACCTTACTATCGACCACTAAATAACACTAATCGCGAATTAATCTAAAACAAAGCTTAATAGCCAGTTTCAATTAATAATAAACTGAACTACAAAAAGATTAAGGTAATCCTATTTGCAGGGGCGATTATCCGTCGAGTATCGTGCTGCTAAAAATAACAGCTGGAAATACTCGAAATAGGAACTCGTTAAGTGCATACCCAATGAGATTTTATATATAGAGAGGTTATACTCATAGAATATGACGTAAAAGCAGATCACAGTATTTGCAACTGGATTCTTTGATATTATGATAGAAAAATAACTAAAAATCATAAATCAACAATAATCCCCGATTTATAGACTAGCTGCGCTGCGCGGTTTCACTCGCGTAGGTATGAAAAACGGTGAAGATTATGATAATGATAAGTAGCTTATGTCCGTCTCCAGGTCCAAAGCTATCTCTATACAAATTTTTATAACGATCGCTTCAGCCGTTTGAGAGTGTAAAGGTTACAAAATTAGCTTTTATAATATCATTATGAAATTGTGTCAAACGTATTTAAAAACATCAGTACATTCATTTAAATAACAATATACTTAGTTGTCTTTTATGTTGTCACAAATCTTATTTTTACTAGACTAAAATCTCAGTTGTCAGGACTTTCGATGATAAAACCGCATCCTTAAGGTCTTTTAGTATCTTGACCCTATATATTTTGGTGATGCACTTTCTAAACACACAGTATGGCATTGTCACTGTTCACAAGTTACGTCACTCGACGCGCGTCATCGCGTTGCCCGACGTGTCGTGACTGAAGATGAGTCGGGCGATTACCTTAACTGAGGGTTGCCACACAGAGCCGGGAAAAACCTATCTACACTTAATATATCATTGCTTATACCCAAGTATAGAGTAGTAATTGAATAATAGTGATATTACTGTATTTAATTTTTTTCAATTTTGTTGTCAAAATTCTAATGCAATGGGTCAGATCAGCTGTTGGTATGGTGACGCGTAGCGGAAACTAAGAGGATTGTTAAACAGAGAAAGAGCTTTACACAAGAATGAGAAAGATATACCAATAAACCATACTTTCATTTCTATTAAATATATGCTCTCATGTATATTTTCTATACAATATAGATAAATAGGTCAACTCTTTACTGTACACGCTTTATAAAATAATATTAAAGGACTTAAAATAAACTAGAGACACAAAGGGCCTTATCGCTAAAAGCGATCTCTTCTAGGCAACAATATAGTTTTTAATATAAAAAATAAACTTAATACCTAAGTTAGAAATTTATAGACAGTTCAAAAATTACACACATCTGACGGATCATCCCGTACATCATCTGTACCTGGGAACCTTTACCAGGTGTCACGTGGGATGGTCGAAACATTTGAATAGTCTTTCGGGTTCAAGTCCCGTCGGATGCGTGTAATTTTTTAACTGTCTATAAAGTAGGTACTTCAGTATGTAAAACACTCAAAAATATCGAATATTTATGTAAGTTAGGTTGATCTAGCAGCGGAGTAGGGCCCAAGTTGCAGGTGGTAAGAGCTACATACTGAAAAACCTTTGAGCGTGCCGTGCCTAGTAATGTATTTATTAAATCGTAACACATGTAGAGAGTTACACACGAGATTTTATTTTATTCATTTATTACATTCATGCACTACCCTTACAGAATTATCCTAAGTGAAATATATAGTGAATATTCTATTCTAACATATTAATAATAATTCATAATAAAATTATCTATCTTAAAAAATAAACACACAATTATATCACCAATGTCAAATTAAAATAAAATCAAATTATAAAAATTCATTCTTATTACATCTATTGGTGTACTAAGATAAATAATCAGCCTAAGCTTACTACTTCATTGAAATGAAACAAGTTTTAACAGATTTATTTATTTAAACGCTGAAAAGTGTTCGAAACGTCAGGTCATAAAATTGTGTAAATTATACGTGATAAAACAGTTAAAATTTGTTTCATTTCAATGAGTCACAATCACGAAAATCTTAGAAAACATTGCTACTTCATTCTTCGTCCTGAGTCATAGCGTCTTTCATAACACGCAGTTGGTAGAAGATTATTACTGTACCCAAAACTAGAAGAGTTGAAGAGAATTACTTATTGTGTAGGCACGAAGCACGAAAAAGCGACATCTTTACATGGTTGATATTCCGAAAACACGAACGAAACGCATTGGCTCCACTTTCATCCACTCCACTTTGACTGGCCTTGTGGCTCAGTTGGTAGTATGTCTACCTGCTAAGCTCTAGGTTGTGGGTTCGATCCCCACCCAGGGCAAACATTTGTGTGGACAACAATCAAAATGGATGTTTGTTCTGTGTCTGGGTGTTTCTACTTATATATATCTTAAGTATATATTTACAAAAAAAAGTATATATATATATGTATTCTATCAGCCATTTAGTTCCATAGTACAAGCTTTGCTTAGTTTGGGCTAGATGGTGTTGTGTGAATATTTATTATTATTATTTATTATTGTGCTTACCGCCAAACTGTGGAATGCGCTTCCTGAACGGGTCTTTCTGAATAAATATTTCAGAAAAGAAATGTGTCAGCTAGCGCTTTAAGCGCTGTATTCTCGCTTCAAGCTCCAGTGATAATATTAACGTCCTAGCTTCGGATACTAGGTTGTTATTAATAACAGTTGGTATTTCTGGGTGTCTGTCACGGCGACTCGGCCGTGATTTATGGTTCTCATTAGCACCAAAGTGATCTATTGTTTTCATGTCTTATTTTACCTAAAATTACAGCGCGTAAAATACTTTTTATGTGCGAATCTAATGGCGACGCTATTGTTAATTTTATTTTGCATTAATAGTAAATAAATTGAATGAAAAATTGAAATTTTAGAAGAAGATTTAATTGACGTCGAATATTAATATAATTATATTATATAATTCTATCAGCCATCTAGTTCCATAGTACAAGCTTTGCTTAGTTTGGGCTAGATGGTGTTGTGTGAAATGTCCACAAATATTTTTTATTTTTTTTATTTTTTTATTTATAATAGGAATAAAATTGGACTTATTTGAGAAATATTATGTCTGTGCTAAGGCATTGATTAACTATTTCTCTCGTGACTGTACAAGCCTGGCCCTTGTATTTGGCTACTTTTATTATTTTATTGTATTTTAATAAAAACTGGCAAAACTGGAGCAAGCAAGCGATATTTCTAAATTGTAAATTTAGAAGAAGCAGCGATTTAAAAGCTTGGCTGAATAATGAAAAAAACGTCTTTGGGTTAAATATACACACAAGCGAAGTTATAGAAAACTTGTAGAAGTATTTTTATTACTTTAATCCTAAACGATGCATGAAAAAAATAAAGGGCTAGAGAAAAGAATAGAGAGAAAAGAAAATGATTTCAGACGACGATATTAATTGTTAGTTACTTATGAAAAAACTGTAATGCTAAAACTTCTTGTTTATACATTAAATTAAAGCCAACAAACGGTCTTATCATCAATTTAGTACTACAATCGAACTACAACATTAAGACAAAGTTAACATAAATTTCGGATCTAGACTTATACTAATCTTGGCTAAGTGCTTCGGTTGAGACAATCGCTTTGTCTGCTTTATTAAATTCACTTAACATAAGTTAAATTGCTTAGCTGGTTTAAATTTACTTTGTCCTTTAAATTCGATTAATTTTTTTAGGCATTCAAGTTTGTTACCAAATAGTCACGAAATTAATTGAAACTTCAACTAATGTATTAAATTGAAAGTTTTCATGGCAAAATTATAATTTTTAAAGCTGCCTGCATAGTCTTCATGCTAAAGCCTAAATACGCCTTAGAAACCCCTCACTTTTCTTCTTTCACAATCGGCACGCCCATTAGAACCGTTCTTACTTTCTTCGTGTGAGAGAGTGAGAAATGTATGAGTCAAGGGTCTCTAAATTATTAGAACCACTCTTCTTAATTCCACGTATTTTCTACCGTAGAGAGAGGGAGACACCATGCCACGCGGCCTTTCTGCCCTTTAACCGTTCTTCTTACTTGCTTCGTGTGAGAGAGTGAGAAAGCATGAGTCATAAGGGTCTCTAAATTATTAGAACCACGGTACCTACTCTTTTTAATTCCACGTATTTTCTACCGTACAGTAGAGATAGGGAGACACCATGCCACGTGGCCCTAATAACCGCTCTTCTTGCTTTATTTTTTGCTTCTTACTAGAGAATTAGGGATGCAATAAACCTCGTGAAGTTGTCTGTGTCTCCCGATTCACTCAACCTGGGTTGAGATTAGCGCAGCCACATTCACATGACATATTCCATCCTTCTCTTTTTCCGCGCGTAGAAAGAGAGAACACCAGCCGCGCGTCCCTAGAGTCTTGTTCTCTTGTCTCGAGTTTTGTTTTTTCCACTCTACGTTTGGCCTATGACATCCCTCTCTTCCTCCGCGCAAAAAAAGAGACCATAAGCTTTGTGGGGACTCACCTTTATGATCAGATTTCATAATTTCAGTAGCCATTACAAAATTTGAGCCGACCCAATCTTTTTTACGCTTCACCACTTTAACTTTACGACGTCGGAGTCCTAAAATGAAAGCTTGAAGAGTTTAACTGGGACGTATACAGTCGTAACTTGTGTAATTAATTATTATAATGATATTCATGGAGGCCCTGAGGGCGGGACCTCTCACTAGTGTTATAAAACATAGAGTCGTGTATTTTCATTTCCATACAGTATTTTCAACCTCTATTGATGGGAAGACTGTAACGAAACCCAAAGGCGTTCCGTTCATTCACAAACATAAATAGAAATATAAGGTAAAAATCAGTTAAAATATAAAATGACAATAAAAAGAATCACAGGAGCTTACAACTTGAGTAAAATCTCTAAAATTTCTGACCTCCTAAAGTAAATCCCATACATTTACTTTTTAACCGACTTAAAAAAAAAAGGAGGTTATCAATTCGACCTGTATGTTTGTAATATTGTCAGAACTGCGCAGTTTTGTATATGTTTAGTCTATACCAGCTTCTAAATATGTGTGCCAAATTTCAGATGTATGTATGTTTGTCCACGTATTACGCAGAAACTAGAAGTCGTATTGCAACAAAACGAGTAAATACTATTAAAAAACCGGACAAGTGCGAGTCAGACTCGCCCACCGAGGGTTCCGTACAAACTAAATAAAAGAGGGAAATCATTTATTTTTTTTATATTTTCCTTCATAAACCGAAAAATATAAATCGTAAAAATATTTGACACATTCCTTGCTCACCACTCGGATCCGAGTGGGGCGGGGCTATAGTAGCGGCGCTTCATTTTGTAGTAGTCAGTAAACCGCCGGCGTTTGAGGCAGTCAACGTTGCTTTGCGCGGCCACTCTGTATTTAATCAAAATTCGCCTAAAAAGTTTTGGTTCCCAGCTGAAGTGAAGGGTCTGCAGGGGGCGAAGAATATGTTATAAACCTGTCTTAGCTTATGCTAATGAGGCTCTTTCATATGATAGCCCACATCATACGGTTAATTCACTTTAAAATTTGGGCCCTCATTCCTTGCATAGAGACACTATTTTTTTGGAGATTAAATTAAAAATGTCCAGTTTTCGGATTTTTTCCTAAATGTGTAATCAAACATAATGCTTCTTGCCACATTTCAGAGTTCTAGGTCAACGGAGAGTACCCCATAGGTTTTGATTCTTCTGTGAGTGTCGAAATGTGCGTTTTTACGACATTTTTTTTTTTTTTTTTTTATCAGCCCTGTTTGTACAAACTGTCCCACTGCTGGGAACGGGTCATCTTCTCATTGTGAGAAGGGTTAGGCCATAGTCTGCCACGCTGGCCAAGTGCGGGTTGGCAGACTTCACACATCTTCAAGATCATTGAGAACTCTCAGACATGTAGGTTTCCTCACAATGTTTTCCTTCACCGTTTGAAGTTGGCGGCAATCAACAATACGCACATAACTTCGAAAAGGCAGAGGTGCGTGCCGTGGGATTCGAACTCAGGACCTGCGGATCGCAAGTCAGACGGTCTCACCACTAAGCTGCCGGGAACTTGACTTACGACATAGTCGGCTGTAACTTTTTTTTTACGTAAACTGAGAAATTTTACTTTTCTTTCTGCAGCAAGATACTATGGATCTGCGTATATGGGTTTGGTGGTATATGGTTTCAACTCGATACCTTTCAACTCGACAGACAGACGGACAGACGGACAACAAAGTGATCCTATAAGGGTTCCGTTTTTTCCTATTGAGGTATGGAACTCTAAAAATGAATAAATAAAAGTAATTTAAAAAAATTAAACAGACTTCAAACTGAAAAGAGAGAAATAACACGAAGAAAATCAATACTAGGCGTCTACCTAAGTAGGTACGTAAACCAACTATTTTTGAGGTGCTAAAACAGGTTTTTAATTATTTTTACGATGTGTAATTTGCGGTTTATGACGAAAATAAAAAAAAACAATTCCCCCTTTTATCTACTAGTTTTTACGGAACCCTCGGTGGGCGAGTCTGGCTCGCACTTGTCCGGATTTAATATTTTAGTTTGGAATTTAGTTAGGAAACCCTTCAACTATCTGACAGCTCTACACTGGTCCAGTCTGATTGCTAAAGCCACTAGACCAGTGTGCCGCGGTCCAGTTTATTACCAGTACTGCTCTTAACGGCCAGTTAGTTCCGGTTCTGTCGAGTTTACGCCACCCCTGGTTCTAGTTATTAAAATACCAGTAGGCAGAGAATAAATACCGAATAAAAAGGATGTAAACACACTATCACAGGAACTAAAGTCTATTGAAAAGTGAACTCTGATAGAATTAGCATAATTTATAAAAAATCGGCCAAGTGCGAGTCGGACTCGCACACGAAGGGCTCCGTACCATTATATATAAAAGCAAAAAAATCACGTTTGTTGTATAGCCCCCCTTAAATATTATTTTTATTTAATGATTTATTTTTAAAGTGAATAATATAACTGTGTGACTCTGTGTGAACTTCTGTGAATATTTCAAGCGTCTACCTGTTGCCGTTATCAATATCGAGCAAAAAAAATCACGTTTGTTTTATGGGAGCCCCTTAAATATTAATTTTATTCTGTTTTTTTTTTTTTTTTGTAGGTATTTGTTGTTATAGCGGCAACAGAATTACATCATCTGTGAAAATTTCAACTGTCTAAGTATCACTGGTTCATGAGATACATCCTGGTGACAGTCCGAACCTAATGAAATTAAGTAAGATTGTGCCTTTATTTAAGTCCGGATGTAAGAGCGATCCTTCCAACTATAGGCCAGTTTCTATTTTACCATCACTCAGTAAAATATACGAGAAGATATTGCTTGACCAAATGTTAGCTTATTTTAATCTTAATAAATTATTGCATAACCGTCAATATGGATTTACTCGCGGCAGATCAACTGTAGACGCTGGTTCTAAATTAACAACGTATATTCTAGAAGCCTGGGAAGATTCATGCGATGCTGTTGGAATATTTTGCGACCTTTCCAAGGCGTTTGATTGCGTCAATCATCAAACGTTACTTAAGAAACTGAAGCATTACGGAATTGACGAAAGAGCCCTTAAACTTGTCGCTTCTTATTTATCTGGTAGAGAGCAAAGGGTAACAGTAAATGGTGTACAGTCTACAGGTTCTCTGATTAGAATGGGGGTACCTCAAGGGTCAATCTTGGGACCATTTTTGTTTTTGGTGTATATAAACGATTTACCATTTTTAATAGAAAAACAAATGATTAATGACATAGTACTCTTTGCTGATGATACATCTCTATTGTTCAAAATAACAAGGAAATGTAATAATTTTCAATATATTCATGATATTTTAGATATGGTTTGTAATTGGTTCTCAGCAAATAACATGGTGTTAAACCCGATAAAGACGAAGTGTGTCAAGTTTTCGCTTTGTAATGCTATTGAATATGTAGAACCTAAAATTTATTTAATGGGTCGACCAATTGAACTTGTTAAAACTACAGTGTTCTTAGGTATAACGATGGACTCAAAACTACAATGGGGACCCCATATTGACACTCTTAGCAAACGATTAAGCTCAGCCATCTATGCGATAAGGGAAGTTAGAAAATTAACGGATGTTGCTACTGCAAGGCTAGTGTACTATGCATACTTCCATAGCATTATGAGTTACGGTATTTTGCTTTGGGGTGCAGCGGCCGATATAAATAAAATATTTATATTACAAAAAAGAGCTATTCGAGCTGTTTATAATCTGAAACCCAGAGATTCGCTCAGAGAGTTATTTAAAAAAATTGGTATAATGACTATGCCATCGTTATATATTTATGAGGCCATTATGTATACCCGAAAAAATACGGAAAAACTTAAAAATAGTGATATTGCTACTCATACTTACAACACGCGAAATAAAGATAAATTAAGAGTACCATATTTTAGACTGCAAAAAAGCAACAAATGTTTTCTGGGAAATTCGATAAGATTTTACAACAAAATCCCAAAAGAAGTGCTGGAATTAAATGAGTATAAATTCAAGAAATATGTTAAAACAACGCTAACACAAAAAGCATATTATACAGTTGAACACTATGTCAAAGACAAAGAAGCATGGTTAAGGTGACAAACACCGCACTCTGTTGTTAATTATTTATATATTATTGAATAATTGTATAATTATGACAACGCCCATATACAGCTGCAACATGCCTATTTTAAATTTATATTTAAAGTGACATTTTGTAATTATTTTTAAACTATTTCAATTCTATTTTAATTATAATTCAAATTGACAACAGACTGCGTATTCAGTTATTTTTATTTATAATATATACTAGATATAAGTCATGACAATGCCCCTATACAGCTGCTATATACCTACAAATATTAATTTATTAGTGACATTTTATGATTATTACTTAGTGAATTGTTATTATATGATTAATTTAATTATTATTATTAGAAATAGAACATGCAATGTATTAACTGACGCATCCAAGAACATTGCTAATGATGTCTATGGAGAAAATAAACAATTGAATTGAATTGAATTGAAGACGGAACGACGGACGGACGGTCAGACAGCGAAGTCTTAGTAATAGGGTCCCGTTTTTATCCTTTGGGTACGGAACCCTAAAAAGGCGATTCTAATGCCAATTAGTTGCATATAGTCATATAAATTTCGTTGACAGTAAATTTGTTATTATGTAAATCAGTAACGTAGCGTTATGAGATTTTGGAGTTTGATTGACACCAGTACATCCTCTAAAGATGTAACTCCAAGTATAGTTCCCGTCACGTAAAAAGAACGCTGATTTGTTCGTAAGCGCGAACAAACCAGCGTTCTTTTTACGTGACGGGAACTCTAAACAAATTGCGTATTTTGAAGTCGGGTTTTTTTTAGTTTTTTAACTATATTTATTTGATTTAGTAATCCGTATACAAATTTTGAATCGAGTGTCGCTTAAGCG
Organism: Lycia hirtaria; assembly: GCA_947563715.1. Taxonomy (NCBI): domain Eukaryota; kingdom Metazoa; phylum Arthropoda; class Insecta; order Lepidoptera; family Geometridae; genus Lycia; species Lycia hirtaria. Next base: position 4,329,781 of record OX387383.1, read on the forward strand.
GTACATAATATTGTATACAGCTAAGTGTTTGTATACAAACGAGCAAAAGAAAGTTTGCGTCAAACTTTCCACAAAATTATTTATTTTAATGTTAAGGCGATACCTCGTTGCGAAAATGATAAAAAGTGGGCGGGGTCTAATATGCAAGCGAGCGCATTACGTACAACAAAATTTAACATAGATACTTGTTTACATGGTTATACTTACACGGGAACAATTATAACTTGTAAAGCCTACTTAGCCGTGATAGTTTTATTTTAATTTAATCATTATATTATACTAGTATGTTTTTTAAGTTAAGCTTTAGGCACGTAACTCTAACAAAAAATAATCACTTCAAAGCTTAATATTTAGCTTAAATAGCTCAACTGATTAGGATGATATTTTGGTATTCTATAGTTTATACCTAAGCTAGATAGACGCATAGGCTAGCCTAATGAGTACGAGTTCCCTTCGAATGCAACTGTGCGCAAAAGTTTAATTTCAAAATACAACATACTTTCCGGTCCTTTTACCATATTACAAAATACTAATTTTTTTTAATAAATAATATGAGAGAAAAAAAACCGCTAGCGGGAGTCGAACCCGCGAACTCCATCAAACCGTGTTGCTCTTTTACCAACTGAGCTATCGCGGTCTAACCGCTCGTTTCGAAATTCTCTCTCTCATACTACCATGTATAATTTTACGTCTTATAGGACGGTAGGAAACATCTGATTATCATAGCTTTATAGCTTTGGTACCCGACAAATCTAATTTTTCAATTAGAATGTTTGTCTTGTAATAATTCCTTATAATAAAGTTATTAGTATAATTTTTATTTAACATGAAACATGTTGGTAAAAGAGCAATGACACGATTTGTCGGAGGTCGCGGGTTCGTATCCCGCTCGCGGATAAAAAAAAACTCTCATATTATTTATCTAAAAATGTATCAATAACCCAACATGTGTTTCATGTTATATAAAAATTATACTAATTACCAAATACTTTAAAAAAAATAAGATTGTTAATTTTGTGAGTAACGAATAAAGAAGATAAATATTTAATAAAATAATCACAATTCCACACATTTATAATAAAATAAACATAAGCGTAAATCTACTCCACTACTTCTCTGTTCTAAATCGCTACTTCCTTGCGCGCGGATTTCAAATTTTGTTGAACGTAATGCGCTCGCTTGCATATTAGACCCCGCCCACTTTTTATCATTTTCGCAACGAGGTATCGCCTTTAAATTTTTATTCTTCATAATTTTGACGATTAAAAAAATACAACTCTGTTTTTATCTGTAACTTTTATTCTATAACTTCTACACTAAACTTTAATTTCACTTTTAATTATGAAATGGAAATTAGTAAATTGTATGTATTTAAGTTGAAAATTGAATTAAAATTTAATTTCAAAATGACTTATTGAAAAATATAATGTGGGTAAAAACAATATGAAAACAATATATAAAATATCTACCTACACATACTAAATATATTAACATAATTATATAATTATAAGTAGTTTAAAAACTGAAGCAACCGACTTCTAATGGATGCCATCGTCAGAACTGGACCAAATTGAAATGGGACCACATGGGAAGCACCAGCTTTCAAATAAAGAAATAATCATCAAAATCAGTTCACCCAGTCGAAAGTTATGAGGTAACAAACATTAAAAAAAAACAAGAAAAAAAATACAGTCGAATTGATAACCTCCTTCTTTTTGGAAGTAGATTGAAAATACTGTATTTCACTACTGAATGAACTCCGTAAATCTTCAGTAATGCCTAGAATTAGCACACATCCTTTTATTGTTTAACTAGCCTACTGAGTCAGTACAGTGAGCTACCATTTCAAGGTCCTGATTGATCCTGCGACCGTCGGCCATCTTGGATTATAAAATTACGAAAGTTTCTAATAAATAAGGCGTTTACTGCGAACCATTTCCGATTATCGAGGGCCTTTTTACAGCGTTCGCTAGGGCGGGCGGAATTAGCTTTGATGTGGAGCGGGATTACTGGCCAGTCGATTTGAGAGTTTCTGCGAAGGTTAATGAAAATGCCCCCTTCTGGGAAAAACTTATTTATAGATTAATGAAAAAAAAAAGAAAAAAATATTTATTTACATAAAACATAATAAACTTTGTTACTATTCACTCTCAGTACATATTTTTATTAGTTTTCGTTAATGGTTTTGTAGGTTTAGTTGTTGTCATTATCACTGCTAACTGCCATGCCTTACTTATTACGTATATTTTATAATTACGTGTTTTATTTAATAAATATAGTCTATGACACTCAGGGAGTGAATACGAATATATCACCTCACACATCAAAATCGTGCAAGCCGTTTAGGCTGTAGGATCTCATATAGAAACATACAGTAGAATCCGGATATGACGACCTTCAAGGGATCGGCGATATATATGTCGTACTAACCGGATGACGCACAAAACGGCGGGATTATTTCACAGTAGTCGAGTATTATAGTACATACTTACCTTACTTACGAATACATATTATAAATGCGAAAAGTATTTTATTTTAATGGTTCTTAAACATTTCATATTACAACCATAGGTACATAATGTACGGTAATACAACGAGATAAAATACACACTCAATACACGAATAAACTCTGTGACTAACGAAGAAAGTCTGTTATTGGAGTTTGTTTAAAAAAGTTTCATTTCTCTTGTAGCAGAGGTCCATTAACTGGTATTCTCCGGTCGCGCTGAAGCTTGAACCACTGTAACAATGCCTTATCCACCTGCTGATGAGTAGAAGTCCTTACGCGTTTGTATTTCAAAACATCTTATCTCTCGATCTTATCTTTATTCATCTTTATTGTGGATATTGTAGTTTGAGATACGCCAATCTCCTTTGTGAGGGTTGCATTTGATTCACCGGCTTATAATTCGGTGTAATATTGCACTGTTTTTCTTCAATCGTAAAACACTTTCGCTTCACAGAACTCATTTTGTCGAGCTTTATGAACTTGTCATAACAGGTGACAAAGGCTAACTGTGATTTAAGTGCGCGGCGCGCGCCAATAACGAGAGGTGAAGCGCGCGGGGCGGGGAGAATTGGGGCGCAGAGGTGCAAAGGTTGTATAAACAAAACATTGCGCGTCGGAAGTATTATTAATAATAATGGTCGCTATAAGCAGTTGGTCGCTTAATCCGGAGTCGCACTAAACGGTTATATTTTCTCAGTAACTAATTATGAAACCTAACTTGAGTAAACATTATCGTCGCTAAAACCGGTTATAAGCGAGGTCGTGATATCTGAATTCTACTATATATACATACCCACATACATTAATTATACACTCGAAAAATATAACTCTTTTTGCGCAGTCGGGTAAAAATCTGTTGAGTAATTTCTTCGCGAAGATACAATCCTGGCTGTAGCATTATGTTACTCCTATCATATATTGTCATCATAAGCTGCAACTTTCAAACCCGTAAATATAGTAAACCTAAATTAAAGTTTACAAGTCACAAAACTTTATACTGCAAAGAAAACAACGGGTTGCACTCCGGGAGTGCCGGCAGAAGTGAAAACTTGAACATTAACGTAGCAGGCTGTAGTACAAACACACACGCACACTCGCGCAAACGCCCTGCGCCGTCATACGAATTTTCGATCAGGTCACGTGTCCTGACGCGAGTTTAACATGTTTTACCCATCCTAAAAGTGTACAACGCCGCTAAAGAAGTTTTCACTTCAAAAATATACGCGTCGACTTAAGAATCTCCTCCGTTTTTTCGTCGGTTAAAAATAGAAAGTTACTATAGCGTCACAATAAATTAGCTTTCCTCCTACAATTGAATAATGTCTGTCTTGTCTTTACGAATTAATAATAAGTCAACGCCACCTCAAGGTCAGCTGCGGTATTAATCATATCTTTTATGAGAAGATCGAGACAAACTTTTTATATCGCTCCAACTTCGACATAGATTCATTGCCTGTCGTTGTATTCCTAACGCTCAGCGCATCGACGCCGAAACCGAAAGAAAGAAGAAACTTTTAAAAATTACCGCTGGGGGAATAATATCGGGCCCGATCTTATCGGGACATTTGTCGGCAACTCGAATTGACTTCCCATGTCCGAGAAGTTTTCCGCTGCCGGAATAACTCCCAGTGTCACGTCGCCACTAACTGCGGAAGGGATTTGTGAAAGAGCGAAAGATATGCCAGAAGTGGAAACTCTGTCGCCTTTGTAAAGGATTAATTATTTATTCGTATGAAGGTATTGTAAGCTCTTTGAATGCAAAGCGTTTATATAAACAATATACGGATTTCAGATTTCCATAAATATGTGGAGGGTCGTTGATTACTGTGAAAATCGTGACCCTTGCTATTTAGTAGAGAATTATAACCTCAATATTTGTAGACTTTATTCTTCCGTAAAGATGCGTTTCTTACTTAATTATTTTTTGTTAAACTAAACACGCTAAATTAATGCAATTTTAGTCTATAGTATTATAGAGGATAATTTTGAGAGAACATAAAATTGCCCGAGTGCTTGTTAAGTTATTAAGATTACTCGTAGCTTAGATTTTGGTTAGATGTCTTCTAAATCTAGAAATAGTCAAAATCAAATAAGAAAAGTTATTAAGTAACGTTCCTAAAAGTTTTTTTTTTGCAAATTAGCCAAGAACATGGAAAAATAAGGACTATCTCTTTATTAACTTGACCATAGTTTTATATCACTTAAATTAGTAATAACCCGAGTCTATGTGAGCGGGACATGAATGAATGAAGTTCCCGTAAAAAACTCATGCCTAAAATTTAAGATAGACAAACAAAACGCTACGCTTGTCAACTCCACCAACACAGGCTGAGCAAAAAGACGGCTCTTTCAATCCGCTAGTGATGTACCGGTAGGAAATTAAAAATAAAAACCGGACAAGTGCGAGTCAGACTCGCCCACCGAGGGTTCCGTACTAACAAGTAGATAAAAGGGTGAAATCATATTTTTTTTATATTTTCCTTCATAAACCGAAAAATATACATCGTAAAAATATTTAAAAACTTGTTTTAGCTTATGCTAATGAAGCTCTTTCATATGATACCTCACATGATATGGTTAATTCACTTTAAAATTTTGACCCTCATTCCTTGCATAAAGACACTATTTTTTGTGATTAAATTAAAAATATCCAGTTTTCGGATTTTTTCCTATATGTGTACTCTAACACAATGCTTTTTGCCAAATTTCAAAGTTCTAGGTTAACGGGAAGTACCCCATAGGTTTTGATTTTCTTGTGAGTGTCGAAATGTACGTGTTTTACGACATATTCGGCTGTAACATTTTTTACGAAATAAGATAATTTTTATTTTTCTTTCTGCATCAAGATACTATGGATCTACGTATATGGTTTTAATTTCAACTCGATAACTTTACGCGTTCCCGAGATAAAAGGTCTTGACACCCGGACAGACGGACAGACAGACGGACAACAAAGTGATCCTATAAGGGTTCCGTTTTTTCCGTTTGAGGTACGAAACCCTAATTAAAAGTAGGCAGTGCGTCAGTCGGCCAAATCATCTCTTTGTTTTGCCCCGATCCGTATCCGGGCGGTGCCGGTGCCGAGCCGACGCGTATATTGAAAGATTAAAAACTTTATTTTCGGCCGTGCACCGCGAAAATGTTTAATCAAACCGTCGTTTCGCAGACAAAGGAAATGAGGTACTATTTTGAAACGCTATAGACTATTTCGGCTGCTCTTAATGACTTAAGACTTCGCAAAATATGATACTCGAAATAGATGATAATTAAGTTGCGTGCTTGTAAAATAGTTATTTGATACTCGGGACTCGTACAAAAAATCTAATAGTTCGTTAGAGGTTATGAAAAAGGGCAGTTTTTTGAGAGTGTCGTATTAATATTTTTACAAAAAAAATTATGATACTCAGTAAAAAATAACACATATACCTACACATACCTACATACAATAAAATAATAACTTTCCTTTTTGCATAGTCGGGTAAAAATGAACTTAACCGGTATACAAACATTTGTCCACCTCACTAGTTCCATTGAACTTGGCTCTGAATATTTTCACCTACGGTCAAGGTAAATAGCCTAGTTGCCTGCCTAAAATTACATCCATGTGTATAGATAGGGCTAGTTTACGTAGACCCGTATTAACTTGTATTTACATAAGAGAATGTACTACGAGTGTATGTAATGAGGGCTCGCTATTGTTGGATTCAAAGGTGCTATTGTAAGAAAATTTAATGTTAAACGTTTTCACGGGAAAATAAGGAACTAGTTTTCAAAGTAGGAAATTAATCTGATTGTGTGCATATTTAGATTAAATTGTTTAAAAATGTATTAAATGTCCATATTTGTGGCGGTCAAGTGCATGCCTATTCTATACGTCTACGGATCTCTTGATTTCTGTTTTGATCTTGCAGAAGACGGTGTCAACAGCCAATCTGTGTGTGTGGAAAAAACTTAGTTTAAGTGATTAAATTTAATATTTTTGATTTTTTGATTCTTGTTTTTATTTTTAAGTTTTAGTCACAATAAATATCTTGTCTATTGTCAATCTCTAACTTGTCACGACTAATTCCTAGGCTGGCAGTGAGTTCGAAAAAAAAAACCGGACAGGTGCGAGTCAGACTCGCCCACCGAGGGTTCCGTACAAACTATTAGATAAAAGGGGGAAATCATATATTTTTTTATATTTTCCTTCATAAACCGAAAAATATACATCGTAAAAATATTTAAGAACCTGTTTTAGCTTATACTACTGTAGCTCTTTCATATGATACCCCACATGATACGGTTAATTCACTTAAAAATTTGGACCTTCATTCCTTGCATAGTGACACTATTTTTTTTGTGATTAAATTAAAAAGTCCAGTTTTCGGATTTTTTTCCTATATTATTATGTGTACTCTTCTACACAATGCTTCTTGCCAAATTTCATAGTTCTAGGTCAACGGGAAGTACCCCATAGGTTTTGATTCCCATGTGAGTGTCGAAATGTGCGTTTTTTACGACATATTCGGCTGTAACTTTTTTTACGAAAACTGAATAATTAGATTTTTCTTTCTGCAGCAAGAGACTATGGATCTGCGTATATGGTTTTAATTTCAACTCGATACCTTCACGTGTTGCCGAGATAAAGGTCTTGACACCCGGACGGACGGATAGATGGACAGACATTGATCCTATAAGGGTTCCGTTTTTTCCTTATGAGGTATGGAACCCTAAAAATGGCGTTCGAACATAACAATAGTTAAGTATACGCTAACATCTAATATGATAATGATATTTTTGTTAAATAGGTGCCTTAATTTATTGACAACAACAAAACAATAAACAAACTACACATACTAAACTAAAAAAAGCAAATCGATTATCCCAGACCGATAAAGGTCTAAAGACAATCTAAATGCTTTAACGTAAGCTAATTGGTATGTTCATAGTATCAAATATAACCCAGTTTTAAGTTTACTTCAATTATGACGTGCAACTACGGAACCCTACTTTGCGCGTGGCACGACTCGCAGTTGGCTGCTTATACCTAAAGGTATAGCGGTATCAAAGTATAAACGGTAACGTAATGTAGTGAACGAATCTCAGTTACAACGAATGTCGCTTCGCGTTACGCGATGAGTGACAAAGTTTTGACATACTTTCTCGCGAATATGCCAACTTTTTGAGAACAATGTTGCATTTTTCAAATAGGAATTTGGCTTTTGCGCGTCGGAATTTTGTGTTTCATTGGGCGCCACAACGAGATTCGAACATTTGGAGCTGTTTGTAAATTTTGTTTGCTGGGCTTTGGTAGAATATGTTTGCTCTTTGTTTGGTATGGAACGGAATACACGACCCTTCGTTTTTCTGTTCTCCTGGTGTAACACCTTTTTCTTGGATATAAGATACGGCTTACCGGTTTTGTTTATATTTCATTCCAAGTACATAAACACTGTTAGTATCCGTCTTATCGCTTTAGTTTGTTGTGGGATTTCTTTCTAAACGATTCATTCGTGTCGTTTCAACTGTTTTAGTAATTAAAACACTTCACATCAATTAACTTCGTTAAATACTATAAGTAAACGATAAATTATTATCATATTCTCTGTCAGATGTTCTTTGTTGTGACTTTTCTGAATTGTATGACGTTGACAGTGTAATAGACATTTCGTAGTTTTCGGGCGTCGCTGTACTGACCCATTTGCCATAATGGTAATAAACTCTAATTATTTTATTATGTGAAGCTTGATTGAAAGTCTTTAATTCCAGTAGTTATGTTGTGATTTAATATTTGATGATTTTTGTAGATTGTTCGTAGTGTTTCAGGAATTTATTTTATATTTGATTGTTGGTTTGACAGTTTCTGGTGATAGTTTAACAGTTTAGATTGATCGTTTTGTGGGGATATCGATTGTCGATGGTATCGAGATGGAGCCGTTTCCTTTTTTCTTCGTTCCGGTGCAGTGACACGACAAAAATGCATTTCGTTGTAAAAATTGAGAAGATGGACATTGACCGAGTACAAGTTGTGGCAGAAGGACCGCGAGTTCTTTTTCCGTGGAAGGAGCTGGAGGGCCGCGATTTCGACCCTGGTGGTGGGACCGCTTGCCGCAGTTTCCTGAACGTAGACTTTGGAAAAGGTGAGGATTTCGTGGTTTTGTGCAATTCGTTTTCTCGGGTTTTTGTGTATTGGCGTTTGTCGTGATCCTTAACTAAGCGTTATCAAGTGTTAATGAGGTTTATTCCGTCTTTGCAGCGACCTTTGGCGTGATTTTCTTGCTGGTGCGTGTCAGGGACGTGAAGGTGACCTTGACCTCGTGGTCATCGTGCTGCTGTTTTGAAGTGTTTGCCTTCCCTAACCAGGTATATAGATTTACTATTTAAATTGTTGCATCTAGTTATTTTCTAAAGATAGTGTCAGTTTTTATAAAAAATCAGTGAGATTGAGGTTATATGATTCAATGAACATATTTCAGGTAGTTGACTGTGTTGTCTATAATTTTACTAAATAATATCTAGGTAAACTCTCCAGATCTTATACTAAGGTCGAAGTGATTTGTTTTTAGTTAATGTGAAGTGATATAGGTGATCTGTTACCCGGAGCTTACCTAATGATAGGTGTTTTTGTGTGTTACCAGGAGGGTGTTTTGGTGTTTTGGTGTTTTGGTGTTCTACGTTTTGTATTGCTGGGAAGTTTTGCCGAGCAGGAGGCTGGGCGTATTGGAGTGTGTTTTACTGTGGTGTCTAGCGGAGTTGTCCGGCCGAGACGTTTCACCGCAACCTAATGGGACAGCGTGGAGTGCAGGGTGTGATTTTTATGTAGGGCTAGGTCTGGTATGAGCGTGTTAGAGGGGCACCGGTTTTCCGTGGGCTGTCTAAAACTGAACCATCTTTTGGGTTTATAATTAAATCTTATTTTATACCTGTGTGTGAAGTCTCCGAGGAGAGAACTCACAGTTTGTGGGATTACCTTTTTTCATTAACTACTCATTATTATAATTGTTTTAAAGATGGTGCGGCCACCATCACGGATATATTAATGTAAATCTTTATTGCTTACCCACACCAATCTTGGGTACTTCATGGTTAATCCAAGATGTTGAGTCTACTTCCATGGAAGAATAGTATACTTTACTTGTAGTGCTTATTTTGTATGTGGTGAGTTTCCTTTACTCACTTGAGGTTCGAGTGAAATAATAATTAGTGTGTTACTGTTGGTTCTGCAGACCAACCTTTATTTATGTGATGATGTGCTATATTATTCTCTTTAATTTATAGGATAGTATTGTGTTGCCCTATTATCTGACCTTCCGTACTTGATTGATGTTAGATAAGGTGCATCGGACAGTCTGTTTATGGAACTGTTTGTGTTTCATTTTCTTTAGTTGTCTGTGAGTGTTTACCTATACTGTAATCATCTCACCAACGCTAAGTTGATTAATGGATATGAAAATATCTGAACATTAATGTTATAGTGGAATATTTATTAATAATATTCACTAATATTGTAACCATAAAATAAACTAAATTATATTTAAAATTGGAACGTCTCTCTTGAATAATTATAATAACTTAAATTCTAGGTTGTCAGTTTGGGGACCATTCAGATTATGCTTTGGGTTGCAATGTTTTATTTTGGTAATAGAATGCAACCCAAATTAATTTAACTTCATGGCCTACTTAATGGTACCCATTCAGACTATACCACACTAATTTGATTGTTTTGACTTTTAAAGTGTTTTCTTTAAATTCTAATTTGGTTTGATGGTAAAAATAGTTTGAGTGGCCGCGTCTATTGTACAACGCCACTGCTTATAAATTTAATAAATAGCTTCTCTTCTGAGTTGTCGACAAGGACAGATTAGAACCTGTTATCAGACAGATCGAACGACAACGAACCAGCTTTTTTTAACTTTAAGTTCACGTTGCCTCGCGGCTATCGGTGCTCTTTACTTATAAATAAAGAAGTTTAAGTGGTAACTTCACTTTTATTTCTACCTTAACTTGTTTCGTTTTACCATTTTGCGACCGTGACTGGACGCAAACGCGAATAGATATCTACTAACGTTTTCTACGTTACATTTTGGCGACCGTGACAGGACGCAAACGCGAATAGGTATCTACTAACGTTTTCTACGTTACATTTTGGCGACCGTGACAGGACTGGTTTTTATGTCGTGGATTGCTCCCCCGCTATTGGTCTTTCGCCCAATAATGAGTCGATCTGTCTAATTTGTCAATTATAACTGATGTATTGATGTATGAATATTTTAAACTGTGTTTAGGTGTGTATACTGTACTGTAGTTCGGCGTGTACTGAATATTCAGTTGGATTTATTTGTGTGTGTGAATTTATACCAGTTAATTTTAAGTTGGCTGTGTTAACTTTAAGTATCGGTTTGTGTGGTGTATTCTACCTTTAACTACTTAACTACATATTTTCCCATACTTTACCAATATGGAAGAACGTCCTATTAACTTTAATCTTTTAAATAAAGATGAACTTATATATGAAGTGAATATTCGTGGCGGTGTGCCGGAAGGTACTGTTGATAAATTGCGCGCACAGGTTAAACTGTTAAATTCGAAGTTACCTACTGATGAAATTATTACTTATGATGATGAAGTGCGGGTTGAGCTTCGGCTAATCGAGGGCAAAATCGAAGAGTTGGACCAGTTGTGTAGTAAACGGCCATTATTGTTGAAATACTTAAATCGCATCCAAGCTTTAGGCAACCATTTGTTTCATCGTTTGAGTCGTGTGGAATCTGATGAGGACGAGGAACGGGGTTATAAAGAAAAGATAGAGGAGCGCCTCTCTCGTATTTCGAATCGAATGGATCGTGTTTTACAAAACTTTAAAAGCAGTACAGAGTTTAAGCTGGCTGAGGATGTAATTGATGATGATGCTGGTGAGGTAAAGCCTTCTGCTTCCGCCACTGATAAAGTAAAGGAGATGGTAATCGACGATGGCAAGCCTGTGCGTATTTTTTCGTGTGATCGTGGTGCTAATGTTCATTCTCTGAACCTGAAATTTAATGGTAGGAGTGGTGTTCATTGTTTTATTGAGAGACTTGAGGAGTTGTGTCTGTCTCGAGGTATCTCTCAAACTAAACTTTTTCAATCTGCTGCGGAATTGTTCTGCGACGATGCATTATGTTGGTATCGAAGTGTACGTGATGAAGTTGAGGATTGGGAGGAACTCAAAAATTTATTACTGGAGGAGTTCTTGCCTCATGATTTTGATTATCGCCTTTTGCAAGAAATTCGCTCTCGTACACAGGGACCGGACGAGTCTATCGTCAAGTATTTAAGCGTTATGCATAATTATTTTGCGCGGTTAATACGTAAATTAAGTGACAGTGAAAAATTGGAAATTGTAAAATTTAATGTGCGGCCATTTTATACTACCCAACTGGCTTTGACGAATTGCGATACTTGGGCTGATTTTAAACAGAGTTGTCGGAGATTGGAAGCTGCAAAGCAGAGGGCGGAGTTGTTCGCGGAACCTCGTGCTAACGCGTCTAATGTAGTTTCTCCTGACTTGACATATCGTGGCAAAGCGGTTCGTAAGACTGAAGTAGTAGCTGTCACAACCGATAAATTTTGTGTTCGCTGTCGTAAAACTGGTCATGTTTTGTTGGAATGTAAGGCTCCTCCCGGTTTAGTGTGTTATAAATGCGGTGAAAAGGACGTGACGGTGAAGTCGTGTCCTCGTTGTGTAGTGAAGGCTCCTAGTTCTCCAAAAAACTAGTTAAGCCGGATCGTTGTGTGACATCTGCTAAAGAGTGGAAAGAATGGTGTGGTTTCGTGCGTGAATTTTTTCATAGAGGAAAAGCAGATGTTACTGCGGTCCGTAGTCGTGTTGTTTGTTTAAATAATGATGTTCGTGGTGTACGTTTAAATAAAGATGTTCGTGGTGAAAGTTTAACTAAAGACGTTCGTGGTGTATCTGTAAATAAAGATGTTCGAGGTGTATCTTTTAATAAAGAAGTTCGTGGTGTATTTGTTAACAAAGAAGTTTGTAGTGTGTCTGTTGACAGGAAAGATCGTAGTGGATCTTTATTGAATTCTGATTCGAAGGTTTCGAATGTGAAGTCTTTTCAGTATGATTTCTCTTACCCTGATAAAATCAAAGCTATTGTCGATTTTCCGGTTCCTACTACTCCTAAGGATGTAAAATGCTTCCTTGGAACTGCTTCTTATTATCGTCGTTTCGTTCGTGGTTTTAGCACTATTGCTGCACCTTTAAATGCCTTAACTTCTACGCGTAAGGATAGGCCTCCCTTTGTTTGGTCTCCGGAAGTAGAGTCTGCATTTCTAGAGTTGAAGAGCGCTTTAACTTCTGCTCCAGTGTTGGCGTGTCCCGATTTTTCAAAACCTTTTGCTGTTCATGCTGACGCATCGGAAGTTGGTGTTGGTGGAATGTTGACGCAGACGTTCGATGGTGAAGAGCATCCGCTCGCGTATTATAGCCGTTCTTTGAGTAAGCCGGAACGTAATTATTCAGCGACCGAGAGAGAAGCCTTAGCTGTTGTTAATGTGGTGGAGCATTTTCGTCCGTATCTTGAAGGCCCTAAACCCTTTAATATAATTACGGATCATGCGAGTTTGAAGTGGTTTCTTAATCTAAAAAACCCTACGGGACGTTTAGAACGTTGGGGATGTCGTCTTTCTCCATATAATTTTGTAATGGTACATCGTCGTGGTTCGGAAAATATTGTACCGGACGCTCTTTCGCGTTCCGTACCTGTGTTTGTACTTGATGTTTCAGTGAATGACCCGTGGTTTCAAAATGTGTATAAACGTTGTCGGGATAGACCCCAGACGTGTCCTAATTTTCAAATTATTGACGGAAAGCTTTACCGTTATACGAAGAGTAAATTTCGTTTGACAGGTGATTTTGATTGGAAGGAGGTTGTTCCTGCTGATGGGAGACAAGCGTTGTTGACGGAGTGTCATGATTCTGACCTTGGTGCGCATTTAGGAGTAGACAAAACTTACAAACGATTGCGTTTACGATTTTATTGGCCGAATATGTACCAGGATGTGGTGAACTACGTTGCGAATTGTTCGACGTGTAGGGCTTACAAGCACTCTAATCAGCCCGTGATTGGATTATTTGGTAACCCGAAAGTTTGTCGTAGGCCGTTCCAGTGTCTTAGTATTGATCTTGTTGGTCCGCTTCCAAAGTCTCGACAGCAACATGAATATCTTTTAGTTGTGGTGTGTTGTTTTTCGAAGTATTGTTTGGTATTTCCCTTGAGACGTGCAACAAGTGCCGCTGTAGCACAGAGGTTGGAGGAGCGTGTGTTTTTGGTTCATGGAATCCCACAAACAGTGATAGCTGATAACGGCCCCCAGTTTATTGGGCGTGAGGTGAAAGCGTTGTTTCAGAAGTATTCCATACCCCAGATCCATTATACCCCTACCTATTGCCCTCAAGTAAACACGGTAGAGCGTTACAACCGCACCATTGTTACCGCAATTGCAGCTCTCGTAGGTGAAGATCAGCGTGCTTGGGATACTAAACTGTGCCAGATTCAGTTCGCAGTCAATACGGCGGTTAATGAATCGACGTCGCATACTCCTTTCTTGATCGTTCATGGTCGTGAGGCTGTGGTAAATGGTACTTTCTACGGTGATTGTGAAGATCTTGATGATCTAACTGTTGATTCGCAGAGGAATTATGTTGATACATTAGGGGAACTGAAAAAAGTTTTTCAGCGTGTGGAAGCCGCTCTGAAGAAAGCTCATTCGCGGAATGCGAAATATTATAATCAACGTCGTAGGGATGCAGAGTTTAATGTAGGAGATGTGGTATGGCGTCGAACCCATATTCGGAGTGATGCGGCGAGGCATTTTTCATATAAGTTAGCCCCGCGTTTTGAAAAGAGTACTGTCGTGAAAAAGCTGTCGAGGTTAGTATATCTGTTGGAAGATGATAACGGCAGACGTACTCAATGTCACGTGAAAGATATCAAGGGTACTGCTTAATATCTGGTTTCTAACCAAAAATTTTCGGAAAGCTATTTCGATAGTGGTTGTCACACTTTTATTAAAGTGTTTGACAAAGTTTGAAATTTTCCGGGGAAATTAGTCTGTTCACTTGTGGTGTATTATTGTCGGTGATTCGTGGTGAATGTTTTTACTGAAGTTTCGTGGTGAAGATTTTCATGAAGTTTCGTGGTGAGGATTTTCCTGAAGTTTCGTGGTCAAGATTTTCATGAAGTTTCGTGGTGAGGATTTTTCTGAAGTTTCGTGGTGAAGATTTTTATGAAGTTTCGTGGTGAGGATTTTCCTGAAGTTTCGTGGTGAAGATTTTCCTGAAGATTCGTGGTGTATAGATGTTCTTATGTGATCGTTAAGTGAGCTCGGGGTTTATTTGGTTTTGAAGATAGGTTAGAGTTGTAGTTGTTTCATTGATGTTGTAGTGCTGGAGGGCCAGCATGAATTTTTCTCGGTTTATTCCTCGCAAAATTCTGGCGACGGAGGGGGTACTGTAACACCTTTTTCTTGGATATAAGATACGGCTTACCGGTTTTGTTTATATTTCATTCCAAGTACATAAACACTGTTAGTATCCGTCTTATCGCTTTAGTTTGTTGTGGGATTTCTTTCTAAACGATTCATTCGTGTCGTTTCAACTGTTTTAGTAATTAAAACACTTCACATCAATTAACTTCGTTAAATACTATAAGTAAACGATAAATTATTATCATATTCTCTGTCAGATGTTCTTTGTTGTGACTTTTCTGAATTGTATGACGTTGACAGTGTAATAGACATTTCGTAGTTTTCGGGCGTCGCTGTACTGACCCATTTGCCATAATGGTAATAAACTCTAATTATTTTATTATGTGAAGCTTGATTGAAAGTCTTTAATTCCAGTAGTTATGTTGTGATTTAATATTTGATGATTTTTGTAGATTGTTCGTAGTGTTTCAGGAATTTATTTTATATTTGATTGTTGGTTTGACAGTTTCTGGTGATAGTTTAACAGTTTAGATTGATCGTTTTGTGGGGATATGTTGTACATACGTATGTTATAATGTGTTTCATTTTCTTTAGTTGTCTGTGAGTGTTTACCTATACTGTAATCATCTCACCAACGCTAAGTTGATTAATGGATATGAAAATATCTGAACATTAATGTTATAGTGGAATATTTATTAATAATATTCACTAATATTGTAACCATAAAATAAACTAAATTATATTTAAAATTGGAACGTCTCTCTTGAATAATTATAATAACTTAAATTCTAGGTTGTCAGTTTGGGGACCATTCAGATTATGCTTTGGGTTGCAATGTTTTATTTTGGTAATAGAATGCAACCCAAATTAATTTAACTTCATGGCCTACTTAATGGTACCCATTCAGACTATACCACACTAATTTGATTGTTTTGACTTTTAAAGTGTTTTCTTTAAATTCTAATTTGGTTTGATGGTAAAAATAGTTTGAGTGGCCGCGTCTATTGTACAACGCCACTGCTTATAAATTTAATAAATAGCTTCTCTTCTGAGTTGTCGACAAGGACAGATTAGAACCTGTTATCAGACAGATCGAACGACAACGAACCAGCTTTTTTTAACTTTAAGTTCACGTTGCCTCGCGGCTATCGGTGCTCTTTACTTATAAATAAAGAAGTTTAAGTGGTAACTTCACTTTTATTTCTACCTTACCTTGTTTCGTTTTACCATTTTGCGACCGTGACTGGACGCAAACGCGAATAGATATCTACTAACGTTTTCTACGTTACACTGGTACTGGATTATAGGTACGGTAAACTAATTTATAAGGGTTTTTACTTTTGAGGCGCTGTAACAATACTAAATATCGTCGTTAAAAAGTTTTTCTCGATATTTCTCTATTTAATTAAACAGAATCAATAATACAATGTTCAATATTAGAAGCTACATTTTAATATCAAATTTGCATGCGATGTTTCATATATAATAAATGCGACATACTAAATGCGATGTGTAATATCTATTTATTGAAATATGTCGCTCACCTAAATCAACAATGCATTAAGTCATAATAACAATTCTTTATTCTTATTTTATAATTCTTAGATAATAGATTTTCGTCTTTATTTTTTTTATATATAGAATAGCTCTACGTTTGACCACTAGCACGCCTGATGAAAAGCGATGCTGTGGCCGAAGATGAAGCACGCAGACCTGGGACATGACGACACCCGGGTTATATAATATTCAGAATCAATTATTATTTTGACTTAATGCAGTGTTGTTCTGGGTGAGAGAAGTATTTGATGACATTAAATAAAACCACATCCAAATTAAATTTCTAACAACCTTATCCTGGTGGAAAATTCGCCAAAACACCTAAAATAAATCGTGCTATCAAAATTTTTAAAACAACTGAACCGTTTTCTTCACAGTCTGAAAACTTTTCCCCGATTTAATATAAAAATACGAAAATGGTTCGGCGCCGGCCAGCCGCTGTAGCGCTGATGCGACAATGTATTATAATGCGAAGAGCGCTATATTTCATCCACTTTTCCGATTTATACGTTGGCCAAGCTATACTTTATCAATATCTGAATTTAAAGCAACGATCATGCCGTCAGTTTCGAGATGGGTGGTTGTGTCTGGCAGACGAAAGCGCTGTAGGCAATGACATTTTCATTTCATCGTGTGGATCGAAAGTCACTTTGCGTCCATGCTGCATTTGACACGTTTAATTCTAAGGATATTCAAGATAAACAAGTGACATATGAAGCACGTTATTTTGACCGACTTCAAAGAGAAGGAGGTTAACAATTAGCCTGTATTTATTTTAGTTTTTCTTTCATGCTTGTTACCGCATTACTCCGTCATTTATAAATCGATTTGAAAACTTATTTTTTTGTAAGGATACACTTTCAAATTAGTTCCATAGAAATTTCATCAAAATCGGTTCAGTAGTTTATAAACAAATATTACAAAAATATGTATTTCACTTTTTCAAGTTAAATCTCCTATTATCCAGGTGAAAAGAGTACTTCGAGAAAAGGATGGTACTGCGTGGCCTTGCTGCTCGACTTGGCCGGGGCCACTGCCGTGCCCCCAGATAATTATTTACTGAAAAGCCTCTTTAGATCACATTAAAATCAAAATAACCCATTCAAACGAAGTGGAAACAATTCATGTCTTTTTTTCACATCTAAGACATGTTTTTGTATGATCATTGGCACATCATTCTAAATCCTAACCTTGTAAAATAGGCTTTGACATAGAAATCTTAAAGTATCGGTCAACAGTCATAGCAAAGAGTCTCTTGGTTGATTTACAGTTTTGTTGGCTGCTCGGCAATATAGCCATCTGTTTTGTTCCTAATTTAAACTTGGTTATAATCATGAATTAAGAAACACAGACACGCACATTACTGTTTTTAATTAACGTAGCCAACTTCATGTTTGTATCCCATAAATAAACTTGGAAAACTTCTTGCCATAAAAGGTCACGTATTCATAACGAGTAAAGGAAATGAGTAGAACTTACTGCTAACTTCAACGTAAACTCGCGGCAAACTTCAGTGCAGTAGGTAAACTTCGCTTACAGCCAGGAATCACTTTAGACGGTAAGTTACAAACTTAGGAAAAAACTTGAAATTCCATCGACAGTTCGGTGCATAAGTTCTTGGACCTTTATAGATTCCTAGTACAAAAAGCTGTAAATTGACTTAACATTTGCTTAGTTGTCATGTGTATTTGTGTTTTTCAAGTTTCACGTAATATTTTTGACGTGAAAATATCTCCTCTATCTCTCTACAAAACAAAACAACATTTTTTTAGAATATTCATTCCATCGCTTACAGACTAGAACAAAACGTAACAATTCTTCAACTACGAACAAACTTTCTTTACGCAATCACTTTAATGCTGATATAAAACACTGGATTATATTTTAAATTAAATTTACGAAGTCTTGAGACACAAAAATCATACAAAAGTTCGTACAAATTCGCTGATACATTTCTAATGTCAAACATACCTACCCTCTCAGTTTCAGCATATTTACCTATCGTCTCTTAGTGTTGATGTATAGTATTTATGTAATGTTCTATATCTTAAAAGTGTCGACTATCATTGTATCGAATCATAAAACCTCCATTTGGCCTGATTTTATGCGTTTCTAAGAGCTATCGAGACTAGAAATCTGTTCGATCTACATTGACGACGCTACAATGAAAGCTTTACGCGCCCTACGAGAAACTTTACGATGAGATGCAATATCGTGCTTTGTGTCGCCAACACCAACTCGACGACGGATTGACTAAAATAGAAACATGGAAACATGTACCATATATCGTCATAAATAAGACAGAATTTCAAATAACTACGTGAGATTTTCTTGAAATAATTGGCGAGGCGCTGACTGAGCGATTTTTTAATTTTGAAATTGAAAAGTTTATATCAATGCTCTGTTCATCTATATAATTTATTTTAAAACAAATCTAAAATTTATTTAAACGAATTTCTTAAGGCTTTTTGTATCTAAGACACATCCGCGCGGAACAAGGATGTTGTGTTCAGGTTGTACCATGTCCGAAGATTTATATGCCACTTAGATTTTTGAGGTAGAAATGTGCGCTTTAATCTCCACAATCTTTAAATGAACAAGGAGCCTTGGGAAGCGATACAGATTTCTACAACTTTCTACCACTTCACCGTCTCATCTGCAAACTTTGTGTTTTTTATACGTGGAAGTGTGAGGGGTGGAGTGAGGCACAAGAGGGGCAGGGTATGCCAAGTTTTATTGGCCTCGCCGCATCGGGAATTTCATTAGAACGCAAACTCCAATTCTCGGCCGAACCGTAACTAATTGGTTCTGCTCTGGCCCGTGTTATTTATTTGTCTGTAATTATGTTTAAGGCAAACAAGTTCTTTTAAATGCGAGATCGATAAATGTTTGTTGAACTTCAGAGTTTGCTACTTTAACAACGAGCTTTAAGAAACAGAACTAAAACTTGACTTTATCCTCATGCCTACAACTCTTCTTACAAAATTATCGAGCGAACAGAGGAAAAACAGAGAGTAATTTTATTTTAGGCTTTCCGAAATCGGAAATCACGACATCACGGAACTCCAAACTTTTCAGAATAAAATCAGAATCTAGTGAATTTTTGGCGAGATAAATTAATTAAAAAAGGAATTCTGGTAAAAATATACATATCCATACTAATATCATAAAAACAAAAGTATATTTGTCTATCTGTCTGTTTGTTACATATTCATAACCAAACCGCTAAAACGATTGATTGCATGCTACTTGATAAAATCTGTAATATTATTTAAATTGCAAAAGTTAAACAGTAAATTAACGGCTTATTAGATAACACACATTATGGGCCCGAAGGTATATAACCTGTTGCCAGAAACGGTGACAGCTGCACCAAATGTGAGCTGTTTTAAAAGCAGACTAAAACGCTGGCTAATCGAGCAAACGTTTTATGATTTTGAAGTAATACTTAGGTAAATTTATTGTAATAATTAATGTATATTAAATTATGATAATACTGGTATACAATTTATAGTATACACTTATATTTTTGACTTGTAAATCTTTATTAATAAATAATTTTGACTTTGACTTTGCTTTGTTCGATAATATAAATCAAATTTTTGTAATACTGTTACCGTACAAGAATATCGAGTTCTTGACACGATGGTCTCGTGACCTGAAAATAAAAGTCCCGGAACTTCGAGACACGAAACGTCACGGGAATCAAACCCTAATCCAGACGCTTGTAACCAAACCTCGTTTGTCCAATTAGGTATAACTAGTAGTTCTACGAACAGTAGACCTTCGAGAGAGCTAATTTGCAGCTCATCCACGCGCCCTCACTGTTATACGCAACATCAAGTTGTCATATCTCGACAACCACTTGACCAATTCTGTTCATTTTTACCACAAGTTGTAATGATTAGGCGTGCCGTGCCTCGCCGTCTCGCTAAGACGAGTAAACTGGTACATGTGACTGCAGCAGAGGTGTACAACCGCCTGCCACATGAAGTCCGAGACTCGCTGTCTAGGGGATCATTTAAATACAAACTAAAAAATGGCTTATCGAACAAGCATTCTACAAGTTTGATGATATGACTAAAATACAAATGACATGACATTTGTATTAATTATTGATTACTTACCTTTTTAATTTTATTGTGATTATTTTAAACTATTGACATTTTTTATTATTATTATTTGAGTAGATAATTATTATTTTATGTATTTGAATTGATATTTAAATTATTTGACATTATTGCAATATTTTTATTTTTTAAATGATTCGTTATGTTAAGCGAACATACATTTGTATAGTTTTTTTTTTCCTGTTGACATGTAACATTATCCGTTATGAATAAATTACTATGACTATGACTATTCTAGGTACTTTGTCTACCTACCAAATATCATTAAATCGGTTAGTAATTAGTGGCGCAATAAACTTCCCCTTTTTTTATGGGAACCACCCCTCCTATCAAAAATCGCCGACAACATTTTTTTTAAATAATACATAGAACGTATACGCCAAGTTTCATTTCAAAATTGGTTCAAAATTACGCCCTGTACGCAAGCATAATGTAATGAGCGTTTATAAGATGTAAGATAAGAATTAGTCAAGCGAACAATTTTTCTACTCGTCTATTTATGTGGATTTGGGTGGCTTACATTGAACGTTGTATTTACATCTATTGGAATGGAATACTCGTAAATTTACTAATTCTGATAAACTATGATTTAATCAAAACAGTTAAGGTAAGAAAATAGTTGAAAAAGTTTGGCTTTATCTAGTGATGGCAATTCTCACAACACAAGGTTATTGTATTGTAGACTTATCTGTAGTAACGTCAGATAGACTTTTTGGCTAAATTTTCTTTAACTCGTTTATTATTTTGAAGTTTCTAGAAAAATATAATATTAGCCTAAATAAGTCTATTAGACGTACAGGCTTAGATGGTAAGTATCTAGTAATAAAATTCTTCAGTCGATGTAGTGAATTTACGTAAAATTTTAGTGAAAATATTCAATTTTTGGATGTATCACATAAGTATTTAGAACTAAGGGGAACGGTCCGAACTGAACTCCACTTTAGATCCTGAACAAATACGCTTATCGCGGCTAACGTAATTTTAAACATTGTTTTAGAAAAATATTTTGAATAGAAGAAGGAGAAGTTTGTTTAGGATCTATTTACCTTTTCGCTCGCTATTAACTATTCAACGTAAGAGGAAAATTCAAAAATAAACGTGCAAAAGCAATTATAGTTTAGAGAAACAATTAAAGCGCAATTTTGAGTTTAATTACCTCATCACTATAATTACGAAAATTTGAGGTTTGCTTAAAATTGCATTAAGATTGCTGAAGTAAAGGTTAAGTGCAAGCTTGTTACTGTTAAAAGAAGCAAACTAATAAAATATCTACACAAGTCAGGTTGAAGATAGAAACATTTTCATCTTTTGCTCATCAGTTTGCGACTTGCAAAACAAACGAAAGTTAACAACATTTCACGTTAGCTCAAGAGTTTGAAACCATAGGTTTTATCGAAAAACGTTACTCAAACTGAATCAAAATATTTAGTGGTTTTCTAGCTTGTACTGAATGACAGTTGCTTACACAACTGTCATTTCGTACCAGCTAGAAAATTACTAAATATACGATAGAGAATTTGAGACGGGATTGAGATGTTGATCAAACTTAAGTAACGTTTTGCGGAAGTCCGTTTATATATATATATATATTTGTAACCAATTTTGGACTATATAAGGACGTTTAATTACCTTATTGTCAGTAGTACCATTGATTGTATCAGAACTAAACTTCTATACTCTTAGGGCTTGTTCAAAGAGTTGTTCAAGCGCGCTAATGTACAAACGTGTCACACGCCGTGCGTATCCCCAAAGCAAGCCCTAAATTTCGTAGTTATTATTGTAATCTACAGATAAGTTCTTATTTTTTTTTCAGATTCGCGTTAACGGTTCCGACGGATGGTAGCCACGAGTGCAGGTTGTGTGTGCTTACCGCGAGTGTTTCGTGTTGTGACATAACGTGCCGTGTACGCTTTGGTATAATCACGCGTGAGTGTGAATGCGCGTTGGTGTGATCACGCGTCGTCGCTCGTGCGTCAGTGTGGTCACGCGTCGGAGTGATCGTGCGTCGGTGTAGTCACGCGCCGCGTCGGAGTGATCACGCGTGTGTGCGCGGGGGGAATGCGCAGTGCAGGGGAAACACGCGCGCGCCGCTAGCGAGCGCGATGAGGCGCATGCGCTGCGCCGCGGCGCATCTCGCCTTGCTCGTGCTAGCGCATCTTCCGCCACCTGGTAAGTTTTTTGCATCTAAAACTGTTTCCAATGTGATATACAATATAAAATGTATTCTTAAATGTCATAGAAGAGTACATTTCAACGTGTTAAAATCTCGATATGACTATACCAGTTATGGATTGGATCCTAAAACTTTGTGTTATGTAAAAATTTAGACGTTATTGTTTACTTTCAACTTTTTATACATTTTAATGAATTTTAAATATATTTCAACATTTTGAAATTTCATACGAGCAGGAGGCGTATAAGCCGAAACATTCCACCAAAATTGTTTTATCTCCCAAGTTTCGCGGCTTTCGATATAAAGGGATCCCTGATCAAATTGAAAAGAGTGTGGTCCCACCCCTAGATTGTATGAATAAAATTTACTTAATCGTAAAAACTTGGGAACATGGCCCTTGGTCGGGCCAGGATCAGATTAATATCGCGGGTGAAACTTCAGCTACATTTTATTAGGGTGGAGTTTAACTCGCACAATATAAACCATCGGAGTTATGATAAGGGTGTTAAATTGGATAATTTTCGAAGGCAGTTCCGATCGAATTCCGGGGGACTATTTGAACTTTTAACCGATTCCGATTCCGAGACCGAAATTAAGTATTATTGCACTTTGGAACAGAAATAAAAGTCATTCGGTTTTATT
Source organism: Lycia hirtaria (assembly GCA_947563715.1). NCBI lineage: Eukaryota > Metazoa > Arthropoda > Insecta > Lepidoptera > Geometridae > Lycia > Lycia hirtaria. The sequence continues at coordinate 4,353,251 of OX387383.1, forward strand.
TAGGAAATGTCCTATTTTTTTATGTAAGAAATTACATTTAACTCTTATCCGTGTAAGGTTGCCTTGAAGAGATCGCTCGTTCACGCTCAAAACTGGACGATATGGGACTTTCAAATGTATAGTCGACTCATTGAATTTGGTTTAATTTACTAGAGCACATTTAAATTCACGTGATAATGTAACCTAACATAATATATATATATATATATATATATATATACGTTTTTTTTTATAGAAGATAGATCTACGATTGACCACCAACTCGCTACTAACCACTAAAGTAATATAAAAATCACTCCTATTTTTAACCGAATGCATAAGAAGGAAGGTTATGTGTTTCGAGTGTATGTATGTACATATGTATGTATGTTTCTATATGAGTGCCTACAGTTTTAGAATGTAGGTGCTCATGTAGAAACATACATCATACATACGTTTTTATCAATTTTGATGTGCCAGGTATCGTTAGATTCGTCTTTAGTTCCTGAGTGTATGCTATATTTTTGTAATGGTAATAATAATAATACATATCTCGCAAAAAATGCGTTTTTTCGTGACCTCCGACGAACTTTTCGTAATAAGTGATTTTACTAGAATTATTCTAAAGAATGCGCATTTATAACCGCGATTTTACAGTGATTTTACGCATTTTTCCTCACAAAAAACGTACAAGAATCAAGCGTAACAAAATCGTAAGTTAGACTACAAATACATCTTTTCTGCAGTCGGGTATTTTGTTTTTCTTTTAATATATATACTTGTTCCTTAAGGGGTAGGCTAAGCTACAAAGACCATGTGGCCGTTTAATAACACATTTAACCGTGGTTAAAGAGACGGGAGGGAATGACAGGGTAAGACACGATGTTATTGCAGTGAGAGGAAGTCAGCCTATCGCCTACATAAACGCCAATTTTGCTAAAGTCCCTAAACTGACTTTGACTTACAGTATGCCCGGGAATAGAAGCAGCTGGTAAATTCTCTATTTTTTTATTCTCCAAGTCTAGTAATTAAATATTATCTATTCAAAAGTTGTTCTTTAACGGTTATTTTTTATTACATCTTACTTGTTCCTATTAGATTCTATTGAAGCGATGCGATTTAAGTATTACCATAAGGAGCTTACAATCTGGAAGGTAAAGCGTAAAAACTTTTTTGTTATTATTCTCAACAATATTTTAATAATATATTCTTGATTTCTGCCAAAGTTTAAGTAGGGTTAGCCTTTTCAAACTGATAAATTAAAACCAGTAGTGGCGTAGTAAGTAAATAGCGTACGATTCCGCACCTTCATTTCGAGGCCATTTCGCACACTACATTTCTCGTGAAAGGCCCTTCTCGGCCTCGTAAGGGCTCGAGAATGGGCGTGATTATGATTTACGCTATATGTTACATAGTTTTTTGGCCGTTAGGGTGCGAGCCCACTAGACCGTTACAGACACTACACAGAGTAAAGATGAATTACTTAGCAGTCTGAGACCGCAATAGTTTTTTAGGGTTCCGTACCCAAAGGGTAAAAACGGGACCCTATTACTAAGACTTCGCTGTCTGTCTGTCTGTCTGTCTGTCTGTCTGTCTGTCTGTCTGTCTCCAGGCTGTATCTCATAAACCATGATAGCTAGAAAGCTGAAATTTTCACAAATGATGTATTTCCGTTGCCGCTATAACAACAAATACTAAAAATTAAAAAAATATATATATTAAGGGGGGTCCCCATACAATAAACGTGTTTTTTTTCGTATTTTTTTGCTCAATATTAAAAACGGTAACAGGTAGACGCTTCAAATTTTCACAGAATATTTACTTGTATATTACCTTTCAAAATAAATAATTAAATAACAATAAAGTAAATATTAAAGGGGGGCTCCCATACAACAAACGTAATTTTTAAGCAATTTTTACTCGATCTTAATTAACAGGTAGAAACTTGAATATTTGTAAGTAAATATTTAGAAATATATTAACTATAAAAATAAACACCTAATCTAATACATAAAAACTCACAAAATGAAAATAATCCGTGCATCTAAACGCGGTGCGAGCGCCGCACCGCGGTGTGGTGGTGGCGCGAGCGCGAGGCGGTTGCTAAGCAACGGCCGCGCGGATAGCGGGGGAGGTAACATCGCGGAGAAAGCCATAGCCGTGCGTATTCGCATTTCGCGCGAGCGTCGTTATGCTGCCCGGATGTGTATCGAAAACCTACCTATATATAAGTTTGCAATTTACTACTTGGAATTTCGTTGATTTCTCGTTATTTTATACGATTTTCTATTATAGATGATAGTACGGAACCCTTCGTGCGCGAGTCCGACTCGCACTTGGCCGATTTTTTTTCTCGAAAAGTTGATAAATCGATAAATAAACTTTTTACTGTATATATCATATAAATTGTAACAAAAATGAAATGATTAACAAGATAATGTTATAAATGGCGTTTTATTCTGTTTCAGGCAACTTTATAATAGAGTGGGTAAAAAAAAAACACGTATAGGCCATATAATTATCAGGCTACGACCGTCAGCCTTTGTGTATATATATAAAATACATTGCAATTAAATATATTGTGAATTGAAGCAAAAATATCCACTAAATGTTTTTTCTTTGACAGAATTTTATAATAAACTAAGTTCAAGCAAAACATCGTTTTTACGTAAAAAGCGGCCCGTTTAAGTCCTAGCATTGAAATGTATACTCTACAAATAGGGCCATCTAGCCGAAGTAATTACTCGTAACACCGAACATGATGTTATTATGGTGCAGTGCACTCTGACCCCCGTCATAATGGAGGTGATAACTATTACCTATTCCATGACGATACTGCCAGATGTAGGCTTCGTTGCGCCACTATTGTCGCGAAATATGGCTTTATAATGAGGATGGATTTGCGTCGCGGATACGGGATGTGAGCGATGTTGTACGATGTTATTATTCTCTAAATATATAGACTGTGTTAATTAAAGTTAATTGTACTTGCTTTCATTTAAATAAAAGTACACAATACTTAATTATTAGCGAAAAATGTTCCATTAATAGGCGGTATATACCGGGTACTACTCAAATAACCGGTACCGCGGAAGCCGCCACATAACCACAGTATACTAAGTTACTATGACTTAACTCGGCAGAGTACTTCTTTAGTATGCATGCTATTAATACCGATAGCAGTTACCGCTTTTTTTTATACTGTCTGTACATACCTTTACTTTACATTTTTATGTAGTTCTACGACTCGTAACTGTTTAAAGCCTTTACGAATCGAACCTTCGTGTAGAGATTCTACGAATGGTAGCTTCCGTAGTTCCTACTATAGAGTACGTAGACATTTCGAAAGTACACTTTATCAAATTTTTTGCCTTCTGTAGTTTAATCTTTATAAATGCCTATACAATGGGTTGATATATTGAATATATTGTGGATTCTCAAGGAACTTACTCGTCGTTCTACGTACTAGTTTCATTAAACCAATTTATCAATTTTCCAGTTTTGTGGAAGCTGTAACTGAGTATGTAACCTCTTTTAACTTGTTGTATTCCTGCGGCATCTAAAGAGATCTGTAGCTTTTTTTCCTCGAAAAATGAAAACATAAAGAGATTGCTGTCACTCATGTCGTCACTCACATTGAAGTTTTAATAACATAAAAGTAGCTTGGCGTTCTCACTCATTTTAACTGATAACGATTCTATGAGTATATCATAATCATCCTTAGTCTGTGTCAAACAATCCATTCTCTTAACTTTTTGCTGCTACTAGTTAAATAAATAAATATTTGTGGACATTTCACACAACACCATCTAGCCCAAACTAAGCAAAGCTTGTACTATGGAACTAGATGGGTGATAGAATACACATATACTTTTTTTTTTGTTAATATATACTTAAGATACATAGAAACACCCAGACACAGAACAAACATCCATGCTCATCACACAAATGTTTGCTCTGGGTGGGGATCGAACCCACGACCTTTCAGTTCAGTAGGTAGACCTAAACACACTACCAACTGAGCCACAAGGCCAGTCGATTATTTCATGTATGTATTAAAAACATTTTTTATTAAAATATACATAGATTTTGATTAATAAAATGAGTTCCACCTTTTATAATTATTACTCTTTCAGCTCAGTAAACAATGGCTTCATTAACTAAACAGTCAATAAAGGATAAAAGTATAAAAAGGGTTGAAGTACCTAATAAAAATTAACGCCCATATAACCAAGAAAACAAACCTAAAACCACCGAAACGGATTTGAACAACATCAAAACAGAAAAACAGCAATTAAACCGTGAATTTATATAAAAAGAAAACAACGTTAAATTCAACCTAATTATTGTGAGGTAAAAATTAGAAATACGTCAAAAGGTTGAGTTTGGGCGGTCAACATCAAAGGTGTAACTTGAAAGGTATTTTGTTGAAAAGCCGCTTATGTTTTATCTATGAATTAATGCCTTTCCTCGGCCGCGGCTGGGTCGGCTGCTTGTTGCTCGCCACTCGCCGCTCGTTGCTCGCTGCAAACACGCACAGAACAAGTTTACAATACTTTACAATTAGTTACATGACACTGAAAGATTAATTGTTAGTAGGAAACAAATGTGATTTCTGTGTACATTAAACTAATGGCAATTATTAATAATGGTAATAAATGTTTAATTAGCATGGGAACCATTACTTTTACTGGAAATGTAGTTACAGCATGAAAAATATACGTTAAAATCATTAGAGTATCAGCATAGTGCCCGTTTATACTATGACATCCTCTACCTTTGATAAAGTACGGACGCCGAGCAGGAAGAATTTCGTACATTGAGCTATGATTACCTATCTCTGTCACTCCCACGTGATTATATTGCTATCGCGCTCGCAGAGGTGCCGGTCGTTGCACCTGTGCAAGCGCGATAGCAATATGATCACGCGGGAGTGACAGAGATAGTTAATCATAGGTCAATATACGAAATTCTTCCTGCTCGGCGTCCGTATGTTAGTATTGTATTTCTAGACAGTTATTTGCGTGCAGTGCCTCTACTAGGCATGATACGCTTTAGTGTTTAAATGTTCCCATGCTTTATAGATGATAATGAGTTACACTGTTTTTTTTCTTTTGATTATAATTTCTAAGTTTCATCTATCTATCTAAAATCTAAAATTATGTTCATTATCACTGTCATTTCCAGCCTTGTCGCAGCGGGATCGACGCAAATGGCCAAGAACGTAAAAAAAAATTTACACGAATGGCCACATCAGCGCAAAACGCAAAAATCATTTGGCCTTATGCTTATTTGAAAAATATTTACGTACAGCGCACCGCTCAAATGAGGGGTCGGCTCGACCGATTATTGTGTAAAAAAATGTAAAAAGTTGTGCTGATGTCCCCCACTGGGGGACAACGCCATAACTTTTTACATTGTTCCTATTGTCCACCACTGGCGCACAGTGAATCGGCAAAAATGACAAGACCCAAAATATCTAGTCTGAAATCCAGTTGTAAATCAAAGCCGAGCATAAGTCTTAAAGTTGCATAATTTTTTGACACTTATCAAAGTGCCAGCTGTCAAACTTGACAGGATCTTAGTTTCGAATGACAGCTGTCACTTTGACAAGTGTCAACAATTATGCAACTTTAAGACTTATGTGCGGCTTTGATTTACAACTGAATTTCAGACTAGATATTTTGGGTCTTGTCATTTTTGACCATTGGACCTTTTGGCTCACTAGACCTTAGTGACTCTGAAGGAAAACTTTTTGAAAATGTATTACTGTGCGCACGTGGTGGACAACGGGAACAATGTAAAAAGTTGTGGCGTTGTCCCCCAGTGGGGGACATCAGCACAACTTCCATTAACCACGCAATTTACATTTTTCCCGTTGTCCTCCAGTGGGGGACACGGAACTGGGGGACAACAGGAATAATCGTGGCTCGACCCGTTATCATCTCATCATATCTTCTTTCCTCTTTTCTTGCTCGTGTTGTTACCTAACTAGGCACTTATATAAAATAAACTCGCTGACAAGATGACAAGGCTCATATCTCGCTAAACTATACATCCTAGACTAGTGGTTTCCTTACAAAAATCTTAATTTCGGACGGCAGCTGTCAAAATTGACAGGTTCGTATTATCTCAAAAACTATATCGACAGTTTGTGACTAGTGGTTTAGGAGTCCTTAATTACATTTGTCTTGTGCTCTCAGCCTGTCAAGTTTGATAGCCGTATTTCAGTTTTGGTCAATTGCGTATTTCAGTTTATGGTCAATTGCGTACACAAGTTTTGGTCAATTGCATATCTGGCCATGTACGTATCTGGTCATTTGCGTATCTGGTTAAATGCGTCTATTGGCCTCTTGCGTTCTTGGCCATTTGCGTCGATCCCGTCGCAGCCACTGCAAAGGATGATATGCTTTTCACTGACGATTGAAGGACCCTCTCAAAAATTCTCAACAATAAGTATCTAAGATAATTCAGTTTTCAAACGTTACACTTCCACCCCCTCCAAATTTCATAAGGTGTTCTTGACAAAAAGCCCCTCTATATAAGCAAATTACTTGAACAATGATCTCAAACGAAGCCGACAAGATAGCATCTTCGATTGGGCCCCTTTCGAGCACAATACCCGTAACTAGAGGTCGGTTGGCCGAGAGGAGAATGGGGAGAATAGGGCCTGCGAAATAAGGCCCTATTGTCCCTTTGTCCTGCGTTACCTCGCTTTGGAGAATGGACACGTGTGATTTGTCGAGACGTCTCGGAACCAAAAACTACTCATAGGATGTAACGTGGAAAATACTATTACCTAATAGGCAAGTTAATGTTGTAAATTAGAGGGTATGTAAGTTTGTTTATTTCTTTACTAGTTGCGTCTCGTGGTTATACCTGCGTAGAAAAAATGGCGATTATGATAATTAAACATGGCCTAGGTATGTATCTAGGTTATCTGCTATATAAAAAAAATCGGCCAAGTGCGAGTCGGACTCGCGCACGAAGGGTTCCGTACTATCATCTATAATACTACAAAGTTTAGTTCTGTTTATAAAATAACGAGAAATCAACGAAATTCCAAGTAGTAAATTGCAAACTTATAGGTAGGTTTTCGATACACATCCGGGCAGGATGACGACGCTCGCGCGAATACGCGCGGTTATGGCTCGCTCCGTGATGTTACCTCCCCTGCTACCCGCGCGGCCGTTGCTTAGCAACCGCTTCGCGCTCGCGTCACCACCACACCGCGGCGCGGCGCTCGCACCGCGTTTAGATGCACGGATTATTTTCATTTTGTGAGTTTTTATGTATTAGATTAGGTATTTATTTTTATAGTTAATATATTTCTAAATATTTACTTACAAATATTCAAGTTTCTACCTGTTAATTAAGATCGAGTAAAAATTGCTTAAAAATTACGTTTGTTGTATGGGAGCCCCCCTTTAATATTTACTTTATTGTTATTTAATTATTTATTTTGAAAGGTAATATACAAGTAAATATACTGTGAAAATTTGAAGCGTCTACCTGTTACCGTTTTTAATATTGAGCAAAAAAATACGAAAAAAACACGTTTATTGTATGGGGACCCCCCTTAATATTTTAATTTTTTTATTTTTAGTATTTTTTGTTATAGCAGCAACGGAAATACATCATTTGTGAAAATTTCAGCTTTCTAGCTATCACGGTTTATGAGATACAGCCTGGACACAGATAGACAGATCACTAATCAATTATGTCAAATTCAAAATGTTACAATACAAATAAATTCCATGTCAAATAAATACATTTTACTAGTAACTAATATCAAATTCACTATATGTCAAATTATCAAGACGCGGTATTAATTATTAACGATCTAAGAACCCTTTCTTTGTGGATGGATAGGTTTAGCTGAAGCTTAACTTAACTGTTTTAACTGATTTATTAAATAATAAAAACAGTTATTTAGTATGCAAATACTTTAAAGGTACCATTGTGAATTTAAAGTGTAAGTAAATTATATAAATCAGGACTCAGGATGGATATATGGCAACATCAGAACGGAATCAGGACGGATCAGACGAATTCAATCAGGACGGATGTATGGCATATTGAATCAGGACGGATATATGGCAACATTAAAGTTCTTAAAAATGTTGAATATTTATAAACTAGTATACAATGGTATAGGGAGGCCTATGCCCAGCAGTGGATGGCAAAACGATACTTTAGGATAAGGTTAAAGTCAATGTAATAATATATGTGTATTATGTATATAAAAATGTCAACCGAGGTCGCTAATGACCTTAGATGTTAAAAAGCGACCTAAAATAAATAAATAATAAAAAAATATATATATAAAAGCTAATAAGATATGCAAAATATCCGATTTAGGCACGAATATTTTTTGAAAAAAAAAACTACCTAATCTCAGAACCGAAAAACGCTTGTACTAAATAATTGTCCGAAATGAGTTAGGACAGTTGGTCGTGCGAGCGACGATATTTGATAATTTATAATTCTGGAGTAAATGTCTAGAAATCATACGTAACTATCAATTTTACTATTAGTAGATAAATAATGTACTAATTCACCTATTTAGCCGTAATTGATGTAATTGGATTGATCTATTATCCATGTCGACTAGTGGTTTCTGTTTGTGTATTATGAAAGTAGTTTGTACGGATTCTACGAATATTCGTAAGTATGTCTTATTTTTGTTACGTATTCTAAAGGTCGATGAGAATTCCTTTCAATTTCAAATAAAAATATGAAATAGAAAAATATGAATATAATTCTAAATAAATATTTTTCCGACTTTGGTTTAATTTTTACACTACTGTAAATAAAAAGGTTTTTTTAAGCTATTGCATAGCTTCTATCGCGGGCCTTGAGCGTGGAGACCGAATCCAGAAATTCCGTAACGAAAATAACCTAACACACCGCGCGTAAAGCTATTATGCAATAGCTTTACCGCGGCAGTCTCCGAGTGCCACATGTTTTTTTTTTTTTTTATAGAAGATAGATCTACGATTGATCACCAACTCGCCTGATGTTAAGCGACGGTGTGGCCGAGGATAATAATAATAATAATAATTCTACTGGGATCGTTCTATAATCACGGACAGGACTATTGTTGCCAATAAGCCTGATAGCCCATACCACCGGCAGTGTGAGCCCCGCCCCGCTGCCGGCGGCACCCTAGTTTTAAGTTTTTTACAATATTTATGTTTCTTTTTTAAGAAGTTTATATTTGTGTTGTATAAAATTTTAAATTAAGACTGTAAATAAATAAATGAAATAATAATAATATAATTTTAGTAGTTTACATTGCGTGTATGTGGGTAATTGTGTAATGTGTATATTATGTTAATGTAAACGTCCAAACTAAAGAAAATTTTAAGATTTTATTCTAAAATCTCAGATTTAAAATTTCTATGTGGTAAAAGTCAGAACAATTGAAAGTCAATTAAAAAAAACAACATTATATCGCTAGGTACGTCTTAGATTTTTACCTCAAAGCCATGGTAAGTATTAATATATCTAGAAAAAAAAAACTTTTTATTTGCGCTACAATAAAAGTCAACGTTTTTCTATTACTGACAGATTGGTATTAATTTCTTTAATTAATTTTAATTTTATTAATATTAATTTACCAACTCATGTTATAAGTACACAAACCCATAGAAAAATAATAAATTTAGAAATCGTTTATTTCAACCCTCCTATCTTTGTTATGTTATTACAAAAGTCTCCTCTATACATTCATATCTCTTACACCCATTCATCTGTTCCTAGAGTTTATAAAGTGAGTGTGAAGTGATTATTTCCGCAGTCAGTGTGTGGAACTGTATCGCTTCACTCATTACAGCTGTTGACGAGTTTATGCCTTCTAGAGAACTGTAAAAAATGTGTGGAATAGCAAGAACTTCTCATAATTTATTGCACAACTAAAACAGTTGAGCTGCTTGTTTGTTTCCGACCAATCTTTCCATCATGTGGACGTAAATTCTAAAACAAAATTTACGGATATAGTCTCCTGGGTTGACCGATACTCATATACCAACAATGGCGAACTTAATTTTTTTTATATAAGGACTCAATGTTGCCGCGCTAAAGCCTAATTTAGATTGACAAGACTAGATACTATTTTGCCGCTTCAAATTATTTTGAAAATATAAAGTATTTTAATCGTGGAAAGGGTCTAATTAGACCATATTGAGGTCGGATGTTTTTCAGGACTGACGCTACATCCCGTTGGTACTTTATCAAAGTTTCCGACACTAGTTTTAAAGTTAAACTTGTGCTATCATATATCAATATTTAATTTATATTGTTCATATTTGAATCTTTTTAGGGTTCCGTACCTCAATAGGAAAAAACGGAACCCTTATAGGATCACTTTGTTGTCCGTCTGTCATAAATAAAATTTCTCAGTTTTCGTAAAAAAAAGTTACAGCCAAATATGTCGTAAAAAACGCACATTTCGACACTCACAAAGGAATCAAAACCTATGGGGTACTTCCCGTTGACCTAGAACTCTGAAATTTGGCAAGAAGCATTTTGTTAGAATACACATATAGGGAAAAATCCGAAAACCGGTCATTTTTAATTTAATCACAAAAAAATTGTGTCGGTATGCAAGGAAAGAGGGTCGAAATTTTAAAGTGAATTAACCGTATCATGTGGGGTATCATATGAAAGAGCTTAATTAGCATTAGTTAAAACAGGTTTTTAAATATTTTTACGATGTATATTTTTCGGTATAAGAAGGAAAATAAAAAAAAAATGATTTCCCCTTTTTATTTACTAGTTTGTACGGAACCCTCGGTGGGCGAGTCTGACTCGCACTTGTCCGGTTTTTTAAGTCGGCTTTTAAAGTACTGTAACTAGTTTTAAGAGGTGCAACATTAGGAGTTAGAAACCTTTTATAACTTTAGATTTTTTTATTCGAAAATAGGGTAGCGCTTGACCGTAAACTCACCTGGACGGTCTACGATGGAGCGCGCTAGTCTAGAAAAAACCTATTACTTACCTAATACTCGCGATTTGAAGACACCTAGATTATATCTATTCGGAAAGACCCATTCAGGAAGCGCATTTCAAATTTTGGCGGTACGCACAATGAAAGTGGAGGCAAAGCGTTTCGTATGGGTTTTCGGAATATCAACCAGTAACGAAGATTGTTTACTGTTAAACCAACAATGCCGTATAAATTGCCTGCAAACATAAACTTCTGCAACCTTTTGATATTCATTTGAAGACAAATCAGTTACAATTTAGAACATCGACTTAACGACGCAGGTGTTTAAAATTAACTATAAAGGCGGATGCATCATTAGTTACCCGTAATGCTATTTTGGTTTAGACAAAGACTCTGTAATATACATTAATCATTGGAAGTTTAATATAATTACAAACAAATACTACTTTAACCACTTTAGACGTCGTTTAGTAACATTATTTTCCAAGAGAATTAGCTGGGCATCTGTTATAAAGTCATATTGTTTGTCCTTTTCATTTACTTCAACAAATTGATGTCGTTAATCTTAATCTGGACTACTTTTATGTATTTTTATTTATTTAGAGTGACATTAAGCCGAAAGCTTGCCTTCCACTGCAAGCGAAACGACCTACACATAGTTTATTTTACATTTCATAAGTATTTCGGGTGTATGCTAATACTGTGTTGCTATGGGTATTATTACCTACGGTAGCTTAAGTTGACATTGTTTATGTTTGTGATATATTTACAATCGCCTTTACCTTCTGTACATTATAGGATACATTTAATGATAATATTAATAGTCCTACGAACAATAGATATTGCCAGTATATCATTTTGAAAAATTACATGTTGAAAAAAGTCTGTGTTCGTGAGGTCTGGTGGTGATATTCATAGTCATTCAATCGATAAGTAATACAAGTAATTTTAAGGCTTCTAACTAAGGGTGAGGGAGCTTATTCGTGACGCTACGGTGTCTGTCTGTCTGTCCTACATTTAAAGGGCTGTATCTTTTGAACGGTAATAGATAAAATTCTCATAATTGGCAAGGTTGTAGGGTTTGCTTTGATGTAAATCGCTAAATACTGAAAACTGGTCAAGTTCGAGACAAGCGTCAATTGTGTTCGAAATAAAAACTTCTTGTTGAATCCACAAAACAAATAAACGAAAAATGATAAGCGAACGTTTCCTTGACACTTGGTGTCACATGATAATAACTTAAAATATAGTAAAATATACGGTGGTGTTAAAATCTCTTTGTATATAGAAAAAAGGTCTGTAACATTTACTTATTTGAATTTCTTATTATATGTGAACGATTAGCATTTCAGGCTATTACTACTGTAGAAAATATTTGAAGTTATATATCATTAGATATAAAGCACATTTTGTTGAGTAATTAGCTCTGGTGTCAATCTTCATGTTCATTGGTCATGCATAGGAGTTCGAAAGTGCTCGGTGAGCCTCGGTGTGCGAGTGAAACTCGTACTTTGCCGGATTTATTACTGTTTCACTCGTAGTATCACTTCTGTACAACAAAGGTTTAAAGTATAATAAACGCAAAAATCGCTTCACTTGCAATGGTAAACATACTTTAGGTGTTTAGTTTTAGACTTTTTTAGCCTGTCTTAAGTTTATTGTTCGGATAAACACTGAACCTTAGATATTTTTTGTAATATTAACCAAACGGTAAAATAAACTTTTACAGTGGTTTAAAAAGAAAAATAGCAAGTATTGTTATATAAATGTAAATTATGGTTGTAAAATTTAATAGTACAATCTCCACTATTTGAAATCAATGACCATATTGCAAAAAAATCCAACTCTGCAGTTGTACCTACAAGGTTGGACCACTTCATAGTTGTGCAGCAGCCGTTCGCTCAGCGCTCGTTTTTATCTTGCTTGTTCTGCAATAAAATTAAGAGAGTGACACACAATTTGAAGCGATTGTTAAAAATTGGCTCATTTGAACTTTTGTCTCACACTCTTAATTACAGAAAAAGCAAGATAAAAACGGGCGCTGAGTGAACTTTGCATCGCGATAAGAGTTGAGATTAACCCCGCAGTACAGTAACAGTACAACCAATAATGCCCTGTAATAAAACGAATACAACTACGTAAAATAGTTTAAGGAATAAAAGCTAACTTCCATCACCGGCAAGTTGCATAAAAAATAAAATCGGCCAAGTGCGAGTCGGACTCGCGCACGAAGGGTTCCGTACTATCATCTATAATAGAAAATCGTATAAAATAACGAGAAATCAACGAAATTCCAAGTAGTAAATTGCAAACTTATAGGTAGGTTTTCGATACACATCCGGGCAGCATGACAAAGCTCGCGCGAATACGCGCGGCTATGGCTCGCTCCGTGATGGTACCTCCCCCGCTACCCGCGCGGCCGTTGCTTAGCAACCGCCTCGCGCTCGCGCCACCACCACACCGCGGCGCGGCGCTCGCACCGCGTTTAGATGCACGGATTATTTTCATTTTGTGAGTTTTTATGTATTAGATTAGGTATTTATTTTTATAGTTAATATATTTCTGAATATAGTACTTACAAATATTCAAGTTTCTACCTGTTAATTAAGATCGAGTAAAAATTGCTTAAAAATTACGTTTATTGTATGGGAGCCCCCCTTTAATATTTACTTTATTGTTATTTAATTATTTATTTTGAAAGGTAATATACAAGTAAATATTCTGTGAAAATTTGAAGCGTCTACCTGTTACCGTTTTTAATATTGAGCAAAAAAATACGAAAAAAACACGTTTATTGTATGGGGACCCCCCTTGATATTTTTTTTTTAATTTTTAGTATTTGTTGTTATAGCGGCAACGGAAATACATCATTTGTGAAAATTGCAGCTTTCTAGCTGTCACGGTTTATGAGATACAGCCTGGAGACAGACATACAGACAGACAGACAGCGAAGTCTTAGTAATAGGGTCCCGGTTTTACCCTTTGGGTACGGAACCCTAAAAACAACTAAAAATAAAATAAAGTAACTTCCCGTGCAAAAGGATGCAGAGATTGCAAATACAGCTTTGTGTGGCCAGTACGACACTGCTTCTTTTTAGTCTTTTTCGGCTTTACGTTGACTTATCGGTAAGCTTTGACGTGATAACATGAAAAATGACTTTCAAATAGCTTGTAAAAAGAAAAAGAGCGACAAAGAACATTTTTTAAAGTTATTTGCCTCGTTTTTTGTGCTCTGTAAATATAATCGTTTTCGCTCTCGGCGCGTGCTTTATGAAGATTTTAACAAAACTATTAATCTTGAAATAATTTGTTACGTGATAATTTATTGTCCTAGAATTTTTGAAATTTCACAGTGTCTCGGTGAATAACTAAAATACTTGGCTTTTTATATTTTAACATTTTCACGGTTGGATGAAATGATTATTTAAGTCAGTCAAGAGTGTGAGAATACTTCTTTTAGTTGGGACATCTGGATTTTGAATATGAATGAAGGCGGTCAAATGCAAGTTTAACTGTACGCAGTGGGTACGTACTGGGTAGGTTCCTATGTAGACCTCTCTCAAGAAACCAAAAAACAAACAAAACTTTTTTTTTTAATCAATTTTATAAACGCCAGAGTTATGCGATAACAAAAAATACAGCCGAATTGTTACCTACTTTTTTTTATTCGTTAAAAATAATGTCGACTGCTTCAATTATTCAAAATGGGGACAGACAGACAATTGGGTATGTAAAGTTTTTTTTTTCGGTATTTTTTTTATATTTTTATTTGATAGATTGGATCATTTAATAGAACTAATTTCAATATTTTTTTATTCTGTTCAGTACTTATTTTTAAATATTTTTTTAAAGATAAAATCGAGATGACGTACATTTACTACTGAATAAAATATTATGATAGGCTACATGAACTAAAAAAAAATATAATTTACGTCTAACTTAACGTTGACAGTGACATGTATATTTCTACAATTCTATAGAAAATTATTTTGTTATGACAGTTGTCATAGAGATATTGTCTATGCTTGATATTCAATGCCAATGCTATTAGCATCAACTTTTTTTTTAGTAACTGTGACTTCATTTTAGAGGTCGACTGAAGGTCAAATATATTTCATATTTTCGCAAAAATTTGCGCCATCTCATCATTTTATGAGCCCAAAATAAAAAAATATGGTTCATAGACATACAATCTCGAAATGGTTTTGGAATCAGCATATGTTACATTTTTCTTTACATACCCAGCTCAGCTGCCTGCTGCCTGCTCCTGCGTAGTAGTAGTTCATGAAGGCAGATGGTAGTAATCCATGCCAAAGCCCGAGAAGCGGGAGCCGATTCTGTCAATCCATCAGCGATGTTGTGAATGTGCACGGTGATACATCAATAAATCCGCTTATTTAATTAATTTGAGCGTTGAGAGTTTAATCGCATTACTCACATAAATCTGCACTGTTAATTGCGAAGCGCATCCAAATTTCGGTGCTCCGTAGTATGGATGTTTTTACTTTTTAAGTTCATAAAGTTGTTTTTTTTTTTTTTTATCAGCCCTGTTTGTACAAACTGTCCCACTGCTGGGAACGGGCCATCTTCTCATTGTGAGAAGGGTTAAGCCATAGTCTGCCACGCTGGCCAAGTGCGGGTTGGCAGACTTCACATATCTTCAAGATCATTGAGAACTCTCAGACATGTAGGTTTCCTCACGATGGTATCCTTCACCGTTTGAAGTTAGCGGCAATCAACAATACGCACATAACTTCGAAAAGACAGAGGTGCGTGCCGTGGGATTCGAACCCAGGACCTGCGGATCGCAAGTCAGACGGTCTCACCACTAGGCTGCCGGAAACTTCAAAAAGTTGCATGCGTTGTTGTTAATTTAACTCGTACTATTTTATATGAAGTTAGCTGAAATTAAATAACATTTTTAAGTGGGATGGACCGATTTTTATCAAGGTAGGATTACACTGAGCGCGATCTTAGCTATGTAGGTATATCGGGAGTTTGTGAATTTTCTAAACTTATTCTTGTGCAGCTTTTTGTGACTGTTACCGTAATTAAAATAGCTTTGGTCTAAAAAAAAACTGGACAAGTGCGAGTTTGATTCGCCCACCGAGGGTTCCGTACAAACTAAATAAAAGGGGGAAACCATATATTTTTTTTTATATTTTCCTTCATAAACCAAAAAATTCCGTTTTTTCCTATTGAGGTACGGAACCCTAAAAGTAGCAAATTTCGTGCTAACTGTTAAAGCTTTGAGAAAATATGGTTCTTAGTATTGAGAACAGTAGTTGGTAATATTTGCCAAGCTTCCATAATATTATCTCGTAACATATTTTTTCACACAGTGTATGTTAAAGGTTTTCAATATTGAAAACTAAATGTTTACATCTGCACAGGAATTTTAGCTCTAAATAAATCTACTTTTTGGCACCAATTCACCAAAAAATCTCAAGATTGTTGTATTCATGACCAGACGCTTTAAGAATACAGAGCAATCGTTGTGTAGCATTGAATTTTTGATACATTTTTAGCATTTTTATAAGAAATAGAACTCACAATACAAAAATACCCCAGCTTTCGCCATAGATACTTATAACAAATATTTTAGGACAATAAATAATTGTATCGGCACAGAAGAAAATGTGTTGAAAAATTCAGTTCCCGTTTACGCAAACTAATGGCGTTGTTCTGTATGTCAAACATTTTTCTATCTTATTTCTATAATTATCAACACCTTACGTTCGGTAAAAGGTATAATTTTGGCCCCTAATACACCCATGTATCTTCATGGGTTCTCTACCTATCCTTGTTCGAAAAATACTCAGCTGAGGTATTTTCTCGATGCGTCCCTGAGGGATACCCTGGCCCTTCATTATGTAGCTACACTAACCGGCCACCGAGGGAATTCGGTAAGTGTGGTTGATCTAAAAACTTAGTTGCACTTACACGCAGATATTTCATATAAATAAGTTCGAAAGAGTGATTGGCCAGTCAGAGTGGCTAGTGTCAGAGTTATTAAGCCGCCGAAAGGCCTATGACCTGGCTTGACGATTGCCGTTTAAAAAAAAAAAACTACTGAGACCTACAATTTAACGTGTCCGACTCATGGTACCGATACCTACTAGTAGAGTAGTGGCTCAAAAGAGATCCCCGATTTTTATTTTTTTGTGACTTTTTACGTCACTTTCATTATTTCATTATATGAAATAATATTTTACTTAATTTTTTGTTTCTCCCAAATAGATCTCAATTATAGGTGAAATCGACCATTAATTGGCGCTGCAATCATTTTCTTTGTATTCAGGAGTCTCCCATCTCAATTTTTAAAAGAAAACGTAGCGAAAAAATAAATAAATTACAGTTTAAAAAACTAAAAAACACGCTACAAATTATTGTGGTCAAAGTTCATTTCAAGACTTTTCTAACAAATCCAAACACAGCTATGATACGATGTTCCATCATGAAGTTCTAGTTAATATCTTCCGGCTCCATCATCAGATCAGTTCGACAGTACCATATTATTGTATCGTCATCAGAACTACATACAGCTGCCAATTTTCATGACGCTACGATCCTTGGAAGATGGTTAAATTAGTTACCTTAGATTTCATTACATACAGGACGACCCAATAAAAGCGTATTAATAATACAAATTATAATGTGGCCAGGTTTTGTTAAGAATAGTTGAAAATTCTTCCATATTGGACTAGGAGAAGAAAAAACATTGAATGTACCAACTGTTTCTCTATTGCGAATATTGTAAAAGTCAGTTAAGAAACTTGAGGCAAATCGGCGTTTATGCAGGCGATGGGCCAACCCCCTGTAACTGCAAGCCAAGATTTTCTATATTATTAATTTACCCTCTAATACCCTCTCCTTTCCAACTAACCCTCTAATCAAGGTCAAATGTGGCATCACATGATCTTTGTTGCTCTGCCTACTACGTAAGAGAAGTAGGCGTGATTTTATGAAATAAAATAGGACATGTAAACTTTTTTTACTGAAAAACAAAAAAACTGCTGAAGAATGTCAAGTTGGCTGGTTACGAAACAAGGACGTTTCGCTTTCTTGGTTAGTTATTTCACAATTGCAATTTTTCGATCAAAACAAGTGCTAATTAAAACATTTGTGGCAATTTTTGGCAATGGTTCAAAATTTACAGAAAAAAGTGATAATTAAGGGCATTTTGCGAGTAGAGTGTTTCCTCCTCCTTGCGTCGAAACCCCAATACTGGGGGTCGTGACCCATCAAAGATTTAACTTTCCCCGTATGATGTTCCGCCATCTGTTCCGATTTTCAGCAGCATGTACCGCCTCGGCGACGTTAATGTTGAGAGTGGTGCGGATTTGGTCTGACCAGCGCATTGGGCTCCTTCCTCTCGATCTTTTACCCTCCACTTTGCCAGTGACTATGAGCTTTTGTAAGTTATCACCGGGTTTCCGGGCTATGTGTCCAAAGAACTCAAAAATCCTCCGAAGGCATGTATTGGAAAGCCTTGGCTTCTTGTCAAGTTTGAGTTCTTGGAGGATCGATTGATTGGTTCTGCGCGCTGTCCATGGGATACGTAACATTTTCCGCCAGCACCACATTTCAAAGGCATCTATGCGTTGGCGGTCTCTGGATTTAATTGTCCACGTCTCAGCCCCGTATAGGAAAATGGAGAAGACTAAAGTGTTGACGAGAGTCATTTTTGTCTTAGTACTTATACTACGGTCCTTCCATATCTTACTGAGCTGAGACATGGCGTTTTTGGCCATTCCAATCCGTCGACGGACTTCGACTTCACAGGAACCGTTGTTACTAATGTTAGAACCCAGGTAAATAAAGTCGTCAACAATTTCCAAATTCAGTGTCCCACTGAGTTCTAATTTTGAAGCACGATCCACAACCATAACTTTAGTCTTCGTCCGGTTAATGGTCAGTCCCATTTCCATGCTGCGTTGCTCCATTCTATTGAGGAGATTGCACATTTCAGCCTCATCAGCTGCGAAGAGAATGGTATCATCGGCATAACGTAGATTTTGAATTTTTGTACCGTTGATTGTAATGCCGCCATTCCAATCTTCACAGGTCTGGCGTATGATGTGCTCTCCGTAGATGTTAAATAAGATAGGGGACACGATGCATCCTTGACGAACTCCCTTGCCAAACGCGAAGGGTTTTGAAGTTGCTCTGTCGATTCTTACTGTCCCGTGGCTATTCGAATAAAGACTTTGGAGCAATCCGATTAGGTGCATGGGGACTCCCATCTCTTGGAGTCCATAAACACCTCCAGTTAACACAATCGAAAGCCTTGCTGTAATCAATGAAGCACATCATGAAAGGCACGTTGAATTCACAAGCCTTCTCAATAAGTTGCCTAACATTCAGAATCTGCTCACGCGTACCCTTACCTTTCACAAAACCCGCTTGCTCCTGAGGGATCTGCCAATCAAGATAATATCTAATTCTGTTGTTGATTATGTGAAGCAGAATTTTACTGGTGTGAGATATAAGGGCAAGAGTACGGTAGTTGTCGCATTTCTTGGTGGATCCTTTCTTGTGTAGTGGCAGTATGATGGATTTTGTCCAGTCATCAGGCCATTTCCCAGTCCGCCATACAGCATTGCAGATATTGTGCAGTCTCTCAATTCCAGCATCTCCAAGAGCTTTCAAAATTTCAGCTGTTATTTCGTCTGGCCCTGGAGCTTTCCTGTTTTTCAGGGAAGAAATGGCAGCTTCGATTTCAGACCGAAGTAAAGGTGGTTCCCATTCCCACTCATCAGTTACTAATGGCGGATCAAAAGACGGAGTAGGGTTCTTGTACAGATCTTCACAGTATTCACGCCATCTTTCTGCCACTTTGTCTAGTTCATTGATGAGTTGGCCATCCTTGTCCTCTATTACCCATGACTTGGCTTTGAATTGTTTTGATAGGAGACGTACTTTTTTGAAGAGGTCAGAGGGTTGCATCTTCTGTGCGTGTGATTCCACTTCGCGGCACAAATTGAGTTATTCTTATCCTTGCGACTGCTCTTTTTTATGCGTTTACACAGTTTTGAGTATTCTACCTTAATCTCTTCGTTCATAGGTCCTTTACATTTTAGGTCTTTCCTCTCCTGTACTAATTTCCATGTGTCATCAGACAACCAAGTTTTAATTTTGGGTTCTTTCTGGTTTGGCTGACATCTTTCAAGTGAGTCAAGAATTGTGGACTTAAGTATTTCCCATTGTGCATCTGGATCCGTGTGCTCCACGGGAATTTCTTTTAATCTTGATTCTACATCTTCTCTGAAAATAGGACGTATATGGGGGTCTATTTGTCGCTGTGTTAGTCGTGGTTTCTTCTGTAATCTCTTGAATCGAAGGGAAAACCACGCTACCAGTAAGTTATGATCAGAGTTACAGTCTGCACCAGGAAACGTCTTGACGTTAGATATTGACGAGCGCCAGCGAGTATTAATTATAATATAGTCGATTTGGTTCCTATACCGGTCGCCAGGAGATTTCCAAGTATAGGTTCGGCGAGGATGATGTTGGAAAAAAGTATTCATTATGCTGTAGTTCCTCTCAATACACATGTCGAGTAAATTTTCTCCTCGGTTGCTCCGTACCCCGAGACCAAACTTGCCAACAACATTCCTGATGTGATCGTCTTTAGACGTATTTCCCACTTTTGCATTCCAGTCGCCTAAGATCAAAGTGATTTCCCTATGTAGTAATTCCCTATGATTTCCCTATGAGTAGAGTGTTTACTGTGTGCCAAATCTATACTCAGCTTTAGTTTAGTTTTATACCAAAGCTAGAGATTTTGGAGCTTTTTATTTACTCTTTTGCTAGGATATCATTATACTTCATAACATTACAGATCAAAAGGCTATGTTTTATATTTAGATAAAGTAAGGCGCGTCGCTCACTGGTAAGTCGAGGCGCGGTCGCGGCGGCGTCGTGGCACAGTCGAGGCGTGGTGTTTATGTTGGAGTCGAGGCGCGGGCGGTTATGCTTCCTTCACACATTACAGTGTAAACACGTCTACGCACGAAACAAAATAACAAAATGGCGGTGGAGTCGCGGCGCGGTCACGCACTGCACCCCTGCCGCCGCGACCGCGCCTCGACTCCACGTCGCCTGCGACGCGACTCTAGTGTGTGGGCGCACTGCCATTTGAACCTGAAGGAAACTAGAAGCGGCTCGCCGCTTGTGCGCCCGTGCCTCGACGCCGCCTCGACTCCAGCTCGTGTGGGCGACGCGCCTTAGTTCATTATCGCAATATTTATATAATATATGAAGTCCGTGTAAAAAAAAAGATTCACCTGACGGCTTTATCGGCTTTATCTTTTAAATAAAGTTAACTTAATCTACCTTAAAAAGAATAGAATTTGATTTTCATTATTCACGTGCAAAGTTGTAAGATAGTTTATTATAAAACTAATTTGCACTTTTAGGCAACTGCCGTAAAATCATTTCTTATTCAAAACGGCGTCGTTTTGAAAAAGAAATGATTTTACGAATGATGACCAAAAAGTCAAAATATTTACCAGATCCAAGTAAAAATTCCACAACCATTGTATAACATTTATTCAATAACATGTACCGAAACTGGGCACGACTTGCAATTCATTCCAATATTGGTCTGACGCAAATTGATGCCTGCCACAGTCAATGGGTAAAATCAAATTTGTTTTTTGCTGGAACCATGGACCCAAAGTGGCAATCTGTCACACCTGTCGACACTTGCCGGCTGATGGCGTCCGATTAAATTGTCAGAATTGTAAAAATATAATTGAAATGTTAGGCACTGGTGTGCCTGGATTCAATGGTCTGTGTAGTTTTATTGTTTTTTTTATCTAAAAACTCTATTTTCGTGGATGTATTATTGGTTACAGATTTTTTTCTTAGCGAGATTTTGTTCTCGACGAACCATACCGATACCGCCTGGGTGGAAAGTTTTTTACGCCCTACAGCCTAAACGGCTTGGTCGATTTTGATGTACAAGGTGTCTTTAGATTTGTCTTCATTCTTTGGGTGTCATAGGATATATTTTTTGTAATAATACTACTGTCGCAAAACAAAAAATGCGCTTTTGTACAACCTCCAACGTTTCGTAATAAATAAGTGATTTTACTAAAATTATTCTAAAAAATGTGTATCTAACTTATAACCTTAACAGCGTAAGCGTAACGAAATCGTAAGTTATACTGCAAAAACAGCTTTTTCTGCAGCCGGCTATTTGTTTTTCTTTTAATATAGGTACATACTTGTTTTTATTTTTTCCGGATTGGGCTTATGTTTGATTTTGTCTCAAAAATTGTTTTCTGCATCCGTTAACCGATTTCGATCATTTATTTTTGAAAACGAATGATGAAGTCATACTTAGTCAGATTTTTAATACACTAAATACGTATGAAAATCTACATTTATAGGTAAAAATCAGTTTTCACCCTTCCTGTAAACTAATTCTCAGCGAATGGTTCTCTTAATCCCTATAGTTTGTCGAAAACGCTCAGTCGCTGTACAAAAATCCGTAGTTACGAAATAAACCTAACGTTTCCAGTGGTTTCCCATTTAATCGACTTTGGTTGGTCTGGATACATTCGGACACACACCAGTACATGCGGTTTTATCCCCCGAACTGTTTCCACGAATTTGTAGCCGACTTACGAAACATTGAAGTGTTTATGATTTGGATTCATTTTGTAGAATGATGCTAAGAACTGATTTTATAAGTTTTTTTTAAACTAAGCGTGATAAATCCTGAAAAAGAGTTTATCACAAAATAGTTTATATGTATTATTTAGTTAGTAGGTATTTGTCACTGAATATAGGAATTAGGTCATAAAATTATATATATATTATTACATATTATTACACACGATAAATCCGTTAAAATTTGTTTCATTTCAATGAGACTAGTCTGTTTGAAAACAGAACTATGATGGCAAAAAATAGGTACTAAAATTTTTATTGTGTTGCTTTGCTAGTCGAACAAAACAATGAAATAAGCACAACAGCGTCCTCATGCCACATTAGTTCTCTTTTCGAATAGAGTCTAAAACAACTACAACAATATTTACCTACTTATAAAAGCACTGTTATAAAATATGTTATTATGAAAACTAAAGTGGTTATTACACATTTTTATTTTGAACAAACGGATTACTCACGTAAATTTTTGAACCGAATCTTCCGACTATAGTTTCGACCGCATATGGCGGTCTTTTTCAAAAGGAGCAGCGCAGACGTCACTCGCGAAGGACGTCTCGTCTGGTACAAATAGACGAGAGTAACCCGTTTGTTCAAAATAAAAATGTTACAATATTTTCATATTTAACATATAGGTATAATGAATAATAACCACGAATCATATTTACCGTTAAAAATATTCAAATTTTTAAGCGCTTGAAGCATGAATCGACTATCAGCACCATTAATCAGTCTGCCCTTGGTTTGCACGGCTCACCCTCTGACAACGATATCGGCATTACACCACTCAATTACCCTATAATGACCACACACCACACACACACACTGTCGTTACACTCAGTGTGATAACTACACACAAACTGAAACTAACTGGGATCGTCTAACTCGATGGTTTGTTACGCTAGTTTACGTTTACGACCAATACAACCACAGAACGGTGAGTTAGAATTTGAAACAATGAAAATACCACAAATCAATATTTAAGGCAGGAGTAGAATGTATTCAATGCAATTTGGGGGATTCTTTGGAATTATGGTAGGAAACCCTTAAAGATTAGCTTAAAGCGCACAGCTATCTCTCTCGCGCATCACAATATCTTTAAACATATAAAATCATTGGTTATAGGGATATTAGAAAAGTGAGATTGAATTTGTTTATAAAAAATATTTAAAAAAGTTTTTCTTTGATATCTTTTTAGGATATCAAAGAAAAGAGGAGGAGTAGGAAAATATAATTATATTTTTTCATTACTCCGTCACCAGTATAGGTGATATCTGAAAAAAACTTTTTTTTTCGACTAGGCGGCTAATCATTTAATTAGTAAAAAAATATATGTCAAAACAAAACCTTTAACACTGCTTATGAGTCCATAAACAGTATTAACGTCATTTCTCATAGTGACCAGACACAGTGACAGTCGCCACCACCACAGTGACAAGTGACACCCAGTCACTCCCCACAGGAGTAGAAAAGAGGTTTGAACAACGTAGTAACTACTATTTAACCTGTGTCAGAGCGTGATTGCGTGTGCGGTAATGATGATTGAAGTGCAAATGTTGTCGTTAGAGAGGTGTAGGCTAGGTATTTGTACTTAGATTACACGGATCTGTACAATGAAAGTATTTTGGGGTGATTAGTGTTGAATAGCACGTTCTATTTGAGTTTTTTTATTTGATTTTTATCAACAATACCTAGCTCAGCGGTTAGCGCATGCAAATTTTGACACGAAGGTCAGAAATTAACAATGAGCTTGATATGGTGAGGGAAAATTACACGTGGAGGGAAACTTACGTGTAATTAAATACACGTAAGTTTCACTCCATACTTATTATTTCGTTATAATTATGACTTAAATCTGAAATAGCAAACTTTAATAAGATATTCACTTTGCCTGTGATCGAGAAAGTTTTTTTGTAGAAATAGGTTTGCACTTGACCGCCAACTTGACTTTTCGTAGTGGATTAATATTTCACAAAGAAGACACTCCAAATTAAATTTCATATCTAGGAACAACATTGCTTACGAGTCAGTTATTAAGCTACCCTGGATAAAGACTTTTGTATAAGTATAGATAATAGAAGTAATGGACTTAGAATTAGATTTGCTTCTAGCTTAGTGAGCCTTTTAAAGCCAAGTATGTACTAACTGCTAAAATCAGGTTAGAAAAATTTCACACAGTTTCAATTACCCAATGTTTATGACGGAAACATTTATTTACTTAAATAACTATTTCCGTCATAAATGACGTTACCAATGACCGTTTCGTTACTCTAAAGCGCAATAAACAGCAAACCCGCCGACCTGAAGACACAACCCAAAGAAGTCTATGCCAGCGGCCTATTTGCTTTTTAAATGCATGATAGATCTACGATTGACCACCAACTCGCCTGATGTTAAGTGACGGTGTGACCTAAGATGGAGCTCGTCGATCTAGAAGATTTCTATTAACTCTAGCCTTGAAAATTCCAAGATTGTAGGTCTCAAGAAACAGAGATGCTATCTTGCATAGGTTAGGCCTATGTTGGCAAAAATGCCGACATAAAGCCGGCCAGTTTGCTGCGTATTCCGCTTTAGTGTCATTACTCTGTATAGATTAAGTACCTATTCAGTAGGTACATATAAAATCTCCTCCATAGCAACTACTTCTCTATATTTGCACCGGCAATCCCCGCAGTAAGTAGTAAGTCAGGCTATACTCAGGCCACTATTTCCGCCAATGGCTAAGTTACTAGTTAGTTAGGCAGTAAGTTGGGGTCATTAAGGCCGATATTGAGAAAGTTGTGACTTGATGGGCCCAGACGGTAGTGATAGGTATCGGGATGAGCTGGATATACGACTGTACTTATAATTATGTTAGTTAGTTCTTATAAGCCAAGTAGACTCGTATTTTCACGAAATAAAGATGATTGAAGCCAAGTAGACTTGTATTTTCACGAAATAAAGATAGTTGAATAAAAAATCTCATGAAATGTAACATTTGAAATGTTGAAAAAAAATATATGAAATATGGTCAATAATGGTACTTTATTTAGAATAAATTCTACGCACAATTATATTAACCTACCTACAGAGAGAGAGAGAGCTACAATGTTGGAATCTTCAGGGCTAAAGTGAATAGATATATTTTTGATCGACGAACTCCATCCTCAGCATGTTGGTCAATCGTAGATCTATCTAACCTAAAAAAACTTCATTTAAAAGCTTATGTATTTAAATTCTAAAATATATACAATAAATATTTTTTACTACAGCTCCCTTTCAAAATGGGAATGAAATATATTTATATACAATTAAAAAAAAACTACAATAAAATCATTACTGTAGAACAAAAAATTGAATGCTTCTAGTACTAAAATGATAAATTGTCATTGTTAGTGTCATACTGTAACCTACTATCACTCTCAGATGAAAGATAATTTATTTATTTAATTAACTAAAACGGTATTCAACAATTACATTAGCTAATATACAGTATGCAATACGCATATGTCGCACTCCGCCGTAGGTAGCGGGACGGATCCCGCTCGTGCCCCAAGCATGCCGGCAGCGGTGGAAGCCCCCGTCTCGCTGGTGATCATGTCTGAATTGCGTCAACCATCGTTTTCTATTTTAGCCTATGGCTGAAGAATTTTTCGCAACTTCCTTGATTTTAGCATTGAAAAAAATTATTGTAACGCCAGGCTCATAGAAGATTTTTGAATACCTAATCGCCTATCTAGACAAGGTGAATTACGTTACAGAAAGTATTCATGATATTCCAATACAAACTTTTAGAAGATTGAAAAGTTTTAGTCAATTGGATTCTTAATTAATTGAAGATCTCATTGAAAAGATCTAATTTGAATCCAAGATTAATTGCAAACATACATATAATTTTGTAATGAGGCATAAAAAGCCAGTACTTATATTAAACTTTATGAATTGAAAAATCAAAATCGGTTCTGTACTTTGGTTTTTATAACAGAATAACTGGAAAAAAAAGTAGATCAAGTATAAATTCCGTATTTTAAAATCGATTGTTTTAGTTTTACAAACTATAAATATACCGTTTTTCATAACTACGGGAGTGAAACTACGCAACACAACTAGTCTATAAATCGGGGATTATTGTTGATCTATGATTTTTAGTTATTTTCCTAACATAATTTCAAATAATCCCCCCAGTTGCAAGTACTCTGATCTGCTCCATACATACGGATTTATTTTTACTAGACTAATCTAAGTACGTATAGATTTGTGTTCTCATATCCAGTACCACTCAAATGTTTTGTTTGTCTCTATCGTTATTCATAACGCTTGTCTATGTTTGAACCATTTATCACCCACACGAAATACAAATAAAAGAAGATCTACAGCAAAACTCATATTAACCCTTATAACTTGTCCTAGAGGTCCTGGGAAAGTCAGACGTGACGGACAGACGGACTGAGCGATCGCGTGTTGAAAAAATGGTGATCCATAGTGACACTTGCATTGAAATTTATGTTCTCATGTACTTAGGTTTAACTGTAAGTGGAGTACCTCTAAGCCTTAGGATTATTTTCAAAGAGTAGAAAATTTAGCGTGAAACAATGCGATTCAACCGTGACATTGTGAAAAAACTTATCAACAGCTTACAATTTTTATTCGATTAAAGAAACAATTTAAAAAGAGTTATCATACTTTATTTTTATTTTTTTATTAACAGATTTATTCTCCACAGACTCCAGGGTCCGTGCCTTTTATGAACTAATATATGCATTTATAACTACTTACATTTTTTTTAAGTTATGCAATAGGAAGACAAAATTTTAATTTACACTTAACTAACATGCATGCGTGTATACGCCGAGCAGTCCAGCTCCCGCAAGCAGCACCCGTTCACGAGTTGACGCATGTGCCAGCCATCGCTCTCCTCAACCATGTTTGAGGGAAGAGGGCGACCCGCCACACGACGCCGCCGCAAGAAGAAGCTTTTTAGTGAGCGTGAGTGCTCTGAGTATACACGCTTTCTTATTATTATTAAAATAACACAACGGGGACTAATAATACATACAAGAATTTACAAAATTAGGGACAGACAACTAAAGAATAAAAATAACCTAACACCTAACACTTTTTTTTTTTTTTTTTTTTTATAACAAACAGCTAAACTTTTCATTCAGGGCCTCCACTACCGCCGTGTTGCGATCTTTGATAGCCATTTTGAGGTTGTAGTCTTAAATGGTCCTTGGTGTAGCTGCCATTGCCCGCCGCACAAAACGGCTGATGGCATCTCCTTCATCATCGGTGTAGTAAGTGAAGGTCCCGGTGTGCCTCGAGACTGCCACGACTGCATGCGAGACGCTGCAGCGTTATCATACTTTTGCGTATGATCAGCTTATGTATAAAACTATATAGTCATATTACCATTTCTCTATGTTTTATTTTAACCACCGCCTAGAAAAATTATGTCATTAGTTTGATTTGACTTGTGGACCGGTGGACTGGTTTTGATTTAGTTTTTTTTTTTGTTGGTAGGGGATGTGATCGTGAGAGTTCTTAACTACGCATCATCAAAATCAGTCAGCCGTTTTGTATATCGGGAGTTTTTAGTTTTCTAAACTTCATCAATAAAATACAATGCCTTTATTAACTGCAATAAAATAATATAAAGTACTTACGTATAATTTGAGCATTTTAATTACAACTTAAAACAAACAAAAAAATGAAGTTCATAAAATAATCCAAATTAATGCTCGAACCACGCCCAGTTTCCAGCGTATCCAGCATTTTGCCAGCATTGCCAAGTTGAATGGTAATGCTTATATGTTTGTCCAGTGTCGGCGTCGCGTCGAAGAGATGCACTGTTGTTTTGTTTTGAAATTGATACCGGACTTCAGTCAACGTCTAGTGTGTATAAAAGCGCAATGTTAATAGTGTACAATCAAGTTTCTTAGGGGCCATTTTTGCTAGTTTTCGACCCCCCCCCCCCCCCCCCTTTCGAACGGTAATAGATACAGGTCTCAAGATTGTCAATATCATAGAGTTCACTTTGTTGTAAATCAACAAATAATAATTAAATACCAAACACTAGATATTATCAGTTTTTTTTTTAATTTAAAAAATGAAACAAGTCATTTCATGTTGTCGTAAGACATAAACGACAGATGGCGTCAAATTTTCACTCGAGTCTTCGTCGATATAATATTTTTACTTTAGCTAGATGGCGCTTTTATCTAGATTTTTGTAGATGAGCCTATCACATACATGTATATATAGCAGAATATTTCAACTATAGACTTTTTTTTTTATCAGCCCTGTTTGTACAAACTGTCCCACTGCTAGGAAAGGCCCATCTTCTCATTGCCATAGACTGCCACACTGGCCAAGTACGGGTTGGCAGACTTCACACATCTTCAAGATCATTGAGAACTCTCAGACATGTAGGTTTCCTCACGATGTTTTCCTTCACCGTTTGAAGTTGGCGGCAATCAACAATACGCACATAACTTCGAAAAGACAGAGATGCGTGCCGTGGGATTCAAACCCAGGACCTGCGGATCGCAAGTCAGACGGTCTCACCACTACTTAGGCTGCCGGAAACTTTAGACATGTGAAACTATAAATATTCATAGATTCCATAGCACGTTTTGCTAATAAGTTCTGTTTTCTGTGCTCATATGTTGCATGGGAGTACTGAAGTCTCGGAATGCGAGTGAAACTCATACTTTGCGGGATTTATTGATCGTATTTTGTTCAAAGACCTTATTTATACTCTATATAAATATCTACTCTACTCTACTCTATGAATAGTTTTTTTTTAAACGGGCAAGTGCCTTTATTAACTTCAACAAAACAATATACAAACTCAACTAACTAAACTACTACACAAAAAGCATAACGATTACCCCAGACCGATAAAGATCTAAAGACAATCCAAATGCTCAAACCCACTACCAGTTGGCAGCATACCCAGCATGCTGTCCGCATTGCCATTCAACGTTCATTCAACCTTAATAGGCGAATAGCTCAATAAGTACACAAATACATATTATATTCTTGCTAATAGAAGCTAGAGGTAGAAACCTCACGTAGATGATTGGAAACGACGTCGAGATTTCTCGGAAATGTAATTGAAATATCTGAGCATGGTACATGTTTGGTACATATGTATGTGCTTTATTTTATGCCAAGCGATAGAGTTGACGTAGGTTTCCTTCGTATTTGAACTGGCTGTGATTATATTTGAACAGTGTTATTATATTAATAAGGTAATGATATTCAAGAAGCAATCTTAGAACGGAAAGTACATTACACTAATTATTTCTGTCTGTTGCTGTCACCGCAATGAAATTTTTGTTATAAATAGGTGGATGAACTCAATTTCGTAGAAAGTAATCAGTTTGGATTAAGTATATCAAGTTATAAAAGTTTTTTTTATTTTTTTTATCAGCCCTGTTTGTACAAACTGTCCCACTGCTGGGAACGGGCCATCTTCTCATTGTGAGTAGGGTTAGGCCATAGTCTGCCACGCTGGCCAAGTGCGGGTTGGCAGACTTCACACATATTCAAGATCATTGAGAACTCTCAGAAATGTAGGTTTCCTCACGATGTTTTCCATAAAAATATAATATATTATAAATAGCCATACAGCGTGGCAATGCTGCTTGCATTATAGGCACCTTTCCACCAAGGTCGATGCAGGATGGGTTTCAATTGACGAAATTTTAATTTAAATTAATTACTTTTTACATGCTTTTAAAATTGCTAGTTAAATTTAAAACTGTGTGTGTATTGGCACATAATAATAATTACATATAATATAATATAATTAATCTTATCAAATTATTGTATTGTCATCGGTCCTCGATATATTATAAAAGATTAAAATATTTTTATATAAGAAAATCAATAATAATTTGGACGTCCTAGCTTTCTATTCAATTTAGAACCGGAATCAGGTTCTAAACACGGTAGTATGTCGGTTCGATCTTGATAATATTTGGCAGAAATTTTTTAAACACTATTTAGAACCAGAATTTCGAATATGAGCAGCAAACTTACTAGTACTACCTCTCCTTGCCACCTAACCCTCTAATTACGATCAAATGTGAAGTCAAACGGTTTCGTAGTGTCTGATGCTTTGCCAACTCCGTAAAGAAAAGTATGCGTAATTTTATGAGTATTCTAAGAAGAAATCAGTTTTATCGATGAGTACATTGGCCTTTTAAACTCCTTCTGAATAAGTACAGAGTACTGTAATTACCCTATATAAGAACAAGCAAAAAGAACAAAAAAAATAATGAAATATGAAAAATAAATAATCACAAAACTGCTTTCGAAACATTTATGTATCGACGATAATATAAATCTAAACGATCTTCAAAAATAAATAACTAAATAAATAAAATCAATTCTACCGCCAATGAAACTCGACCATTCCAGTAACCAAATGTAAATCATTTCAGTAACTGCTGGGTAGTAATTAACATAATATCAGAGGCATTAACAGAATTGGCATTCGATCTTCATTTCCCTATAGTAATGCGCTTCCGAAGGTCCACAGACTAATTACGATTTGAATCATGCCAATGATTCGCATCGCTCTTTCAAATCGTTTCGATAATGATGATGCTTATTATTAGGCTGTGTCAAAGGGTTAATATTTTATATTGAGCCTATTTATGCGTTCTAATTTACAACAGCTACGATCAGATACGGTTTACATTATAACTGTAACCCGCGATTTCACCCAAGTATAGTGATGAAAAACGATACTGATGATGATGATGTTGTTGATGAGCCAGTGTCCATCTTCAAATTCTAAGCAATGTTTAACATTTAAAATTCATAATGAACGCTTCAGCTAGTTTCGAGAATAGACAGACAGAGGGATAGAATCAGAGTTACATTGGATTTGTAATATTAAGATTGGATAACCTACTAATAGGAGTTTTGGCGGGAACGTCGTGGAAACATATTGTCGTATTATTTTATTTTCCTAAACTTTTGTTATTTTTAATTTTAATGCTATATAAATGGTGTTTTGTTCATTAAGGCCGTCCACACTGTTAAGCGGGCGTCCGCGCCGTGCTCCGTCGCGGAAAAATCGCCCGTCGCGGATCCCGCGATGGCCTAATACGCAGCGCCGCCAGTACAATTATATTATTTTAATTAACCAGAAAAAACTCACGATATTAATCGGTCAAAAGAGCGATGTCTTCCAACCGGGTTCCACATCGCTCTTTTGACCGATTAATATCGTGAGTTTTTTTCCGGTTAATCAAATAATATAAATGAATACTCACGGAAGTTTTAGTACAGTTAGTACAAGTATAGTCGTGCGAGGGTGTACAGTCGATATGTATTGTATTATTTGATGATATCACATGCACACATTTTCAAAAAAACAGATCCGCTCACGTGCTCCGTCGCTATACCCACGAGGGTGCCCGTCTCGACAGACGATCCATTTGACGCTTTGACGCAGCGCTGCTAAATAAATTACACAAAACAGCACACGGCGCGTGCGTCCGCGCCGGACGTACGCTTATCGGTGCGGACGGCTTAAGTGTTTGATAAGTGCATGAGTAAAGTATGCGCATTTATATTATTTTACAGCGATTTTTCGCCTAATTTCTCACAAAAAACACATACTAAATAGTGTATCAAGCGTAACGAAATTGTAAGTTAGACTGAAAATAAATTTTTCTGCAGTCGGAAATTTTGGTTTTCTTTTAATAAAGATACTTGTTCTTCTAAAAATGTCGACGTAGCATCTGCCTGTCTGTCCGTGGTTCGTTTAGTTTGGGCGGACGGCACGGGACAGTTCAATTACCGCTTGAGATTGGACAACACTGTTACAAACTATATACCTATACTGTAGGTATGCAAAATAATTATAGTTTGAAAAACTGAAAAAATCTACTTCAAAATAGTAATATATATTCATAATAGTAATTCACAACTGTACCATGCTAAGTTGGGGCCGGATTGTGACAAAAGACTTACTTACTTGTTATATTGATCTTATTTATGTTTTTTCACAATCTGTTTTGTTTTTACCCGACTACAGCGAAGCAAAAAGAAGGGTTATGTTTTTGACCGGTATGTGTGTATGTATGTATGTAAGTATGTTCATATGTTCCCTCATAACTTCTAAACTACCTAACATAATCTTAAAAATGAGGTGTCGATGGAAGTGTGTTGTTAGCCAGATGGTTATAGGCTATGAGACGTCACATTCAATTGAATACGGCATCCTGAACGAAGACAAGGAAAAAATTTCGACCCGTCCAATCATGTGTGGTATTGAACAGGAATTTTAAAATGAAGGTAGGGTTTCGTACGTCAAATTTTTGTCAAGCATACCATTTGAGAGATATATCTCGTCAAAGTCATGAAAACTATTTTATACCGACTACGTTGTAAAGAAGCAAAAGGGAGGGTTACATGTTTGTTGATCGGTGTATATATTTATATGCATGTGTGCATTTATTTTCATTTGTCAGGAACCCCAAAATACTTCGAGCGTGATTTTTCAGTAGTCTGGTTTTAGTTTTTGTACTTATTTTTTATTTAAAGTATTTTGGAGTTTTTGACGAATAAACATAAATGCATACATACATACATATTACATACATACCGATCAACAAACACATAACGCTCCTTTTTGCTTCTTTGCGACGCCGTATTTGGGTAAAATATTAGTTACTTTAAGTTTAAAAAGACATAATTATTATTATTATATTGTCAATGAAATAAAGTAAGTAAATTCGTCTAGACTGAGTGGCCAGCCCTAATGTCAGAGTTACTAAGCCGCCGAAAAGCCTTGGACCTAGTTTGACGATTGCAATTTTTTTAAAATAAACAACCAGCCCTACAATTTAACGTGTCATCCGACCCTCGGTAGCGCTCAGAAAGGAATGCCACCCACGGTCACCCATCCGAAGACTGACCGGTCCGTCCGTTGCTGATCGTTCGAGAACCCTAGACAAGCTACGCCACGAGCGCTACATATGAAATCAAATATGCATACTAAATTCACAGATTTACATAGTCAAAGACTACGGGCCTTACCGAAAAACGTTATTTAACTTTAACCAACGTCGTTGTCTGTCTTCTTTCAGCAAGTATCATTACGTGTCAGCCAGAAGTTGACAAAATATGTTAAGCATTGCTTAAAGTTAAGTATCGTTTTTCGGTAAGGCAGTAAATCTTATCGCGATGAGAACAGCGAAATTTGACTTAACATCGTTTTAACATCGGCTCATATAAAACCACACCATCTGAAATAAATAGTATAACCATTTATTTCAGATTACAAGACTAACCTTTCCGATGACATTCCGAGTACCTTATAAATTAGTAAAGTTCTTAGGCCAAGCATTTGCAAGCAAGAAAGCCGTGTTTCCGTCAAATTTATTTGTCATGTTAATACAAAAGTCACACTTTTTTCGTCCACAGAAAAAAAACTAGCCAAGTGCGAGTCGGACTCGCGCACGAAGGGTTCCGTACCATTATCTATAAAAATTTGAAAAAATCACGTTTGTTGTATGGGATAAATATAAATTTTATTTTAATTTAATTATTTATTTTTAAAGTGAATAATATAACACAATATTCTGTGAATATTTCAAGCATCTACCTGTTGCTGTTATCAATATCGAGCAAAAACTAGCAAAATAAAACCGGCCAAGTGCGAGTCGGACTCGCGCACGAAGGGTTCCGTAGGTACCATTATCTATAAAAACGGCAAAAAAATCACGTTTGTTGTATGGGAGCCCCCAGTATATATTAATTTTATTTTAATTTAATTATTTATTTTTAAAGTGAATAATATAACACAATATTCAGTGAATATTTCAAGCGTCTACCTGTTGCCGTTATCAACATCGAGCAAAAACGAGCAAAAAATTACGTTTGTTGTATGGGAGCCTCTTTAAATATTTATTTTATTCTGTTTTTTAGTATTTGATGTTATAGCGGCAACAGAAATAAATCATCTGTGAAAATTTCAACTGTCTAACTATCACGGTTCATGCGATATTATAGCCTGGTGACAGACGGACGGACGGACGGACGGACAGTCAGCGGATTCTCAGTAATAGGGTCCCGTTTTTACCCTTTGGGTAAGGAACCCTAAAAATCACGTTTGTTGTAAGGAAGCCTCCTTAAATATTTATTTTATTCTGTTTTTTAGTATTTGTTGTTATAGTGGCAACAGAAATACATCATCTGTGACAATTTCTGCTGTCTAACTATCACGGTTCATGCGATATTATAGCCTGGTGACAGACGGACGGACGGACGGACGGACAGACAGCGGATTCTCAGTAATAGGGTCCCGTTTTTACCCTTTGGGTAAGGAACCCTAAAAATCACGTTTGTTGTAAGGAAGCCTCCTTAAATATTTATTTTATTCTGTTTTTTAGTATTTGTTGTTATAGTGGCAACAGAAATACATCATCTGTGACAATTTCTGCTGTCTAACTATCACGGTTCATGAGATTACAGCCTGGTGACAGACGGACAGACAGCGGAGTCTTAGTAATAGGGTCCCGTTTTGCCCTTTAGGTACGGAACCCTATAAACTATTTTCAAAATTCTCCCCAAAAAAAACCCTCACATTTGATACGAGTATTTTACTTTGAAATTCAAAAGTCACATCGTACAAGCTCGTTGCACTTATCCCGAAGAGCTTTAACTACAATAGCTAGACAGTAGATACATGCACTAATGACATCCCCGGGCTTGGCTCGCTAAGTGGACAATTATCATGCGCAGATTAACTGTAGCTGCCGACTCCCTTAACTACTGCCGGTTTAGGTAAATGTAAAATTGTGAAGCTGGTATTCGTGTTCAGGTCGTACTTTTCAACCAATCTTGACGAAATTGGTATAAGGTGAGCCGAATTGGTGGTCAATCGTAGATCTATCATAAAAATATAGGTCCGATCATTGAGCTGTATGTACTTACGTACCAGAGGAGCTATCTGAAGCAAAATTATTGACTCATCTTTTGGTAAAGGAAACAACAGCGTTACAGCGCTGGAATAATAAATAATTACATCGTTTATCTACGATTATACCATACGATTGATACTTGCAGCACAGAATTGCATCTGTAGTATGTTTTCTCGCGAGCAAAACGTCGAAAGCACTTATGTAAGTACTTCTGTAGTAAGCCACTGAGTGAGGTGCGGCGCTCTCGCCGCAGTTGAATGTAACAAAGAAGCTATGAGTGGTGTCTGCTCTCGTACGTAAGTACACACAGCTCAATGGGTTTTATAGATTTTTTTTTGTGGTCGAGAATTTTTGATAAGTGGGGTATTTCTACTAAAAAGGGGAAAGTTTGCTGCGACGTCGTTTACTGACCGATTTGAATAATATTCGCTATTCGCTAAGTGTTTGGTATTTAATTCTAAATAATAAATTTAAATATGAGCAAAATCGGTTTATACGATTTAAAGGTTCAGTAAGACAAAATATCCAATGGGTCAAAATGACAAGTTTCAAAAGGTTTCAGTGGGCCAAAACGTCCAAAGGGCTAAAATGTCTAGTCCCGAAACGTCATATCTGAAGGAATTACAATTATATACATTTCAACATTCTTCCGATTACAAGTTAGTTTGATATCTTTATCAAACTAACAAATTAATTTAATTAATTTTGGTTTATACAAATTGCTTTATAGTCATCGATATGTGGCAAAAATTCAAATAACAGTTATAGGTAGTTGAATTTTTGGTACATATCACAAAATAGCACAAATCTTACACTTACGACCTAAAAGGCTTCATTCATCGCTTCAAAGGCACACTATT
This sequence comes from Lycia hirtaria, assembly GCA_947563715.1. NCBI lineage: Eukaryota > Metazoa > Arthropoda > Insecta > Lepidoptera > Geometridae > Lycia > Lycia hirtaria. Next base: position 4,389,646 of record OX387383.1, read on the forward strand.
GCTTTTGTCCCATGAGCATAAAATAATTATAATAAATAAATAATAATAAATATTTGTGGACATTTCACACAACACACAAATTAAGCAAAGCTTGTACTATGGAACTAGATGGCTGATAGAATACATATATACTTTTTTTTGTAAATATATACATATGATACATAGAATCACCCAGACACAGAACAAACATCCATGCTCATCACACAAATGTTTGCCCTGGGTGGGGATCGAACCCACGACCTACAGCTCGGAAAGCAGTCATACTACCAACTGAGCCACAAGGCCAGTCAGGGCAAACAATTAACAACAACTACGCAACTACCGCATCGTTTGACGCAATTATCGCTTGCAACTATTCCACTAACTCCAAGTAGTACAGTCTCCATGGTCTTCCTATTGTTGACCAACAATGGTTCGGTATGTGTCGCAGTTTGCTGGGCTCTGAATTCCTGTAGCTTTGCTCTAATCTGCGGTGGAAGTTGGCCCGTCTTGGGAAAGTTTTGGGACTATTTTGTGAATGCGATTAACTTGTGAGTGTGGGCTTAGTTGGTGGAGAGGTGAATCGTAATTGGGATTCTTACTTCCGTTTTGAGAACGCTCAAAGGATCGCGCACGAAGGATTCCGTACCATTATCTATAAAAACGGCAAAAAGTCACGTTTGTTGTATGGGAGCCCCCTTAAATATTTATTTTATTCTGTTTTTAGTATTTGTTGTTATAGCGGCAACAGAAATACATCATCTGTGAAAATTTCAACTCTCTAAGTATCACGGTTCATGAGATACAGCCTGGTGACAGACGGACGGATGGACGGACGGACAGACAGCGGAGTCTTAGTAATAGGGTCCCGTTTTACCCTTTAGGTACGGAACCCTAAAAATATATATATAAAAAAATACCTATTGCTAAATTTTGTTTACCTCACTGAAATGGGATTTCTAGCTGAAAATTTATAGCTATGAACGGAATAGACTGAAAATGTAAGTGTTATGTATGTGTAATTATTTTTAAATAACAAAGCCTGTATACACGAACGAAGTCTAGGTGACCAACACAGCACATGAATTAGCAACTTGAAGTGTGGCCGATGGGGCTGAAAAGGTCTCGGGTAAAGGAGTAGAATAACCAGATGTAAGGTAGACAGACGACCTAATACAAGTGACAGGAAGACGCCGGCTGCAGATCAACCGCTCATTTTGAAAATTAATAGGGAATATGAATAATTGTTTTTTTATTTGGTTATAAAAAACCAAACCACAAATGAATACATTCCACAAAAACAAAATTAAAGTACCTTCAAAAATAATAAAGTTTTTGTTTTTGAGTAGCGATGGAGCGCGCTTACTTAGAAAAAAAACCAAAGCACAAGCATTACAAGCATTTTAATTTCATGTTAGACAGATAGTACACTATACCGTCATTGTTCAAGTTGGCCATACAAATTCAATCCAAACTGTTGTTTCGTGAGAGAGGGACAGAGCATCCCTCCCCTAAAACTTTAAATGTTTTTATTTCGGAAGTTTATTGACCAGTAGAAAAATATTATTTTCAGTATACAGAATGTCCCGGAATGAAACGAAATCCCTGTAGTGGGAGATAGCTCACATCATGTCCAACTATATGCCAAAATTTCGATTCTGTAAAAGTCCCACTATTTTAGAGATATTGATTATTTAATTTTTATTTCGAAAAATTCGACTCTGACCATATTATTTTATGCCATTTCTACAAATGATGACTTTTTGAACAGTGTTTTTTTAATTTACTCGTGGATGATGTATTAATCTAACGCATGGTACTTTTGTTTCTTAAAATGTTAAGAAAACTTAAAAAACAATCTAAGCAAAAAAAAATATACAAATTTAAAAATAAAAAAATTCAATATCTCAAAAATGGTGGGACTTTTACAGAATCGAAATTTTGGCATATAGTTGGACATGATGTGAGCTATCCCCCACTAAAGGGATATCGTTCCATTCCGGGACAACCCGTATGTATTACATTTTAATATGTAATCAATAAAAAATACTATTCATGTGAAATAAAATTCATGCATATTACTAGTGGAGGTCTATATTTGTGATTAGGGGACTTCTGGCGCCTTGGATGATGTTGAAATTAGCTAGAAAGTCTGCATCATCGTTATCTAATCTAACGACGGACTAAGAAAACATTGAAATTCAAATATATTTTTTTTATTTTTTTTTATTTAGATTCTTAATTTAATTTTTTTTACAATACAAGTTAGAGACTATATAAAAAAAAAACATAAATATTGTAAAAAACTTAAAACTAGTGTGCCGCCGGGAGCGAGGCAAGGCTCAAGCTGTCGACGGTAAGGGCTACAAACTGAGGAATCTCCTGACAATGCGCGCCGTGTCTAGGATGACTGCCTTTTGTATAAAATTAATCTTTTTTAATTATATTATTCATTATTTTCAAATATTTTATTTTCATTCCATTTCCGTCCAATTTCCTTACGTCGTTATAATTGTGCTATCTCCACTCGTTATTTTCGTTTCATTCGGCGGCGCAATAAAATTTTAATCGGAACGACAATCGTCTGAAATGGAACGTTTTATTGAGTCGAATCGTTCCGATTTGTTTGGCGTTCAGAATCGGCATTTTTCCTTCAACTCGCTGTAATTGCTATAATGTTATTGACTCTGCCAATTCTGAGATCTTTCAGTATTTACGGATTGCTTGAAGCACAGCTGACTTTTATATTGGCAAAATGGTAGATGTACCTAATATTGTCACAACTACTATTTATTGACACAAAAAAATACTATGAATTGACTGGCTCAGTTTATAGTAATTTTCTTTTGTTTTGATATCAGTAAGTAGTGCATCTGCGATCCAAGTTTTAGGTGTTGGGTTCAACCTTATCCAGGAAAAAAAGTTCATGTGATGAGCATGCTTCGTGCTTCTTGCTGTCCGATAGAAAAATTACAGTTTAAAAAACTAAAAAAACACGCTACAAATTATTGTGGTCAAAGTTCATTACAAGACTTTTCTAACAAATCCAAACACAGCTATGATACGATGTTCCATCATGAAGTTCTAGTTCATATCTTCCGGCTCCATCATCAGATCAGTTCGACAGTACCATATTATTGTATTGTCATCAGAACTACATACAGCTGCCAATTTTCATGACGCTACGATCCTTGGAAGATGGTTAAATTAGTTACCTTAGATTTCATTACATAGTTAGTTACATACAGGTAGACCTAATAAAAGCGTGTTAAAAATGGGCAAGGGGAATGAGATCATGTAAAACAGACGCACTCTCAACGAAGTATGCGATAAAAATCCGATAAACTAGCAACTTTGCAAGGATGCTCCAGACTTTGGGGTTTAGTCCGAACAAGAGAATCGTCAAATGAGCCTGCTAGCACGCCTCTCACGCGCAAAAATAATAATAGTATTCCTGCTTGAAACATTATTTTTTACAGAAGTGGGATAGATCTATTAAATATCATAAACTGCAATAGACAATATAGTAAGTCGTAGTAAATTAAGATCAGCAAAATATTCAGTTTAAAAAAAAACTATTTGCTAACGAAGTAAAAAGCGAAGGTATATTTTGAAGAATTTTCACTACCCTACTATTTTTACGTATTACCAGGAATAGCGCGTTGTGGGAGAGTGTGTAATTTACTGCCCCATTATGTCAATAACACACCTCTTCAAAAAGTTTATATTCCTTCCTCAAATATTGAACAAAAAGGTCGTTTTAAGAACAAAGGGTGTAAAACTTTGCTATAGCTAACCATAACTATCGTGACAGCGCTTTAGAAAGTATGGATCTCCTTGATTTAAAAAAAAAAAGTCGTTTAATAATAATTATGGGTCCAACTTGAGAGCTTTTTCTATACACCAATTCAAGAAACACAAAATCGCTTCTCAAATTACGGAGTAATTCGTGTACATACATAAAAAAAATATACGCTACGAATTGATAGCCTCCTTCTTTTTTGAAGTCGGTTAATAAGTCACACTGACTAACTGACTGTCTCTTTATTGCGTCGTAGCAAGAATATGTTTGCGGAGTAAGACTTCTGTATCTGTAATAATAAATAATCTGTGTCTGTCTTGACGTTGAGAATAGACAGTAGCGATAGGTTCATTAGTCCGCTGCCAGGCGAGATCGAAAACGTGCCGTTGGAGATGTATCCGAAACTAGATTCCAAGTAGATCCCAGTTGTAACCCAGCCCAGGTAGTTAATCACAAGTTGTAGCCAGGTCCAACGATAGTTGCAACCCGGCGCGGAGTTTGTTACCCGGGTACACAGTGCGGCGCACTTTGCGACCGCTCCGATTCTAGTCATAAAATTATAGTAAAGTTAGTAAATATAATAAAATTAAGTAATTATAGTACAATTATAGTAATAAACATAAAGTTCATACATCTAATACTCACTATAGTATTATTTCACTGACCTCGAAGCTCAGTTGGTAGTATGTCTGCCTGTGCCTGCTAAACTGTGGGTCGTAGGTTGGATACCCACTCAGAACAAACATTTATGTGATGAACATGAATGTTTGTTCTGTGTCTGGGTGTTTCTATGTATCATAAGTATGTCATCATCATTATCATCTTAGCCACAAGAAGTACACCGCTGGACATAGGCCTCCCTCATGAATTACCAAAAAGGCCGGTTGGAAGCGGCCTGCATCCAGCGTCTACCTGCCACTTTTACGATATCTTCTGTCCACTTTGTAGCTGGTCTTCTCCATTCAAGAACTTTTTGGCCTCATCGGCCGTCAGTTCTACGAGCTATGTGCCCTGCCCACAGCCACTTCAACTTGCCAATCCGCTGTGCTATGATTCCTTCGTTTCTGATATGTTCTCGCAGAGAGACCCCGAGCATACCTAACCAACTAAAAACAACATTTTGAATTCCGAATTATACTTCTTGAGATATGCGTGGATAAAGATACTTATGTAATTTTGCATACATGTTTGGAAGCTGGTAAAAACTAACATTGTGAAAATGGTTCAATTGTGACAATATTAAATACATAATATAAAATTGATAAGCTCCGTATTTTGAAGTCGTTTAAAAATCGAAACAAGTAGTAGTCGTGTTAATACGTCCCAGAGCGGCCGTGAAGCTTGCCACGGAGTGTAATAAGCCTGATATAATAGCCAGTTTGTAGCTTGTACAAGTTATGTCAGTTCAGTTGTGTAGTGGAACTTTGTTTTATGGCTGTTGCGGCCATTCATTGTTCCATTGGCAGCTCTTATTGGAATAGTTTAATGACTTGTTTGGTTTGATTTACTTTGTATTTACAATATCTGTTGTCAAACTTGCTTGCAACTCTTGTATGGAAAACGTGATCACGGTATCAGCATAGTCAAGCGTAGCAAAAATATAATAATATTTTGGTATTTGTTGTTGTACTAGTATATATACTTAATTAACTAGATAATATATTTTTAATGGTAGGTATTGATATTCTTCATTATTCTTGTCTTAACGGTTAGAGTCTTAAAACAAATGTAATTCAAATTTATTGGATACCATAATTTTATTTAAATTAAATCGATTATATTATTTTATTTATGCTATTGTTATAAAGTTTAGTTAATTTATCATGTGTGTAATTGTGACTTACCTGTAACATGTATGTTATTCAAGGTTAATAAATGTTCTTATTCAGGGTTTCCTATCGCTAACATTGAGAATTTGATCCCAGCGCGATCTTACCGCGATCAAAAACCTAATACATAGATTTATGTGTTGTGTTGAGATTGGTTGGTGGATCTGCGAAGAGTAGTTATAATGAGTAGGCACCAGAAATGTAAACTTTATAATCATAATCAGAAAACATTTATTGCATAAACAGATGTTAAATTCACTAAATTCATTAAACTGTTAAAAACAGTCTCTATTTTTTATATTATTAGCTAATTAGCTCTGCAATAATTATAATTAAAAAAAAAAACAAAGCACACAACTTCAAAATGAGCAATTTCGTTTTAAAAAACAAAGTACTCGTATTTAAACGACTTTGATGAAATTCCTATAGGACCAATCTGAAAGTATATCCTTTCAAACAAACAAAAAAAGAATTTTCAAACAAATCGTTTTAGAAATGTCGGAGAAAACATAAAAAAATACAACTAAATCGAGAATCTCCTCCCTTTTATGAAATTCGTTAAAAGTCAAACGGCAAATGTCTACATACCGTTGGTACTTTATCAAAGAGCTGGCCACATACCAACTGTCCTCAGCCTATACACACAGTTATATAAGAGATTATCAATACGTTTATACATGCAAATGAGCGGCGTAGCAAATGTAATGGGAGCTTACCATAGCGCCAGCTGCCAAACTCTCTATGTTTATAGGTCACGGCCCATGGATGTCGGAAATAAAAGAACATGCAGGAAATTAAAAAAAAGTTCTATAAAAAGAAGAAAACGATCTTACAATCCTCCTTTTTACCTTATCATCATCATTTCAGCCATAGGAAGTTCATTGCTGGATATAGACTTCCTCCAAGGAATTCCAAAAAGATAAAATCCTTCATGTTGTATTGTATATTTAAGTGTGCTTACGTATAATTATATATCTGTGTAAAAAAAAAGATTTTGTTCGATGAACTTTTCGCATACTTCCTAAGATCAACGAACCCTTATTTTTTAAAGCGCGCATACTTTGAAGTGAGTCATAAAGCGGCATAATTCACGAGTTGAAATAAATCACAGATCATGTCATGTCACGACGCCAGATGTCGCGGCGAATTGATGCGACACGGGCGTGACATGTTGTAACTGTCACTTTGACAGCTAAAAATAGACTTGAGAATGAACAGACATTGTAAAACTAAGATGTGAGGGATTTTTTTATTTAATGTAGGGTGTTTTTTATCTAGAATTCCCGTAGGTTTGTAGCAATCTGGATTTATTTTTTTAAAGAGAAAAACAGCATTCTCTCTTTCAAAGTCAAAGTTCATTCAATTGTGAAATCTTATGGAAGTAGTGTGGTACAAGCTTGTCCAGACCAACCAGAGATTGTTGGAGTCAGTGATTGGTTATCTCAACTGGATACATTTTTTCGTAGATTGTTATTGTTGGATCTATGGTATATAAGTCATTGTTCTTAATTTATTATTCATTCCTAATCGCATAGCAAGGGTGGATCCCCAAAAGATTAGTTAAGCATTTGTTCACTCTTATAATAGGGTGATGAGTGGTGATCACAAAAGCAGGGCGTTTCTATTCTTAGCCTCGAGGGTGGAAGGTAACTTTAACCATCGACCATCGCAGCCAACGTGTTAATGGTGGCTGTAAACTTAACTCTAAAATAAATAGTTCTGTTAGCGTGTGAGCTATTTTTAAATAGCTTGAAAGGTCAATTACTGTAAGTTAGTTTAAAGCTTGCGATAAATCTTCAATAACATGAAACGATTTGTTTTAAACAGATAGATTGTAGTGACGACTGATGGGATAGAGATCGGCTTTTTGTTTTATTTACAAACTATGGGTTGAAATACTGAAACCGGACAATGTTTTATGCTGTGTTGTGTCTTGTGAAATTAACTTGTTTTGTATTTATTACAATACATATTAATTATTATGTATAAGTTAATATACTTTTTTCTTAGGGTTCCGTACCCAAATTGAAAAACAGGACCCTATTTCTGAGACTCTGCTGTCTGTCTGTCTGTCTGTCCGTCCGTCCGTCCGTCTGTCACCAGACTATATCTCATGAACCGTGATAATTAGACAGTTAAAATTTTCACAGTTATTATAAGTTATATATATATGAAAGAGCTTTATTAGCATAAGTTAAAACAGGTTTTAAATATTTTTACGATGTATATTTTTCGGTATAAGGAGGAAAATATAAAAAAAAAATATGTCCCCCTTTTATCTACTAGTTTGTACGGAACCCTCGGTAGCCGAGTCTGACTTGCACTTGTCCGGTTTTTATAGATAATGGTACGGAACCCTTCGTGCGCGAGTCCGACTCGCACTTGGCCGGTTTTTTGTACATGACACATTTGTCTCAAAAGTAAATTGAGTACAAAAGTTGGCTAAGAACGAATTAGTTCTACACCACCGACGGTTCCATACCTCGTTTTTAGGATTCATTTTTTATTGTGATTATCTAGAAGCTCTATTTTCACATGTCCAATGGATTATAGACTCATATTTTTGATATTAATTTCAAGTTTATAGCTTCCTTCCTGAGAAAAATGGTCTTGAACTTGACAGACAGACAGGCGGACGAACAGACGGCCATAATGGAGAACAAAATGATCCTATAATTAGAAAAAAACTTTTATTTTACGCCGTGTATCAAAGATATAAAATATTAACTTGCTTTCTATTCTGTTAACATCATTCATCATTATTATTTCAGCCACAATAAGTCCACTGCTGGACATAGGCCTTCCCATGGATTTACAAAAAGATCGGTTGGAAGCGGCTTTGTGAGAAAATATGCGTATATTCATTATATAAAAGATTATAAATGCGTATTCTTTAGAATAATTCTAGTAAAGTTACTTATTTATTACGGAAAAGATCGTTAGAGAGGACGGAAAAAACTCTTTTTTTTGCTAGTTTTATTATTATTATGAAAAATATAGCCTATGACACTCAGGAAGTGATTACGAATCTAACCACACCTTGCACATCAAAATAGGTCAAGCTATTTAGGCTGTAGGTGAGTATACCTATAGGAACATACATACATACTTACACTCGAAAAACATAACCCTCATTCTTACTCAGTCGGGTAAAATAGAATTTTATCACAAATGCCTACTTATTCTATTTTAAGTTTGACAGTGACAACAATGGAAAGCAACAATATGTCAACTATTACTCCATTAATCCCAGAAGTAACTGGTGAGTACATTATTTCTAGGAAATTACAAACTTTTAGACATTTTTTGAGACAAAGGATGTTCTTTTTCATCAGTTTCTTTTTGTTTGAAATTATTATGAGATAGTTCTTAGAAGGACGGCGAAGGACGAAAAAGATATTCCCGATAGGTAAAAGAAAAACTCACTGAATTTTTTCGTTTCCCTGATCTCTTTCTAGTTATTTTTAGCTTCTGCTTCAAGTGTGTTTGGAAGAAAACATTTATTAAAGAATAAGGGTTGGAAACTGCGGTGTTTCAGTATTTCGTCTTCATGTTAGGTATGACAAAAATACCTATCGAAGTAGAAAGATGGAGTTTCTAGTATTATTAATTTTTTATTCACTGCGGCATCACTTTATACGTTACTAGGTGCGCCCCGCGGTGTTACCCGGTGTTATATATATAAACTATATCAAAGAAGATATATTATAATTTTTCCAAAGGTACCACAATTCGCATCACGCTGTCATTAACAAATAAAACCTATTTCCTATTTTAAAACACAAAACAAAGCAACATTATATAACTTATAGGCTGATATTATTTTAGGTGAATTAATATATAGATAAGCATTAACTAATCTATATATTAATTCCTTGCCGAGGCATTCTGACTCGGGCGCATAACCGGTTCCAACCGACTGCATAAACAACTTTTATACAGGCTGTTGACTTAAAATGAGTATCATGAATAATTATTAATTAATTACTAAGAAGATGTTAGGTTTTCATAAAAAACATTTTTGTATATCAGTTTGTAATTCATAGTATTAATTTTTTCACTTTTAGGTGCGTGATTTATTAAAGTTGGAACAATTTTTTTTTTTTTTTAAACAAGCTTTTATTTAAACGCTCTAAAACGAAGAAAATAAATTTTATATTGATATAAATAAAAGCTTGTCGCGAGAACACAAACATATATATTTTTATTTTTTTTCAAAAGAACAAACTAACTTTATTCTAAGCAAATGATAAGAACCGGTTTAAGTCTTTTGTTGAAATTAAATATTACTTAGTAGATAGGCACGATGTTGTTTGAAATCTCGCGACAAACTTTTATTTATATCAATATAAAATTTATTTTCTTCGTTTCTTATAGTAATTACTTAAATAAAAGCTTGTTTTTAATTTTTTTTTTTAATTAATATTTTATTTTCTAGACCAAAAAGAGTGCTTGTCAAAACTATTCAAACGAGTCCAAACTCGACGGTTTTATCTTGTTTAGTTTAGGAGTTCCTATGGCCACCTTCCGACGCCATCTTGAGACCCTGGCTGTCATGTAGCACAAGAGTGCTTGTCAAGACTATTCAAACGAGTCCAAATTCGACGGTTTTATCTTGTTTAGTTTAGGAGTTCCTATGACCACCTTCCGACGCCATCTAGAGACCAGCTGGTCTCTAGATGGTACCATATTATTGCATTGTCACCGAAGTTACGTAAGTAAACCAAATTTCAACCTCATCTAACGACAGGAAGTGGTTCTAATTTAACTCGCAAGATTTGTCCCATACTAACAGGGCAAGTAAAAAAGCAAAGCTTGTAAAAAGCTGTTCTTCCGTAATAATTATTAACTTTAGGTATTTTAAGCATGTTTTGTGTGATTTTTCTAGTCATGATAATTATTATGTGAAACAGGTATTTGCACTTCTGAGTTGTTAAAATGCTCTAATAGCAGGGGCATGTTTGCTTTATCTTGCACAGGTAATATTTCGCAAAAAATAAAAATGACAATTAGGCTATCTTTATATTTAATGTTTTTTGGAACAATAAGTTTTAGGAATCTTATTTGTAAATCTCTTATTTTGTCTAAATAGGTTTTGAAAGTTCGACCGTAACTTGTGATACCATACGATATAACAGATTAAGCCAGAGCCACATACATGCTTAATAATATCTGGTATGGTTTATATTTGATGATATAAAATTTAGCTAAAATAGCTCTTAATTTGTCACATATCAAGTCAACATTGTAGCTCCAGTTGAACCTGCTATCAACAATTAACCCTAGGTATGTGTGCTGGTTTACTTGTTCTATTGCATCACAACCACATCCTTCAACGTCATTCTGCTGAAGTGATCTATGATGGCAGGTATGACTGTGTGCATGATTTTCGGGTAGTTTGATAGTTTGTTAATACCAAGCAATTATTTTATATAAATCTTTTCTCGACGTATATACAATAATAAATTTATTAGTATTTAAAATATGTTACGGGTTACTCAAGTTTATTTTTGAGTAGAAATCTCAGACTATAGTTTCAACCGCATACAGCGTTTTTTTTTTCAAAAGGAGCAGCCCAGATGTCGCTCTCGAAAGACATCTCATCTGCTACTGCCAGCTAAAGCTCGCACATAAAGAGAATAGAATAGAACTGTATATATTACTCTCGCCGCACGTGACGTCATTATTATTGCACATTTCCATTTAGTATATTGTTATGTTTTGTATTATACTTCGTCTTCGCCCTTTGTTTTTTATACGTTATGTATGCGACCTTTGGCAAAGTGTAAGTAAATACCCAATGCAAAACGCTTACAGCATTTCCGATAATAGATAAACCTTTTTCTATCGCGACCCAATGCCCGACATCTGGTGTTGTGGTCACTTTATCATCCTCAATGGCTCGTCTGCGCCCGCAATCTGTCCAAGACTCTACAAACATAACATGTAAATCACCTACACCCTTATTTCGAATCAATACGATACATATTTCAATAGCACAGCCACAAAAGACCTTGTCCAATTTGTGGACGCGACAAATGGAAGTCTCGTTCAAACTCGAACTCTATTTCTTGGTTATTTCGATCGAGTTTCGTGTATAGTTGTATGGAGGCCTTAATTAAGGGGACATCTATCACTGGTAGCCATTGATGGTTCATTGATTAAGTTGGTATTCAATTTTTTAGGAGGCATGGAGATAGATTGTTCTCGTCGTCGTAGTGGCCGTTACAACAGATTTAAATAAGAAAAGTTGACCATTCATTTTCCAGTTTAGGTGATAGTGGCAACTGTCAAAATTATAGGATTTTCTTCTAAAAGGTTATTGTGAGTAGGAGTTCTGTGAACTTTAAACTTTCCGAGTACCTACAAAATTGAGCAAAATTGGTTAAGATTGTTAAGATCTTATATCTTAACAATCTCTTAACCAATTTTGCTCATATTCGAATTTCTTATTTAAAATTTAATACTAAATTTATTTGCTAAATAATATCAAACTCGGCTGGTAAAAGGAGTGGACACGTAGCAAATTTCCCCCACTATTGGAGGATATATTCCTCTAATCAAGAATCGCTGACAATTAAAAAAACTGTGAAATAGTAGAAACTCGTATACGAAGTTTTGTCAAGATTAGTCGAAAAATACGATCAATACCTACTCGAATATCCAAACTATTTTAGTTAGGGAAAAAATAAATTTATCTTAAAAAGATATTATATTTTCTGAAATAAACGCTTAATTTTTTATAACAACGAAACTAAATATTCAATTTATTTTGCTAGCTCAGGAACCTTATAGATGGCATGCACTATGAAAATTTAATGAGAAGAATTACCCATAGAACATTTTCGATTCTTTGCTTTCATCATCATCATTATAACCATTTCAGCCATATGTCTGACATCTTCATCTACATCTTCATGGATTTCCAAAAATATATGATTGAAGCGACTCGTATGCAGCATCCTCCTGCCACTTTTATGAGGTTATCTGACCATCTTGTGGCTGGTCTTCTTACTGCCCTTACCGGTGCGTGATCTCCACTCGATAACTTTTAGGCCCCATCGGCCATCAGGCATTATCAGTCATCATTCCTTCGCTTGGTCGCATAAAAATATAGTTTCCCTCACGTTCTTTGGTATATCACTCGTAAAAAAAGTTACTAGATTTCTTTTTACAGTAGTTCCCGTAAACAAGGTCCTTTCTTCGCGTTTAATTAAAACACTTGAGCTGACAATGAGCGCGGCGGGAAGCGAGACGCGCTTAATTTGCCTTTTTGTTTGCATGGAGGTAAGACTGTGGCTCTTGATGGATGATACAGATCTCTTGGGAGGAGCGGAGATACGACTTCAATTGTTTCATTTGCTAAGTTTCCTGGAAGTTTTGGCTTGGATTTCTTCTTCGCCGATAGCTTTGTACGACTGTTTTTGGTTGTGTTGAAGTAGTGTTTGTTTATAATTATATGAGTGGTGCCAGTTTGCTTCGTCAGGAACACGGTACACTAACGCAATGTGCAATGTGTACAAACACTGCATGAAGGGGTCACTTCGTCGCGTTTTTCCCACTATCGTACTTGCGTAACTAGATATAAGAATAACTGGTGGCTGTACATAATCAAATTGACGAACGGAATCAACAAGTAAAATTAATTTTGCTGTTTCAAAATACTGGTGGTCAAAGTACGGCCAAGGTTGGTGGAAGAGTGTCGCGCACCATCTACCGAACTTACATTGAATTATTTTAACATGTATCTAAATGTGCATGCTACACTACAGTACTAAAGACAGGTAACGATAATGGATTCTTCTATGAACACACGCGTCATGTTACCAATGATTATTCCAATACAGCACTATTATTATTAACGGGATATATTACCGTGATTCGCGTTAATTTTGAGCTCACGATATTTCGGCACAGTTACATGCATCATGTAACTGTGTTAATAATAGTGCTTTAATAAATGACCGTAATAGTTTAAAAAAGTGTATTCCAATACATTTTTTTATATACCTAAGGAATTAAAATGTTTGTAACATTCAATGTTAAGAGGGTTCAAAAATGATATTTATTTTATTCTGTATAATGAGTAAAGATTGGCGCTAGAGGCTGTTTAGAAAGAAAACTATCGAGGAAAAAATTTAACTTGACTTTGGATTGTGTTACTAGTTTAAAAAAATAATGAAAGAAGAACAGCAGCCTCCAATATCACATTGGTTCTCATTCCAGACAGACTCTATAGTTAGACGTAGTTAGATACCAACAATTACTGTAATTTTTTTACTACTTGGCGAAATACATGCAAAAGTCTATTTTCTATTATCATATTGAATAGCTATTCATTGTACGAGTATATTATACGCGTCTATTTCAGAAGTTCAACAAAATAAGAAACTCTAAAAGCTATAATCTCAATTTATATTTGAGAAGCTCAGACCAAAGATATCGAATCACAAGATATTGTATCGTGTCTGCTCCGTATCGTTTAGGAAAGTGATTTGGATGGTCCCTAGTTAAAGGTCGCTGGAGCTGGACGGACGCCAGACGCCCGCGTGGATCGTACGATGCCCAAAGACCAAACATTGCTTAACTTCGCTAGACTAGTAACTATTCGTAAGACCTTTGATTGTTTGTTGTGGGATAACATTTGTTAAGCCACCTCACAGACCTTTAGCCAGTCTGGAACTAGGATACTACGGAAAGGTCTAGCTGATTTGGAACTTTTTTTCACTAATTGGCTGGCTATTATGATGTATATTATGATGTAGGATTTTATTAGAGTTTCTTTTATACAATGCGATAATGTACATAGGTAATGAACCAGATGTAAACTAGGTTTTTTTACTCAGAGTTAGGGTATTTTATCCGTAATGGGACTTTTTCATCTAATCAAAGACAGACCATATTTATTCTACCAGATATTGGAGATTTTTGTTCGCTTTCCGTTATGTCGCAGTCTCCAACCTTCCCTTCGAAGCAGTCACTTGGAGCATTTGTCTGTAATGTAACAGTTCAGATTAGAACTTTACATGTTACAGCTAGTAGTTATGAGAATCTTATAAACCTATGTTGATACAATTTGTAACACCTGTATTCAGATATAATAAAAGCCAATGTTCGTCAGGTTGTCAAGCAGTATTATAACATAATACTCAAATTATATCTTGGATTGTTACTCTACGAAAGTCCATGATGACTGACTTTAGTAAAAAAAATTGGAAAAATCCGTTAAAATAATGGTAAAAATAAATGGTGTAAACTTCGGAGATTTCTGCCATGTACGATATTCTACACTTAAATACATGAGTAACAGAGTGCATTTTCCGTTGTGCAGGTTTATGCGACGTGGCGGGAGGCGCGGGCTCCGTAAACTCGCTGCCAGCGGGCCCCGCGGGCGCGCGGCTGGCGCCTTCTTTCGACGCCGCGACGCCGCGCAACGTCACTGCGCTCGTTGGCAAGTCTGCCTACCTGAGCTGCCGAGTGCGCAACCTCGGCAATAGAACGGTAAGTCGCTACATAACATGAATATTTTTTTTATAATTATATTTTTCTAATAATAAATAAATATTGATGGACGGTACTGCCGTGAAAACTCATATAAATTTAGCTGAGCGTGCGCAACGAGCAATACTTAAGGTCCTTTTATTCTTGCCATTCCGACACCCTACGACAAAAGTATATAAGTTATTTATTCATGAGAGCATACGGTATTATCACAAAAAGATTGTCCCACAATTGCCTGTAACATCTAGACGAGTTGATCGATGCCCTGTTCCTCGTACAAGACGAAAATTTAAGCAGAAGAAATTTGAAGGAATCGTTCCTCTAATTTATAATAAAATAGACAAAGAATACCAGATTGAAAAAGTTAGTAACCATAAAATAAAAAAAAATTAACATATTTGGCTTAATAAATTTGATTATAATGGTATAGAGAACATGTTAGACACCTTATACTTATGTTAGATTGGGTATTTTTGAATGGAATTATTTGTGTAGCTTCAATAACTATATTTTCTTGTTTCTAGATATATTTATATATATATATATATTTTATTTAACTTTGATATTGTTTATTGTTTGTTAATTATTTTTTTCTTTCTCTGCAACATATGTAGTGCATTAAATAACATAATTATGTAATTTACTATGGGAGAGGCCATTGGTTCTGAAACACAGTAATAACTAGTTCGGAGCCAATGGGTTTACACTTACTACCTTGTACTTTTTATTGTTGTTGTCAAATATATGGACATTTCACACAACACTTACACGTCACATTATAAATATATTAGTAAGTAAGTATAGTAAAAAAGTATATTGCAAATATTAAAAATGGCTTAAGAGAAATAGTTTTTTTTTCAAATTGATACCAACGAATATCAGAAATTTTGAATAAAAACTACGTGTCACTCACGTCTGTTTTAAGTCGAAAAGCCGACTATAGTTTCAACCGCATTTGGCGGTCTTTATCAAAGGATCAGCGCAAACGTCACTCCTGGTCAGTGACGCGCCTCGCACTCAAACAGACGTGAGCGTGAGTGACCCGTAGTTTTTATTTAAAATGTGTGAAAACCACGTTAGTTTCCATAGTAGAATATCATAAATGTTCCAAGCGCAAACTTTATTCATGTAACTTGGTATGTAGCTGAAGTTTGTGACGTGGTTTAGGTACGAAGCTACACTCAGCAGAATTAGATCGTCCGGTCTAGGACTCCCGCTACAAAAACGTCTGCAGTTTTCTGTGGCTATACGAGATTTACGATAGCATACCGCTACATTTCATACTAAAGGTACTTATACATTTGCTATTAAAAGAGTATGCTTATTAGCATGTGTAAGACGAGCACCTTTGAAATGAGCTTGCTTATATTATTTATATTATTTCTAGCAATGCTTTGACACATATGCTACTAAGTAGCAATTGCTCAATAATGGCATGCTTTTGTGCTAATAATGAGCATGTGTAACGACACCTTTAATTATACACACATGTCCCTTTCATGTCACATTCATTGTTTTTGGGTGTTTATAAAATGTTCGATGTTGACATAGAGCACACGTAATTTACTCCATACAAAGGCGCACTATTCAGTTAGTGACACACGCAAGTTGAAGTCTATATAAGTAAATAACACACAAACATGTATTGTGTGAAGGCATGGTTGTCTTTTGACAGCTGCTCGCTCGTGATGTCAATTGAAATTCGAACACTTGAAGCCCGAAGTGTGTCGGAAGTGTCTTATTGTCGGAAGTGTGTCTTGAAGTGTGTCGAGTCTCGACTGACAAATGACCGCTTGGCTGCCAAAGTCTGGCAAACGAAAGGGCGAACGCGGGGGGCGGGTGAGGAACCCGAGATTGGCGGGAGGGAGGTGGAGTGTGTCCGTTCTGTATGTAGTAATATTAAATTCTTATGTGCTTATAGTAACTGAAATTCAGCACGTCTCCTGCTTTAGGTACGCCAAATTCCTTCAAATGACTAATACAGTATGCACGGATAGAGAAGGAGCTGATACATTCTTCGTTTTCCTTTTTACCTCAAAGTGTGGACACTTAATTACTACTGCTGGGAGGTAAGTAGTAACTAAGCGTTCACAGTAGATAGTTAAGGCTGCCAGTGTCAATGCGCCAGCTGCGTTTTGGCTGCGTATTCGCCGTGGCTAATTACCCGTGGTAATTGTGTTAGGGGTGGTCGGTTTCCGCTTCATATTCCGCTCGCTCCGTTTCCATTTTCGTGTTCCATCGTTCCGCTCTTGCTCACTTCCGTTCCCGTTGCCAGTGAACTCTGCGCCTGTTTTCCATTTATCTATATTTCCTACTTTTGTCTTATGAAAACGACATTAAATTGTTTTACCGACTACAAAAAGAAGGAGGTTAACAATTGGGCTGTATTATTGTTTTTCTTTTGTTTGTTAGCGCGTAATTCCGTCATTTATATACCGATTGGAAAAAAAAAAATTTGTTTGATTGGTTATATTGGTCTCATAGAAATTTTATCAAAATCCAGATAAAACAGATAAACGTGTTGTACATACACGCTTATAATTACTAGCAGAGCCTAGGTAAGCTACGTAACTAAAGATATCTCTAGAATTGACCAATGGATCGTTTGATTTCTTTTGAGCTGTGTAAATCAAGCGATTTTATTGGTTGATTTCGGACGCATCCATAGCTACGTATATTCGTAGCTTGGCTCAGTTTTGGTGGACTAGCACCCTAAATTGTAACAAGGCTGTTGGAACCCAGCTATTTGGCAATATTATGTTAGTTTTTTAGTGATTTTAATCAATTACATTTTGTAATCGGTTCATCTTGTCAAAATTTTCCTCCAACCTGTTCCTCCTAGTTGTTCTTTCGTTAATACTCGTGTACAGGTTGAATTTTTCAACCAATCTTAACAACACTTCATGTCCAGATTTTATAATTTTATAATAGAAAATGTTTGTCGTCGGGAATTTTGGAATAAAAAGGTATTTCCCCAAAAAAGGAAGAAGCTTACGCTATTTATTGACAGATTTTGATGATATTTACTAGAAACGTTTGATAGGTATTCAATTATAAACTAAAATTTCAAATGAATCAAAATCGGTGAAGAGATTGTTGAGACAACATTTTCAAGACAAGTTGTGAAATACATTTAATAATTTTAAAGTTTAAAAAACTAAAACAACCGACTTCGAAAAACGTTATTTTGTTTACTTGTAATATTAGTAAGGATAGTAATTAAACAAGGCGCTCAAGCGTTGAAGTAACTGTATTTTCTCCTTATACACATTGGATGAGGAGTAAGTAGGTTTTACTTTTCAAGCGCAATAAATCCCTTACGATTGTAACCTTTTTAAAGAGACCTCTCTTCACCCACTCGTTTCTTTTTCAAGAATGAAATTTGTCATTGAATGTCAAATGCTTCGTCGTCGCAGATTAGAAAATGTGCAGATGTTTATATGAAAAACCTCAACATTTAACACTTTTGTAAAGAAAAACGTGTCAGTGGAACTCTGCGATTCTATAATCTGATGCACTCACTCAGGAATCCAATGAAAATATTTTTTTTTAGAGATTATTCAAAAAGTTATAAAGCAATGTTTCTAAAATAATTATGGGACCAACTTGGGAGCTTTCTCTATATGTCAATTCACGAAACACAAAAATTGGTTATCGAATGACGGAGTAATTCGTGTTCATACATAAAAAAAAATACGGTACGAATTGATAACCTCCTCCTTTTTCGAAGTCGGTTTAAAACTGAATTTAGCTACCAGAACATTCGTTGATCGCAATCGAAAATATTTGGTTGAATCATTTGATACTCGATTATGAAATTTTGAATGTGAGCAGTTTGTAGACAAAGTTGTGTCACTTGTACCATCGATGGTACAAATCAATGTTACTACTGACAATAAGGCGAATTTTGTTGAAAACCAATTGTTGTGTTTGCTAGGTCTACTGTTCGTAAAACTACTATTATAATAGATTCTCTTAAGCTATACCTTCACTATTCCCCACAGGGTAATGAAGAGTCCCCGTGTTAGCAGTGACAGAATTTGTTTACTATTAGTTATATTGTGGCAAAAAAGAGGAACTAACGTCTCGAAGTATATACTGTGAATTTCTATGGACTCGACTGAACAAAATAATGAAATAAGGACAGTAGCGCCCTTAATGCCACCTTACTGAACAGACTAATATTATGCGAGTCCACCGCCATCTTGTAGTCATGATGACGGAATGAAGCCGGAATGAAGCCTATAGCAGCGGTCGTATAATCTCACTTCTTCTCTTATAATCGTTTATGTAGCCCTGTATTTGTTTATGGTAATTCGCCAAATGAATATTCATGGGCTCGCTTTCTTCGCACCCTGCCACGCTGCAGATAATTTTCAAGTTTTCTAATTAAGGATTTTGCGGGACGTCCATTTTGTTTTGTTTATTCTTAGCCCGGGGAATCGATCGCTTAAAATATTTTGTTTGGAGAATTGTTACTAAAGAATTAGGATTAAGGACGTTTGCTTTTACACTAGACCTTGTATTTTTATATAGACGTCTAAAAAGAAGCACAATATAACTATAATTTATTTAAACCATAATTCTTTGTCATGATAAATTATTTATCATTGATAATCTAGAACCTGGAGTTTTGGCGGGAACGTCTTAGTAACGTGTTGTTGCTTTGTTTTATTTTCCTAAACTTGTGTTATTTTGAACATTAGTGCTAGAAAAATGGTGGTGTTTTATTCATTAAGTGTTCGGTAAAGTGCGTGAGTGTGGGCAAGTGAAATAAAGCAGTAAAACGTGTGATTTTACGTTGTCGGCAAAACTCCATAGAAGCTTCTAGTAAAGTCGCCACCACTTTACTGAAGCAGGACTCGACTTATAAATTGACTGTTTAGGTGACTTGGATTGTGACTAGGACATTTACAACTTGTTTTAATCAAGAAACTTGAAAAAATCCTAATTCTTGACACTGGCAAATGCTTTAATGCGGGTCCAATACAAAAAAAAGAAGAAGAAGAATCTAGAACCTTCATATTTATAGATATTGGTATCTCTCATCCTCACTAGCATGTGATTAATGCTAATCAACCCATCTCAGCTGTTGGGTGAACTACCACGACTCTACTCATCTTGCTAATTAATAATTACAGGGATTTCAGTGCTGTTTAACCTTGACGCAAACGTGATGTGTTTATATTAAAAAACTTAAAACTTAATTTTAAATTACTTAGAGTGTTGTTACTTGTTACTTTCTATGTTTTTTAATTAATTTGCCTTTTAGTATATATTATTTGTATTATTATTATTATTTGTGTTATAGTTAGTTTGTATTTCTTTTTAATTATATATTTTGTGCGTTAGCCGTGGGTGACGTCACTGTCGGTTCCAGCGGAAGACCAGCGCCGGCTGTTCGCAGCCAGCAGTATGCTGAGTTGGAACCGATTTGTGGCGGACACAGTTTTTCTTATATTGTTATTTTTGTTATATTGTATGTATTTTTGGTGTTGTGTCTTCCACAAATAAATTTATGTCTATGTCTATGTCTATATTATATGTCTGTGGCAAACAGTAGTTCCCAAACGAAGACAGTCTTTTTTAGGGTTCCGTACCCAAAGGGTAAAAACGGGACCCTATTACTAAGACTTCGCTGTCTGTCTGTCTGTCTGTCTGTCTGTCTGTCTGTCTGTCTGTCTGTCTGTCTGTCTGTCTGTCTGTCTGTCTGTCTCCAGGCTGTATCTCATAAACCGTGATAGCTAGAAAGCTGAAATTTTCACAAATGATGTATTTCCGTTGCCGCTATAACAACAAATACAAAAAATTAAAAAAATATATATATTAAGGGGGGTCCCCATACAATAAACGTGTTTTTTTCGTATTTTTTTGCTCAATATTAAAAACGGTAACAGGTAGACGCTTCAAATTTTCACAGAATATTTACTTGTATATTACCTTTCAAAATAAATAATTAAATAACAATAAAGTAAATATTAAAGGGGGGCTCC
This sequence comes from Lycia hirtaria, assembly GCA_947563715.1. NCBI lineage: Eukaryota > Metazoa > Arthropoda > Insecta > Lepidoptera > Geometridae > Lycia > Lycia hirtaria. The sequence goes on from OX387383.1 coordinate 4,410,750, forward strand.
CATACAACAAACGTATTTTTTAAGCAATTTTTACTCGATCTTAATTAACAGGTAGAAACTTGAATATTTGTAAGTAAATATTTAGAAATATATTAACTATAAAAATAAATACCTAATCTAATACATAAAAAATCACAAAATTAAAATAATCCGTGCATCTAAACGCGGTGCGAGCGCCGCGCCGCGCGCGGGTAGCGGGGGAGGTAACATCACGGAGCAAACCATAGCCGCGCGTATTCGCGCGAGCGTTGTCATGCTGCCCGGATGTGTATCGAAAACCTACCTATAAGTTTGCAATTTACTACTTGGAATTTCTGTCCGACAGCCCCAGGTATCCGACAGCCCCAGGCAACAGGAAATACTCAGTTTTTGGTATAGGCGTCGGTTACCAAAGGAACACAAACACGACACACCGACCTCGCCGGCGAGGTCGAGGAACCCCCAGGTCTGGTAGAAGACCGGTTAGATTCTCTCCAAATAGTCAACCAGTTCAACCCAATAGGGCCGCAGGGCACACCCCATCGGGGTTGCCGCACGGCAATTCGACTTCCCCCCCCCAGGCGACGGCCCAAGCCGAGGTCCGAACCTCCCTCGAGGTGCCCTTGAGCTAGTCCCTCGTAACCTTTAGTTTGTAAGCGGCCCAGCGCCTTCTGCGCTCGCCAAAGTCCGGTAAGCTGTAGAGGCCGTTAGAGGCCAACAGCTCTAGTCATCTCACAAAAAAAAAAAAAAAAAAAACTTGGAATTTCGTTGATTTCTCGTTATTTTATAAACAGAACTAAACTTTGTAGTATTATAGATGATAGTACGGAACCCTTCGTGCGCGAGTCCGACTCGCACTTGGCCGATTATTTAACAGTTTAAAGGTTTTATTGTTTATTGTAGTGTATTGTATTCATAAGGCTATGACGTCTTTCTGTCTGTCTGTCCTACACTTAAACTCCTGTATCTTTAGAACGGTCATTAATACAAGTCTTTTTTTTTTATTATACATTATAAATCTACGATTGACCACCAACGCGACGGTGTAGCCGAGGATGGAGCTCGTCGATCTAGAAGATATCTATTCACTCTAGCCTTGAAAATTCTAAGATTGTAGGTCTCAGGAAACAGAGATGGCGGCAACGAATTCCATTCTTGTGCAGTACGCAACAGGAATGTGGATCGATATCGCTAATTGTACAATCTTGGAATTTTCAAGACTAGAGTGAATAGATATATTTTAGATCGACGAGCTCCATCCTCGGCCACACCGTCGCTTAACATCAGGCGAGTTGGTGGTCAATCGTAGATCTATCTTCTATAAAAAAAAAATGTTAAAATTTAATGAAATACGTTTTAAATTTAACAATACAATTAATTTCAAAAACAAAATCATAATTGCGACTAGGGATACAATCATATATTTAAAAATATAACCATCTTCTTTATGAAGATTCTTCTTTCTTCTTCTTCTTATTTTTTTGCTTTTTCACGAGCAGTCAGATAAAAAGAGCATTGGTACTAGCATTTTATTATCTTTGCATTGTTACTACTGTAGTTTTCTACGATTTGTTTTATCATTTTTCCCCCTCAAATTATTAACAGTGAACACGAGAAAAAAAGGGATACAAAATAAACACAAACAATTTTTGTTTGTAAATAAATATTTTCTTATTTGTAAAGGAAAAGATTTTTATTATTTCTTCGACCCAAAGTGCCTCGGGCCAGTAATGAAATCAGAGGACTGTCTAACGAACTTACCTGCCTGCTAAATACATAAATTGCCTTCGAGTTTAGTGGCACTTCGTCCTTTGCGGGGTAATCGAATGATGCTTCCCAGCTCTCCTTTGAACCATCGTCCATGTAGTGCGCACCAAAATGGCGAAATTTCCGCAACGGCCTTTTCTAAACCGCAAATCCTTTTCATCTTTCGGAACTTTGAACAGAATTATAATCCGATTTTAGAGTTGCAATTTTAATTAGTCTCTTGTTTAACATCGATGTTTGTTGTTTATACAAGCTAAGCTTGTAAGTTGAAAAACTACAACGTGGTTACGTTCAAATGCATTGTATTTTACAAAAATATTTTTGGGATAATTTATTGAATCAGGCGTTACTTTGCGGAAATTCATATTCAAAAACTTAAATCTAATATATATCTAGTGTGTTTCCGCTTCGAGGTCTCCAAGCTGGTACTCTTGCCTACTTCGAAGTCTTCAAACTGGTACTCTTGACGACTTCGATGTCTTCAAGCTGGTACTCTTGTCGATACGTGTTTCACCTCTTGCACGAGAATTCTCGTGCAAGAGCTCGAAGAGTCAAGACGTCCTGAGGATGCCTCGTGAAGAGGGGAAACACGTGTCGACAAGAGTACCAGCTTGAAGACATCGAAGTCGTCAAGAGTACCAGCTTGAAGACTTCGAAGTAGGCAAGAGTACCAGCTTGGAGACTTTGAAGCGGAAACACACTAGATATATAAGTTACATTTAAGTTTTTGAATATTTTTAGGAGTAAGGTCTTAATTAAGGTAGTTAGTTAGGTAAAATTAAAGTATTATTATATTAGTTAGGTAAAATTGAAGGTCTTAATTAATACCTTTAATTTTATCATTTTCATAGTATAACATAATAAAAGGGCTCGTCCCTTTCATTTTTAGGGTTTCGTAGTAAACAAGAAACACTTATAGTTTCGCCAGGTCCGACTGTCCGTCAGTACGATGGCAGGAGGGGTGGGGAGCTAAATAGGCTTTACAAGTTAACGAGTAACAATTGGTCAGCTTTAAAACGGTACCTACTTATACGTAGAAATAACGAATGAAAATTTCGTGAAAATTTCATTCATAATAACATGGGTTGACTGTTATCCTCATAGTATTTATCCCTTGTTTTAAATTCATTTAAATTTTGATATGATATGCAACACGGAACCCTACACTGCGCCAAGCCACGCACTTGGCTTTTTACTTACTAAGGGTGCGGGAACCTATTCGGTATATACTTTATCCTTTAGGTAGGTACATATTATGTAATGGGGCATGTCGCACTTTCATCTTGTTTTAACAAAGTCACGCTAGATGGTGCTTTATCAATCTTTTTTAAATATGCCTTCATATTATTTCTACTGAATAGTAATAATGTTAAATTACCAATATTCATAGGTTTATAGCGTTTTGCTAATTAATCTTGTTTTCTGTGTTCATAATTATGTTACATGGAAGTACGGAAGCCTCGGTGTGCGAGAGGAACTTATACTTTGCGGGATTTATATATTCTTAAGTCATATATTGGTATATCTGAGCAAGAGACAAGATTTAATAACTTACAGGATCTCACCCCCCACATTTTGCATAACTGGAAATCCCATACAGTCAGGTTCTCACGCTCCTTCCTCCCGCGAACCAGCAAAATTTGGAATGTCCTTCCTCGGAAGGTTTTCCCGCCGAGCTTCAACAAAGAGCGTTTTAAAAAGGGCGTCTACAAGCACCTTTCCGGGTTAGCAAAGCAACAGTAATGTCAGTGATGTTGCAGTTGTCCATAGGCGACGGTTATCGCTTACCATCAGGCGAGCCGTCAGCCTTTTTGCTTCTCCTATTTTATAAAAAAAAAAAAAACTTAAATTAGTAGTAAAATTATGTTCAGCATTCTTTGGAATAAGGTCAGAACTTCTAGGCATATTTTTCAAGTTGAAACCTACATCACGAGAACTGTTTTAAATTAAAATGCGTAAATTACGTTTTGGCTGGCATTCAACCCTACAATCCAGTCTTGTTTATGACTAAAGGTTACGAATTTTTAGGGCGCCATGTTTTCAGTAAAAATACTAGAAATTTAAAATTTCCTCTCAAAATTAAATTAACTCGTATATTGTAAGTACTTATAATACATACAATTCACAAATGTGTATGGTGAGACCTACGATACCACAGACAGACACACAAATATACACACGCTTCACCCCTCTTTTTGGGTCGGGGGTCAATAAAACTGCCTGTGGTTGAAAATAGTTCCAAATCAGAGATTTTGGCTCAAAATATTCACGAGTTAAACACGTTATTTTCCCTATTAAGATAATAAATCATAAGTTTATTACTTAATTTACGGAAAGGTCTGAAATTGAGCGTCAACCGTAGATTTTTAATTTAGCAGCATAATGTAAAAATTTCTCGTATTTATCTGAGCTCGGGTCGGAAGTAATCTCTTCATTTTTTCATGTAATCAGTGCCATGGCAAAGAGTCCCTCAGTCCCCGGGTTCGCTTTAAGCTGACCAGGACATTATTTAGAGAGGTGATTTGCGTCCCCTTCAAATTGAGCAAGAATTTACACTCTAAGCTTACATAGTTAAGTTTTATTTTTTTTGTAATGTTTTATGAGAAAAAGAGAAGTAAATATAGAGGCTAGTGCTAAAAAAGTTGGTGGTCTTACCAAAAAAAAAAGAATCATCATAAACCACAGTCAACTTGAGAACTTCCTTTTTGGAAATCGGTTAAAAATAGCTGTCGCATGCGAGCGAAACAACAGTGCCACCCTACTCTTATTTTAACAGAGACCGAAGAAAGTCTAAAAAAAATTATTTGAATTATCGTTTTCGATTCTCTATAGTACCAGGAGTATACATCTTTTCCCATGGGTCAGACAAATCTTTCCCTTCCGCGCCAGTAGTCACCCCGCGGTCCCTGAGTGTGATGTGCTAAGACGCGGGAGCGGCGTGTCCGGTCAGATCACCAGGATTACGTGTCGGAGCTACGGATGTCACGGTGTCCGACGGGATCGGTTGCTGTGGACGGGGCTTTATTTTAGGGCAACAACTCGACACTTCATTTTGTTTAATTGCCCAAGAATGAGATGTTTCACAATATGTATACTTACAAGTATGCATCATCATCATCATCATCATCTCAGCCATAAGAAGTCCACTGCTGGACATAGGCCTCCTCCATGGATTTCCAAAAAGACCGATTGGAAGCGGCTTGCATCCAGCGTCTTCCCGCCACTTGTATGAGATCATCTGTCCATCTCGTGGCTGGTCTTCCTACGCTGCACTTGCCGGTACGTGCAAGTATGCATATTTTTCTATAATTTATTGATGCCTATACGGCTTGACGGATTTTGATTTGCGAGGTGTTGATATTATTTAATTTTATCAATATATGGCAAGTGTTTCTTTCTGCCTGGATATAGTTTTTCGCGGCCGACTAACCTTCACACCGCTCTTTCACACTGGTGTGACGGTTAGGGAGTAATTTTACTAACTTTCACACTCTTTCACACTGTTGTGACGGTTAGGGAGTAATTTTACTAACTTTCACACTCTTAGTCAAGCAGTGTTACAAGCAAGAAACTATTTCCGAATCTTCACACTAGAAATTATTTTTCTGACAGTAACAATGCTACAATTAAGGTTGTACAAAAACTTTGCAATCTGACTCACAATAAGAAAACTCACCTTTTAACTGACTTCAAAGAGGTTTTTTTGAAGGAAAAAAATCTTTAGGCGCGATTGCAACTTTATTATGTGGGTATTGAATGAAACTGATCCGTCATACTCGCCTATGTAACGCTCCTTCGGGTAAAGTCGGCTCGAGTCGACTAAGGGAGTGAAAGAAATATATAGCCAACGCTTTCCTGTCAAATTTTCACTTCTCACGTTAGGTGTATAATCTGTGTGTCAGTGAATTGGTTTCTTCTAGGTAAGCGCGCTCCATCGTAGACCGGCGCCGGTCAAACGCAAGCCTATTTCTACATTAAAAAAATATATATATTTATAGATTAATGTATACTGATTGAAGTCGATTGTTCAGTTTTTAAACTACAATCACAGAATACTTTAATAGCATCTACAAATACTTGTAGCCTAGCTTTTTTGTTCCTGTAGCCTGACTCGAAAATTAGTTACCATTGTATAATAAATTGTCTTACCATCATAGACTACACCCTTGTTAAACACCATACAAATGTCTCGCACACGACCAATCTGTCATCAAGTTGGTAAAATATGAAGGCTCTGTAACATTTATTTTAAAAGAAATATTCCTTTACTTTATCCTTAAAAATATGAGCGTTGATAGGCGGTGGCTTTATTAAATTTTTGCAGTAAATAAGTAAGTAGACGATTATTTGTGATTCCGCAGGGACGTCGCTCGGCTATAACGTTTAGCATAAAATACGAAATAATTACTTTCCTTATCGCACGAAATTAAAATGTCTCCTGGAATTTCAATTATGGCCGTGTTTTGAATTGTGTCTATTTGTGTACAGTACACCCTTGACAATTCAATTTGTCTTAATTTATCTCGGGGGTGGCAACCCTTGCGGAATATTAATACTTTCTACGTGGATTCGTAGCACTTCGTAGCTCCTTTTAGTACGTCGTAGCTGCATATTTACATTGTGTACAAGGATAGTATTGGATAACCGCGTATACTTATGTTTTCAAACGATTTACTGACAATTTTCAACGTATGCGCCACTTATACACAATATTTGGGTATATTTTGAAGGGATTTATGCCAAAAAATTGTTTCATAATATACTACTTCAGTACCCAATGGGTACTAAAACGTGTACAAATTGCGGACGTCTGATTAATATGATAACTATTCAACATAAAAATCTGTGAAATATGTCTTAATTTAGTAATGACTGAACACAAATTTAGTGAGGTTTCAAAGATTAAAAATTAATATTTAAGGAATTCATATTGATGATAAAATTATGGCCGTGATTATACAAACAATTTACTATCGTATTACTAACAGTAGAAAACTTTAATCAAGTGTCAATGTCACTTTACATTTAATCAATATTATAGATTAAATAACGGAAAAAATCGACTTTAAAATGCACAATATTCTTTTAAAAACCAAACTACCTAACCATTTTAAAAATATATCCTTTCAAACAAAAAAAAATATCAAATCAGTTAATGACTTATGCAGTAACAAATTCATAATACAGCCGAATTGTTTGACTTATGCGGTAATAAACAAAAAAATACAGCCGAATTGTTCGAGTAATGCGGTAATAAACAAAAAAATACAGCCGAATTGTTAGAGTTATATGATAATAAACAAAAAAGAAAAACAGCCGAATCGTTAACTTCTTTTTAAAGCAATATAAATAGGACTTTCGCTTACACACACAAACTATTTTCGACTAGTTATAAAAATGTAAGCATGATATTGTAATCCTTAAATAAGAATAATAGTTTCTAAACTACATCCATTCACTATCGACGTGTACTAATCTTGTACCAATGTGTATAATGCAAATACGCGCCATAGCTTCGCGCAGCAGTCTCATTATCGTTATCATCCCTAAGAAAGACTGAGTATCCTTTGAAGCACCCAATTTAAATTAGTTTTATACTATTATACTGAATAAATTTACTCGGGGTTGTTAGTTGGAATTTAGTACACGTTGTTGTATTAGGCTTTTCTTGTGCTTAGATTAATTACGCCTAATCTGAATGTTTATGATTAATTTATCGTAACTACATGATATTATTTTTAAGCTATTGCATAGCTTCTATCGCGGGCCTTGAGCGTGGAGACCGAATCCAGAAATTCCGTAACGAAAATAACCTAACACACCGCGCGTAAAGCTATTATGCAATAGCTTTACCGCGGCAGTCTCCGAGTGCCACACGTCTTTTTTTTCATATCGTTGCTAAATGAATATGAAGTTTTAATCTCTAAATAATTAGACTTTTATTTAGATATATAATTACACAAAATTTGTATGAACGGGTGACAAAACTAAGAAAGTCTTTTTAACCGGCTTCCAAAAAGAATATCGAATTGATTCGAATAGCTATCAATTCGGTCTGTATGTTTTTTTAGGGTTCCGTACCCAAAGGGTAAAAACGGGACCCTATTACTAAGACTTCGCTGTCTGTCCGTCCGTCCGTCCGTCCGTCTGTCACCAGGCTGTATCTCTTGACCGTGATAGTTAGACAGTTGAAATTTTCACAGATGATGTATTTTTCTTGACGCCATAACAACAAATATAAAGAAAACATAATAAAGTAAATGCTCCCATACAACAAACGTGATTTTTTTGCTCGTTTTTACTCGATATTGATAACGGCAATAGGTAGATCTTGAAATATTCACAGAATATTGAGTTTTATTATTCACTTTAAAAACAAATAATTAAATTAAAATAAATTATTTATTTAAAATAAATATGTCATATTAAAAATATGTATAAATATAAAAAATATTAAATAAATATGTATATATTAAAATAAATATATTTAAGGGGGGCTCCCATACAACAAACGTGTTTTTTTTGCTGTTTTTATAGATAATAGTACAGAACCCTTCATTGATTTTGTATTGATTTTGATGATTAATTTTGTATTTGGTAAATCATACTTCAGAGGTGGTGCCATATAAATTTTATCAAAATCTATGCAGTACTTTGGTTTTTATAACAAAATAACTGGTAAAATACCATCAAGCGCCTGTAAAAAAGTGAACAGCAATTCGCCTATGTGCGTATATTGCGTATTTTGAATTTACACAATATGCGCACATAGCAATTCGCCTATGTGCGTATTTTGAATTTACACAATATACGCACATAGCAATTCGCCTAACTGCGTATTTTGAATTTACACAATATACGCACATAGCAATTCCCCTATGTGCGTATATTGCGTATTTTTGCGTATTGTCGTTTTTTTCAGTTTTTAAACTATAATTATTATCCGATTACGTACAGAGGGATGCCAAAGGGCAGGTTATAATTATGTTGTGTACGTCTTTATTTTTAGGTATAACAACAGAAATTGTGTATGATACCAGCGTAGTATGGCAGACGTTCACTCGCAAGGCCACTTCGTCGGAGAGTAACATACTAAAAATAAGCAGAGCAACTTAAATGCTTAACTGATGTGTCACAAAAAAAAACAAACAACGTGACACTGGCGAGAACTTAAGAACGCCATAAACAAGAATTGAATTGAATTGAATTATATAACTATGTTCAATTATTCATCTATTCCAACATAACTACCTAACTACCTATAATTTGTCAAATGACTTATATTATAAGAAGCGTTTTAACCGTCTGCTAAGTTATTGACTAGGCTATGTGATTACACACTAAATATACAGTAAGTAAGTATCAAAATATTCCTAATACATATTTTATGTATAATTTACGTATGTAAATAAAGTTATATAATTAGCACATATATTTTTAGAAACAATTTTATAATATGCAGATCATTGCGGGATAAATTTAGTTGGGGTTTTGGTTTTCAAATTATAGCTGAAACCAAATCATACTAGGACATTTTCACTGATGCCATACCTCGCAGATTCGTAATATGTATTGATTTCTGTGACAATACAATTATATGATCATTGTTGAAACTGATGTTGGAGCCACATAATTCACAAGGACTTCCTGTCATTATTTGGTAAAGATGTCAAGTTTGTTATTAGTAGTTTATTTTTATTAGTTTAGGTATAAAAATATGACGATGTATTGGAAAATTGATTTGAAGGATTCTATATTGCAAATTAGTTTACGCTCATTGCTTTGATAATAGTGAATGTAATTTTCTATACGCAAGATAGATCTGCGATTGACCATCAACTCGCCTGGTGTTAGGCGACGGTGTGGCCGAGGATGGAACTCGTCGATCTAGAAGATATCTATTCACTCTAGCCTTGGAAATATCAAGATTGTAGTAGTTCTCAGGAAACAGATTTGTCGGCCAAGAATTCCATTTTCACCAAATCCAAAACCGATTAAAATATATTGATCCGCGGAACCCTCTAAAGTCTGTGATTGAAACTGAATAATTCATAGAACCGCCTCGGAATTAATTAATATAGTGTTAATTAAACCGCTTTCCACTTCTGATCGTATTCCTTTAAAGAGTTGGCGGAAACTGGCCGCGCGAGATTAAGCAAAATCGACAATGTAAACGAATATTGTTACCATGGAAAAAAATCTTTACCATTGTCCGTTCCTACCAATTTTGCTATTGTAATGCTACGAAAAGTCTGAGAAGTTTCATATAAGCGTTGTTGGAAAGGATGGAATCGTGCTGAATGAAATGGAACGCGTCTGGCAATTTAATCGACGAATACTCCAACCATAAAAAAAAATATTCACTACACTATTTTTGTTAGTATAACCAATTACTGTAAAACATTTTTGAAGGCAATTGGATATAATGGATACTAGTTTGTGCTTTAGCAGATACCTTTTCTTCATTTTTGTTTTTTATTGTTTTCATTGAACGTCAATTGGACATATTTAAAGTCAATTAAAACAAGTCGCTGTCCTCGTCACGCCTCAGTAATTAAGTGGTGGTGACTTTCCTAGAAGTTTTATACAGTTTTTCCGAAAACATGAAAAAAAAGCTGCTTTATTTCATTTGTTCACACGCATAATATTATATTGCATATAATATTGCGTTTTTAGACAATTTTAGTTATTATTATTACATGAGTTTAGGAAAATAAAACAGAGCAACGGAAGTGTGTCTATAAAGACACTATTTATTTTAAATTCCACTAAAATGTATGTATCTATTATAAATTTGATCTATCTCTGCTACAGCTCTTTCTCTTTTGTTATCATATTTGAGATAAACAGGCGTTTATATAGGTGATGATTTGACACCCTGCCCCAGGAAGCCAGCATTACCTAACCTCCCTAACCTAACCATCAAACTAACCTAACCGTTTGGTCACATTGAAAATTAAACGTCTAATGGCCTACATGTCATGGTTTTGGGTTCTCTGCCTGCCTCGTAAGGGAAAATAGGCATGACTTTAAGTATACCTAGAAACTTGTTGAAAAGTTTTGACGGGAACATGGAAAAATCATGTTTTATTTTATAAAAGTGTCAAGTTATGGTGATGTTATATTAAATATGTACTTGTTAGATCGTTTGTTCATGATTATATGTATAATGACCTTGCGACTATGTATAAGTCTGTATGTAATAAATCTGTACGACCATTGGCCAAAAACAAACTGCACGAAAATCATTTTTTAGTTCAGTTCAGCAGGTAGACATAAACACACTACCAACTGAGCCACAAGGCCAGAGATGAACAACTCGCAATTTACCTTAACACTAGAGTACACGCGTGGCCTACTATAGTAGACCAGGGTTACTTTTTTTGCTGTAACTTTTTAGTTTTGCGCGCTAGAAACTAACGATTCCAGGTAAGCCTCGTCTAGTATATTTGTCGCAACCTCAATACCCCGCGCAATCCCTGCACGAACGCACATGTGAGATATTTGGCGCCAAAAGCGCGGGCCTACTAAAGTAGTCCGCGCGTGTATTGGTGTATCAAAATCAGGTAAGTAGCTTTTCGTGTATTATCGATTTAAAACGCTAAAATAATGTTTTCCAGTTATAATATGTATGTATATTTGTATATTTATTAAATTATTGTTAATTTAAAATTGTAAAACGTATATTATTTTTGTATTTTTTACAGATTTATAACCGATTACATCATGAATGATGCACAAGTGGAAAGGTGGCTACATGAGCTAAAGTTCTCTTTTTGGGTTTCAAAAAGACGTTACCCTTGTGTCCTACGTTCCTAAAATAAACAAGGCAGTCAACTTACTGTCTACAATGCATTATGATGCAGCTATCGATCCTGATACAAACGAAGAACGCAAACCTGAGATTATTACTTTTTATAATCGTACTAAATGTGGTGTAGACATCCTAGATAAAATGTGCAAGCAGTATAGTGTTCTGCGTAACAGCCGTCGATGGCCACTAACAATATTTTTTGATTTGATGAACATTGTTGGAATCAACGCTCTGGTAATCAACCAAGTGAATGCCTCACCCGAAAAAATTATCAAGCGTAACTTTTTGCACGAATTGTCCTTCAATTTGATAAAACCACTTTTAAACACTTCCCCGACAACTTAAATTCAGGATTGGAGCACTTTTGGGCAGCACAACTCAAGAATCTCAAGAGTCTCAACACGATTTGACACCAAAGACAGGACGAGTTGGTCGATGTGCACTCTGCTCGAGAGCCCGAAATCGGTCGACAAAAAAGTGGTGCAAGACTTGCTACAAATGGATTTGTCCCGATCACCAAGCAGTAGTATGTCGTGAATGCTACGAAAATAAAGAAAATAGTAATTAAGTTTAGTGTTAATTATAAAAAAATTACGTTGATCTCAGAAGTGCCATTTTTGTTACTTTTTCTTTGATATTTAGTAAATTGCTAATAGTTCACTATTTTAAACAATATATCTAAATTGTAATAATGTAAATACTAAGTAAAATAAATAACTTTTCCATTCAATTTATTATTTTAATGAAATAATTATAAATATACAATTTATTGACATTTTAAAATGGCCTAATATAGTAGGCCACGCGTGTACTCGAGTAAAAAAAAGGGGCGCGTGTACCGTAGTGTTAAAATCATCGCTCGAAGAAGGTCGCTCTCAAAAACGTCCCGATCCAACGTTATTCTATTCAACTTAAACAAACTAAGCTAGTAGTTAGTAACGCATGACCGTTTTAAGCCCACTAGATCAAAGGGCCCTTTGTCGGCGCACAAACACGCGCGTTCCGCGGTCGCCGCCGACGATAGATGCCACGTGCTCTTCACACTTGCGAAACTTCGCATGCTGGCGATGCGTAGGAGTATCTATCATGTCAAAGCAACATACATAACTTAGTGACACGATTTTTAGGGTTCCGTAGTAACTACGAGGAACCCTTATAAATTCAGGTCCGTCTGTCTGTCTTTATGTCACAGCAATTTTACTCAGAAACTATCAGCAGTACACAAACGATATTTAACACATATATATGTTTAATTAAATTGATATAAAATGGTTGTAAATAGACTGTTTTTGTTTCATCCCCACCCGCTGATATAACGTGGAATGAATTTCTTATAATATGACGTTTTGATCTATCGCAAACACTTAAATAGTTATAGTAGAGAGGTCATTGGCCTTCTTGGAATGGGAAGTGTTTTGTTGCTAATTAGCACTCAACTCACGATGGAGCTCAATTTGTGGTTGATACAGACGAAGCAACTGTCCCAGACAGAACTAACTAACCTAGCTTTCTTTAGCATATCAATATTTTTGCTAAATAGTTTGACCAGATATGAGCTACTAAGTCCTATACCTACATACGTACATAATGTCCTTCCGTAATATGGGTAACCAGACAGAGACATGAACCGAGTCGTTCTAGCGGAGAGAAGGCAGAAGTGTGTTGTTTGCGTGATTAGATACATGACAAAGACAGATACATATTCAGGTACTCGCAAACATTCTCATTCCATCTAGGCACTTAGTGTAATGTAATGTAGAATATGGATTACGATCCATATTCTATATACACACGTAACACATTACATGTGGGCGTTACACCCAAGTATGTCACAAATATTTGTTCGGCTGACTCGTCTAGGCTTACCACTCATCTATCATTATCAGTTAGGTATTAATTAGGTCTCAGGGTCGTGCTACACTCTCAATCATAAATGCGCTAGTGATAGTACCATAAGCTAACTATTGATAGATAGATAGATAAACTCTTTATTGTACACTATTAAACAAAAAACAAAACAGAGAAACTCACAAAACTAGTGTGACAACCGGCGGCCATATCGCTAAAAGCGATCTCTTCCAGGCAACCGTGATTTGATTTGATTTGTAACACGCTTATAAATTTGCTTCATTCTATACACGGTATATAACATTTTTGTAATTTTGTAAGATTCAGTGCTTCATGACATTCTCCAGAAGCAAAAGCTTTTAGGTTTGTTTCCACCTATCTAAATGATCTATTTATTTAATATATAAATATTTGCTTTTGCGTGGAATATGAGTATTGGTTGTTCACTAAAAACGCCTTTCCTTTTAATTTTCGCGAGACGCCTCTAACGACACCCCGCACATCAAAATCGGACAAACCGTTTAGGTTGTAGGCGATCATATAGAAACATACATACATCCCGTACCCACACACATACACTCGAAAAACATAATCCTCCTTCTTACGCAGTCGGGTAAAATCTTATAAAATTGACACATTTTATACAAATGTCACTGTCAATTAATACACCCGTTTCGTGGTTAAAATTCAAGTGTGTATATTATCTGAGTTATTTCGCTAAGTGCTGCCACTAAATCCTCCTAAACTAACTTTCAACGGAATTTTCGCATTATCTCCCGTTACCAAGGTTTGTGTAAACAAGTGCCTCTGAGAATTAAGTTCAATCGTAACTTGATATAACTTGAGCGAGTTAGGGTCGAGTCTGCGGCTTCCCTCGGCCTGACTCGGGTAAGTTACCATAGTAACGAGCCCTGTTCGAGTCACTAGTTCTATCTCTTAGTGATTGTGACGCATAAATATAAAGTTTAAATATGAAAAGCTAATCATTGATACGGTTCATTGAAATTATTCTAATGAATGGAAGTTTACTTAAAGTTTTCGAGCAAGATGTTATTTGTTTGAAAAAATGTTTAATGTATCATCTCAATCATACGTAGTCCGCTGCTGGACAAAGATATCCTCTATGTATTTCTAAAAAGTACGCAGCTCTATGTATTTCTAAAAAGACCGGTCGTACGCAGCCTACAACTTGTAAAAAAGTCGTCTGTATAACTTGTGAAATTGTTTCACAAACGGCGAATATATCACAATTCTTAAAAATTGACTGTAATTTTGCCAAAAATAATACAAATCAAACAGCATTAATCACATTGTATACACAAAAAAACTGTAAATTATTTGATTTGAAAAAAAAAAGCATTGTAAAAAAATCGTTATTTTGGAGTTACTTATAAATATCCAATTGCCAATTTAATTACGTAACCAATTGCCAATTTAAATACAATTGCTAAGTTACTGAAACACCTGCCTAAGGTTAGTCACTCAGGCTACTAAGATCTACTTAATTCCAAACTACGTTCAGTCTATTCAAGTGAGCAGTATGTAATACATGGGACAGTGATTTGTGATTGCCGTTCAATCAAGATTTATTGCTTTCTCGAGACCGACAGACATACAGACTTGGTCATTTGTCTACATGACCATGTTCAATTTACAATTTCAGGTCTTAAGTTGCAACGTCGAAACTCTATTTAGTATTGAAAATGTTGATAGATTTGTGTTTTTTTGTATACTATGCAGGGTGAAATGTTTAGAAATACACAGTCATGTTATAACAGAGTTAGCTCCAATTCAATAGATATTTATAAGATAATAGAGAGCTAGATGAAAGAAAGGGACTGACGCTTGTTTGTAGTATTGGAGTGAAGAAGAAAGTGGAGGAAGTTCGATCGTATGTTGAGTACTGTTCTCACGTTTGAGACGGTTCCACCAAGTATCAACCTCCAGACGTTGGAACTGAGAAACGTGCCAAAAAGCTCGTAAACAACAAGTTGATATTTATAACTAAGCTCCAAAGCTTGGAACATTGCCGCTAAGTTGTTATTTTATCGATACTTGTTCATTGTCGATATCATATTTATTTCGGTGAGTGTATAATCTGATCTGCATAATCTTAATCCTCATTTGTTTTCTTACTAAGAAGGAGGTGGTTAGAGAAATAAAACTCATTACATAGTAGATATTCCAATAACCAGAAAGAAATACTTTAATTGCACGAAGTCTAAGTTGTGGAATACTTCCTGGGTGGGCCTTTTCTGATAGATACGTGCACGTCAGCGTGACCGCTACCATCAGATGAGCTAGCGGTCAAGACACCGCTAACATGTATAAGAAAACAATGCTCATTAATACCAATAACAATGTTCAATGAACAGTTGCCCATTTTAAACTAAAATGGGCAACCCAAAATAGTAATAAGAAATTTTAAATAAAAAACTACGGGTCACTCACGTCTGTTTTGATAGTTATAGTTTCAGTATAGATATAGGTTCAGTGCGAGGCGCGTCACCGATCGAGAGTAACGATTGTGCTTTTGAAAAAGACCGCCGAATGCGGTTGAAACTGTAGTCGGATTTTTCGACTCAAAACAGACGTGAGTGACCCGTAGCTTTGTATTTAAAATGTTTGAAAATCACGTTAGTTTCCATAGTAAATACAAAATTTCAAAACCGTGCACTTTCATTTGAGCATATTTATATTTGACTTCGTGGAATGATTCACTTAAATTTATGACAGAATAACATGATATCATGATTTGCGGTGTGTTACGCCACATCGGATTTCAATAATTTGCGTCATAAATACAATTAATACATGTATCATCGAATAATGAAATCAAGCCGATTTAGAACGACGCCATACTTAGCATTTACTGATAATGTGATTAGTAGATTATACGACACTGGGTAAGAACAGTGTTTTATCACTGGTGATATACGTAATTCTGATTGTAACAAATTATTCGAGGTTGTTTAGAATTAAATTCCGAGTGAAGCGAACAAAATCGTCTTATTTTCATAGGATTTAAATGAATAACCTTATTTCACGGATTCCCAGAGATCGATTTGTCAATTTCGAAGTCGAGATCTTATATAAGTACGTTCAGATTTTTCATTTTTTCAGGGTTCTGTACGAGTACCTCAAAAGGAAAAAACGGAACCCTTATAGGATCACTTTGTCCGTCTGTCCGTCCGTCCGTCATGGTGTCAAGACCTGTATCTCGGGAACGCGTGAAGGTATTGTGTTGAAATTAAAACCATATACGCAGATCCATAGTTTATTTTAAATACGGTTGAAAGTTAGAGTTTTAGAGTAGAGAGTTTAAACGGCAAAAGTTTTATTTTTGATTTCAAGCTAAATTTAAGGCTGGATTAGTTTATACAGGAATGTATCAGAAGTGATACAGTATCACGTAGCCTTGGCTTGGCGAAAACTTGAAATACGACCACAGAAGACTTTAATAGTACTACTCAACACCGTCGGTGGGTCGGATACGGCAAGTGTATCACTCGAAATCGCTGCAAAAGCATATTAAGAGTTACATCATTGGATGGTCAATGAGTCTTCTGCGTTGGACGGGATCCAGGCAGGGTGGGGTGCGTCTGCTAGCGAGAACTAGTTTAAAGATTTTTACTTTTGTACCAAAAAATAACATATTGACAATCATAAAAATGTTAGCCGCTTGCATTAGAGCCAAACTTTTATTAGGCTTCTATCTATGAACGGGTATGTACAACTTCTTAGTCTGATATCAGGGGATCAGTTTAGAAATTAATCACAGCAAATACTCTGTAATTGCTAATGTAAGATGAGCAAGCGACTAAGAATCGCAGAGGCTTTCTCAGCTCGACAGAATTTATATCTACCTACCCTACAGAAATCTGACTCAAACTTTGACTGAAATGTTGTCCATCATTACGAAATTCTAATATCCGCGAAAAAAACATTAAAACAACAACAACAATAAAATTATAGAAAGATTAAATAAAACCACGGCTTAAATAAACCACTTTGTCTAGGTCTGGGGTAATCGAGTTGCTTTTTGCGTAGTAGTGTAGGTGTAGTATATTGTTTTATTGTAACTACAATAAAGCTCGGTAGTTTAATTAGTCCCTTATTGGTGCCTTTGTTAGTTAATAAAGGTACTTAAAATTAAACCACCGACGCGAAGAATGAATGCATAGTGAACAGACATGATAATTTAATTGTGTCAAACAAAAATGGCCCGAGTATTGATGTCACGAGAATTAGATTCTAAAACAAATGCTTGTCTGCCTTTTTGGTAGATTTAAATTTAAAATTTTCAACCTGGCAGATTTCTAAGCTGTATTTTTATGTATTTATTTGTGATTTGAGTGTGGCAGATTTCTAGCCAAAACGGGACAAAAATTGCAATATGGAGATAAAGCGACATCGTTACATGGTTGATATTCCGAAAACACGTACGAAACGCTTTGGCTCCACTTTCATTGTGCGTACCACCAAAATGTGGAATGCGCTTCCTGAATTGGTCTTTTCGAATAGATATAATCTAAGTGTCTTCAAATCGCAAGTGAATAAGTTTCTTCTAGGCAAGCGCGCTCCATCGTAGACCGTAACTGTCGCTTAACACCAGGTGAATTGACGGTCAAGCGCCTATCGTCGAATAAAAAAATAATTATAATCATACTGTCTTAAATTAAACTATTACCTTCAAACACTCTGTCACACTAGTCCCTTAATTTAACTCGTACTTGCTAACCGCTTGCAATGTAGGCAAACCCCGATCGATGCCACTCGACGAGCGAGTTACCGCGCCCCTCTACGCGGCGCTGGCAGGGCATCTTCCCACGGTTTATGTCTTTCGAGGACCGTTACTCGTACGATTGTATTATTTACGGTGGCCTGCCATTTCTAGCACGCTCTAACTCTGGAAATGAGTGTAAGCTAGGAATGTACATCTGTGTGAACAGTGGCGTAGGAGTGAATAATATTATTATGCCGTGCTGAATTTGTTGAGTAATATATTCTAAATTTTGATTAGCTCTTGTAGAGAAATTAAGCATAGCACGCATATTATTGCGATATATTTATATATTACTGATTGTTTAAGAGTCCGTAGTTCATCCATCGTTGGTCTTGCTCGGGAATACCCACATTTTTGAAGATATAAAATGACTGAATAAACTTATGAACAAATCGTTTCTAAAACTAGAAATGCACAAATATTCGTCAAAAATTTAAATTTGATCCAAGTTCATTTTTATACCTACATAAAAATCATTTTGCGTTAATGATTTCTAAAAAATATTTATATATGAATATTAACTTGGATCAAATTGAAATTTTTGGCAAATGTTTGTGATGTTGTTTTCTAGTTTTACAAACGACGATATCTTTATAAGTTCATGCAGTCATTTTATATCTTCTAAAATGTGGGTATGCGCGAGCGAGACGGACGATGGGCGTCTATTGACTATGATCTCAATTATACATTTTTAACACGCTTTTATTAGGTCGACCTGTATGTAACTACATATGTAATGAAATCTAAGGTAACTAATTTAAACATCTTGCAAGGATCGTAGCGTCATGAAAATTGACAGCTGTATGTAGTTCTGATGACAATACTATAATATGGTACTGTCGAACTGATCTGTTGATGGAGCCAGAAGATATGAACTAGAACTTCATGATGGAACATCGTATCATAGCTGTGTTTGGATTTGCTAGAAAAGTCTTGTAATGAACTTTGACCACAATAATTTGTAGCGTGTTTTTTAGTTTTTTAAACTGTAATTTATTAATAATGCTACAGCAAGTGGGGTTCCAAATCAACAATCATGAAAGTATTGTATGTTTTCCATTATGTATATTGCAAACTTTCATTCGGTTATAAATGTAAATATATCTGGACAGTTCCTACAATATGCCGTCATTTAAATGAATAAAACAATGTTATTCACTACGAATCTCATTACTCGAAGCCGGATATCAGCATTTAAGTCGAAACACGTGAAATTCGTCCTAAAGGTTTTTGTCGAATATTTGTGTATTTAACGCTGTATTCATTAAAATGTTCCCGATGGACTCCGTATCGGACATGATACAGATATTAAAAAACTTTTTGTGTTTCAATCCGAGAAATTGTAAAAAAAAAAGAAAAAGTAAAAAATCAGCACACTACCACCCATATATTGTGGATTTAACCAATATTCGTACTAAACGGTTTAATTCTACGTTTCTTATCGGTACAGCGAAAGAGTGGAACAAATTGCCGGCTTCTTTGTTCCCTGAGAATTACAACATTGGTATTTTCAAGGTCAGAGTGAATAAGTATCTTCTAAGTCTGCGTGCTTCATCTCCGACCACATCTTCGCTTTCCAACAGGCGAGTTGGTGGTCAAACGCGGACTTATTCGTGTTAAAAAAAATATTGACAGTATGGGGTTGTAAGGTTTCGAAGGTTTTGGAGTATTTAGAGGATCACCACCGATGTGAGCAACATCCGTGATCTTAATGAACATAATGGTCTTACCTATCTGTGATCCGAATTATGAAACATCGATTATCATTTTCCCGAACACGATTTTTTTACTAGAACTATCGAAATCTCGAAAGATCATTTGACAACTCGTCTGATAACCGAATCTTTGTAAAAATAAAGTTTATGTGTGTATAATAAACGAAAAAATAAGGAACTTCACCTAATAAGATACACATGATAACCGAACCTTTGTAAATATTTTTTCTGAATATTATAAAATAGAAACCTAACGAACATAACCTAATAATTGTTCAGGCAAATTAAACTTATGGTAATAAAGGCTTATTATGATATAGATTATTTCATAAAAGACGAAAAGGCCTGGCGAAACATTAATATTGACACGGCATTGGCTTTAAATAATGACAAATAACAATATTTATAATGATTTTTAAGGACATTTCTTACAATTTATATTTATTTTGACATATTGAATGAATTTATGATATTAATTTAATTTTATTTAGTTGGCATTAGTATTCTAATGTATGTAGTTTTTATTTTATTTTACAATTTGTTAAATTATCTGAATTAGCTGTTTCTGACTATTCATAAGTGTATTGTTTCAATACCTAAGTGAAATAAATGAAATTGAATTGAAAAAAAAATAATATGGCTAACAACCTTATGGAATCAGAAACTCGTATAGAGTAAAACGTCTGGAAACAAACGGTTTTATAAAATGGATTCGGGCAAGTAACATTCAAGTAAATGTATTTCGGATCATTGGATTCGGATATAGGTTAGGTATCATAGGATATTTATCTCTCAATTGAAAGTGACTTGCAACCAGCATCTTGCCGCTTGCATGTTTTAGAAATCCATTGGATAGCATCGACTTTTCTTTGGATGAGATGATGATTAAGGATCAAAGTGACTTGCAACCAGCATCTTGCCGCTTGCATGTGATGTGTGATGAGATGATGTATCTGAAATCTTCATAATTAGTATTGTCGAATCGGCCGTGGCATTCGCAATGTTACTTTTAGTAAGTTTTAAAATTTCGACGCTTCTAGTGGACCGAACTGCTATAATGCAATATATAAGTACTATTTTATGGAAATCTGTCTGTGGGATATACCAGTGGTACGCATTATGGTTTCAACTATACAAAAAGTGCTAAAAATGGGGATGATGATGTAATAATAAGCAGTGCGAGGCGCGTCACTGACTGAGAGTGACGTTTGCGCTGCTGCTTTGAAAAATACCGCCAAATACGGTTGAAACTATAGTCGGATTTTTCGGCTCAAAAAGACGTGAGTGACCCGTTGTTTTTATTATAAAATGTAATAATAAGCTTGCTTATCACAGCATATAAATGCCATTCTTCAAAGTTACTGCTTTATTTAGATCTCATATTGATCCATTTAGCTATTTAGCCATAAAATGTAATGGTAATTGGTGGTCTACGCGGTAATATATTGGTGGTCTAGAGTAAATTGGAAGTAATTAAACGACAATTAGGTACTATTAGGGTGGTTAGATCATGCTACCAATTACTTGAATATCTTGAATGTTACTAAAGTGTACTACAGTTTAGGCATAGTGCGACGAACTCACTGCCCTTATAGCAAAGGCATTACTTGCAAAATGGCGGTTTCTAAAAAAACGCGGTAAACATGCTTTTAGATATCTAAACAACCTGTCCATGTTGTATAACTTTTTAAGTGTCACCTATGGAACTAGAAAAAATTAAGATTACTGTTGGCTTATTATTTTCTTTGCTTTATTGTTCAAAAATGAAAATCTCAATAATGTCGATTACTGCAAGTGCAATTTGTAGGACAGTACAGGTGCAAAAGGTTTACTAAGCTTTGATGGTAATAGATAGAAAACACAAACAAATAAATGGTAAACACTCTATATATAACATTAAAACAAGTAATCTTTTAGAAAACTAAAAAAATATATCAAAATACGCAATTCGTTTACTTGGATGACATATTTTTCCTCTTATTTTGTTTTTAAAACCAAAATACTGAACCGATTTTGATAAAAAAGTTATGGGACTACCCTTTCAAAGAAAAAAAAAACAAATAGGTCCAGGTGTCTTCGAGTAATCGGAGAACATACATAAAAAAAAAAAGATTGCAACAAATTGAGAACCTCCTCTTTTTAAAAGACGGTAAATAAAAAGAGGGCAGTAAAATTAGTGTAACCATTGGTGGCATTATCATTAATAGCGATATCTTCCAGGCAAAATGGTAATGTTTTAATGGTAATGTTTTGTTTGACTGGCTTTGTGGCTCAGTTGGTAGTGTGTTTATGTCTACCTGCTGAACTGAAAGGTCGTGGGTTCAATCCCCACCCAGGGCAAACATTTGTGTGATGAGCATGGATGTTTGTTCTGTGTCTGGGTGTTTCTATGTATCCTAAGTATATATTTACAAAAAAAAAGTATATATGTATTCTATCAGCCATCTAGTTCCATAGTACAAGCTTTGCTTAGTTTGGGCTAGATGGTGTTGTGTGAAATGTCCACAAATATTTATTTATTTATTTTTATTTTAAAAAGCAGACTGACAAAATATAATAAAATTTTCAGTAAGACGAATTAATTAAGTAATAATTATTTATTAATGAATTAAGTATTATTATTATTACATACTTAGGTTATCTTAAGGTTTTTGTTTTAATTTCGGAATATAGCCGTATATCCTTACTTAATATTACGCAGATGCAATATAATAAGCAAGAAGAGATGAAATCATATTATGGAGGCGAAAGTAACTCTGTATCTCTGTCTGTTGCCCTTTTGTGACTAAACGGCTAAACAGATTGTAATCAAATTTGGAAGAGATATAGCTGAAAACCTGGAGACGGATATATGTTACATTTTATCAGCATCATCATCGCCGTTTCTCATCACTACGCGGGTGAAACCGCGGGACGCAGCTAGTACATACGAGTATAATTATACTACAACACTACACCAGTTCAAGTACTACACCAGTACCTAAGTACAATGCCAATTTCCTTCAAGTCCCTTTTACAGTTAAACTTTTACAGTTTGCCGGGACGAGAAGTAGCTGGTAAATTCTATGATTTTCTTTTTCTCCCAGTCCAGAATCAAAGAGAGTACAAGTAATTTTTTTTTAATTTACAAACTTTTGTGATAGTTTGTTGACTTTTGCTTATTTTCTTCAACTTTATCTTCAGATTATAATTATTTCTGTAAGAACTTAGCATAACAACATCACAAAATATATAACATATTTCTTTCATTGTCTTAATGCCCCTCGGGAAGGAAAACACGAAAACATAATAAAATAGAGAGGTCATTTATCGTTCAACTTCCGGAAATAGCTTTCCGTGTCCAATTTCTGTTTTCTTTCAAACACTACTCATAATAAATTCACTATGAAAAGGTCTTGACACTATAACAAGGTAAAACTTTAAGGGTACTCCCAGCTACAATCAAGATTTCTTATTTGATACAAAAATAAGTAAACAATAGTTTACTTGGCACTACCTTGTTATTAATCAACAAATCAACAAAAAAAAATACCTATATTTATATAGGTAATTTTTTTGTAGATTTTATCTAGTATATTTTCTATTTATATACTAAGTAACTTGCCTCCGTTATTTATTTATAGTAAATACAATGAAAAACAATCTCGAAACCCAAGACACTAAGACGGCAAATAATAAACTTAAATTAAAAAAATATATATATTTAAGTAATTACCTATTTTATGTGATGAGGTGGACCATGTTTGACCATTCAACAAAAACACAGTTTTTTTCAATGAAGAGTTTTTATTTGTTATTGACAAAGAGCATCTAGGCCATATAGCCGAGTCGTGTTCGCGAAACCATTACTCCATTGCCACTTGAAAACACCAAAACTATATCTGTTTAAAAATATTCAGGTAGCACATTTCACATTTAATTTAAGTCTGCAACGTGCGTAAAATAAAAATGGAGCTGATAAGTCATGTTCGCGTTTTTGGATTATCCATCATGACACGATGTCGCTTTTCCATGCTTCTTGTCGTCCTACAGAAAATCAATGGTCAAGTGCGTGTCGTGTCACGCGCAAACGGTTCTGTAATTGCACATCATAATTTATGTGAGCGTGCGTGCATTCCAATGTCCTGAGCTGGTACTTTGCTAATCCATCCAAAAAGTGCGAACAGTAATCCGTGCACGACAGAACTTGCACTTAGCAACTGTTCCGACGTGAAGTACTGAATCATCTTCAAAAAGATGCCCAGCATTACGATAGCTACATGACCCTTGGACTCAATATTCGAGCCAAACTTAAGGCCACGCTTACCCGCAAAAGCAGCAAAAAACAGCAATTTACAAAAAAATACTTATACTATTACTTCAAGTTCAAATTTTTTGTATTTAAGATGTAAATCTGTTGGCCAGGGTTCTCCTAGTACAAAAACACGATTGCTGAAAAAATTCTCCATAGCTTTATTTTTTTTGTAAAATATACCATTACAGTTATTTTTAAAATTGATCTCAAAGTTGTTTAAAGACACCAACACCAAAGTTACGTTAAGTTGCTATTACATTTATTTTAGCGTTCTACTAGTATACATTTTTGATACGTTTTGTGCACTATTTTATAGTTATTTATTTTACAATAATTTTACTTGCGAGCAACCGTCCTGTGGCGCGTGGCGCGGCGGCGGCGTCATACGTACTTCTATGCTACGTACATGAAAACACCGCGCTCAAGAATTGCGGGCTGAGGCAGCGTAAAATAACTAAAGTTCTGGGGAAGTCTCGGCTTCAGAGTGGACATCAGAGTAACGCTCAAGAGCTCGAGCTGTTCAGTAATCGGCACTGAAACATTTCAGAAAGTAGGTGTCACTTTGAATGAGTCAGACAATAGACACGCCTGTCTTAGTAACATTGAATTTGATTAGATATCGGAGACTGCTTCAAGAGAAAAAATTAAATGATCTACTACCTCTTTCTGAGACTATACCTAGTCTTGCCATAAATATTGTCACGAAGAAAAAAAATATTTTTTTATTGAAAATAATATTTATTACTTTTACAGTGTGTTAGTTTAATACATAAATATAAAACAATTTAAAATATAAAAGCTTATTCGAAGTGGTCTCCATTGGCTGCAATACAGTCCTTTAAACGTTGAGGCCAGTTATCAATAGAAGCACGCACTCTTTCCATGGGAAAATTCTTCACTGCCAATCGTATGGATTGTTTTAGGGACTCCAAATTATCATGGCGTTTAGAGCAAGCCATACTCTCTAAAACTGACCATAAATCATAATCCAGCGGATTAAGATCAGGACTAGACGACGGCCAGTCTTCAGCTCTGATGAAGTCCGAAACGTTCACTTCCAGCCAAGACTGCGTGGACCGAGCTTTATGACCTGGCGCCGAGTCTTGTTGAAAGGACCATACTTGGTTATTGAACATGGTGTTGTTAAGGGGCTTAACTACCTTCTCAAGAATGGTATTTTGATACACTTGTGCCGATGTTTTGATACCTTTTTCACAAAAATATGGCTCAGTCACTCCTTCATAGCTAACACCCCACCAAACCATCACTGAAGTCGGATAATGCCCACGTTGCACTCTGTCGACTAATTGGGAAGCTTCCTTAGAGCTTTGAGAATAAATACGGTCATTTTGTTTGTTAAAATGTTGCTCAATTGTAAAGATTTTCTCATCCGTAAACAAAATTTTTCTGTGACTTCCCTTTGCGTACCGCTTCAGTAGTTGTTTCGATTTTACCACCCTATTCTTTTTTAAATTATCAGTTAAAAAATGACCAGTGCGTCTCTTATAGGCTGCAAGTCCTAAGTCATCTTTTAAAATACGCGACATGGTTCTGGGTGCTATCTTCATCTCCCGAGATAAAATCTTTTGCTTTCGGACAGGATTTCTTCGAATTCTTTCCTTTACTGCTTTGACCACCTTTTTCGTACGAACACTACGTGGATGGCCAGATTTTTTCTGTCACAAACAGAGGAGGTCTCATTGTACCTATTAATAGCCCGGTACACAAACATTTGACTAATACCAAGCGTATGGAGAGTTTTAAAAATTGCATTTGGCTCCATACCAACTTTGTGTAATGCAATCACAGCGATTCGGTTCTCTTTATCACCCCACTCCATTTTAATATCGCAAAATATTGTACAATGTATTGGCGCCAAAATTAGAAAACTCAATGAACAATCGTATAAAAATGACAGATTCCAAATTCAAATGTAATATCTTTCTTATTTTTAACTGTAACAGTATTTATGGCCAGACTAAGTATTTTAGGTCCACTGTCTAGCGCATCGAATATGCACCTAGCTCCGTATAAGGTTGCTGTCATCTGTATATCCAAAGGTATGTATGACTGGCCTTGTGCCTCAGTTGGTAGTATGTCTGCCTGCAGAGCTGTAGGTCGTGGGTTCGATCCCCACCCAGGGCAAACATTTGTGTGATAAGCATATGGATGTTTGTTCTGTGTCTGGGTGTTTCTATGTATATTATGTATACATTTACATAAAAAAGGATATATGTAATAAATCAGCCATCTAGTACCATAGTACAAGCTTTGCTTAGTTTGGACTAGATGGTGTTGTGTGAAATGACCATAAAAAAACCGGGCAAGTGTCAGACTCGCCCACCGAGGGTTCCGTACAAAATATTAGGTAAAAGGAGGAAATCATATTTTTCTTCATAAACCGAAAAATATAAATCGTAAAAATATTTAAAACCCTGATTTAGCTTATACTAATGAAGCTCTTTCATATGATACCCCACATGATACGGTAAAGAACTTTAAAATTTGTACCCTCATTCCTTACATAAAGACCGTATTTTTTGTGATTAAATTAAAAATGTCCAGTTTTCGGATTTTTTCCTGTATGTGTACTCTAACACAATGCTTCTTGCCAAATTTCATAGTTCTAGGTCAACGGCAAGTACCCCATAGGTTTTGATTCCTCTGTGAGATTCGAAATGTGCGTTTTTTACGACATATTCGGCTGTAACTTTTTTTTACGAAAACCGAGAAATTTTATTTTTCTTTCTGCAGCAAGATACTATGGATCTGCGTATATGGTTTTAACTTCAACACGATACCTTCACGCGCGTTCCCGAGATAAAGGTCTTGACACCCTGACAGACGGACAGACAGACAGACAAACGGACCACAAAGTGATCCTATAAGGGTTCCGTTTTTTTTATTTTGAGGTATGGAACCCTAAAAAATAAAATAAATATCGGTTTTTAGCAGACAGCCAATATGTTGTGAGAAAAGCACTGGCCCCTGGGGAATACCGGTATTAATAGCGAGTCGGATGTATTTATTTCTATCGGTTAAATATCTATGCTGAAAATATATCACTTTTTTTTTTTTTTTTGAAAACTTTTCTTCGTATAATCTAGTCAGTGACATAAACAAAACTTCGTTACTTGAACGTGTATAACACAACTTGAAAAAAGTAAACCTAAAGAAAAATACACATTTCTGAAACCAGCAAGACTTCACAAAACGAAACTTCCTTCGCATTATAATTTGTAACAAAAATATGGCGAGTATTTTCGCGGGCAAAGTTGTGCGATTTATATGTGAAAGTTGGTAGCGCGGCTGTGTGTGTGCTTTTATCTCGCCACATTATCGTATTATTTCCCGGACGCCGTTATAATTCAATTTTGTGGAGTTGGCACCCCTGGACCTAGCCGTGTTTACATGAAGCTAGGGATGGGGTAGTGAGTTATTTATGCTTAAAGTGTTACCAAAATGGTATTTTATATTAAGGGGACAATACGAATGGAGTTAGCAATCGCGTTTTTTTTGTTTAATTTTTAGATCCACATACACCGGGATCCGTGTGACCTTTTTCAGAATTTCAAACTTTGTTAACTATAAATTGTCACGGGAAGATAACATATTATTTTAATCACTTAACTTATTACTACGTTGTGTGTATACCATGAGCAGACCAGCGACCCGCAATCCGCAACCGATCACGAGTATGATGTATCTGCCAGCCATCGCCCTTCTCAACCATAATATGTTAGGGAAGAGGACGACCTGCCACACGACGCGTAGCGGCGCCACCGCAAGGAGCCTTTGATGGTGAATGCTCAAGGTGTACACACAATCCTTATTTCTAAACGCTGAATTATTGCTGTATTTATGTGAATGCAGTCACTTGTAGAACCGGTTTTAGACAGAGTTTCCCCTTATATTAGCGGTATTAGGTTGATCGGACTTCATCAGTGACTGCTCTCACATCGTGTAAATACATTTTTTATTACAATTTTGTCGCCTCCTCGAGAGGAGGTGACAAAATTGATGGAGGCCTCCATCAATGCCGCGTTCCGATCTTTAAATGGACATCACTAAATTCAATCTAAATCTAATGCTATCTCACTTGCGCATTACTACATTTTTGAAGACATACATTTTCAAAAAATAACGAAATTGCTCTAAATGTTCATATTATTAGATAAAGATTTAGAATAGTAGACAAAAAATTGTTCAAGACGAAACTTTTTGTGATAAATGTACAATATTATAGTTGAGGGCACATATGTGTTCTCGTATTATATATATATATATAATACGAGAGCAAGATAACAAACTCCGTTCGTGTAATACCTTAACTTTGCAGCCTTTGGTTAAAAGATGATTAAGGCCTACCTTAGCTATTAAGGGCTACCTTGAATCTAAGGCTAAACTGGCTAGTAAAAAGCTTGGCATCATTAATAAGGTTAGGCGATACTTCTCACCGGGACAACTGCTTCATCTATATCAAGCACAGGTCCGATCGTGTATGGAGTACTGCTGCCACCTTTTTGATGGATCAGCCAAGTATCAGCTGGAAGCTTTAGAATCAGTGGATCGGCGAGCTGTGAGGTTAATCGGTGACGATAAACTAGCTGCCAAGAAGCTACTTAGTCTCGAGCACCGCCGTAAAGTAGCATGTCTGTCTATTTTCTATAGGATTCATTTCGGGGAATGTGCGCAAGAGCTTCACGACCTAATTCCACCCTCCCCATTTCACTACAGGACTAGCAGAAAGTCGGCGAATTACCACCCATTTCTCGTTGAAATGCCAAAAATCCGTACTCAGCGATATCGATCCACATTCCTGTTGCGTACTGCACAAGAATGGAATTCGTTGCCGCCATGTCTGTTTCCTGAGACCTACAATCTTGGTATTTTCAAGGCTAGAGTGAATAGATATCTTCTAGATCGATGAGCTCCATCCTCGGCCACACCGTCGCTTAACATCAGGCGAGTTGGTGGTCAATCGTAGATCTATCTTCTATATAAAAAAAAAAATATTGAATGAAGCTGAGAATTTGGAAAAGAACGCAGGCTAATTAAGTAATTATGTATTTCATCATCATCGCCATTATTCATCACTATGCAGGATAAACCACAAAATGCAGCTAGTATGTGTAGGAAATCTTCACCGATATTTAAATTGTTTTTTTTTTTATACAAGATTGATCTACGATTGACCACCAACTCAACTGTTTGCGCCGGACAGATTTTTTTGCCGGAGTATCTGTCCTAGCCTTAATCAGTGTGTGTTACATAAAAATAAGATGGTTACGGCTAAGTTCGTCTGCCATTAGTAGGTAAGTGCTTGAAGATATTGTTACAAGGTACCTAAGAATATCTTCGATAGATATTGAGAACATAATCGAATCGTGCGAATCGAAATTTGCACGAAATTATCATAGTCATAGTTTTCCTTTTAATTTGGCCATGTATGTTGCTAGTATGATTTTTAGGGTTCCGTGCCTCAAAAGGAAAAAACGGAACCCTTATAGGATCACTTTGTTGTCCGTCTGTCTGTCTGTCCGTCCGTCCGGGTGTCAAGACCTTTATCTCGGGAACGCGTGAAGGTATCGAGTTGAAATTAAAACCATATACGCAAATCTATAATATCTTGATGCAGAAAGAAAAATAAAATTTCTCAGTTTTCGTAAAAAAAAGTTATAGCCGAATATGTCGTAAAAAACGCACATTTCGACACTCACAAGGGAATCAAAACCTATGGGGTACTTCCCGTTGACCTAGAACTATGAAATTTGGCAAGAAGCATTGTGTTATAGTACACATATAGGAAAAAATCCGAAAACTGGGCATTTTTAATTTAATCACAAAAAAAATAGTGTCTACATGCAACGAATGAGGGCCCAAATTTTAAAGTGATTTAACCGTATCATGTGGGGTATCATATGAAAGAGCCTCATTAGCATAAGCTAAAACAGGTTTTAAAATAATTTTACGATGTATATTTTTCGGTTTATGAAGGAAAATATAAAAAAAAATATATGATTTCCCCCTTTTATTTAGTTTGTACGGAACCCTCGGTGGGCAAGTCTGACTCGCACTTGTCCGGTTTTATTTTTTATTCTACTACTTTCTCGCCATAAATATTATTCATATTCATGCCTAATTAAATCTTTCTAGTACTAATAGTATTTGAGCTAAGCCGCAGATGGACAGACAGACGTAGACGGACATGGCGAAACTATAAGGGTTGTACTACTACCTGTACCTGTCTTCCAGTGTTTACCTTGTTTACTACGGAACCCTAAAAGTGCTGAAGTGTAGACGCCAAAGCCCCTGAAGGTCTTAGATTCGAACATGGGCTTTCCATTTTAACCAGAGCTAAAAGCTAAAAATATTTTTATAATAAAACAAACGATCTTTTTCATATTCAAATCTTTCCAGGATTTACGTTATGCCAAATAGGTTCTTATTATTTAGTACATCCGAGATAGGCTTACGTCTGATCTAGGGCTTTTGCTCTTTCCACTGAACCATTTCTTAAAGTCTGTTATGCCAAAAAATACCGACTATATTCTTTACGAGTTCGATAGAAAGGGAACTTAGGAATCAGAATTTGCGATTTAAGGCTTTCAATCGGAAACTCAATTCAATTACTGGGTAGGTTGAATAAAGTATGGAAATATGGTAATGGTTGAATAATGTATTATATCCATTTTAGAGGACTTGTATTTGAGTACACAAGTATTTTGCTTATAGAGAACAAATATGTTTTGGTATTCGATATTTTATATAGCACAAATGGTAAAGACTTCCAAGTACTGATTTTATGATAGTATTTTAGTTTAGTTTTTTTTGTAGATTCAAAAAAATATTTAAACTTAGATAAAAAAATAAAATGTATTATTAGCTTATAAAAGGCACGGACCCTGGAGTCTGTGGAGCTCAATTTTTTTAAATAAAAAAAGTACTGATTGGGACATGCGGGTTCAAGTCCCGTTAGATGTAAAATTTTTGAACTGTCTGTAAATTTATAAATATGTTTTGAGATCCATTCTGAAGCAATAAAACCTTAGGAAATATGTTGTTGGTCATTGCGACAAGTTAGTTCATAACTACTTATTTACAGTTTATAACAGTTATAGTAGACTAATTCCATATATTATGTACTAAAATTTTCAAATTTTCAGCAATCTCTATTTAAAATAAAAATTCTTATTGCTATATCGAAATTATATCTTGGAACTTTTTATTTTAGGGAAAAATATTGGCACAAAAATTTCGATACAAAACAAGTATCTGTAAAAATTACTAGGCTGCATAAGTGTGACTTACTCTTGATAGTATACCTACTGATGAGTGTACATTTTCACGAGAAATAATGCACAAAGCCACTGTTAAATGTATTAAAATAAGCATCATTAAGCATAATTATTCTTATTAAAACACTTGTTCTTAAACGAAAAGCAGCAGTTTATTATAAAATTTTCCAAGAGTTGTTTATTATTACTACCAAAATATAGTCGTATGTTATTTGGGAAGCAAAGACAGCTCCCAAAGAGACCTCGCATACCAAAGTAGTTCAAGTCGTTTGGATATAGAAGATAATACAGAAACATATAAATACATAATTACATACACACTTCATAAATCCGAAAAACACTAACCTTCTTGCACAGTTGGGAATAACCGATATTTGGTATCCTTTTAAGCCCCGACGCAAAAACGACGGGGTGTTATAAATTTGCCATATCTGTGTGTTTGTCTGTCTGTGGCATAGTAGCTCCCAAACGGATGAACAGATTTTGATATGTTTTGTTTGTTTAAAAGGTGAATTAGTTCTTGTTTAGGGAGTGTTCTTAGTTATGTTTCATCAAAATCGGTGCAGCCGTTTTTTTTGGCGGCGGTTTTTGAGTTTTCTAAATTTATATTTTTACACGACACCGGATCGCAGCAGATCAGAATATGTATATTATGTATACTAGAATAGGAGCAGATATTATTAATGCTCAAATTAGAAAGTCGAACTGTTGTCCGTTTTGTTTTCAAGTGGTCTTCAATAATAATAATAATAATAAGAGCATCAGCCAATAAACTAGTTTTATAAATCATAACCATTTCATTTCAATAGCTCCGATTTGTCAAATTCCATATTGTACAATAGTTCCATCATCCATCCACATATCAAAACACTGTATTTTTTATTTAATTTTTTGTAAAGGGCCTCTCAGTGTTGGCTTCGGCTCCACTGATGCCCATCAAAGGACCGGGCTGTGACCCGAGATTTAAATGGAATAAAGAGTCATAATAATAATAATAATAATAATAACTTCTCCTCATCGATACGGCTATTAGCCGGCAAGTCAAGCGGAGTAAGGGAGCACTCTCTGCTGCTTGGATTGATTACAAGAAGGCCTATGATTCGGTGCCTCACTCATGGCTTGAAAGGATCTTAGAGTTGTGTAAAATTGATACAACTCTGAGATCCTTCTTAGTTGCATGTATGAGGCAGTGGACCACAGTACTTCGGCAACCGGGCAGTTGGGATGGGTCTTTTACACCGCAGGACTTGATAAGGATTGAACGTGGCATTTTCCAGGGTGACAGTTTGAGCTCATTGTGGTTTTGCCTAGCACTGAACCCTCTCAGCATTTTACTGAAGGATTCAGGGCTAGGCTATCGGCTTCGTAGAGGGGGTGAGATCATTTCTCACCTGCTTTACATGGACGACCTCAAACTTTTTGCACCGAAACGACAAGATTTAGTGACGTTGTTAAAAACTACAGAGGTTTTTAGCAACGCCATTGAAATGGAGTTCGGTGTTGATAAGTGTGCGGTCGTGCAAGTACAGCGGGGGAAAGTTGTAAATTCTCCGAACTTACAACTTTCTGAGACAATGACCCTCAGGTCTCTTTCCGAGACCGAGACCTACAAATACCTTGGTATGTCAGAGTCGTTGGGTATAGCGGTAGAGGACATTAAAAAATCGATGAAGGAGCGTTTCTTTTGTCGTCTGTCAAAAGTACTTAACAGTCTTTTGTCAGGTGGCAATAAGGCACGCGCCTTCAACGGTTGGGTGATGCCTCTACTGACATACTCCTTTGGCATATTAAGGTGGACTCAAACTGAGCTGGACGCCCTGGATAGGAAGGTCCGACATCAACTAACACTACATCGCATGCTACACCCACGCTCGTCTGTTATGAGACTGTACATCCCGCGGAAGTGGGGGGGTCGTGGCTTTTTAAACGCCAAGAACCTCCACAACCGTGAGGTGTGCAATCTCAGAGACTATTTCCGAAACAACGAGTGTGGTATGCATTGTGATGTAGTGGCAGTTGATAAGGGCCTGACGCCTCTCTCCTTGGCAAAAGAAAACTGGCGCAAACCAACGGTGCTCAGCATCGAAGACCGCAAAGACGTATGGAAGAGCAAGGAGTTGCACGGGCGGTTCTACAGGGTGTTATCAGGACCCGATGTAGACCTGCCTGCATCGGTGAACTGGCTGCGCTTCGGTGACCTCTTTGGGGAAACTGAAGGGTTTTCCTGTGCAATTGCAGATGAAGTTATCAAGACGAACAACTATCGGAAATATATCATGAAGGACGGTACGGTCGACATTTGTCGGGCATGCCACCGTCCCGGAGAGTCTCTCCGACATATTGTTTCCGGTTGTTCGCATCTTGCTAACGGCGAGTATTTGCACAGGCATAACCAAGTAGCCAGGATCATCCACCAGCAACTTGCTCTTCAATACGGCCTTGCCGAGTCAGAGGTGCCGTACTATCAGTACGCACCAGCGCCAGTTCTCGAAAATAGCCGTGCTTTGCTCTACTGGGACCGTTCTATCATCACGGACAGGACTATTGTTGCCAATAAGCCTGATATCGTGATCGTAGATCGGTCTCAACGCCGCGCAGTGCTCGTCGACATCACCATCCCACATGATGAGAATCTCGTGAAGGCTGAGAAGGACAAGCTCAGCAAGTACCTTGACTTGGCTCACGAGATAACCGCCATGTGGGATGTTGACTCGACGATCATTGTCCCGATAGTCGTTTCGGTGAACGGTGTCATAGCGAAGAGCCTCGACCAACATCTCAAGAGGCTCTCGCTCGATGGTTGGGTCAAGGGTCAGATACAGAAGGCAGTCATCCTGGACACGGCACGTATTGTCAGGAGGTTCCTCTCTCTGTAGCCCCTACCACCGGCAGCTTGAGCCCCGCCCCGCTGCCGGCGGCACCCTAGTTTTAAGTTTTTTACAATATTTATGTTTATTTTTTATAAGTTTATATTTATGTTGTAAAAAATTTAGAATTAAGATTGTAAATAAATAAATGAGATATAATAATATTTATTTTCCAAAATAAGTACAAACAGGCTTAAAAACTAGATTCAATTAAGTTAAAAATTCCTTGCCGTAAATTCGTACTACAACAACTGTTTAGCGGAGAGCCCCAAACTAGGCACTAGGCCTGTATCTTGGAGCCCGGGTGCGAATTATCAGGAAAACATTTAAATTACAAAATAAAGAGTATACATTAATTATGGAGCATACACCGAGTTTCTGTGCAGTTACGCAAAGAAGAAACAGAATATAAACAAACATGTAGTTTGTCTGAAAGCAAGATTTAAAATACTTGAGAGATAAATATATATATATATATGTATACTTAATTGCGTATAAACTTATTAGTCAAGTAAAAATAAGATTTGTGACAACCTAAAATACACCTAAGTATATTGTTATTTAAGTGAATGTACTGGTGTTTTGAAATACATTTGACACAATTTCATAATGATACTATAAAAGCTAATTTTGTTACCTTTACACGCTCAAACAGCTGAACCGATGGTTATGAAAATTAGTATAGAGATAGCTTTGGATCTGGAGACGGACATAAGCTACTTATCATCATCATAATCATCACTGTTTTTTATAACTACGCGAGTGAAACCGCGGAACGCAGCTAGTCTATAAATCGGGGATTATTGTAGATCTATGATTTTTAGTCATTTTCCTATCATAATTTCAAAGAATCCCCCCCAGTTGCAAATACTGCGATCTGTTCCATACAAACGGATTTATTTTTACTAGACTATACTATTAACTTATTATTTTTTGCATCTCATAAACTCGAATGACTCAAGTTCGTTCCTGACGACCCCACTGAGTAAGGCTCAGCAAAGTTGTCAGAAAAAAGTTTAAATTGCAATCGAAATGTCTCGTCTCATTCAAGGACTCAGTATTTCGAAACTTCTATGAAAAGATCTCATTTCCGTTCCATAAAGTCATTTAGGGGGTATATCTTTATCTGCGGGGGTATTCATCAAAAGTTTTCGTTATTAGGGGTTAATTTAGTCTTGTATAATGCTGGTAGATGGTAATGATTGCGCTGAATGGAGATGATTGATGAATCTCGGACCGAGGAAAGCACTGACTCACTGTTGTCTTTAGCTGGCCTTACGCTGAGGAGACACGCCAGAGAATCAACTTCAAAGGAAAGTCAGTAGCTTACTAAATCTACTAACAAGTGGAACACAGAGCATTTGGAAGTATTTTCTATCATAAAATACAGTTTAATAAGAGCGTGCGATTGTAAACTTTGTTACCTAGAGGTAAGACTCTCGTCCGGTACTTGTTTTCCTGTCCGTACATAGGATTAATAGAACGAGAGTACACAAGCTGCAAACAAGCATCTAAAGTGGCGCGCACGCATGCATACGGTTCACACACGCTGGCACACATCACGCAGTACTCTTTTATAATAAACAGAATATATCCTATGCTTAGTAAACTATGCTTAATGCGTATGTAAATGAACAATTTCAACCGCTTGTTTTTAGTTTTACATTCTCGTTCACCCTGAAACTAATACTCAATGAATAATCTTAATCCAAATTTACTTGTGTAATTCAAAAAAGCCTATGACTTATTAGTCATAGGCTTTTTTAAATATGTACACAAGTAAAAGAGCTTGACAAAAATAGTAAAAAAATAATAGCGCCGCCCGCCACCACTATCGCAAATAATTTAGAAAATTTATCATTTGCCAAAAATCATTTATATAACATCTCTTTTTTTTTTTGTTGTAGAATGTCTGTCACCTGCCACCACAAAATATCAAAATGAAAATATCGTATACTTATATTAAAACCAAACCAAAACCAAATATATGGAAATACAATTATTTTATTTTTCTTTGACATTTGATACAGTTAGATTTTTTTTTTTGTCAAACTGTACTTAGTTAAGCATCTGTTCTTTTAAATATTCTGTGGTTACAATTACTCTGTACATAATCTATTCAGTGATCTCAACCCGCTCCCTGATCCGTGCCCCGCCCAATTGCCCTGAAAGGCTGTACTCCCTGTTTTTCTCGGGATAAGCGAGATTATTATATTATAGTGTTACAGATCACTTAGGTAACGTGGCATGACATCTCAGAGCCTCCGCAGGGAAATACTGATTTTTCTCAATTACATTAGGGTAGTATCCTGATCTATGCAGTAGCCGGTGAGAAATATCGATAGATTTCCTGGAACCGATTCTACAGAATTGTTTTTCGCTTCGTTTTTCGTTATTTGACCTGTAAGGTGAGGTAGTAAAATTTTATTTAACGATGTCGAAATTGCAGAATCAGTTGACTTGGGAACATTTTCCTTTCAGTTCCAATTTCAGAAGACATTGTTCGTGAGTATTAGAACTGGCGTGTAATTACATAAAACGTCAACTCTGCGTAGTTTCATGCTCCAAAAATTATAGGCACTTAGCTTAACAAGCTGCGCGAACTATTCCGCTTTGCCGGGAAAATGTCCTTGATTCGGGAAACTATGCGGGAACTATGCGCCGCTTTGATGTGCCGCCCGAGTACTAATGGCGGTGGAATTTCGTGCATTTAAAATTAAGAAAATTTTATTTTCATCCAAAAAGGCCAAAAATGGGTGAGGTATTCACTCGTACAGTTGATTGTCAACAGTATTTATGTTTATACACAAATAAGAGAAAGAGTTTTTTTCTCTTCTATGTATAAGCACTTGCGATACCACAGGGAAGTGGCGAGGCAT
The DNA here is from genome assembly GCA_947563715.1 of Lycia hirtaria. Lineage (NCBI taxonomy): Eukaryota > Metazoa > Arthropoda > Insecta > Lepidoptera > Geometridae > Lycia > Lycia hirtaria. The sequence goes on from OX387383.1 coordinate 4,447,997, forward strand.
AATATTTTCTTCTTTGACGCGACACGTCTGGTACATAACAAATCTGAACTGCCTTAATAGCCTTAGTTTCATGTTAAAAAATCTATTCAAAGATACTTCTTACGGGGGCGTGGAGAACGATAAAAAAATCATGTTTCTTTACATCTATGAGGTACTATATACCCTTATAATTCCTACTCTATAATTATATGAATGAAATGACTGTGACATACAGACAGACGCACGGAAATGACAAATCAAGAGCTCATCGTTATTGCGGATTCCTAAAAAAAACTCATACAGTTCCAGTTTTTATCCTTCTGCATGGGCAGTCGGCTAAATGGCTAATTCTCATTTTTCAAAAAAATGTGTGATTACTAATTATTAACATATAATAATTAAATTTCGAATTTGTAGGTTGTATTAGAAAAGTAGAGGTAAATTACTAGTATTTAAGAAAAGGAAAGAAATAATCCAATGCATAGTTATTTTAAATTAATTTTAAAAGCATCAAAAATGCCCCTTCCGTGGATGTGATCACACCGTTTTTCCAAGCAAAAAAAATATTTATGGCGTATGAGTCATATGAATTGACTAGCTATGACTACTAATATAAACTACAATATATTTACTTCGTATATGCCAAAAATCACGTATCTAATCACGTGTCTAAGGCTATTAGCAATTCTTGGCTGATCACATAAAGTTTGTGATCAATTTTTTGTCACATCCTAACACATGGACGTTTGTCACAACAGTCATAATTAAAAAAGACGTGTGGCACTCGGAGACTGCCGCGGTAAAGCTATTGCATAGCATTTTTTATCAACTTATGTAATTATAATTATTTATTTATTTTATTTATGCAGTATTCCTAACACCCCCCACTCCGACCGGCACAGCGGTGATACTTTTTAGTTTTTAGTTTTGCCATCTATCGATGAATAGCAGAACTTTTAATGACTTTTTGAAATATCACGCTTGTCTCTTTAGTTCTGCAAATCGCCTCTAGGTGGCATTGGTTGTATCGGCGTTACTGCGTTAGGTTATTTTCGTTACGGAATTTCTGGATTCGGTCTCCACGCTCAAGGCCCGCGATAGAAGCTATGCAATAGCTTAAAAACTATTATGCGTGTATCGAAATGCAATCGGGCGGAAACAAGGCTAAGTTAGCCTTCTTTTAATTCAGTTATTAGTTCACACCGGCGTTGCAACATCGACGAAAATTTTCATTTTTGATTTTGATTCTCATAACTTGTGAAGCATAAGGAGTCACAACTGTGGAAGTCACTAGAGGTATGTTATTTTGAACTATGCAGTTCGGTTCCATGGCTTCGATGCGTTTTTATATGAAATATACGTGGTCAAATTTGCATGTTAAGTCTTGGATTTGAGATTATGTTTTTGAGCTCGAAATGAGAAAATGTCCATTCCATGGGCGACACTTCCATGGATTTGTGGATAAAAATATGTGAAGGATGTAAAGGAAGTGACTTGTAGTCCATGGAAATGACTTTTGTGAATAATGGTTTTGGTTTACACAGTTAATTGATTGCATGGGTGGCGGCGCATGCATCGCTTTATTTGTACACTTTTTTTAAATGGCTAAACCCAAGAAACGCCCAATAACTGTGGAAGAGATATGAAAACAAAACCGGGAATGTGAACGAAGACGGATAATGAAAATTAAAAATAACCGTGTCTTGCACGAGGCTGCGAAAGAAAAAGACAGAAAAAATAATTAGAAGAAACAAGTGAAGCCTGTTTCTGAAATGACACCAAGAGAAGATAGAAACAAACGCAGAGTGGAGAGATCGCAAATAAAGTAGTCGATCGAAAAAAAAAAATTATTCTACTGGATTATTTAGACAAAACATGCCAGAGTCATCAAAAAATATCTAAAACAAATTTTTATTTTTATTTATTTTTAAAAATCCGAAATGAGAATGACCCAAATAACATTTTAGAGTAAATCTATTGCGCAGCACCAAACGACACTCCAAGGTCCAAACCACAACGCGGAAAGCAAGCCAACACCGGAATCCAATAACCGATACAAATAAGATGAATTCGAGGAGCGGCTCACGTTTTCAAATCAACGCTTACAGTGGGAGCATAGAAATGGGAGGCAGTAACTTCACCGCGGGTGAATTGGTGAAGATTGAACGCTTGGACGACCACTCCGCTCCGGCTGTGCGGTCCTCATTACGCGGACGTGGCCAGCATCCTACACACCTCGACCAATAAAAGCGTTTGCAAATGAAACAAAGGCCTGAGATAAAGCGGAACAATGGGCTGCCTATCGCGTCACTCAACGCTCAGCCCTTTTATAATTGAATGCCGTTCTGTTTGCGTTTCGTTTCTGCATGAGGAGGAGTATCACAGAAATTCGGTTTGCAAAACTGTATTTGGTTTGGAAAGTCGTATTTGCGTTGCTTTTAGCGCAGAGAGTGCATTTTCATTTATGAATGAGGCCACAAATCTATTACGATCAATGTATGTAATGTGTTAAATAGGGTAATAATTTCATTATACATAAATCCATCAACTACATAAACGCCAATAACCCTCAAGTTCTTTAACTGACTTTTATAGTATGCCCGAAAAGAAAAACAGTCAGTACATTATGATTTTCTTTTTCTTCCAGGCCAGCATGGAAGATTTCAGCCCGTATGGTCATATTTTTCTCTTCCATGCTGGACTGAGAGAAAAAGAAATCATAGAATGTACCAGCTGCTTCTCTTCTCGGGCATACTGTAAAAGTCAGTTAAAGGGCTTGAGGGAAAATGGCATTCATGTAAGCGATTAGCTGACCCCCTATCACTTCAAGCCAATATTACACCTTACCCTCTGTCCCCTCTAACCCTCTAATACCCTCTCCCTTCCATGTAACCATCTCCACCTTTGACCACGGTCAAATTTGGCGTTAAACGGCCTTATGGTCTTCGACGCTCTGCCTACTCTGCAAGGGAAACCAGGCGTGGTTGTATGTATGTATGTTCATATTTTATAGTATAAAGTGACATTTAACGGTTGACAAATTAGACATTACTTCATATTTTTAAATGTAATGTATAATTTTTAACTGTATTTTACAGATTGTGATGTAGATATTAATGGTCAGAGTGAATAATTAACCCTTTACATTTTCTATACTACCAATGCTTAATATCAGTCAAAATAGCTTTACTGCACCTATTTTTCTGTAGGTATCCTATTTTGTGTTGTAGAGGCGAGTGCTGGCCGAGAGTGGTCTGAGAGCGACGATAACCGGTGATTTAGTGATTCCCTTCGCGGAAATATCGCCCTTCAGCCGTGGCCGCTGTTTACAACGCCGCCAAATTGAATAACGCCGATAGTTCACGTTGTATACCGATAAGGTGTGAGTTTACTTGGGTTATGGAAGAAAAACTTACGGGAAAATAGACCGAAAAAACGAGAAAGTCTACAGGTTCCGGTAATTTATTGACTATTCATAGTGATAGATTCGATACCGGATGGGGTAAAGCGTTCCTTTACTCTGTTCTGTACGGTTATTTTTGCTCGAGGGTTTTATTTTAGGTTTTATCACTGTATGTAGTAAAATCTACTTTAGGAAGGGTGAAAGATCAAACAATTTGTATATTCAAGAATATTTATTTTCCCATAATATTTGTGGTTATTAATGAGAAAATAATGAATATTGCTGACTTTACTTGATGCACAGGAACGCTCTGTCCTATCGATTGAATGAAAACATTGATATCATTTCCTCGCGAATGATGATTCGCCCATCATCATTGGCGTAAGTTTGGAAGGTTTTGAGGCAGACAAGTCAATATGCTTTTTGTATTAGAGTAGTAATTACAGTCAAATTGAAGTAAAATAAGTTAAATTCTACTCACCTATTTCAGTAATGTATTGGTGATTTTACTTCACATTTCTAAGAAGATTTGCCTATAACATGAAAAAAAAAAAACATCATTTTTTTCGTTCACAATTTTACTGTTCACGTAATCAAACGTTTATTGAATAAAACACCACCTTTTTGCACATTAATCATCGAAATAACATACTCTTAAAAAAACCGTAATAACGCGTCCTCGCCAATATTTTACATTTACCGATGACGCACAAGAAGTAATGTAAGTACAGTAATGTTACTAGGTTACAAACAAAAAGCATATTAACAATTTGGGGAATTTCGCTTCGCTAAATATTGCAGGTTTTTCAAAGATTTTTCATCGCATTTTTACATTTTATAAGACCTTGTAGTAAGTAAAACAATGGTGTCTTTTAGCGAAGCAATTTGTCCTTCCCCTCCTCCCATCTCCTACCTGCCCTCATCCGATCCTCAGGCCTTTATCACTTAGAAGCTCAGTGACAAATTTCAACAAGTAAGCGAGCATTACCTTAATTGCTCCACACTGGGGGCTATTGTCCCAACATTTTTCCTTTTCAATGGATATTTTAAGTACAGCCTTGTTTTAAACCTCCTCTACTTTGCTTGATAATGTACTTTCTTTGTCTATTGTGTGCTGTGATTCGTCTAAATTGTTCCGCTTTTTACGCTCCCGACCAAAAAAAAAAAGTGACTGAGGCTTAAGAAAAAACAATATTCTTTTCCTTATAAAGCAGGTGTTTGTGTTTTCTTGTTTAGGTTGAAATTAACAACAATTTAAAAACTGAAACAACCAACATTAAAATACGCTATTTTGTTTTAAAAATCAAACCACTAAACCAATTTTGATGACATTTCTATGAAACCAATCTCTTTTATCTTTTCAAATATATATTTTAAATCGGTTTTTAAATGACTTTGTTAAACAGTAACAAATATAAAAAAAACCGGACAAGTTCGAGTCAGACTCGCCCATCGAGGGTTCCGTACAAACTAGTAGATAAAAGGGGGAAATTATATATATTTTTTATATTTTCCTTCATAAAACGAAAAATATACATCGTAAAATTATTTAAAAACCTATTTCAGCTTATGCTAATGAAGCTCTTTTATATGATATGGTTAAAGAACTTTACAATTTAAACCCTCATTCCCTTGTGAGTGTCGAAATGTACGTTTTTTAGGACATATTCGGCTGTAATTTTTATTTTTTGTATTTTTTTTTACGAAACTTAGAAATTTTATTTTTCTTTCTGCATCAAGATACTATGGATCTGCGTATATGGTTTTAATTTCAACTCGATACCTTTACGCGTTCCCGAGATAAAGGTCTAGACACCCGGACAGACGGACAGACGGACAACAAAGTGATCCTATCAGAGTTCCGTTTTTTCCTTTTGAGGTACGGAACCCTAAAAATTAGTCCACTACCATCTGTAAATTATATATTTTCCTAAAATTTTTACCAAAACCTTTAATTCTACGTTACTATTCCTTAAAGCGAAGGAATGGAATAAATTGCCAGATTCTGCCCCCCCCCTGTAAGGTTCAACATAGGTCTTTTCATGAACAAAGTGAATATAGAACAAATTTCCAACTTCTTTGGATCCTGAGAGATACAACATAGTTATTTTCAAGGTTAAAGAGAATAGTTATCTTTCCAGTCTACATTCTTCTTCTTTGGACATCATTGGTTTCTTAATGAAAAAGTATTTGATTAATTATCTAACTAAATTCAGTCAATTAGCTAATAAAATTTAGTTAATTAACTAATTAAATTTAGTTAATTATTAACCAATTAAATTTAGTTAATTAACTAATTAAATTTAATTAATTAACTGATTGAATGTAATTAATTAACTAGTGTTTGAAGAAAGTCACATCGACTGAAACGCTCGAACTCAAAAAGAAAACGTATAATATTAGTTTCAAAGTTCAGTAACAGGTAAGTAATTGCAAGTACGAGTAATATTGGTCCAGAGTGCAGAGTGCACGCGGGTCGCGCTGCAGTAGAGTTGGTTACTTCATAATAATTTCAGTTTATATTTACAGCTGAGTGCAGGTTTCACTGGTTTCATCTAGGGCTGCTTCTTACTTACAGGCTTCATACAATGCGTTATAGCTTTATGAGCAATTTTATTGAAACGTAGACCGCTTTACTTGAGTAAAATATTAGTGTGCATTTGTACAAACTCTGTTTAAGAATAAAGAACAATATTTATAGTAAAACTAGCCACGATCTGCGGTTTTATCTGAAATCGATAAATCTTTTCATTACGGATAATTTCACAGGAAAGGCACTCCTTAAAATATATATATTTTGGGACGAGCAGTTTAGACAGTTTGTCTGTTTTTATGCTTATCTGTCAGTCGAACAATGCCTTTTATAAGTATATATTTCTGGGTAGATGAAATTTTTGTATCCCTTATCAAACACCGCACTCCGTAGTTTAGATTACAAGTACACAAGGTTTCTGTTCTCGTCGTTCAGAGCCAGTATTAGAAGAGATCTGAAGAGATTTTTGCAACAGAACGAGGCCCACTTTGTATTGTTTGTAGGCACTTATAATAGGCTAATAGGCACTTAACGTTTTTGTTATATGATTTACGCTTTGATTTGTGTGATAAACTTGAGATAAAATAAATAAATCCGGAAAAGTACGAGTTTCAATCGCATACCGAGGTACTCCCATGCAACATATGAATACAGAAAACAGGCCTAAATAAGAGATTTTCCTAAAAATTGTTTCACCCAAACGAGAGATGCCGGTGAAGCAGTATGCCTGTTGTAGCGTAAGATTTCATGTTATTAAATTTCAAATTTCTAGGTAGCATCGAACTATTACAAGGAAGTAAGCTGTTGCAGGCTTAGAACTTACCGTTGTCTTCAAATGTACGCAACTGCTTAATCGACAAAATAATTCTAATATCTACTGAACTACGAGTACATAGTCTAACCTACATTAAAATAGATGCTAATAAAACTGAAGAGGCCCGAAACCCAGCAATTTGCTATGCACCTCTATCTCAATTTTTTTTTTTTTTTTTTTTTTTTTTTTTTATAAAATAGGTGAAGCCAAAAGGCAGACGGCTCGCCTGATGGTAAGCGATAACCGTCGCCTATGGACAACTGCAACATCACTGACATTACTGTTGCTTTGCTAACCCGGAAAGGTGCTTGTAGATACCCTTTTTAAAACCCTCTTTGCTATTGCTTTTATTCTGATTTATATATCTTATCTAAAAATATATAACTCGTTTTCTAGTAGTTTTTATTTCGTTCTAAAGTCTGAAGTATACCAACAATCATTTTAATTCAACGAGCAGGAGCTTCTGCAAGAAAGACTTTTCATCAATGGCTTTCATTCAAATTTTCCCATTTTTTACCAGTGTTTCTCTTAAATAATTAAAATTAACGCAAAATAACTACGTAATTAAGTACAGTTTATACAGATAGCACACATTTGCTGAGTCTTGTACATTTAGGATCTTAAAGCTCGCGTTAGGTGTTACCTACTCAAATATAAAATATCCCCGGACAAAAGCTAGTATTTGCAAAGGTTAAGCAAACTGCGGTCGAAAGGGCTCGCAAAACATTAAAACCCTTTTGTCCCGGAATTTGCGAGTTGTGGATTTTAGTAAATTTTAGTAGATTTTAGTAGTTTTCAGTAAGGTGGTTAGCGGAGCCCTAGGTAAGGAGAGCGGGTCAAGTGTCGGTCCGCCGAGCGGGCGGGCGGCCGCTGTTGGGCGGGCGGTAATTAAAACGAGCTTTCTCGCCAAGTAGGTCAGGTATCAATCGCGTCTTGATGGTATAACAGCTCTTCGCCCTTCACACATACCACTTGTACCCTGATGAGACAGCAACTATTCGACCTCGAATCTTCTTTTTTAACCCCCGACGCAAAAACGACGGGGTGTTATAGGTTTGACGAGTCTGTGTGTGTGTGTGTGTCTGTGGCATCGTAGCCGAACGGATAAACCGATTTTTTTTTGTTTGAAAAAAATGTATACACATTATTTATTATAGATTTAAAATTATAGATATATAGATGTACTCTTTATTATACACACCTTATAAGTAATAACAAAGGACTTAAATAGACTAGTGCAAAAAAGGCGGCCTTATCGCTAAAAGTGGTCTCTTCCAGGCAACCATGGCCAACCAAGCCAATTGTATGTAATTGAATATTGATGAATTGAGAAAGTCCTCTTTATTTGATGTCGCATAAAAAATAAAATAAAGTAGTAGGTTTTTAAATAAAAACTACGGGTCACTCACGTCTGTTTTGAGCCGAAATATCCGACTATAGTAAGGCGCGTCACCGACCGAAAGTGACGTGTGTGCTGCTCCTTTGAAAAAGACCGCCGAATGCGGTTGAAACTATAGTCGGATATTTCGGCTCAAAACAGACGTGAGTGACCCGTAGTTTTTATTTAAAATGTGTGAAAACCACGTTAATTTTCATAGTAAAAAAGTAGTAGGTATAATACGATTTATTTTGTACAATATCGCTTTAAAAAAAACAGATAATTATTAAAAGGGTAGGATACAAGTGAACGGCTAATTTGTTTGATTGAAGTCGGTTGTTAAATTTTGAAACAACCGTACTCGTTTTTTTTTCGAAAAAATTATAGACATAGAGCGTTCCAGAGCTAGTTCTACCTAACTGGTGATTATTTTACTGGAAGAACCTATATAGTTTATCGTTAACATTAAAATACCTGTTTCACTACTTTATTAGGTACCTACATTCTTTCACATGATTGAACACTCAATAACCTATCACTATTTTTATAGTAACAAACAGAGAGGCGACAAGATTTTTTCATGTTTCCCCTAAAATCCTCTAGAATTACTGGCAGGCACCTTATTACGAAAGAAAGGGATCTCCTAATTTAAAAAGTTTATTATTTATCAGCTAACCAAAAGTCAAAACTACAGCCAACAATCCCTTGTAGCCCTATTTATCTACCCAGACGTTGACGCGGGCCTAACAACTGTAAATAATTGCTAGCCTGGCTTTAGACAAAGGCCAAGATGTCTGGAACCACACCTAAACATAGAACCTTCTCGAAATAAACACTTTCAAGTGGGCTTTCTGAAGTGTTAAACTCACTGAAAATATTACGATGGGATGGTTCAGGTGGCCAGTTCTTTGTTCTAGCTTAACGCATTGGCAAAAATATGTTGTTATAATTTTATAAAATTATTTTTTTTGTATTTAAATTTGAATTATGCTTTAGAGTATCGAAGCAAAAATGGGATAAATAAAAAATATTGTGTTTTTAATTAATAGTTAAGTAACTCAATTAACGCTCTCCATTCACGGTCTAGTAATTTTGCGTGGCTAGCTAATTACCTCTAAAAGTTAAAAGGACAATAAATAAGCCTTTTATCTGTTTTAGCTACAATAAAGTCATGATTTTATAATACATTACAAATTACTACACAAATATATAATTTAACAGTTTTTTTTCTATTTATCTTTGATGTGCCTATTTTGATGACAGTTAATTAGTTTCTACTAGTTAGTACTAGTAGCTAGTTAATTCATATTGTTATTAATAAATTGATTGGCCTTGTGACTCAGTTGGTAGTATGTCTGCCTGCTGAGCTTGTAGGTCATGGGCACGATCCCCACCCAGGGCAATCATTTGTGTGATGAGCATAGATGTTTGTTCTGTGTTTGGGCGTATCATATGTATATATTTACAATATATATATATATATGTATTCTATCGTTCATCTAGTTCCATAGTAAAAGCTTTGTTTAGTTTGGGCTAGATGGTGTTGTGTGAGATGTCCACAAATATTTATTTATTATTATTATTATATTTTTTTTATTGTGAACAACAATTTTAACGAATATTGTGACAAATTAAATAAATGGAAAACGATTTTACAATACAAGACTAGTCTCAGTAAGGTTTGATGCGCATTGTGCAGTGCGTGACGTCACTTGCTAGACCCAGCGGAAGACCAGCGCCGGTTGGAAACAACTGGCACCATGCTGAGCTGGAGCCGGCTTGTGGCAAAAACTTTAAATAAATTATATAAATATAAAATGTATTGTCTATTTGTATCAATGCTCAACTTAAACTGCTAATAATAAAAACATGAACAGGTTTTTTTTCAAGATAAATTAATATTAAAAGCATGTCTCAAAGTTTTGTCGGTTCAAACTTAATCTAAGCTGACTGTGCAGATGCAACCGCAGGTCAAGGCTGGCATAAAAATATATTGGCAACTTACATTAATTTATGTTGCTGATAAACAACTTCTCTGTTTGAATAATTACGACCTAATTTATGTTCGTAATTTTATATCAAAAATTATAATTACGGAGGCTGAAAAATGCTAACGAGAGAAGTAAAGTCCTCTAACTCAATTGACGCTCTCTTTGACATCGAGTCACGTACGATGTGAGGCTAATTACGTTGTCCGACGTCACAGAACGGCGAATGGGCCTATCAATCCATAGACGGGAAAAAAGGCGCGAGGAAGGACCGTGAATACATGGCTTTACACGAAAGTGGGTTAATGACTTAATTTTTTGCGTGCTAGAAGATACGAGTTTTAATTATTAACTTGCTACTAAAGCAGAAAATAATTATGAAAGTAATATATATGTTATGGATATGCGGAAATGTAGGTATGTGAAAATTATTCATAAAATGGAACGGAAACTATGAATGGATGTCTCTTCCACAACTAAGAGGAATTTAATGACACCTAATTTGCTGAAATCAGTCAAACACACACTAAAGGCTCGATGACACTGGACTAGTTAACGAGCTGCTAGTCGGCGAGTTCGCGAGCAGCTTGTAAACTCGCTCCGTGTCATTGAGCTTTTTTACAATCTGCTTTTGATTGTGTCATCGACACTCGGTTACTCGCTCACTCGCTAGCTTTTAAACTCTGCATGCGCTCAAAAAACATAACCAATATTAAGTTTAAAAAAAAACACAACTACGTGGATTTAATTTGTATCAAATTTTACTATATACAACCATTTTGAAGTGTGAATAATTCAAATACTGAAATATAAATTTCACAGATTAATTTATTGTCCGAAATAGGCATTGAAAATCGAATGAAACTAGAAACTGATACAAATCATGAACAAAGAACATTCCAAAGACATTGTAAACGTGAATATACAACATTCAATACATTGTATTAACGAACAAAATGCAGATTCGCATTCAATACCCTGGGTACCATTTAACTGCGCCATTTAGAGCCAAACTGCAATTTATGTCCGTCGATATAAAGTTGAAATTGCTTTGCATACAAGCCGATAGAGCAGCGTAGGGTAAAGTCGACACAATGCGGCAAAGATCCCAACTCTGCCAGTTATTTACAGTTAAAGTTTTCTGGAGCCAAGAGGATTCCTGTACTGAAATATGAGTACTGAAATACCTGTACAGTCGCAGCAGCTCATGAGCGTATTTACTATAACATTTGTAAGAATAAGAATAAGAATATTTATTAACCTTGAATAACATACATGTTACAGGTAAGTCAGATTTACACATATTATGATAAATTAACTAAATTTTATGATAATAGCAAAAATAAAATGATATAATCGATTTAATTTAAATTATGGTATCCAATAAATTTTAATTACATTTGTTTTAAGACTCCAACCGTTAAAACTAGAATAATCAAAAATATCAATACCTATCATTAAAAATATATTATCTAGTTAATTAAGTATATATACTAGTACAACTACAAATACCAAAATAATATTATATTTTTGCTACGCGTGACTGTGCTTGCTCTGTATTTGTAAAAAATGAGGATTTTGAAAGATCCATTTCCATATATTCACTTAATTTATAAAAAGGGTTATTTTCAAAGAAAGATTTTAATTTATGTTTAAACATACTATAATCAAGTTTGCTAAGTTTGTTTGTGAACATTTATATTTCTGTGTTTATAGACCTAAGGTCTTACCGAAAAAGATATTTCGTCTACTTCTCGCTGACACGTAATGACACATGCGGAAAGAAGATAGAGTCCATAAATTCTGGAATTTTAGGAGAATCTTTAACCGAGGTTTTCGTAGTTTTTTTTTTGTATTTTTAAGCTATTGCATAGCTTCTATCGCGGGCCTTGAGCGTGGAGACCGAATCCAGAAATTCCGTAACGAAAATAACCTAACGCAGTAACGCCGATATAACCAATGCCACCTAGAGGCGATTTGCAGAACTAAAGAGACAAGCGTGATATTACAAAAAGTCATTAAAAGTTCTGCTATTCATCGATAGATGGCAAAACTAAAAACTAAAAAGTATCACCGCTGTGCCGGTCGGAGTGGGGGATGTTAGGAATACTGCATAAATAAAATAAATAAATAATTATAATTACATAAGTTGATAAAAAATGCTATGCAATAGCTTTACCGCGGCAGTCTCCGAGTGCCACACGTCTTTTTTTTTATCATATGTTTTATCTCAATGAGAAGATGGCCCGCGCTCAGCAGTGGGGCAGTTTGTACAAACAGGGCTGATAAAAAAAAGTTTATTTTTCTGGTTTTTTAAGCAAGCGTGCTCAATTGTCATCGACCGATACAATTCAGTTAGCGGTCAAGCACAAACCTATTGTTCAATAACAATTTAAAAAAAGTTGCGGTTTATAGAACACACTTACACTTCCCAAATTTTGAATATGTTGTGCTAATAGTCTTTTAATAATATAGCATAACATATTTATGAACAAACGGATAAACAGAGATGGAAACAAAGAATTTATAGGGGTTTTCCATAGTACTCAGAACGTTAGGGATTATCTGAAACATAGTGAAATTCTAGTTATTAATCATCGCCTAATAAGGAAACTAAAACAAGTATAAGCTTAGAAAACTCAAAAACCCGACAAAAAGAAACGGCTGAACCGATTTTGATGAAACATAGCTAAGAACACTGCCGACTAATTCACCTTTCAAACAAATAAAAAAATCGGTTCGCCCGTTCGGGAGCTACGATGCTATAGACAGCCACGTCAAACTTATAACACCCCGTCGTTTTTGCGTCGGAGGTTAATAAAAGAGTTAAAAGAAAGTTAATCAATGCTAATATAAAGCGTAGTGTATTTAAAATAGTGCACGACACTTAATATTCGACAAGGTATTTACAAGAATTAAAATAGTTTGAACTGCTTCCGTGAACTTGGCGACTACTGGAAATTACGTTTTAACAATTATTCTCGGAATTATTCATCAGAACCATAACATCGGATGTGTCAGGTTTTGGGCTTCCGTACTAAGAGTGTGGGAACGTATCCATGTAGCAAATCACTGTTAAAAACTAGTCATGCCACACGAAATCTGATTAATAAACTGTAGTAGTTTTGTTTCCATTGGCCTCAGATTTTTGTGATGTGCTGACTCTGGTCTATGGAAATCTTACAATTATTACAAAAAAAAAATCTTGGGCAATAGATTTTAGAACTTATTTATTTTCACTAACAGTCATTCATCCAAGTGAATCCAAGTAAAAAATATTAGTTAAGTCCGTGTGGCGCGACAAAGGTAAAATTTTGTTGCCAATTGGCAACATTGTAGGCTTACATTGTTGTAATTGTAAATAAACAAATACTAAAAACTGATCAAGTGGTATTAATAGGTAGTTAAACTAAAATAACATTTTTACCCCGACCCAAAAACAGGGTGCAAAGTCTTTTCTACGCTTCGCTCACTCACTCGGTTATGTTTTAAATTTGATCAAAATATATGCTTGAATATATTAATAATTATATAATTGTAGGTAGGTACTTTACTTTACAGGACACCAAGTCCATTTACGTTTTTAAGTCAGAAACTATAATAACGTATAACGTATTTGCAAACAGGTTTGACTGTCAGTACATGAATCATTCCTGTATTGTTCATGTACTGACTAATAAGCAAATGTGTATAAGCTGACAACTTTAACATTTGTAATTCTATGACTTCAGGTCTAAATAAATGGATTTTGAATTTGAATGTTTTTGATAAACTTTAACGTATACAAAATCTATTACCATACAAAAGGATTTTGTTTTTTTAGAAGTATATTAAGAGTATGGTTTATTGTAATAATTATGTTTAGCTTTAACATCGGTCTTTATTGGCAGCAAATCAAATTTTTTGAAAAAAAAAGTGCCATAAGTGTGACTCTTTTCGTCCATAATTGGAAAAAATACTTTTGTATAGAAATCATCGAACCACCTTGAGCTTGATAAATTAAATAAGTACTTATTTTTATTAATTTACAATTTCACCTTACGAAAATATGTTTTAGAAGCACATAATCTTAATTTTTTCAACTTGTTAAAACTAATCTTGAAGTAAGTTGACGCTTATTTACGAAGTCTAAGAATTAACTAAGTGCACTAACTTGCCACTCCACATTGATAAATAGTTTAGTTTTCGCTCCACTAATTTGATAAAATGTTATAATTTATCGACAGAAATATAAAAAATATTTCTTTTGACAATAACTCCATTAATCAGAAAAATTATGATTGAGCTCATTTTAATAGTTCTAGCCAATAGAAGCAAGTTTTTACACTTTTTTGCGTTTTTAGGGTTCTGTACCAAAAGGGGAAAAACGGGACCCTATTACTGAGACTTCGCTGTTTGTCCGTCCGTCCGTCCGTCCGTCTGTCACCAGGCTGTATCTCATGAACCGTCATAGTTAGAGAGTTGATATTTTCACAGATGATGTATTTCTGTTGCCGCTATAACAACAAATACTAAAAAACAGAATAAAATTAATATTTAAGGGAGGCTCCCATACAACAAACGTGATGTTTTGCCGTTTTTGTAGATAATGGTACGGAACCCTTCGTGCGCGAGTCCGACTCGCACTTGCCGGTTTTTTTTATTTAGATGATTCTTGCAATAATTAAGTATCAGATTAATGATTTAGGTTGTGACAGGTCCAAATTAAAATGCCAACTACAGATAATGCCTGATGAAGAGGTCTCAAGGGGTTACGATGGGTCAATGCAAATTAAAAAGATAGAAGTTGAATTTTTAAAATTAAATTGAATTTGAAAAGGGTTTTTGAAATCCTAAAAACTGAATTGAAGATTGAGGCATAGGATTTGTTTATCTTTTTAATAAAATGCTATTTAATTAGTACGGTTCGTAAAGTTAAATAAAAGGAAAACTTGATGTTCTACGGATTAAGAAAGTCTTGAGACTGTAGCTTTTTTTACCATTAAAGGTACGATGAACATCGTGAAAATACATTTTTTGATGCAAGACAGATCTACGATTGACCACCAACTTGCCTGATGTTAAGCGACGATGTGGCCTAGGATGGAGCTCGTTGATCTAGAAGATATATATTCATTTTAGCCTTGAAAAAAATTATATATCTACCTATATATATATATATTACACCTATAGACAGAGAAATTATAAGGGTTCCTCGTAGTTACTACGGAACCCTAAAAAGTCCATAAACGTCCATATTACATCAGGTACCCGTGACCTTCAGCACACCGTCAGTCTGTATTGAAAGCCTGCCCACGCTGAATCTGTTAACAAAATTGCCTGCTAATAATGTTACATTTAGATTTGTGTATAAATAAATTTTATTAATCTTATTTTTTCTCTATTACAGGTAAGAAAATGATAAATTCATACCAAACAGAACAAATTTTGAGTGCGCAAGTCCTGAATAAACAAGGTAATATGGCTCACTTAAATGTTATTTATAGATGTTATAATAGCTGAAACAAACCATCTTGACTGGCCTTGTGGCTCAGTTGGTAGTGTGTTTACGTCTACCTGCTGAACTGAAAGGTCGTGGGTTCTATCCCCACCCAGGGCTAACATTTGTGTGATGAGCATGGATGTTTGTTCTGTGTCTGGGTGTTTCTATGTATCATATGTATATATTTACAACAACAACAAAAAAGTATAAGTATATGTATTCTATCAGCCATCTAGTTCCATAATACAAGTTCCGTAGTTTGCTTAGTTTGGGCTAGATGGTGTTGTGTGAAATGTCCACAAATATATATTTATTTATCTTACCGATAAGCATTGCTCAAGTTTGATCAATGCTCAACATATTTTGTTTCAACGCTGACACGTAATGATACTTGTGGGAAGAAGACAGAGAATTTGAGACGTTGATCAAGTGCTTTTAATAATTACAACAAAACAATGTATAATCGATACATAATATGGAACACAGTATACACTATGTACGGAATCCCTTCATCGGAAGGTTTTCCCGCCGGTCTTCGGAAAGAGTTTACAAACAATATATATAAACTAAAGTATTTGGAATGTTTTATTTCGCAATATCTCAAAAAGTTGTTTTCACAGGAAGATGCAAATAAGTTTTTTACCTAGTAAGGTGTACTTCTTAAATTTAATTAATTTAATTTATTAGTCATTTGAATTATTGCGTTTTTATTTATTATTCGATTCATTATTTTTATACAATATTTATATCTGACTTGTAATGTTATTACCAATAAACGATTTTTATTTTGTATTTGTATTAATATTATTTTTCTTATACAGACAAAGGTAACAACCCTCGTAAATTTAGTTATACTCTATCTCAAAACAGCCTAAAGGTACATTTTGCCGCATGCCTTCCGTGAATAGCTGTGTAACAGTACGCGCGCGTGCAAACGATGTTTGACACGGGTTTAATGTTACCGATCCCCGTCTAAATTAGGTAATTATAGATAGTAATTCATTCAAAACAGGTACTTATCATATTCATAGCCTTACACCCAATGAGATTTTATCTATAGAGAGGTTACACTCATTGAATATGAAATAAAAACATGGAAAATATCAGTTTTCAGCTCTTTCGAAGAAGACCACAACCTTAAGGCCTTCTAGTGTCCTGGCCCTATATATCTTTGTGTTGAACTTTCTAAACACACCGGATAGAATTGTCACTGTTCACAAGCCACGACACGCGTCTAACAGCGTTGCCTGACATGCCACGACTGAAGACCAGTCGGGCGATTACCTTACTTGAGGCTTGCCACGCAGGAGCCGGAGAAAACCTATCTACGTGTTATACATCATTGCAAACACCACCAAATGTTGACATTCTCCATTCTAAAACGAAGTAAATAGATGGAAATTCACAAAACGGGGAGTATCTGGTTGTCTTTAAATCGTGATTGAACCTGTTTCTTCCGGTTAAGCGCACTTCATCTTGGACCGCAACATCGCTTAACATCAGCAGGCTTAGACAAGTCAAACGTTTTTATTTCTACAAACGCTTATGTTTCGAAATGCTAAGTGTCTGTGAGGTGCCGTAACGTGACATTTCGTTAGCTAATTTCGATCCCATAATTTACTTTTCTATTCTACTGGAGTTCACGAAATTAGAATGTCACTATTCTAACCCACCAGGTGAGTTAGCAGTCAAGCGCAAGTCTATTAATGAATAAATACATTTAGCTAAATTAGTACACACTTTTACCAATGAGAAGAATTTAAGGAGAGAGGCTTGTGATCTTATTGTGTGGAAAAAGGGTTTTTAAAACTCTATTTCTATATATATAACAACATATAATAACTAATCTTTATTATTTTAATAAGTTACAAGTATAATTTCCTAAAGACAAGTTATGCTTATTTCTTTCAAGACAAATTATGCGGGTAGAAAATAGTTTTGTCCTATTTGTATGAGCGCGCGACAACGGTGTCCCCAAGAGCATTTTCTTTTAGTTTCAAAATATAAATTTAGTAACAAATCGGAAATCTAAAGTTTTCACATTAAAATAACTTGAGCACTATAGCCGCCAGTCATCTGGGTCGCACCGTCCACTTGCTGGCAGCAGCTGATGATGATGCCGCTGCCAAGAAGAGGCAGAATTGAGCGGGGATGAAACCGCCGCACGTATTCGTTCCGGTTGCTTTGGAGACCATGGGTTACTGGGCCAAACAGCTTATAGAAAGGTTGGGTCGTAGAATTAGGTACAACACAGGTGACTCCCGCTCCCGGCATGTTTCTGCTGCAAAGACTGGCAATCGCCATTCAGCGTGGTAACGCGGCCAGTGTACGAGTACGCGCTATACCCATAGCGCGTACACTGGCCAAAGGTGGTGGTGGTATCTTAGGTACCCGGTGTGAAGGTATCTTTACCTTTGCATCGAGAACTGTTAGAGGTGGATTATTTAATTGTTTTAGTTTTAAATTTTTTGACTAGAAATTATTATTTTGTTTTGATTTAAATGTATGTTACATTGTTATTATTAATGTAATATTTTGTTATAAAGTATATTATCTTTAAAATAATCACCAATATGGAATACTTGTCGGATGTTTTGTGTTAGAAATAGTTTTAACAGTCTAACCTAACCTAACCTGTATGTACAACGTTCATTTCCCTTTCCTAAGTGAAGTATTATGCAATATATTTGGACCGTAAAAAGTCACATTTTTTCCATTGTCAAAGCACCATCAATTATCCCAACAAATATAGCAATATGAAAAAGATGGTCGATTATTTTAACAATAAGCCATTTCTCTAACCCCTAACCTAATAAACCATCGCACTACTCACGGTTCCCTGAAAGTATTCCCACTCGGGATAAATCCTTCCCAAACAAAGGAAAAGGGCGTCCCCCCTCCACATATATCATCAGGAGAGGGGGGGTGAAGGTGGCTGGAGGGGGCGACAAGTAATGCACCAATATCAATTGTATTTCCTCTACGGTTCGGTTACATTATTGTTGGAGATTTATTAACTCCGAGATCTGAGAGGCATACGGATTTTTCTTTTATTTTTTGACGGTTGGCTTTATAAAAATGTAGGATATTTTGTGCTTGTTACGTTCCATTTTATTTTATTTTTGTTATTGTTAACGCAATAATGTACAATTAAAATTATTAGGAGTTCAAAGAGGTCAAACTTTTTTGCAAGAACTGTATGAGGTATAACTGAAACAATCGACTTCAAAATACGCCATTCGTTTACTTGGACGACATGTTTTCTGTTATTTTATTATAAAAACCAAAGTACTGAACCGATTTTGATAAAATTTATATGGGACTACCTCTGAGGTATTACTAAACAACCAAAAAAGAATCATCAAAAACAATTTCATAATTGGCGGAGTAATCGTTGAACAAACAGCAATTATATCACTAGCGTAAGCTCACTACAAAACCGCCCTTATATTGCCCTATCCGTGGAAGACAGCCACAGTAGCCGTTAGGGCTTTTTGTTTTTATTGCATTTTTGAGTTCTAATAATGCATTTGCAGAAGCAAATGCAAATTTCTAATTTGAAAATTAGAAAACCCTTAAATAGCCTAAAAAAAGAGTTTTTAATTTTTTTTGCAAAGAGCCACATAACAATACTTTCCTTCGAATAGAGTCACTAACGCCGCTGCGTCCGATTTTTGCTGTCGCAAACAGCCACTAACGCCTGTACGGCCTCATTCCACGTTAAAATTGCTGCGTGAGACTCGCGGCTGACGACGAAAAAGGTTGTAACGTCTTGTAGATTCAAGCGTGCACCGCAATTTTGCCGCGGAAAAGAGTCACAAAGGCGATTAAATTGACGTGAACGTGATAAAATTCCGCGGAATACAGCCGTAAGAGACAAAATATGTATAAAAACGTGTATTAAAATAAATAAAACAATATCATCAACTGCCTGTTGTGTCATATATTAATTTAGAATACAAAAAAAAAGTTGTCTAAGAAGTATTCGAGATAATCAGAAAAAAACTCCTCCTGAAAACCCAGGGTCTTGTAATAGTGGATGTCTTCGACGGATACGACGATATATGTGTTTGAATATTTTCTGTTTTTTGTCAATGAATTAAATTTACGTTGAATAATAAATACTATAATAATTTATGTAAACGCCAAACAAAGCCCAGAACCTAACCCAGTATCTTGTTTGCTTACACGAACACATTTCCATGTAGAAACTAGTAGACTAAGCAAACGTCTCTGCATATTCAGACAGCGGTTTACCATATAAATTATACCGCTTGACACGAGGGCTGATTGCAGCAAACATCCTATGGCTAGGGCTGGTTGGACCTAAGCGCCGACGGATGGCGATATGACGCGCGGTCAACGGTCTAACAACTTTAGAAGTTAATGTTTAAGCTGAGTCAATGTGATAGGGTTCGAATTAAGCAAAGTCAAAGGCAGGGTCAAAGCTGAACGCAAACGTGACTTTTTCGTCTTTCGTAGATGATAATACAATACGTATAGTCTAGTAAAAATAAATCCGTTTGTGTGGAGCAGATCGCAGTATTTGCAACTGGGGGGATTCTTTGAAATTATGATAGGAAAATAACTAAGAATCATAGATCAACAATAATCCCCGTTTTATAGACTAGCTGCGTTCCGTGGTTTCACTCGCGTAGTTATGAAAAACGATGATGATTATGATGATAATAAATAGCTTATATCCGTCTCCAGGTCCAAAGCTATCTCTATACTAATTTTCATAACGATCGGTTCAGCCGTTTGAGCGTATAAAGGTAACAAAATTAGCTCTTATAATATAATTATGAAATTTTGTCAAATGTATTTCAAAACACCAGTACATTCATTTAAATAACGATATACTTAGGTGTATTTTATGTTGCCACAAATCTTATTTTTACTAGACTAGTAATAAAAAACCAATACGCAATAAAAAAAACAAATTTTCAAGCTAAATAATAATAATTGTAATAAGTGAATAAATAAATGTAATGATATAATTTAAATGAAACAAAATTAAAAGGTTGCGATAGAAGGAAGGTATTGCTGCTGTTGTACTGTACCTGCAAATATTTGACAAAAATCTACTCTTGACTTGATTATTAGGAGCCCTTGTTTTTGCGGGTACAAAGGCCAAATATAGCCGTACCCCATGGCAATATCGGCATTTGTCCTGATGAAGATCCTGTAATAAATCATAATGACAATACTATCGCCAAATGACATATATTAGACGTCATGAATTAGTAGTTAAAAAAACTATTTTAGTTAAACGGTTTTATTAAAAATAATAGATAATGTTGTAGGTAATGTATTCACTGTATTCTATTATAAAAGCCCTTTCATTTAATACCCATATTGTAGGGGTTGTGAAAAAATATTAAATCCGAAATCGGCGGCCATATTGAATTTAAAATGTTAATAAATATATTTTTCAACATTTTCCTCGCAAGTGTGTTGAAAAACGTCGTATGAAACGTGTGTGCATTATGGTCATTACACTCTCGGCTCTATTACGCCCTCGCCTTCGGCTCGGGCTGCAATTCCGCCTCGACTGTAATGACCAACTTAGCACACTTGTATCATAATGTACTATTATTGTATGGTCATCTAAACTAAAGGCGTGTAACAACTTTAATCAATAATAATCAATCTGTCGACGGGTCACCCTTACTCGTTGACAGATTGATCTGATATTTAGATTACTAAATTTGACCCAAAAAACAAAACAACGACAAACAGTGCAAACTAAATAAAACCGTTTATAAATAGCAATTATCGTAAAAATCTCTCTCTCTCTCTCTCTCTCTCTCTTCCTCATTCCATATGGTAGTGGGGTCAGCTTTCCTGCTTTTGTTTCTCCACTTCGCTCGATCTTCGACGTCGTCGTTGGTCAACTCGCATTCTCTCAATTATCGTTAAAATCAATATACTAAATATGTAATCTCATCATCGTCATCTATATCTCAGCCATAAGAAGTCCACTGCTGAACCTAGGCATCTCTCATGGTTTTAAAAACGCCTGATGGAAGCGGCTTGTATTTAGCGTATCTACCATTTATATGACGTCCTGTATCTTGCCGCTGGTCTTCCTACGCTGCAGTTGCCGTCGATCTCCAGTCGAGGACATTTCAGCTTCATTGGTCATCAGTTTTACGTGCCTAGCGTATGTTTTTTTTAAATAATTATCGGTGGACATTTCACACAACACCATCTAGCCCAAACTAAGCAAAGCTTGTGCTATGGAACTAGATGGTTGATAAATCCGTTATAACCTAACCTTCCCTTCTAACCTTTTATTTTGAAATACTGATATCAAGATTAGATAGGTACACTTGTTGTATAGTAGATTTTAAGTTACACTACAGATCCTTAGGCGACCGCAGCAGTCCGCCGCGGCAAGTAGTATGGTCGTTGTTTCGGTTCGTTGAATATTGACAGAGATACGAGCACAAGTATTACTGAAGGGAAATTGTAATTTATGCTGTTTCAACTCAACTAAATTGATTATTTAAGCCTATACAGCTCGACGTTGTATCTTTCATTTGCAATACATACGATAATTTATTCAACCAAGCATTGTAGGTAAGAAAACATTCTGGAAATATGCGACTCGCAGAAATTAATTTAGGTATTTCACGTATTCATGGAATGCTAGGCAGGAGTCCATTTAGAGACGTCTTTTATTGAAAGGATCCTCACAGTGTATTATGTCCTGGAATCCTGAGATTCCAGCCTCTGATAAAATTTGTACATTTCCTTGTTGCTGGATTTAAGTAACTTTAATATTCATTTCTCTGTAAATTGAATAGAGTGTAACGGTTTCCTAAGTACCTACTCTTCTATTAACCGACTTCCGTTCTTATATTAACTGACCGTTCTCAATTGGACTGTATTTTTTTAAATATTATCTCTTCTAATTTAAACTACATGACTGGTTTTGAAGTGTGTTATTACGTTATTTTTTTCCCTCTTAATATTTTTGTGGAAGGGTGTTCTTTATGATTAATATTAAAGGATCCAAAGAATTGATTGAAAATTAAAAAGTTTAAAGCGCTCCAAAAGTACCACACTATTGAATTTGCTTTTATTTCACAAGGAAACGGCGAATTGAGTGTGAAAATGAAGGCTAAGTGAGCCATCAAAGCACATCGGCAACCTACATACCTGATTCTAGAAAATACCAAGCTCACTGGATAAATACTCACTCAGGTAGGTAATAACCATGTCACGGTGGATACCTTTGGGTAATTATTATTGTAAGGAAAACAATGTGAATAAACAAACTTAATATTATACAAGCTTTTTTTTTTGGTAATTTGCTTTGTTTCTTTTGTCCCGTTACTTTATTCTATTTTCAACCGACTTCAAAAATAGAGTTTCTCAATTCGAATTTTTATGTTTGTTACCTCATAACTTTCGACACGGTGAACCGATTTTGATGTTTTTTTTTTTATTTGAAAGCTGGTGCTTTCCGTGTGGTCCCATTTCAATTTGGTCCAGTAATGACAATGGCATACATGAGAAGTCGATTGCTTCAGTTTTTAAGCTATAATTATAGATTGTGAACTTAAATGCAATGATTTTATATTTAACGTTTGATTTAATTTCATATAATATATTTCAAAAGCGAATGCTAAGGCATAATGCTAGGCGTACAAAAAGAGCTGAAAATATTGTCAACTCTCACTTGTCTTGTTTTTAATATTTGTTGTTAAACTTCAGGTCAAACACTATAACCGTACCAATTTTGAGATTTGTATCTATTATTGTTTGTGATATAAATATATATATTATAGAGTACAAGAGAACCGCCTGATTACGATTTATTGATAAATCATAATCAGGGAGTGACTATGATTTATTGATAAATCAGCTGTAATAACACATTGAC
This sequence comes from Lycia hirtaria, assembly GCA_947563715.1. Taxonomy (NCBI): domain Eukaryota; kingdom Metazoa; phylum Arthropoda; class Insecta; order Lepidoptera; family Geometridae; genus Lycia; species Lycia hirtaria. The sequence goes on from OX387383.1 coordinate 4,471,468, forward strand.
AGATTAATAAAAGTTTGTGCAATAATTATTTTTTTCAGAATATCTTGTTCTTCAATAAAATAGTCCAAGATCCGGTCCTATTCTTAATTTAAGTTATATCCTTTTTATACAACCACACTCACTTATAAAAGCCCATCTGGTTACAGACATCCAATAAGGCAAAAGAACGATTCCGTCTGCCACTTGCATAAGGCAGACAAGATGCGGTAATAAATTATATCCCGCCCGATAAAATATGATCCAAATAAGGAAAACTATGTACGGTTGGGATGGTGAACGATTAGCAGTAACTGCCTAATGCCTCGATGGATTAATCCGGGTTCACTTCCCAGCGCTTACCGTCAGGCCGACAGATACTCGGTACGTGGATCGAAAAGATATATTAATATTTATTAAGGGATGGCTATATCGTGGATCAGAGAGTAATATGCATTTCGCGGCTGTATAGATGAATCGGCTTTTTTGTGAAATGTCTGAATTGGATTATATTTAGTTGAACACCTAGTCAACTAAAAAACAAAAAAAAGCCGATTAACGTTTAACAATTTATAGAAACGGACGAATCATTGTGTTTCTTTTACTAAACGATATCATAAACGCACAAGTAACTCGGTCTTTCTGTTTTCTGTTTGGCTTGGTCTCTTTGCCATTGCCATTAAAAACATTGATTTATAACTTACTGCAGCACCGTTCATATTTTATAATAATGTTATTTATCCAAAAGAAAACACAGGAATGGAATTCTTTGCCGCCATCCCTGTTGCCTGAGACCTACAATCATGGAATTTTCAAGGCTAGAGTGAATTCTAGATAGACGAGCTCCATCCTCGGCCACACCGTCGCTTAACATCAGCCGAATTGGTGATCAATCGTAGATCTATCTTACATAAAAAAAAAATGTTCTGAAAGATTCAATATCTGCTATAAGTATCATTACAATAATGTGTGACTAAAAAAATACTTAAAAAAATAAAATACAAAAAACACAATATTACACATGCCACGAATCCGGGGTGAAACAACATAATCCTCCAAAGGGAGAAAATAAAAAAATTCTGTGTAATAAATAATAAGCAACCCGCTGTAACCTAAGCCCTGAGCGATAAATCTTGTTCAAGATCAGTAAAATATTCCAGCAAGGAAACAAGGCTTCAAGCAGTCAGACACCGGGGAAACACTGGAAACAAGGTGTAACATGACAAGTTTCGAGTTAAGCTGGGTACTCACTTAGCAGTGTTGCATGTAACGTATCAGATACTGTATCAACCTGCAAGTGGGTACGGCTCGTCCACGGTCCACCGCGTATCTAGCTACCACGAGCTGCCGGATCCTGCGAGTCGCCTTTGTGTTCGCAGTGATACCGCCACTCGGCGGGTCACTGCGAGCTTACAGCGCTCCACGCGCGAGCGGCTCGCGGCGGGCTCGTGCCTACGTACTCACTTGATACCGTATCTGATACATTACACGCTACACTGCTAAGTGAGTACCCAGCTTTAGATGTGTTATGCTTTTGTTTTACGAATTTTGTAACTAGGCTGCTAGAGTGAGCTTTTTCCAGATAAGTATAACTTGAGTGTTAAAAATATACATAGGGTAATATTTTATTATGTTAGATCTACAATTGACCACCAACTCGCCTGATTTTAAGCGACGGTGTGGCCGAGAATAGAACTCGGGGGTAGGTTTTTTTTCCCTTTTTGTATAAACACGTGACAACGTCTACAATGCTCCATATATGAGATGAATACTGCTTTCTACCCATAAATCCTAATTTTTTTACTTTGAAGTTTGAAAAACTAAATATTTAGAACAAAACAGGAAAACATAAAGGAAGCCTATCAGAACAATCAGATAAACAAAGAAGAAGTTGACGTTTATATATGTGCATTATCATATTGTTTATTTACTATAATTTTATTCCAAAATGCCATAAAATTTAGGACAGCACTTTATGTAGAAAACTACGTGTTTTAATACTTTGGCACCATGTCAACATACTGATACGCAAAGTATACCGTTGCGGCTAATAAACCAGCACAAGCAATGCAAATATGCAAATATCAGTGAATACATACATGTAGTTGAAAAAATATTTGCGTGCCTGAGCGATGCATGGCGTCACTGAATTGCTACTCGTAAAGCTTATCTGTGCCAATATATAAGCATTGCCATTCTACACTAAGTATGCTGCTAACGTAACGTAAGTGGGGCGAGAATTTATAGTTATTGTAGATTGCCAGATCTAGGACATTATTGGGTTGTGACGACAACGAACATACAGTCAAAGTTCCGACCGTGTTTGGCACACTAGCCATAAGAACTAATTCAATTAACTTTGAACAATTTTATTTTGAAGGGTCGCTCCGTGGTTGCTTCGAACAGCCGCCTGATTGGCTAACTTGTGTGACACTGGAAATAAAATCTAACAGTCTTGTCTTGTTTAACATGAAACTAAAATGCTTGTAACTTTCTTATATTTGAAGATATATTAATTTTATTTCCGTGGAATGAATCTACTTGTGATTACAATTTTTATGACCAAATAAAAGTAAATCATGCATATTCCCTATTACTTTCATCATTCTCTTTTTACCCGACCTAGTTTAAAAACCATATACCTTTACTTTTATTGAAACTTAACTCTGTACGGTTAACTTTGACTTAAAACACTTAAACACGTTCCCCCAACCAGGATTATTATTTCATCGTAGGTAGAAAAAGGTTTCAATGAAAGCGGTAGCCGTTATAAACCGCTATAAGAAAACAGGGCGGTTTTATTTCACATGCTAGGGGCAGGCTTAGTACATTACACAACACGTAGTGGCGTAATGTGCGAAATGCAGACTTATGTTATGGGCTATAGGGTATATTTTACGTGTCTTAGTATTTTTGCTGTGTTACACGTGTCGAAGAATGTTTTTGTTTTATGAAATTTGTTTCCTAGTATATTACAAAGAGATACTTTTTCAGTTTTTGTCAGAGTTTTTTTTTTCATGTAACTAGAACGTGGCTGACAAAAGGTGTATTTCTAATGAATGTGAGGTTGGGAATGAATTGATTAAACTCATCATCATCATCATCTCAGGATAAGAAGGCCACTGCTGGACATATGTAGTCCTCCCCCATAGATTTCCAAAAAGCCCGATTGGAAGCAGCTTGCATCCAGCGTCTTCCCGCCACTTGTATGAGGTCATCTGTCCATCTCCTGGCTGGTGTTCCCACGCTGCGCTTGCCGGTGCGTGGTCTCCACTCTAGTACCTTGCGGCCCCATCGGCCATCAGTTCTACGTGCTGTGCTCGTATTCTCACGTATTACACTACTGCACTGTAAAATATCTATACTGTGCACTGTGTACTGTGTGTGTGTGCACTGTGCAGTACGTGACGTCACCTGCCGGATCCAGCGGAAGACCAGCGCCGGTTGGCAACAATTAGCAACATGCTGAGCTGGAGCCGGCTTGTGGCAAAAACTTAGTTTTAAATTTTTAGGTTTAAGTCATGTAAATATTTAAGTTTTTGTCACAATAAAACATTGTCTATTGTCTATTCGGCCTCTTTGTTCCCTGAGAGTTACAACGTTGGTCTTTTATAGGTCAGAGTAAATAGGTATCTTCAAAATCTGTGTGCTTCATCTCCGACCACATCGTCGCTTTCCAACGGGCGAGTTGGAGGTCGAACGCGGACTAATTCGTGTTAAAAAAATATTCTCCTAAATCGGTTGAAATAGTAAAAGTTGAGCAGAGGAAAGTTCGTTTTTGTGACGTTAGCGAGGAGTTATAGAGAGGTTCCTGTCCCTTACCACTGAATATTTTATTCACTTTGGACAGAAAGTAGAATGTATGAGTGAGAAACGAAAAGAATTGTTTGTTTGATTGTTTATTTTCCTTGCCACTTTTCTAGTGTATTTGTATTTTTGTATACTGTTTCTTTGTTGTGTTGTAAATTATAAATGTATCACTAAATTTATCTATACATAGATAGATAAATAGATAAAACTCTTTATTGTATACACCTTAGGTTTATCAGTAATATATAAGAAAATATTTACATGCTAGTGAAACAACAGGCGGCCTTATTGCTAAAAGCGATATCTATATTTTGTGTTTGAATTAAATTTGTTTACAATCAACGTGGTTAACTCTGCATCGTTGAGTAACTCCATCCTCGGCCACACCGTCGCTTAACATCAGGCAAGTTGGTGGTCAATCGTAGATCTAACATTAAAAAAAAACGCACGGTGACTGTCAGTAATTGAATGATGTGTGTAATCGAGAGATGTTTACCTGAAGAATTAATTTAGATATAAAAATACATTTAAGGTATAAAAATAAATTTTAAAATAAAATTACCCGACAAGGTGGTGGTCACATTTTTGCTAACTGTACAAAAGGCTCCAGGCTTAGCTTAGGCAACCCTGTACATTTAGAGACACCTTAGTAATGTGCGTCATCCTAGATAGTTCACATCTTGTTACCCGATGAGGTGGGTAAACATGCGGCCCGCTCTTAGTCTAATACAAGAGACTAAAACTCTTAGCCAGGCTTTTCCATGAATTTCCGAGCTTACCGGGCGCGGCGCGCGGTCTCGGGTGGACGTCTTTGTTTTGACATTATCTTCTAAAACACAAATGAGGTTCACTCGAAATGAGGGCGCGCTCCTTTCTCCTCATTATAACTACGAGAGTATACTGCTTGGAGGTATTAAGTACGGGACATGCCGTAAAATAATGATAGACAAGTATCTATATTACAAAAAAATAATTTAAAAAAAATACCCGATTGCAGTAAAGTAGTTTTTACAGTCTAACTTACGATTTCGTTAAGCTCGTTACGCTGTTAAATGTACGTTTTTGTGAGAAAGTATGTGTAAAATACTATAAATGCATATTCTTTGGTATAATTCTACTAAAATAATTTCTTTATTACGAAAAAGTTTGTTGGGAGTTACGAAAAAACGCATTTTTACTTTTGTGAGAGACGTATTATTATTATTACAAATATATATCGCCTATGACGCTCAGGGAGTGGAGACGAATCTAACGATACCTCGCACATCAAATTCGGTCAAGCCGTTTAGGCTGTAGGAGATCATATAGAAACACATACATACATACATACATACACTTGTTAATCATAACCCTCCTTCTTACGCAATCGGGTAAACACTTCAATATTAGATTCAATCGTCAGATATTTGAACATAAAATATGTTATTTAACGAGTATTTTATTTATTCAACAAAATCTACAGCCCTTTATAACGAACATTAAATAACATACGAGTATATAGGTAAGTAAGACCAATAATACGAGTAATTTACATTTTTTTTTAGTCTTATACAATTTCAGTTGTAAAGTAAAAGAAGATAGGTGCCTACTTTTACATCAAATACAAAAGTAAGCCCTCCTTAAACTAAACGTGTGCGTAGTGTATGATGTTGATTTTGTGCTTGTGGGGGTGTGGGATATTTAGAACTCGTTAAAAACGAATATATCGAAGTTGATAAAGTTTGTGAGTAAAACTTGTAATGTAACTCGGTACCTACTAACAAAAAATAATCATTTGTCGATATAAGAAACCCTTTACATAATTGTCATGTTCATCCATCTACAATTTTTTTGTGATCTTTTTTTTTTGTTTTTTATCAGCCCTGTTTGTACAAACTGTCCCACTGCTGGGAACGGGTCATCTTCTCATTGTGAGAAGGGTTAGGCCATAGTCTGCCACGCTGGCCAAGTGCGGGTTGGCAGACTTCACACATCTTCAAGATCATTGAGAACTCTCAGACATGTAGGTTTCCTCACGATGTTTTCCTTCACCGTTTGAAGTTGGCGGCAATCAACAATACGCACATAACTTCGAAAAGACAGAGGTGCGTGCCGTGGGATTCGAACCCAGGACCTGCGGATCGCAAGTCAGACGCTCTCACCACTAGGCTGCCGGAAACTCCAATCTTGAGATCCAAATTGTGATCTTTATATACTCGTAATAAAGATCACGTGATCTTTAGTGTATGTACACTAGTTCAGAGCATGAACATTATAAGTAGCTTGTCCCGGAATTTATTCATCTTAGTACGTAGTGTATAAGATACGACCCGAGTATATTTCAGAGGTGTTTTGTTTATAGCCTTTTTGAAGCCAGTTTTGAAGACTCGGAAATTTTATTTTGAGCCGGGTTTTCGCAGCCAAATTAGCACGTCTGGTTTTTTGCTTAATTACTACTACTATATACTTTTTTGGTTATTTTATGAGCTTGACTACGAGGTCTCATTAAGATTTTTAAGCAATTTTTGTGTCGAATACGCTGTTATTTTTTAATCCCCGACCCAAAAAGATGGGTGTTATACGTTTGACGTGTGTATCTGTGTGTCTGTCTGTGGCATCGTAGCTCTCAGACCGAATTCGATATTTTTTTTTTGTTTCACAGGAAATTTCATCGTGATTATTTTTAGTTACATATGCTTCATCGAAATTGGCTCAGCCATTTATTGTCGGGGCAAATTTACTCAGGTAACGTATTTCGCTATTTATAATTCCATGTATTAAAAGTGGAACCAAAGCGCTGCAATGGTTATTAACATAACAAGTATAAGTTTAGAAAACACAAATATTACCGACAAAAAAAACTGAACCGGTTTTGATTAAACCTATCTAAAACATTTTCGACCAAATCTTCTTTCAAAAATAAAAACTAGATCAAAATCGGTCTATCCGTTTGAAAGCTACGATGGCACAGAAAGACACAGATATACACGTCAATATTATAACACCCCTCTTTAGGGTTGGGGGGTTAAAAATAACAACATCACGACACTAAAATCCGAATAAAATTTTAAATGAATAGCATTTTATCGAGTTGTATTTCTCACACGAAAGCATGCATTAAACTTTCATGTTGTATTTTATTTTTAAAACTGAAAACTGGCAAGCATTGCAAACTGTTTTTTTTTTTTTTTTTGTATGTTTTAATTACAAAGTTAAATTAGTTCTTGTAATATATACAACTCATTATGGTTTTTAAAGGCCGGAAGTTAACATGAGTTTTTATCTTGAGACATTTGGGGTTTATTAACTTTAAACACGACACCGAAAAAGTTGATTTGAACCAAAGAATCTACATATTGTTCGTTGAAATCGTTGATTTGTACCTACTTTACTAAAGTGTTCAGTGGAAAAGAATTCTCAAACAACTTTAATCAGAAAAACTTAAAAAATATTGATTTTTTTGAACATTTTAAATTAAAGATACAAAATAAAATATATTCAGACTTATATTAAAAAATCGATTGTACCTTTGTCTCTATGTCTGTTCATCTCAACTTTTTTTTTCAACAAAATTGTGATTGCCGACTATCAAAACCGATATTGACGGGCGGGAAGACGCTGGATGCAAGCCGCTTCCAATCGGTCTTTTTAGAAATCCATGGGGGAGGCCTATGTCCAGTAGTGGATTTCTTATGGCTGAGATGATGAAAACCGATATTAAAGGTACAACCAATTAATTGTAAAACTCTTCTCTTTACGACTAAATTTACATACATACAAACATATGACTTTGACTGGCCTTGTGGTCCAGTTGGCAGTATGTTTGCTTGCCGAGCTGTAGGTCGTGGGTTCGATTCCCACCCAGGGAAAATATTTGTGGGATGAGAATGGAGATGTTTATTTTGTGTCTGGATGTTTCTATGTATCATATGTACATATTTACAACAAAAAAGTATATGTGTATTCTATCAGCCATCTAGTTCCATAACTACTACCATACTAAGCAAACCTTGTACAGGTTTGCTTAGTTTGGGCTAGATGGTGTTGTGTGAAATGTCCACAAATATTTATTTATTTATATACTCGTAAAACATAATCCTCTTTATGCTGTTAGATAATATGATTTAATAATGTCTTCAATCAAAAAAAAATACAAATATAAACAAGACGTAAAAAATATTGTGTTTGCTGCATATGATGATTATGATGATGAAGTTTAATTAATTTAATTTAATCAAGTGATGTTACCAATTTTCTTTTTATTTCTTTTACTTTTGAAACTGAAAATCTTATTATTGTAATTGTAATTATAACATGTTGTGCATACATTTAAGGAATATAGTTTAGGTCCAAATTATGAATTGTACATTGTAAAAATTGTAATGACTGTATTCTGTTTCGTGTACCAATAAACTAAATAAATAAACAAGCGATTTTGCGGTCATCGTAACGTCTACTAAACTTATTTCAGATACTTTGAATTATGTTGATTTGATTGCGATAATAACATATGTTTTATGTTTTTGAAGTGATAACTTCTTATGGGAGGGTAAACCACTTCGTTACGTAACGCGTTACGGCGCCAGTCTGTCTGGCTAGATTACTTTAAGTATTAAGTACGATGGGGTAAGGTAAACTACAGTCCATTTCTTTCCATTCCTACACGAATAGAAGCATAACCCTCCTTCTTTAGCCGGGTAAAGAGAAGTAATCTTCATAAACTTTGGAATTCAATTGAAGATGAACTAAAAATTCAATATCTTCATCTTCATTTGTACGGAAATGGGATTCAGACCCGGATGCTCTTTACGACTCCACTTGCAGTTTTTATCATTTAACTTCAAATGGGTCACAACTTTGTAGACATTTTTGTGGCCATTTTATTTTTGACGATCAGATTATCGCAATAAACCAAAATTAATTTAACTTTTTTAATGAAGAGAGTAAGAACATCACACTCTCAGTTTCTCACTTAAGTCTTCCGTGTCATGTACACACCTAAAGGTAATGACAACGAATGTGACCATAACAATTAACTTAGATGCTTCTCTTTCTCTCAGATCTTTCAGTCATTTCCGTTGGCCGAGAGTCTACAGGTCTAACTAAGTCAGTTCCTGAGGTATGGGAGCAGCTTGGGTTGTCATGTAATAGCAATGCTAACGCCCAACTAAAGTCACTTACGTGTCAATTGTCACTTCGAGGCTAAGTGTGCTTACTGTGTTAACTTAGCTGTAACTTCGGATTATGTAAGATCTTGTCAAATGTATACTCTGTCAATCAGTATAAAGTACATACCCAAAATCAACTCATACGCTTCCTTTTTAATAGACTAAATAACTAATTTGAATAAACTACTCTTCCCCAAAGAAACATTTAAGAAATCTCCAATTAAGTAATAAAGAGCTTCTAAACTACGCATAAAAGCATAGCTAAACTTCATTTCGCGGAAGTTCCCAGCTATTTCAATTAGTTTCCATGTTGCCTACCTCAGGGTTGGTCAGTTCACTATCCCTTGGCGAGGCAACTTTGTGGAAACTTCCCGAAGTTGCCAACTTTATATATTTACCGCTTTCCGCTTAATTTCAACTTGGGACGCTAAACAGGTCACCTGATTCGCGCATTTTTATCTATTTTAGCTTATAACGTAGCGAGGATATGAAATATAATTTAATATTCAACCTACTCCAGTGACCTGAGGCTACTTGACGAACTTCAAAATGATATCCCACGAGGGTGTGGGATATTTTTTTCTTATCCATGTTACATGTACGTGAGTACTCTCAAAAAATATATATTTGACTTTCGATTTAGAGAGAGATAGAAAAATAATGCGATACTCTGCGTGGCAAGCCTCAAATAAGGTAATAGCCCGATTCGGCTTCAGTCGCGATACGTCGGGCAACGCAGTTAGACGCGTGTCGTGACTTGTGAACAGTGACAATGCCATCGTGTGTGTTTAGAAAGTGCAACACCAAGATACATAAGGCTGAGATACTAAAAGACCAGGATGTGGTTTTATTCTCGAAAGTGCTGAAAACTGAGTTTGACATACGTTTACTTCATCCTCTCTATAGATAAAAACTCATTAGTTTAGTCAAAATTTATATGAGATCAATCACAAAGTATATCATTATTAATTATTTTTTTCTAAATATATTATAATATTATAATACTAGCCTTGTGGCTCAGTTGATAGTGTGTTTACGTCTACCTGCTGAACTGAAAGGTCTCGGGTTCAATCCCCACCCAGGGCAAACATTTGTGTGATGAGCATGGATGTTTGTTCTATGTCTGGGTGTTTCTATGTATCTTAAGTATATATTTACAAAAAAAAAAGTATATATGTATTCTATCAGCCATCTAGTTCCATAGTACAAGCTTTGCTTAGTTTGGGCTAGATGGTGTTGTGTGAAATGTCCACCAATATTTATATTTATATTTAATAATAGAATAGAAGTTATTGTTATAAATGACGAAGTAATCCGATAACAAACATATAAAACTAAAACCGAATTGAGAACCTCCTATTTTTAAGATGGGTAAAAATACACACATTGGACACAACTCTACTGAGCTGTAGAATTTCTTCTTCATTTTCATTACTAAACATCTTTTACCTAAGCCTAAGATTTCACACTATGTTTTTCTTCTAAAACTCAATTGATACAGTTTGAGGCCACAACAACGCTTATGACCCATGAGATAATACCCCGTAATACTCATAGAAGCAATGTTAAAAATAAATATTTTACTAACCTGAAATCTGTTATAATTTTATTTTTCACGGACTTGGTCGTTCTGTCCAGGTATGATCTATTTACGATCATGCAGGGGTGTCTAGACGACCTTCTTTGCGCGCCACTGAACAAATTTACGCACCGATAGACGCAATAAAATCATGCGCTGTATGAAGCGAGCTTATATTTTTACCCGACTTCCAAAAAGAAGGAGGTTATTAATTCGGTCTGTATATTTTTTTTGTGTTTGTCCATCGATTACTCAGCCTATTGTGGTTTGATTTTGATGACCCTTTTTGTATTTGGTAGATCATACTTCAGAAGTGGTCCCATATAAATGTTATCAAAATCTATGAAGTACGTAAAAATATCATCCAAGCGCCTGTAGAAAAGTGCAAGCACAAGTCACGTATGTGCGTATATCGTATTGTGATTGATTGTCTTAGTGCACATTTGAATTTTATTAGTGTTACTTTTATCAAAAAATCTGATATTCTAGGTATGTGTGTGCGATGATTTGCTAATATGTTTTTGAATTGTGGTGTTTTGATCATTTTCGTAATTACATACAAGCATTACATAGCATTACAACAAATGTAATATTATGATACACCATCCCTTCTTTACATGGATGGGCACCCTTAATTTTTTGCTTTTTTGATAATTTTACTACACATTTTGTAGCGCAATTTATAAAAAAGCATAGACCTACCTGCAATATATTGATAATGTACTGCTAATAGTCTCTGAGTAAAATGGCAGCTAGATACAAATAGATAAAAAGGCAGACTGACGGACTGACATTGGCTGACTTTGACTTTGTAATGGTTCTTCGATGCACTACGGATCCATGAAAAGGTATCGTGCGCAAGCAAGACAGTTACAGCATCCATCCCTCCACCGTAATATTTAACGTACGAAGAACGTAACCGTTTACATTTTTCAAGACCAATTCGGCCTTAACTCCTCCGCAGGCATTCTCGCTCCGTAAATAATTTATCTCACCCATTGTTCCCTAAAAACTACCTTCCACTGTTTTCTATACATAAATAATGTACGAGCGGTTGTGCATCTAACGGCGTTGGTGTGAAGCGGTTTTTCTTTGACAATTGAACAAAGTCGGCCGCCGGAGGCTATGAGGCCCAGATAAGGGTCTTCCTACACCCTCGTCACGCCTTTGTCTCGGTTTGTTTGTTTGTATTTTTATCCCGCCCTCTAATCCGAGAACTGATTGTCCCGCACTGGCTCAAATTAAACACGGGAGATGGAATAATAAAAGATACGGATGCGCACGGAGAGGCGATTGTCTGAAGGTCGACCTTAAGGGGTCGTCCCGAGAAGTTGTTTAGATGTCTACGTAAGGAATATATAAGCTGTTGATTAATCTGTAATTGTGTTTTCCTTTTTTAGACCGCGCAGATATTATAAAGGTTAACTTTCATATAGCCACATTTGAAGCCATAATATGAAGTAGCGCCCAGCAACTAGCGTCTTTCTGCTGCTTGTTTACTGTCCACTTTGTGTGCCTAGTTGTTCTACGCTGTGCTTGCGCATGAACAGTCTCCACTCCCGGGGGTTTCTTTCCCAGTTATGCGTGTTGCGTCTGCCATTGCCACGTAAATCTGATATCTGCTGGATGCATGTGACCTTTCGTTTGTGTACGGACCTTTTTATTTCTAGTTCATTATCGTCGAAAGGCTCTAAGCATAGCTCTTTTTATGAGGCCCAAGGTAACTTACCACAGTTTTCAGTGTTACAAAAATGTCGTCACTGGTAACGCATACTGATCGTGCACTTTCAACTTGAGGCATTTATTCATATTGCATTAGACAACGTTTAGGTATTTCCCGAAAGCTGCCTAGCTAAAAACTATCACATCGCAAGGAAACTAATAAATAGTTTTTAATAATGTAGAAAATGTGTGAAGGCTACTTGCACTTGGAGACCAGCAAGGTGGACAAAATAACAATACACTTATTACAATAGGAAGACCCTTACATATCCTAAATAAGTATTTTTGGGTGATAGGTAACATTACCTAATAAACAAACAAGAACTAGTAATCCCTGCTCGTTTTAAAATCAAGAGAACCTGCCTAACAATGGTGGACACCATTGTCAATCAGTAAAGAATATATTCGTAGGTGATACCAAAACTCGGAAAATAACAAAATAGTTCAATTGTAAACAGTTCAATCAAAATAGATGTGTTTCTACCTAAAATACTATATATAAAATTAAAATAGTAACAAGTCCCTAAACTTAGTTCAACAGAAATAACATTACGGTCAAGGCAGCTACAGATAGTGTGCCAGTATGCATGAAGCAATAGTAGAAACTAAAGTATTCATGAATATTTCAACTCAAAGCCACGTTTATTTTCTAGCTCGACGTTCCTAAAAAACTCAGCTCTCTAATGGATTCTAGGTTGGTCTAGGTTCTAGGCTATAAATCTAAGTAGATCTGGCTACCGATATATCTATGACGTAGGTATTCTTTTTGTCCTATTTTAGTCTGGACCTAACTTGATTGGATGCTAACCAATTTAGATTGGGCACTTTCTTTCGTGAGCTTTCTAGTAATTTCTTTGTTTTTTTTTCTTTAGCATGGATTAATTAGTTTCGTCTGACAAATAAGGTTAATAATAGATTAATGCTTAGTTTTTTTATGATATGCTCGTTAGATTAAGCCGTATTTAGCGTAGTTTTTGGTAAATCCTAATTATAACAGACTAACTAATCATTAATCCTATATCTACTTTCGAACTTCTTATCTTCTAACTTCATTACTTATGAATTATAAGAGTTAAAGTGACTCTATTTGTCTGTATGTCTGTTTTGATACCTTAAAAAACTAATATTAACTGATACAAATATCTATGAACGTATTTTTCAGGGTTCCGTACCCAAAGGGTAAAACGGGACTCTATTACTGAGACTTCGCTGTCTGTCCGACCGTTTGTAACCAGGCTGTATCTCATGAACCGTGATAGTTAGAGAGTTGGAATTTGTACAGATGATGTATTTCTGTTGCCGCTATAACAACAAATACAATACAGAATAAAATAAATATTTAAGGGGGCTCCCATACAACAAACGTGATATTTTTTCTCGTTTTTTCTCGATATTGATAACGGCAACATGTAGAGGCTTATCTTATTCGAGATTAGAGAAATATTCACATAATATTGAGTTATATTATTCACTTTAAAAATAAATAATTAAATTATAATTTTATAATTTAAAAAACTGAAACAACCGACTTCAAAGTACGTTATTTTGTTTACTTATAAGTAAAGATAATAATTAAACAAGGCGCTTAAGCGTTGATGTAACTCTATTTTCTCCTTATACACATTGGATGAGGAGTAAGGTTTTACTTTTCAAGCTCCCGAGCACCCGCTCGTTTTATTTTTTCAAGAATGACATTTGTCACTGAATGTCAAATGCTTCGTCGTCGCAGATTAGAAAATGTGCAGATGTTTATACGAAAAACCTCAACACGACACTTTTGCAAAGAAAAACGTGTCAGTGGAACTCTGCGATTCAATAATCTGACGCACTTACTCAGGAATCCAATGAAAATATTTTTACTTTTAGAGATTATTCAAAAAGTAATAAAGCAATGTTTCTAAAATAATTATGGGACCAACTTGGGAGCTTTCTCTATATATCAATTCAAGAAACACAAAAGTTGGTTCACGGATGACGGAGTAATTCGTGAACATACATTAAAAAAATACGGTACGAATTGATAACCTCCTCCTTTTTCGAAGTTGGTTAAAAATAAAATTAATATTTAAGGGGGGGCTCCCATACAACAAAGATGATTTTTTTGCCGTTTTTATAGATAATCGTACGGAACCCCTCGTGCGCGAGTCAGACTCGCACTTGGCGTGTTTTATTATTAAATTGATATGATTGTGCCTAAGCGCTAATTTATTCTTGAGATCTTTTATGAATATCTCTTAGTAAAATCAACAAATACTACTTAATATCCATTAGCCTATTTTCCTCCACTCCAAAATCGTAGTATTACGGAATACGTAGCAAATCACATTGACAGGAGCGGACACTAGGCACATCGTAACGAGTGTTGGAAACGTGAACCGACTGGCCGAGTGCCCAACTACTCTAATAGACAAACGGCCAATGGCCAATATTTGACCGAACACTGATAGGGGTAGGTACAGTAATGCAGTTTAATATTTTTGAAGTATTACTAAAGTTCTAGCTCTTAAATGAGGTTATTTCTGAGCTGACGCTCCCATACCTCAGGAACAGACTCAGGGATCACTTTGTTGTATGTCTGTCCGTCTGTTAAGACCTTCTATCTCGGGAACGCATGGAGGTATCGAGTTGAAATTAAAACTATATACGAAAATCTGTAGTCCCTTGCAGTTGTGAAAAAATTAAACTTCTTAATTATCGTAAAAAAGTTACAGCCGTTTAGGTAACAAGAAACCGCATAATTCGACACTCATAAGGCCGTCGTAGGGTCGTCGTCTGCGCGTTTAAAATACGCCATGTGCTAGCGGCCTAAGGAAATCATAATTTATAGGGTACTTCCCGTCGACCCAGAACTATGAAATTTGGCTAGAAGAATTGTTTTTTAACACAAATAAAGGAAAAATCCGAAAACTACATTTTAATCGTATCATGTGGATATCTTATGAGCTTCTTTAGCAGAAGCTAATATAGGTTTTTAATTATTTTTGCGATACCTATGTAATTTTTGGGTTAAAGACGAAAAATTAAAAAAAGTAATAATTTCCCTTTTTATCAATGACTTTTATGAAAAGATATATTTAAATATATCTATATATAAAGATATATATATTTTTACCGCATTTTATATTTTTTTAATAAAGATATAAGTATATATTTACCGCATAACTCCGTCATTTACGAAAAGATTTGAAAGTACTTTCTTTGTTTGAAAGAATATAGATACTTTCAGATCGATCCCATACAATTTCATCAAAATAGGTTTAATAGATTGGTTGTTAAATAAAATTTCCCATTTCAAATTTGTTTTTTAGTTTTATAAACTTTATTTATTAAGTATAAAAGTATTATTTTACCGTTTACGATTTATTTCACGTGATAATATTGTCTTTTACGACCTAATATCTTTGTCTATTATGGTATTGACAAATATAATTCTAGATTATTGACAAAGAATATTTTTTTAATAACTGATTCGGTGTTCACCTGAGCCCGTAGCCCACTGAGCCCGCCGGTTTAGTTGACCACTTTCAGTTTTTTTTCGGAGTTAGGTCGACCCACAAGTCGCATCTCTTAGCCTACGGGCTCATTTGCTCACTCTCTAAACGAAGCATGCGATAAATTCAATCCCATTAAAATCATAATACGAACGATCATATTTCAATATCTGTCATCTATTTACGTCTCAATCGACATCTACCCGCCTCATATCATTATTATAATAAAATATTCAAGCTCACTTCTGCGCCATAAACTTTCGCTCCAATCCACCGAGAAATCCGTCCATCAGCTATAGTGGCGCCCTCGTAAATCCCCAATGTCACTACAACTACGGAATGTCAAAAATAAATGACGTGAGCTGTCTGTTGTGCACATCCCTCTATTAAAAGTTACGACCATAGATAATGAAATTTTTTGTCTATGGTTACGAATCTCTTTCTGTTTTTGGTGTTTATTTTTTTTTTAGAAATATTTTCGTTTTGTAGTATTTTAAGTATTTGCCTCTTAATTTCCGGCGCAAAGAGAGGGTTGTTATATGATTGACGTGTGTATCTGTGTCTGTTCTATGGTTTTCTCGATTATTACTACAAATTTTAACGGATTTATCACGTATATTTTACGACTAGCTGCGCCCCGCGGTTTCACTCACGTGGTGATAAAAAGCGGTATCTATGATGATAATATAATATGGTCTATGTTCTTCTACAGATTCTAAGAAATCACTGTGCAATTGGTTCAGTCGTTCAGTCGTGAAAAGGTAACAAACAGAGTTACCTTTGCTTTTATAATATTATTTAGGATCTTTAAAAGGTCAGGTTAGTTGTCAGGTTTCCACTAATTAAGTAGTAGCTACTTAATTAGTGGAAACCTGTTCACAACTTCATGTAGGTAAACAATAAACCGCACCGAATAAGTCACGTTGCACAACTGTAGTCAGACTACAGTTGTGCAACGTGACTTACTCTGTAGGGTAACATTTTGGTACATAACACGTCTCGCTTCAAGATTTGAGGATTAAAAAACGGATGTAGTGAACACAGACGCTACAAAGAATTCGAAACGTCAAGTCATAAAGTAAATATACTTACGTGATAAATCAGTTAGTATTTGTATAATTTCAATGTGTGTATCTGTGTATTTATGTATCTGTCTGTAGCATCGCAGTTCTCGAACGGATCGACCGATTTTGATCTAGTTTTTTGTCTATATTTTATTAAAATCAACCCGATTTTGAGCTGATTTTTATTCCGAAGGTAAATTACCTAAGTTTACTTGTTTCATGATTGAATGACAAGAAAAAAACAAGTCAATTGT
Source organism: Lycia hirtaria (assembly GCA_947563715.1). Taxonomy (NCBI): domain Eukaryota; kingdom Metazoa; phylum Arthropoda; class Insecta; order Lepidoptera; family Geometridae; genus Lycia; species Lycia hirtaria. Next base: position 4,488,511 of record OX387383.1, read on the forward strand.
GAAAAAATTGTTTGTTTCACGCTTTCCAATGCTATAGACAGATTCAAATAAACTCATACACACCTCCGACTTATATCTTCTTGTGTAGGGGTTAAAAATAAACCTTTGAAAACCGACAAAGACACAAAGATGATAGAATTGGTAGTATTTCATACAATTTTGTCGAGGCAAAACCTCTTTCAAAGTAGAAATTCTAAGTAGTTTGATACTCTGACTCCCACGTAAACCCATAAGGTTGAACATTCGAGGAACTCTAGTGTAACATTGTTCGTCGGCGCCACAGATGCTATTAAATGCTACATAGCGCCTGTATTAGTACACCGTAGGACGACCGCGGGCAGTTGTGGAGCTTCGAACAAAATTCAATTAAATTTGCTTAGTTTCCACTATGGAAACTGTGTTGTGTAGGGTTTTTAGTTTCAATTTTGCTCTGTGAAATCTTGGTTTTTAACCTGCGATCCAAAAAGAGGGGTGTTATAAGTTTGAAGTGTGTAAGTGTATCTATGTGTTTGTTTGTGGTATCGTAACTCTCAAAGGGACCAATTTTGATCTAGTTTTTTTTAAAAGAAGATTTCATCGAGCGGGTCTTTGGTTATGATTCATCAAAATTGATTCAACCGTTTTTTTATCGGGTAGTTTTAAGTATTCTAAATTTATACTTGTTGTAAAAAAATTGTACAACAGATGTACTTGTAGCTTTTCTTTTGAACTTTTAGTAGTTACTAGTAATTATTATAGCCAAATATTTTACCGCGTATTTTGTTCCTTTCTTTGATAGGAAAATCCACTATCATCACAAATTAGTAGTGATTTTTATACTGTACTATCATATACCAAATTATCTAGTAATCAATTATCTATAGCACGTTACCTCTGTCAAAGTAAAATAAGTTATCACTTTATTTAACCACTAAGTAAAATAATACTATTTCTTCATTAAAATATATGTTTTAAATCAAAAATTATATATAGGGGCCTTTTTTACTGACTTCAAAAAGCAAGAGGTTTGTGTTTCAGCTGACCTATGTTTGCTATATATATGTTTGCTACCGCATAAATCCGTCATATATAAACCAATTTGTTATTTGAAAGGATATACCTTAGATTGGTACCATTGAAATTTCATCAAAATTGGTTCAAGAGTTTGGTTTTTAGGACGAAATTACGCATTTTGAATTTGGTTATGTATTTTGAACTAATTTTCTTCATTGAATAACTCTTAAAATCTTGCCCCTTCGCATGCGACACTTGAATTGCCTATAAACCACCAGCGCAATATAGTAAACAAAAAATATATCATCATCATCATCTCAGCCATAAGAAGTCCACTGTTGGACATTGGCCTTCCCCATGGATTTCGAAAAAAACCGATTGGAAGCGGCTTGCATCCAGCGTCTTCCCGCCACTTGTATGAGGTCGTCTGTCCATCTCGTGGCTGGTCTTCCTACGCTGCGCTTGCCGGTACGTGGTCTCCACTCGAGAACCTTTCGGCCCCATCGGCCATCAGTTCTACGTGCAACTTGCTAATCCGCTGTGCTATATCGGTGACTTTTGTACGTCTACGTATCTCTTCATTTCTGATTCGATCTCGTAGAGAGACTCCGATCATAGCCCTCTCCATATCTCGTTGCGTGACCTTGAGCTTCCTTATAAGGCCCATAGTTAGGGACCACGTTTCAGTGCCGTATGTCATCACTGGTAACACACACTGGTTGTAAACTTTCGACTTGAGGGACTGGGGAATATTGGACGAGAAGACGCTTTTAAGTTTCCCGAACGCTGCCCAGCCGAGTTGGATACGACGATTGACCTCCCTTGTAAAGTTGAACCTGCCTAATCGGACCGTCTGTCCTAGGTAGACGTATTCGTCAACAACTTCAAGACTGAAGTTCCCCACAGATATTGGGGTGGGTACTACATGGGCGTTCGACATAACCTTCGTTTTGTCCATGTTCATTTTGAGGCCCACCCGTTGGGAAACTCTATTGAGGTCTTCGAGCATCGTACTGAGCTCTTCCATCGACTTTGCCATGACTACTATATCGTCGGCAAACCGAAGGTGAGTGATGTACTCACCTTCGGTTAAAATATATATTTATATATATATATAAATTTAAAAACAATTAGTTATGAACAGTAGTTATGAATGTTGTTTTCGTGGTATATGTCGCCAAAATTGAATTATCTTTTTCTCTGTATTTATTTTGTTTCATTATTTTCTTTTTGGATTAATTTGTTATGTTTTTGTTAAAATTTATATATCAACTTGTTACTTGTACCTTCCGTGTCTATTGATCGTGGGTGACGTCACCGTCGGTTCCAGCGGAAGACCAGCGCTGGCTGTTCACAGCCAGCAGTATGCTGAGCTGGGTCCGGTTTGTGGCGGACACATAATATTTATATATTGTAGCGTTTTCTTTCGTTTTTGTGCTTAATGTTAATTTGATGTTATGTGTCTTCCATGAATAAATATATGTCTATGTCTATGTCTATAAACTATAAGTATGACCTTATGTACTGTCTGATTTCCATACATTCATTTGCTCCTCTATGAATGGTTATAGTAGGCGTTTTCTACGGCGAATTTAAATTAAGCTGTTGTTGGTGAACTATAAAATCGCAGTAGTTCCGAGCTACGCAGATTGTTACAGCAAGCCGCCCGTTTTATAATAGTATAAGTTTTAATGCGTACCGTTAAAATTTATGTGCTTGGGAATAATTACTGGTAGGTGGATTAAATTAGTTGATTGTTTTATATTACTACTAACAAATACTAATTTGCAAATTTATAGACAGTTCAAATTACATACATCCGACGAGGCTTGAACCCGCATTATCCACTGGGAGCCTTTACCATTTTGGCCACGGAGGTGTCACTGTCACATGGAATGGTCGAAACTTTCGGACAGTGTTTTTTGCTTAAACCAATCAAGCCTTGTTACGGGTGGCGCCACCAACTTTTTATCAATAACACTCGTGAAATCTATCGCGATATCCTAGAAAGAGACACCTACGTGATCCGAGAGTAACGAATAATTAAAAAAAAATGTCTTTGTCCTTCTTTACGGAAATGACAAAGATGAAAATATAGTGTTCGACCTGATTCCGTATTCGAAAAGTTGTAAAGGGGTATGGTCGTCTTGCGCTATTTTTACCGATACATAGTCTCCAATCGAGAACTTTTGACCATGATTCCTGAGAACTAATAAGTATCTTGGTTTTTGAAGGCTAGAGTGAATAGACAGCTTCTATATCGACGAGTTCCATTCTCGGCCACACCGTCGCTTAACGTCAGGCGAGTTGTTGGTCAATCGTGGATATATACAATGTATAAAAAAAGTATTTCCCTCGTTAGTGACGCTTAGTGCGCTGACGCAAAAGACGGCCACATACGTTTTATAATTTAGTTTAGGATGGATTTTATCGTCTGTTTTTTTATACGTTATAGATCTACGTTTGACCACCAACTCGCCTGATGGTAAGTGATGCTATGGTCAGAATTAGAGTACATGATCTAGAAGATATCTAGCAGCTATCTCTCTCGCGCATCATAACATTTTAAACATATAAAATCATTGAGTAGGTTTATTAGAAAAGTTAAAGCTAAATTTGTTTATTTAGAGAGGAGAAATATTATAAAAAAAACTTTTAGTCAGATATCGTTTATACTGGTGACGGAATTAGAAAAAAACATATATTTTCTTATTCCTCAGCCAATTTAAAATATAATTTAATATTTCTCCTGTCTAAATAAACAAATTTAGCTCTCACTTTTCTAATATCCCTATTCAATAATTTTGCATGTTTAAAAAGCTTGTGATGCGCGAGAGAGATAGCTGCGTGCGTTGAGCGAATCCTTAAGTGCAGTGCTTGTAAAAATGTAGACGATGCTCTTAATTCTTTTATATCTAGTAATATAACTGGAAACATTTCCATCCCATTCGGAACATAGTAACTCACCATTTCCCAAACTAAGTGTAAGAGACTTTTGATTACCACTACAATGTATGAAAACAATGAGATTTAAGTAGTAACAAGCCAGACGCACTCAGCAGTTTAGGTGTAACAAGTTCCGAAAAGTGTATATAATTAAGAATGTCCTAACTAATGATAATCATCATCATCTCAGCCATAAGAAGTCCACTGCTGGACATAGGCTTCCCCCATGGATTTCCAAAAAGACCGATTGGAAGCGGCTGGCATCCCGCGTATTCCCGCCACTTGTATGAGGTCAACTAATAATATGAGAGCGAAAGTAATCTAACCTAACGGTCATATCAATGAGATATCAACACCACAGCAGCTATAGCTTAAGCAGCTAAGTAAGTTCGTATAGACTGAGTGGCCAGCCCTAGTGTCAGAGTTATTAAGCCGCCGAAAGGCCTCTGACCTGGCTTGACGATTGCTGTTTTTAAGAACAAACAACCGGGACCTAATTTAACGTGTCATCCGACCACTGTAGCGCTCAGAAAGAAATGCCACTCACGGTCACCCATCCGAAGACTGACCGGTCCGTCCTTTGCTTGACATTGGTGGACATTCGAGAACACCTATTCAAGCTACGCCACGAGCGCTACCTTAAGCAGATGTACCTAGACATGAAATTTAAAAATTAATAAACGCTTTAATTCCACTTATCGTGCGGACTGATAGATTGTGGAATACGCTTGCTGAGTGGGTGTGTCCGACAGATATAATCTGGGTGTCTTTAAATCGCGAGTGAATTGGTATCTTCTAGGTAAACGCGCTCTATCATAGACCGCAACGTTGCTGAACATCAGGTGAGTTGGCGGTCAAACGCAAACAAATTTTTACTTTAAAAAAACATTAGTAGTATCCATAACTTAGTAAATTTTGTGACACAAGTAATATACCCAACTGTAATAAGGCGTCTTCTTTAAATGCAAATCTTTATTCGACAACAAAAGTCAGAATTAATTTAGAGAAAGGGCAATGTTTAATGTAGCTCTATAAAGTTAAAATGTTTTCTTCAAACGATTTGTTTCTGTGAAAACTAATGTATTGTGATGAGTGTTTTTGTTTCATCTATAATGTATTGACATCTTTATATGTAAGATAACTTTTGCTTTGTACAGCGGCTAGACTAGCTTATTTTAAATAAATTGACTTTGTAAAATATATTTGAATTCTAAGAATTCAAAATATTTGATGTTTCTGTCTTCGCCTTATATTTATGGCTATAATTCACACTTATTTATTATTGTTTATTGTTTATTTTACATTGCATTACAATTACATACATAGCATAGGTACATACATAATCACCCTAATAGGGTATAGCAGTTTTTTTTTTTTATTTTTTTTTTTTTTAACTGCTTTTTTTTAACTTTAATTATTGCTTTATCACTAACTTATTTCACAGAACTAAAATATATACGTATTTTTTCTTTTAAACGTGTGAGAAAAGTTGACCACGCAAATGTATGGAAAATTAAAATAGCAATAATCTAATACCTGTAAACGAGCAATTCTTGTATATACGTATGTATATAATCTGAATCTTGGAAACGGCTCCAAAGATTTTAATGAAATTTGGTTTGTAGGTAGATTAGGGGACGATAAATCGATCTTGCTGGGTAAAATTTTTTGTGAATCTGGGTTTGCTCGTATTTTCAGTCATAAAAAATCCAAGTGGAGCTCGGTCGCCCATATATGTATAATATGTTGTAATAATAATAAAAAAACCTAAGGCATCTCAACACTCTATTGTTGTTTGGGTCAAAATTCGGATATAGAAGGCACTCGTCCTAAACACGGTACGCATTGTCAGGATGTTTCTAAGTCTGTAGAATCTACCGTCAGCAACCCTGCTGTCGGCACCATCCATATTTTTCTAATATTACAAACAAAAGTAAAAAATATGATACTTCTAAGTTTCTTTTGATAGACGTATAAAAAATTATTTATTGTTTTTATATTCCTTTAAAAAAAAAACTTAAAAGTTAAGAAAATTTTATTAATACTAAAATAAAAACCTAACAAAGACTCTAATTTCTAGTAAAATAAATTATGTACCTATTTGTGAATCAACGCCTTGCCTTAGCGTAATACTGAACATACTATCAACTTTGGGATAATATTCCCTATTCGAAATATTCCCGGGAAAAAATATTCCCAAATTGATACATCGTCTCCCGTGAAAGGTACTTTAAGCTTATTCGCGTCGTAAATCCTATAAGATAATTGAACAGTAATTCAGTTTTCCACCAAAGCTGAAATAAAAACATGACAAGAGCGCGGGATTTGCTTCTTTCCGTGGGGTTTTGTTCGTTCTTTTTAGGATTTCGCCATTACGTGAGCTTATGGCATATCTTATATCATTAGATATATAATTTTTACTCGACTGCGCAAGAAGAAAGGTGAAATGGTTTTCGGCTGTATGTATGTATGTTTCTGTATTACCTTCTATAGCCTAAAAAGGTTGACTGATTTTATGTCTGAACTTAATTAGGCTAGTTTTTACTTCCTGAATATCATAGGCAACAATTTTTTCCAATAAGGACGCCCAAAAAAAATTACATAAATTCCATTGACAAAAAATGTGGCGACATGAGTCATCTCTCGGATCGGTTCGAGCTACTCACGAAACAAAGCCATCACTCGGAGATACGCAGTTTAAGCTATTCACGCAACATGATCATCTTTTGGAGATAATCAAGCTACTCACAAAACAAAGTCAACCCTCGGAGATACGCAGTTCCATCTACTCACGAAACAAAGTCATCCCTCGTAGATACGCAGTTCGATCAACTCGCTAAAGTCATCCTCGGAGTTACACAGTTCGAGCTACTCACGAAGTCAAGTCATACCTCGAAGATACGCAGTTCGGGCTACTCATGAAATAGGATAATGGAGAAGAATTCAGACTCTATTATCATCATCATTTCCACTGCTTTTCAAAACCACACGGGCGAAACCGTGGCTCAACTAGTTTGTTATAAGAAACACTTCTAAATACTTATTGATATATATTTGTATTGATATTTAACTAGCCAGACTTTTTTCATGTGACTGGTACGCCCACATGACCCGACTTCGCAATGGACCGTTCCCTATAAGCCGCATGACATTTGCGTCCTACAACGCTCCATTCTGGTAAGTCCAGATGTCCTACAGACGCGGATTTAAAAGGGACTTTCATATATCACTGACTTGAAAGTTTTTCTCTAAGTACCCTATTTGTTGGACACGTCAAAGTATTTCGTATTTTACTTCGTTTCGTCTGCGATACTTTATTATTGCTTATTTATTTCTCAACTCATATTTTTGTTACAGGTAAGCGACAGTCTGTAAATATACTTAGAAGATATTTGGTAAGTTGTTTTTGTCTATGTCGTCACAAAATCTGTGAATAGATAAATTAGTTGAATGACTAGGATTACCGGCCGTTGATAAAATGCCTGGTTAAAACTAGTCCAAATATCGCAATGGTTGGCTGATTGAAAGCTAGCCACTTATAGAAATGGAAATATGGAAATCACTTGAAAAAAGCGTTTGCATTTCTGTCTATGAACGATACCTTGTTGATTAATACAAACCGACTTCAAAATCAACACACAATGATGCCATAACAAAGAAAGAAATAATATTTTATATAAGACATCCCAGAAATCCACGGTAAGCTGACAACAATTTGACACCACATCGACCATTTAATATAAGTTTTGAAGAAGTGTTGTTGGCATAACGTAGACTTCTGGGATGTCTTATATAAAATACTAGATGACCCGGCGTACTTCGTATCACCTACCAATGAGTGGACCCGATATTTTCTCAACGTCTAAACCTTCCCTGGACTACGACAAACATTTCAAAACCCAAATCAGCTAAATCGGCCCAGCTGTTCTCGAGTTTTAGCGAGACAAACGAACGGCAATTGATTTATGTATATATATAGATATATATTATTTCATTCTTTGTTGTGGCATCATTGTGTGTTGTTTTTGAAGTCAGTTTTTGAAATATATAATTTATTTTATACCTTTTACATGATAGTTGATTTTATAGGTGGACCTAAGCAAGATTCACAACGTCATGTCTTCATCAAAAGAAATCAAAGTTTACAAACCTAAGTAACCATAGAAATCTAGCTCAACACTTCACTATTTTATAATTATCATTCAAAAAAACAATCAAGCAAGCAAAGCAAGCAGGCTGGACGCAAGCCGCTTCCAATCGGTCTTTTTAGAAATCCATGGGGGAGGCCTATGTCCAACAGTGGACTTCTTATGGCTGAGATGATGATGATGATGATGATTCAAAAAAACGGCTAAACGTTGTTTAGTCAATTCATGAACCGACGCGCGAATTCTGCTCAGCGTATAAGCACAAACATGTGTAGTTATATATATGTATCTACCCTTAAAATGTAAATAAATGTATTTTTAATAATCGAGGACCCTGAATTCTGTGAAGATCTTTTGAATTAACAAATATAAATTTAGAAACTCAAAAATCTCCGACAAAAATATTAATGAACCGATTTTGATGAAAACATAGCTAAGAACACTCTTGATGAAATTCTCTTTCATATAAAAACTAAATCAAAATCGGTCCATCCATTTGAAAGCTACGATGCCATATATAGGCAAATAGATACACAGATTAAACTTACATTAAACTAATTACACCCCTCTTTTTGAGTCAGGGGTTAAAAAAAAACCTTGGATGAAAGTTACAACCTACAGGTTGTAACTTTCATCCAATAATCTACCTAAAGGTCTAACTGCCTAGCCATTTGATTATTAACACAGAATATCTAGTTCCGGTGCTAACACACTTTTTATTATAAAATTGTAATTATCAATAAACTTTTTTGTACATATTAAACTACTTACCTATTATTTTAAGTAAAAGTAGTGTACATTGCTGTTTATTATAGTTACACCTGAATATAAAGACCTGTTCTGATTAAAAATAAATCATTTACCGCAGTTTCTTACTTATATTTTATGTTAATCACGTTTAACGACCGAAGCTAGTTTCAGTACTCGAGCCTCTCGTACGAAATCTCATTACTTTACAATAAAAGTATAAAACAAGCCTGAGAACGTACGTTATACAGCCCAGTAACTTATAAGGCCTGTACACACTGGGGAGTTGTCAAGAGAGCATCGCCCGCGTCACGCTTTCATTAATTACGCAGCTTTTATGCTGCAATAAAGGCTGTATAAATAGCTCTGCCCGCTCCGGTATGGCGGCACATGACGTGGCGTGATCGCAACGCTATAAATCGTACGCTCATGCCTTCATATTATTTAACGCGCGTGGCACGCGACCGCTGCCGCGCATGTCGCATGCGACCGACGTCATTTGTCGTCGCATTTTTATTAACACGATATGAGCCGAGTGTACGCTGCGTTTTTTCATACTGTCACATGTGACTGCACTCTTAGGTACTACGCATACGAGGCACTTTTGGTATCGTGTTTCAGAAATATCGGAAGTTAAGAAACCATAATGTTATTTTCATGCAATTGCACACAACAATAAAAAAAACTACATAGTTTTTGTATCCAGTTACTGTCATTTAATGTTTGTTTAAATAATGTTTTAAGTTATGTCATTAAGGCATTAGCACACTAGTAATTTTCTTCTCTGAATTGTGGCAACAAGCAACTCGCGACATCTGTTTGACGATGTTAAATGAATGGAAACTGTGCAGACATAGCTCTATTTGCGAGTTTCTGTGACCGACAACAATTTTCGATTGCTGCACGCGGTGGCAAAATTACTTAAAATATGCTACAATAGACACTGAGAGATTTGTAACAGTTACGTCATGTTGCTAGTTTCCGCTACCGGCAACCAAAACGTATAAATCGTTTCACTGCCTCTCTGTTTCCTGCAATTAAAAAATTCCAAGTTAGATTCCAATAAAATATTTTAAACGTCAATGTCCTGGCAACCGTGCACATATCTTTTTTATTGCTGCAACAAGCAAATGTTTATGAAAACTTGTAAGATGTCGGTAGTTGCGTCAGCTGAATTTGTGTCATATGCTGAGCACCTAAAAGTTGTGTCAGTTTCTGAAATATGTAACTATTAACTTTATTTTCAATTTTATGATTGCCTTTGTGACATCGGACAGGTGCATTCGTGCAACGCACACGCATTGAAAGTGAAGTGACCGGTATTATATCGGGCAGCAGCAACTGTATTCAGTTGCGGACACTTGACACAGAAACTACAATTTCCTGCATTATTTTATAGAGTCGGACGCAAAAATTTACCCGTGCGCTGTTTGCAGAGGCTTATTTTGCTGCACCGCCGGCGTAAGGTTTATTAATTTACGGGGGAACCCGCGCCGGATTCATATTTACTTTACGCCCACATTAAACACGAGTTTAATATAACTATTTATATCGGTTTTCTGACAAGTTTTTATAGACGTGCTGCAAGTTTAATTAGTTTAATTTAGCTCGGAGCACACTGCGACTCTGACGGAGTAAACTTTCGATAAACTCGAGAAACTCTACCGATATGAAGTTTTATCAAAGAGCGCTCGCTATAAAACATCACTCGAGATATGGTTTTATGGTTCCGAGACGGTAAATAATTATCAGCAAAAATTTTCCGCCAAGAAAAGCAATAAAAGCGTGGACGGGGTGAAATGTCATTTAAGTTGGGAACTAGCGCAGATTGCGCTGCGCCGGTGAACCGCGAGGGGGCGCCACCGACTTTCGATTTTAATTGCGATATTCTCGAAACTGTAATTGATTGTGTTGATTCGGAACTTCGGTGCGCTATTTAAATTCAAGTCGTGTAGCCCGTGCTCCCGAATCGACGGACTTATTCTGAGTGCGCGTTCCGAATCGTCGTTATTGTCTAGAACAAAACGGAACGATTCTAATCCGGATCTAATTTTCTACGGCGCTATTTTACGTATCAGTTAAAAGTATAGTGTAGTCGCAATCACACTAAAACAGACTTTCCGAACCGAAATTGCTTCCGACGACGACAGGTCACCGAGTTCGTAATAACTTTGGACACCGGATTATTGCTCTCCCAACTTATTTACCGTTTATCTAGCCCCTAATACCAAGTATTAAAGTCTGTAATTGTGTCGGTGAAATGTAGTGTAGGATCGAGTTGTTTATATGGTGGTAACGTGAGTTGTAATGTTTGGCTGTTAAGGTCCAAAATCGCATGTCAGCGAGGACCGCAGGTTGACAGCGGCTGTCATTTTGACAACCGTTGTGATGGCGAGTGAGGCAGTTTTGTGACAAGTAGATTTTGAAGTTGAGCAACTGAATCGCGGCGAGTGAACGTGGGATTATGGAAGTTTGTTAATTATAAATCAAAGGGATGTTTTCGTTTAGAGCTCTTGGAATTACGGCTTTATTTTCTAAAGCCTAATGAGCGATGAGATGAGAACTCTTCAATTTGAAGAGATCGATAATGGTAACCATAGTGATCGTAGAGGTAACGCCGGAAACTCGGAACTAAACGAGATGAAAAGCGTTGATATTTGTAAGGAATTCAATATCGTTATTGAAACTCGAGTTGAAAAGGACTTTAGTTAGCTTCGTACTAAATTAGAGGCAAAGTTTGATGTACTTTCTATCAAAGAAAGACGAATTAATCTTTTGTACAGAATGTTGTGCTTTGTGTATTGCCATAGATTTTTTTCTACGCGTACCGTCGCCGCGTCGTATATTACAAATAGTTATATCTGGAGTGAAATCCATCGTCCCGAAACTAAACAAGATTTATGATAGGTGCGACAGAACGTGATTGGGCCACGATCGTGCCATGCGTTTGAAATCAGGATCCGACTGTAGGCACCTCTACGGTTTCATGTAAGCCTGGTACTGGGTATATGTATATATATATATAAATATATATATAAAAGAAAGTCGTGTTAGTTACACCATTTATAACTCAAGAACGGCTGGACCAATTTTTATGAAGTTTGTGTTTTTGGATTTGTCCGGAATATGATAATAAGAATTAAAAATATGATATTCATCAATAAAAAAAAATATCAGTCAAAACATCAGTCTAGCCGTTCATGTAACTAACATAAAGAGAAAAGATTTGTAACTCAAAAACTATTTGACCGATTTCAAAAATTCTTTCACCATTAAAATGCTACATTATTATTGAGTAACTTAAACTATATTTAGTATTTTAAAAAAATAGGAATCCCTACTAAAACTTCAATAATGTAACCCAAGATGAAAAAAATGCCATAAAATGTCGTTTTAATGCTAGAGACATGAAATGTAAGATTTGGATCAACTAATAGATATTTATAAATGAATACTGCCATTATAGTTTTGCAATAGGAGCAAACACGAGCAGGCCAGATAAGGTACTGGAGCATTAGCTTGGCGGGGGTGCATTGAGTGCGGGTAGGAGCGTGACATGAACGATTTTGTTACGCGTACGAAGTCGCGGCGGGCAGCTAGTTTTATTATATAGTTATTTCATTTATTGTCATCGTAGTCTGGTCTTGTTGGCAATTCCATGAATTTGGCATGAATCTAGGTGAGTGGATTTAGGTTTTTATAACTAAAATTCATAACTTTTGACATAATTGAACAAAAAAGAAATGTTAAAAACTTAAATGTAAGTAAATTATATATTTATTTTAGTTTTTAATCATGAATTTCCGCATATTAACGCCTGATTCAGTATTTTTTTAAAGAAGAAATGTGCAATAAAAATTATTGGGCTTATTACAATAAATATATTTATATACTAAATTACAGACTTCTAGTACTAATTTGAGCTAAGCTACAGGCAGAACGGATATGGTGAAACCATAAAGGTTTCTTTGTTTACTACGAATCCCTAAAAACTTAAATAACTACACTCCCAAATAAATCATCGTATAGTTAGAGTTGGTTACGTAGTTATTTATTTATGGGACTACATTTATAGTATCTCCATATTACTATTTATAGTAGTTTGACAATGTACCTATTGGGTTTTTGACATTTCGGCGTTATACTCATGAGCAGAAACAAATAAACATGGACAGATAAAAACAGTAATTATACTATTATATTAAAATAACCGCTATTATTTATGAAAGTGAGAATCTCTTTTTAACCGACTTCAAAAAGGAGTAGTTTCTCAATTCGAATAGTTTTGTGTGTGATTGTTACGCGATTATAAATAAGCATTTTGCAGTCGGTTAATTCAGTTATCAAACTCAGTTGTTCAGTTGTCAAACTATAATAATTAAAATTTACAAACCTCACTTTTAGTACGTTTTTCAGTTGTTCAATAATTTTTATTTTATTTATTTATGTATACAAAACAAAATATAGCCTTACATAATACAAGGTAACAGGTGACAATCGATCAGAACCTATAATCCGAAGCATGTATACATCATTTGAGCAAACACATTTTAGGTATTAAAATATTTAATTGAAACAAAGGAAAAAAAGAGAAATAGAGGCTATGAATATTTTGTAACTTCAATTCAATTCTAACTCTATTAATAAAAATCAGTGTTCAATCAATCTTCAATTGTGAAACTAAGATAATAAAAGTTTACAAACCTCTCTTTTAGCACGTTTACACAAATAATTACAGAAAGTATTGTACTGTAAAATTCGTGCTACCCCAAGCATTCGTCGACGTCTGCAGGGTGTGACAAACAAATCGACGCGGGGCACGCGCCGTTTCGTGTTACACCGTGATACACCTAGTACTGATCACATAAATCACCCCACGTGGGTTAATCTTTTTATAATTACTCTGCGTGACTGAGAAATTCACTCCCATGGGAAGCGCGTAAGGGTTGATGTAGATTATGTCTTTTTATTGCCTGGGTAAACGAAGGGCTATGATGACGCATGGCACAGACAAGGTAAAAAAGTGCTGCTGCGCGCAACTATCTCTCTCGCGCATCACAATATTTTTAAATATATAAAATCATTGAGTAGGGATATTAGAAAGTGAGACATGATTTTGTTTATTTAGGCAGGTGTTTATTTTTAAGCTCCACAGGCACGAGGGCCCGTGACCTTTGTCATAATTACAAACTATTGTTTACTACTAATCTTTACAGGAAAATGATAGGAGAAATTTTAACTTATATTTTTACTATACATTTGTACAAAGGCCTCTCAGTGTTGGTTCCGGCCCCACTGATGCCTTTCAAAGGTCCGGGCTAGACCCGTGTATAAATTTAAATAAAGAGTTATAATAATAATAATATATATTTATTCCATGTCCACATGTTGAGCACTAATCTAACATATACATAACAATAACTTATATAATATATTATACACTAGACAACAGTCATTTGTTAGATAGCCTACTAGGTAGTATCAATGGGCCCCAAACTAGGCAATGCCTGTATTTTGGTGGCCCGAATTTGCATCTATAGTTCATGCTATAGTTCGCGTCTTGTAAAAAGAACGCTGGTCTGTTCACATTGGCGAACAAGCCAGCGTTCTTTTTACATCACGGGAACTCTACCGCGTGTTTGTTGCGACTGTGGGTCTTCTTATACCTAAAGAAGAAAATGAAGAAGAAGAAGAAAAGAAAAATAATGAAGACTTTTATCGACAGAACCTTAGCACCAGATTGGTAAGTACTTCTGTCTCATCCATATAACAGTACCAGTCAGCTTTTCTGTAGTCATTTTCACACCCAGTCCGGCGATATTCATCCTTGAGTATCTTTAGTTATCTTTATCTTTATCTTGAGAAAATCACAAAGCCTTTGAATATTCAATGCACAAAGGGTAATTCAAATGTCGGTACTCCCTCGTTCTAAAAAATTTACAATTCCCAACCATGATTGATAATATTTATTTGCTGTACAATAACACATTACTAAAACTAATGGATTAATTTAAACCATTTATTACTTGGAAAAAATTACAATAAATTCGCCGAATTTTATTCAATAGTTGTTTTATATTCCAGCGGGTAGTCTGAAAATAATACTTTACTAACCACTCGTTACTGCCTCATGAATAATAAGTAAATTCTAGAAAGCCTTCTTATATTTTATCAATTTAAAAAATGCTGCTAAATTATAGACATTGTTAACTACGCTTTTTCAACATACACTTTTTAATATATAATTAAAAAAAAGAATCAAATATAGGTTCTGATATTTGAGTGGGGTTTCCCCGATAAAAATAATCTGGATATCTTGAAATCGCGAGAAAATAGGTTTATTTTAAGCAAGCATGCACTATATGGGTATGTAAAGCAAAATTTAACATATTTTACTAAGGAATCTAACGTGGTTTTCACACATTTTAAGTAAAAACTACGGGTTACTCACGTAGGTTTTGAGCCGAAAAATCCTATTATACTTTGAAAACTGTAGACGGATTTTTCGGCTCAAAACAGACGTGAGTGATCTATAGTTTTTATTTAAAAATGTAACATATTATGATGATTCCAAAACCATTTCAAGATTATTTGTCTCTAAACCAAATTTATTTACTTCGGGCTCTTAAAATGATGATATGGTGCGTATGAAATATAAAACATATTTGACCTTTAGTCGGCCTCTAAATGACGTCACAGCACCGCCTTTTTTATCTGTAGGTACCAAAAACAATTAAAAAGTTACACTAAAAATATTTCATAATTTCGCAAAGCACAAAACCAACAAAAAATTGCACAGCCAATGTTAGTACGATTTGTGACGTCATCACGACTTTTTCTTTAAAAAATAAATTAATAAATGACTACTGAACAGAATTCAAAAATATTTAAATTAATTCTTTTAAATGACCAAATCTACCGATTAAAAATATATAAGAAAATACCGAAAAAAATATTAACACACTCCACATTGTAGTCTGCAGCGTCGGTCAGCATCAGGCGAGCTTGCGGTCAAGCGCATGCTTCGATACGCTAGCTCGTTTACCAACTAACATACTCGTCAGTCCGTTTACTCTGAAAATAAATGTGTACAGATTCACAACTGAACAGCGGGCTAATTATATGAAAACAGCGGGGAACAACTACTAATTATATGTTCCCCAAAAACTCATTTTATCCAATTTAGGCAACCAAATAAAAATAGAAGTATAAACCAATAGAAGATAGATTGAACTCTACAACAACTTAACGGAATCGTACGCATACTGACTCCTGACCAAAAGGAAACGCTTAATCGACACGACGCGGCGGACTCTATCAATACATAGCAATACTTTCAAACTGATTGTACCGGTAAAAGGTAGGCAGTTTTGAAGGCTACTCTATAATTTTTTCCTATGTACTGAACTCGCGAGAATAAAACATATGCCACTGTCAAATATTATTATTAATTGAACCAGCGCTGGTTTTGTACCAGCATTGTGCTGAGCTGAAATAGGCTTGTGACCAAAACAATAGTTTTATTTATTTTTGTTGTCTTTGTTAATTTTTTATATGTATTTGTTTTTATGTATATATTTGTTTTGTCACAAAATTAAAATATGATTAGTTTCTTTATAATAGATAGATAAAAATATAAACTCTATTGTACCTATAATTACATTTTTAAATTGTCAACAAACGGCAATAACACATAAAATAAAATCAATAGTGCAATAAATTTCTCCTTCTTGCTATTCTTCGCTTCATCGATTCCAGTCGATTTTATCGTTAAAAGCGATCTTTTACAAGTGTCTAACATTAAAAAAAATTAGACACAAAATTATAAATTAGTATAGTGTGATTTGTTCATGTTTAATTAATATTACAAGTCATATTAATACTATACGTAGCTTGAGTCCCGTTTCCGGTAAAGTTTCCAGCAGCCTAGTCGGGAGACCGTCTAACTTGCGATCCGCAGGTCCTGGGCTCGAATCCCACGGCACGCACCTCTGTCTTTTCGAAGTTATGTGCGTATTGTTGATTGCCGCCAACTTCAAACGGTGAAGGAAAACATCGTGAGGAAACCTACATGTCTGAGAGTTCTCAATGATCTTGAAGACGTGTGAAGTCTGCCAACCCGCACTTGGCCAGCGTGGCAGACTATGGCTTAATCCTTCTCACAATGAGAAGATGGCCCGTTCCCAGCAGTGGGACAGTTTGTACAAAACAGGGCTGATAAAAAAAATGGCTTGAGTCAAGTAAGTCATTTTGAAGTTCTATAAGCCTTAGTAAAGCGGTGATGAGTTCTGAAAGGTTTTATGGAGTTTTTTGACAAAATGAAAAATGAGTTTCACTTCATTATGTTTTATCTCACAAAAAAAATGGAATCACACTGACAACGAATAAAAGGTCACAAATTGAAATATTAACTTCCAAAAATTTTGGAAAGTAAAACCGGTACCAAGATTTTTTCACTTCCCGTCAAAAGTGAATAAATTGCGATCTTACACCTCCTATGAAATATAATAAATTAGAGAAATATTGATCTTGCGCAAACGCTATGTTCAAGTGATAATAAAATTATGTAGTAGTATACTAAAATTAAACCTAATATTTTATTTATTAATTATTTTATGTAAGTAAATAATTAAAATTTAAAATTGTTTCTGTTGGTTTTCAAATAGACATTAAAAGAGCCTTCAATAATAATTTTCTACGTGTCTTAATCTAATTTTAATTTCTGTTTAATCTGCGGGGACTTAGAAAATATTGGCTTCTAAATTTCTAACGAGGTAAATACACAAAAGTTGTTCAGAAAAGTTTTTGGATAATAGAATTATATTATAGCCCTCGATCCAAAAGTAAGTTTTGTAAATTACTAAGCGCTTGGTATATCTTTTTATTTTTGTTTATTTTTTAGCCTGAACGCCGAATACTTTTACCGCTGAGAGATAAAAGTAGAACATACTTTCAAGGGAGCTTATATTAAAAAAAAACTGAGTGACAGAGATAGGTAATCATAGGTCAATGTATGAAATTCTTATGTAGGGTTCCGTAGTTACATATCTTGTTTGTATCTAAGGACATATGAGTTAACTTTAGTTCATTTAAATGAAATCTTCTTTTTTGGATTGTCTTTAAGTGATTACTTATTTTAAGTTGATTGACTATAACTCACTCTAACACATGGCGAAACTAGAAGGATTCCCTGTTTACTACGGAACCCTAAAAAGAAACATCCATTTAGCTCGGACTATCCAATATTACGAGCAGCATACAATTATACATACAGCAAACATTCCACATGGTTTCTTATCAACTCTTTCATTGCTATGTGGCGTGACTGCGTCATATAACTCGTCGCAGTTCCACCGCCGTCGCCGCGATGAAAACATAAGTCATATAAACGGCGCGCCTAACTGTGCACTGCTGGATAATGGCAGATAGGTATTGAAGCAGCTTGACTGGGTTTCGTGTAATTTATACGTGATATAGGTGAACCGCAGCCGCATCAACCAGCCGCAGTTTAATCGCGGTAAAATATTTTGTCGCGACCTTCACTACACAAGGATGGCAACTCCCAGATTTCTCGTTTCTAGGACTAATATTTTCAGAATTCGCACAGCGCGCGCAGCTATCTATCGAAGATAAACTTATTTTTAAATATTTCTCCTGTCTAAATAAACAAATTTAGTTCTAACTTTTCTAATATCCCTACTTAATGATTTTATATGTTTAAAAATGTTGTGATGCGCTAGAGAGATAGCTGCGCGCTTTAATCTCGACCTTAAGCTGTTAGTTGACTGTTAATTACTTAGGAGCATTGCCTTTATAGATATAAACACAGATTTAAGAAAGATAATATCTAAGTCTGTGGGAATAAATTCATCATCATCATCATCTCAGCCATAAGAAGTCCACTGCTGGACATAGGCCTCCTCCATGGATTTCCAAAAAGACCGATTGGAAGCGGCTTGCATCCAGCGTCTTCAAATAAAATAAATAAATTAGTTAAATAAATAAATAAATAAATTAGTTTCCTAAAATATCGTGTAAAAGCCTAAGCTATATAAATATAAAATATCGTGTAAAAGCATAAATACAGCTAATTTATAAAAAAAAAAAAAAAACATCATTATGGTTTGTGATATAGGTAAGAATGGATGTTATTATCTATATTGTAAAAACTAAAGCAAACGTACCCGAAGGTATACCCTATAATTATAATTTCTACCAAATGTAACCATTTTATTGACTTTTTTTAGATACGCTTTTCGTGAATAAATGACAATTTATTGGTGCGCTAATATGTAATGTGACATGCGTTATATCGAAAGTTAATCAGATACAGAGTCCGTTAGAGATACTGTGACCAAGATGACATTGGTAAGTTTGCTAAATATGTGAAATAAATGTATCTAGACAATAAAGTTATCATTGTCATATAACTATTGTTGTTTCGGCCAACATCCATGCGACTAGATAACTTGGAGATGAAGTTTTTTTAAAGAATCTAACAATATTTTTGCTAGCCACACTTCATACATAATGCAATAACAGTGTCTGTACTGTCTGGAGAGACAATACAATACAATACAAAAACACTTTATTGACACCATAATAAAATAACATTAGGTACATAATTAAGGCGTTAGAAAGGCACAAAAGGTGGCCTTATCGCTAATAGCGATCTCTTCCAGACAACATTAAGATGTTAAAAGAGAAGAAAAAGTAAACGCTGACGGTGGTGAAATTACATATGAAACAAGACTTATGGCCAAATATATATATTTATATAAACATAAAATACACTACATACAAATAGTACTTACATATATAGGTATATTATATACATACTAATAAAGATAAACTTACATAGACTAAACATAAAATATTGTGATGTGAAAGAAAACTGAGTCAATGAGTTAAGGAAAGATAATAGTTTCTGATCTGTGTCCTAAACATCAGGCGAGTTGGTGGTCAATCGTAGATCTATAATATAAAATACAAATAAAAATACCACATAAAAAAAAAAAAAAAACGACTCGATGCTCGATTAGATTAGAGACCACAATCTCTAAATGGGCTCTATGTGCGAACTCACTGTTGCTTAACTGACAGATGTGGAAATATGGATTTGACGCTATGTCACTGTTTTAAGTTCTATACGAAATCTCAGGAGCATAAAATGCCAAATGGTGATAATTAAAAGGCATAAGCAGCCACCAACATAACCAGTCCAAGGCTAGTTATCCGTGAACCATCCACATCTTAACTATTAAATTACCGGGTTTGTGAATAAACTTCCTTATCTAGATACCACTAAATCCTCCTAAATGTTGTAGTGTAGCAATCAATTAATACACGTAAATAAATAAAATATTCAAGAGATTCCAATCTGGCTACATCTCTATTATAATCTAGGTAAAGTGGTTAACGCGTTTCTGAGAACAATATCAGTTTCAGCGAAGTAATACGAGTAACACTTTCATTCGATATCTGACATTGTCTCATTTTAGACGCCTCTTGTTTTGTATTAGGGGCCATCCATTTATTACGTAAGACGATTTAGGGGGGGGGGGGGGTTCGACCATGTCTTATTTTTTCTTATTCAAGGGAGTGGGAGTCTTGATAGTTCTTACGTAAGATCACAAAAATGCGCAAAGTTAAAATTATACTTTGAAAAAGCGCGGGTTCCGAAGTGCGCTCGGATGTGTATAAAAGTACAAATAAACATTCCTAAAAATTGTCACTATGAAAAATAAACATTACATTAAACCAAACGTGTATTCATTTTTTCCTTTAGATTCTTACGTAATAAATATTACACACGGGGGAGGGGAGACCTATTCTTATTTTTTCTTACATCGGGGGGATTAGTCTTACGTAATAAATGAATGGCCCCTTAGGTACAGGACAATTAGTGTGTAATTAGTACCTAGCTGATAGTTTATTACTGGGAATAATCGATTAGCTTGACAAAAACGCTATAGTTATGTTATTGTTCGTACCGGTAAAATATGGTTTTTGAGTATGGCTTCCTCGATTGATATAATCTAGGTATCATTAAATTAGAATATAATAGAATTAGAAATCGGATTTTTTATGACTGAAAATACGAGTAAACCCGGGTTCACTAAAAATTAAACCTAGCAAGATCGGTTTAACATCCCTACGTTACGTTTAATCTACCTACAAACCAAATTTCATTAAAATCGTTGGAGGCGTTTCCGAGATTCAGATTTTATATGTACAAGAATTGCTCGTTTAAAGGTATTCGATTTTATTACGAGTAACTTTAGTTTGAATTTGAATGGATTTGACTACTTTTAAGCAAATTCGAAGCAAAGGTCGTCTAACATCAAGCAAGATGGCGTACAAGCCACCATTACCTATGGTTGGCGGCAAAAACATGTTTTTACTTCTTGTTCGTCATGTTTATTTGTTCAACTAAAAATCATCTACATTTTCCAGTAAAACCTGCAACACTAAAACTTTTCCAAAGTTCTCAATTTAATTTGAATTCTGTGAGCCAATCAGCGCGCTCTGCAATGCACAGAGTAAACAAGACCGGTAAGAGAAGTCCGGTCGGGATTGCGACCGGTATGCCTTGTATTCGAGGCATGTTTGCTGAGGGGGCGGGGTGGTGCGGACCGGGGCGAGCGGGTTGTTTGCAGGAAATGGGCCAGAGGTGCACTTGTAGATGGGATGATAGCTTGTGATTGAACGCTGTTGGAGAGATAGATGAGTATGTAGCTTGATTGTATTTTGTGAGGTTTGAATTCTTGGTATAATAATGGAGGTTCATCAAATTTTGTACGGGATCCAAAGCCAACCAATGTTGTTGAAAACATAAGAAAACACGTTTAGTTCGGGTTATCAACAAACCATTTTTTATATATTAATGTTATAGTTAGGTTATGGCTTAAAATTTAATGAAGTAGTAAATAATAGTTCATAGTGACACAATTATATGCGTATTATTAATTGCTGTAAACTTAAAACGATGAAGGCACACATTTTAAGGACCTATAAGTCTGAGAATTTTTAATGGTTTCGAAGACGTGTGAAATTTTCCAAAGTACACTTGACTAGCATACTGAAGGTTTGTTTTACCCTTCTCACAAAGAGAAGTCACTCGTAACAGCTTATGCATAAATAGAGCTGATCCGATCATGATCTTTCTTGATTCATTATTAAATGAGTCTTATTTAATGTTATTAAAAATGTCTGTATCAGATAAACTACGATTGCTTAAGCGATACCCATTCAATCTTAACTCGAAGAGTCTTAAAAGTAAAAGTGAAACAGTAAATAATAACAACATGATTCGGTGTTCGGAAGTCGAGAAATATGTGAGAAATTCCTTTATCAGAAACTTTCTACCACAAAAATATTAGTGAATATTTTCACACACCAGTAGCTAACTCCAAACTAATCAAAGCTTTTAACTCTGGGAACCAGATAGCTGATACAGTACTTATTTACTTTAATTCTACATACATATTTTGATGTAGATGTAGAAATACTCAGATACAGAACAAACACCCATGTTCATCAAAAAATCTTGTGTGGGAACCCACAACATATATCTTAGAAGGCAGATATACTACCTACTGAGCTGTGAGGCCAGTTGAAATACAACAGAACCCTCGAAATATTCCTCACATCTGACCACCAGAATTAATAACAAACATTTTCTTAATCCGAGCCAATATTTTACGAGTTGTGGACGATAAAACATACATCAGCGCCGTAACACACGTGTGTTACGGCGAACCAACTTGGACCGAATAAAACATAATATTTATGCGAACTCCAAACGAGTCGGTATTAGCTAATTCGTTTTTACGATAGTGGGGGGAATTATGGAGGGGGGGATGACCCCCCCACTTCTCCTGCTTGGCAATCCCGCAGATTTATGTCGCGATAGTTTTGTTTTACTGCCTTTGCCTACACTGCGGCGGAATAAAACTCCCACTGGATAAATAAGCTGATTGTAGATCAATTTAGTTGTTTGTGAAGATTTGTTGCTGTTAGTTTATGATGAGTACAGGTTTCTCAGGAAAAGATGTAACTTGGTCAGTATGTCAAAAACTGTCTAATCTTGCTGTCTTCCAATTTAAAGTAAACGTAGGGCAATTCAGTTATACAAGACCGCTCCGTAGCTGAACCATATGGGAACCGTTTCCCATCGGCCGCCAACTTTTTTTTGATTCAGTCACTTCTAAGTCATACAATTGACACATTTGATGAAACGTGTCACGTCCTTCGCTCTTTACTAAATCAAAAAATGATAACAGTCGACAGGAAATGCTTCGCAAAAGGTTCAGTTACGGATCGGTTTTGATTAACTGAATTGTCCCCCTGGTCCTTTCTAACGGGAACGGCTTCTAAGTCTTAAGAATGGGCTAAACGAGCGCAGCTATCTCTCTCGCGCATTACAACATTTTTAAACATATAAAATCAATGGTTAGGGATATTAGAAAAGTGAGAAATGTATTTGTTTATTGAGATAGAAGAAATGTAAAAATAGAAAATACATTTTTAAGAGCACGCCACGGTCCGGGTTTTAAACAAAAAAAACAAGTTTTCTAGCCAATAATAGACCTGAGAACTAGAAAATTTGTTATTAGTATGCTTGTTATACATATTTTATCAAAAAATATTATAGAAAACTAAATACCTATTTAGAGATTTTGTACTATATTATCACCAACAAACTTAATTTTGCGTGTGGACGAATGGTTGTGACTATGTATGTAATAAATAAATGTCACAATTTCAGACTCGCATAAAAACCCTACCGTTACAGTATCTCAATTCTCGACACGCTCTTAACCATTTTTTATATAATTTTGTGATAACCAAATTACTGTTCTTCTTGAACAGACAGATAAAAAGAGGTTCCTTACTAGATTTTTGTATAAATACAGTGAAGTAATTTATCCCAGGCCAGAATTCCTGCTGTCCCTTGTTATTCACGGCCGAATTCACAAAAGGCCCTAGATCAAATTAAAATGAGTAGGTACCTATAGAGCAGCAATCTTGTCTTATACTTAGCTGGAAATGTAAAGAAATTTTCTGAAAAACTCGATTCAAATTTTATTCCAATTTCGAAGAAGAATTAGACATACATGAACAACTGTCGATGTCTTATCAAAAAATTGGAACTAACTTCTCGATTGTGTTGCTAGCCGAATAAATAATAACTTAAAAAACTAATCTGGCATTTGAGGCCGCTGCTGTCCTAGCAGCGCCCTCAAATGCAACATTAGTGTCTTTCCGAACATACATTATTTAAATATATTTAGACCACCTTAGACTACACTAGTGAGACAAGTTCTCAAGTCAAGCTCATTCAATGTACAAAAACCATTTGATTCTTGGATATTTTTTAATTATAATAAAAATACCCAAGCCTTATTGCTTGCTCTTGACTGTAAAGAGGCTATATTATGTTTGCATAATATTTTTTAATATTCCTTAAATCCTCCTTTTTGACCTCCCACGATATATTATATTATATTAGTAAGCTTAGAAGATTTAAAACCCCCCGACATAAAAAAAAAACTGAACTGAATTTGATGAAACACAGCGAACAACAAACCGAGAGTGTTTATTATTAACCGACTTCCAAAAAGAAGGAAGTTATTTTTTATGTTTGTTCACTGATTACTTTGCCAATTGTGCATTGATTTTGATAATTCTTTTTGTATTTGTACTTCAGAAGTGATCCCATATAAATTTTATGAAAATCGATGCAGTACTTTGGTTTTTATAATAAAATAAATGGTAAAATATCATCCAAGCGTCTGTGAAAAAGTGAACAACAAGTCGCGTGTGTGCGTATTTTGAAGTCTGTTTTATCAGTTTTTTACACTATAATTATTTTCAAACAAAAGAAAACTTGATCAGAATCCGTTTGAAACCTACAATGTTAAGCTAACACAAATAATTATAAGTGTTGTTTAAATCATACGCAATAAAGGCAAAGTTTATACTACAGCAAAAATGGAAACAAACCGGACGATATGTCGTAAATCTGCTAAAAGGTTTAGTCTACTGAAGATAATATAGGCATACACAATAAAAACATCCGAAAACATTAATTATTTGTACGTAAAAAATAAATAAAACTTTCGTTTACAACAATAAAGTATCCCACACAAGCAGCAAACTAGGTAATCGGCTAAACATACCCATACAAATTCTCGTTAGCGGCGACTCTTAACTGGGAACACAAATACGAATAAAAGCTAGGAACGCTAGTAAAATCTAGAATTAGTATGCTTTACAAGCACAAGCTTTGTGCTAGGCTTGGGGTTACTATAAACAATTAAACTAAGCTAAAGTTCACTTAGGTTCTAATGCGGCTACTACTAATAGTCTAGTAAAAATAAGATTTGTGACAACATAAAAGAAAACTAAGTATATTGTTATTTAATTGACATTTGACACAATTTCATAATGTTATTATAAAAGCTAATTTTGTTACCTTTACACGCTAAAACGGCTGAACCGATCGTTATGAAAATTAGTATAGAGATAGCTTTGGACTTTGAGACATACATAAGCTAGCTACTTATCATCATCATAATCATTACTGTTTTTCATAACTACGCAAATGAAACCCCGGAAAGCGGCTAGTCTATAAATCGGGGATTATTGATGATTTATGATTTTTAGTTATTTTCCTATCATAATTTCAAAGAATCCCCCCAGTTGCAAATACTGTGATGTGCTCCATACAAACAGATTTATTTTTACTAGACTATAAGGAGTAATGATTGAGCTGTATCTTGACACCAGACAGATACACCACTCTTAGCTACTTTTAAAAACTCGTAGTTACTTTTTTTGTAGCAAAAAAGGAGGAGGTTCTCAATTCGACATTTTTTTAAAAATGTTTTTACCTCAGAACTTTCGACTGGATGAACAGATTTTGATTAAAAAAAATATTATTTGAAAGCTGGTGCTTCCCGTGTGGTCACATTTGGTCAAGTTCTGACAATGGCATTTATGAAAAGTCGGTTGTTTCAGTTTTATAAACTAAAATTATTTACATTCATCTGCGGCGAGAGCGCCGCACCTCACTCAGTTGCCTAGTAAAGTGAGTGCTACCTTTACCTTTTGCTGGCGAGAAAACACACCATATATAGATGCAATTCTGCGCTGCAAGTATCAATCGTATCGTATTATCATATATAAACGATGTAATCATTATTCCAGCGCTGTAACGCTGTTTTGTTTACTTTACCAAAAAATGTGACAATAATATTTTGCTTCAGATAGCTCCTCTGGTAGGTACAGCTCAATGGAAGTAATATTAAATATCGTGTGCTTTCGGGTGAAATTGTTGTCGTGTGGGGATATCAAGATATTCATATTACACTAAGCTTTGTAAACACTTTAAACACTAGCAATATAAATGCAGGCTATGTTTAGTACTCGATTATCGTTCCAAATAATATAACAAAATAGTTGGTTGATATTTGACCTAATTATCCTGACCTGAGCAAACACAAAAAATACGGGCACTCAAACCACGTGCGCCGAAATACATGCAAGTCGCGCGATCACTGCTATTAATATCATAATTAAGTTATGTGTCACTGCGCAACTTACCTACGTAGTCGTGACTTGCGCTTGCTCGGATTAAGAGTGCATGGCGTCCATAAATTCTGGAATCTTGCTTTTTTTTTTGGGTTTTTTTAGAATCTGTTTCGGTTTTATTTCTTTTGACATTTCATGGACCACTAATTAACATTTCCTTGAATATTGCTAGTATTCAAACATTCAGCCTGTATATACACGGATACTACGGAAACAGAAATCAAGACAGCACAAAAAAGCGTCATCGTTACATGGTTGATATTCCGAAAACCCGTACGAAACGCTTTGGCTCCACTTTCAATGTGCGTACCGCCAAAATGTGGAATGCCCTTCCTGAATGTGGTTTTCCGAATAGATATAATCTAGGTGTCTTCAAATCGTGAGTGAATAGGTTTCTTCTAAGCAAGCGCGCTCCATCGTAGACCGTAACTGTCGCTTAACGCCAGGCGAGTTGACGGTCAAGCGCAGACCTATTTTCGAATTAAAAAGTCTGCTTTCAGCAACAAGGTCATAAGATTCACTAGTAAGATACCTTTGCAGCCACGGAAACTACATTCTATCACAACCAAGACAACATAATAAGTGTAACATTAAGCGAAATTATAATGTTTTTCGTTTTTTACAATTTTTCAAATCAAATTCGAAGTTTGTTATGTGGAAAACAAACATCTACGCTTCAAAAAATTTACACACGATAAGTGACTAAAAATGACAAGATTTGTCTATTTCTTAACCGACTTCCAAAAAGAAGGAGGTTATCAATTCGGCCTGTATGTTTATTCACCGAAAACTCAGCCAATTGTGCATTGATTTTGATGATTCTTTTTGTATTTGGTAGATCATACTTCAGAGGTGGTATTTCGTATACGTCAAAATAATTTTTATGTAAAGCACTATTATTATTAACGGGATATTTACCGTGGTCGTTAAATTTGAGCTCCCGATATTTCGATATTTGTTTAAATGACCGTGATAGTTTAAAAAAATATGTTTTATGTAGTATAGGAATAATACTCTCTAAGATTTAAAAAAATACACAAAGCCTAGGTATTAAATTATACTTGATGCCTACTTATTTTAAAAAAGTTTGGAAACATTCGATAAACTCAACACGGGCCGTAGAAATTTGAAATGAGATAATTTTCACGAATTACATTTTGCTTCGGCTTTGAGAAGGTCGAAAGTTTTTAGCTAATTACGTATACTAAAAATATAATTCCAATTTATACAATTTTAATGAGGAGAATATTATTTAAGGATTTGTTTTTGCAGAGAGTTTGGTCCGTGGGAGGTTGTTCTGTAAGTCTGTTATTCAATCGTATTTGAGTTATGGCATTTGAATAAACACGTGATACGTAATTAAGGTAATTTTACCCGACTGCGTAAGAAGTAGGGTGTATGTTTGTATGTATGTTTCTATATGATCACATACAGTTTAAACGGCTTGACCGATTTTGGTGTGCGAGATTTCGTTAGATTCGTTTTCACTCCCTGAGTGTCATATTTTTTGTAATAATAATAACACATTTCTCGCAAAACTAAAAAAATTGGTTGTCTGTAAAGTCGGTTTACGGACAATAGTTTAACGTGACAACATACGTCCGCGCGCGAGCTCCGTGGAATGATAATTGAAGCGACGGTATGGCGCGGCGCACACGCCCGCTTCCTCAGTCACCGCGCGCGGTTGTAACGGGACAAGGAGCGTAACGTAACGGGACAATGTGTCATCCTTTTTCGTGCATGCAGCCG
Source organism: Lycia hirtaria (assembly GCA_947563715.1). Lineage (NCBI taxonomy): Eukaryota > Metazoa > Arthropoda > Insecta > Lepidoptera > Geometridae > Lycia > Lycia hirtaria. The sequence goes on from OX387383.1 coordinate 4,516,692, forward strand.
GCGTTCATCGATTTATTAGACGTTGTCACGTCAAAAATGCGTTTTTTCGTAACCTCCAACGAACTTTTTCGTAATAAACGAGTGATTTTACTTGAATTATTCTAAATACTGCTCATTTATAATCTTTTACTGCGATTTTACGCATACTTTCTCTCAAAAAACGTACACTTAACAGTATATCAAGTTTAATGAAATCATAAGTTACACCGCAAAAACTACTTTTCTGCAGTCGGGTATCTTGTTTATCTTTTAATATTACCTATATTATTATATTATTACATATATATATATTAGATACTTGTAAATTTAGTTTTTTTTTACTTAATATGTTATTCAACGTTCCGGCTGTATATATTTGGCAAGACACGGCGAGATGGACCGAGGACGAGAGCGTATTCTGTGCTTATGTCCTGTCTCGCTCGCTCTCATCTCGTTTCTGCACCTCTCGACCGCGTCCGGTTATCTGCGCCCGAGTCAAAGGGTCTCTCTAGCTCTCAAGTACACACTCAGCCATCCGGTTGTTCGGAAACTATTAAGTTACATGATTTTGAGTATCGAATAAAATCATTAATAGGGAACCCAAAGAACTTAAACACGAAGATATGGCAAAATAAAACATCAGTTTCGAAATCCAATATGGCGCATGTTCGCAGTTCAACTTTCATTACATCGAAAGTGTGCAGGTTATGATTTTGCTAAACTTTCTTTGCCCGAGAGATTTGATGAGAGGCCAATATCCAAAAGTATAAAGTCCCCGTTAAATTCCAAAATCTCTCGCCTCTAAATTTCCTTTACCTCTCTGATCGAATACCTAACTGAATTTTGACCTAATGCAAAAGTATTTTAAATAGTCACTTGTTTTAAGTGGAGTACTTTTTAAAATAATTTATTTTAATTAAACTATACATTACTATCTACACATTAAGACTATTAAAAAAAACAATAAGTGGAGTACTTATACATAGTTGACCGTATTTCATTGTAATGTAAACAAGATCTAAGAGAGCATGCTCACTCACCTTTATTTAGAGGTCTTAAATTATTAACTGAGTGCTCAGGTCTAACTAATCTAATTGAGAAAGGGGCCTAAAGCCTCTCGGTCTCAGTGGTCCTTGCGAATGTAGTATAATATTCTTCCTATTAGTAAGTAAGTAAGTTCGTATAGACTGAGTAGCCAGCCCTATTGTCAGAGTTATTAAGCCGCCGAAAGGCCTCTGACTTGGCTTGACGATTGCTGAACAACCGGGACCTACAATTTAACGTGTCATCCGACCCACGGTAGCGCTCAGAAAGAAATGCCACTCACGGTCACCCATCCGAAGACTGACCGGTCCGTCCGTTGCTTAACTTTGGTGATCGTACGGGAACACCTAGTCAAGCTACGCCACGAGCGCTACAATAGTCTTCCTATTAGTTACAGCACCTTTTCCAGACCTAGGTGTACCGTAAATTTCGCCTTTCGTTTTGAGATTGAAGACTATATTCTCAAAACAAAAGATTGGGCCTTCCTAGGTTGATACTTTTGATGTTGGAATATCACGCTTCCACAGAGGATACTTATGTATAGATGTCGTGAATTAGATTAGTCGAGAATTAGGTACTAAACTACTATTATACCAGGAAATTTACATACTTTATTCATCGAAATCAATCTGAATGCACCGCGCGCATAATAATTTGAGATATCATAGATATTTTCTGACGTAGCTTTTTATTGTTTAGTAAATTAATTTCGTTGTCCACATATTAATCAAATAAATTGTACTTTTACTATAAGAAATTTAAGATTCTTATAAGAAAAAGCAATTATATTTCATAATAGCTGCACTTTCTTCCATCCATGTCCATACTATGTATTTTTAACAGACTTCCATCATTCGACTGCGATTACTCAATTATGTTTTTTTTTTTTACGATTCTTTTTTGTTTGGTAGGTGAGAGTGTGGTCCTCTGAGATAGTCCAATGTACATATATTTTTCAAAATCTGTTCAGTGTTTCGGTTTTTATAACAAAATAAAAAAAAAAACTGAAAAAATATCATTCAAGTAAACGAAATGCGTATTTTGAAGTCGTTTATTTTTTCAGTTTTCTAAGTATAATTATTCCATAAAAATCTGTTCAGCCCTTCATGGGTAAAATATTGGCTATTTGTTACCTATAGACAAATTTATGTTTTACCTTTTAATTCTAGCTTACTTTTAAATATTTTTTTTAGTATAAAGTTATTAACGAGAGATTTCATGTAAACATACATTTCACAGAATATTACCGTAAGCTGATTTCGTTTTTGTAATGGGCATCTCATTACTCAACTTCCCAAACAAATCCCATCATGTACTTTGATCCCACGTTTACATCCATACAGGCAGATGTCCATGTTTGCTCCCATATGCCTTACCTGGTGAAGTTTTAACGAGCGGACGTGGTCACGCTTCCCCGGTGTAAATCCGCCCTTCTGAAGCCAGCCTGGACTCACTAACGGACTTTATGGCCTGCGCCTTAAATGGTTTACCACTTTAAAGAATCGATAAAGGGAAATAGATGTGGGATATGTGGTTGCGCTAAATAAGAAACGGGTGTGGAACTTTCATCAGGATGTGTTAAGTACATATATTACGATGGGATTAAATTAAAATTTAAATATTGTGTTTCTCGTTCTTTACATCTGATAAGTTTTATTTGAATGCAATGGATTTTAAAATTATTTTTTTTTATAACGAACTAAACCAGTTGTTTCTCGAATCACCTAATGGCCAATGACGTTGAGATCAGAGCGTCGCAGTTCTATAGAAATAGTGGGAGTTACCAGCCACGCTTGCTTATTTACAGGATCTGGAACTAAAAACTGTACTTTTCCAATACTTCTTAAAAATCAAAACACTATTATTATTAACGGGATATTTACCGTTACCGGGTTTAACGCGAACCACGGTAAATATCCCGTTAATAATAATAATGTTTTAATGAATGACCGTGATAGTTTAAAAAAGTGACTTCTTAAAAATAACTAACTGTCTTTAAAGCACAAGTGGAGAAATTTTATCTGACGCAGTTACCACCTCACTGATTCTGTTTTTCATTGCGATTTTCATTGTTTATTTTTATCTTATTAAATATAACAAGTATTTAAGTATATATATATATATATTAGTTTATTATAGATGTTTAATTTAATTTATGTATTAGGATGTAACTTGTATTAATACTTATGTACCTATTGTAATTGTATAGTTGTATAATTTTTTTTTTCTCTCTCTTTGTTAATTACCCCACCATCTATTTATTATTATCATTTCTCCATCCAAGGTTGCCTGGAAGAGATCTATTAGCTATTAGCGATAAGGCCGCTTGTTGTTTCACTAGCATTTAAGCCCTTTTCACTATGTAATTTGTGTTTTAGTTAAGGTGTAAACAATAAAGAGTTTATCTATCTATCTATCTAATGTACACCTTGTCTGTCACTCTTTTCTTGTTTGTAATAAAAAGCTCTTTATTCTATAAAGAAATTCTCTATTTTATTCAAAGAAAGGGCTAAACGACTTCAACGAGAAGGCTGAGCATGTTTAGTCCTCTCGTTGGACGTTGCCGTAGAATGTCTTCTCCGACTAGCTATGTACACTAACTGACGGGCAGATTCATCTAACCGACGGCGCCCGGCGACTAAATATCACGTTTTCTGTAATTTACTAATGCATAATACTTAGTGCTTGTTAATGACCAGTAATAGAGTAAGATAATAATATGTACGAAGTATACTAAGACTACTTACTACTTAACTATTGGTTAGTATGTAGTTCATAACGCCGCAAAGTTTCGTACCAATCTCACAGTTCCGCTAAGACTTTGAGTCTCCAAAACTTGTCAATATAGGCACTTACATTTACATACTCCTCAGTAGCAACTGCCATAGACGTTTATGATAATTAATTCTTTAGGGAAGACATTATTTGGTTGAATAAATATGTATATCGTAAAAAATCATTTAGTCACGGAAGAACAATGAAAGAGGAAAATGTATAGGGATTTTTGTGTGGAAAAAAGTATAATTATGAGAAGCTTGATTTCTAAACGACCGAACATTTAAGAATCAAGTACAGATATAACAGATTTCTTTCAGTAGAAACAAAATAATTATGTCATTATTCGCTTTCGCGTCAGATGATTTACCATCGCGGTTATACTCTTGTATACTCTTTATACTCATCGCGGTTATACTCTTGTATACTCTTTATACTCATCGCAATTATACTCTTGTATACTCATCGCGATTATACTCTTTATACTCGCGATTGTACACTTTGTTTGTTTTCGCAATTGTTACTCATTGAAATAACTTAAATTTTAACAGATTTATCACGTATATTTTAGCAATTTGTTTTATTTTTTCATTTTGTGTTGAAATACAAACTTTTTTTTAAAGTAAATCATAATACTTTACTTTAAATATAGTTTAATTATATCTATTTATAGCATTAACTTTAGACTTAATTCACTCCACGTTAATAATTTAGCCGTGTAACAAGTCGTTAAAGTTCAGAGATCTAAAACTTAGTCTGTAGCTTAACAAACTATTTCATGCATAAAAAGTAAGTTTAGGTTATTATTACTTAAAAAAACTTAAAAACTCCTGACTTGAGAAACGGCTGAACTGATTTTGATGAAATATAACTAGAAATACTTCCGTTAAATCCTTTAAAAAAAATAGATCAAAATCGGTCCATCCGTTTGAGAGGTACGATACCATAGATACGATCACGTAAACTCTTAAAAAAACTCTTTTTGGGTCGAGGGTTAAAAAAAAACTGTGTATTCGGCTAAATTATTAACGTAGTGGGAGCTAAGCTTTAGTGAGATTTGTAACATGCTAGTGAGATTCCAACCTTAAGTTAGATTCGCCCCATTTCACTCAATTTCTCTATGATAAATGACCAATTTCTGTATCATTCCCCTCTCATACTTTATGAAAACAAAAGTTCATTTTAATCCAACACCGCTCCTTCCGTATTATGAAAGACATCAATCTTTCATACAAAAACTGTAGCAGGTAACGAGGAATATTCATCTCCGCGGAGCTCCCATGCAAATATTATGTATGATTGATTATCCTTCGGGCTTAGTTCCGGTGGGGAAAAGAGATGGATACATTATCCTTCGAGCTTAGAAAGAGAGAACAACGTGTTATGGAGAGTCACTTGATTAGACAGGGTTCTTTGAAGAAGGTTGCGCTGTTTGCTACGCCGCCTACGTCGTAGCTGAGACAAGGCTACATTGTAGCAGAGTTATGGCTTTAACATTGGTTTCTAAACTAACAGAAATATTTTATTGAAATATGAAAACTTATTTTACCAATAACTATGTATTATTTTAGTAAAACTACCGAGCTAACTTGAGCGAAGGTGACTTTTGTAATCGATGAGTAAATGAATTTATACACAATTTCGTGTAGATTGATAATCTGCGATGCGAGGCGATCAAATTGTGTAATATATACTGTTCGGTGTTATAAATTCTACTAATTTTAGAGTTATACACTTAATACACTAATAAAAGATATTGGTTCTATAGAAAAGTCATGGTGATCGCTTTTCCAACAAGCATTTTTCAAAAATGCTACTGCACACTGTCCACATATAAAAGTAAAAACTCAATTTGCGTTTCGCCTAACGCCGCGCCGGCAATCGAAGAAAGAATCACTAATTGCACTTCGCGTCTGACATTTTTTTCTGAGAATCACAATGACGATGCAGAACAGAAGTTTAGGTTGAACGAAACATTTCAGCGTCGTTACGCTACAATGTAAAATTAAATAACAATTCTTAGTTAAGTTAGGTTGTACAAGTCATTACAGCTTTCTCATATTTTAACCTACAAACACTTATAGAGTTCATCTCATTCTACTGTTTAGCTCTCATTTCTTCTAGCGCGCGGCAAAGTACTAACGTACGTAACGTAAGTAAAGTACGGTGTGTGTGTAAAGTGTTCGTATGTACTTGAGGCATGAAATAATAAATAATTGTACTTCGTCGCTGCATTCTTTGAGATTTTATATTCACCAGGTAGTCCACTCTTCAATGTGCTGGGCACCGAACACTTTTTTAGAGCTAAAACCTTTAAAAATACAAAATCTAATAATTTAATACATATCCGGTGGCGAGTAGCGACATCTGCCGCTTGCGCCGGCCGTCCGTCAATTCTTCATTCGCTTTTCGTGTTCGGGCATCGACACATACATTTTCAAAGTATTTTTATATTTTTAAAAAGTATTTTACCTAATTATAAGTTTTTTGTACTAAGTGTTATCAAAGTGCATTTGGTGTAGGTTTTAAATATAAGGAAGCGTAAAACGCTGGAAGGAAAGTACGGCGATTGGAACGCTGTTTTTTGGAAAATGTGAGTACTTGCTTATAAACCATGTTAATACCACATTTGTCTATTATATTAATGTGCAAATATGTAGATTGACGAAAATAACAATTGGAATTGTTGCATTTAATTATGGTTCACCTACCCACATTTGTGAACATCAATCAAAGATGTTTAGTTTTCACATTGGGTTATTGAATTTAGTGACCTTTATTTTGCAAACTTTTGTCGCAAACTTCTGTTGCAAACTTTATTGATAATAATATGTATGACTATTCGAGAAAAAGTAATGTTTACTTTCGATATTGATCTATTAAGAGTATTAAGAATACCTGCTTATTTTTTGACTCAAATAATCTTTTTCTTCGATGAAAAAGAGAATTTAAACTTTATATTTTTGTTACCTGCATGAGAACTTCAATGCAGTTATAAAATTTATTTAAATATTTTTTAATTTCGAGCTGTGATGCGATTACAGCCTGTTTTAATTTTGAGCTGTGATGCGATTACAGCCTGTTTTAATTTTGAGCCGTGATGCGATTACGGCCTGTTTTAATTTTGCCTGTAGTGAATATAGAGTTGTGATGCGATTACAACCATATAACTATAAAATATATTTTTAACTGTGACGCGATTACAGTACGCCTAGATATTTAAAGTACTACTAGTACTAGCTTTTTGCGTGGTGACGCGACCACCATTGTTGTCGCCATCTTTCTCATCATTCCTCACAGATTGAGAAATTGAACGATAAATTTCGTCTAATCGAGGAATACAGCTTATCGCTTCGATACCACTAATCCTCACGATAAGGTGGTCTTATTATGAACTCCCATCGGCGATATGATGGTTCCACCCTCATAACCAAATTTAGAAATCGGTGTATCACCGGAAGTTCCGGCTTTGGCCGAGGACATTTTAAAAGCCTTGAGAGGTTTCAAAGGCTAAATTAATAACTTTGCACCTAAGATTAGGGACGAGATCTCTGAACTTTGGGGCCAAATCATAACAAATTGCCTCAGCAAAGAGGCTGTACAAAAATTGGTAGAAAATATATTAATATTACTGAAGGCTCATAGAAATGGCTGATATACTATCGGAATCTACTAAAAGTAAAGATTTGCGTTTGGATAAAACGCAGAACTATCTTAGCTTGGGTATCGTGGAAGTTACAAACTTTATATGGATAACGTTTAATGGCAAAATGGAGAATATTACTAAATCAATAAAGCACTGCCAAAATATTTCTAGGAGAAGAAACCTGATAACGCCTGTATAAATATATACATATACTTATATTTTGGTACATACATATGTATACATATATATACCTTTGATAAAAGGGCTCGAGCGAGACGCAGACTCAGATGTGGTGAGCCTATGTATCTAATCCAGAACCCAGCACACAAGCGTCCTTGTATAGGGACGGCTGATCACATCAAGGCTCAGAACATCAAGATTAACAATTATTAACATGTTCCCAAGAACTAAATAAGGTATTTCTTTATAGATGGGTACTGACAAACTAAACGATTTTTAGGTGCGTGGAAGTCAATTAAAAACGCCCCACTATACTTGAATACGTACTTAACAGGATATAAGATATCGTTTATTTACCCTGTTATGCAGAATTAAGAGCCGACATATTCTGTTGAGTCCTAGCATATTAAAAATAATATATATTTTTATAATATAATCTTTAAATATCCAAATTATTACAATCTGTATATAATTTCAGGCCAACTTATTTCTTAGTACAAATAAAGATTTAACGTTTTTTAATGTAATTTTAGATTTATAATGAAATCTTACAGAATTATAAAAAAAAAAAAATGTACAACCGCACGATTTTAAAATGGAAAACATTCGGCATAAAATCTAGTTTCGAAAAAGTACCTACTTTATAGACATATATAAAGAGGCTTACATTATTTTTTCTTATTCACTCGTCCAGTTGGAAATATTTAAGGTTCGAATTCCAAGAACAAACCTATGAGTTCCAATGCCTACCTTTGTTCCACGCCTTTCGTGTTCACGAAGATCATGACAACCTGTAACAACTTAACTAAGAAATCAGGGCTATCAGCTGGCGATATATGTATTTTATAATACAGACAGCTATTATAAAGGGCTGTTCCACGCAAGATAAGGAACCGGTCACTCTATCCTAAAAGTTAGGTTTTTTTAATAAACCACGCCGAAAGCAATCTTATTCATAGCCAATTGAAAACGGTTTTTTGGGTTCCGAGATAAGTACTGTGGAAATGACCCTCCAATTACCTAACGCCAAGCATAAAGAAGATTTCCGAACTTTTCGAATAGATTTACCAAGGTTATCAGAAAGGTTCTATTCTCATTCGTGCTAAATGCTAAATTCAGGTCTGTAGACCTCAAGGTATCCAGTAATAGATTACGGCTGGGTTTATACAAAGCAATTCGACGAAATATCTCTTATTTCCTAGGACGACTTCGATACAGAATTGATACAGCTATGAGTTTAAGCCCTGCCTTAAAACCTAGCTTCGCCTGGGAGGAGAACAATATAATGACCTCCATTTCGTTTCGTAGTAATAGGTTCTTTATCGGGGGCATATAACCAACAATGGCGTAATGTCTGATGGTTTAATTTCATGATGGGGTTCATCAGATATTGAAAATTATATTAATTTATTAGAATTACAAGCGGTATTCATAGGAATAAAATACTTTTGCATGTGAGTTGTCTTATATAGCTATTCTCTTGAGAATCGAATAATACGACGGCAATTCCCTTCATCATCAGGATGAGAAGTATCCAATGCGAATATAATATCGAACATCTTCATACGGAAGTGAACGGTTGATCGAAAGAGATCGCTCTTAGCGATAGGGTCGTCAGTTGTCACACTAGTTCGTGATTAATGTCTCTTGATTGTACATTTTATGTTGGATACAATAAAGAGTTTATCTATCTAACAAGATATGTCAATGGTGTAATAAACGCCACCTACTTATTTGTGCATCATACATGAAATCCAAGGATAATGTAGACAGGTACAAGACAAGGAATCAAGATGTATTAACGTAAATACTGAATAGAGTCTTTCACTTCATGCATTTCATGAAATTACACTGAAGTTAGAATATATACACAGATATTGACTTTTTGCTTTCTGGCTGAATGTAAATAAATATTTTTAATATAGATGGCTTTACCTTGAATGGGAAAAAATATTTTTTTCTAATGATTTTCCCGTTTACACTTACATTAAAATGTTTGCGCAAGGTCCACCAAGCAAGGTTTGGATGACCAGGCGTCTGAAGTTAGTGTGGTTCCCTACTGGTCGAGCCAGCCGTCGTATCCTTTAGTTCTCGAACTTCGCCCTCAGAACTAATTATGGCTTAATAGTCTTACCAGGACCCAATATCCTCTGTGTGGAATCTTATCCTGCACATTGCATCTGAGACCTGCTGTTATCAGACGCTTATCAGGAATGCGTTTTCACGCCAGTCTCTCACAATAGAAAGATAGAATTTATCAATATAATATCATGATACATTGAAACCTTGTGATGCGGCATGTTTAAATTTGTATAGTTTTTTTTTTCACGGCAATAAGATCGACGATTGTATCTCTATATCCAATTATATCCAATCCAGTAGCATTAAGCTTTATTTCGGAGCAATTTAAATTAGAAGCTAATTAGTTAACTTTAAGCACGCTTCGATTGAGCTGAAAAACTATCACATATATTGGGGTAAACAGTTTAGTTCAGATTCTAATGTAAGTACATAGTAAATTACTAAGAGGTGTTTCCGAAACTGCCATGTTTCCCAAGATACTAATATACTTGGGCCACCAACGTTTTACTAGATTTCGTATTTCAATTGTATCTCAACCTGGCATTACCATCGACAACTACAATGAAGAAACTTGTAGCTCTGCTTACTTTGTCAACTGCTCATCGTGTGCAGATGTTGTCACTAATCACGCTATCGAATGTCAAAAGAAATTATTCCAACATTAAAATATCTATAGGTGAATTAACCAAGAACTAGTCTCCCGGGAGGCATTGACCTCATCTATTCATTTCATTTTATCAGAATAAGAAGGAAATATGTTTGACCAAGTACCTTACAAGAAGTCAACCAAGTTATGTAGCGACAATACTAACACGGACAACTAAAATTTGACAACTAATACAACAATGATAATAATACAACAACGCAATCGCAGCTACGATCAGCTTCTGGATCGAACAAGTGTTGCAACATAGTGGAATCGACACAGATTGGTACTCCGCTCATAATTCTCGGCAGAAGTTCAGAAATTCATGTCTACTGTCAGCCGGAGAGGCGCTTCCATTGACGTGATTAAGAAAGCTGCTGATTTGGCAAAAAAAAAAAAAACTGTCGTATTCGTTTTTTTTTATAACAAACTAGTATTTCCTAATATTGATAGTATGTAATAACATTGATTCCGCAAATGCGATGTTCCTGAAGATAGTCAAATAATTGATTATTAGTAAATTAAGACAAGTGTTCGTATAATAATCAGCTTAATTGTATATAGTTTTTCCTTATCTATTGTATATTTACTCTTTAGAAAGTGATTTCTCTAAAGCTCTAAACATCTACCTGGTGAATATAAAATCTCAAAGAATGCAGCGACGAAGTACAATTGAAGGTTAAACAAACTCACCTGTAGTGTAGTTTGACCGTAATTGTACGAGTCGCTGCATTCGAAGAGATTTTCGGTCCCTCCCACCCTTGAGTTTTTTCCTACGGCAACTCTCCCTAGATATTATGGGTGAGAAAAACTTTAGTGAAATCACAATTATTATTAACTCTGAAAAGAATGAAGAATTGACGGACGGCCGGCGCAAGCGGCAGATGTCGCTACTCGCCACCGGATATGTATTAAATTATTAGATTTTGTATTTTTAAAGGTTTTAGCTCTAAAAAAGTGTTCGGTGCCCAGCACATTGAAGAGTGGACTACCTGGTGAATATAAAATCTCTTCGAATGCAGCGACTCGTACAATTACGGTCAAACTACACTACAGGTGAGTTTGTTTAACCTTCAAATATTTGGGGACATTTCACATAATACCATCTAGCCCACACTAAGCAAAGCTTGTACCTACTATAGAACTAGGATGGGTGATAGAATACATAATACATATATACTTTTTTTTTGTAAATATATACATAAGATACATATAATTATTAAGAGTAAAATAATAAATAACTAATAATAATTAATATTATTAATAAATATTATATAGTTATTATTAGTTATAATTATAATTAATTAAAACCGCAATTACCAATTACATAAAAAACATACATACATACCCACAAACATATATACACTCGAAAAACATAACCCTCCTTCTCACGAAGTCGGGTAAAAATACTGCTACATTGTCATGAGTTATGCTACTAAATTATTTATTGTAGTTTTAATGAAAATTTTATTCGTAAATACAGCTTACAAAATTAAATCCACGAAGCCATCATATTTCACAGCAGTAACATTATACACACAGACGTTTCTCAACTCAGCTCAATTTAGTACCACAATTAAACTTATCGTTCACTGTTACGCTCATATTTTTTTAAGCCGATCGTAACTACGGCAATGGTCGGCTGACATCATACAGCCAGGTAGAAAAAATAAAATTAAAAAATATTGCACGTCCATCAGCTGTAAAGTTTCTCGTTAAAGTACAAGTTGTTAAGCGAGTTTGCAAGTTTGGTAAAAATAAGGGAATAAAAAGTGGGCGGTATAATGTTTCGCCCCGGGCTTGCTTATCGGTCGCCGTGCGCGCGCACCGTGCAGCCATAAACATCACTCTTGGAAATAATAAAAATAACTTTGTGGTGCAAGTTATGTGCGTTTTTATTTCACGTTTTTACATGTGGGAAGTACTGTTACGACATAATGAAAATAGAAGTGAGTCCATTTATATATTGATACTTCGGGGAAGAAGGTCGTAAAGGCCAAAGTGTAATACTGAAACCTTAAATATACATTATGGATAGTGCCAAATTCAGAATAAAACTATCATTAAGTCATTTTCGCCAATAGTGACCCATACGACCTTTCTTCCCCGAAGTATCGATATGATGTCTTGTATTATTTTGGACCTAAACGAATAAAATAATTTTCAAAACCGATCTTATAAATCGATGAACGTAAATAAGAAAAAAGAAACATTCAGTCGATCATAGATTTCCTCCTCTTTTGCGGTTGGTTAGAAATGAATTATACCAAGTCTAACCATCATGTAGGTAACTATAGGAAATAGCTCTAATATAATTTTCAATATTTAGAGAAATAACTATACAATGTAAAGTTAAATAAAATGTTGCAAAAAAAAAACAGAATGTATAAATGTTTAATGATTTAATTATTGATCTGTAGTTGATTTTTATAATTTAAATTTATTAGCATTGCTATCACCTCAATTTTATTTTACCCACGCTTTTCCCGAGCATCCCACGTGGTATTACGTTAATCTTCTGAACTCTGCCTAAGAAGAATTCAGTAATGCCTACTAAAATACAAATTCCAAGATTGCGTAGGAATCACCTTGAAATAGAAGAAGCAATTAACTATGTTGCCAACGCTAAAGTAAAGTTCTTGTTAACTCATTTGTGAAACATAATTTTTTTTCATAATGGAAATAATTATGGCCACACGAGATAGTTGGAGAGACGTGAATAAAAGTATTTGTCTTAAGGAATTTAACTCTCACAAATATTTTCTATATTAAACAAGACTAGTATCTATATTTAAAGAAAATCAAAATACCCGACTGCAGAAAAGCAGTTTTTTATCTATCATTTTTTTTCATAGTACTATCGTTTTTTTACGCATGTGATGAGTCTTCGACCATAACCTCCCTCCACATATGTACTATGGAACGCTTTGTTTTGCAGTTTTGTTCAAAAGTACTTGTCATGATTTTGCTTGACCCTGCAACGCTAATATTATCAATTAGCAAGTTTGTTACTTATTTGCACTTTTTTATGGCAAAAAATATCAGATTTTAAGACTGCGGTTAAAACTACGAGGTTTTATTCTGTGAAAATTATTTTATTATACCATTTTAACTCATAATAATTTAACTCGCTATCTCTTTCTCCTTGAACCCTGTAGCTCACTGTGGGCATTATTTTAACGCTTCGAACGAGTTACCCATTTATTTGGCTCCGTCGGAATATATCCGCTAAATTGCTCACATGTACTTTACCTTATGTAACAACACACGTAAAACAGCAATGTAATGAAAAAGTAGACATATCAGTTGTGTCCTTTATTTGATGCGAATTCTGAATATATCCATTTGTTGTTAAATAAATTTAATTATATACTTGCAGGTTTGTTTATTTACAGGCATTGTTAAAAACAGGTTTTCTTGTGTAACATTAAGAGCATATAGATAAGGGGTTTGTGAAATTTATAATTTTATTTTTATTTTTAGTGTTCCGTAGTAAACAACGAACGCTTATAGTTTCGCTATGTCCGTCTGTATGTCTGTTATACTAGAAAGCTGTATTTTTTTTAATCAATATTTAATAAAAATCTATTTCGTGCAAATTTTATTTAAACTAATATAAGGTAACTCAAGTATGTTCAAGGATTCTCCATTTTATCATCATGTTCATATATAAAAAATATGTTCTACAACTACGGAACCCTACTTTGCGCGTGTCACGGCACATGACCGTTTATTTTATTTCATTTTCTATAAGTAATTTTTTAAGTCAATTCACTATTAATCGATAACTTTGAAGCCTGCTTAGCTGTGATAGTTTTTTTTAAATTACATATGCTACTAACATGAATTTTAAACAAAACTTATCCCTTTAAACCTTGACATTTGCCAATTTGTTGTTATTCGCATACTCCAAATTCTAGAAATCAAAATGATGAGTTAGTAAGTACTTGAAACAAGAATCATAAGTTTGACGCTTCGCCTATAACAACATTGCTTATCACTACAACATGTTTCGGTCAACCATAATAATATTGCAACTAAAAATATTTACCAAGTCAATTCGACGTAGTTTAGTAACTAAATGGAGGGCAGGTCGGCCCTTATCCTGCCATCCAAACAATAACATAACCCGATTTAGAAGTAGTTAGTGTGAAGGGCGAATTTCAAAATGGTTTCGGGCGCTTTCACTAACCACTCAAAATGCCTTTTAAGCCCTAGAGATGAGTACTTTAGTATTAAACTTAATGATCTATCTATGAAAGGTGAAATTAGACAATAAGCAAAAATCAAAGATAATTTGGAGAAAATACTTAACTGGACTTGGAGAAAAATCATTTTAAGCTGGACTACTTGGGAAAAAAAACTAAGAATATACCCGCTTTTAGCTGCTTCTCTTCCCTATACAATAAGAGTTTTTTTTTTCGAAAATCGGCTTGCCCTTGACCTTCAACTCACCTGGTGTTAAGCGACAGTTACCATGGTCAGGTGTTCAAGATAGCATCTTTAAATAAATAGATAACACAAATAATACAAGTAACGCAGTTTCTCCAAAAAAACTGTAGTCAAAAGTCTATCTCCGAAATCTGACGGATAGTTTATTTTGGTTAAATTCTGATTTATTTGCATAGAGTTAAATACGACAATTGCCAGCGGAGCTTCATCAAGGAATGTGTACTCACACCGTACCGACATAAATCCAATCTTCTCTAATGAAACCTCAAGTAATAGTCGGTGGGATAATCGCTTCAACCCTCAGACACGGACTTCATGCGCTGTTTGTTATAAGAACACACACACGTTAACAGATACGTCATGAAACACACGTAATAAATAGCGTTTCTATTTCTACAAACGCTTACGTTTCGAAATGAAAAGGAAACCATGCCCATTTTTCTATCGGACCGCAAGAAGCACGAAACAGCGACATCATTATATGGTTGATATTCCGAAAACACGTACGAAACGCTTTGGCTCCACTTTCATTGTACGTACTGCCAAACTGTGGAATGCGCTTCCTGGATGAGTCTTTTCGACTGGGTATAATCTAGGTGTCTTCAAATCGCGAGTGTAACAATGTATGTAACAACCGTAACAATGTGTATTTATGCAATATTTAGCAAAATTGACAAAGGTCACGGACCCCGGTGTTTGTGTTAAAATAAAAATAAAATAAAAAAAAAGATATTGGTAGGTATTTTGAATATATACACCGAACTTGTTGTGCTTTTCTTGTAATTAATTCAATAAAAACCTGATAGCTCCGTATTGCGATCTCAAATGTGCAGGAAACTAAAAAGAAGATGAATAAGGAAGCAACCCATTACTATTATACTATGTAATTTGTGTTTTAGTTAAGGTAAATCAAACAATAAAGAGTTTCTAACTATCCATATTATATCTATGGGATATATACATTCTGTAAACGTATCGTAGCGCGTAGTTGCGTATTCTACAAAAATGTAATACGTTTGATAAAATTTGAATTAAAGCGTTTTGTTAGTGTTTTTGATAAAATTTGTTTTTGAATTTCTGGCTATCTTGAGTTCAGATGTACATTCACTGTAATAAATCAAATAAAAAAAACTGCATCAATGCTTCAATGTTCCAGTTTAATTTGAATTTCGAATCGTCTTGTTCAACTGGATTGCCCGCAGATCTCGTGATGTTGATGATGCGACATGCTTGCCTTGCACGAGCCGTCACTGCCGGACCCGGCACGTTGACCGCTGTTTTTCCGGATAGCTAGTGTAATATCACCCTAATCATCCCGGACACGGTACGCCTGGCCCACCAATTAGCCGTTTGTCACGAGATTATCCCGGATTCGGGAGGGTCAGTGTTTCTTTATCATATTAAACCGGTTTAACCTCTGGTTTTGTTGGCACTAGCCCGAGAATTGGGCTCCTTTAAGGCGGCTTAGGGTAATTGTGATGCGTAAGAAAATAGAAGATCGTTCTCTTGAATATAAAGAGATAGCGCTTTGTTCCGCGATTTTGAATTCAAATAGCCTTTGTCCTCGGAAATGGTAGCGCACATTTCTTTAAAAGGCCTATTTCTGTTAAACCAATAGTATCAAAGACGGCATTTAGTGTCTTTGAAATTAAATTAAATCGAACAAAAAGCTATTTTTATGCCGTTATCTGGAGCAATTATGTAACAGCCGTAAATTCTAACGAAATTGCTTTAGTAATAGTGCTTAAACGTTTAAATGCGAGTTAATCCGCAAGTTATTATTTTAGTGAGTTTCCTGAGTTCATCATCAAATTTAGCCCACAATTAGGTAACTTGACCATTTCTAAGTACAGTATATTATATTTCGTAATACCGTCGGATCACAACATTAAAAATAAATAATAAATATTCTATAATAAATATTATAAAAGAATATTAATAATAATAAAAAATATTTACATTATTATTTAAGAATATTTATTATTTTATAATAAATATTCTATTGATCCGATCTCATGTTACAGTTTCCGTTAGTAGTTTTTTTTTTTGACATGGTAACGTCGAAAAAGCATGACTCATTGTCACGTTCCGCCTGAGCCGAGCGTGTAAGCGAGAGCGCGGAACAAGCGATAGAGAGGCACGATGGGCGTAAGCGTTCGGCTTGTGACGCATCTATCATGACGTTTTCACGTAAAATTATCGTCCGTAAACCGACTTTACAGACAAACATTTTTTAATCCCAGTATAATAACAGTACTTTTAAATATAGTGACATCTAATATCATTAACTTTTTCTTGTAATTACAATGAGAAAATGGTAGGGAAAACCTGAATTTGACAGAATATTCCAATATATTAAATATATTTTTCTACACAATTTCATATTGGGACTTGCAGCTCAAAGGTACCTATAAAATTTTACGACTTTATTTTTAAAGAAATCCAGGCATTCACTAGGAAAAGTTTACAATCACGAGTAAAACCGTAGGACACAGCTAGTACAACTAATTTACGATTAAGTATGTTATGTAGGTAGAAAGAAACAAGCCTATTACCGGAAGGTTTATTTACGTCGACGGGACGCTGCGCTGTCGCGCGCGGCGCTGACGCGTCATCCATCTTGTCGCGGCATGCGACATGCGCACGACACGCGGCTGTCGCGCGACACCGCGCGAGGTCAAGGAGTTAAACGTTGGCATGTAGCCAGGGAGATAACGGTATTGTTTGGTCAACACTGCATGACAATTGATATTTTTCTTTAAATGTATGAAATTTTCAAACAAACTATTGAGTAGTGAAATGAAATAAAAACTCATACAAAAATTCTACATCTTTAATAACCAAACTTCTCTGTTTACTGATAAAAGTTTTGCAATAATAAAATGAATGTGATTTTTGTATTCAGTTTCCCAGTCTAGCTTTATTAAAATAACACAGTTCACTGACCTGTAATAGTTTTCAACTAGTTTGGACTGTTGAAATAAAATTTAACCATTTGAACGCTAACACGCGAAATGCTCGTCTAGCTTGGAGTGGTTTGACGTCACGTTCACGCCTTGACACTGCATGATTCATTTAATGATAGGACTTATAAAACTGGTTAAACCTTTATGAAGAGTTAAAAATATACGACACAAGTATAAGTTTAGAAAACTCAAAAACCCCCGCCAAAAAAAAACGGCTGTACTGATTTTGATGAAACAGCTAAGAACTCGATGAAATCATTGATTAAACAAAAAATTAAATCAAATTCGGCACATCCATTTGAAAACTATGATAGCACAGACATGTACACAGATAAACAGATACACACGTCAAATTTATAACTTTTTGGGTCGGGGGCAATTTTTTTTATGCAAGATAGATCTTCGATTGACTACCGACTCGCCTGATGTTAAGCGACGGTATGGCCGAGGATGGAGCTCGTCGATCTAGAAGATATCTATCCATTCTAGCCTTGAAAAGCTAGAGCTAAGCTAGCTAGCCTAGATTGTAGGTCTCAGGAAACAGAAATGGCGGCAAAGAATTCCATTCCTGTGCTGTACGTATCAACGTGGATCGATATCGCTGAGTAAGGATTTTTGGCATTTCTACAAGTAATTCTAAAAGAAATGAATTCCCCGACTTTCTGCTAGTCCTGTAGTGAAATGGGGAGGGTGGAATTAGGTCGTGAAGCTCTTGCGCACATTCACCAAAATGAATCCTGTAGAATATTTATACAGACATGCCACTTTACGGCGGTGCTCGAGACTAAGTAGTAGGAAGCGATAGAGGTTTTCCCTTTTCAACTAACTTCACTAAAGCGGAGGTTCTCAATTAGGTTGTATTTTTTATGATTTATACCTCATAGCTCCGTCATATTTTAACTGATTCAAAAAAAACCTTTTTATATGAAAAAATCTGTCATTCAAGTAAAGGATATCGCGTATTTTGAAATCGGTTGTTTCGGTTTTTAACGATAATAATTATAATAGATTTGGCCAACTACCTACTTGGCCGAAAGTAAGCAATGTTTTGTCCGAGTATAAAACTATCAATCTAGTTTCGAACATTGTCATCATTTTAAGCTGATATTAATAAATAAAATATTCTATATTAACATATTATTTAACTGATTTTTGTATATTCAACGAAAAAAATGTTGACTGAATATAATCATTAGGATTGTAATAAAAAATTTCTAATTTACCATTTTTTTGTGTCAATATAAATAAAATTGTCAGCTAGCTCCTAGACTATAAAATGCCGTGAGCACACCTAGAATGTCGAGTGCTCGCGGTAACAATGTCCGTCCAACTAAATGAAACGCTCGAGATATTTATAGCGATATCGCACGACAAGTAATCTAGAATGGTGGACTGAAACACAAATAGAACTGTTTTATTTTTGTTCGGACAATAAATTGTTTATTGGTATGTCTACGTACTATTATCTCTTTATTTGTAACATTACCAGGAGTTATTATTCGATTTGATCTTTGGTCGCGTAGCATGTTATAGTTGTCATTGAATTAATTTTAACCGACTTCCAAAAAGAAGGATCAATTCGGTCTGTATGTTTTTTTTTTGTAAGTTATTGTTCACCGATTACTCAGTTTTTGTGCATCGATTTTGATGATTATTTTTGTATTTGTTAGGTCATTAAATTTTATCAAAATCGATGAAGTGCTTTGGATTTTATAACAAAATAACTGGTAAAATTGACTGATCTTGTGGCTCAGTTGGTAGTATGTCTACATGCTAAGCTGTAGGTCGTGGGTTCGATCCCCACCCAGGGCAAACATTTGTGTGATGAGCATGGATGTTTGTTCTGTGTCTGGGTATTTCTATGTATCATATGTATATATTTACAACAAAAAAAGTAAGTATGTTTTCTATCAGCCATCTAGTTCCATAGTACAAGCTTTGCTTAGTTTGGGCTAGATGGTGTTGTGTGAAATGTCCACAAATATTTATTCAATATATCATCCAAGTGCCTGTAAAAAAGTGAACAGCAACTCGCGTACTTAAGTATTATATTACGTATTTCGAAGTCGTTATTTTTTGTTTTTTAAACTACAATTTTTAAAATATAAAGTCTATCTACTATCTTTAAACTATCTATTCAGCGGCTTTGCGCAGAGACGTTTAGTACTGTGTAAAATATTAAAACTGTAATTTGACACAATATATTTAAAAAGAAAACCGCCAAAATGCAAGTTTCACTCGCACACCGACGATTCCGTAATTAATATTGTAGTCGAACAATTTATACAATGTACCTACTTAGGGTAGTAATAGAAAAAAAAATGTGGAACTTAATTGATCCAACCGTTTTTTAACGGTTTCAGGAAGTACGTTGGTGAAATTCCGTCTCAAGTAATGCAGTGAAAGAACTCTTTAGAGCATTGTCAGTTCAATAGTGTATTCAAAAAGAAAATACTTGTTAATTGTTAAAACATGTTAATCAAAAAAAAAACATAATTTCTTAGGATTCCGCAATTGTTACTCTTTTAAATTAAATATATTTTAATGGATTTATCGCTTAAATTGACGTTTAAAATATTTTGCAGCGACCCTGGTCACAGGTGAGATTAGATGACATTTTTTTATTTATTTATGGAAAACCGTGTAAATCCGTAAAGAGTTGTTTATTTTTTTATTATTAGTCGAGCTGTTTTTTTTTAACCCATACATAATACAAAGGCATGGATTTGATTTAGTAGCATCCTTTTAAGGGCAGCATAGTTTGTAACAATAAACGAATATGAAATACCCCAGCAACATAACTCTTGCAGCGGAAACCTGACTCCCAGATAATTAAGCAGCCATAGTTTAGGATCCTAAATCACCGCCTCCGCCATTAGATCGCCTCCCATACGTTAATGCCCCATAACAACAATACGCGAGATGACCCTACATATTAGGGCGACAGCTCCTACGCTATTATGACAGCTATTAATACGACCCGACGCACGACGAATGTGGCCCTTTGTAACTGTTTCCAACAATTACATGGTTAGTATCTTTTTAGCAACTCTTTGTGTGATGTAGTTATGAAGATGTAGCTTGTTTGTAGGTTCTTGATGTTAGGCTATGTTCACACCAAATGTATTGTCAGAAGCTGACTACGCAACGAACGAGCATTACGCAGTTTATATGTAACTATCTATTTGTATTTTTTAGCTTAGAAATTAGCAAAATAAAAGATTTTTTTTCTATTGTTTCTTAACACAGTGTAGGTATTACATACTTTTCAACAACTTTTACTTTACAACTTTTACTTTTCATTTGCACTTACGGCCTTACCGAAAAATTTTACTTAACTTTAAGCATTGCTCGACATAATTTGTCAACTTTTAGCGGCTGACAAGTAATAAATAACACTTGCGAAAAGGAGACAGTCAATTTAAGACGATTCTTAAAGTTAAATAACGTTTTTCGTTAAGATCGCAAATCGACAATAATCGTTTACGTTAAGCGTAGTCACTGACCAGCGCTTGTGGACTCGATATTTCGCTTTACATCACTTTACATACCTCGTGTTCGAGAAACTGGGAATAAAAATCGGATGCTCAGCATACCGTTGCCTCAGTGCTTGTTTGACCTATTTACCATTGGTAAAATTTCATAGAAGAATAGATTTTTGCTCTATTTTAATTAAAAAAAGACGTGTGGCACTCAGAGACTGCCGCGGTAAAGCTATTGCATAATAGCTTTACGCGCGGTGTGTTAGGTTATTTTAGTTACGGAATTTCTGGATTCGGTCTCCACGCTCAAGGCCCGCGATAGAAGCTATGCAATAGCTTAAAAATATATTCGTAAGGCTTGAAAGTCATATTTTATGCATCAGTTATACATAGGTACTCATGTATAAAAAAGACTTACGCAATATATAGTTTTTTGACAAAAATAGAGCATTAAACTCTTCTCCTGGGAAACCAATGGTAGATGGGGAAACAAGCACTGAGGCAACGATACGCATTCAGTCGTAAAGCAGAAAAGTCGTCAGTCACCACAGCAGTGGCGAATCTTACGATACAGCAGTGAGTAGTAGAAACTAAAAATGCAGTTTGACTCACATTAACACTGGGACTCACACGCGTGCTCGCAATTGGCGACGGTAGGTATATAGTAAGAACCCGGCCTTATAGTTATTGTTATCTGGGACGATGTCTCACATTTTTGCGTAAGTTTTGCTCATGACGGGAACAAAGACAAAATTAGTCTTGTTAGTTTAGTCAGATTTCTAGACGGGTTTTGTGCCTACAAAAAGAAGTTATTCTAACTGAATCGTTTTGTTAAGAATTATTTTTTGTCAGCTTCCTACAATTGTTTTGAGTGAGCGATTCAGTCGTAAAGCACAAAGTCGTCAGTCACCACACCAGTGGCGAATCTTATGATACAGCAGTGAGTAGTAGAAACCAAAAATGCTGTTTGACTTCACATTCACCGTCATCGATTGCGAGCACGCGTGTGAGTCCCAGTCAAACGCGCGCTCGCAATCGGTGACGGTACAGTAAGAACCCGGCCTTATAGTTATTGTTATCTGGGACGATGTCTCACATTTTTGCGTAAGTTTTGCTCATGACGGGAACAAAGACAAAATTAGTCTTGTTAGTTTAGCCAGATTTCAAGACGGGTTTTGTGCCTACAAAAAGAAGTTATTCTAACTGAATCGTTTTGTTAAGAATTATTTTTTGTCAGCTTCCTACAATTGTTTTGAGTGAGCGATTCAGTCGTAAAGCACAAAGTCGTCAGTCACCACACCAGTGGCGAATCTTATGATACAGCAGTGAGTAGTAGAAACCAAAAATGCAGTTTGACTTCACATTCACCGTCACCGATTGCGAGCACGCGTGTGAGTCCCAGTCACACGCGCGCTCGCAATCGGTGACGGTACAGTAAGAACCCGGCCTTATAGTTATTGTTATCTGGGACGATGTCTCACATTTTTGCGTAAGTTTTGCTCATGACGGAAACAAAGACAAAATTAGTCTTGTTAGTTTAGCCAGATTTCAAGACGGGTTTTGTGCCTACAAAAAGAAGTTATTCTAACTGAATCGATTTGTTAAGAATTATTTTTTATCAGCTATCCTACAATTGTTTTGAGTGAGCGACGAATCGAACTAGTTCGATTCGAACAATTGAGTTGTCAGGCGAGTGACTAGTCACTCGCCATCGATTCACACGATTTCGAGTGATAAAATTGTTGACGTAGAAAGAAATACATTATATTAGTAGGATTATAAAAGTACAAAAAATGTGTGCGAAAAAAAAACTGAAAAGTGAAAACTCCACCAAGGCGACGTTAATAATACGAAATAGCAATATACCGTCTTACTTATACACGCATGTTAAAATCTTATTCACTGAATGAGGACTTGTCTCTTTCTGCCAGACGGGAACTGTCACGCGCGATAACGGAACAAAACACTGTATAGCTAAAATGCGCTTATTCAGCGTTTATAAGTAAGACGGATAGTGCGTTGACTACAGTAATTTATATACAAGTATGCAAAATAGTGATACAATTTGTAACAGGATTATTTGTTGTTAATATAGTCTTGCAACATAGGCTTTATAAACAATTGTTGTTAATATAGTCTTGCAACATAGGCTTTATAAACAATTGTTGTTAATATAGTCTTGCAACATAGACTTTATTAACAATTGATTCAACTGCAGGCGAATGCTCGTCAATATTATAACAAGATTCTCAAATAAATTTTGGATTGTTACATTTTAGGCAAATGTTCTGGGCGAGGAACCGCCTTTATTTATAACCAGCTTCAAAAAAGGAGGAGGTTATCAATTCGTACCGTACATTTCTTTTTATGTATGTACACGAATTACTCCGTCATACGTGAACCAGTTTTTGTGTTTCTTGAATTTGTGTATAGAGAAAGCTCCCAAGTTGGACCCATAATTATTATATAAACATTGGTTTATTTAGATAATCATGCTATTAAAATAAATGTTTGGAAAAATAATTAAGGTAATATTGCTGTAAAATTTAAAAAAATAATTCGCTGTTTTCATATTTTTTGGCAAATTTTAAACAAGTCCAAATTTAAATTAGGACCGTGATATAAAGCCTGAGGTCGCAAAAGGCACGTAATCTCGCAAGGCGTTCCGATAGCCGTTCAATCGCACATATCTCGGTGCAAACATCGAGACCGCTTACATTACGCAGCCACTTCCAAAAAGGGTCCACGCCATTGAACAACATAAATATGGGCAGAGCATTAACCGCACCGAGTGCGGCCCTATATCTTTATAGAGGCACTCGGGCTAGGCGCGCGCTATGCCCCTTGAATCGCAAGCAGGGTGCGGCCCGTAAATCGCGCAAGCGGGCCGCGGCTGATCTCTGCGACAGTGTTGCTAGACTAAACTATATAAGCGCTAATCACCTTAGTGCTCAGTTTTAACAACCAAGTCACCGATGAGATGAAGAAGAATGATGATGATGAAGATGTTATCCACCTGATGATATGACTTTCCTGACCTAATTAGTAGTCGGTAAAATATTATGTTATTTGATAACTTTGTACTTGTATTATCATAAGTCAGGAAATTCCAACAACAGCAAACAATTTACTTTTAAAAACTAAACTAACTAACTAAACGGGTGACTAAGGGCTTTTTAGAAAAACGTTACTTAACTTTAACCAACGTCTTAAATTATCTGTCTTCTTTCCGCAAGTGTTATTTTGTGTCAGCCAGAAGTTGTCAAAATATATTAAGCATTGCTTAAAGTTATGTAACGTTTCGGTAAGGCCGTAAATATTTAATTCTGTCTTAGATAGTGAACAAACAAAGTGACTTCTTCAAAACAAGCACTCACCGCTAAAAATATTATAACCAGATGCAATACCGTACCGTAACGTACCGTGATATGCCGTACCTCAGGACAGCCTTGTACAGTAATAGTACGTTTATGATGAGACGGACTGTTTTTAATAAATTACCGCAATATTTAAAAGACTTTGATAATCTAGATATATTTAAATTTAGGTTTAAGAAATGATTAATTGATATGACATATTATTCTATTCAGGAATTGTTAAATGACAAATTGTTAAATAATTATTACATTGCGAAGTGAAATTAGTAATTAAAATGTTGTAATGTTTTTATGTAATCTATATATTTTGCATGCCATAGTGCTAGAGCATGGTGGTCACTATTATGTACATATCTTTACATCTGCAATTTTACCCATGTCTCTGCAAATAAATACTTTGAATTTGAATTTGAATAGAATGTCTATCTAATTTTTTTTACTTATTTAAACTCACTTGGTGTACTATGAAAAACACAAGTTGCATTTTAAGCTGGTCTCGGTTACTTTGTACGTCCAATATTCTGGCAACACATCCGAGTCGCATTTATCAACACGCCCGCGCTCTTGTATTGTGTAGAGGTCTTATTGTGCGACAATGTTGAGAACAATTGTTACTATATTCCCCAGTTTACAACTTTTCTTATTCATTGATCTAACTTCATTCTAATGTTGAAACCATGTTGAAATTTGCGCGAGAAAGGCGAATTATTCAAAGTCATTCTTTCGAACATGCATGAAAGTAAATTTAAAATCCCTCACAAATTGCGATCATCAGTTTCCCGCGCCCTCTGAAAGCGGGATAGGCTCCCCTATCACGTATAATCATAATAAGTCACTAGAATCCTGACGTTACATTTTACCAACATAAAAGCGAACATGATTTCCTTGTGCTGGAAAAGGCGTATTTCGTAATACACTTTAGCAGCGGCACGTCTGGTGACTACCTGTCAAAATGAAATGAAAAAGTGTACCTAATAAGGAAACTATTAGGAGCTGCGCAAACGAGACAATTTTCGTGTCGTGTTTCGGAACACAGCAGAAAATTTATATTTTATTTTCTTATAGTAAAAGGGAAATAAATTTTTCCTGGACTTTTTTATATGTATAATATAGTTGCTACTACTACAACTCATAAGGTTTCAATAAAATTGAAATAAAACAACTACTGTCAACTTAGGTAACTTTGACTCTGTATCAAACTTACTTAGCATTCTCTGATGGTTCTTAATTGTTTCCCTATTAAAAAATATTATTAAAAATTAGATTAGTTGACAAAAAAATTATTAATTAGCAGTCGTTTTGACTACTAATCTTTTGGGAACAAATCAAGAACCTTCGAAAAAATTATACGTACAATGTTTTTCACGGAGTCAAAGTTACCCAATACTATTGTCAACCAATGCTGTTAAGCATTGTTTTTTTTTTTTTTATTATTTAACTTCCCGGAAGTGTGGATTAGTTTGGTACTATTACAGAAACTTTTGGTTTCCCGTATCGCAAGCTCAAAGTGCCCGATACCAGACATCATTTGCGCAGCCCTTTATTAATATATTACAAATCATTTCGTAAATACAAGAAAATTGGAAAATCTCCAACAATCTACCACTTCTCTGTTTACACCAGTACTCTACGAAATTTATGTAAAAAGAAAAAAATGTACCTTTATACCTGCGGATAATGTTATGTGAATTTAGAACCGCTCGTGATTTCGTTTAATGAAATATTATCGTCGAGCGGCCATTTACATAATACGCTGGATATATTACTGGGTTACGGCATCGTAAAGATAAGGACGAAAAATAAAGGCGCGCCGTAGCGCAAAACAAAAACATTGCGATCTGCTGCGTGGGGACGCAAACACAGAGCGCTTTTATTTCTAGGCCTCATTTCTCTACTACATTTCTAAGCTCGACTAGTACTATTAAAGTCTTTCGTGGCTTGGCTGCGAATTGTGTAAGTTCCGGAACAGTCGAGTCTGTCAAATTAATTAAATTTAGTCTCTATTTTAAATTAAATTTAGTCTTTATTGTCCAAGTTTTAGCGGCCACCGGTGACATCAATTAGACTTACAACTTTAGTAACCCCTGTTCTACGCACCGGGAATTTCTAATAGTTTTTAACCGACTTTGAAAAAGGAGAAGGTTATCAATTCGTATCGTATATATATTTTTGTTTATGTAATTCCCTATTATTATTAATAACTCAAGTCTAACTAACAATAACTCTAAAACCTTCAATTACAACATAAACCATCATAGATTTATGTGAAGTTTTTTTTCGTAATAATAAAAATAAATATGTTTATTTAATTAATAAAAAAATAATCAATATGAGTGGAATATACAACTACGTAATTTTATAAACACCATTCTATTCTGTAGGTTCTCGAGTGGAGACCACGTACCGGCAAGCGCAGCGTAGGAAGACCAGCCACGAGATGGACAGATGATCTCATACAAGTGGCGGGAAGACGCTGGATGCAAGCCGCTTCCAATCGGTCTTTTTGGAAATCCATGGAGGAGGCCTATGTCCAGCAGTGGACTTCTTATGGCTGAGATGATGATGATGATTCTATTCTGTAATATTTTTACCCGGCTACGCAAGAAAGAAAAGAAAAAAGTATGTATGTATAAAGAAGAAAGAAGTATGTATGTATGTTTCTATATGATCACCTACAGCCTAAAAGCCGCGACTGATATTGTTGTGCGAAATGTCGTTAGATTCGTTTTCACTCCTTGAGTGTTATTGGCTACATTTTTTTAGGGTTCCGTACCTCAAAAGGGAAAAACGGAACCCTTATAGGATCACTTTGGTGTCCGTCTGTCTGTCTGTCTGTCCATCCGTTCGGGTGTCAAGACCTTTATCTCGGGAACGCATGAAGGTATCGTGTTGAAATTACCATATACGCAGCTCCATAGTCTCTTGCTGCAGAAAGAAAAATAAAATTTCTCAGTTTTTGTAAAAAAAGTTACAGCCGAATATGTCGTAAAAACGCACATTTCGACACGCACAAGGGAATCAAAACCTATGGGGTACTTCCTGCTGACCAAGAACTATGAAATATGGCAAGAAGCATTTTGTTATAGATAGAGTACACATATAGGAAAAAAACCGAAAACTGGACATTTTTAATTTAATCACAAAAAAAGTGTCTCTATGCAAGGAATGAGGGCCCAAATTTTAAAGTTATCATGTGGGGTATCATAAGAAAGAGCTTCATTAGCATAAGCTAAAACAGGTTTATAAATATTTTTACGATGTGAATTTTCCGGTTTATGAAGGAAAATATAAAAGATATATGATTTCTCCCTTTTATCTACTAGTTTGTATGGAACCCTCGGTGGGCGAGTCTGACTGGCAATTGTCCGGTTTTTTTATTATAATAATAGGTAATAAAACTTTCACAAAAATTAAAAAATGCGTTTTCGTAACCTCCTACGTAATTTTTCGTAATATTATTAGTTACGTAGTATTTCGTAATTCTAAGTTATTCTAAGTTGTAAGATATGTTCAGTATCTAAAGATTGTGTATTTATAACTTTTAAAAGCGACTTTGCGCATACTTTACTACAAAAAATATACACTCAACAACATATTAAGCGTAATTAAATCGTAAGTTAGATTGCAAAAGTCGCTCTTTTGCAATCGGGTATTTTGTTTTTCTTTTCTTTTAATATAGATACTTGTCCTTTGTATTCTCATATTTGCTATCCCAGAACTAAAGAAAATAATGTTGCCCGTAAGAAATACGTTCCAAACTTGACCGACTCTATAAGGAGATAAAACTTTCAGTAGGTATATGGACAGAGTACAATGGAGTCGTACGAATTGCCTGAATATTTAATGCATTGGGTCCGCGTCGCCGACAAACACGCCGGAACAGTCTGCATTGTAAAGGGAAAGAAAATTATACGTAACATTTCCTCGTGTTGCAATAAAGAGCTTGATGTGGACCTCTCACGCCGCGCGGTACATCGCTGCCTCGTTATGAACACAAAGAGTGCTAGCTCAAGAAACCCAGAGCTCTATTTACTGCGTTGCTTTGTTACGCTGCGTTCAAAATGCACTTTAACGCGGTACCGGCTGTGAATTTGTGGGTATTGAAGCGATTTACACTTCGTTTAGAGGCTGTAAACGCTATTTATGGGCTAGTTACATGCCACATATTGTGGATTTAAAGTCTTTGTTTAAATGCCTGCCAAGTACGTTGTTTGCTTTGCTTGTGAATCGATGCTTTTTACGATTGTTTGCGGCGTGCAAAGTAAATTTGGTTTGGTGGCAATCACAGGATATAACTTCTATATTTATTTATTTTTGTAAATTATAGTATTCAAGAAAAATAGGGGAAAGCTGTATGAAATTTCCAAAATGGTGCCAAATCGTTTTTATTTTTAGCACTTCAATGAGAATGGGCGATTTTCTGTTCTTCTTTTCGTGTCAACGGTTCGTTTTTTTAATTTTTATTATTTTAATGTATTTGATCAGTAAGAAGTCACAGAGATTTTCTATTGAAATTATAAAATATGAACAGTTTTTATGTTGAACGGTAACATAATAAATATATTTTTAGGCTTCTGTGTTAAAGATGCTGGAGCCTATTCGTGAGGCTACGGTATATTCATATTCATATCATTTATTGCGTCATATGTAGGTACATGTAGGTCTTATAATAACACCTGTTTATTTAGGAAAATACATATACGGATATAATACATATAGGGAATACATATTACGGTATACATTCAAACGGCTGTATTTTTTGAACTTCTCAAAATTGGCAAGATTGTAAGGTTTAGGAGGATATTATTGTGCGAGGTAAAAACTCGTTGTTGATTTCATAAAAAAGAAACAATAATGGCAAATGAACGTTTGTTCACTTTCAGATCTGTAATACTTACTTATTTGAACTTAGAATATTATTATAAAGGACACGAGGATAAAGTGAGGTATGAGATGGCTGTAATACGGCCACAAGTAAATTGTTTCAGTTTCATCAGCTCTTAAATGATGTGTCCCAGTGCAGTGCGTTAAGCTGTGCGTGCGTTTGTGCATCCAAATGCACATCTGATTTTCCCGTCATATTATTATAAAAGACATGAGGCTACGTGAAGTATGAGACGGCTGTAATGCGGCTACAAATAGTTTCAGTTTCAACAGCTCTTAAATGACGACTCACAGTGCTGCACGTTAAGATCGGATCCGCGTCAAAATGTGATATTTCCCGGTCACATGAGCCTACGTGAGGCATGAGGCGGCTGGAATGCGGCCAAAATACGGAATAAAATGTGCCTCGTTCCACTCAAATAAAAGTCGTTGCGGAGTTTTAAATGCACGGTTTATGTGTTTATGTGGCAAGTGCGATATCTCTTTCGTGAAATTGGCGCGGGGCGTGTTGCAGCGTTTTATGGAAGTAAATATCGTTGGGGTTGGTTTCGCCATAGGTGTCATTAACCGGTATGATTTTCTATGGTATTCTGATGTAATATTTAGAGTACTAGAATGTAAGTAGTATTAGAGTGTAAGATGTACAAAATTTTGCTTGTGTATATAACACCTGTATTTACACGGCCATTATTATAAATTGTATAGAAAGAATACTGATTTGAATTTTTATTTTCGAGTGACCGAAAAATGTAAAGAAGACATTGTACATAGTTGTAAAAATATTGTCTTTCAATTATCGTTTTTCCGTACGCAGTCGTTCATCAGTATCAGCTGGTATTACTGACTCGGTGCTGATGACAAGATATTCTCTGATTACAATTAAATTTTGAAATTGAAATGTAGAACAATTTATCGCTAAATACTGAGTGGTTATTTTCTTAGTTGATAGTTTCCGTACCGTTAGAGTATATGTTCATTGTTCACCTTCTCTTCTTATGATCTTCTGTCCACCTTGTGGTCATGTTTTTCGGTGCGTGGTGTCACTTGAGAACCGGTCACATCGGTTCTGCAAGCCTGTGTTGCGCGTACTGCCACTTCAACTTTTTAATCCGCTGGACTATGTAAAACAAACAATATATTGCTAATATGCTTTTATTATTATCAATAGGGCATACTTTACATTAAGTACATTACTGTCTGGACATTTTATATAAATGTCTAAATGTAATGCTTTGCCGGTGACTTAGACAAATATGTATACCCACACTAACATAATAGTTCGATATAACAAGTTAATCAAAACATATCGATAGCCTAACATATCGATGCCCTAGCTAACAAAGGCCTCAAAACAGCCATTGTTTACCAGGAGGTGGACTAGACAAGCATTAGATCATGTTCCTTGTACTATTTACACGCCGAGTATCGGTCGCCTAGGCTTTGTTAGCTCGTACTATTTGCCGACATCTTTCTTGTCTTTGCTTAGTAGGCACTTTATTAATACCGCAAACAAACAATAGGCCAACTCGCCTGAAGGTAAGCAGTATTGCAATTACCTTTTTTGTTTTTGTTTTTTTACTAAATAAAATTGTACATGATTATTTGGAAAGTGTTCATTACACGCTTTTTTGGTATCAGGCACTAGAATTATTTTTTTGATGTCTGTAATTAAGTTAGAAAACTCGTCATACTAGTTACCGTGACCTCCTCCTATTTCAGTTCAGTATTTCTGGAAATTAGATGGAACATATTATAATGAATTTATGGTCCTATGTAATAGGGCGAATTCTGTGGAATTTATGTGTAATTATTGAATTTTAGAAACTAACATGGTTGTTACACATATTTAAAATAACTTATGGATTACTCACGTTTATTTTTTTATGTAGTAATAGGTTTGCTCTTGACTGACAAACTCGTCTGATGTTAAGCGACGTTGCGGTCTACGATAGAGCGCACTTACCTAGAAAAAAACAATTCACTCGATTAAAAGACACCCAGATTATAATCTACCGGGAAAGACCTACTTATGAAGCGTATTCCACAATCGAAATAAGAAAAGTCGACTATAGTTTCAATCGCATACGGCGGTCTTTTTCAAAAGGAGCAGCGCAGATGTCACTCCCGAAAGATGTCTCATCTTCTATTAAGCTCGCGCCACGCGTTACGTCATCGATTGCAAAAGGATGGGGTGGTTAATTGGTCATCCTGCGCCAGTTCTTCCGAAGGATCTTCCTCTACGGAATCATCTTGCATGACGGGAACATTCCAGCACATGGAACTCACAATGTCAGCACCAGACTCCCAATCATCCTCCCGAGCTCTATGAAGGCAAGGCTTCCAGGTGGCCATCCACCGTCTCTATTGAAGGTGGAACGCTTACCGATCTCAATGGCTTCTCTCACCTTTCGGGCCAAAAAAAACTACTTCCGAGCAAGGACCCATCTTATCAAATCCGATATAATGTCGCGTGTCGGAGACCAGAGAATTTTCCGCCACTGCAGACCTGAAAATAAACATGAGTGGTTACTCATAAGATATTCCATTTTAAAGATGTATGTGACTCTTCGTAGAATTTAAAATCGTATTTAGCTAGCTGGATTTGGGCATTACTTTCTTATTTTTTGAATAGTGCTCTACATGTTCATTTTTAGTAAGCTTGTTCTTTGTAAACTAATTCAAACTTTTACATTTTCGCATAAATAAAACAAAATAAAGTCAAGAAAACTCTTTACGAACGTTTTCGCTGCAATGTTCATAAAGGAATCTCATTCACTTCTATGAGATCTGTCGTTCTTGTGTTTCGTATAAATGTAAGTAAACTATGATAAATGTAAGAGAGAATTTGCTCGGTGACATGGCTAGTGCAAATTGAGTGTCCAACTCAACTAGGACGCAGCAACGCAGTTTTAAAATTGTATTTACTCGCGCCATTGTCACTAGTTGTAAATTAAACTTCAGGATAAGAAAAATTCACGCTAATATTATAAAGGCGAAAGTTTGTGAGTGTGTCTGTATGTTTGTTACTTCTCCACGCTCAAACGACTAAACCGATTTTGATTAAATTTGGTATGAAGGTAGCTGACACCTGTATTAGCACTTTTTATCCCGAAAAATAATATCTCCTTTGATATAATTTATGTAAAACAGCGGTTAACACCTCGGGGCGGGATAGTTTTTTAGTTAGCTTTTGAGATTTTATATTAGACTACCTCTGAACTTTACCTACCAAAGAAAAAAAAAAAACAAAATCAATTCACATAGGCAGAGTATTCTGGCCACTTTTCCCACTACCAGTGGACTTTTTGAATATTTTTTTATTTTATTTGTTTTCTGTATATATAATTTAAAATTGCTTTGTTAAGTAGTCTTACGGCCTTACCGAAAAACGTTACTTAACTTTAACCATCGTCTTAAATTCTTTATCTTCTTTCCGCAAGTGTCATTACGTATCATCGAGAAGTTGACAAAATATGTTTTGCATAGCTTAAAGTTAAGTAATGTTTTTCGGTAAGGCCGTTAATGTGTAGATAGTAGAGATATAGTCCTAGTTCTTAGTATAGTTTTTTCTTACATGAATGTTCAATTTAATTTATCCGGAATTAGTATTAAAGAAATTTTTGGCAGAGTAATCGGTAAAAAAATAATTTTTTTTAAATGCATCTATTGTAGAACCTTCTTCTTTTTGGAAGTCAGTTAGAAAGAGGATCCGCATATTAAAAGGAACCTAAACATGATAGTTAGTAAATAATAGAAGAGGACAACCTAAGACAGTGTGGGTGAACTGTGTGTGAGGGATTATGTATAATACGATAAATATTTTCTTATAAAAATTCTATAACAAATAATTCTATAATTTTCTTTTTCTTTAAATATTCTATAACAATGTAGAGATGACAGCTGTCAGAGTGAACCTATTAACCACTAACCTATTAACAAGCAAAATAAAGAATTTGAATTTGAATTTGAAATGACGAAAGGAAACAGGCTGTCTCGATCCCGCGTGATAGTGAAAAAAGGGCAGGAAAATAATCATGAACAGGTGAGATGCGGTCATATATACTTATTTGACTAAATCTCATCTAATGTCAGGTTAAGTTAGGTTAAGTAGTTAGGTAGTTAAGTTAATTGCTAAATTCTAGTCGTTGTTTAGAAATAAATAAAAATTGGTATGCTTTCTGATTATATTATGCCTGTATTTAGCTATATCGGTCCACGTTCTTGATGCGTACTGCACAGGATTGGAATTTTCTGGCACCGTCTCCGTTTCCTGAGAACTACATTCTTGGAATCTTCAAGGCTAGAGTAAATAGATATCTTCTCGAGCTTCATCTTCGGCCACACCGTCAATTAACACCAGTCGAGTTGGTGGTCAATCATAGAACTAACATAAAAAAATATATAATAAGATTTATAATAGCTGCGAATGAATCAATGTCTCAGCTTTATTTCGTTGAAATAAAATTTGTATGAAATAATTTGCGAACTGAATTTTATTCTCGAATTAGACACTGTAATCATGTTCGGCACATTTATAGAAATTATTTATTCAAATGAGTTGGATAAATTTTGCTAAATATCTGGGGGAATTGATGGGTATGGAATTCGTTTGATATTTTTCCTGGAAATTTTTATTTTACTTGTGGTTCTGTACTTATAAATGCTTGTTACAAAGCTCAATAACATTTCCAATATTTTAAGCCTCCGACCCAAAAAGAGAGGTCTTATAAGTTTGACGTGTGTATCTGTGTGTCTGTCTGTAGCATCGTAGCATTTAAACGGATGGACCGATTTTGATCTAGTTTTATTTTAGTTTGAAAGAGGATTTGATCGAGAGTGTCCATAACTATGTTTCATGAAAATTGGTTCAGCCGTTTTGTTTTTATCGGAGATTAATAAATTTTCAAAACTTATACTTGTGCTAGATATTATTTGTGTCAAACTTCACTATATTGATTCTCATATTATACCTAGACTAGGCCACCTGTGGATTAAATGTTTAGTGTTTCTTTGCATGAGATATAATTATTGATTATCAAGCAGTTACATGAGTGAGTTTTTAAGAAACTTGTGAGTTTTTAAGAAACTATTTAAAACATGAACCTTATCTACAAATTAAATAAATTGCTAGAGATGTCATATACCTGCATTGTTTGATTACATTTTTGTTGTTAGTATTCTCCCACTGCTGAATAAAAGCCTCCCAAAATTAATCAATTAATAATTATAAATAATTTGTGACAATATTTTTATTGATTAATATAATTTATACAGCTAGTAGGTTCAATAGACTGTGCCAGTATTGAAGAACCAACATAAATATCGCCATGTCACAAATTGGTGAAATGAAAAACATAACTCTTCTTCTTCCGCGGTCGGGTAATTGGCATAGCATACGAATTGTACCTAAACGAATAGAAAAACTTGAACGTAACAATTGCGCTGATTGGCAAAGGCTTAGAGCTCCGAAAAAACTGTAAATAAGGTTTAATCTGGTACATACTTAGTGTTCGATCCGTGCAAGATGACGGTAGATAGAAATCTTTACCTACTCCATCTAATTAATATATATTCACTGCTGTCAAGCGGTGACGGTATTCGGTTGTCGATTTCCGTATACGACGCGCGTTGCGCTTTTACCTCGCGAAACGACGCCGGGTCATCCATCCAAGATACTCAACTACACCTGCCTGAAGAATAGGAACAGCATTTCCACAAGGAACAACGCCAAGGACCACTTCCAGAAGTTCGGTGCCGTGCTTTGCGTATCGCACCTGATACTGAAGCCGTGCGGCGGTTGTGGATTGTAAGGTTGGTGGAGTGTTTTCGTTTGCTATTGTCTTGCAAGGATCTGTGTCTTGGACACCTCTACAGTCCACTAAATTAAAACTATAACCAGCCCCAGGAGACTGTGCGAGTATCGTACACTTAGATAATAGTTACATATACGTTACGTAAACTTTAACAACTATTTTAGAACCGTAACATCTTAAATATACCATCTCCCAATGTCCCTGCGGTCAAAGTAAGCCTTCAGGTAATGCTACCTACGGCTAGGAAGGTAACTACCCACTATCATCCCCTTGCCTTCAACCCTTTCATAAAATAACTGGGTTGCCAGAGTAAGAACCTCTCTTGAGAGGTGTTCCGATTTCTAGTCTTATGAAATTTCTCATTATTTATTTAGGTACAGCGCTGAGCCCAAGATATTTTATCAGACCTCAGACGGGGTACAAGATAAACAAGATTATGCTTAGGTACAAAAAATAGAGCAAAAAGTCAACATCTTATTAACCACAGCTTTATAAGCATAAACTTACCGATACTATTTACCTAACGCCTAACAGCCAGTCCACACGGCGCGTTGCGTCGTCGCAATGCAAATATTTTAACGCATAGACGGCCACACGGGCGCTGCGCCATTTATTTATTTATACATACGTAAAATAGTATTTTTAGAATTTATAAAATTGTTGTCAAAATAAATGTTCGATTCCATTTTATGCTATTGTCCTGCAAACCTGGGGGGCAATTTAGTTATTCAAAACCGATCCGTAACTGAACCTTGTGCGAAGCATTTCCTCTCGGCTGCTATCTTTTTTAACCGACTTCGAAAAAGGAGGAGGTTATCAATTCGTACCGTTTTTTATTTTTATGTATGCACACGAATTACTCCGTCATTCGTGAACGAATTTTTATGTTTCTTAAATTGATGTATAGAGAAAGCTCCCAAGTTGGTCCCATAATTATTTTAGAAACATTGCTTTATTACTTTTTGAATAATCTCTAAAAGTAAAAATATTTTCATTGATTCCTGAGTAAGTGCGTCAGATTATAGAATTGCAGAGTTCCACTGACACGTTTTTCATTGCAAAAGTGTCAAATGTTGAGGTTTTTCGTATAAACATCTGCACATTTTCTAATCTGCGACGACGAAGCACTTGACATTCAGTGACAAATGTCATTATTGAAAAAAAAAACGAGCGGGTGAATAGAGGTATTTTTAAAAGTTTACAATAGTGAGGGATTTATTGAGCTTGAAAAGTAAAACCTACTTACTCCTCATTCAATGTGTATAGGAAAAAAATAGAGTTACTTCAACGCTTGAGCGCCTTGTTTAATTATTATGCTTACTTATATTACAAATAAACGAAATAACGTACTTTGAAGTCGGTTGTTTCAGTTTTTTAAACTATAAAATTATTTGATTTAGCAACGAGCGAAGGACGTGTTACGTTTCATCAAATGTGTCAATTGTATGACATAAAAATGACTGAATCAAAAAACTACGGCGGCCGACGGGAAACGCTCCACATATGGTTCAGCCATGGAGCAGTCTTGAATAACTGAATTGGGCCACTGTACCAAGTCGTGTGCATGCATATACGTCAGAAGCAAGCTTCTATTCTTTATGCAGTCTTGAATAACTGAATTGGGCCCCTGTACCAAGTCGTGTGCATGCATATACGTCAGAAGCAAGCTTCTATTCTTTATGCAGTCTTGAATAACTGAATTGGGCCCCTGTACCAAGTCGTGTGCATGCATATACGTCAGAAGCAAGCTTCTATTCTTTATGCAGTCTTGAATAACTGAATTGGGCCCCTGTACCAAGTCGTGTGCATGCATATACGTCAGAAGCAAGCTTCTATTCTTTATGCAGTCTTGAATAACTGAATTGGGCCTCTGTACCAAGTCGTGTGCATACATATACGTCAGAAGCAAGCTTATATTCTTTATGCAGTCTTGAATAACTGAATTGGGCCCCTGTACCAAGTCGTGTGCATGCATATACGTCAGAAGCAAGCTTCTATTCTTTATGCAGTCTTGAATAACTGAATTGGGCCTCTGTACCAAGTCGTGTGCATACATATACGTCAGAAGCAAGCTTATATTCTTTATGCAGTCTCGATACGAGTAATGGAAAGCTATCGTTTTGCTTTTGAGCTTTGCATATTTGTTTGGAAGGATTTACTCAAGATACTGTTTGAAATTGGAGAACTATTGTGCTTAATCTTAGTCTCTTTTTTTACGTAAATTTTACGTTACTGAAATAGCATTATAGCATATTGCATATAGCATTACAATATATTAATTTATATTTCAATATAAACAATAATATAATATTTTATCTTTATAATATTTTTGTATTTATTTTATCCGTTTCTTGGAATTTTCAAGACTAGAGTGAATAGATATCTTCTAGATCGACAAGCTCCATCCTCGGTACACCGTCGATTAATATCAGGCGAGTTGGTGGTCAATCGTAGATCTATAATGTAAGAAAAAAAAACATCAATACTATATTTATTTTTTAAACAGAATAGATGATAAAATACAAGTAAAGGTAAGGTTCCATAAAAAGTACGTTATCCGTTAATCAAATGAGTTTCGGTAGTCTCCCTTGAGAACCCTCTTCATAGTAGGCGTCGTTACTATCTTCAAACAGAAAATTCCAAATCTGTCGATATTTTATGACTTAAAAAATATATGTTGATATTGTTTATTCACATGTATAAAACTTATCTATTATTATAACAAGTATATATAATATATAAAATATTTATGCGCTGTCAGTTTACAATTTGTAGAATAAAAATTTCATTTACAACATCAGTTTGAAAGTTGGATAAATTGCAATTACAATTTTCAAGTATATTTATACAAATAAACATATACATTACGTACAAAACTATATATTATTTATGATATTACTCGTACATGAGTTAAAATATAATGTATAAATACATACATTATATGAAACGTTCACGAAAACCTAGAAAGTGTCAATATGTATAGACATCGAAAACTTAAAGAGAAGTAGTAGAGTGTTGAAGTAAAATTAGAGGCCTAGAACATAGGCACATATTTTTTTACAGTTGATAATTTACAATTTCAAACAAAACAACATCGCGTTCCAGTTTCAACGAGCGACGCCGTTAGACAAAATGTTGCCACCATAAAAATCCCCCTAAAGAGAAATGACCAGAACAGCTAAACTGCGTGTGAAAAATTCTAGCCTCCTGTAAATAAATAACAAAAGATTCGCCAACTCACGCTGTGTTTGGATTCAAAGCGTTTACGAGTCGGGGTTTAACGTCCACCGACGCTTTCGTGGCGTTTTGTTGCGCTACATAAAATATAAGAAGATTTGTCTCCATAAAAACTCAAGGTTAACCACCGCTATGGGGCTGAATGGGACAAAGAGATGCTTGATAGTAGGAAATTAAGCTGCCAGATTGTATTCACGGAGCACTTTGATAAATCACCCCGCAAGCATTTAGATTTTGGGATGATTTGACTGTACTGCAAATTAAATAATAACGTTGGTTAGCGTGTCTTCTGCTCTTAAAATGAAAATTGCATACTGGAAAATATAGTGTAGAACAGACTAGGATATATTAACGACACAGCGCACTGAAGAAAAGCTTATCTCATTTAGTAGCACGATGAGACCTATTTCTGGTGCTTCCGTGATGGGATGGGCTTACTACCACTTGTCTAAATCTGCAGGTAAATACGGTCAGGCGCGAACCTATTACTACATAATAAGTAAATTCCACAGTAAAAAAAATATGTCCCGTTTACTAAAAATTCTTACGAAAAAACTGTTCCTCTTAACATTTTATGGTACTATTTCCAAATTGATCATAAAACTTAGCTCATAAAAGAGGTTTCATTAAGAGTAGAATGGGAACCCGTCTTTAGCTGATGACTTAAAAAACTGAAATTGATACCGCGTTATCTTCATTACGAACATGCGAGCCGATCGTTGGCTCACAGAGGAATTTATTATACAGAAAAGTGGGTTTTCAAAATAAAACATGTTTTATCTACGGTTATAGCATTACTATATATATAGCAATGTCAATGACCAACTTTTTTGTGTTCAGATACTGACTAAAACAAATAACATATGCTCCCAATAAAAAAAAATCGAATTGGTTACATTTTTTTAAACAAGTCCATTGATTGGCACAAGCTTTACCATGGGAAGCCATGGTGGCTTAATTGATAGATAGATAGATAAACTTTTTACTGTACACACCATAAAATTTACAATCAAAAAATAATAATTAAAAACTAGTGTAACAACTGGCGGCCTTATCGCTAATAGCGATCTCTTCCAGGCAATCTTAGGATGGAGATTAGAATTGCTTGTGTAATAATCGAATATCTTCAAAAAGTCTCAGATATGCATACTGTTTTTCTTTCTGTAATCTTCACCGTTTGAAGCTTTACGCACATGACTGACAGAGTTGCGTATCTTAGGACTTGAACCTATATCTCTAGATTGGAAATCAAATGATTTTCTACTAAACTACGAAGCAGACATAAAATCTCACAGAAAGGTTTTAGCAACGAAGCTTAGCTTTTTCATCTATTTTACTCCTGTCTGTTTACGGCTTATATCAGTTGCTTCTCTGTGTGTAACATACTCTTCTAAAGCTAGACTGCATGCATACACATGCGATGCGTGCCACACGGCGATATATGCCCGTGTTCTTAGTTGAATCGGTTTTTGCCGGATATTTCCGGTTCGGGAATAGTGTTTATGGGTTTATTAAGTTAATTATATGCTATTTTAAAGCCTTCCCTATGGCGGGAAAATGCATTTGCCTTCTCAATAAAATCCCGAGGTTTTGTGAGTTTCATGTGAAACTGAGAATGTCTTAGTTTATATCAGTGAAAACGACTTTAATTCACAAAAGTTTCAACAAAAACCTTTATTATTGGAGTTAAAACTAAGAAAAAAATACTACGATTTGTGTGAGACCAACAATTAAATTTAGCAATTTAATATTTAAAAAAAAAAACGCAAAATAAATATACCTACATGAATAGATTTAAAAAAAGATAAAGCTATCATCGACATAATTATTATAATTTTGATTTGAATTTTGAAACTCTTCTGAAATCTCGATTTATTTTACGCAAGATAGGTATACGATTGGCCACCTGCCTGATGTTAAGCGACGGTGTGGCCGAAGATGGAGCTCGTCGATCTAGAAGATAAATAATAATAATCTAGCCTTGTAAATTCCAAGATTGTAGTTCTCAGAAAAAAGAGATGGCGGCAAAGAATTCCAATATGCATCAAGAACGTGGACCGATGTCGCTGAGTACGGATTTTTTGCATTTCAACGAGAAATAGGTGCTTATTTTCTGACTTTCTGCTAGTCCTGTAGAGAGGGCGGAATTAGGTCCTAGGCCTCAAAAAAAAATTATAAAATGTTGTATCACGAATATTTTAAAGTGCTTTCAATAAAACTACTACCACATATATGACGTAATCCTTACTAATCCTTGGTCTTTAATAGAATACTTAATATTTCCGAGAATGCTCAGGGGCCCCAGTCGCGGGGCCCTTAAGTTGTGCCTCTCAAGTTGGGGCCCTTGCGGTTGAGGAAGCTTACAGTTATGCGCTTATGAACATAACGTGATTAAACTTACCCATAGTTGGGTTGCGGTCATAAGTTGCATTGTTTACACTCATGGCTTTCATAACTTATGTATATCACTATCACTGAAGTGCCTTTACACATACTCGTATATATATATTTAGATATGATAATAGACAATCTCATCTTAATGTATTTGTTGCATCTGTGCAGTGTGCAGTGTTACAGACAATATTTTAGGTTTATGGGCCTTTCATTTTTAACCCCTACCCAAAAAGAACGGTACTAAAAGTTTGACATGTATTTATCTATATAATACACCTCTGTGACATCGTTTCATTTAACATAAGATTTCATCGAAAGTGTTCTTAGCTATGTTTCATCAAAATCTGTTTAGCCGATATTTTTTTTGTCAGAGGTTTTGAAATTTTCTAAACTTATAGGTACTTTTTAGGTATCTAAGTAGTTCTAATAAAAGTAACTAGCCAAAAAAACAGTCAAAAACAGGTTTAACTCGTAAAACCGAGTCGTCTAGTCAGGTACAGATAAACAGGCAATCTGACAACTAAATGATCCTATTAGAGTTCTATTTTTTTTTTGAGTTGCGGTATCATAATAAATCAGAAAATTAAAATATAAATAAATTTTAAGGCAAAGTTAACTTATAATAAAATCATAAGTAAAACTACTTCCCATATCTCAGTTGCTTGATTACAGACTACAGAACTACAGCCTGCGAAGTAATTGCATCTTGCTTTTAAAATTTAAAATTCAATACTACGGTACTGGCTTCACTGTAAATTACAAAAATAAATTATTGTATTTTAGTTGTAGTAGATTACGTACACCTGTATTTGGAACAAAATGTTCCCGTAGAGCTCCGGTTATCCCTAAAACTAATCGAATTTTTCTGGTTTAAGCTATAGCTTAAGCCAGCTATAGATTTAATAATGCACGTACGGATTAAAGTACGTTTATTATTACATTCCGTGTTTACATTAGCTAACATGTACATTTTCACATGCTAATTAAGATGTACCGTGCTAAGAGTTAATGCGAATGCTAATTATTCCAGCACTAGTCCCCCGAGATGTCGGAGGTTGCAGCTAAATGTGTTAGAAGGTAATTTGTCACCTCCGTGCCGCGATGCTATAATATGCATGCTTTATGACGCTAAAACTTGTTATCATGTGTACCGCTCAGACACTTTGCAACTACATTGAAATATAGCTACAGTTTTAAACATATTTATACTTTTATGTTCCCTTATCACAATGAGAAGATGGCCCGCGCCCAGTAGTGGGACAGTTTGTACAAACAGAATTGATAAAAAAATAACTTTAATGTTTGAAATTTTTTATACTTTACAAGCTAGGTGTAAAATATCATAACTTCTGATGCTTTTTTTAATGATTCTTAATGAATAGGTTTCTTCTAGGTCAGGTGAGTTACTTGATCTTGCATCAATTTGCTTTGTATAAAGTTTTCCTTCGTCGAAAATCACGACAATTT
The DNA here is from genome assembly GCA_947563715.1 of Lycia hirtaria. NCBI lineage: Eukaryota > Metazoa > Arthropoda > Insecta > Lepidoptera > Geometridae > Lycia > Lycia hirtaria. The sequence continues at coordinate 4,559,116 of OX387383.1, forward strand.
GCTAGACAGATGTAACATTGATGTTTTTTTTTATTTCCTATGAACCAGAATGCTAGACATAGCTAAAAAAACGGACAAGTGTGAGTCAGACTCGTCTACCGAGGGTTCCGTAAAAACTAGTAGATACTAGTAAAAGGGGGAAATCATATATTTTTTTATATTTTCCGTCATTTTCCGTTTTTTCCTTTTGAGGTACGGAACCCTAAAAAAGAACATCAAAAGTAAAGTGAAGTGAAGTGAGTGTGTGAAGTGATTCATTCAAAAGTGACCTATTCCACATGTCACTTAATGTACCATATTCCTACTGTAACGGCCTTACCGAAAAACGTTACTTAACTTTAAGCATTGCTTAACATATGAGTATTTTGTCATCTTCTCGCTGACACGTAATGACTCTTGCGGAAAGAAGACAGAGAATTTAAGACGATAGTTAAAGTTAAGAAACGTTTTTAGGCAAGGCCCTAATTGTTCAAATAAAGCAGATGATCAGCACCCACGTACAAAGTAAAATAATTCAACATTAGCCTCATTACAGCGTTCGGAATAAACTCAAACAGCACATTAAGGCGCCCGTATCCGTTTCCTGCAAGCGGGCTCGTCGCGAAATTAAACAATTAGTAATTAAAACAGCCAGGATTCATCCATTCTATTACCATAATAATGAGTGGGGAAGAATCTGTTATATATATAAAGTTTTTGTTAAGTTAAAATACGACACATAGCAAAAAGACGTATTTCCAAAAGTTATTTCATTTTATTAAGCCTCGACCCAAAAAGAGGGGTGTTATAAGTTTGACTTGTGTATCTGTGTGTGTGTCTGTGGCATCGTAGCTCGCAAGCGGATGGACCGGCGGATGGACCTTCATTTTCATGTGAAACAGGATTTTATCGAGAGTGCTCTTAGCTATGTTTAATTAAAATCGGTTCAGCCGTTATTTTTTTGTTGGGGGTTTTTGAGTTTTCCAAACTTGTAGCTCTTCCTTTTTTGAATTTTCCAAACTTGTAGTTAATGAGGTACCATCGCCCAAACCTGGTCACAACTATCAGCCAGAAATTGCCCTGCACACAATCCAATGGACGTCACGTATGCGCTGAGGGAAATATACTCTGATATAGGTATATTCCTCAACTCCCCGTATAAGATCTCTAGAGCAGAGACAGTATAAAGGTGCGCAAATACGCAGCGCCCTCCCCAAAACCGGTTTCTTAGTACATACACAGGAAGAAAAGGAGAAAAGAGTAGGAGAGGATAGTAGTTAGAATAAGTAGAAAAATCATAATTTCAAGTACTCTAGTTTCATTATTCACTTCAAAGGAAAAACGCAGATACGTTATAACACGACCGTTTATTCATAAATGTATGTTACATCATGTAACACCATCTCTCAACGGAACGTAGATACGTTATAACACGACCGTTTATTCATAAATGTATGTTACATCATGTAACACCATCTCTCAACGGAACGTAGATACGTTATAACACGACCGTTTATTCATAAATGTATGTTACATCATGTAACACCATCTCTCAACGGAACGTAGATACGTTATAACACGACCGTTTATTCATAAATGTATGTTACATCATGTAACACCATCTCTCAACGGAACGTAGATTATAACACGACGTTATAACACGACCGTTTATTCATAAATGTATGTTACATCGTGTAACACCATCTCTCAACGAAACGTGTACTTGTCCTCTTCATTATTATTTATTTTTTGATTTATTTTTTTATGCGGGATCAACAAGTAGGTTCTCTCTCGGCGTAATAATTATTAGTTGATAATTAATAAACGCAAGCTTGACTCGCACTTGACTAGTTCTTAGCATATGTTGTTATACTTCAGATTTAAACCAAGACATTTGGGTTACTTATTTTAGAAAATTATGAAATATATACATGTATAATCAACCGAAATACATTTACCATTCTTTCAGCAATGAGGTAAATAAAACATCATTCACGAGCCACTATATGACTTACCGAAAAACGTTACTTGACTTTAAGCAATGCTTAACATAGTATGTCAACTTCTGGCTGACACGTAATTACACTTGCGGAAAGAAGACAGAGTACTTAAGACGTTGGTTAAAGTTAAGTAACGTTTTTCGGAAAGGCCCTATATTTCTTGCAAAACTAAGTCGCAGTAAGACTTGCAACAGCCATGTTATTTGTACAAAAGAACAAACCGCGGTACAATTCAGTGTTATACAGTTGCCTTTCAGTTCATGGACAAATGCAATTAAGTAGAATTAAATGCAGAGGAAGCGAACCAGTTGTATAACTTGCACTTTGTAATGCTCAAGTTATAAATTTTATGGCTTAAACTGAAGCATTTCATCGTACGAAGTTGAACAAAACAGGTCAGTAACGTTTTCCAGTAACGCACGGAATGTTTTACTTGTAACAAAACATCAGCAAATAAAAAGAAGTTTGTTTTATATTTCCGCACTTTTATAGTTATTTCTTAAGTAGGTACAAATAAATATTACATAAAACCACGCTTCTTTCTCTTATAAGATAAGTACAGCATCAAATATAAGTTTACGCCACCTTTGACCGAGGTTAGAGGATTAGATGGGAGGAAGAAGATATAAGAAGGTTAGAGAGTATTTGAGAGTAAGAAGGAGTAATGTACAAAATGTTGGCAAACATAAGGATCTAGCGGTGAAGAGAGCGTATCGAGAACGGGTGGCTGGCTGACGTCCGCTGGGATGTCCACGATTCCGCTGGTCTAATGCCTTGGAAACTAATCTATAAGACCTCCAGGGGACGAATTGGCGTGAACTGACACCGAGCCGCAGAGACTGGTTTTGGTGTTGGAGGTCAATACCCATTTTAGGGTCATCGCACTGCTTTAGTATAAATAAGTATCTATCACAGTTTACAATTCAAAACATACAGCCGATAAAAGGTAAGATAGACGGAGACACACCAAAAATTTATAAGTATTCAATTCATTTCTTATTATTTTAATTTATTTCTCATTGATAATTTAATATTAATTCTAATGTAATTTAATATGTGGATATAAAAATTTCTGGAATAAAATTATTTCATTTTATTCATTTCAAATGCTTTGTAATTTTGTTATTAATATGTTTGTGTACGGAAGCTAAAAAAATAATTGTAACCCTTTATCAGTTTAACAGCTGTAAGTTAAAAAATTTGTCATTTAAGAAATTAATAAAACGATGTCTGTTTTGTTGTAAAAGCTATTTAAATTACTCGAAAACGGATATTAAAATGGGTTAACGTTTTACTCTTCATTTGGTAAAAATAAATATTTTCTCCTTGAAAACACACTTCAAATGAACAAAATTAAAAAGTTTCTCTCTTGCAGTTTCAGGGTTTCAATGGTTATTAAGTTAAATCAACGTCTATTTACGTTCAGGATGGTAATAATTTTACGAAATCCAACATTTTACATGAAATACTCGAAATTATTTGAATGGAAACAAAACTGCTATCCTTTCAGACATTCTAAGCTCGCCGACATCGAAAACAAACAAAACTACCACATATATTTTGATCACAAAACTTGTCTTTATCGGAACGCGACGACATTTTACGTTTCATGACATCGACCAACAATGAAAACTAAAAGCGAAAACTGCGCTACAAACTTAACAAATCTACAATGTGTAAACCACGTGGCACTGGAAATCGCTGCAGCGCTTTTAAAACAATGTAAAAACACACTGACTTCCAAATTTTTATTAGTATTAGACAGGTTTTTCTCTTATAAATGACAGTTTATTGACGCGACAATTTGAAATGCCTCGCGCATATTTCCAGGTTCAATAATTTGACATAGGTACATTTCAAATATCTGTCGCAGATATCAAACATGTCTTCAATCCGCGAAATGTCATATTTACAGTTTCTCTAGTTTCACTTTCATGCATACTCACATCTGTCTACATTACCAACATTGTTGTAATCAAATGTACATGGATATAATTTGACAGCAACCATTCTTGAATGTAGGTCAGTGTAACTCATACAACATTGCTACAATGAACAGCCTAACATGAGTTATCTAGCTTGATTACGTCTCTATAGACAAAAAGACAATTGGGCAAGACATGGAAATCTGAGTTTTAAGTACAGGCCCAGAAATTACTTAGTCTGTAAACTGACGAAGAAGATTTTTTTATGAAACTGAATGGTGTAACGAACAAATTCAAGTTGACTTGTCTTATCAGCAATTTTTTATGTACTTAATTAGTTTTTTTTTACTTTATTACCAAACAATACTAGATTAAAAAGACTGGTTTTCGAAACGCATCAGACTCGTGTAAACTGTCCACATGGAATTTGTCTTTTAGACAAAAATGGCTGACGGTAGCACTGTTCGTGTATAGGGGCTAGGAACAATCTCTGCGATCTCTGTAGCGCTGCATTTTGAACCCGGACAAAGCGCTGGATCGCTGAACAAACAACAGGCACAAGTTTTATGACGCGGGCTTATCGCCGTGAATGCAGTACAATAGCACTCGGAGTTGAAAAGTTTGATGCTTCGAAGGACCGGAGATAACAAGAAGTTAAAACTTTAAGGAGAATTCTCGTTGGACTGTACCTACTCTCAGAGCGGCCGGGTCGTTTCAACTTCAGCGGTTTTCAAGAGAACGTTCACATAGATGGTTCCTCTTATTGAGACAGACAATTAGGTCAAAACCTTCACTCAAGGTCAAAAGACAGTAATTGTACAACAGTGCCTCACTATTATGACTTTTTTCTCAGTAAATGTATCCTAATAATAAATTAGCAGGTAGAGGGGGGGCACACTTGACTCTAACAAAAAATATCACTTTAAAGCTTAATATTTCGCAAACGAATCCCCAAATTAAAAATAGTTATCGCATATCCACAATGTTTTTTCATTACCTATTCAACGATAACCCACTGGATGGGGTAGATAAGAGAAAAAAATATTCATCCCCACTTTATGTGTAGGGAACAGGTATGTCCCCTATAGGGGACAAAGTAAGTGGGGGTGGGATAAGTGGGGTTGTTTGTTTGAGGAATAAAAAAAATATTATTCAAGATTTTATTCTACCGTTTTGTTGGTGTTATAATTATGTATAATCATACGAAATTACAGCTTTCTAGTACTTACCGTTTTTGCGCTAAGCCGCGGACGGACGGACATGGCGAAACTATAAGGATTCCTTGTTTACTACGGAACCCTAAAAATGGTTCATATTCCATATTCATATGTATAATATATTGCCTTTGCAAATATCATTTAAGCCAGATCAACCATTACAGACCTAAGGAGTAGAATAGAATAAAATAACTTTATTGTACATCCATACAGAGTAACTCAAAGGGACATAATAAACGTAATTGAAAGTACAACGGTGTCCTTATCGCATAGAGCTATTTCTTCCAATAGTATGTTGTCCCAAAATACATTCTTAATCTTTATTTATACATCTATGTCTGCGATGAAAAAAATTCAAAGCCATAAGAAACAGATTTCTTCTAAGATTGTGTGCTTCATCTTCGACCATATCATCGCTTGCCAGCATGTGATTTGGTGGTCAAGCACGAATTTAATAATGTCAACAAAGAATCTCTAATGAGTTCCAACTTTTTTTTTTAGCACGAACTTATTTTATTTGGTCGTTAAAAATAACGCAAACAGAGTTGTTTTCGCTTTTAAAATTACTAGTATTTAAACATTAAACGAAGAAATATACTGCCTTACCGAAAAACATTACTTAATTTTAAGCAATGCTTAACATATTATGTCAACTTCTGGCTGACATGTAATGACACTTGCGGAAAGAAGACAGAGAACTTAAGACGTTGGTTAAAGTTAAAAAAACGTTTTTCGGTAAGGCCCATAATGTCTGTTTAGTTCTTTTCCTATAATCTATTTCAGTCTTCACAAGACATTGAGATCGTTACGCACCCCTATAAATCAATTCTGATTTAGTATAAGTCATTTTAATACCTCTAAACTAATTTAGCGAGGCATATTCAATCAGGAATTCAGAATACCTGAGTCTAAATCAGGTCATTAATCAAACCTAGGCTTAGATGTTCTGCAGACGTAGCACCGGCAGAGCGTGCATAGGGTAGTTGTTAAGCCTTGTACAGACATTATATATATATATATATATATTTTTTTTTTTTTCTGGCAAGTGCCTTTATTAACTACAACACAACAATATACAGACAACTAACTAAACTACTACACAAAAAGCATATCGATTACCCCAGACCGATAAGGTCTAAAGATAATCCAAGTGCTCAAACCCACTACCGGCAGCGATGGTAGTGGGTTATTATTCTTATATTATTTAAGACGATTGCTAGTTTGTTAAACCCGGATTACACATTTTTTTACAAAACCATCATCATCTCAGCTACTCGAGAGAGATGAGGATCGCGATCGAAGCAAAATGAAGATCGATCAGAATGAATGACAGAATGATCAAATCGGGAATGAAGAGATCCGGAGACGTACGAAAATCACCGACATTGTACGGTGGATTAGCAAGTTGAAATGTCAACGGGCACATAGCACGTAAAACTAATAGAGCTGATGGGATCCAAAACACACATGCAAAACTCGTAACGTGCAAGCATTTAAAATGAAGACAAAAGAAGCTGTTACGCTTTGTGATAAACCGTTTTTAACGTAACGCAAAGATGATTTTACCATAATTTTTTTATTTAGGTTTGTTTTACAATTATGACTTAAACTATATTCCTTAAATGTATACACAACATGGTATAATTACAATAATAAATAAATAAATATTGGTGGACATTTCACAAAACGCCATCTAGCCCAAACTAAGCAAAGCTTGTACTATGGAAACTAGATGATAATTAGATTTTTAAAAGTAAAAGAATGTGCCAAACTCTGCGTTCTCCGTATAACGTACTAGTATATATATTACACAATCGTGTAATGGCCCGCGACAATGGCACCTGAATTAGCTATAGGTACATAAATACGTAATGAGACAATCAGTCAGACACGTTATTAATTGTCTCACTGTAAACTTCATTACAAAGGCATATATACGATGGTGTCGGTCTGAACTTTAACAATAGAGGAGTTGATAATTATAGTACTTGTTATTACGATTTGATGATTTTCTACACATAGTACTTACATTTGGTATAAAAATAGATCTATAATCATTCATAAACCTATTTCAGTGTCATCATTGCAGTAAATTTCAGAATATACCTTCCCAATACTACCTATAGGTACGTGAGTACTAACAAAAATAAATGGCCAAGTGCGTGTCGTGCCACGCGCAATGTCGGGTTCCGTAGCTACATTTTATAATTTATGTGAGCTTATTACAGGGACTCTTGTTTGATACTACGAACATATGAGTTAACTTAAATTGAAATACAATATTCGTTTTTGACGTGTTTAAGTAATTATTTTAAGTTGATTGACTAAAACTCGATAACTTGTAGAGCCTAGGTACTTAGCCGTAATAGTGTTTCTTTTAATTTCATCATATATTCACTAGCTTATTTTTTTTTTATATCTCCAAGGTCAACCATTTAACCGGTAGAGAGGGACGGGAGGACACTTGACTCTAACAAAAAATATCACTTTAAAGCTTAATATTTCTCAAACGGATCCTTAAATTGAATAATGGTTTTGGCACACCCCCAATGTTTTTTGATTACCTATTCAACGATACCCCACTCGATGGGGTAGATGAGGAAAAAAGATTCATTCTCACTTAACGCGTAGGGGACATGACTCAGAAAAAAAAATTTTTTCAAGATTTTATTCTACCATTTTGCTGGCGTTATAATTATGAATAATCAAACGAAATTACAGTTTTCTAGTACTTACAGTTTTTGCGCTAAGCCGCGGACAAATGGACGGACGGACAGACATGACGAAATTATAAGGGCTCCTTGTTTACTACGGAACCCTAAAAAAACTAACGTCCGCAGCAAGTTTTGCTAGTTGATGCATATACCTTATAGCTCGCTTCGGTCACTCGGTCAATAAATTAGGTTAAAGTTCCTTCCTAGCAGACAAGTGGCAGCGGCGGCGGTCGTATCATGGTGTATGTCACCCAAAGAAATATGGCACCTCAATCACAGAATAGCCACCAACTAGGTACATACTTGCTTCTATATAGTGCACAGTTTACGAGATCACAGGAAGGTTTCCTTACAAATATTTGTGGTTGTTTTGTCTCAAGGATGCTCGCTCTCGGTGTAAACACACCGGTTTGTTACATTTTAGGGTTTGCGTTCACTAAACATTTTATGATTATGATAAACATAACAGTAAAGTCGCCATTTTTTGCAGCGATTGTACCAAAACAATAACTGTAGACGTAAAATTACATTTCAAATATCACAATTACTGTCACGTACTGACTCTGTGTGTCTCTGACTGTGTGTGGCGCTCCATCGTAGACCATAACTGTCACTTAACATCAGGTGAGTTGACGGTCAAGCGCAAGCCTATCTTCGAATAAAAAAAAAAAAAACGTGAATATTAGATAAATTATCGAATGTCTATTAGCTGACATTGTTAAATTTCAGCTAATAGACATTCGATATATTTCAAATTTCTGATTTTATGACTGAAAATGAATAGATTAAATTGTCATAAATAGTACTATTTACAGTTATTAAGTTTTTTTCTTAACGTAGATTAAAATCAGGCCATTCATTAATAATTCCCGTTAAATTTCCTTTAATTCCCGTTAATTATTCAAATAGCAAACTTTGGTTTTGTCATAATCCTCACGCTTAGTGCGCGAAGACCCTTCTCTGAGTGGGTAGCGGAATACATTGATAGATTTATGCGAGGTATGCATCTTCCTCAACTTTATGTCAGCCGTCGTAGTACCCATAAATCGTTACCTAAGTCCGGGTAAACAAGTTAGAGACGTCACATACACGTGGTCGGTGAGGTGGATTGTGGGGGAATTTCAGATTAAGAATTTATTAGGAATTTATTATATTAGTTCTAATAGTTACGGAATTTGGCGGCTAATTTTGTATCAGTTATTTTAACTTCGTCGTGGTCTAGCATTTACTTGTCATGTAAGCAAATATTTTTAAGCTATTGCATAGCTTCTATCGCGGGCGTTGAGTGTGGAGACCGAATCCAGAAATTCCGTAACGAAAATAACCTAACGCAGTAACGCCGATTCAACCAATGCCACCTAGAGGCGGTTTGCAGAACCAAAAAGACAAGCGTGATATTTCAAACAGTCATTAAAAGTTCTGCTATTCATCGATAGATGGCAAAACTAAAAACTAAAAAGTATCACCGCTGTGCCGGTCGGAGTGGGGGGTGTTAGGAATACTGCATAAATTAAATAAATAAATAATTATAATTACATAAGTTGATAAAAAATGCTATGCAATAGCTTTACCGCGGCAGTCTCCGAGTGCCACACGTCTTTTTTATTTTTTTCAACAAACTCGATATATTTTAAAAATTTTGTATTTTCCGTTTGAAAAAACTAATAATATGCTCGATCCCGAAGTTTTAATAGCAATAGGTATATTTACACCTACGCAAATGCATTAAAATAGATCTTCTATTATATGCTTAACTGATCATTTGGATAGGTTTTGATTATCTTTGTTACTTAAAAGCTTTTCGTACTACAAAAAATGTTTGAATAAATCACTGATCACTATATTCGGGCGTTTTTGAAACTTCAAGAAAAATAAAATAATTTAAAAATATTTTTAGATTTTTCTTTTCTGCCTATCAGGATCTTACCTCCTGATTAAACAGCCGGATATTTTTTGTGTACTTTGTACTGACCAATAATTCAATTCATTTATTTTTATTAATAATTTCAAAACATCAATAAAAAAACAACTAAAATAAGTAAAGTAGGTGCCCTATTATCCGTCAACTCAGTGTTAAAGCCCTTTCGACAAAGTCAGTAGGTAAACATCTCAGTTATAAGAGCAGGAAAGGTGACATAAGCCGCCGGCGAAACAGATACGCAGTACGCTGATACGCAGACCCTTTGTGTGAGCCTGAGAGGTGCGTACTCTGTGATACCAAGTAGTTTTTGCGGGTGACGTGATTCAGAACTAAAAATGAAATTTTCTGTGAACTTTTAAAATCTTCATTTGACTTATGATAAAGATTTCTACTGTAAAGTTGAAATAATTGAACGACAGTTTTCTTCAATAGTATAACAATTGAACATGATGGAAAATTTTGTCCAATATTTTCAACTTTTAAAAAATTTGTCAAATGTTGTCCAATAAGTTCAACTAGTTGAACAAAATAGAATGAATCCTGACATACCTTCTATGTTGTTGGTTGATATACAATTTATTATTATTACAATCAGCCGTAAGCAGTCCTGTTTATAAAGACTATTGTTGCCGCCTTTTGTTGCACTAGTCTATTTAAGTTCTTTGTTATTACTTTTAAGGTGTGTACAATAAAGAGTTCATCTATCTATCTATTGTTTATCAGGACTATTTGTCTGCCTGCGGCAGCCTGTAAACTCTAGTCTGGAAATTCAGTGTCTTTTAACCTTGTTATACCAATTCTTTCAATTTCGAGATAGATCTTACTACAAGCATTTATTTTTAAATGTTATAAGCACAAAAGGCTCCCCGATTTTAAAGAAATAGCGACTGTTGTATCTACACAGTAAAACTCAAATCAATTTGCACAATCGTTAAAAATGTAATGTAAGTGCATCTCGTTTTATCGCGTCGATCTGGAAAGATCTGACTTGCTATTGGTACAAAAGATCAATCAAAAAAATGTATACCCCAATCCACGTTTCCCTTCACAGACTTTTAAAAGTTATTAATTTATTTATTTTCTCTACATATATGTTTTTTTTTTGTTTAGTCTTACGGTGGAAATAGTAGAGGAAACAGATTATTTTTGTCATAAGTAATATAAATAAAAATATATACAACGGTAATAGAATTAATGTAACTAACTTAACAACTTTGTGTTTGTAAAATGCATATCACTACAATTAAATTTAATCAAAATATTTAGTTATTACATATCTGCATAAATATCTTGTTTTCACGGTAGGAAACTATGATGAAGCGTTATATGTGCATCCTCATAGTACGAGTAGCAATCACAATTTATGTATGTCCGTTCAAAGTGACGTATTTTAATTAAATAAATAAATATTTGTGGACATTTCACACAACGCCATCTAGCCCAAACTAAGCAAAGCTTGTACTATGGAACTAGATGGCTGATAGAATACATATATACTTTTTTTTTATATATACATTATGATACATAGAAACACCCAGACACAGAACAAACTTCCATGCTCATCACACAAATGTTTGCCCTGGGTGGGGATTGAACCCACGACCTTTCAGTTCAGCAGGTAGACGTAAACACACTACCAACTGAGCCACAAGGCCAGTCAACTAAACTAAAATGAGTATACTTATGTTGTTATTAAGGAATTTTGCTAGTTACCAAGCAAATTACAAGACAAAGATGAATATAAATCACTTCAAAAGCACAATTTCACCCTACATTGTCGCCAAGTCAAAGCATGTATTAGTATGACAAGTGGCGCGCTCACGCATAACTTTGCCCCGGCGGCGCCCTTACACGTAAGTTTGCCTCCGCTATCTCTCGCGGCCGGCCCTTTATGTAAATGTACGCGTTAAGCCAGGATGGATACACGCAGGGTTTACTGGTGTAAGCTACGAGAGGGAGCTTTTGTTACTAGATTTTATGCTTTGGAACCGGATTTCATTGTCTCGAGGAAATCTTTCAAACAACGCTCAAGATAGGCGTTGAATTAATTGTGGCTGAGATTGTTTAGAGCTTTTTTGTGTCAGAGAAAGTTTTCATAAAATCTTGTATTCGTATTCACAATCAAACACCAGCTAGCGTAAGTAATTTATAAGTCGTGAAGATATTCAGTTTGTAGGCAAAAAGATTTTTGCTACGAACATTTACTTTTGGCTAGATAGTACGGCGAGCTGTGATAAAAGTGGCTAAACCGTAGCGTAGACCAAAACGCAGACCAGAATGTCACAATCATAATATTACAACCAATATTCATTAGAACTATTACAGGTATTCATAACCAAGTAAAGTAAGTTCGTATAGACTGAGTGGCCAGCCCTAGTGTGGCTTACACTAGGGCTGGCCACTCAGTAAAGTATTTAGTATAAACATAACTAAACTTTCACCAATTATTTAAAAAAATCATTCAATGTAATACATATCATAAAAGACGGGATTTTAACTTTAAATTGTGATACATACAACGATTTGAATTCAATACAGAAGGCAAAAGTTCTGTGAAAAAGTCAATCAAAGCAAAAAACAATTTTCTGTTTATGTAAGACATAGAAATCGGCACATAAAAATGACCTATTACGAAAATACTACACGGAATTTCAACTTGATCTTTAGTGGGAATTGGCGAGCGAGGTCTACTGCTTGCAAAGTCACTAAATATTTAACGTTATTTTTTATACACATTGTAGAGTAATGAGAATTTAATACACGTGAATTTTATTCATATTTTATTGGGCCCAAAACTCGACCATAAATTGATAACGAGTCATCTGCGTGATGCGCGAAGACCTCTACATCACGCTCTGATTTCACTCAGTTGTCTGTTCCTTACTTTTTTTCCACTTTCTGTCAATATCACACGCTCGCCTCTCGCCGCTTTAGTGGATGGTCCTTTGTCCTATCGAACCCATGTTTACGCGCAGCCCTCGGCGACGTCCGACACCGTACAAAGGTCAGCGTGCACTTACCGCTCACCATCCGTCCCGATTGAAAAATATACCTATTACGCGTTACCACTTATGAGGGTTCCAAACTCAAAGGGCCTTTGTAAGCGACGGAAATGGATAAACACGAGTATTTTTATGGAGAAATAAGGAGACAAACCCGACTACTTTTGAAAAAAACTTTTTTTTTTTCTTTTTAAGAAACCCGGTTTCCAATAACGAAAAATAATTATGTAGCCTGTAGCTCCTATCATCAACAGTTTTTTTTATTCATTAATAGACATGCGTTTGACCGCCATCTCGCCTGACATTGAGCAACGTTGTTGTCCGTCCTCGCTGCGGACCGACGACAACACGCTATTTTTACCCGACTGCGTAATAAAGAGGGTTATGTTTACGAGTGTATATTTGTATGTGGGTGTTTATGCATGTATGTTTCTATATGATCGCCTACTGCCTAAACGGCTTGACCAATTTTAATGTGCAAGGTGTCGTTAGATTTGGCTTCACTTTATGAGTGTCATAAGCTATATTTTTGTAATAAAAATAATACATAATTACTAATATAAATAAATAATAATAATACATACAAACATTATAAATGCGTTTTTTCGTAACTTCCAATGAACTTTTTTGTTATAAACTAATGATTTTATTATAATTATTCTAAAGAATGCTCATTTATAATCTTTTATAGAGATTTTACGCATACTTTATCACAAGAGCGTACACTCAACAGCGTATCAAGCGTAACGAAATCGTAAATTAGACTGCAAATACTGCCTTTCTGCAGTCGTGTATTTTGTTTTTTTTTTAACATTGATACTTGTTAAGGTGCCGTTCCACTCATAAACTTTACTCACACATACTTACCACTGTCTAAACGCCTGTCGAAAATCATAAATCCTGTTCTGAATACTGACCCTTTTCTAAATTAATACTACAATTTAATTTAAAGTATACTTTAACCCATTTCACCGGCTACCTGGAACGAAAACAATACGATTCCAGTATATAATATCACTGATTAATTAAGCACAAAGGTTCAGAGTTCTAACGAACAAGTAATGTGTTTTTGTTAGTTATTCTTGAACCCTATTTCACGCAAAGATAATTCCCGCCCACTCATTAGACTTCATACAATGAGCTAGGTGCGCGTACCCCGGACCTAATGACCTAAGTTAGGACTAAGCTGGCTTACCTAATATCTACCCATTTACCATTTCGCCGGTAATAAAGAAATATAACGCAAATGGAGTTGTTTATTTTGAACGTGGTATTTCAAATTTGTTTAGTAAACTGTTCGTGAATAGAAAGGAACACGATGCCAACGTGAAGAAAGGAATTGGAAGGGGAAAATTGAAAGGTTTTAAAAATAAGTTATTTTCAGTGTTCTTAGAAGATTGCTTTGATAAAATTAGTTCTTGGATTCAGTAAGATTTTAACATTTTTATGATTTCAGAAATGAAAATGTTTGTGATATTTTAATAAAATTTCTTAAATTAGTTACGTGGAATAATTAAATATACCTATAGAGAAGAATACCATAAGCATACGTCGAGTATTTACATTTTGTTAGAAACAGTTATTTATTGTATTAGGCTGGATAGTTGTATTTTACCATCGATTGTCTGACAGTTTTATCCAGAGCAAGCGAAGGATTCTGAGTTCTAGTGTAGAATCCTCCGTGTACTGATTCAAGAAGACACGAGACTAAATAAATGTACAGCCGAGTGCGATACAAAGTTTTTCATCTTAACATAGGTAGTTTTTTTTTCAGCTTACCTATTTTCTCTAGCAGACAGATCTGTTCAGCATTATATGCAACTCTTTTGGCCCTACAATTACATTAATATCACGTAAGTTCACTTACATGTGTATATTTCATTAATATAAGCATGATTTAAAACAAAAGTACAAAAATTAGATAGTATAAACTTTTTTTAGGGTTCCGTACCTCAAAAGGAAAAAACGGAACCCATATAGGATCACTTTGTTGTCCGTCTGTCTGTCTGTCCGTCCATCCGGGTGACAAGACCTGTATCTCGGGAACGCATTAAGGCATCGAGTTGAAATTTAAACCATATAAGCAGATCCATAGTCTCTTGCTGCAGAAAGAAAAAATAATTTTCTCAGTTTTCGTAAAAAAAGTTACAGCCGAATATATCGTAAAAACGCACATTTAGACACTCGCAAAGGAATCAAAACCTATGGGGTACTTCCCGTTGACCTAGAACTATGAAATTTGGCAAGAACCATTATGTTAGAGTACACATGTAGGAAAAAAACCGAAAACTGGACATTTTTAATTTAATCACAAAAAATAAGGTCTTTAAGAAAGGAACGAGGGTACAAATTTTAAAGTGCTATACAATTTGGACCCTCGTGATATATACGGTGTGGGTATCATATGAAAAGTAAAAAAAAAAACTCAAAAAATTACTTACAGAAAATAAATTGTACATTTTTATTTACATCGTATGTAAAATAACATGTTTTTTTTTTTTTTTTATATAATATTTTGTGTTTCTTCAAGCTAAGATAGCAACCTCCTTTTGTCTTCATTTTATGAAGGTATTGTACGAAGAGGTAGGAAATATTTTTGTACCTACTGAAAATGTGAAGTTCCGTCATGTTCGAATTTTGAAATTACTATCCGCCTTAACGTGTAAAATCAAATTTTCCGCGATAGTATTAATTCTGGAAACCGAATTTTACGAGCTAATAACATGAAAAATAAATTAAAACAGCTTGTACTCGTAGTTCGTGGTATTATTAGGTCCGAGTATGGTCTTAGAGATACACAATAGTTGATTCCAGGTTATTAATCGTTGTGAAATATGCTAGGCAGAAAACAAACCAATGTATTTATGTACCTACTACCAATTTTTTTTTTGTTTTTTTTTATACATAATAGATCTACGATTGACCACCAACTCACCTGATGTTAAGCGACGGTTTACCTAATTTTAGTTCTATTTTACCAAACAGAAGCAATCTAATCTATAATTAAACATTGACGCTTGCACCGAGCGCGCGGATCAGATATTCAGCAGCGACGGGCACGACCGCAAGCGTTGCACTGCTCCCTCGGGACCTGTGAATACTGTAACCGTAGAATGTAATCAGCAACGTATGCTGTGCTTTGCGGAGATGTTGAGATAACCTAGTTGTGTAGAAAATAATAAGTAAAAAATTTTGTAAAAATAATAAACATAATAGTGGAATTAGTTTTGTTTTGTGTATATTTTGATATTAAGACTAGGATTTCTTGTTTAAAATTAGTGCACTGTGTATTTTAACACAGACCGACGTTAATTAGTGTACGTTTACGTGAGTACCCAAGGAGATAATTTGTTTAGAGAGTAAAGGTAGGTATGTAAGTTTTGCGGCTGTGGTTCAGTGTGTACCGGCCTTCCGCCGGCGATTCTTGCCCGAGGCACCCGAAGACTGAAGCTAGCGTCAGTTTGGGTGCTTAGCTAGCAGCTAGTTGCCCTCTAACTTTTATGTTAGCCCAGGCCGGATGTCTTCTGGCAATCACTTACGCCGCTAAAAGTCCGCGCCAATTTGTGGGGTTTTTTTTATCTTTCTAGCGTCCCCGACCAAAAACGAGCGCTCCAATGCTGTTAGTGTAGTTATACTAGTTATAGTTGAGATTAGGTGACAATCTCTGGAAACATTATATTTTGTCTTTAATATTAATAGTTTAATAATTGTATAGTCTTTAACGCTGATCATAAAATTGTGTAAAACTGACTTCTCCCTGCGGTTTCACCCTCTATCCTGCAGGAAGAATCAGTCCAGCCGTTCTTGTGTTATTAATGGTGCAACTATCCCGAGTTTGTTTTATATAAAAGAAGCTAAAACAAGTTTTTAAATATTGTTACGATGTATATTTTTCGGTTTATGAAGGAAAATATAAAAAAATATATGATTTCCCCCTTTAATCTACTAGTTTGTACGGAACCCTCGGTGAGCGAGTCTGACTCTCACTTGTTCGGCTTTTTTTTAACTATAAATATGACATTTATGTATGTATATATACATATATATATATTTAGACAAGATAGATCTACGATTGACCACCAACTCGCCTGATGTTAAGCGACGGTGTGGCCGAGGATGGAGCTCGTCGATCTAGAAGATATCTATTCACTCTAGCCTTGAAAATTCCAAGATTGTAGGTCTCAGGAAACAGAGATGGCGGCAAAGAATTTCATTCGTATGCAGTACGCAACAGGAATGTGGATCGATGTCGCTGAGTACGGATTTTTGGCATTTCAACGAGAAATGGGTGGTATTTCGCCGACTTTCTGCTAGTCCTGTAGTGAAATGGGGAGGGTAGAATTAGGTCCTGAAGCTCTTGCGCACATTCCCCGAAATGAATCCTGTAGAAAATAGACAGACATGTTACTTTACGGCGGTGCTCGAGACTAAGTAGCTTCTTGGCAGCTAGTTTATCGTCACCCATTAACCTCACAGCTCTCCGGTCCACTGATTCCAAAGCTGATACTTGGCTGATCCATCAAAAAGGTGGCAGCAGTACTCCATACACTATCGGATCTGTGCTTGATACAGATGAAGCAGTTGTCCCGGTGAGAAGTATCGCCTAACCTTATTAATGATGCCAAGCTTTTTACTAGCCAGCTTAGCCTTAGATTCAAGGTAGCCCTTAAAGTTCATTGTTGTTCATGTATATAAAAGCTTAGCCTCTGGACAAAGCTTTCATCTTACTTTTCTCGATAATTGAATATTTCCCCGCAAATGCTGCTCATTATTGTAAAAATCCCGCGGCTGGGTCCATTTATGTAAATACCTTAATAAGCACGCGTAATAGGCATGAAGGCTACTCTATAATGAGATTGGAAAGCTCCTTTGGGACCGCTGGAAGGCTGGAGTTAAAACAATTTGGTCATTAAACGTTTGGTGTTATGGATTATTTTAGAATGTACGTTTTTTATGAAACGCTGTGAAATGTAAAGAATAAATTTAGACACAGACGTGTATGAAATTTTTGATCACGTTGTTATATATTTTGATTTCGGTGTGTTGTAAGAGTTTTGTTTATTTAATGGCAATTCTATCAAAAAGCATAAATCGTAATAATTTGAACAGCATCCAAAATATATATACCGTAAAATCGTTTCGAGTCCGACGAATCTCTTCGTGTAAAGATAGTCCCGGCCGTACGTACCCGCTCGCTCACATGGCGGGGGCACGGCCGTGCCCCCAAATATGTTTTTTTCGTATTGCTGTGACGCCTTTACATTAAAATCATCTTATTTTCGTATTATACAAATAATATGCAAATTACATAGATTTAAAAAAACTGTATATAATGCAAGCGAAGGATTCTAGAATTAAACTACGAGTCCAGCGAGTAGTTCTAGAATCATGAGCGTAGCGATGGATTCAAGATTACACGAGACAAAATAACTTTACAGCCGAGTGCAATACAAAGTTTTTCATCTTAACATAGCGAGGATATTTTTTTTGTTCGCTAATTTTCTCTGGTTACTGGCTGGTCTCTAATTACATTATAATCAAATAATTATAATATAATTTTAGGGCCAGTAGAACTCATCTGATTTCACTTGTATGTGTACATTTGATTAAGTATGATTTTCAAGTTATTATTCCAACTTAGCCTAGTACAATAATCTACTACTACTAATCTACTATTGTATCGAAAATATACGACCTATAAAAGAAAACAAATAAGGACTTTAAATAGTATGTTTTAATATTTCTACTTTATTGAACAACATCAGAACAGTATTTCTAATACAAATAGATTGAACCGGATACAAACGAACTAAATACCTAAACAAGTTTTCGAATTCAACTCTAAAGTGACTCGAAAGTAACTGGAACCCGACTGAAATAAGTTGAAAAACGTTCCGGATCCGCCCCACGTTCCGAACTTATACTTATTTGTTTAATACTGGTTTAAACCAGAGCTTTTGGAGCTGTTCATGTCCTTGTGATATTTGAGCTACTTTTAGTTAGATGGGTAACTCTGAACCGGAAGGATTTTGGCTAATATTTTTGAATGTTTTGTTTTACGTACGGTACGAATTTTACGAATTTCGATGTAACAATTTCTCTAGGAATTTTTAGGTTAGGCTTGTTCAATTAAAGGTTAGAGTCTCGTTTTTAGGGTTCTGTATTCAATAAAAACCCTTATAGTTTCGTAACGTCCGTCTATCTGTCTGTCCATTTGTCCGTCCGCGGGTTAGCTCAATGGCTCTTACTTAATGTTTGTAATTTAACAAAATCTGACAAAAGAATCAATGATTTTTTTGTTCTTTACGTAATATTATCTAAAATTAAATTATATTGTTTCAGGTAAGGAGATAAGAAAGTGCACATTAGTCTATTCAGTAAGTTGAATTCTAGCATTTCATGAAGAACCTACTCCATACAGAACCATTAATATTCATAAATTTATATTATACTACTCCTGGTGTATGTTTTATTGTAATTGATTATTTTATTTGTTAAATTTATTTTATTGTTATTATTTAATTTAATTATTGTTAAATTTATTCTCCACAGGCTCCAGGGTCCGTGCCTTTTATGAACTAATATATGCATTTATAACTACTTACATATTTTTTTAAGTTATGCAAGAGGGAATACAAAATTTTAATTTACACTTAACTAATCATGCGTGCGTGTATACGTCGAGCAGTCCAGCTCCCGCAAGCAGCACCCGTTCACGAGTTGACTCATGTGCCAGACATCGCTCTCCTCAACCATGTTTGAGGGAAGAGGGCGACCCGCCACACGACGCCGCCGCAAGAAGAAGCTTTTTAGTGTCTGAGTATACACGCTTTCTTATTATTATTAAAATAACACAACGGGGACAAATAATACATACAATAATTTACAAAATTAGGGACAGACAACTAAAGAATAAAAATAACCTAACACTTTTTTTTTTTATATAACAAACACCGAAACTTTCCATTCAGGGCCTCCACTACCGCCGTGTTGCGATCTTATATATACTTATAGATATTCTTCATAACAATAACTTTAACCTTTTCTGTTGCAAAAATTTTTTACCTAGGTTTTTTTGTAAATTTCAATTCATTTTCTAAGCACCTTTAGTAAAACTTAACATGTATGTACTAAAATCTGATGATAAAAATCCGAACAATAATCTCGTAATCGATTTTTGAAAATTCTTATATTTACCAAGTCTTATTTTATCTTAACATTTGTAACTAGAAACTAGAACTTTTCAGCATACGGACTTTTATAGTAACGAGAATAAATAAGATACTATACTTAGAATAGAATAAATAAGATACTATACCTAGACTACAATAAATAAAACAAAATTAAAAAAATCTACAATATCGACTCTGTTATAATACCGGCGATATAAGATTGCGGGTTGGCGACGTTATTTATGAAATTGTCCATAAAAATAAATAATACAGGCATGCATTACTGATAAAACAAATATAATAATATTTTACTATAATTAGTTATTTTGGTGTTATCAAATTGTATTTTGAATAGAATATTGAATTATCTATTTTTATTTACATAAAATTCTACTCTAAATAAGAGAGAGAGAGAAATAAAATAATAGTAAATTTTAACTTTATTTTATCTTTACAAGAGTCGTCGAAATTTTACAATTTAATTTCTGCAGTACTATAAAGTGAAGTACAAAATAGTTTTCGAGCGAAAATAGTTTACTAACAGCTCTAAAGAACATTATTCTATTGAGTGTAAAAACAATAGTAGCAATTTCTCGACTATTCGCTTCATCCCAATAATAAATAAGTTTTCGGTCAACCGAATTACTGAAACCAAATATTGTTTCATAAAAAAAATTGCAATTTTGAAATGGAAATAATTGTAGTTTTCCAGTCTATTTTGTGTTATATATTTTGCTTGTTTTCATTTTATCGTTCATAGAATTTATATCTTACAATTATTTTGTAATATTTTTAAAGAAAGCCTTTTTTGACTTTTGACTTTTTTTACTTAAACTTATTATTTAATACTTGCATATTTGTTGCATTATTATATATGCTTGTGTTATTTGTTTAGAGCCATTTCAATATTATTATGAAAAACATCTAATCGAAATAGTTTTTTTTTTAAATTTACATAACTTTTTTTCATATATAGAAAAATACGCGAGTACTACGTCGCGCGATACAAATTATCAATTTTCTGACTTTTATTTGTATTGTGAGACATTACTTTAAACTTAGTGATAGGCCAACAAAGGAACTTTCCTTGTTGACCTATCACTAAGTTTAAAACACTTGTAAATAGCCTGTAGGTATTTACTAGTGAGTTTTAAAAATTAAAACATAAAATTCCCTTTTTACTGACATACAAACAAACAAATAACAAAGTGTACTTATGAGGGTTCCGTTTCTTTTTCCGTTTTAAGTACGGAACCCTAAAAACTAATTTTATGTACCTCATATTGTTCTTAACTAACATACTAGTTATATAGTCTAATTTCTCACGTTCAATTCACTTACGCAATTCGAATGTAACCGTCTTCAAAGAAACTAACACAAAGACGTCACAACTTGAAGCCACATAATCATTCCTGGCGCATTCGAGAATGGTTATGGAATAATCTGGCGACGGAATAAGCTTTGACGGAATAGATTGGTGACGGAATATGGGTATGTTATACGCAATAGGAAGGTAATATGGCCCGTATAATACGAAAGGCCAGGTGACAGCTGCGGGCGCATTTATAATGTGGTCACGTTGGGCATTTGATTCCTGGACTAAAATGGTTATAAGTAAAAATATTATAGGATTTAGGTAGTGTGTAATGCAGAAGGTTAAGAATTCGTGGCACGACATAATGTCATAGTCATAGTCAATTTCATAAAGCCAAGTTACATGAGTTGGTTATGACAAGTCTTCTTTCGTCACTTCTCATTCTCAATCGACTCTAATTAGTCGATAGTCTCTTAGTAATGACAGGTAATAGAAATAATTAATTAATTAATTATGGACGTTAGGATGAAACTAATTATTATCCGCTCAACTGGAAATGAAATTAAAATATTATGTCAAAATACTATAAAAAATAAAAAATTTGAGCTCAAACTCAACAAGGATTTTAGTCAACAGATTGACGTCGACAGCTGAGGTAATAAAAATATTATTTTCAGCTCACAAGCTCGGAAAGATTCTGTTTGTTTTTAGAAATCTGAGTGGAAAAGTGCATTTTGTCCGCTAGCGTGGAAAGAGTTTTTAAAATTCGAACCTTTTTATTACATACTTTTCTATACCGCAAGTCCACTGAAAATGCATTAAATACTTATTTCATTTCAGTGCGCCAACCTCATTTCTTTGAATAATCGCACTGACCAGCCACAGGTGGCAGCACTGGCGTTTTCCTCGCTGTAGTGAGGTGAAAAAATTTGTGTTTCACTCGGCAGCATAGTTATTTTGCATCTCGTACTTTTGAAACCCTCGCTACGCTCAGGTTTCAATACAAGTACTCGCCCCAAAAACCAACTTTGCAGCCTTGCATAGCAAATAACTATTTAGGACCAAATAAACATCAATGTCATATTTTGCAAAGGCTATTGCAAAAATAATCCAGTAGCCAAGTAAATAAATAAAAAATAACAATAACATAAAACTGAAATCTCAGCTCGCACGTTCCAACCAAATGGAATACAACTCGGAAAGAAAAGGGTCAAAACAAGCTAAAGACATTAACACTAGAATAAAGGCTATTAAATTCAATATTCTCGCCGCGGTGGTAGAAAATAATACTGACCGTCGCATACGGAGGCGCGAGTGCTTGTAAAAACTAACGGTGCTGTGTCTGCCCTCGCCGCCCGCCTAATGCTTATTAATGGCTCGCGCTAGGCGGGCGGATGGAGGCTTTCCATTCGAGAGAGGATTCCAGGAGACAGATATTGGGTGAGCACCAATTTGTGAACCATTTGAGGCCTAGATTCTCTTGTTCGCGTCGGGAATGTATGAGCCAAATGGGATATGTGAGTTGAATCGTGATGGCGTGTTCTAATGTTACATTTGATTTGTTAGGTGCTGGAATAGACTGTTTTTGTGTGAATCTAGTACATTTTTGGATTTATTCTCCTTTATATAAAATACTGTAATATTGTAATAGTAATTTGAAGTAATACTTGTTCAGACGATTGTGCGATAGACTTCCGTAGGAAGGTAAGTACGAAATGAGCTTAATGAAGGAAAATTAAGTCGTTAGAAACCATAGCATAGTTCTTCTTGGAACATGAAAATATGTCTGAAGATGAAGTAAGCGCACTTAGAACATACTTAGTCACACTGATCTTGAAAATGCTCATGTTGTATCTTTCAGAAAACATAAAATCCGGGAATTCGTTCCGTTTCTTAGCTGTTGGGATTCGATACATAAAAATAAGCCTTTTACTACGAACTTTTGGAAAATTTGCATTCTGGAGATAGTTGTAGGCCGATACTTGTTTTGTTTTGTCGTAGAAAAAATACTGTAGTAAATTAACTTGGACGCGATTGTCCGAAATGGAACCCTCAGAAAATTGAAAAACTTGCTATCGTCAAGTGATCCAAACTAAGCAGCTTTTGTGTATACAAAGTTTACTTGTATTAGGTCAGATACATCGGACATGTGGCTAAACAATAGTCTTGTTTAATATTAACATAGCATTAACAGGAAATTTATTTGAATTTAACTCTCCTAAAATCTATACAGAAACAGATATCTGCATAACAAAATGTTTTCTAAGGTTTGCGCGATTGAAATGAAACAAGTTTCTAGAAAGTTCCAAAAGTCACATATCATACGGACATCCAATACAAGTATTTGAATCTTTTATGACGTACCAATACAGAATCCAATTACAGTAAGTTGTATTTGTGACGGCTACCGTCAGCCGCAAGCCTTACGGCCCTGGGGCCCCGCGCCGCAAACTGCGCAATTTGCCTGCAACTGGCGAAATGTCAGCAATGCTAAACAACCTCTAGAACGGTTTTCATCTTACCATTATATATGATGACTTTTCGGTAACAACCTGATATATAAAATTACTTAGTTTGAATAGAATTTTGAATTGATACACTATCTCGTCACAATAATATTACAATTACAATATTTTGTGTATGTGTGAGTATTTGTTACTCCGGCAATATTTTTCATTAATAGACAAAATTTCGAATAGAGGTACCTTATATATCAAATCATACCTTTTAATCCCAATAAAATAAACAAACTGCCAGACACAGCTTTTTTTTAAATATGGTGCCTTTATCTAAAAACCGTGCACGGTTTTGCATGTTATTCAAAGGCTCTCATTGTCGTTCACGTCTACATATTCCATTAAAATCAAAAACGTACCTACTTGTATTCATCATCTTCATTCAACGAAAATATACTAAATACAATGTGCAGAAATAATTTCTCCACCAGATACAGTAATGAAGTGATTCATGGCCTTAACTGAATACAAACAAGTGAGATATGATTATGGATTCAGCAATCAGAGTCAATGCGAGCGCTAATGTAACTTCCGAAGAGAGAACTTAACGCGGCGTGAATACCGAGCGACGGAAACGAATCCGAATGAATACACCTGGGCCGAGCAAAAAATACATTCGATCTAACGCGCACCGACGGAAAAAATATTCTAGGAAACTTAAGTCTTTACGAATCTGACTAGCGGAAAACTGCTCGGAATAGAAATGGTAAAAACGTTTGTGAAATCGAGTGAAAAGTCGAAGCGTCGGACGTCTGCAAACGTCCGTTGCTGAGCGACGGTCTAATGTGAACTTTGCGGTATTAACAATAGGGCGGAAGTGGTGTGCAGGCAGCAAGAGTGGGCGGCGCCCTTGCGGAGGCAATTCGTTCCACATTAGAAGGGAGAAGGGCTTTTTATATTAATTGCAAACGCCATTACAAGGTCATCGAGAGGGTCTCGCTGATGTATGGAAATCTTTCCACTTTGCCGTCTGAACCTAATCGTCTATCGATTGTTATTGCGTATGGAATCATCTTACGCGAAATTGGTTCTCGTCTGGACGTTTAACTCTTTGAAGGTGACGGAGTCCTCCAGACGTGATGTAAGCCGAAACACCTCTGGCGAACTATTAATCATCTCGGTTCGACTCAACGCAAACTCGGTGCAACCTCAGAAGTTTATCTTGTTTATAACGAGCCTAAAATAATTAATGCCAATATTGTTATAGATCTTAAATATTTTTCTTACTTATGCCTAACTCACCGTACTATTTAGTGAATCATTGAAAGAGATAAATTAGAACTAATCGAAATAATAGTAAGTGTTGGTCATGATTAGTGATTTCGGGTGGCACGAGCACTGCAGGTCGGATTACAAAGAAAAACTAATGAAAATATTAGAAATTCTCTCGTAGTGGTACAAAATTCATTAAAACATAGCAGCAGATAGAAGAAAACAACTGATTTGACTGTACAACTACGAATGACGTCCGCACACAGCCAAAAAATAACTGCTACGCATTTAAAAATCAGCGTTATTAATTTCTGTTGGCTCCTATAAATACACGATCTTCGTCACTGTCAAGTTCATAATCGTAAATAAGCAAAGAGAAAATTGAGTGTTCGCATATCTATTTATTTATATATAAGTATAAGGAGCCAAAAAATAGATATGCGAACTCTCAATTTTCTCTTTGCTTATGTTATAATGGTATCGAGAAGTTGTTGAACAGTCATAACCACTTTTCAATAGAATCTATTGAAAAGTGGTTATGACTATTCAACACAGGCTCATGAATCGATGCATTTTCTACTCGCATATCATCTTCTCGATTATAACACTATTCTATACCAAAACTAAATCAGACGTATTACTTTGCAGAAATCCGCCGTCCCCTACTTATTCTGTCCTATCAAAAAAAAACATAATTAAATTCAATGTAACTATTATAGTAAATACACAGAAAACAGGCTAATGAGTGGGAGTGGTCGCGATGGGTGATAAAGGGGCGCAAACTCCGCAAGTCGCTGGCCGGCACGCATTGGGCCGGTAAATCACCATCTAGATTGAATAAGTGCCATGTTAGTCCGACATACACAAATCACTACACTCTACAAGCTGTTTCTGTTTGGAAATCGGGTCTTTGGTTACAAGTAAGCCTTCTTTTAATACCGGTTGCCTTTTTGATCCAATTGCATTTCGTCTAGCAGTCAGCTTGAGCTTAGGAACAAGGTATTGTAAGGTCTACTCTGAATGGCTTCGAGAAAAGGATGGTACGACGTGGCCTTGCCGCTCGCCTTGGCCGGGGCCACTGCCGTGCCCCCAGATATCTGCCAGTGTGGACTGCAGGTTATCAGCTCGGTCACCAGGGTCTCTCCTGCTCGAGAAACTCTGGTCGAATTGGTCAACGCGAGCCTGAATATCATTCGCCGGGTTTTTGCCACCGCCAATATTGCAGCTGTACTCCAACCAAGCGGTCTTGCGCGTTACGATGCTAAAAGACCTGACGGATTGACACTTGTGCCATGAAAGTTAGGACGGCCCCTTGTGTGGGATGCCATGTGCGTTGATACTTTGGCACCATCTCATCTTTCTGAGACACGGAGAAGGACTGGCGCTGCGGCTAATTCAGCGGAGCAGCACAAGCGGCGTAATATGTTAATCTTGGTAGTGGTTACATATTTTAGTCTTTTGGTGTCGCGACTTTGGGTCCCTGGGGACTAGGAGCTCATCGCATTTTCAAAAATTTATCTGAGCGCCTGATTGATGCGACGCGTGACCAAAATACTGGTGCGTATCTGGACCAACGCGGAATGCTTCCAGCATGCTAAGTACGTTGCCTACTGGTAGGTTTGAGCACTTGTATTGTCTTTAGACCTTTATCGGTCTGAGGTAATTGATTTGCTTTTTAAATATGTGTAGTTTGTATATTGTTTTGTTGTAGTTAATAAAAGCACTTGCCCATTAAAAAAGTGTCATCTAGAAGCAAATAGAAATTCAATTATACTAGCGAAGTTTAAATCATGTTTTAATTGTAAAGTAAGAAAGTGTAATGCAGCGCTGGTACAAAAGGAAAGTTGCAAAGTGCTTCTTTGCTTTCCGTTCCCGCTCTGTTCCTGCTACCAGGAACTAGTGTGCTCCAATTGGAAGGAAGTCACAGCGTCATTAGTTCTTTCAAAACTCTTTGGGGGAGGTATAGGTAGGGGGCTGGGGGAGGGATGTAGTAAATTACGGTATTGCGCCTGAAAAAAGTGACTAGGTATTCATTAGAGATGGGGTATGTGCAACAATATTTTAGGTCGGTGTTTATTTTATACTTTTATTCGAATGTTTGAACTATTTTAAGGAATTAATTTGAAAAGGAAAATATCTTTCAAAGTGTCTAATAAAGGTTAACTTTTTTATGAAAGGTTTTTTTTAACTACATCATAAATAAACTACTACACAAAAAGCAAATCGATTATCCCAGACCGAGAAAAGACGTAAAGATAAACCAATTGCTCAAACCCACTACCAGTTAGCAGCGTACCCAGCATGCTGTCAGTATTGATTAGGTGCTTAGATATTTTTTTGAAAATGAGACAAGATTCCGACGCAAAAATTACTTAACATACCCCATTGCATAATATATTTCAGTATCTCTTTAAAAAAAATTGAACGAATACTTTCTACGTTTTTGGTTTTAGTTTTTTAACCTATACCTTGCCCGCTAAGATTATTTTTGTCTCCACAACAAAGTTTCTATTTCATAAAAATGTGTTGTACGTCAAGTTTTTATGTCATTTTTCTGGGCACATGTGAGGGTAAGCTAAAAGCCAGCATAGAATACGGGATATTTTAGTGAACTATTACAAAGAAAGTTTAAAAAGCTACCGTTACTTTGTCTCTCGTATTTTACGAATACTTGGTACTTAAATGTACATACATTAGTTGAGTACTTCGTTTCTTGAAGGATATTTTTGTTTACAAGATTCGTTGTTCCGTGTCAGTGGGGTTGTAACGAATCGCTGCCGTAAAAGGTTCCATTATATACGATCACTCATTGTTTCCTGGTAACAAAAATCGTCAAATTTCTTCAAGTCTCCGATCGGATTTTTACGGTTCGCTGGACTCTGAGGACTGAGAAAGCGAAAACAAGCACACATAAAATTTAAACATGCCTGTTTTTGCTTTTCGATTATTTGAAACTTATAGCTAAGTGTTTGTTTTCAATTTTTCTTTATAACTAACAAAATATGGATTATTTAAAAAAGTGATTTGCATAGGACATTTCATACTTCACTTTGTGTAAATGTATACACACAAATGTATTACACCTGGGTAATAACATTTATTATTCGTAAATATGATTGGAAGCCTATCACTCGATCCGTAAGTAATGTAAATGGTCGTAGATGCATCCTAGCACCATCTAGCGATCATTGCGACGAGATCTGCTTTCTCACTTATCTTTCTCACATATAATATAAATTTGGAAGTACATATATTGTCAATTTGGTACGTTAAAACTACTAATAACGCCGTAATATATATATTAAACGCATATATAGTTATATTAATATTTAACGTCTTATCCTCGTCGCCAAATGTTATATCTCGATAACATAAGAAGGACGCAATTAATATGGAATTTATTTCGAGATGCTTACTTATTAATCAACCATAGAAAACCATGATAGAAAATGGAGATAAGACAGAGCTGTCATCTATCGTAATGTCATAAGTATACAGTTTACAGATACAACAGCGATGATACTGTATTTTACATGAAATCAGACTTAAATATATATAACGAAGCTAGTAGATAAAGGGTTAAGAAAAAGTTAACTTTCGTATTCGATAAAAGTATCCATGTCGATATCTAATAAATAGCGGTTTCGTCAAATACCGCTTATATCTCAACGTTTCAGTCCTATCGTTCCGGGTAAAGGTTTGAACGGAAGCGGTGCTCGGCGACATATCAAGCCCATTTGTCGCGGCCGCGGGTAGCTTTGAACAAAGGACGCCGACTCGCGACGCGATCAATCTTACTTAGCTTAGCTCTAAGTTAATAAGCTTACTGTTGCCAACTTAGAATTTCTGTTTTTCGTCGGCTTGTAATGTATGGCCGTAAACATCTACACAGTGGAAATAAAGAAGTATATTAACTGAAGGTAAAAGTGCTTACTAATCAGATAAAGTGTAACTTTTACCTCACTACGCAAAAAATAATGTTATGGTTTAAATAGTCTGTGTGGACCTAACCACACAAACTATTAAAATCACAACACTCTGCTTGGTACAGAGTACCCTATTACAGCCGGTCCACACGGCGCATTGCGCCGTCGCAAATATTTTAACGCAGAGACGGCCACAGGGGCACTGCGCCATCGCAGCGTTACTACGACGCAGTCGTAACGTTCCGTCGTCGCAGCGGCAACGCACAGTTGCGGCGAGCATTTTGTAAAAACATCGCAAAACGAAATGAGCTTGCGTGTGTCTTACCTATCAATGCACAAACAACTGAGCGCTGCCGTTCCGGCGTCACAATGAGTGACGCACAGACACACACACACACACTCCGTCGACGCAACGCGCCGTGTGGACTGGCTCTTACTCTGTACCAAGCCGAAAAGTGATTATTACGACATCAGCTGTAATTATCACTTTTCGAAAAATCAGCTGTTAATTTTTTCGGAAACAAATAACTTCTCTGTAACGGTTAATTTTTTTCGTGAGCATTGAGTTGTTTAATATGTTGACTGCAATAATATCTGATTAATACAAGGTGCACTAAAAACCTAGTATCATATTTTATAGAAATATGTGTGTAGACGTGTTTTATAACGGAAAATGACATGATTACAACTTACTTTAGTCGAAGAGTGCAACCATATTTTAATATTAGAATTTTTAGCTTATCGTTGAATTTGTCAATTATTCTTCGAGTTATAATTTGCGTGTAACACACACAATAAAAAAACAACTGCTGGCACTCCGGGAGTGCCGGCAGAAGTGAAAACTAAGAAATAAAAAAGCAAAAAGACTGACTCGTGAAGGATTTGAACCTCCGCCCTCCGATTGACAAATTGGAATTTATATCGGTGATCTAACTTATTGAGCTAACGAGTCTTACGTGCATGTGACGAAAATAAGCATTCGGCGTAACGAAATGACGTCATGCTAGAAGGACAAACTTGTACATACAATAGTGAACTTTAATATCCTGTCCGCAGCGCCATGTAAAGGGGTGTTATTAAAAGATGGCGTCACGTCAACCAATCATTTATTTCTCTTTTTTACATACATGCTACTGAGCTGTCAACTTGCTGTTTTGACATTAAACGTTCCAAAACCTATAAATATTTCATTCTTATAAAATGCAGAACGTTAGAATAGGTTTCTGACTGTCCGACTTACGATCTGATGTCCTTTGCTGCAGCAATATTTATTTCAACGGATTTGAAGTTGCAGCTGTAGTACTTGTATTGCTGAATATATTTAAGCTTTCTTCGTAAAGTGTCGAATACGTGCACCCCAGTTCAACTGCACCTGTTCTGGAGCCAAAAACACCGACTGAATTGGAGCTCGCCTTGAAATATACTTCTCTTTACTGCCTAGTGCAACAGAATTTTAATAGAAAACAAGTGGTCAGTGGAAGCGAAGAAATAATTTCACGGGAGCTAAACGCAGCTTTTTGTGCGCTCGAGCGATGAAGTTAAATAAATGTTATGTCAATCACTGGCCCAATTTAATTCAAACGAGTTTTTAAGCATCCTTTTTCCTCTGCCATTTCTTCGACTTGACCGCACAAAAAGAGGGTTATATTTTTCGAGTGTATGTATCTATTTATATGTATGTGGGTATGAATGTTTACGTGTACATTTCTATGTTACCATCTACAGCCTAAAAGCCTTGACCGATTTTGATGTGTTAAGCGTCTCTAGATTTGTCTTTACTCCCTTAGTGTAAAAGAGAAAAGTAACTTGGAGTCGGTATGTATCTCTGTCTGTTACCTATTTTACGACCAATCGGCTGAACCGATTGTTATGATATTTGGTACAGAGATAGTTGAGAACGCGTAGATGGACATAAGTTATGTTTTGTTATCACTCCCATTTTTCACCACTGCACGGGAGGACCCGCGGGGCATAGTTAGATTATATAAATATAGAATCATCAGATTTGAATACCGTTCACAGGTGCAAAAAAGGTTTCTCCTATTGTATAGAAATTTCCATAATAAAAGGTACTCAGTATTCCTCTTAATGTGTAAGCTTACCATGTAGAAAACAAGTATATATGTTAAAAGAAAAACAAAATACCCGACTGCAGAAAAGCAGTTTTTGCTGTTTAACTTATGATTTGATTACGCTGGACATGCTGTTGAGTGTACGTTTTTTGTGTGAAAGTATGCGTAAAATTGCCTTAAAAGATTATAAATGCGCATTCTTTAGAATAATTCTAGTAAAACCACTTGTTTATTACGAAAAAGTTCGTTGAAAGTTACGAAAAGACGCATTTTTTTGCAAGAGATGTATTATTATTATTACAAAAAAAAATGCCTATGACACTCGTGGAAGTGAAGACAAATCTAACGACACCTAGCACCATCAAAATCGGTCAAGTCGTTTAAGCTGTAGGCGATGGTATAGAAACATACATATATACATAAAAACAAACATACATTCCAAACACAAAACCCTCCTTCTTACGTAGTCGGGTAAAAATGTCACCGAATTAAGATGAGTTTTCATTCTCAGTGATACCTGTGTGACTCAGGTCAGTCAATCAGTTCAAATGCTGAATTTATGTTATGATAAATATTATTTTGGGTCAAGTAAATGCCCAAACAAAATGTTATACCTACTCTTTAGACCTATTAGCATTATTGAAAAGTTGCCTACCCGAAAAGTCCTGACAAACCTCCACAATCTCTGGAAAGGAAAATCATTATTCTCCCCTCGCCATAAAGTTCATATTCGAATGGCCATTTACAGCCATCTTACGTATTACCATCGATCCGGATATTATCGGGTAAGAATAAGCAAACAACATCGAGTTTTGGTGGTAAGTAAACACTCCGTTTTGTCTACAGTGGGATAGCTAGCGATGGCGGACTTCAAACAAAAATCATTCTTATTTCAGGTGCTGTAGAGCTTGAAATGAGGGTGAGAAGTTACTCATCGGCCACTCCGCCGCCCGGCCGCGATTTGAGCCACTTCGCTGACAGATATTTGCATAAGTTTGTTTATGAATTTCGCCTGTTCTTCGTCAGTCGACGCGTCGACTGCCACTTAACCGGTTATCATCTATTTATTCAACGAAATTGAACGCAAACAGAGCGAGTGCAGGTGCTCGGGAATTGTTTTAGGGTTCCGTACCTCAAAAGGAAAAAATAGAACCCTTATAGGATCACTTTGTTGTCCGTCTGTCCGTCTGTCCGGGTGTCAAGATCTTTATCTCGGGAACGCGTGAAGGTATCGAGTTGTAATTAAAACTATATACGCAGATCCATAGTATCTTGCTGCAGAAAGAAAAATAAAATTTCTCAGTTTTCGAAAAAAAAGTTACAGCCGAATATGTCGTAAAAAACGCACATTTCGACACTCACAGAGAAATCAAAACCTATGGGGTACTTCCCGTAGACCTATAACATGTGTGGTATCATAATATGAAAGAGCTTCATTAGTACAAGCTAAAACGGGTTTTTAAATATTTTCACTATGTATATTTTTCGGTTTATGATGAAAAATATATAATTTCCCCCTTTTCTTTACTAGTTTGTACGGATCCCTCGGTGGGCGAGTCTGACTCGCACTTGTCCGGTTTTTGTACATTTTATTTTGCTTTTAACACTTTCAGCCGGTCGGTGAACTGTCGGACAGGTTTAGTTGAATACACCTGGATTAACCGGCGAGATAGGCGCTTCAGACCCGTTTCTGAAGGGTCGATGTTCGCTTCGTCTTAATAAATGAAACACATAACAGTTTGACGTCTCGTTAGGGCCCTTCAGGGCCACCCTCGGCGACTCCAGAGATACTTGGCTTGCACACGGTTAAGACATTAAGGAGTTAAACCGAATTACCTACTGGGGATGACTCACATAGGCTCGGTGAGATGGCTTTCTTGAAATTAAGGTTTAGGATCGAGAGTTTATGCATGTTTTAGTTATAATGTTGACTTCGTTATTCATTCTATAAGGTAATTGGTTCAGTTAATTAATAGTGGCTATTTACCTTAAGGCTCATTGATTAAATCGAGAGCTACGCATTACAATACATTTAAATTTAAAATGCATTTGAGATAATGGTTTAAAATGTGGGCTTTACTAGTACTAAGAAAAGGAGTCTGTCTATACAGCGGGTGGAGATCGGCAAAAAAAATCGTGATTAAGATTATAATTTAATTCCATTACTCAAAATTTAAGACGTCATAAACTAGTTGTGTGAAGCTTGGTGAAAATAGGTAGTACCGATATTTCACAATAAAGCAGGGGAAGACTACTAATTTCACCATATAATGTCATACCCCTTTCCTTCCCTTAAACCAAAAAATACACCTGATCATTTTTTACACCTGAAAGCTGAACGCTTTAACAAAAAATAAAAAACTTCAAAATTGTCTAAACGATGCCAGAGCAAAGTACACAAAGCGTAAAGCATAACTATATTTTTTTTTAAAGCATACACCTACTTGTACTATAATAAAAATATATGGTACAGAAAATAAAAGTTCAACACTAATTGCATCCCCTGACAATAAAAACAGTGTCCTGGAATAATTTAATGAGGGTAGAGCATGCATTAAAACTCAGCAGAGACACCATACTGCTGCTTTTTACTCTGTATGCTTTAACTTCCCCACAAACAACGATACGAGTATAATATGTGGATATCACGGCAAGCTTTTATATTTTACTAGCAACTTTCTGCGATTTTACCAATAATCGAGAAGTTTTTTTCACAGTGAATTCATTTCACTCTCCACAAGGAAGGCATGCTAAAATAAAATCAGTTTTTGTAGAAAATTACTTGAGGACAGGAAAGGAGATCTATACCGGATATTCAAAGTATAACTCGAACAAGTACATATATTTAAAAGAAAAACAAAATACCCGACTGCAGAAGAGCTTTATTTGCACTCTAAATTACAATTTTTTACGCTTGATACGCTGTTTAGTGTACTTTTTTTTTCGAAAAAACTATGCTCAAAGTGAGCTGTAAAAGGTTACAAGTGGCAATTCCTTAGAATAATACTAGTAAAATCACTTATTTTTGACGAAAAAGTTCGTTATATGTTACGAAAAAGCGCTTTTTTATTTTTGCGATAGCTGTATTTTATTATTACAAAAAAATATAGCGTGTAACACTCAGGGAGTGAAGATGAATATAACGACACCTCACACATCAAAATCGGTCAAGCCGTTCTTTCGCAGTCGGGTAAAAATACATTTACACTTATTTGATACTGCGTAATGAACGGAACAACGCAGCCGCCTGCTCTGTTTTCTGACCACCCAAACGAAAACACCCAAACGAAACTCTTTAATTTCACTTTCATTGTGTGGACTAGATTGTGGAATACGATTCCTGAGTGGGTCTATTCCGATAGATATAATCTGGGTGTCTTTAAGTCGCGAGTGAATTGGTTTCTTCTAGGTAAGCGCGCTCCATCGTACCGACCGCAACGTCGCTTAACATCAGGCGAGTTTGCGGTCAAGCGCAAACGTATTACTACATAAAATAAAAACCTCAAAAAAATAACTCTCTTTCTTGCACGGTCGGGTAAAAAGGTCCAATTCAAAACATTCATGTTTATTAATTCAAAAACACAGATTTCCAGAATAAGAAGTCTGTGTTCAAAAATCGAAACTGTACACGGCTGCAAGTCATCCCGTATCACATTAAGCTTACTCCCGTACTTAGTACGAACGAACATTACACCGATGTCATAAACTCTCGTGAAGTTACGGAAGCTTCGGCAATAATTAAGTGGTTAGACCTCGTTATATTCCCTTTGTTTCTTAACTACGTAATAAGTATTTAAAATTTTAGACTGTCATAAAACGCAAGAACTCATCGGGTTTATTACTTCGAAATTTACGACATTAATAACAACAAAACTTAAATAAGCAAATTAACTATAAAGACTGTATCTTACTCATACTTTTATAGTCTAAATTATTATTTAAGTCCTATGAAGGACATTCGTTGTAAAATATACATCGGTTTTGTGCTCTTTGGAAAGCTAACGCGAACACAAATGTATGTCTTGACAACCTCTTGTCCTTTTGAATTTAATTGAATTGGTTTGCTCATATTTGAAATTCTTATTTAGAATATAAAATCTATTATCTATTATTTATTTAGAATTGAGTAACGCATTTTATGATTTTGGAAAAAATCATTTTTAAGGTTCCGTAACTCAAAAGGAAAAAAACGCAACCATTATAGGATCACTTTGTTGTCCGTCTGTCTATCAAGACCTTTTATCTCGAAAACGCGTGGAGTTATCGAGTTGAAATGAAAACACAGATCTGTAGTCTCTTACAGATGAGAAAAAAATTAAACTTATCGTAAAAAAAGCTATGTCGCAAAAACAGCACATTTCGACATTCAAAAAGGAATCAAACCAAACCTATAGAGTACTTGCTGTTGACCTAGAACTTTGAAATTTGGCAAGAAGCATTGTCATAAAGTATACATAAAGGAAAATTCCAAAACTATACATTTTTCATTTAATAACATAAAAAAAAGGTCTTTATGCTAGGAATATTATATTTAAGGAATGAGGGACCAAACTTTAAAGTGTGTTAACCGTATCATATGAAATACCCTCATTAATACAAGCTAAAACTGGATTTTAATAATTTTTACGATGTGTTATTTTCAGATTATGACCAAAACTTTAAAAAAAAATATATGATTTCCCCTGTTTATCAATGAGATTCGCCCGGAAGTTCTGTTATCTAGTTTGTACGTAACCCTCGGTGGACGAGTCTGACTCGCACTTTTCCGGTTTTATTTTATAACCACGAAACATTGCCACGAAAATCCATTTTTTGCTTCCTTCGGCCACTTGAATAATAATTTCTAAATTTTATATCTAAAAAACACGCTACAAATTATTGTGGTCAAAGTTCATTACAAGACTTTTCTAACAAATCCAAACACAGCTATGATACGATGTTCCATCATGAAGTTCTAGTTCATATCTTCCCTCATCAGATCAGTTCGAAAGTACTATATTATTGTATTGTCATCAGAACTACATACAGCTGCCAATTTTCATGACGCTACGATCCTTGGAAGATAGTTAAATTAGTTACCTTAGATTTTATTACATATAGGTCGATCTAATAAAAGCGTGTTGGCTCCATCATCAGATCAGTTCGACAGTACCATATTATAGTTTTGT
Source organism: Lycia hirtaria (assembly GCA_947563715.1). NCBI lineage: Eukaryota > Metazoa > Arthropoda > Insecta > Lepidoptera > Geometridae > Lycia > Lycia hirtaria. The sequence continues at coordinate 4,595,255 of OX387383.1, forward strand.
CATCAGAACTACATACAGCTGCCAATTTTCATGACGCTACGATCCTTGGAAGATGGTTAAATTAGTTACCTTACATTTCATTACATACAGGTCGACCTAATAAAAGCGTGTTAAAAACAGGTCAATTTATATTGAAAACAATAAAGATCAATATGCTAATATCAAAAGCCAATAATTAACCTTGTCAACAGCTTGATCAACACTGAGGGTCGAGGGATGTCAGTATTGGTTACCTACTACGTCACGCGACGTCACGCCGCCATGATTCGATAAAAACCATATTGAAAGTGACAGCCGCTGATAAAGTGGGCTCAATCAAGTGAGTATGATCTATACACGTAGCTGTTACGTATATTTATATAATAGGTTTGCGTTATTGACGTAATAGCAACTCATATCTTCATTAAGGGTATGGTCAAACTTTTCGACGTGAAACTGGTTTGAGCCGATCAAAAAAACACTTATGTCAATGTAATAAGATGGATATGTCTGATAAGATGTGGGATTGTAGCCTCCGGTTGACACAATAAGTAAAAACCTAACTTTAATATCTAAGTTTCAAGACAAGCAGAAATCCGAACGACATCTTAATGTAACTTCTGAGCTCGAGTAGAAAAGGAAGCTGCAATATAATGCAGTAAAAATAATAATCTAAGTAATTATTGAGAACGGCAAATGCTTAGTCTGGGACGCCACGTGCGTTAGCACTCTCGCCGCCTGTCACTTGAGTCGCTCGGTCCACGCATCGGGGGCGGCTGCTGAGCTGAGGATGCTGCGAATAAAAAACGCCAGAAGTATGCGGCTTTGGAGATGAGGTATGATTTTGTACCCATTGCTGTCGAGACCATGGGTAGCATGGGATCTGAAGCCAAAAGTTTGATTCACGAGTTAGGGCGCCGGATAAGGGAAAAGTGTGGTGACCCCCGCTCCGGCTCCTACCTGGTCCAAAGATTGTCCATCGCTATTCAACGCGGTAACGCAGCTAGCGTCATGGGTACTTTTGCACCTGGTACAGTTCGGTGCGGGCTTTTTGACTGAGCTTAACTGAGCGTACACTTTTTTTTATATAGGTATTTTTAATATAGGTATTATTAATTAAATGACGTTGTTGATGACTTGAATTATGTTTAGTCTTTTTATTATGTCAACTAATATATTTAGTATGAGTATAGGTAGTTTATATATTATATTGTATTCATATTGTCATTTTCTATTATCTGTATGAATAACATTTTATTTTTAAGTTGTAAATACATTAGGCTAAGTAATTGTTAATAATTATAATCATATTATTATAATTCTTACAGCATAATTGTAATATTCTTCTTTTTCTCGAAAAACTTTAGTGCACCTACAGCAGTTTTTTGCGTTAAGTGACAGTAAAATTATCTTTTTTATTGTTTCATAGTCAACTAGGAACCCTTATAGTTTACCATTATCATCCATCTGTCCGTCTGTGGCCTAGATTAATATAGACTTTTAGTACTAGAAAGCTCTAATTTGGTATGCTGCAAAACATACTAATTACGCCAACAATGTGGTAGAATAAAGCTTTGTTTTTTTTTGCTGTAGCTTTGTCAGCTAGTAAGGGGTGATGAATTATGAGGCCTATGTCCAGAAGACTTCTAGATGATGATGATTTATATTTTTCTAATTAACTCAAGGTGAGTCTAATTCAAGAAGTGTGACTATTTCTTTAATATGGTACACGACGCATGCGGCGTAAAAATCAAACTGCTAACAGTTTTTTTGCTTTGTAGCCAAGTAAGGTACCTATATATTTTAATTGATCATAATGTTTTATGACAGTTTATGATTGTTGCCGTCGCTGCCAAATTATAGGTTAGAATGCGGTTCATTCAATGGAGGGAGAAAAAAAAAGAAGAACGACCTGTATTCCTGGATGATGAGCAATGCTGCGTGTCTAGTGCTCCGGATGACCAGTTCAGTTTCAGTTCAGACTTCAGTAACTAGCAGCGTGTTCTCTTCTGGATAGAGGCCTTTCGACAGCAGTGAATTATCTTTATACCTAGTTGTCGCGGCGATTGTGACTCAAGGCAGTGCTTCCTGTGCGGTGTCTGTAGTTGCCTCCGGAGGCTGAGGGGAACGACAAAGAAAATAGTGGTTTCACAAGCAAGGAAGCTTGCAATAACATATCCGTTGCTGAAAAGGGTCAAGCGCAGACTCCTCGCGAGTGCGAGCAGTACCAAATACCTAGTTCATGAGAAAAAATGAGGGTAGGTAATGGATAGAAAGGAAGTGTCAATAGTTGGTGCTAACAAAGATTTATTGTTTATATTATCGTGTCATTATGTTTACCAAATTTATCGTGTTACTTAATCAAGCTAGAAATTCATTTTTACTAATGAAACCAATTTTTGAGGATATGTAAGCAACGAGGCGCATTATTTATACTTAAATTGACGTGTTAATATTATAAAGACAAAGATAATACAAATACAAAAGAAAACGGATATTTTACGCACGTCTATGTATGTTGAATCATAACGTTTGCCCAAATAATACATAACATACTGTTGTTGTGAGTAAGATTATCAGAATCAGAAAATGTTAATTGCATAAACTGTCTAGAAGGATATTAAAGTAACATTGTTATCACTTAAACGGACTGATTTATGTATATTTTTATCTACATTTATCAATTAATTAAGTTCATTTGCAATTATTTATTTGAAATTTACTGTTAATTTTATTTGAATTATTTTAATGTTGTAATAATTTAATTTAATTTAATTTAATTTAATTTAATTCAGTCTAATTTAATTCTCGTCGATAATTTATTTAAATTTTAGTTTTAATTGTAATTTAATTTATATGGATGCAAAACATCCGGAATAAAATTATTTCATTTCATTTTCATTTCATTTCATAGCTGGTACCAACAGTTTTGTCCATTTCGAACAAACAATAATAGTCTTAAAATAAAATTAATAATGCCTTTAACCAATGTGTCCACAATTTTTTTTAAGTAAAAGTTGATAGATTGAATGAAGTACACATTATCTACAATATGTCATACAATAGTCGTGAAAATTGGACAATATCTGCGAAGCTTGACTTGACACATTATATGCAACAGAGAGTCAAGGCTGCACATATATTGTCACGCTGTTATTTGACCTCACCTTTAGACATGACGTCAAGTAGTGTCACGCGGTGTCACGAGCCTTAAGTGATTTCTGATAAAGTGTGCACGAAAAAATGTCAGACACGTCCTTACAACACATTGACAGGTATGCGAAACGGAAACGGTTATTGTGGTGCTAAAAATTTACGTTCATGGTTTTTGATAAGCCTTAGGTAGGTTATCAATTACCAATATATTTTTTAATATTAGAAATTATGTTTTCGTAGATTCGGTTGTAGTCACTTATATGTATTAAATAGAATAGGTTCTTTTTGCGGAGAAAATGTTACCTATATGTATTATATATTAAAAGCTGAAGTTTATAAGCTGTTGTTATATTTGTTTCCACTTACCTCTTTCACTCAGAACTGAAGATTATGAAAAAATCAATACAAGTAAATTATTGTAGTCTAGTCTAGTCGGGAGACCGTCTGACTTACGATCCGCAGGTCCTGAGTTCGAATCCCACGGCACGCACCTCTGTCTTTTCGAAGTTATGTACGTATTGTTGATTGCCGCCAACTTCAAACGGTGAAGGAAAACATCGTGAGGAAACCTACATGTCTGAGAGTTCTCAATCTTGAAGATGTGTGAAGTCTGCCAACCCGCACTTGGCCAGCGTGGTAGACTATGGCCTTACCCTTCTCACAATGAGTAGACGCCCAGCAGTGGGACAGTTTGTACAAACAGGGCGGATTAAAAATTGAATGAATAAATTATTATTTGAGATTTATATGCCTACAGCCACAGAATTCGCCCTATTACATTTGCCTACAGCGCTCAGTGAGAAAACACTCCTTTAGATTTTTGTTAGTCAATACTTACTTAATTATTATTTAATCCTGTAACTTAATTGACTTATTATTTAAGAAATACCTTTTGTTTATGTTTATTTAGGTCCACAGACACCAGGGCCCGTGACCTTTGTCTGAATTATAAACTATTATTAAATATTTACGACATAACATCATTTATCGGGTCGATAAACATTATTTTGGTCTTTCCCGTTTTGTACCTAAACCAAAACATAAAAAAAAAACACTAAAACTTGTCTTCTAACATAACTCCATTGCAAAATAGCAAGGCTAAAGGGTACTATCACATCAGGCTTATTTTATTAGAATCGTCTGGAGCCCGCGGCTATCGCATTTTTGAGACAAATCTTGGGTCGTTTTAATATCGCGGTCTGTAGGGGAGCGCCCTCTATCGGCCTCCATGTCACCTCTATATCAATCAATCTGTCACGGAGAGACGGGCTATGTTATTAGAATTATTATGTGTGTCAGCGTCCCTTGTCAAACTTCGCGTGTATCTAGTTGAGTTCGACTGTACAAGTAGATTTATGATTTGAATAATTTACACCGTAAATGATTTTGAATTTCGATTTGTTATTATACTCTTGAATATTTTAGTTTATTTACTCGTAGTTCGTTGAACTCTGAAGGTATTTCAAAACTCGAAATTTGATTCATACGATTCGCAGAAATCAGTTATTTCTGCGAATTGTACGAATCAAATTTCGAATTCTAAGCAAAGATCTTCAATTCCAATTTGTTGTACTCGAAGCCAAATTGTAGAACTTTCTACCAGATTCTGCGTTTTCCGAAAAATATGTACATGTAATCCGGATAATCCGGATTATTACGGATGTCTTCGAAATTATAAAGGTCACTTGAAAGTCTGCTTCTTAAAGGTCGTTGTCCATTATAACGCCTTGACGCCACAGTATAGCGAGACTAGAAACAAGCTCACATCCAACCAACATCATCCATCATCCATCCGAGACGCCGCACATAAGCTTTGGTACTATTGTTGCATGTTGCATTATAAGCGGCGCTTAGCTAGCGTTGAAGCGATGTAGTGGACTGCAAGTTTTATCATCATTCGAAATAATAGTAAAGTACCTAATAGTACCTATATTTCGAATATAATATGTATACTATATAATAAATATAGGAATGGAGTAAGATCGTTTTCTCCCTCGCAAATTTGTTCAGTAGCACTAATGTTTTGATAAAACCTTTTTCTCCGGAACCAAGGGCCACATACGGATGTTAACGACGCCCAACGTCTCACAAATAATAAATCTGTGCCGAGTGCACGGTGCCATTCGCTAGGGCCGAGAGGTCTCCATTTGCCGGCTTAGGCCTCCATTCGCCGATCGCAGGCCTCCATTCGCCGATCAGCTATAATGCGCAGTATTCGTCGTTTACGTCCATAGGCCGGAAACGCTCGACCCCTGCGAAACGGCTCACATTTATTCAAGACGCACATTTAGTGTTTCGTTTTATATGAACATAAAGATTAGGTGTAAGAGGTGCGCGGCTATTCCGCCTGCCGCCGTAAAACAGCCCTCAATTCGGTAAATGAGCAATGAAATGATTCGGCCAACGTTTGGTGCCTACCTCGTTCAGTACCAACCTTGGTCCTGTTTTTGCTATGGTGGTAATCTGGCCATGAAACTGATGCTCGGAGCATGACGCGTAAAATTTTCTTCGACAGAGATAGAAATACGGCTATCACTGTGTGCCCAGCGGCGTACTGATTTTTATATTGTAACTGTAACTGTCATATTTCAGCCAAAAGACCGTTCGGAAGCGGCTTACATCCAGCGTCTTCCTTCCACTTATTTGAAGTTTTCTGTCCACCTTGTGGGTATTCTAGTCGGCTGTTGTATAAGATAATCGATGGAGCACAACAATCCCTTAACAGTTTTTAGGGTTCCGTAGTAAATAAGAAAATCCTTATAGTTTCGCCGTGTCTGTCTCTCTGTTTTTTTTTATCGAACTTGATTTATTTATTAAACCAAACCACTTATTAACAAAATTTGTAGAAGATCAGACCAACAGATTTTTTTAATGAACCAACTAAATCAGCACAGCAAAAATTCTTAGTCAATTCAATCACTTTTACCTTATACTCGTATTCAGTGGCTGAAACGGTTCGATTTCAACTCACTAATGAGTACCGATTTTTCTTCTAGAATTTTATTCGTTCATTTGTTTTCGGCGTGCGAAGAGATCCGAGTTTGCTTCGAGCGAAAATTTTGTGCAGCTTGGTGCTCATCAGTGTTGGATGAAACATTGGCTTTGCGATACACGGTGTTTGGCTCCAATGTTTGCCCAACGGTGGACAACCGGCGCGTTTGATTAAAATGTAAGCGTGACGGCCGGAGTTAATGTTTGATTTGGACACGTCCGTGTAATTGAGCATGAAAATTTAAAAGCGTATAATGCATTAACGCATCGGAAAATTATTATTATTAACCGACTTCTAAAAAGGAGGAGGTTTGGATTTTAAAACAAAATAACTGAAAAATAACGTCCAAGTAAACGAATTGCGTATTTTGAAGTCGATTTTTCAGTTTTTTTAACTATAATAATTTTATACACGTTTATTCCTCTATTAAGAACGTAACATTTATGACTACATTGCAGTAATACTGTTTAGTCAGTAGGTCGGTTAATAAACTGATATCATTGTCTTGTTTAGTCTTTTATATTCTTTTTTATACTGGGAATTCATTGTACGCGTAATGGTTATATTAAATGCTGAAAACATTGTTCCCCTTACTGTTGTCGAGTAAAAAGAGCAATATCAAATCAATAAAGTTTAGGAGAGCAATTATGAAAACTTTGATTTCAAATGAAATTAGTCTAAAACAGAAGTAAGTACATTTGACGTTTAAACCGGCAAGGGGCGGGCCTCCGGCGGCACTCCGGGCTTAATTTCACGGCTCCCTCGGAGGCATTCCTGCGCGCCCTCTAATATTTTAACAACAACTTTCCGCCGTTTCTCAATATCTGTGCTCTCTTTGATGCGGGCCTGTCACTTGACTTAGTTACTTACCTTCTTATTTGAAAACAATTTGTACAAGTTGAATAATGTAAGTTATTTAACCTACTACAATTCAAAAAAATTCTAAATATATTTTTGAGTATTTTGTGCCTGTTTTTAAAGCCTAAAAACTATATAAATATATATGCTACAGGTGACTTTTTTAATGTTTCTGTACGCGCAGTAACTTTCCACGATCCTTCCTGGCGATTCTACTACTTATTTACATATTTATAACCGTTCATTTTGGGTGGTAATAATAAATACCTTCACGAAACCTTGTCTGAAAATACGAAGAAGATCAAGATATTATATCAAAAAACACTATTATTATTAACGGGATATTTACCGTGGTTCGCGTTAGTTTACCACGGTAAATATCTCGTTAATAATAATAGTTTTAATGACTGACCTTGATAGTTTAAAAAAGATATTATATATCTTGATCTTCTTCGTATTTAAGATAAAGATAAAATAAGAAGAAGAACAAGGTCTGGTAACTCTCACTCGTCTGTCAGTGGCAGTGTGTCAATTCTGCAAACAGGGCTGATTATAATGCACATAAGTAATGCAATGCTATACTTTATAAAGACGCCTACAGCTTCAATTTTATGTTTACCAATACTTTCCAGTATCAGCCGTCAATCCAAATACTATCCTTGTTAAAACGAGGCACAAAACATAACTTTGCGCGAAACCAATAAGTTGTTCTCAAGTTCCAAAGAGTTGTTCGGTACAATGCTACTGGAATTGGTATTTGGTCCAAACGGGAATTATAAATACATTGGACATTAGGGAAATTGACTTTTATTGCTGCCGGAAAATGGCTCGAAGTAAGTGAATTACTATTGCGTAATATTTTTCATATTTTTTTTTATATTTTCATATTTTCTTCACTTTTCTGATAAGTACTTTTAAGCTACTTATGTACGTGTTATGAGTCAGTGAACATATTTAAAAAAATCAATTCATTTATCACTACCCACAACTTTCCCAACAGAATCCCAATCTAAAATAAATTGCCGTCTGAGATCAAGGAGACAAATTCCTTATCTATATTTAAAAGAAAGTTGAAAGGGTTTCTTTTAGAAAAAGTTTACTATTCAATTCACGAATTCCTGAGTGATAAAACGATATAATGCAGCGCTATTAAAAATTAACGTCTAATAAATAACTAAATGTGATATAATTAATAACTTATAGTAAATAATCATGTAATATTTTGACATATCTAATTTATTTTTTGATTATGATTTAAATTTGACTTTGACGTACATATATTTATATTATTTTTTAATATTGACAATTCTATTCCGAATATTTATTTGTTAATATTGTATGTGGTATGTTCCTATATTAATGCCTTGATGAATTTTGTAGCTAATAATGTAAAATTGCATGTTTAAAGATAACTAAAATGTGTTTTGTTCATATTTATACACCGTATTATTAGAAATCATTTTGCATGCTCCCTATGGGCCTGAATATAGTGCTACTGCAAACCTATATACAAGCCTATATTCCTAATCACCTATATTCATTAATCAAAATTTATTACAATTTTGATTAATGAATTCTTAACAATTCCATTTCAAAATACAAACAATACCTGAAATTGTAATGTTAGAATCCTTTGACGATATTATTGCGTTCAGAAACAAATTAAGTTATTCAGAAACTCCGAAACCTAGAGTTGAATGAGATCGATTAAACAATTATTAGTTTCTAGACAATGTCACAAAATGTTCTTACTTATGTCTTAGTGAAGTTCTAAATTTAGTGATCATTTTAACTTTTAACATTTGAGTGTGAATGCTAAATGTTATGCCATTTTCAAAGTAAATTATTGCTAATGTGAATACTTAGCATGCTTTCAAGTGTAGCTATGAAATAAATACATGCCAATATTTTATTTCTGATCAAATAAGATCGTAATCAAATGAGTATTTTCTTCCAATAGGGAATATACATAAATTTTATTTCATATAAATAATAGTTTTAATTGATAAAATAATTAATAACTAAAATTTAATACAAACACAAAAAAAAAACAATCGGTCAATATATTTCTGAGTTATAAACATTTAAAGTTTTAGGGTAGGGTTGCTCTCGTGTAACAACAGTTTGTATTGAATTTGTACGGCGAACTTGACCATGACGTCATCATTCGCTATCGTGTGCTCTCTGCCCAATATGAAATTAAAATGCTTTTATCTTTCTTATTGAAGGTATTTTAATATTTTTTTGTGGAATGGATCTATTTGCTTTTATTACCAGTTAAAAATAAATCATGCATTTTCCCCTGACTGACCTCGTAGCTCAGTTGGTAGTAAACAGAATCTAATATTGGTAAGGACGTAGGATCAGGCTCAAAAAGCATAGACTAATTCTACCTTGTACATAAAATTTGCCTTAAGCCATTTAAGCTAGAAGACTTAATATAGAAATACATAAAAGTATTTACTAAAAAAAATATCCTTCTCGGGCAGTCAAACAAAATCAAAACAATATGTATAAAACATATCCAACAACCTGTATTTACAAACAAATAAACAAAAACAAGCATCACAAACGATTCTCAAAGCGGTATAAAGGGGCCTACTTCTGTAAAAGTCATACATGTTATGGACATACATAATATATTGTCGAATAATAAGTAATTGGCACTTCCTTTTGTGATCGTAGTCCCGACAGCCGCCGCCCGAGCACAAAGGAGCTTTGATACGCCGCCAATAACCGGACGGACCTATTTCAATATTAGGGACTCTTTTGAGACTCGTATGGGATTATTTTGCTATTTCACTTAAGAAACTATGGAGTATTTACATTTATTTTTACCGTGAAAGACCTTTTGAAGATTACTTACGGTGTTACTGAGATTTTCGTTTGATTTCGATATCTCATATTGTCAAAACACTTAACGGATCAAATTTTATTTGCTTTTACTAAGAGTACGTTTAATAATAGATATAAAATCCTGTGACGCCATTTTAACAACAAGAGAAGAGATGGCAACTGATAACATACAACTAAACTGCGCGTTGCACCCTCCGCCAAATGGGCTTCAAAATTTCCGTATGCGATTCTTATTTCTGAAGAATCTTGCAGTAGACAACAGTTAAAAAAATCAAGGTAAAATATAAAAATTATAAAATTTGTTTCATCATCATCATCATCTAAGCTATAAGAAGTCTACTGCTAGACATAGGCCTCCCCCATGGATTTTCAAAAAGACCGGTTGGAAGCGGCCTGCATCCAGCGTTTTCCTTCCGCTTGTATGATATCTTCTGTCCACCTTGTCTTGTCAAAATGTATTTAAATAATAACTACTGATTTTCTGCTTAGTCTTTTTTCCGATATGGAATTATGACTAGTTTTTGGTGACAAATAATATATTGTGACACAGACCACAGACCACTAGACAACAGACCGAAAAAAAACTGTTACAATTTTCAGGGGGTATGGTTAATGAACCCTAATATTATCGTCCCCACTGACATAATATGTAGTGTCTCGAGTTTCAAGGTGTCCTTTGGCTCAGCATAATATTATATACATTATTCTAATACTGAACATTATTGTGATTTATCGAAACGATCGTATAATCATGTGTTTAGACCGCAGGACAGACGCATTAGGCTCGCCTGATTGCGTTCACCGCAAATTGGTGTAATATTGTTATATAGTGACGCAATTAAATTTTTGCACAGATTTGCAAGCTAAAAACTTGAAAGTGTTACTTTCGAGTGTCTATGAATAATTTTACTAGTTTAACTTAAATATATATTTTTACAATAATAATATACAGTGCAACACTTTGGCTATGCGAAAAGCACGTACATAAATAAATAATTTGAATTTGAATTAAAATTGAGATAAAAAAAATATATGACGAAATTTTTTTTAAGCCAGCCAAGTAAATTATTATGCGAGATGAAACCTTCTTATTGGCTCCACAAAAAATAAACAAAAAAATTACAAGCGAACGTTCCTTTGACAGGTGGTGTCATGTGACATAAACTTAAAATAGAGGAAACTGTAGTGTTACAATCTCTTTGGATAATGAAAATAGGTTTGTAACACTTATTTGAACTTGCCATGATAATGTTCATTGATAATGAACGCCTAGCAATTTATGTTAAACCTACTGTAGAAAATATATGAAGTTCTAAATATATATAGATATAAAGCATATTTTGGTCAGTAATTAGCCCTGGTGTCAGTGTTCATGTATTGTGCAGGACACAATAGGAGTAAAAGAGTAGTAAGTCCTGGATTTGTCAATAGGCCATATAGGCCGCGGCCTAGGGGCGGCAGCGTCCTAGGGGTGGCGGATTTCAGAGGACGCCCGATATTGGTCTCATCCTGGTAGTCGATGAGGTGTACTTTTTGCAGTGCGTTCCCGTACTATACGTAATTAATATGATTTTGAACTAGGGTATCGATTTTCAAGATCAGAATGGGCGGCAAAAATTGAATAGCCTACTGGCGGCAAAAGTATAATCTTACGTGAATAAATTAATTGTATTTGTAAGTGAATGTGAAACTGCTAAGATAACTAAATATAATAAAACAAAAAAAATGGTACATTTATAAAAAAAAAAAATTACAAGAAAGCTTAAGCTTCAGTTGCATTTTTACTTTTCAGTCATTCATCATTATCATTAATTTTACCCAAAAAAAGCAGACAGTAGACATGTATAACCTTTCATCTTATTTTATCATTTATCAATTTACTTTCACTCGAGATAACTGTAAAACAATTTGTTATATTGTTAGACAAAACTATGAAAGGTTTTAATGTAATTTAGAGCTTTTTGTTAGCGATCTACAGATAAATAAATCATCCATTGAATTAAATCGAATGCGGCTTTTGAAAACAAAGGTCAAGATCACAAGTTTTTATTCCACGTATTCGCAATTTTTTGACGTGACAACGTCTAATAAATCGATGAACGCCGACTGCAGCACGAAAAAGTATGACTCATTGTCCCGTTATGTTACGCTCCTTGTCCCGTTACAACCGCGCGCGGTGGCTGAGGAAGCGGGCGAAGTGAATAAATATAACTCAATATTCAGCGAATATTTCAAGCGTCTACCTGTTGCCGTTATCAATATCGAGCAAAAACGAGCAAAAAAATCACGTTGGTTGTATGTGTGCCCCCTTAAATAATTATATTATTCGGTTTTTTAGTATTTGTTGTTATAGCAGCAACTAAAATACATCATCTGTAAAAATTTCAACTGTCTAACTATCACGGTTCATGAGATACAGCCTGGTGACGGACGGACGGACAGACAGCGAAGTCTTAGTAATAGGGTCCCGTTTTTACCCTTTGGGTACGGAACCCTAAAAAGAGCGAGTGAAGAGACCTCTCGTCTCTTTAAAAAGTTTACAATCGTGAAGGATTTAGTAAGTTGCGTTTGAAGTCGGTTTTTTAATAGAAAAATTATTATATATTGTTATATTCTGACAAATATCATAAAAATAACAAATGACATTTTCTGATGTCAGTTTCTATCCCTGGATACAATAGAACTCTCAGTGTACGATTCAAAATCATGATTCAGCCGGAATTTAATTTTTACACGCGACCCAAAAAGAGGGGTGTTATAAATTTGTCATATGTATCTGTGTCTGTGTGACTGTCTGTGTCATCGTAGCTCTCAAACAGACTAACCAATTTTGGTCTAGTTTTTTTTGTTTTAGATTTCCAAGAAGAAGGAGGATTCGTCTGATTGTTTTTTTTTTATGTTTGTTCACCGATTACTCCGTCCATTGTGCATTGATTGTTGATGATTCTTTATTATTTGATATATATTTTATCAAAATCGGTTCAGTACTTAGATTTTTATAACAAAATAACTGGTAAAATATCATTCAAATGCCTGAAGAAATGTGAACAGCAAGTCGCGTAGGTATTGTATTATATTTTGAAGTCGGTATTTTAATTCATCTCAGCCATAAGGAGTCCACTGCTGGACATAGGCCTCCCCCATGGATTTCCAAAAAGACCGATTGGAAGCGGCTTGCATCCAGCGTCTTCCCGCCGCTTGTATGAGATCATCTGTCCATCTCGTGGCTGGTCTTCCTACGCTGCGCTTGCCGGTACGTGGTCTCCACTCGAGAACCTTTCGGCCCCATCGGCCATCAGTTCTACGTGCTATGTGCCCTGCCCACTGCCACTTCAACTTACTAATCCGCTGTGCTATATCGGTGACTTTTGTACGTCTACGTATCTCTTCATTTCTGATTCGATCTCGTAGAGAGACTCCGAGCATAGCTCTCTCCATAGCTCGTTGCGTGACCTTGAGCTTCTTTATAAGGCCCATAGTTAGGGGCCACGTTTCAGTGCCGTAATTTTTTTAATTATAATTCTTATTTGAAAGAGGATTTCATTTAGTTCTTTGGTTTGTTTCTTCAAAATCTGTTCAGCCGTTTTAATTTGTCGGGAATGTTTAAGTTTTCTAAACTTATACTTGCATATTATTAGTTGCTCCATATTTGTATAAAAACCCTTATAAATATTAGGTATTCTTACTTTATTTAATAAAATAAATGACTTCTCAAAAACAAAATGTCTATTGTTGTTTTAAATACTGCACTTAGTACTTTTGCATACTTAATCAGCTGAAGTCAAAATAACGAAAGCAAATACTTCATTAGCTGAATTTCAGCGCCACTGAGAAAACGTTTTTGTAATTGTTTTGCTAAGTAATCTAGTATTCTGCTCAGTGTTTTCAAGTTCTCGCTATTTTTCGGAGTGTCTAAGTTTTTGGCTTTATTTGGTGATATTTGTTTGACTTATAAAGTTACTTAACTGTCTATCCAGTTAACCGTGAGTCAAAAAGTTTTTTGGCTTTTGAGTTTGATGTTTATTTCTATTCAGTTGATCAAAAAATTTGTAACTACTAAAATATTGTTAAATGTTTCATCAGTTTCGTCTACATTAGTTGACGACCTGTACGCGATTACGAATATTCAAATAGACCAGCCCCGGCTATTCGCAGCCAGCAGGTTTGTGGCGGGCACAGATTTTTGTTTGTTTTATTGTTATTGTTATGTTAATGTATTTTTGGTGTTGTGTCGTCCACGAATAAATATATGTCTATGTCTGCGTCTATGTCCAAATGTACAAACAAACAAACATTCGGTTTTAAGCAAAGTCTGCCAGTTGACGCAGAAAAAAAACTTCATAACATCCTGATCAGAGAGCTGCCGATGGAACATTCATGAAACAATTAAAAATCCCTCGAGTGTCCACTCGAGGGATCGCTGCGGTCCCACTCCACTTCCATATTCATGTGACACGCCCGCAGTCGGTGGAACACGCTCAATACCTAATAATACGAGTACATTAATTTTCTCCCGGTGCGATTCTCATACGCTGCTACAGAACATTTGTAGCTGTTCTACTACTGGCTATGTTCCGCAGGGTCTGCCCTTAACTGCTATAGTGGTGATTCCGTCCTTAAGAATGGGCTCAACTCACGCAGCTATCTCTTTCGCGCACAACATTTTTAAACATATAAAACCATTAGATAGGGATATTAGGTAAGTGAAAAATTAATTTGTTTATTTAAATAGGAGACTTATTGAAAAAAAAAAATTGATATATTTTAAATTGCCTGAGGAGTAGGTAAACATGTATATCACGCGAACCACGGTAAATATCCCGTTAATAATAATAGTGTTTTAAACATGTATATGATTTTTCACTACTCCGTTGCCAGTATAAGTGATATCTGACTAAAACTTTTATTAAATATTTATCCAATCTAAATAAACAAATTCATTTCTCACTTTTCTAATATCTCTAGCCAATGAATGTATACGTTTAAAAAGTTTGTGATGCGAGAGAGATAGCTGCACGCGTAGAAAGTTACCTAAATATCTTGTGTTTTTCTGCGGCTGAATTGTGGAATATACTTCCTGTATATATTTAATCCTATAGTGGGTATTTATAATCTGCAAAAACAGTAAAAAATAAGTTTCATTCGAAACAAAAAAATTGAAATTTTCAAACAAAATTGTTATAGAAATAAGCATGTTATTACTTTCGCGAACACTGTTACCATCAAATATAAAGATAAGCCTGTAATATTTCTGTAATTTAGTAGATCTTTGTGTAAAAAACGTCGCACTTTAAAATAGTTATTTATGATCGCGAAACAGTTTTAATAAAAACATAAAATGTGTCTTCAATACTCAAAAGAAGCAAATCAAATGAAATACAAATCAGATTCTATCGAGTTCAAAGCGACGCTGTAAACGAAAAGGTTCAAAAACCATCTAAATTTCAAACGTGCGGCGCCTCACGGCTACAAATTGAATAAAATCAATCAAATTCAATAACGTTGCGAATCGTCGCCCGCAGACACGCCTGGTATAACATCGTTTGTAAACGCAAACTATAACATAACATACCATTTCTCAGTGAGCGCATTCGGCGTACGACATTAATGTTTTCGTTTCCGTCGGTTGCTCGCAAACTTCGATTCCGATGCAAATCAGATATACTACAGGGGCTTAATTTCGTCCCACCTTTCGCTGGGGTCGGAAGCTGGCGACAATGACCGTTGGTAGCCGTTACATCGCTGGTATTACGCGGACTGGTGGCGGTGTGTCGGGTCACGACGAGCGGTGGTTGCGACGCTCGCTCCGCTCTCGAGACCTAGGGCGTCTGCGCGGCGGCGCCTGCCAATCGATAAGACCGCAGACCTCGCTGGCGACCTGGTTCCTGCACACATGCACCGCCTTGTAACCTATATCACTTTCCTAACCTATATCTAACCAACCTATATCACCACTAACCTATATCACCACGTTCCTTTGACACTTGCGATGTCAAAAATTCCCATTTTCAACCGGCTCAGATTGCAGCTAAACCTCTCCTAGCATTTCGCTTTATAAATCCTTTGACAGTATCCAATTTTCCTTTTGCTATCTCGTTTCAACAGTATTCAACTACAGAAGCTTATTCTTTATAACATCAATAATGACTTTCAAATACTTTTACCGTTTATCGTTTACCCAAGAAACGTTAATAAAATTCTAAAGCGGATCGGACCCACTATCCGCTTCAGACAGTCGTAAATTCTACAAAAACGTCTCTGTATTCAATGAAGATGAACGTAACTGCTCATATCGAGCTCCCCTCGGATACTCTATAAATATTGACACTACGACCCTCGAACTTTATAACTGCCGCTTACGTTAAAGTTTGCGCAGAATATAGCTCACCGATGGCGTTACGTAGCTTGCGTAGCATTTCGAAGACGTAGCACTTTCTTGCGTAGCACACATGCGTAGCGCCGTAGCAACGCTACGCCCCGGGATACGCGGCGTAACGCTATGTAATAAAGTTATCCGTCCTAACACAATATTTTGATGCGCTCTCGCTCACGGCTGATTTATTGCTACTTTCATTGGGATCAATAAAATAAACTCGAGACGGCATCGAATGTGAAATCGAGTTTTAGCTACTCAATCATTCGATACTTCTTTACATATTTTACATATCTAATTCTAAATGTAATAAGTGATGGCCGGAAAAAACACAAAATGTATGTAGCCAAGAAGCGAGTTTAAGGCCGTTTTTGAGGCTGCCAGAACTTTCGCATCAAGATGGCGTACCTCACTTTATATCTTATATCATATTAAAAGTGGAAGTTATTATGTCTCTCTGTCTGTTTATTACATCTTCACGATCAAACGCCTGAATTGTCAATGATGACATTTGATAAAAAAATTGCTGAAAACTTATACATAAACATTTCGTCACCATAAATTATTTACAGTTTTTCATAACAACGCGGATTGAATCGTACCCACAGCTATTTAATTATACACACGGAATATAAATACACACGGAAGTTTTATTAAGGTAAGTCTCAATATGTTTAAAACTGATTTATGTTTATTTTGTTTCAGGTAAATGTCATGACGTAAGGTGAGCCCATGTTTCGAGTCCGATGATAAATCGAAATCCTTCACAAACCCTAAAGTTGAGACGTTAATGTCAGCGAAAGGTAGAGTAAAATATGCTCCCGCTGCGTTATTACGGCTAAGTGATTTTTACGAGCGGAAGTTTTGCTCCATACACGAGGGCCACATAACGAACTTCGCTTTCGGCGCTTGATAACGAAAGATGTAATTTTTCCTTCGTAGTAAAAATGTGAAATTTACGAGACCGAGCGAATCCTTCCCGCCGCCGCCGCTGGGAAATAACCACTGTGAATTTCGCCCGTACATAATTAAAACGACAAATGTCCGGCATTATTGACGTTGGTCCAAATCAGCCAACGCGTACAACCACAGCCAACAGTCGGCCAATGTTGGCCAGCCAGCTCGAAACGGATATTGCAAAGTCAGAGCTATATGAATGGTATAATTTATATCTCAATTTCGGAATATTGTTGTCCATTATTGTAAACGTGTTTTATAATGACGGTTTGGTGAATAGTACCGATATTTCTGCAGGTATTATAGCTTGATGAGGTTAATAAAATAGCATTTATTGCCGCGAGCCGACTGTAACTTTAATGCAAATTCGCAAAACGATAATATTTTGTATATTAATTCTAACAACAGTCGTAAAAATGGAATAAAACTTTCTGAAATATAAACTTTAAACATTTTATCAATAAACTTGGCATCAAATAATTTATGAGTTAAACATTGATACAGTATACAGCATACGAAATATATGCTTCTATCATTGGGGGATACCTAAAACACTACTCACAAAAAACATTGCAAAACTTAATACAATCTTAAATTAATTTATGTTTGACTACCAACTCGCCAAATCATAAATAACACTGCGCTACTCAAAGATGCAGCACGTCCGTCTTCTTCTTAAGATGATTCAAGTTCATACAAAAGTATTTTTAACCGACTTCCAAAAAGAAGGTGGTTCTCAATTCGACTGAATGATTTTTTTAATATGTTTGTTCCGCGATTACTTTGCTAATCCTGAATTGATTTAGATGATATTTTTATTCATACTTTCGTGGTGGTCTCATAATTTTTTTGTCAAAACCAGTTGAGTATTTTGGTTTTTATAGCAGAATAGCTGGAGAAATATGTCATCTAAGTTAACGAAATTGCGTATTCTGAAATCGGTTGTTTCAGTATTTTAAATTATAATTGTTAAAAAAGGAAGAAAGGAGTATGGTTTAACAAACACAAGGAGTAGTTTTCAAAAAAGGAAAGGAAAGGGAAAAAAATTGAACCAATATATAATCACTTTGTTGTCCGTCTTTTTGTTCCTTTGTCCGATTGTAAAGACCTTATATCATAGATACCTTCTATGTCTAGAACGCGTGGAGCTATAGAGTTGAATTTAAAACATTTATACGCAGATCTGTAGTCCCTTGCAGCTGTGAAAAAATCAAACTTCGCAGTTATCGTGAAAAAAGTTACAGCCTGATAAAGTTTATGTTGCAAAAAACCGCAAATTTTGGCACACACATGGAAATCAAAACCTAAGGAAAAAATCCAAAAACTGTACATTTTTCATTTAATCACCAAAAATAAGGTCTCTATGCAAATAATGAGAATCCAAATTTTAAAATGAGTCAACCGTGTCATGTTTGGTATCATATAAAAGAGCTTTAAACTTATTTACAACACAAAGAAAATATCAACAGCTGTTTAAAAAGCATCGTTCACGTACCCGCCATACGCATTCGAGTCATCGCCGTATATTTTTATGGCTCACATTTTTACACATCTAATACACTCCCCATGCCCCCCTTTCCTCCTCATATCGCGTACATTCAATAATACAGTAATACCCCCGTTTCCCCTTTTATGGCGAGAGCATGCGGTTTGTCGGTAATGAGACACGTATTGCCACACGATACAATGGAAAGTAAATCTTATATCAATTGGATTAGGTTACATTTGCTGTAGAACAACTCTGGCTGGCGTATACGAAATTGATCGATCCATTTTGCTACGATTAATGTTTAATCAAAATTAGCGAGGTTCACTCAATATAATTATTTATGTATAAATATTAGGTAGCAGTTTAATACATTATAATTTATGCAGTATTGTAGATACAATTGATGTTTTTAAAACAATGATAGCTCAGACAGTTTTTACTCAACTGCCAAGGCAGGGATAAAACTTTGCGTTTTTCGCGCGTATCTTGTATGTTTGTGAATTTCTTTATTACCTCGTATCTTCCAAACGGCTAGATGGAGTTCGACAGTTAAGGTATCGTTAGATTTATCTCAAAAACTCAAGTGTCTGCGGATAAATGTTTAAAGAAAAACAATAAAAATGGCGGGTTTTGGCGCTCAATTGTAAGTTTTTTTTTAATCAAACATATCGCGTATACAAAAATGAAGAAATTTAAAAGGAGATTACAAAAATTATCAAGTCAGATAATATTTTGATTATGTTATTTTCTACGAAATCCTGACGTATGCGTGTCTCAACACATTTCTGACTAATTTTAGTCAAACGCTGAAAAATAGCAACTACAATACGCAAACCTATTCAAAATCGTTGTACTCAAATTAAGCATAATGGTTGAGAATAGGTATATGGTATATGGTTGGTTAATATTTTACTAACAACCAAATAAACTTAGTCACAACACTAATCCAATTAAATACATATTGAAGTAATAAAATGATTACTTTCTTCAGTTTTTTACATTTTTAAGCCAATGCTTTATGAAATATTGGATCACCCCTACCGGTCCGGTAAAGCGCTGTTAGAGCCTGTAGAGAATCGGAAGCGAATCAATTTGTCCTTTGTGAGGGCTCAAGAGCGTATATTTTTGCATTAAAACGAGGGAACAGTAATGCAAATTCTGAGCTTAAAAGAAATCTCCAAAGCGAAGTGCACTTCTATTTTATTATTTAATCCGAGTCTATTGGGGTCAGAAAAAAGAACTTAAAGTCTTAAGGTCCTCGTTCATTGGAACGTATCGTATATATTCACCCGACCAGAGCGCGAAAGCAGCTGTTTTAATTGTTAATCAATCTTACAATAATGGCAAATAGCAGCCTAATTGCAAAGTTCTATTTATAAATGAAAGGGTGTTATTGGCCAACATTTGCCGTACTCATAAGATTAGAATAGAAGTCTCGACATCCAGGTTGCGCACCACGCTCCTACCGCGAACGGGTTACGAGTAAAATAAACTTTATATTGCACATATTAACTTCTTTTTTTCATCTACACGATCCTGGTGAGATTTGGAGATGGTCTTATGCTAGAGCGTTGTAATGGACTTCACACTTCAGCTGAAGTAACGCTGAAACAGAATAAATTTAATTTTTTATAACTGTTTTATGTAAAACTAGCTACTTTGATGGACTTGAATTTAATATATGTCCTTGGATCGAGAGTAAATAAGTTTCTTGTGATTCTTCGTAGGCCACCGGTCAAGCACAAGTCTATTGTCGAATTATTAAAACCAAATATCACGCTATAGGTCTTATGTCGAAGTTTTCCCTCACTCAAGACGTTTCCCTTCAATTTCAAGATCTTAGCTCTCCATAAGGTTTTCCAGAACTTCCCGAATATTTCTCGCAAGAGTGTAAAACCGATTATATAACCTTTCTGTACAGTATATTGCATTATTTTCATACACTCTAACAGGCTCCGTGTACGCACTCGCGCCATCTGGTGTCGAAATTTATGAAAACGATATATTACACATTGTACCGCGATAACAATATTGGACGTGTTTTTTCTATATTTTCGTACGGAACATGCAAACTGGTGAAATAAAGAATATGGATTTGTTTTACCGCCACTTGAATTTTTAATTAGGTTAATATTGTCGATTGGACTGGACTGGACATGGACTGGCAGCCAATGGGTTAACAACATACAGCTGTATAAAAGGCACGCTGGTCGTTGTCGGCGTACGCAAGTCAAGTAAACAACAACTTTGGCTGGCTGGACATGTATGTATGCTATGAGCTACCCGTATGTTATTGTATTTTATTTTTTCTTATATTTGGTTCGTTTATTTTGTTTATTAATGTATAGTCAATGTATTATTATTATAGTTTACACGCAGGAAGACGTTAGCACTCGAGACACAGAATATCTAGTTCGGGTGCTAACACACTTTTTATTATGAAATTGTAATTATCAATAAACTATTTTGAATTTTGAATTTTGATTAAAGAAATTAAAGTATCAGATTTCCTAAGATATAATTGACCGAGCGAGCGAAGCGTCTCTGCATCAACTGGCCAAATTTTCTTTCATCTGTCAGTTTGTTTGTATTGTATTGTTCGTACTCGCGTACAGGGCGTAATTTTGAACTAATTTTGATGAAACTTGGTGTATAGGTTCTATGGATTATTTAATTTTTTTTTGTCGTCGGTGATTTTTGATAAGAGGGGTGGTTCCCATAAAAAGGGTAAGTTTATTGCGGCTTTAATTACCAACCGATTTTAATGATATTTGGTAGGTACACAATTATTACAACTTGTGGTAAAAATTAACAGAATTGGTCAAGTGGTTGTCGAGATATAACAACCAATTTCAGATTCCATGTAACAGTGAAGGCGCGTGGATGTGCTTGATGCATTTTAGCGCTGAATAATTTTCTTGATTTTACGTTTTCTCCATTTATAAAATTATTATTTGTTTTTATAAGAATATACATTGTTTTTTTTTAATTAAGGGCATCTAAACATATCCTATTATTTGTATTAAAATTAAATTGATCTTTCAAGGTGTTTAAACTTATGGATAAAATGTTTTTTGACCGTGAAATTACGTTTGTATAATCACTTAAAATTGCGAAATCGGCCAAAATTTTACATACGGCCTCCTAAGCCAACTTTATGTAGTTATTATGTACAGATGATCCAAGATGAGCTGCAAACAAGCTCTCTTGCGAGGTCTACTGTTCGTAGAATTACTAGTAAAATGAGTTGGAGTAGCAGAAGCACAAACTTGCAGTTTAAACACAAGATAACAATTTTTACCCGACTGCGTAAGAAGGAGGATTATGTTTATCGAGTTTATGTATGTTTGTATGTGGGTATGTATATATGCATGTATGTTTCTATATACTCGCCTACAGCCTAAATGATCGAATACCGATTTTGATGTGAGAGGTGTCGTTAGATTCGTCTTCACTTTCTGAGTATCCTATGCTATATTTTTAGGGTTCCGTACCTCAATAGGAAAAAACGGAACCCTTATAGGATCACTTTGTTGTCCGTCTGTCTGTCCGTCTGTCCGTCTGTCCGGGTGTCAAGACCTTTATCTCGGGAACGCGTGAAGGTATCGAGTTGAAATTAAAACCATATACGCAGATCCATAGTATTTTGCTGCAGAAAGAAAAATACAATTTCTCAGTTTTCGTAAAAAAAAGTTACAGCCGAATATGTCGTAAAAAATGCACATTTCGACACTCACAGAGGAATCAAAACCTATGGGGTACTTCCCGTTGACCTAGAACTCTGAAATTTGGCAAGAAGCATTGTGTTAAAGTACACATATAGGAAAAAATCCGAAAACTGGTCATTTTTAATTTAATCACAAAAAATAGTGTCTCTATGCAAGGAATGAGGGCCCAAATTTTAAAGTGAATTAACCGTATCATGTGGAGTATCATATGAAAGAGCCTCATTATCATAAGCTAAAACAGGTTTCTAACACATTCTTCGCCCCCTGCAGACCTTCACTTCAGCTGGGAAAAATTCAAAAATCAAAATTCAAAAATTTTTAGGCGAATTTTGATTAAGTACAGAGTGGCCGTGCAAAGCAACGTTGACTGTCTCAAACGCCGGAGGTTTACTGACTACAACAAAATGAACGGAACGCTCGCGGATCCGAGTGGAAGGCACCGCTACTATAGCCCCCACTCGGATCCGAGTGGTGAGCAAGGAATGTGTTAAATATTTTTACGATGTATATTTTTCGGTTTATGAAGCAAGATATAAAAAAAATATTTCGCTCTTTTATTTAGTTTGTAGTTTGTGGGCGAGTCTGACTCGCACTTATCCGGTTTTTTTTTTTGTAATAATAATACATGCAAAAATAAAAAATAAGTTTTTTTCTTAACCTCCACGAACTTTTTCGTAATAAACAAGTGATTTTACTAGAATTATTGTAAAGAATACGCATTTATAATATTTTACAGTGATTTTACGCATATTTTCTCACAAAAAAAGATACACTCAACAGCGTATCAAGCGTAACGAAATCGTAAGCTAGACTGCAAAAACTACTTTTCTGCAGTCGATTATTTTGTTGTTCTTTTAATAAAGATACTTGTTCTATTTACAATACTAGGATGAGGAGACTATAGCACTTACCATCAAACAATGTTTTTCTTACTTTTACACATATACATTTTAGTGTAAGGGTGTTGACTGTCAGTGTCCGTTAGAATTATTAACGAGCAAGTTAGCCACATACACATAACCACATATTTTTTAAGTACAAAGGGGCCCAATAGCTCGAAGTGCTTCCGAGTATCGGACCCCTATTAAGATAAGATAAGATAGCCACATACAGGTGACTAGTTGACAAACCGATCTGAGCACCAATCTAGCTCACTATACTCGCGATAAGCTCCGACAAACATTGTTCACCACCCTAAGAATCCTAAGATGCTGCCATTACAAACAATTCTAACATCGATCTGGCAATTCTCTGATGGCATTGATATACGAGTCAATTTGTAATGTTATCCGCTACAGTGGCTGTCCATGTTTACACTACGTATGAGCTGATACTTCACGGCAAATAATCGCAACTCCCAAGCACATTAGAAAATTTTGCAAAGATACAGCTTCCACACACACACACACATTCACTACACACACTAATACACTCCCAAAAATTCTCTTTCTCTCTCACCGCATTCACATACTGATCTCATTTAATGTTTAGAAATTAAATTTGAGTGTAATATATATATATATATTCATTATAAAATATAACATTTGGAAGGCACTGGCTCCGATAATACAGGTAAATAACCTAGTATAGGGGTCAGGGACTTGCACAATAATGTATGTAAATTGAGTCAAATAAAGATTTTTGTATTTCATTGTATCTCATTCTCACTTCCTTTTCGTCAGTTGTATGACTTTCCTCTATTTGGTATGATATCTCATTAAATTCCATCAAACAGTTTAGGCTGTATACTAAATAATTAGACAGATATACATTACCCTCCTTTGATAGTCGCGTAAAAAGCTCTGAGCACCAAAAAAAAATGCTTATGCTTTTCTGGCCTAATGCGTGCACTGCTATTCAATTTCGCTGACTCGCACTTGTCTGGTTTTTTATTAATGACTATTTTTATATTTCGCTTATTATTAATACATGCTGATTTCACCTGTAATTATTGTGACATTAAGCTGTATGATTTTTTATTGTCAATGTATAGATGAACACAGTGTAGGTAAACTTTATAAATAAATAAATAAATGTGGTAAGTTTACCAAGATGACATTTACCCAGTTTACTTTAGTATTTTTTAACGACATTAATATAATATTAATGGCGGAGAAAAGTATTTTCATAGATGATTCTTTATACAAGTCTAATTAATTGTACGACAGGCCTTGTGGCTCAGTTGGTAGTGTGTCTACGTCTACCTGCTAAAATGAAAGGTCGTGGGTTCGATCCCCACCCAGGGCAAACATGTGTGTGATGAGCATGGATGTTTGTTCTGTGTCTGGGTGTTTCTATGTATCATATGTATATATTTACAAAAAAAAGTATATATGTATTCTATCAGCCATCTAGTTCCATAGTACAAGCTTTGCTTAGTTTGGGCTAGGTGTTATGTGAAATGTTCACAAACATTTATTTATATTAAATTACCTACAAAAAATTTCGGTATTCGGTACCGACATGTAAGTATTTCAAATATTTCTACTTATACTATTGCAACACTCATTTTATTTTATTTATATCAACCAAGAAGAGGGTCAAATATAACTTGCAAGTTTTGATTACAGAAAACGGAATAAGTGAGAGTAATAAAAACCTTGTAATAGAAGAGCGTGAAATAATATATTTTACTCTCTTTCTCTTTCGTTTATTGATCGTTCATCGTCCTACGAGAGGACGAGGACACTTAAAATCGTCTGTTAGTAAAGGCGTTTTCAGAGATTCCTCTGCAGTTTTTCTACTCCACAGGACCCTCCCTCGTCTCCCTCAGTCCATGAAACGATCCGTATTGTCCATTGTCTGTTTACTCTCGTTTGTAAAAACGGCAGCTAGATTTTATAATGGCTCTGCGGAAGGGGGTTCCCGTAATCCAGTACCGTTCCTACGGGATGCTAATCTTATTTGTGCGCTTCATATTGCTTCTATAAACAGTCTGTTTGCGTTGTTGAATAATACTCTCGTGAATCGTAGTGAGGTTGTGTCGGGAAACCGGATTCTATCTAATAATAATGACAGATTCCGGTTTTCCGACAAAACCGCTCAAATTGTCCAGGATATTGCTATAATAAGCATCGTCCTGGACAATTTGAGTGTTGTAGATAGATAGGTAGATAACTCTTTATAAAAGAAACACACATACAGAAAAAGAAATACAGAGAAAACATAAATATAGCTAGGCTTTTAATTGGCGGCCTTATCGCTTAGGGCGATCTCTTCCAGGCAACCATGCACGGATAGGTAAGATGTTACAAATAGTGGCCTTTAAAAGTAACAAAAACTATAGTATACACTAAAACAATATACAGTAGGTACCTATTTATGTTACAAGAAAAGAAGAGTAATAATAATTAATCATAATAGATGTACTTATTCATCAACTTACTTATATATCTCTGACAATACATATCAACACTAATATATACATAATAAATTTAGTCTGTGTTATTTATATAATAAGCTAAAATAAAAGTCAAGTAAGTAAAGTAAGAAGTAAGTAAGTTAAGTTGTAGTCAATTGAAAATATTCTTAGTGACTAATTATTTTGAGCCGATTTCGAAAAAGAAGAAAGTTATCAACTCGGTTTGTTTGTGTCTATGTGTGCGTGTGCGTGTGTGTGTGTGTGTGTGTGTGTGTGTGTGTGCGTGTGTGTGTGTGAGTGGGTCAGTTGTTGCGCCGCATTGAAAAACAAGACGGAATCAAAGTAGCGTAAAGTTTTTCAAGAAAAATTGCAATCCGTCTGAACTGTCTGAAAAACAACGTCGAGTTGCATATCAATTTATCGCAATGTACCTAAATACGGTGTCTTCTACAAGTGAGCTGCGCATACATACATATTATATACCCCTGATGGAGAATCTATAAACAAATTGAACGTGATTTTATATGATTACTTAGTACAAATTAAATTCGGGAAAGCAATAACATAACGCTGGTAATTAATCTGAAAGGACTGAGAAACGTACATAAAAGATTGATCATTTTCCATATGATTTTCATACAAATATCATTTCCCTGATCCTTAGGGGTGGATTCGCCGCCTACGCTGTACTCAACATCAGTAGAACAAATATCGGTAGGTGTATGTAATTGGACTACACGAATCGTACAAATTATATTTCACAGCGTTTGAATTTTTTTCGACCGCTTGCGGCAATACGTGAAACAGATATGTTTACTCGACTGGTCCGCTTTTAGGAATAACAAAAACATTTAAATAAACACACATTTGTTTGCGGTAGCACTAACTGGTCCTGTTCTTTTTATTCTGCTCAAATAACTAAAAATACGCTTGATGTTGGTACAAAATTGTATTTGTTTTGATCAGCCCTGTTTATACATACAATGAGATGTATAAAACCGTAATCCAAAACGCTATATGTAGGCAGATGTTACACATAACGGTTTCTTAGAGTTTTGTGATATATCCTTTCGAAAAGAAGGACTCCTGGAATCTAGTTTCACCTGTAACCATGGACTGCAAAGTGTTCGAAACGATAGTTCTTAAAATTTTATAAAATTATGTAAGTCCACACGTCACAGTGAATTTTTAGAACTCTCAGATCTGATTCACACAATATGTTTGTTTTCAAGACATCCATAACTTGCAAAAGATGGTGATGTATGCGTTAAAATATGAACCCAGAACCATCAATAAAAGCGCATCGCAAGTGCGAAGTTTTCCTAGTTAGGCTTTGATAATTTTCCAATTCAAAATTTGAAAATAAAAAAACTTTCAAATAGAACCAACGGGCAAACATTAATTAAAAACGACAACAATAAACTACAATAGTCCTTAAGAAACGTTGACAAAGGCAGGCTTTCAATTAGAAAGCTGTCGATGCGGCCTATATTAAAGGCTCAAAGAAACAAGAAACATGAATCATTGTAGGATCCAAGAACAATACAAACGGAGCCTAGTCTAGCATTCATTAGTATGAAAAACGTCGATATTTCTAGATAACATCAATTACTCGAGACTGGGGGTGTAAGGGGTGGCAGAGTAGAGAGCGCTAGGGGGTGAAAACAATCCTTTAACACAGATCACTGATTACCCCCTATAGATACCGTGTAACTAGATTTTTATTTCGACTCAAAGGCGCCGAAGTTCGAGAAAATAGTGGTTTGCTGGAATTGAATAGTAGCTTCCAGGAATTGAGACATCTCGCTATTAGCTGTGTCAAAGTAAGTCTTTTTACGTTCAAAAGCATCTTTATTTTTTTTACGTGGGCAGATCTACTATTAAGCATCAACTCGCCTGATGTTAAGCGAAGATGTGGCCGAACATGGTGTTCATCGTTCTACAAGGTTTCACTTTAGTTTTGAAAATTCTAAGGTTGTTATCAGTAAATAAGGAACATGGCAGGGAATTCGAAATGAATTCCAATCCTATGCAATACGTATCAAGAATGTGGACTAAAATCATTGAATACGGTTTTTTAGAATTTCAATGAAAAATGGTAGTGTGCCAAATTTCAACTGTTCCTATTATGGAATTCAATATAAGAATATTTGTGATTTGAATTTAATAACACCCAGATTATATTTTACGGGAATCATATTTCAATTTTATATACTTTTTTTTTTTTTATCAGCCCTGTTTGTACAAACTGTCCCACTGCTGGGAACGGGCCATCTTCTCATTGTGAGAAGGGTTAGGCCATAGTCTGCCACGCTGGCCAAGTGCGGGTTGGCAAACTTCACACATCTTCAAGATCATTGAGAACTCTCAGACATGTAGGTTTCCTCGCGATGTATTCCTTCACCGTTTGAAGTTGGCGGCAATCAACAATACGCACATAACTTCGAAAAGACAGAGGTGCGTGCCGTGGGATTCGAACTCAGGACCTGCGGATCGCAAGTCAGACAGTCTCACCACTAAGCTGCCGGGAACTTCAATTTTATATACTACTTCAGGTTTATTACATTCTTAATTCTATACGTACAGTATAGATATACCTGTAATTATAATAATAATATTTTTATGCGTCTAACCGATACGTGGTGGGTTTGATTGACTTGAGAGCTTAATCTACAGGAAGTTATCTTTGGCAAGGATCATGCAACAGTAATGGCTTCTGTCACAGTATGACAATAGTTACCCCCTTTTGTTCTTGAATTCGGACTCATCGCGTACCTACTTCATCTTTTCAACGGAAACTCCTTGATAGAGATCTAAAGTGATTATTCTAAGGCGCCTTCGGGTCTTGGAGAAATATTGATAAAGAAAGAAATAAGGGACGGAAAGGGTTGCGGCGTCGATTAAACGACGACTCGCATTTAGGCAGTTGCGTAAATTAAAACTTAAGCCCGTTTTCGCGTCGTGATTTCTTTTTGTTCTTGTTTTCATTTCATTAGCGTTTCCTTATTGTTTACGAGAAGTGAGAAAAAAGGGAGGAATTTATATTACGTTTTACAATTTAGACTTTGTGCTTTAAGCTTCATTTAAGAAAAGTTCATTGAACTAGAATTTTAGTTACATATTTCAAATTAAATTAGCATTGATATTTAGTAATTTAATTATTATAGTCTAGTAAAAATAAATCAGTTTGTATGGAGCATATCACAGTATTTGCAACTGGTGGGATTCTTTGAAATTATGATAGGAAAATAACTAAAAATCATAGATCAACAATAATCCCCGATTCATAGACTAGCTGCGTTCCGCGATTTCACTCGCGTATTTATGAAAAACGGTGATGTTTATGATGATGATAAGTAACTTATGTCCGTCTCCAGGTCCAAAGCTATCTCTATACTAATTTTCATAACGATCGGTTCAGCCGTTTGAGCGTGTAAAGGTAACAAAATTAGCTTTTATAATATAATCATTAATTTACTTAATTATTTTGGCCAAAACATTTCCCTGGCCATTCAACGTGGTAATGCCGCCAGCCACGGGCCAGCAATGGGCACGTTTGGGCGGGGAGATACCTCGTTTTAGGTTTTAACGTCAAATTCTTTTTTTTTTTTTTAGTTATTATAATGTTATTAATTGAGTAAAATAAAATATATTATGTAAGTACCACAATTATGAAATTGTGTCAAATGTATTTCAAAACACCAGTACATTCATTTAAATAACAATATACTTTTTTTTTATGGCAAGCGCATTTATTAACTACAACACAACAATATACAAACTCAACTAACTAAACTACTACACAAAAAGTACATCGATCACCCCAGACCGATAAAGGTCTAAAGATAATCCAAATGCTCAAACCCACTACCAGTTGGCAGCGTACCCAGCATGCTGACCGCATTGCCACGTTGAATGGCAATATACTTAGTTGTATTTTATGTTGTCACAAATCTTATTTTTACTAGACTATTAGCATTAGCCATGAGTACAATAAACTTTTTATTTCGTATTTGAATCACTGTCAATGTATTTCTTGATCTTAAATTATCTTTTGTAGTGTTTTTCCTCTTTGTTTGCATATCCTGCAACGGAATGTTCTCCGTTAAGAGTGGCCAGCCTACCCAGTTCTACCGCGTAAACTGTGTAACTGTGTGACAGTTTATTTGTCCCGCGGGGCCTTCGCTTCATTGCGCCGTGTCGCCGGCTTCAGCTCTTGCATCCTGGGGCCCCGGAGACGTGCTCATGGAGATAAAACGGGGGACTTACTTAGCTCTTTTATAACAATGCTCGTTTTATAAATTTAATTATTGATATACACTTTTCTTTTGTAGGCAATAAGCAAGCTTTTCACTTGACGCTTGTTGCTGCGCTTGTTGCTTTGGAATTATATTGCATACAAAATAATATTTATCAAAAACCTGGAAAGCATATAATACACAATTGACTTCTTTGCGTAATTTTACACTGTGATTGAACGAATTTATTTTATTTTCTGTTGACTCTTTTTTTTAAACTATTTATTGACATTGTTATTTTTTTTATTGCTTATATTATTATTGATTAATTAAATTTATTTTAATCTTAAGCGCTTTTACCGTTGTAGTTAATGTAATATAAATAAATAAATGACTAACTTAGTTTTGGTAAGAATTAAGAAAAATCTAATATAATATTATACAAGCGCAAGTAGCTCCATCTCTAGTAGAATATGTATATGAATTTTGTGTGTAACTCTAATAGATCTATCATCGATCAAGAGTGATAACCTATATATGATCCGAAATACTTTGTTCGAATCTTTCTTGCCCAAATACCTTGAGACTCTGAAGGAAAACTTTTTGAAAATGTATCTGTATGTATATGTACTGGGGGACACGGAACTGAGGGACAACGGGAATGATCGATCCGTTTCCACAAATTCCATAAATTCGTTAGTCATACGATTTATTTTCCCGAATAATTATTAAGTTATATAGTTGTAATAAGAATAACTTATAATCTTATTGATGTTTTAATTTTTGGACGAGTTGTTAAAATTAAATGAGCTTTTGGAATTTTAATAAAACTTCTTGTGAAAAAAAATAGTTTTCGGAGAAACATTATTTGGTATTTTATAATTCGGATCATAGGTAAGTAAACGTAAGGGTAAGCTAGTTGTTTTTATCAGTAATTAAGTTAGGTAAGTATACATTGTTTTGTTGCTGATAACTTTTATAGCGTTTCTCATGCTATGTCTATAATATATAATCTATAATTGTAACAAACACACATATCTGTGACATCGGTCAAAAGAACATACGGGTATATCTAGTGACAGTATAAGCACAGGTAAACATGAGTACCATAGAAACTAAGCTCCACCTTCCGATTGCAGATAGTGTAACTGATCCACTATTTGTTTTAGAACGTTACGTTCAAGCATTATCTGCACAAATAGAACCATTAGAACACACCATCTAATGCTCTAACAGAATTCCGCTAGAACTACATCCGAGCTGCTAAATTAACATTGGACAAATTAAAACTAGAATAACTAGATAAACTAGCTGCCAAGAAGCTACTTAGTTCGAGCACCGCTGTAAAGTAGCATGTCTGTCTATTTTCTACAGGATTAGCAGAAAGTCGGCGAATTACCACCCATTTCTCGTCTAAATGGCAAAAATCCGTACTCAGTGATATCGATCCACATTCTTGATGCGTACTGCACAGGAATGGAATTCTTTGCCGCCATCTCTGTTTCCGAGACCCACAATCTTGGATTTTTTAAGGCTAGAGTCAATAGATATCTTCTAGATCAACGAACTCCATCTTCGGCCACATCGCTTAACATCAGGCGACTTGGTAATCAATCGTAGATCTACCTTGCATAAAAAAAATAGAAGGTTTCTTATATATATTTAATTTTATTTACCTTTTTAAGTAGCTTCATAGAGATAAAGTTCTCAATACCGGTTTTTTCATTATATAAACTAACAATAATGACTGAGTATTTTTTAATTAAAAAATTTGGTTCGTAGATGAATCAACACAACTCGCACATCAAAATCGGTCCAGCCGTTTAGGCTTATAGGCTGTCATATAGAAACATAGATACATACATACATACCCACATACATACATACATACCCACATATATACATACACTCGAAAAACATAACCTACCTTCTTACGCAGTCTGGTAAAAAATCGGTCCAGGGCAAACATTTGTGTGATGAGCATGGATGTTTGTTCTGTGTCTGGGTGTTTCTATGTACCTATCATATGTATATATTTACAAAAAAAAGTATATATGTATTCTATCAGCCATCTAGTTCCATAGTACAAGCTTTGCTTAGTTTGAGCTAGATGGTGTTGTGTGAAATGTCCACTAATATTATTATATAAATATATTATTATCTGTTTGAGAGCTACGCTGCCACAAACAGATACATAGTATTATCAAGAAAAAAATGTACACTAAAACTCAAAGGGTTTATAGCCCACTCAAACTTCAAGAGCAGTTGACCATGAGAATTTCAGACTTGCCCCATAAATCTAAGGTCTGAAGGATTTAATCACTATATCGTTACCGAAGTGAATTGCCGTCTTCCGACCTTTTCTTAATATGGAAACTAGGGCAGGGGCCCCTACCTGCACGACAGCGGGCCTGCGAGGGCCCCTGAGACTACAATTTGCGTGCATTTTTAAAGGCGACCCTGTGCCGGCGGGAATTTAAGGGCTATTTCGAAATACGGAGATGCCGTGCGGCCGATACGTGAGGACGGGGATAGTCGGTGAAGGTTGCGAGGATCGTGAACGTTTCAGATATTTTTGTTCAGATACAAGTGTAATTGAAACACATAAACTTGTATTTTTAAAACAAAAACAAATAACGTAAAACTTGTATTTTTAAAACTTTCTCGAGTGAAGAACACGTACCGGCAAGCGCAGCGTAGGAAGACCCGCCACGAGATGAACGGATAACCTCATACAAGTGGCGGGAAGACGCTGGATGCAAGCCGCTTCTAATCGGTCTTATTGGAAATCCATGGGTTATGGGTGAGATGATGATGATGCAACTTGTATTTAATTTTTTACTTGTTTACTGTATGTTTAAATCTTTTTCACTGCCACCTTCTGTCTGACGGGAATTGTCACACGCGAAAACGGAACAAAACACTGTTTAATTAAAATGCGTTTATCGAACGCTTATAAGAAAGACGGTTTATCTTTAGCAATGAATATCATTATATCCCATGGCACACAAGAACAAAATCTGTCTGTAAAGATAACAAAATCTGTCTTGTAGTAAAATGTTATTGCAACAAGACGTATTATTCATAAGACAACAGCTATGACAGCTTTAACTAATTCTAAAAGCAACAAACCAGCCATAAAATGCGCACAAAGTCTCCCGTAACAGCTAGTAAAGTTGAAGTCGCGTTATGCAATGTATGCAAGTACTTATTAGGGACGGCGTTGAGCAATAGCGACGACATCTAGAGCGAGACTTGGATGGCGTTATGCAAATTAAGATATTCATAAACATAATTTCGTTTCGGGCTGTCAGTGTCAGTTTGTTGGCTGTTAAAGATGCCGTATATACAATTATAGTTTAACTAATATTATTATTTTGGTAATTTTTCCTAGAATTCGAGAATGCTAGAATTCCTAAAATTCGATTCTCAAATATTTTTAATTTTATTTTATCTGTATGTCAATATAATGTACGCGTGTGTGATTTTGATTTTTTAAAGTTTAATTTATTTTATTATTTTTATTAGGACATGTGTTATAAGTTATATGGCCCAAATAGTAGCCTGAAATAAATGATTTTGAATTTGTAATAGCCCACTTCAAAATACGCAACTTCATTTACTTGGACGTCAAATTTTCTGAGTTATTTTATTTTTAAAACATGAGTACTGAACCGATTTTGATATAAAATTATATGGGACTACCTACCAAATAAAAAATAATCAACAAAATTCAGTCATAATTGTCGGAGTGATCACGAAAAAAAACAAACAAAATGAGTACCTACAGTCTGCTGGTCTACTTTCCGTAGAACTACTAGTAATGATTTCATTATCAGCAGTAATAGAAACTGTATAGTTGTACTTATACGAGTATATGGTAGGTACCAACACAACGTAGGCTACATTACTCCGATCCCACCCATCTCGTCTCGGGCAGCTAGCCATCTCGCTTGTACAGAAGGTAAAGCTGAAACTGAGTGGTTACAATTTAGTGATTAGAAAATTTATTAAATTGCGGAAATTCATGTTCAAAAACTTAAAATTAACTTATATGTATTCTTAACTGGTACTATTGCCTATTTCGAAGTCTTCAAGTTGGTACGAGCTCGTACTCTTCTGCTTCGGGAGGTTGAAGAGTCAAGAAGTCCTGAAGATGCCTCGTGAAAAGGTGAAACACGTGTCGACAAGTACCTAGTTTCCAAGTTTCAGTACCTACATGTATCGAAATATAGTAACCCTCGTACCTACATGTCTTTATCTCTCGAGTAATGTATTCGAGTGGCTATATTATTTTTTCAGTCGGGTATTTGGTTTTGGTTCAGAAGCCTTCATCATAAGTACTTACATTCTTTTATATATAAATACGGATATGTGACCTCACTACCTCAACTAACTTTCCAGACCTTTTGGGGCCCTAAAAGGCTTTGAGATTGTGTGTTTGTATTTTTATTTTGCATGAACAAATATAAAAATTCGGTCACTATTACAATAAAAAAAAACGTTGTTTATTTGGTTTCGCATGCCACTTTTAACTTATACCTGGCTCAGCCAGACACAAATTAGTGTTCCCACTGTATAATATCCAAGATAAAAAAAATCGTTGTTTATTTGGTTTCGCATGCCACTTTTAACTTATACCTGGCTGAGCCAGACACAAATCAGTGTTCCCACTGTATAATATCCAAGACTTAAAAAATCGTTGTTTATTTGGTTTCGCATGCCACTTTTAACTTATACCTGGCTGAGCCAGACACAAATCAGTGTTCCCACTGTATAATATCCAAGACTTAAAAAATCGTTGTTTATTTGGTTTCGCATGCCACTTTTAACTTATACCTGGCTCGGCCAGACACAATTCAGTGTTCCCACTGTATAATATCCAAGATTTAAGAATTCCTAGTAGAAACAGCCGTGAGAATGTATTAAAACCGTAAGATTCCCGGTGTCGCGTCGCGTGTCACTAAGTGACCCTGCCTCAGGTGGAGGAAATGAAATTCCTACTCCGATCTCGACCGCTGTCAGCCGCAACACGGCGGGAGAAGTCTACAACTACCCTCAAACGGTAACGCTGTCATTTTATATACCTATTAATAGTTGTAGCTAAAGGTGAGAAGGGTGTACTGTAGCGTTTAACATAACCGATATAATATTGGGCATTTTAGTTCAATTGAGTTTCGCTGGTCATAGTTGACTAATTTACTAATAATGCTATTTGTGGAATTTAAACATCCTATACATAAATTATTACACAGCCATTAATATTAATCTTATAACGAAACCTCTTTTTTATGACAAACCAATTCAATCGCGATGAGATGCCCAGATTGCAAAGATGCCCAGATTTTTTAAAGAATAATTAAAAAAAAAAAGCCCTTTTGGAACGGATCATTCAAAATGTTTCGACACCAAAAACATAAAATATTTGGTGTTTGGGATTGGATAAATAATGATTTCGCCATATACTAAACTTTCATAATGCCAAAAACGCGAAAAACAGAAACTGTATTTTAGTTACAGTGTTTAGAATTAATTGAACTTATCTACTTTGAAATGATGACGCTTTTCCGTATGTTATATCAAAATAAATAAATAAAATTTTAATAGTTTTTTTACCAAAGTAGTATAAAAAATAGCATTATCATAAAGTAGATTTCGGAAATAAGGGCAAAATCAGGTTAAACATTATATTACAGTCAATATGTCGAGAGCGAGAACCCCTTGTACTTCCAAAAATAAAACTTAATTCATAACTTATCTCGTAACACTTTCAAGTTAAACTTACCGTACCTCAGTGCTCAAGTACAAAGTTCAGCATCTGTGCGCCAAACCGCTGATGGTGCAAGTTTGATGTAGGTGCCTAAGTTAACGCCAACTTCTTGCGTTTGACGAGTGCACGAATGGCACGCGAGAGATGAAATGTTTACTTGGAAGCTTTTATATATGCGGCGTCGTTTACAAAAGAAGCATAGCATAGCATTTGCATTTCATAGCATTGCATCGCGGTAACCTATCTATTAATTCAAAATGTCTGATTCTAGATGTTTTACTTGACACGATTCGAGTGCCTGATTCCAGAAATTTGTTTGCTATCAGTTTCATTTGTCCGAACAATTATAAGATTAGGTTCAGTAGGTTCCTGTTTTATTATATATATATAGATAGATACACTCTTTATTATATCCAGAAACCATTATATACAAAGATTGGATTATCAGGTATATCGATTATTAGGTTAGGTTTATGTCGAGATTTTGATAAAATGTCTTTTGAAATAAATATATATATCGTTTTTGGGGAAATTATATTCAATATTTCGTTATTAAAGATAGATAGGTAACCTTGATTTGATTCTTTATTGGCCATTTTATAAAATGTCTGTCATATTAGGCAAGTCATTTTACAATGGTTGTTATACAAATTTTACATCTTGCAATGCATATACATATGTTTGTGTCGACATTTAATTGCATCAAATATTTATACCATCTTGCTTAAAGTAGCGTTACGAGCTGCTGAAAGACGAAATACTGGCTGTGCTGCGCGGTTTCACCCGTGTAATAATTAAAAAGTATGTATACTAAAATAAAAACAAAATACCCGACTGCAGAAAAGCAGTTTTTGAAATCTAACTTACGATTTTTTTACGCTTGTAACGCTGTTGAGTGTAAGTTTTTTGTGAGAAAGTATGCGTAAAATTGCTGTAAAAGATTAGAAATACTCATTATTTTGGATTATCCTAATAAAATCACTTGTTTATTACGAAATAGTTCGTTGGAAAAACGCATTTTTTTTTGTATTTGCAAGAGATGTATAATTATTATATATAAAAAATATAGCTTCCGACACTCTGGAAGTGAAGTCGAATCTAACAACACCTCGCACATCAAAATCGGATAAGCCGTTTAGGCTGTAGGTGATCATGTAGAAACATACATACATACATACCCGCATACATACATATAAACATGCATACATTTGAAAAACATAACCCTCTTACGCAGTCGGGTGAAAACGGTGGTGATAATGAAATACAGCGTACGTTCATTTCATTTCATTTGTTAATTTCCAGGTTCTATGCTATATGTACCTAATTTCTTAGCGATAGGTTCAGCCGTTTGGTTGTGAAAAGGTAACAGACAGAGTATCAGAGTTACTTTAGCTTTTATAGGCACAGATTTACATTTTTGGAATTTTGCGTTTTGGTATATTGCGCCAAAATCAATAAATAAATCAATCTGAGCCGATTGGCGCATATATTTTACTGTAAAAGCCCGAACTACGGTAAATCTTAGGTTTTACCAATAAATCTTAAGAATATACCGACATAAGTTGGTAAATGTACATATTAATAAACAAAAGGGAACAATTTTTCAGACTTATACCATTAGAAACTGGTTCATGCTAAGTTAGATTTGGTGGGAAATCGACGAAATTCGGACCATAACTAGCTGGTAAATCTTGTTTTTTTCCGGTAAATCTTAGGATTTACCGTAGTTCGGGCTTTTACAGTAACATATACAGTACTTACTACAAGAAGCCGTCGCATGTGCGAACTCAGCGACACGAGTTTATTTACTGATGACAATTTGTTTGACGTCACTTTGTTATGAGTTCTTTATTGTCTCAGTGTACTGTTACTGAGTGTTCGCAATTTACGGCGCCAGTACAATTTCTGTTTATTTGTATACGTGCTCGCGTATTGACGGTGGCTCAATTACACGGACGCGCGTAAATGCAAAGTGTCTACATTGTAATATAAACTGACAATCATCATCATCATTGGCCTATTTACATCTACATGAGATGATACTACGTAGCGTCCGGTTGATAACATCTGCGCTGGTAGCTAATAGCGGTACGCAAGGTCGTAACTCGATTTCCACTCATGCAAACGACTTTCACTGTCTTTTTCGTTCCCTTTTCCTATCTTTCAGGAATCTGAAATCGTTTCTTCTGTGTTTTGTGGTAAAGAGCTCTTGAGTGATTCGAACCGCGGTCCAAAACGCTCGCGATGTGAAACGCCTAAATACCCAAATAAGTCAATGCGGTAATAATTGTCAGTTTCGTATCACAAACTGACAATCAGTATGGCGTATTTTAATTAATTTGTACATAATTGAAGATGTGGAATTAGGCCAACAATTAGCCATATTAATCTAATTATAATAGGAACTTAATTTTAATTGATTGCAAATGTCGTTATTGTCACATTGAAACAAAGTTCACAAACAATTATTTGTCTTGAGTTGACCGATACTCATATAGTACCAATAATAACTAACTTAAACATTTTGATTTCCCTGAATTGGTTTGATTTGAATTGAGATAGGTTACTTTTTTGGATAAACAAGGTCGTTAATCTGAAAACTGTTAATGTTAAAGTGAACGACGCAACGTATGCATGAAATGCGAATTCTCGACTACTAAGGCGTCTATTGTAGCACCACAGCTTACGCAGTACTACTTGTAGATTATGTCTGGATTAGTTTCGAGTAACTTCCGTAGTTTTTGCAATGGATAAGCAGCTATATAACTATTATAGGTTAGGGTTCAGTTTTGCACCTATCATAAAAAGTTGCGGCCATCAGCCAGTTCTTAATAATGGTAAATGCGCTAATCACACGAGTCCAATACAATAAAATAATTTGGGAAAATATTAATACCACAGAATAGACATATTATTGTTTTCGTTTTCTCCCAATGTGTATCTTGAGCCGTATCTCGCATAATTAAGTTAGTAGCATGATAAAATCCACTATTCAGCAGAAACAAGGTCGAAACGCATTTGCTCCACTATTATTGTGCGTACCGCCAAAATGTGGAATGCTCTTCATGATTGGGTCTTTCCGAATTGATATAATCTAGGTGTCTTCAAATCGCGAATGAATAGGTTTCTTCTAGGCAAGCGCGGTCCATCGTAGACTGTGACTGTCGCTTAACACCAGGTGAGTTGACGGTCAAGCGCAAGCCTATTGTCGAATAAAAAAAAACCGTCAACCGCAACCCCCAACCTATTGACAATTGAACCGATACAATCTCCAAACAGCGCACAAAGAGCACCTACTCGACGTCTCACCTCACGGGTTTTAAAATAAAATCTATTTGATCCCGCCGCTTCGGAGCCGTGTGCAAACAAAATTGAAAATTGGCGACGCAAAATAGTGAGAAGTGTTAAGCCAAGTACGAACCAGCGGCGGATTGGCTTCCGGATTTTGCGTTTCAACTTTTGTTTTCTTTTCTTGGAATGTTTATGACGTTTCGTTACGATAATGGGAAAACAATTCCTAAATGTCGACTCGACGAGCGATCCAAATATTCAAAATTCAAAATAATTTATTCGCGTCAGAGTTTATACTTAGGTACATTTTGGTACTGCACCAAACTGGGTGTTGCGAACCTGTGTCTTGGTACTTGATTATATCTTATGTAGGTAATGTATTGTAGGAACTATGTATAGACAAAACTATGTATAGACTTATCATAAATAACTATTCTGCACTGTAGTGCAGAATAGTTATTTATGATAAGGGTGGTTAAGGGTGGTAAGTTGATATTTAACGGTGAAGGAAAACATCGCGAGGAAACCTACATGTCTGAGAGTTCTCAATGATCTTGAAAGTGTGTGAAGTCTGGCAACCCGCACTTGGCCAGCGTGGCAGACTATGGCCTAAACCTTCTCACAATGAGAAGATGGCCCGTTTCCAGCAGTGGAACAGTTTGTACAAACAGGAATGATAATAAAAAAAAAAAAAAAGTTATATAGTGATATTTACAAATGAATTGATAAATGCAGCCACCATGGCTTACCATGGTCCCGATCTGACATCTGGTGAGATGAAAGCTAATGCCAGTTTGTAAAAAGATTTACACCGATTACTCAGCCAATTGTGCATTGATTTTGATTATTATTTTTGTATTGGTAGATCATATTTCAGAGGTGGTCCCATATAAATTTTATCAAAATCGATGTAGTACTTTGATATTTATAACAAAATAAACTGGTAAAATATCATCCAAGCGCCTGTAGAAAAGTGAACCTAAACAGCAAGTCGCGTATGTACGTATATTGCGTATGTTGAAGTCGGTTTTTTCAGATTTTTAACCGAGTTCGAAAAAGAAGGAGGTTATCAATTCGTACCGTATATTTTTTTTTATGTATGTACACGAATTACTCCGGCATTCGAGAACCAATTTTTGTGTTTCCTGAATTGGTGTATAGAGAAAGCTCCCAAGTTGGTCCCATAATTATTTCATAAACATCGCTTTATTACTTTTTAAATAATCTCTAAAAATTTTAATATTTTCATTGTATTCCTGAGTAAGTGCGTCAGATTATAGAATCGCAGAGTACCACCTACAAGTTTTTCTTTGCAAGAGTGTCAAATGTTAAGGATTATCGTATAAACATCTGCACATTTTCTAATCTTCGAAGACGAGCATTTGACATTCAATGACAAATCGACAAAAGAAAAAATAAGCGAGTGAAGAGAGGTATCTTTAAAAAGTTTACAATCGCGAAGGATTTAGTAAGTTGCGTTTGAAGTCGGTTTTTTAATAGAAAAAATATTAAAACTATAATTATTTAGGTACTATGAAATTACGATCGGTTCTCGAGTTGACCTTTTCTTTGATTCTTCTTGTTTTAGTAATCAACTTTTCAGATTAAACTCTTCCAAAAGTCAGTATCTACTATCTTGGTGTTTCTATCTCGATTTTCCAACTCTATTCTCGTTAATGAAACCGAGCTTCGTAACAATTGTATACAAAAGCAAGCTTTGTTGTAGTATTTTTGCTAGTGTTACAAAGCTCTATATATAATATCCCTTTACGGACTAAACTTCTACGTCTTAAACGGTATTGTTTGAATCGAAACGTATAATTAAATTAATTTAAAACATAATGTACAGCAAGGTAAATACGTAGACGTACAAAAGTCACCGACATAGCACAGCGGATTATCAAGTTGAAGTGGCAGTGGGCAGGGCACATAGCACATAGAACTGACGGCCGATGGGGCCGAAAAGTTCTCGAATGGAGACCACGAACCGGCAAGCGCAGCGTAGGAAGACCAGCCACAAGGTGGACAGAGGATATCATACACACTGGCAGGAAGACACTAGATGCAGGCCGCTTCCAACCGGTCTTTTTGGAAATCCATGGAGGAGGCCTATGTCCAGCAGTGGACTTTTTGTAGCTGAGATGATGATGATGATGAAGGTAAATAATAAATCACTCGTGTATATTTAAAATTGTTGACTATGGTTTCAACCGTATTATATGGTATTTTTCAATGGAATAATAGAGTTGACAACCACGTTAGTTTTCATAGGAAGTAAACGATTAAATGTGAACAATTTCCCATGAATTACATAAATGTGTAAATGATTTTGGCGATATTTAATTATAGGTACCTACATACTCTCAAAAACATGTTTTTTTATAATCTCGGGAGATTATTCAAAAAAGTTTATATTTGGCAATGTGATATCTAGTATTAGCACTCGAATGACAAAATACATTACAAACGCATAGCAAAAGGTGATCCGTTTGCCCTTGTTAGAATAATAGACTCTTATCTCTCTCACGCGCATACTTAATGAGTGAGAGGTAATAAATGTGAATTTAAAACAGTAATGCGAATGCAAATACGGTTGAAATAAACAAGTACATGTAACGGTGGGCGCGTACGCATTAACTCCGTTTTATGGGTTTTTTAAGGTTGAATAACGGAGGTCCGCGACCCGAGCTTCTTTATTATTTATGTAAGGCTGGAATAAAGGCAATTGCGCACGTTCAGGGCAAACTCTAGAGTTGCGGCGTTCAAATTTCAAACAGTTTCTTGTCCTTGTAGCAAGTTCAAGCAACTATTGTTAGTAATCACAATGCTTGCGACAATCTAAGATTATTTTTTATATTCACGTCAATTGAACTATAAATAATGCGCCTATTTGGTCATATATCCTTAGGCAACGTTTCTGAAATTTCTATAAATGGATTTTTAGACTTATATATACGATTATATAATGTAACACGATTCATAATTAGGAACCAAAATGGCATTATGAATATAGGTAAATATAAAAAATAATCATAGAATGTATATACCTGGTTACAAGGACTATTTAGACTAAAATCTAAATGTCTTCTATTTCACGCCACATGCGTGACGTACCAACTTAAGGCTTGATTCTGTAGGCAGAAATTGCAGCCGTTCTCGAGTTTTAGCGAGACAAACGAACAGCAATTGATTTTTATGTTTATAGAGGTTTTATTTATTAACACAAAATTTAGTATATGTTATTACATTTTAGGTTTCCAAGAAGATAAAAATCAAAGTAATGTATATTGTAGTGTAGCCATATTTGGATAAATTTTGGAAACAGTTCATTTTCATTGAATGTGGCTTCAGTGTCGATATTTACATTTACATGTATATTGTAAAATTTTAAAGTAAAGCTAGACCTTAGAGTACTATTTATGGATACGATAAAATATAGACGGTATATAATTAATAGTGGTTTATAATTTTGTAACGGTTAACAGCGGACATTTTTTACGGCGAGTCTAAGGTGCAGATATACCTTATAATATCTGCAACTAAGAGTTATAATTATCTCAAAGACCTGCATTGAACTGCGGTAGTTTTAGGGAAGTTAAGTTTAAATTCATCTAGTTCTATGGTTACGTTTTTTCCTATTTATTAAATATTTCTAGAGATTAATCCGAAAATCGCAGAAAACAGCTGTTTCATACATTCTGTCGAGTTAATGAACGTTTTATATGATTCTCTTGAAATGTCCCTTTGAAGAAAATGTTTCATAATAATGTGTTAAACTATTTTTATCATTCATTGTAATATTATTTTTATGTCATACAGCGAGCCATGGAGCGCAGCATTTTAGGAGTCAAGCTCTCAGACCGCATTAGAAATAGCGTGCTGCGCTCCAAAACTCAGATCGCTGACGTTGGTCAAAAAGCCGCCGAACTAAAGTGGAACTGGGCTGGACATGTCTGTCGCATGCACGACTATTTGTGGTCTAAGATCACCACAAAGTGGGTTCCACAGGTCGTCAGACCACTCGGTAGGCTCAGGCGGAGATGGCGAGACGAACTGGACTCCTTTTGCAACAACTGGACACAAAAAGCTAAAGACGGTGAAGAGTGGAAGGAAGATAGGGAGACCTTTGCCCAGCAGTGGGACATATCAGGCTGATAATAATAATAATAATGTCATACTTGCAGTACTGTTCACTTTTCACTGATTGTCTCATCGTTGAGTTACAAAATATATATACGCACAATACCAAATAAAATCCTCGACTCAGTTCGAGTCCGCTTTTTGCTCTCCTTTCTATTTCGCGCTATTTTATCTATTATTTAATTTTATAACAAAAATCTTTTGCATCTTGAAATTCGAAAATCCTTTCGGAATATTCCACAGAAATGAAAGCCGCGTTCCGAACACAAAATGATCCTATTAAAAACTTTCCAAAGTATTTGCTACGGGCGGTGCCTTTGTTTCTGTAAGGAACAAACAATAACGGTAATAACCTTCGGTTCTTGCAATCTTAACCTCTATGAGCCGCGGCGAAAGTTGGCGAACAAAAAGGAAGCTTAGCTCATTCGCTTCCGAGACCGATATTGTCCCGAAGGAGCGTACAGAAGCGGCGTGTGTCTATGTAAGTCAAACAATTCGAAAAAATAATATATCCGAGTGGATGTCTCT
Organism: Lycia hirtaria; assembly: GCA_947563715.1. Lineage (NCBI taxonomy): Eukaryota > Metazoa > Arthropoda > Insecta > Lepidoptera > Geometridae > Lycia > Lycia hirtaria. The sequence goes on from OX387383.1 coordinate 4,638,971, forward strand.
GTAGGGCGGTAGAACAAAGAGGAATGAATTCATGAGGGAGCCGCTGAAATAGAGCAAGTCTTAAATCACTCTATCAAATGATAAAGATATCAGTCTAGATCACAGTCGCGACATGTAAACCCTAAAAACAAAAAGTACATTACAAATGTGAAATGAAATTAAACTATAATGTTACTGACGTAGTAAAGATAACGAAATTTGTATGCATGATGTTTGATGCTTATCTATAAAATATTTGTTTATTGTTATAGTGCAATATATATCCCACCAAAAACATTTCATGTAAAATTGGTTGCCATGTCTCGCATTGTCATGCCATTTCACTGACAAAAAGAAATCAGATGAGATCTGACTGAATCTGAAAAGCCAAGCTGCTAACTCTACAAAATCTAACGCTACAATACTTACCTCTGTAAGCCTTCAATCTTGATCAAAAAGCATCAAATCAAATAAAACACTATTGTTTTATTCATTGTTGGATTGCATATACGCACATGGATGTAGAAAAGTGATAGAATATAATGAAATGTGTGTTTTGATGTTGTCATCAAAACTCCACTTCCGTTTAGTTACCAAAGGAAACAAAACTAAACACCTAATAGTGATAAAATGTCGTAAATGCTGAAGACACCTGAAGACATAAAGACACCTGAAGACATGAAGACACCTGAAGACATGAAGACACCTGAACTAATTAAAATTCTTAAACTCACTAAATTCAAAAAGGAACGGAAACTTCGTTCGTTTTTTGAATTTAGTTATTTTAAACATTTTAATTACTTTACTAGTGACTTCAGAATAGCTCTTAATTCTGATAAACTGATAAATAAAAGAATAATACTGTCAAAGAAGAAGAAGATAAAACAGTAATAACGCCATGCCTATAATAAGCCAAATAAATAACATTGATTACCGCTACATCTCATCATTTCGAATTAGATTAGAATGTGGTCATACGCAGGCCTAGTTTGTTGTAAAAAATTCTACAATAAGTCAAATTAAGAACGAATAATACCGATATGCCTTTAATTAACCATAGAGAGAAAATGTAAATAACATAGGTACATTGCCAAATAAGCCAAATAGAGAAAGTACAATTCTGCCTCACCTATAATAGGCCAAAGAGCGAAGGTGTCATTCCGGCATGCCCATTCACGTCGATATCAAGGTCTGACTCGCATTAAACAGCTATCTATCTCCGTTCCAGCGCCTCCTCTCGTCTCGTATCTTAGCACTTAATGACGGAAACCGGAAAACAGATATAAGAAGATATAAGGAAAAGTCATTTTCTCTTTCCATTCACAGTTTTCCTCATCAAATACATTGACAATGCTGTATTCTATACCGATTCAAGTCGGTATTGGATTAATTTTATCAGTAGTGCCACTCGCGTGGGTACTAAATTAATTCTCGAAACATTGATTTGATCAGTTCGAGTATTGTACGTTTCGAGGGTCTATTTGAGTCTATTTTAGGGTAAATCGAATCCACAATTGGGTTGGAGTTACGTGGAAAGGTAGCCATTTATTATGTTTGGAAAACAATAGAATGCTATTCACGTGTTTTCGATAAACAACATAATTTTCCATGGCTTAATATTTTAAAAACTAGTGTATATATATCATAGTTTTATAAATTCATGCTCAATTAAAATTTTATTTTACTTGTAAATTTTGAAATAAAATTAATAGCGTTGTCGCCTTAGACCAAAGTCACTTAGGCTTACTTAAAAGCATACGCCCGTCATACGTCGTTTAACATTAGGCGAAGGCACAGTGATGCGTAAGCCCAAAAATATATATTAGATATATCCAAGGAAAGGTTAAAAATAAAATTACTATTTTGTTATCTCCAAAATAATACGTACTATCAATAGATAGAACCTAGTTTACGAATTCATAAATACCTGAGCCGACCCGATAATATAAGCTCTTATAGCTTATATTATCGGCTCTCAGCGATAGAACGCTTGGAATTCCACCTCTATATTGCAAAATGTTATATAACTAACTCAGTAGTGCCGTAATAAGACCACACTCAACTAACCAGCTGTGTTTGCTACCGCTATCGATGTATCCAGTATCAACTCCGGGCGCCGCCTGAGGACACACTATAGGTAAGGTATATATAACCAGAACCATCGTTTCATTAAGGAAGACACTCAAATCTCAACCCGCATTCCGAGGCCTGTGCTCCAATTGTATTCAGTCTTAATGGCTAAGAACGGCTGGATTTCAGCCGGTTCCACACTGTCGGATACCTGTACCGAGCGATGCAGCAAGCAAATGAAATTCTTGAAATCGCGCTATGTCAAGTGTAAGGCGGAACGTGCTTTGCTAGCTTTTCGGGCTGTTTCCGTGGAATTCCGTCGGTGAATTATCGCAATAGTTTCACGTTCTCGGTGTTGTTAGAGTATGCCACTTGTAACGGACGGCGTGATTTAGATGTCGCTACAAGAAAGTGCATTAGCAAGTTTTAAGGTGCAAGTTGAATTTCATTTAAAGTTTCGCGTATCGGACGTTCTCTGTTTACTGAACGGGGAGTATTTTCAGTGCAAATACGGCGCGCGTATTCCGTTACTTATGCGAGTTCTCGGTCGGTTGCCATTTCACCTGTTTGCAGGCAAATAGTGTGGCTCATTGTGAAAAATTGTACAATTCCCGCCGCGCGAATACTGCTTTTAGCAATGTCGTGGCGATACTCGATTTTATTTAGAATGCGTAGCTATAAAATTAGGCCATATAGTTTATAAACTGAGATACCCACTTTAAATAGTACGCGCGCTATAGAAGTATTTATACTACTGGAGATAGTTTAATAAGAACTAGATAGAGAAAAAGAAGATAACAGTAAAAATAAAATAGGAGATAGAATAAAAATGTTGAAATCAAGCGACATTGTAAAGAATTACAGCGAAACATAATAATATGTATATCTAATCTAGCTATGAAGGCGCAAGTAACTCAGTTTTTTTTGTCTGTTACTTTATCAATTAATCAAAAATCGCCTGAACCGACAACATAACTTGTAAAATACGCAACGGCGTAACGGAACTGTGGCAAACAATAATTTTATAGTTTAAAAAACTGAAACAACCGACTTCGAAGTACGTTATTTCGTTTACTTACTTGTAATATTAGTAAGGATAATAATTAACAAGGCGCTCAAGCGTTGAAGTAACTCTATTTTCTACTTATACACATTGGATGAGGAGTAAGTAGGTTTTATTTTTCAAGCTCAATAAATCCCTCACGATTGTCAACTTTTCAAAGAGACCTCTCTTAACCTGCTCGTTTCTTTTTCAAGAATGACATTTGTCATTGAATGTCAAATGCTTCGTCGTCGCAGATTAGAAAATGTGCAGATGTTTATACGAAAACCTCAACATTTGACACTTTTGTGAAGAAAAACGTGTCAGTGGAACTCTGCGATTCTATAATCTGACGCACTCACTCAGGAATCCAATGAAAATATTTTTACTTTTAGAGATTATTCAAAAAGTAATAAAGCAATGTTTCTAAAATAATTATGGGACCAACTTGCTTTCTCTATACATCAATTTAAGAAATATGAAAATTGGTTCACGAATGACGGAGTAATTCGTGGTCATTCATAAAAAAAAATATACGGTACGAATTGATAACCTCCTCCTTTTTCCAAGTCGGTTAAAAATGCCATAGTTCCGTATTCTCCTATGGTGTTTAAGTTTTTATACTCGTAATTTAATAATAATTAAATAATTTAGGAATGTATTGTTTCGTAGTAATAAAAATGCCAAATAAGAAATAGAAGGCTGGTAAACAATGATAGGGAGCGACTCGGGTGTATTGTAAAGATCTGCTCAAGGCGCGAGCGGGACCGGATAAGGTTGGCAAAAAAACACGTATCGAGGAGGCTATTGTACGCGAAGCTTTATTGCCGCACGATATGTCGAATGTGCGTATTTTTCATTTACGCTTGTATTATTTCCGAGTCCTTTGTTGGCGAGATAACGCGACACGCGGAATATATTTGACACGTACACAGGAAGATTAGAATTTTGGCACAGTGTGAAAATGTTACAATGTTAATAAATTCCATATTTATCAATGGAGAATCTCTTTGAACTAAAACTCATATGTTATAGTAAAGTTACAGAAATCCCAAGTAGGATGTTTTTAGGTGTATGTAAATATGTGTTTATTTGAATGTATGTTTTATTGACTTCTATAGCATAAACGGTTCGATTAATTTTGATGTGTGAGGTGTGTTTAGATTCGCGACTATTTTTTTACCGACTTCGAAAAAGGAGGAGGTCACAGAATTCGCCCTATTTACATAGGACCGAGGAGGTTATCAATTCGTACCGTATTTTTTTTTGTAATGTATGTACATGAATTACTCCGCCATTCGAGAACCAATTTTTGTGTTTCCTGAATTTGTGTATAGAGAAAGCTCCCAAGTTGGTCCCATAAAAATTTTATAAACATTGCTTGCTTGCTTTGTTACTTTTTGAATAATCTCTACAAATTAATTTTTTTTTGTATTCCTGAGTAAGTGCGTCAGTTATAGAATCGCAGAGTTCCACCTACACGTTTTTCTTTGCAAGAGTGTCAAATATTAAGGATTATCGTATAAACATCTGCACATTTCCTAATCTTCGAAGACGAGCATTTGACATTCAATGACATATCGCATTCTTGACAAAAGAAAAAAGTGCGAGTGAAAAGAGGTCACTTTAAAAAGTTTACAATCGTATAGTATTTAGTAAGTTGCGTTTGAAGTCGGTTTTTTAATAGAAAAATTATTTTAGTGTTATATTTGACAGTATATTGTCATATTAAAGTATAATATTACATTAAAAACACAAAAATTTACTGTAATCTGAACTTGCTGCATATAGCTACATAAACATAGCAAACATACATCTTGCAGTAATATGAATCTGAAAATTAAAAAATATTCTGTAATTCATAATAATACTATGCAATACAGAACTCTTTTTTAAATTAACTATAAATTGACTACTAAAATGTCATAGTGTATTTGTCTTACCGACGACAAAGATATATTAGCTACAGTTTTTAAACGTTTGTATTATTTTTACATTATTTTGGTTTTTGTTTGAAGTAGAAACAAGAGACACACATAACATACATACAAATACATATGTGAAAATCGTTTTATTTTATAGCCTGTCAATTAAAACAGCCATTTTCACAGGGAAGTTCCTATTAAAGTTTTAGTTTAGTTACAGGTGTAACTGCACTTGTTTGTCGTATCTACTAAGTTTATTTGCTGGCTGTACCTTGTATACCTTACCTTACTTTTCAACGCATGCTAATACCCTGACTTACCTCGACATACTATAACAGCTTATTATGAAGACATACACATGTCAATATAAAACATCTGTAGCCGAGTAAAAATAATAATAATATAGTAAGTAAATTTTCGAATAAGATCTGATATATAATAATATATCAGAAGTAAAGTTTCGATTGAGATTGGCGTAAACATAATTAAAACGTAATTAATGTATTCTGACTGAAAATAGTCTTCTGGCGCAGTTATTGAAAACTTCTCGAATTATTTGATTGTTTTTATCAATTTAAAAGGAACTTTGCAAGAGGCCAATAGAAGATAACTGTTTCTACCCCTAAAGATTATTATACAATGTTGATCATTCTTCATTTTATGATTGATATGATTGATATTTAATTATTATGGTTTGTTATTTTGTCTTTAGGATTATTTCTTTTACTTTAGATCAGACAATATTGCCAGATTTCAGACAAGCTATACATTTTAAAACTATATGACATTGGCCATATTTTCTTTAAAAAAATCTAGTGGAGCTATTTATTGTTCTAATGTCATAAAAATATTGAAAATCGAATAAAGTTGAACCCATTAATAAGTAAAATAGTTTGGGCTAGATAGTGTTGTGTGAAATCAATATTTATTTATTTTCATTTTACGTGGACAAATTCACGCAAAACGATCCTTTTAAAACGCGAATTTCATAGAATTTATAATGCCACTGCCTAAATAGCGCACTCTTAGTAAAACATCGACCGAACTAAAAATTTGGCCAAAACGAGTTACAGTGAAATAATGACCTAAAAGAGCAGGCTTCATAACCCACACAAAAAAAAACAACCCTATTTTTTATACATTAAGGTAAAAAATAAAATGAGTCTAGATTTTCCATACCCCGCGCACCCGCTTCCTCCGTCGAATAGTGACCGACTCAGTCTTACGTCGGCGGTCGCAGGTGGTGGCTGTGTTGAACGCCGGCCGATTTCGATATACGCCATTGTTTTACAAAAACATAAGGTAAGTTTATTATGAACTTTGTTTATGCAATATCGACAGATTTTATGTTAAGCCTTTGTTTTATAAAGTATCTAGGTAGTCTGGTTGACTAACTTTGTATTGAGTCAGTATTTGATTAAAGCTTGCAACAGGTTTATTGACCGTTTTAGAGTTGAGTCTGTGTTGTTTTAAAAATCGTAAAATAAATTTGCCCGTTGTCAAATTAGGTCTCTTTAGTTTAAAAACATTAGTCATTCCTTTGGCGCATTTAAAGTTAAGTCTTTGTAATACAAAAAATGATAGGTAGAAATGCGTTTCATCTAAAAATAAGTCTCTATATTATGTAAATTGAAACATAATTTTATGGTTTAAGTCAAAACAAAATTAACATTGAAATTATTTTTTCTGTTGTAGATCTCACATTCACCATGGAAAAACAGCGTATGAAGCAGATATTTAAAAACTTAAATATTAATGAAAATAATTGTCCTAACACAGAAAATGAAACAGTGTTTAAGAAGAAATATTTCGGACCTAAAAGAAGAGTTTGCCGTAAGTTAGTTTTTGACACAGTTCCATCCTTTTCATCTACGACAATGGCTGCAGATTCAGCTGTTATGAGTAATGCCATCATCAAAGAATTTTCTCAAGAAAATTCTCCGCCATGTTCAACCGATAAACTCTCAGATAATAATATTTTATCTGCAACTGAATGTGAAGATGTTACCCTTCGCACTATACACACTAGTAGCGTAACATTGCTTAAAACAAATATTCAAGAAAGTCCTTTGCAAGTGCTTACCACTACTACATCGTCATTTCCTGAACAAGACCTTCAAGAACGTTCTACGCAAGCATCTTTTGTAACAAATTCAAAAAAAGTCGCATCACCTATACAAGAACATGGAAATAATATTTCACTGTCGTCGTCCACCAAAACCAAAATGCCAACAATATCTGAAATTGGATCGGAAGAGGATCTTCTACATGTATCTGCTGCAATAACAAGTCACGATCTACCGTCAGTAATTGAATCTGAAAACCATTTCGTTCAGGCGTCTACTCCAACCCCAACTATTGTTAATAATATACCATCTAAGTCCCAACAGTCATTTATCTGTAAAATAGATTTATCTAGTCTGGTCAGAACAAAAAATGCTACCACGACAATACTCCAAAAACGACCAGCCGTAGAAATTCATGAGTCCCTTCCCTCGAATTTAAATTATGCGAATGAAAACACAGATACACCCACTGTAAGTTACAAAAATACATTTCCTTCAACTAGCAACAATACAACATGTGAAACATTCCAAATATCCCCTCGAACAACTGGTAAAAAAAAGAATTACATAATTTCTCCTATTAATTCTGGCGAAAGTGATCCGGATCTAAGTGATTCAGATCCCACATATTATACAGGAATAGAGAGTGTAGATAAACGGCCACCGCCACTATTGTTAAGGTCTTCTTCTCGTCGAAGCAGAAGTCTTTCGGCCTCATCATCGTCGTCATCAAGCTCTTCGGGCACTTCATCTGAAAGTGTTGATTGTTCAACAACACCAAAGCCCCAAACCAGAAAGAGAAAGCGCGACCCTGAGACTTGGAAATTTAATAATGCAAAACGTTTAAGAAATGCCGGTCAATCATATATTTCAGTGAGAACTAATAAAGTAATTGATGCGCGTTCGGTTAAACCACCTTGTAATGAAAAGTGCCGCTTGAAATGTTCCGAAAAAATTGCTGAACAGGACAGGAAAATCCTTTTTGATAAATTTTGGAGTTTGAAGAATATAAATATGCAAAGAGCATTTATCAAAAGTTGTATGATTGAAATCAAGCCCAAATACAAATACAGTAAGACACAAAATCCAAGAAAATCAAATTACGCATTTCATTTCAAGCAAGGTAATATAAGTCATAGGGTTTGCAAAACTTTTTTTATAAATACGATCGATATATCAGACAGGATGATACGTACGGTGAAAGAAAAATCTGATGAACAGAACTTCTTGGCTGAGGACAAACGTGGAAAACACGGAAATCATAAAAAAATCGACGCAGCTTTGGTCAGCGATATGAAAAATTTCATTGCTTCCATTCCACGAATTGAGTCTCATTATACTAGAGCAACGTCATCTTGTGAATACATTTCTCCTGGCAGAACATTGACAGAAATTTATAAAGATTTTGTGGAACTGCAACAAAAGAATGGACGACCGTTAGGAAAATTTTGTAAATTTTATGAAATTTTCAAAGACACCGGCATAAAAATTCACCAGCCTAAAAAAGACCTTTGTGATCTCTGCAGAGATTACAAATTGACGTCAAACGAGGATTTAAAAGAAGAATATGATAAACATTTAGAAGAGAAGGATTTATCGAGAATAGAAAAAAGAAAAGATAGATACGAAATAGACGAAAATAACATATGTGCCGTATACGACCTAGAAGCAATATTGCAGGCACCAATTGGAACATCTAGTAGTTTCTATTATAAATCAAAGATGAATTGTTACAATTTCACTATTGCAGAATTAGCCAAAAAGAATGCGACTGAGGAAGAGAGCAACAAGGCTTATACAGATGTTTACAGCTACTTTTGGGACGAAACTCATGGTCAGAAAGGTTCTGTTGAAATTGCAACTTGCGTTTTAAATTTTCTAAAAATTGTTAATGAACGAAGTACAAGTAAATCTGTAAAAGTCACGTTCTATTCTGACAATTGCTGCGGCCAAAATAAAAATAAATTCATTACAACAATTTATATGTATGCGTTGACACAATTTGAAAATATAAACTGCATAACTCACAAATACTTAATTAAGGGACATACACAAAACGAAAACGATAACGCGCACAGTTTAATTGAAAAGGAAATACAGAAATATTTAAAAGCAGACACGATATATACTCCAGTCCAATATATTCCTCTCATCAAGAGCGCCAAGAAAACCGGCAAAAAATTTCAAGTACAGACTTTAACATTTGAAGATTTCATAGACGTAAAGAATTTACAAACACAATGGGGTTTGAATTTCACCAAAGATATAAACAGAAACCCCCTAATATGGAATGACGTAAAAATATTAAAGTTCCATAAAGAAGAACCTTTCAAATTCTTCTTCAAGACGTCATATAAAGAGGAGGAATATCGGGAATTAGACGTACGGGCCGGTCTGCGAAAGCCCTTACCTATGATACAAGATATTGTCCTAGACAAGGCGTATAATGAACGGTTCCAACTTAATGAGAATAAAAAAAAAGATCTAAAGAGCCTAATATCCAAAAAAGTGATACCGTCTTATTATGCCAGTTATTACAATGATGTGATTTAGGATAATCATAATTTTTGATAAGTTTTGTTACTTCTTATCTTCGTAGAGTGCAACTCCTCATATTTTTATAGACAATATTGTGCCAAGTTAAATAATGTTTAAGCACCTATAATTATAAAGTATTACTAGTTGTTTAACAAAAATTTAGATATAAAGTTTTTAGCATTTATTTATAACAGTTTACTTCCGTCCTATCGGTAAGACTTGTTACTTTTTTAGACTGAATAATAGACTGATTATTGTTGAGTTACAGACTTTATTATAACTATTATTGCGTGTTTCAAACAGTTAATACTGATCTCATGTTGTTACCTACTTATTAAGATTAATTGTAGACGTGATTTTCAATGTTAATCATAAAACAAAATGCTAGTTTTTCTAAGTATTTACTTACTAAGGGTTATCTAAACTTTACATTATTGCTTTTTAATGTGAACAGTTATTTTGTTACTTACCCATTATGTTTCAAGAAGATTTGTGATTTTTCGTTAGTTCTTTTTATTATAAACACTTGATTAAAAAAAGGCGTTTTTTTTGTCATAAGATTTTTTCTAAAATGAGTCATAACGAGTAGTTAGATGTTTTGTGGAAAAGTGACTTATTATGACTTTAGTCACACAACTCTGTATTTGTTTAGTGGAATAGTGACTTAATTTAAAAATGGTCAAAGTTTTATTACAAGTATTGAGTGAAACGTAGACTTATTTTCAGTTAGGTCAACAATACCTATTTATTTTTTGTAAAATAAGGGCTCAATTCTGATAGGTTCAATTAAAATTCATTTTTTAAATAAATGCCTAAAACTATCTTAATATCTTGCACTGGATCTGAAAGGCCATGTTTTTAAGAAAAAGTACGTGGTTTTAGTTATTTATTACGATTTTTAGTTGTGATTCTACAGCCATTTAAAAAATATGCCAGTTACACAAAAAACTTTAAACGTCATTTGCTAAAAATTAGTGATTTTGAATTCGGTCAGTATATAATTAAGAGTGCGATAGTACCTCTTCACTTACGACATCCACATCGCATTTATAATGCCACTGCCTAAATAGTACCTTTTCACTTGCGACATCCACATCGCATTTTCCTCAACACTTAGTTAAGAAACTTTTTCCGATGACTCTCGTAAAAACCACCGAATGGCGGTTCTTGAAAAATGTGTAAAACCTAACGACAATTTAATGTGAGAGCTCACGTTCGGAATGAATGACGACATGTCCGAGCTGATGCCGTGCCGTGCCGTGCCGAGCCGTACCGTGCCGTGCCGGGTCATGGTGGTGAGTGCTGCGTAAATTAGAAAATTAAGTGAGTGGGTTAGGAAAGTTTTATTGAAATGGATTACGAATTTAGGATTTCGGTTTTAATTTTATTTTTAACCTGGTTATATGAGAAGATCGTTCTCTGTTTTTCCTAGTGCAGATTCGACCCATGGGAGCAAATCTATAAACGCCTTATTTAAAAATGCGTGTTTTACACCAAAACAGTTGTAAATTCGACTTTTTTGCATGTTCACCGATATCTTCAACAGTTGCAAATCAATTTTGATGATTCTGAATTATTAGAAAAGAGATCTTTCAGAGTTAGTCCCGTAAAAAATTACTAACTTTTCTTGAATAACTAATTGTAACTAGTTCTAATTATATGATTAATTTCTTCTAGACCGATTTGATTACAGTTGATGACAGTAGTTGTTGTTGTTTGATTACAGTTGAGTTGATGTTCCATGTTTTGTTTACCATTAATTAAAATTGTTATTCATTATGAAAAACAATTTAAACTTTGATTATAATATTTTCAACCTATGTTTGCTTTTAATTAGAGTGTTACTGAAATCCATAGTGTATAATTACTATACTTATATCGTGTAACGCTTTGTTGGTGGACCTATAGAAAAATTCACTGCGAATACGTTGTTACAAAAAAATACAAACACAAAACGCCAAAATTCATAACAGTAAATAATGTAGCACTTTATCGTATTGCCTAGATGTGCGTATCGCTATCATAACACTGAATGCTCGTTAACTCAAGGTCAACGCTTCGAGCAAAAAGTAGGCCTACAGTCTACGTGAGGTAGAAATTCCTCCATTTATTGCTAAAGTTGGAGTTTCTTTCTTTCATACGAATTCACGCGTTTGTATGATACTTTGACTAAATAAATGGTACAAAAGACCTAAGCCTAACAAAACATCATAAAAGCATAACGTGCCGATTTTATGAGGCTCCATCTGTGATCGTCGCTGGGAACTGCGAGGACGCGTGTTTATAGAATGATATTTTTATGTAATATGTAATTTGTTTTTGTATTCATACCATTGATTACTTCTTATAAATGCCGCATAACGAGATTGAGGTTGTTGCAAATACTGACGTATGTTTTCATATATTTAAAATTCATATATTTAAAAGTATCTTATACCCAGCAGTGGGATAGAGAATTCTGCGGAATTCAAAATCTAAGTAAAATCGTACCTTGCAGTATCTATATCTCTGTCGTGTCAACACAACCTTTTCAAATGTCACCTGCAAAACCAGCTTCTTTTCAAAATATCGCCAGAAAGCTTTAGACATTTCAAGTTCGGACAGCGACTCGTAAGATCTGGAATTCCACTGAATGAGTGAGCTAGGTTCTTTTTACTGGGGGCATCCTAATCTCGGTGCGGCCCGCCCTCGGCGCCGCCTAGCGACAGAACTCCCAAAAAGATAACCTATCTCGGCGTGGTATCCCGAAAATTGCGCCTTTTCATCACATTGAGCCGACCTGATTACATCACATCGTCGACGGCGGTTTAAACTGGCACATACATATAGATACGTATATACATGCATCGTGTTTTGTACACGATAATTTGAACCTGGTTGAACTCAAAGCATCGCAATGATAAGATATTTTCTAAATGGGCAAAAATAGGAATAATATCTTAAAAAATACCTTTGCACAGGAGTGCGACAGTATAGGTTAATAAAAAATGCTTATTATCTAAAACAGTCAAAGACCCCAACTGTATTTTAATTTAATTCCCTATGAAAGTATGCTAACATTTTCAAATGTATTGTATATTATGAAGTACACCGCCAGTCCCCTGTAGCGGGTGTATCACATTCGTTATAATTAAACCATCACAAACAACAGTGCGCCCTGAAACAGCGACAGCGAAGGGCCACGGTGAATCTCGACCTTCACCGCGTCCTTTACCAGGCAGCCCGGGGACACGCCTCAAAGTATTTAATCCAGCGAGCACTCGCCGCAACCTAATGAAAAAGTGACAAAGACTCGCAGGAACACGCCGGGAAGAGAAAAAGAACATCCGTCCCTCTCATCCCTCCCATTTCCCATTTTTTCGGCGCCCGCAACAAAAGTCGCGCCCTCGCTTATGATGTTTTTGTCACGAAACTTTTCAACTTGTTTCATTCCGACATTGTATTTCAAAACACGATAAAAATCTTGTTTTACGATCCCGTTTTGTTTCGGCCAGTATCCGTGTTTTACGCGCGAATAAATAATGTGAAATGGGCTTTATTTGCACATTCATAAAGCGGTTTAACATCTGTGATTAAAAAATATTTTCGATAGTATATTCGAACAATCGTATTTAAATTTGAATATTAATGACCCAATTTATAATTTCATAATGCTTTTGGATCCGAATGTCTAAGCCCGAACATCTGAAAACCCAGTAACTAACAATAAAGAAGTTGGCGCTCTAGTATCTGATTGTATATTGATATATATATAAAACAACAACCCTAATGACAACGTCCGAACAACCCGAATGTATAATTTCAAAGAATTTGAAGGCTATAGTGAATAAGTTGTCGAGTTGGTTGTCAAAAGTTGATAAATAGAGTAGTTGATAATAGTGTAGTAAATAGATCAAATTATTCACTAGCCTTGAAAATTCAAAGTTTGAGAACTATCTCATGAAACAAGGAACGCGACCGTCTAAATATTTTTGAATCGTAGCTACAATTGTTACTGTAGCTACCGTAGAGCCATAGCAAACGTCTACACAATCCGTAGCTCGCGGCTACAGAGCTATTTATAAAAGTGCTACGGAAATAGAGAACTGCGCTCGAGAGTAAAGTTCAAGGGCGCCACTTATCATCGTCCGCGCTCCAAAAACAACAATAACTCATTGCCAGATATTGGCGCAAATGAGAGATTCCAGTGAGGAAGGCGCGCGGAAAACTGTAAACAGAATAAAGGCGGTTAGGGCTGGTACAGCAACAGATAAGCGGGGATAAAAATCAAACAAACAAAAAATTTACAAAATTTGTTTGTAATGTTAAATCTGGATGATAAAAAAACATAATGTTTGAATACTTAAGTATGGCGAAACTCGGTTATTAGTGGTGCATGCGGATGATTCTAATATGTATTGAAAGACAAGATAAGCAAATCATTGACCTGATCTACGTTAACGTGTTGTCTGATCTACTTAAAATCTATTATGAGAAACATAACGTAATATCAGTCGTAATAATAAAATATTCACAATATGAGTTTACTTTATAAGGTCAGATTACTCAATTCATCATTATGAACAACGTTTATAAGCAGCCCAATCCTGGAATCACTAAAAATGATCAGCTTGTCCTTACAAATAGAACAGTGGAATTCTTGTTACCCGACTTCGCAAGAATGTTTTTCGGGTTACGTTTTCCAAGTTTATGTATATTTGTGTATCCATAGGTCATCAGTCACATAGGCAATTTTTTTTTAAATAATATTAATACAACTCTTCGTTGTCAATTAATTAGTTTTAATTAGTTAACAAATTATAATTATTATAATCAATTATATGTAGTAGATACTCGATTGATGTTGACATATTGTTGATAAAATTGTATGCCCGTAAGGGCAAAACTGTTAATAAGTACTGGTTTCTTATACCTAACATCAAATTGTACACAGTTTTGCACAATTAAATATTCATTTCATTTAACTTCTTCGTCATAAATAAGTGATTTTGCAAAAACAATTCAGAACATATTTAACAAGTATCAATGTTAAAAGAAAAACAAAATACCCGACTGCAGAAAAGAGGTTTTTGCAGCCTAACTTATGTTTTTTTTTTCATTTTGATGTACCCAGTGTCACTCTCACAACTAAGACGAATCTATTGACACCACTCACATCAAAATTGGTCAAGCCGTTAAGGCTCTAGGGCGTGTCAAAGAAATATACATACATACATACATACACTCAAAAAACATAACCCTCCTTACGCAGTCGGGTAAAAATCTAAAAACTCCCGACATAAAGAACGGCTGGATAGATTGATGAAACATAGTTAAGAACATTCGATCAAATCATCTTTAAAAAAAACTAGATCAAAATTGGTCCACTCATTTGAGAGCTACTATGCCACAGACAGATATAAACAATAACAAATTTATAATATCCCTTTTTTGGGTCAGAGGTTAAAAATGCTCATCAAAATATATTGTATAGTGGCGTTGCGCATACTTTCTCACTTAAACTTGCACTAAACATCATATCAAGTCTAAAGCAAATTTAAGTTAGTTACTAAAATCACTATTATGGTGTTGGGTAATTTATTTTCTTTTCAGTTTTCAGTTCTTCAAACTAGTTGCTATTTCAAGATTGGTCTCATCCTAAAATAGCAGTAGTTCCCAGTCACTTTAGGAAAATGCCACGAATAATAAAATGCCGGTGCATTTCTTTTTCAACCGACTTCCAAAAGGAGGAGGTTATCAATTCGACTGTATTATTTTTTATTGTTTTTTTTTTTTTTGTTACCTCATTACTTCGACTGGGTGAACAGATTTTGATGATTCTTTTTTATTTGAAAGCTGGTGCTTCCCGTGTGGTCCCATTTCCAGCTCTGACAATGGCATCCATGAGAAGTCGGTTGCTTCAGTTTTTTAAACTACAATTATTTCTCAATTTCTCAAAATATGTACATAATTATTATATAAAACATGTATGTAATATATTTGTAAATTATCTCTAGAAATTTGTGAAAGAAAAACTATAAATTATCGGATAAAAGAGCGGGCTTTTGATGTAGTACGTAAAGGTGGGTACAGACTGGTGAAACGTAACATGAAATGTATCAGTCTACCTTTAATTGCATGTTCGGTGCAAGCGTGGATGCATAGCGCGCACTTAACGCGCATTCACTACGAACCTCCCGCGTACGTCTGCGTGCCCCTTTGTGTTCGTTCGAAAAACCGACAAATCATGGGTCGCTCCGCGCGCGGCTTGTAATGCTCGTAGCGTGCGCGTGAAATGCCCATTTCGCGCGCACAAGACGTCCAAACTATGAGAAATTGTTGCAAAGTGTGTTACCTTTCATGATACATTGCAGCAATGTGTACGGCAAATTCTTTCATTGCATGATACATTTCATGTTACGTTTCACCAGTCTGTACCCACCTTTAAACGCAGCCCGGACGGTTCCTGACAAATAGCCGGACAGCGGCGATGGCTGACGCGTCTACTTACTTATCGCTTAATTATGGCGCCCTTGATGAATTGGCGGTCGAGCTCGTGAGGGCCTTTTTCTCTTTAGATATTAGACAGCAGCCTTATCGCTGGCTATCAGCTAGATGTTAGAAGAGCCTACAGCACAATACGTCAGTTTAGTAACAAATGCGTGTGAGTAGATAGATAACACAGGAATTGTATGCTAATAAACAGTGGCCTATAAAGAATAAAAGAACAACTATATAACAATGATTAGCAATCTTAATATTTCACAAATTAATAAACTTACACACATTATATGCAATACAATTCCTGTCCTTGTATGTCCAATATTATAAAAGTGAAATTAAAATAAATAAATAAATAAATATTTGTGGACATTTCACACAACACCATCTAGCCCAAACTAAGCAAAGCTTGTACTATGGAACTAGATGGCTGATAGAATACATATATACTTTTTTTTTTGTAAATATATATTTAAGATACATAGAAACACCCAGACACAGAACAAACATCCATGCTCATCACACAAATGTTTGCCCTGGGTGGGGATTGAACCCACGATCTTTCAGTTCAGCAGGTAGACGTAAACACACTACCAACTGAGCCACAAGGCCGGTCAATTAACTCTGTATGTCGTCTGTCTCTCTCTTGTTACCTCTTCACGGCTAAACAGCTGAACCAATCGTTATGAAATTTGACACAGAGATTCTTAAGGACGTGGAGAAGGACACAAACTATCATCATTATCATCATCATCGTTTTTCATCGCGGGTGACGCCGCGAGGCACAAGTTGTATTTTTTTATTTTCTTAAATTTTCTTGTCACAAATACCGGATCTATCTATCTATCAAATGCATCTCATACATATTTAAAGCTATAGCTAATGGTGGAAATGGTACTTTACTGTCGTGAAACATTAAAGCGAGCCAGTTTGAGCCCCGGCGGTGTAGAGATGACTTTACTGATAAAACCAGAAGTGAAATATCATAATTCTTAAGTGAGGCTTTTACGCAAATTGTAGGAGCGTATGAATGTCAGTGTTACGGCTTAACAGCGAAGTATACTAAGTAACTTACGCGTGTTTTGCTCTTTTTATGATCGTGCGTTTTCTTTTTTCTATACGAACGTAATTTAATTTACCGTCATTGACATTTTATCCGATTGCCCAGGAGGAAAACAGTCGAATAGAGAACCTTCTTCTATTTGGAAGTCGGTTAAAATAAACATAAATTTTAATTAACACGAATAAGTCAACTCTCACACAACACTTCCCAAAGGAGTGCCCAAAAGGAAGGTTTCTTTGGCAGTTTGGCAGTTTTAAAACTCGCACGCACCTACATTATTGAAAATACCCATGGGCAAATTGTGGTTTCCCATTCGCAATATAAATCTTTATAAGTATTGCAATCTTTCTTACAGACATCTTCCGATATTTTTTCCATAAAAAAACGCCATCGTTGCTCTCATATGTCCTCGTATGATATCCCTTCAAATTAATCTTAACGCCCGCCCTCGCCCGGGGCGGGCGCTGGCCGCCCAGATAACGCTATCTATGTTAACCAAAGGAATTTATTTAGAAAACCGTGACTTGCCTTTTGCATTTTGTAAAACATTTTACATCTTACAAAGTCTACATAAAAGAAAATAGGATTTCGTAAATAAATATCGTTGAACTGATCTCTTGCCAAATCATAAAATTACCGGGAAATATTGAACTTTTCGAGGATCCTGAAATTAGAAACTTGAAGTACTGAGAAATTGAACTTTATGTATTATGTTTAACGAAATGGTTCTATAGATTCTAAGAATCTTCCTGTTGATCTTAATGGAGTATTGATATAAGTACGAGCTATTGAACTTTAAGTAGGTACGTATTTGTACCTAAAATACATATTAAAATATAACAAAAAATCGTATAGCAAAAACTCGTCAAATTTGACATTTTTTACCCATCCCAAAAATGCACAACGCCGCTAAAGAAGTTTTCACTTCAAAAATATTGGCCGTCGTTGGGAGTTTGCCATATTGTATTTATAATTATGTAAGCTAACCTAATTTTGTATCTATATTAATTAGTATATTATAATACATTCTAAAAAAAGAGCCAAGATTTCTTGAATTTACTAACTTACTCTAAGAATTTTAATTGGTTTAGTGGTTCCTACAAATTTGCTCGTAGTAATTATCTTCCAGGCCAAATGTGTATATATATTACAAAAATTCAGCTCAATCTGTTAGGGATAATTGGTTTACTATTTGGTAAATTTGAACCATAGTAACAAGCCAAATTAATATAATGCTTATTACAAAAAGCCGTATAATAAAGTTAATAAATACTCATCCAGTCATATGCGGTGTTTTAACCCCGGTCTGGTTATACCGCCTACACCGCACGCGCGAGCGGACCCGTAGCTGCAGTCGAAAATTAAGCAAGGTAATAGCGCCCATCGCCGGCACCGGCCCGCCAAATGAAGACAGATCTCATTTTTGCTCATCAGAGCATCTCGGCGCATCATTAATCCGAAGCGTGGCAGTGGCGGCTACGGCCCGACGGCGGGCGGAACGGCGGACGCTGTTTTTGCCCCTGACAAATGGCGCTCGCGCACGGTAAATGATCGCAGCGGTAATCGAGCGCGGAAACATGTAACCGCACGCCTTGTTTACATGTAGGCCGTGCATGAGCGCTATCTTTAGCGCTGACTAATGACATCGGAATGGGCGCGCTTACCCCGCGACCTTTTATAAGCCTCGTGGGTAATATAAAGTAGGTCTTACAGCTACGCCTCGGTATAAACCGCACTCCAATTTGTTAAGTTGAAAAGTTGGGTACGACTCGTCTTTGTCTTAACACGTTCGCGTAAATTAAAGGGCTCACGTCGAGATAATTTCCATCAAAGCTTCGCATTTCAAGAAAGCCGAGTTACGACGTCTGAATCCGTGTTCGTATCCGGGATTGTAATAGAATGTTAATTTTCATTGTCATGATAATGCAGTGCAGGCGGCACCGGCGGCTGGAGCCAATCATGTGCAAACACGAAGACGGGCTGTTAGTGAATTTTGTTTTGACGTCACGGAATTCAGTGTCAGTGTCAGCGTCAGTGGGACAGATTGTACAAACAGGGCTGATAAAAAAAAATATTGAATCAACTACTAATATAAAATTGTTTCTAAAATCAAAATCGAAGCATTAACTGAAATGATATAGAAAAGAGAACTGTTAAATTCAAGTACTTGGACTTACAAGTATCAAATTTAAATTGTATACTTAATTAATATAATTAAATATATAATTTTCTAGTTTTAGTTCTACGTCTTAGAGGAAAATAAGCGTATGTATGTTTTCATTCGTCGTCATCATCAACAAGAAGTTTATCACTGGAAATAGGCCTCCAACAATGGGTTTCCTTAAAAACCGGTTGAGTTGAAAGTAGCCTGCATCCTGCGTCCTCCTGCCATATTTTCATTACAACGATATGATGTTATATTTGAATGATTTTATATTTCGATAATTATTTTTTAACCCCCGACCCAAAAAGAAGTGTGTTATAAGTTTGAAGTGTGTATCTGTGTATATGTGTAAGATAAGGTAAGGTATGTAAGTGACATTGTAGCTCTCAAACGAATGGACCGATTCTAGTTTTTTTTGTTTGATAAGCTCGATACCATTCAACTTTAGATTTAGACTTCAACAGTTGCACTATACTCGTCATATTGAATCTTGTTGTACGCGGATATTTCCCTACAAACAGCAACAAATAATGTATGCTCACTACTGCGTAGTTGAACAGTGTGTTCACTTATCGAAGTGAGTTTGCTATGTATTAAAATAGTTTTTTTTAAGTTATCTATAGATAAATATTACCAGATAAATGATTTCCCGGATTGATTCGTCGGACTCGAAGCGATTTGCCGGATTTTTAGACGCTCATTACTTCGGCCACGATAATACTAGAGAGTTCAAATTTTCAGGATCAAGTGTGGTCAGTAGACTGATACAATATGAAAAAAAATCATGTGTATAGCTTTTATACTTTCGATTTTATTGATACCTAAAATACGTCGATTTGCCATTGATTAACAAAAAAAATAAACGACTTGCTGAACTCCTAGAAAGCTGAAATTTGGTATGTAGGCTACAATTTGCACACAAACAATGCTAAAAGTAAAATATTTGTAACTTTCACCCTCCAACCCCTATTTGGGGGCTATCCCGTTATTTTCATCAATATTAAATCAATAATATAAGGTACTTCCTGAAGTCCTAGAAAGCTGAAATTTGGTGTAGCTTACACACCAAATTTCAGCTTTCATTCTTTCTTTCTTGATCATAAAGCATGGCTTGGCCATGCTTTATGATCAAGATTGAAGGCTTACAGAAGTAAGTATTGTAGCGTTAGACTTTGTAGAGTTAGCAGCTTGGCTCTTCAGATTCAGTCAGATCTCATCTGATTTATTTTTGTCAGTGAAAGTGGCATGACAATGCGAGACATGGCAACCAATTTTACATGTTTTTTTTTTGGTGGGATTATATTTTACTATATTTTTTTTTTTATGAGAAGCGCGAAATAAATACTTAAATATAGCCAATAGTAAACGTACATATTATAATATTATTAATAAAGCTAATTAATACCATTCATAGACATCTCGATGTAAGATCAAACGAAACTCGGAGCTTATAAATTAGACTGCTAAATATTCTCGTATTCCTCGCCTGTTTATTTCCCTTCAATTTCTAAAATTAATGCCCTATCAATATTCTATACCTAAATATTAGCTACACGGTTATAACTAAGAATGACTGTTGATATTTGGCTTATAAATAAATAAAACATTTAATTTAATTTAATAAAGTTTGGCTATATGAAATTAAGTACTATCTATAATTTAAATTCCCTCTTCCATGCCTATTAGCTGTGCACGACGGGGTCCACAATGTAACTAAAATTAATATCCTACCAACCACTTAATTGAAACTTCTGGAATGCTAATAAATAAATATAATAAATAATAATATAAATAAATAAAATAAATTGGCTGGCCTTGTGGCTCAGTTGGTAGTGTGTCTACGTCTACCTGCTGAACTGAAAGGTCGTGGGTTCGATCCCCACCCAGGGCAAACATTTGTGCGATGAGCATGGATGTTTGTTCTGTGTCTGGTTGTTTCTGTGTATCATATGTATATATTTACAAAAAAAAAAAGTATATATGTATTCTATCAGCCATCTAGTTCCATATACAAGCTTTGCTTAGTTTGAGCTAGATGGTGTTGTGTGAAATGTCCACAAATATTTATTTATTATTAATTATAAATATGAAATCCGAAGTGCTGACTTACACATACCTATATCAAGACAACCTAAGCCGTTAGTCGTAGAGATATACATTTTAGAATCTGTATTCCTTATAAGATAACTAATGTAGGATGTGTAGGTGTCTACTATGATATCGGCCACTTACACAGCCTACAATAACAATGGCTCATGAGCAATCACTTCTCACTGATAAAACCATGTGACTCAGCTAGTCTTTATTAGTAGTATTCGAAATTCACATTTAATGCTTCATTTATGAATGATTCATTAAATCATGAATAATCCAACATTACATCATGAATAATCATAATGTAATGTTGGCTAACCAACATTACATCTTTTCACTGCTAACAGTGAAATGATTGTGTGAGTGAATTATTGAATACTAATTGATTTCACGTTATTAGATTCGTAAACAAAAAGAAAGGTTTTTCAACTTGTAGTAAATTATCCAATTTTAATTATTCTGTATGAATTAGAAAACGGATGGCTCTGGGTGGTGCTTTATATATATCCTGCGATTACGGTTCTGCAATTTTACAATCAGCCCTATTTTGAGTAAAATTTCACATTATAATTTACATTCAATTTGTATTTTGACATTAATACATTTAAATGAAATGTTATAAAAATAACTAAATATTATTTAAAAAATTAGCAGCTCTAATAATATTAGTTTTCATATAATGAAAACTAATTCAATTGGTTTTCAGATTACAAACTTTAAAAAAATCCTGTATATCATTATCAAACTTAAATTACGTCCTCTATAATGTCGATCGGCCCGAACACCCTGTACACAACCGCCCAGTTTGGCAAATGCCGTCGCAGCTATACAGCCCTCCAGGGACGCATTTCCATCTGTATTTTTTCTTTTTATTTTGTGACGCCATGTTTCACTTTCACGCTCGCGCTATGACGGTGTAACTTACGATTTGTCGAAGGTGAAGGTAATGTATAGACGGTTTTATTTTATTCCAATGTTTGTTTTTATTTGGGGACAAATAAAGAGTTTGAATCTTGGAAACATATTCTGATAGAAAGGTACTACGGGTAAAACTAAAACTACGGGTCACTCACGTCTGTTTTGAGTCAAAAAATCCGACTATAATTTCAACCGCTTTCGGCGGTCTTTTTCAATGAAGCAGCGCAAACGTCACTCTCAGGCAGTGACTCGCCTCAAAACAGACGTGAGTGATCCGTAGTTTTTATTTAAGGATATGGTCTCTTGGATTTCTACATCCAACAATGATTAATAAGGATATTAATTATCTCGCACAATAATTTCCAATTATTTCAAAACTAATTTATGCAAGTTTGTTTCGCACTTATCCAGTTTTTATTATTTATTGATTTACATTAGAATGAACACTAGAATCATGTTGATTTTAAGATTTGTATATATCATTTCATCATCATTGTAAGACATATATTATATCACTTAAGACTTGTATATATCATATCATCAGTTTTGCTATAGAACAAAAGAAAAAAAACATTGAAAAGTACAGGTTTGTTGTATACTTAGTGACTCAAATAAATGCATAAGTTTTTGTTATTATAATTATTTGTGGATAAATCCGCTATAATGAAATATATATATAAATATATATTCTGTTAAAATTTAAACCTCATAAACTACTAAACTAAGCAGTGGGTTAAAACCAGCCGCACGGTAAACGTGCGGCGGCGGGCCGACACGAAACGTCTAAATTGAAAACGCCCTTAGTATCCATATACAAAAAATAACACAACATTGAACACCAAACACATACATACTGTTACGGGAAGTGGGTATAGGGATTGGAAGGAAACAACGATGTTATTCAAGCCCGTATAATTCGTTGACACGTGGTGCCTTCCACAGAGCACTCACAGTCTATAACACAAACACCGACAATAGTTACAGAATCGACGCGCTACAAACACACAGAGTATGTGTTCCGACCAACACACTACTACTATAACGTGTCTTCACTATACTGTTCACTTCAACACTTCACTTTCACTTGTAACTTTTCTTCTTTCCTGAATGCTACTCGTATCTGAACTGCCCTCTGTCCGCGACTGAAGCTCCTTATATACCCCGCAGAACCTTCTAGAAGCTTTTATTTCGATAGTCATTTCGTTCGTCATTTGTTTCGTTCCAGAATGTTCAATTTCGATCGTCTTTTCGCTCGTCTTTTGTTTTTATCATTTGTTTCGAACTTTCTAGAATGTTGACGAGATTCTTTATTTAAATAGTCGTGGAGCATTTCCTTCTAGAAATTTCACCATCATCATCATCATCGTTACACTACCCCCTCCTTAGACATGCTCGTCTCGAGCATCATTAGAGCCGTAGTATTGTGCTAACCTATCCACATGCACAACTTTCACAGGACTTCGTGACGTTTTCCGAATTCTGTAAGTTACGTCGTTGAGCTTTGTAATAATTTGATACGGTCCCTCCCAGCTTGGCTGTAACTTCGGTGATTTACCTAGCTTTCGCACAGGGTTGTGTAGCCAAACTAAAGAACCTTCTTAAAATCCTCTTGAGTTAACATTTCTGTCATATCGCGTTTTCATCCGATCGCTGGCATGCAAATTGGCTTCCCTCATGTGTTGATGTACGTCTTCCATACGCTTTCTTAGTTCATCTGCATATTCTGTGACACATCTTGGTGCATCCGGAGGACACCCTGCCAAAAGCGTTGCTGGAAGTCGAAGTTCTCTGCCAAAGTTCGCTCGAGCTGGCGTAGTACAAGTACTTTCATGAACAGCCGTTCTATATGACAAAAGAAACAGAGGAATATACTCGTCCCAATTTCTCTGATGTGAATCAACCACTTTTGCCAGATGCTGCTCTAAAGTTCGATTAAATCGCTCCACCATTCCGTCGGATTGTGGGTGATATGGTGTAGTTCGCGTTTTATGTATCCCCATTAACTTACAGATTTCCTGGAACACATGCGATTCGAAATTTCTTCCCTGGTCACTATGAATTTCAAGTGGCAACCCAAATCGACAGAAGACCTCGTTCACCAATTTCCTCGCTACAGTGACAGCTTCCTGATTAGGTAACGCAAACGCTTCAGGCCATTTCGTGAAATAATCCATAACCACGAGAATATAACGATTTCCATTATTGGACAAGGGAAATGGACCGGCAACATCTATCGCTATCCGTTCCCAAGGAACTCCGACGTTATACAACCGTAACGCCCCTCGACTCCGTGTATGCGGCCCGTTAACCGAAGAACATCGTTCACATTTCCTGCACCAGTCCTCGATATCTTCCTTGCAATGTAACCAATAATAACGTTGCCGTATTTTCATAAGTGTCCTTTTTACTCCGAAATGCCCACCCGATGTTCCGTCATGGTAAACTCTTAGTACTTCCGAAATTTTTGCTTTCGGTACAATAGTTTGTAGATGGGTGTCGTTTCCAGACACATTTTCCCATTTTCGATGCAAAACTCCATCACAGAGGACCAAACTATTCCACTGTGCCCAATAACTTTTAGTGATTGCGCTCATACCAGATATCTCACTCCACCCGGGACGAGGAGTTCCACTTGTCATCCAATCTAGAATTGGTTTCAAATTTTCATCCTCATTTTGAGCTCTACGCATAGCATCGTTGCTAAAGTCATCATCAAGGGCATCTGTTCTAATCAGTCGGACTGTAACTTCATCTCTTGCTTCCTGTCTTCCACAATGCTTACAATTCTCAGAACAGGGCCGTCTTGACAAAGCATCAGCGTTTCTATGGGAACTTCCACTTCGATGCTCTACCTCAAAATCGAATTCTTGTAGTTGCTCAATCCAACGTGCAACCTGGCCTTCCGGATTTTTGAACTGCAGTAACCACTTCAACGCCGCGTGGTCTGTTCTGACGTGAAACTTCCGCCCCAGCAAATACTTCTTGAAGTGTTGTAACGTTTTTACTACAGCTAGTAGTTCTCTTCTCGTCACACAATAGTTTCTTTCAGGTTTGGACAACGATTTACTGAAGTAGGCTATGACCACTTCCCCGTCCTGTGTCTTCTGTGACAATGTTCCTCCGATGCCTACATTGCTCGCATCGGTGTCAACTATAAAATCACCATTCGCATCAGGATATCCGAGAATTGGAGTTTCACATAGCCGCCCTTTCAGTTCATTAAAAGCTGCCTCACATTCTTGGTCCCAAACAAATGGCCGTTTTTCTTCTGTGAGTCTATGCAGTGGTTTGGCAATATCGGAAAAATTCTTTACGAAACGACGATAATACGAGCATAGTCCCATAAATGCTCTTACTTGAGTTTTATCGGTTGGAGTAGGCCAATCTTTCACTGCGGAAATCTTTGCTGGATCAGTTTCCACGCCCTCTTCAGATATAACATGCCCCAGATATTCAACTTGGCGTTTGAAGAAAGAGCACTTCTTTAAGTTTAATTTCAAGCCTGCTCCTCTTATTTTGTTGAACACGCTCTCCAACTTCTTCAGATGGTCGTCGAAGTTCCGTCCGATTATTATTATGTCATCGAGGTACACCAGACAAGCTTCCCCTAACAGACCGGCTAGTATACGCTCCATTAATCTCTCAAAAGTGGCTGGAGCATTACATAATCCAAATGGCATCACCTTGAACTGCCAAAGTCCTTTCCCTGTGGAGAATGCCGTCTTTTCCTTGTCACTGGTATCCATTTCCACCTGCCAGTAGCCACTTTTGAGATCAAGCGTAGAGAACCATCTCATGTCATTTAAAGTGTCCAGCGTGTCGTCTATCCTTGGTAGTGGATAGCTATCTTTCTTTGTCACATTATTTAATCGCCGATAGTCGATGCAGAACCTGGTTGACCCGTCTTTCTTCTTAACTAGGACAACTGGAGAACACCAAGGGCTAGAAGATGGTTCAATGACTCCATTACCTTCCATCTCTTTTAACATGTCCTCAACTTCCCTTTCTCTAGCGAACGGAATCCGCCGAGGCCGTTGGCGGATTGGTTGCTCGTTCCCGGTATTGATCCGATGACGAAATAGCCCTGTTCTTCCAATGTCCGCGTCCCCTCTGGAGAAAATGTCACTGAAATGTCGCAGTAAATTTTTCGCTTTTGTCAGCTCCACTGTTCTTAAATCCCCCTTGCAGTTATCTAGGACGTTACTAAAATCAACCGCACTTGAGTGAGTTTTCTTCACTTCGTCGCAATTTCGAAGCCAGACTATTTCTTCGCTCTCACCGATCAGACACCCCTTCTTTAGTATTTGAGGATCATCACTCAAATTCAAGACCGGTACCGCCATCTTTTGTGTCGTTCCAACAACCGTTCTAGCCGGTAACCATGCGTTTTCTCCTTTGACTCTCTCTATAACTAAGCAATGTTGTCGATCAGTGCTTACATTTTCGGCTAACTTTATCGGTACCAAAGTCTGAGTTCGTGGTGGTAGCTTAGTGTCCTTAAGGCAGTAGACTTTACCTCCCCTGGCTCCCTTCATTGGAACCTCAATCGATCCACACTTAAGGATTCCGGATTCAATATCAAGTTTGCACTGATGTTCTTTCAGAAAATCCAAACCGATGATGCAGTCATCCACAATTTCAGCTATCACCGCCCAATGCCAGTAAAGCTTGTCACCAACCTTAATCGCCACCCTCTGCTCCCCTCTTACAGGTATGCGCTGGCCGGTAGCCGTTTTCAACTGCACAGTCTCTCTGCAGGAATATAATTTTCTACTATTCCGTGTCATCTGTACCCCCACTACCGTACGCGAAGCTCCTGTGTCCAAAGTCAGTTGGCATACAGTTCCATTTATTCTTCCATCGACGGTTAAGCTGTTCCCGTCTGAGCTTTGATAGATCATAAAATTTGGGGCTCCCTGATTACCGGCCAGCGCCCACCCCGCAGCTCTGGCCTGTATTAGTTTTCCGGATTCCCCGACGCTTGTGTACCAGCGTCGGTTCGCTTTACCGAGCTACGATTGGGGCAACCATATCTCAAATGCCCACGCTCTCCACACTGGTAACAACGCGGAGCAAAGGTCCTCCGTGGTATTTCCCGCTCTTCTGTCGAAACAACTTTACGTACAGAGCCACTCTTGGAATCCCGACGTACTGCCTCCACCTCGAGAGCGTGTGCCACCGCTTCTTTGATGTTTTCATGGTGCGCCAAGCGTACCGTTGCCCTCACTTCTTTGTCGTTAATTCCATCGACAAACGTCTGCAACAGCATACTGTCGACTAGGTTCGCTGGTGAAGATTGATATGCCTTTCTCACCAGTTTCTCCACTTCTAGAGACCACTGTTGCAGATTTTCGTTGGATTTCTGGGATCGATCACGAAGCTGGGCCCGGTAGGCATGTTCTAGATGCGAGTCGCCATACCGGGACTCCAAAGCATCCACCAACTCCTGGTACGAGGCATTAGGTTCTACAGCCTCAAGTACCGACGTGGCTTGTTCACGCAATGCCAAAGTGAGAGCTGTCTTTGCTTTTTCCTCGCTCCAGTTGTTTAGTTCCACAACAGCCAAAAGCTGTCGCTTATATGCAGCCCATGAAGAGGTCCCATCAAATGTGGGAATTTTGAAACTGCCACCCAAAGTAGCTGTGACTGCAGTTGCTGGAGTTGGACCACCGCCTACTTCAAGCCTCCGAAGACGCTCTTCCGATGATTCGAAACGGGCTTCGTGCTCGTTTACTCGATCTTCAAGCAGCTCCACATTCTTCCGTATTTCCGCGACTTTCACTGCCCCTTCAGATATGGCCGTAAGGATACGGTCTTGCATAGTGCATTGCTCCTCTCGATTAACACGCAGCTGCTCCTCTTGCATAGCGCGCAGTTGTTCCTCCTGGCGGCGTGCCTGTTCCTCCTGGCGGCGTGCCTGTTCTTCCTGGTGGCGCTGACGTTCCTCCTCACGGCGTGCCTGCTCCTCCTGCAAGGCACGCAGCTGTTCCTCTTGGCGACGTGCCTGTTCCTCCTGGTGGCGCTGACGTTCCTCCTCACGGCGTGCCTGCTCCTCCTGCAAGGCACGCAGCTGTTCCTCTTGGCGACGTGCCTGCTCCTCTTGCATGGCACGCATTTGTTGTAATAGCACACCAAGGTCCACTGGAGAAACTGGAGCACTTACAGTGGCACTGGCAGAGGTTCCTTCATGAGGGTTCATTGGAGAAACCGGAGTACTCACAGTGGCACCGCCAGAAGACCCCTCACCGGCTTCTTCACGTATCCGAGGATTTCCCGTGCTAGTGGCTTCCTGTTCTCCGCCGCTTTGTTGCTGAGCGGCTCCCCTTGAGCGGGTGTTTGGGCCTTCTCTGGGCATGACAGGCATCCTTCCTTCCAATCCCACTTCTGACACCAAATGTTACGGGAAGTGGGTATAGATAGGGATTGGAAGGAAACAACGATGTTATTCAAGCCCGTATAATTCGTTGACACGTGGTGCCTTCCACAGAGCACTCACAGTCTATAACACAAACACCGACAATAGTTACAGAATCGACGCGCTACAAACACACAGAGTATGTGTTCCGACCAACACACTACTACTATAACGTGTCTTCACTATACTGTTCACTTCAACACTTCACTTTCACTTGTAACTTTTCTTCTTTCCTGAATGCTACTCGTATCTGAACTGCCCTCTGTCCGCGACTGAAGCTCCTTATATACCCCGCAGAACCTTCTAGAAGCTTTTATTTCGATAGTCATTTCGTTCGTCATTTGTTTCGTTCCAGAATGTTCAATTTCGATCGTCTTTTCGCTCGTCTTTTGTTTTTATCATTTGTTTCGAACTTTCTAGAATGTTGACGAGATTCTTTATTTAAATAGTCGTGGAGCATTTCCTTCTAGAAATTTCACCATCATCATCATCATCGTTACAATACTTAGACTGAAACGACGAGTAAGCCTAGAGTTTGAAAAGACCTCGCAGATGTTCTTTTGAACATCTTACAAGTAACTACATTATTTATAAAATTATCTGAGGGCGCCACTGTTGTATTTCCTACGAAAACAGACATCCAAAATTAGTTTTATCCTTTCGGCCAACTCTGTGAATAACTTGGTGAGATTTGCTGAATTACAGCCGCGTTGTAGGCGGAACATTAAACTCAGCCTTTTGAAAAGAGTTTTCTCGTAGATAACTGAATTTTTAATCAACGAAATATTCAAATGAAGCTCTGCCAGATCAGGGCGGACTGCAGGAAATGACGTAAGCAGATTAAATGTTCGCTTTGCCTCTTCTTTATTTCTTATATACCATTTTTAGGCATCCATGCTTTATTTTATTTTTTATTATTCTAAAACTTTTTGCGCAAAATAACTCAGCAAGATAGCTTTATATGGATTATTATATTTTTGGCATATTAGTTATGCCAAAAATTTATCCATAAAAAAATCCATATAAAACTATTTTGCTGAGTAAATTATCTCTGATGTCAGTGTTCATATTCATTTGTCATATATATAGGAGTACGGAAGCCTCGGTGTTCGAGTGAAACTCCTATTTTTCCGGATTTATTATTTATACATATATTACACTAGGTTTGGTCCGCGGTTTAACCTGGGATCCAGAGAAAACTAAGTTTTTCAAAATAAAATAAAAAACATACATTTTCAGTTAATTAGATTGTTTTGAAGTCGGTTCATTTAATTTTTAATTACTTTTATTTATTAATTTTTAATAGAATTTACTCGTTTTGTTTGAAACTAAAAATTGTAATCACAAAATTTCACTGGGTAAGTTCGTTTAATTTTCAAACACACTTCACTACTATTGTAACACCAAATTTTTGCGTTATAAACTATGCCAGGTTCTTTCACATAGCATGAGTGATAAGCCTACCGAATTCCGTTAAAATCCGCCCAGTTGTTTGTATAGCGTCGTTGAAACGCTCATATTTTAAAATAAAATAAAAATCCATTTCTTGAAAGCTACTGAACCGATTTTTATAAAACTTACGTTAATTCCTAAGCTGAGAGATACTTTATTCAATATAGAAAGAGTTTATGCAATACTAGTACGACTTCTACTTTCTGCGTAATACGTGGACAAACATACAAACATACATATACTTATGAAATTTGGCACACATGTTTAGAAGCTGGTATAGACTAACATATGCAAAAACTGTGCAATTTTGAGAGTATTGCAAACATACAGGTTCTCCTTTTTTTTTAAGTCGGTTAAAAAGTGATGTAAATTTTCAATCGACAGTCGGACGTGGCCAACTATCCCACGCATCACAGACGATCTAACCCACCGTGTTAGATGTTTCGCATCAAAAACAGAAATAAACACGAATAGTGAGCCAGCCCGTAGGCTGCCGCTCGCGCTAGTGACTTCATCTTGGTACACTCGTCACGTCACATGATACTTGCGCCGGTGATCGTAAACCCGTAAGAGCGTAACGCAAACAGCCTGCCGAGGCTAAGCCCTAGAATATAGCCATTTAACAGACTGCTACATCTTAATTTTACAGCCTCCCTCACAACTTAGCTGACAACTTACGAAAATTAAACCCCTCAGACCTTCAGCTTTATGTTCGCCCATTCGGTGTTTGTCGCACTTGCGCAGTAAAACAAAATTAGCACTACCGGCTGTAAGAGTGATGTTTGTTTGTTGATGACGTGGGGAGAGAACTTTACTTGTCTCTTTATACCACAAAATATACCTACAGATACCACACCACCACAGATACGATAGACATCAGAAAAAAATAATTAAATAGCAACTTTTGTTAGGACGCTATAAAGCGCAAATCAGATTACATTGGCGTTAAGCTCTTATTCTTATGTTCTCGACAGGCACAGAATGTATTTCGTCGTATTTTGACGATATCTTTTTTGAGCGCCGCAAAGTATTAATTTAAATTTCCACGATTAGGTCCATGTAATTATAGGTTTAAAATGCAGTACCTACGTCTGAATTAATCATACAAAATCATCATCTCTTTCTATTCTATTTTAATCATCTTATTGTTTGTAAAATTATTCTGTATAATATATTCTATGAGTGTATATATAAATTTTATATATACACTTATAGTCTATCCGTAGCTGTTAGTTTTCCCTTGAAAATAAAATAAATAAATAAACTTACATAGATATTTGTGTTTAGAATGTCACTCAGAAAAAATCCACTCATTGTGACACGGACAGGTAAAGTTAGCAAGCACAGTACTCACTAGCTACTAGGCCAACTTGCGGTACACTTTCCACTCATAAGCGCTCTCGCCTCCGCATTCATATCCGCTTTAAAACAACGCTTTCATTATAAACGAACCCTTACAATTGTATAAAATGGTTCATTGAGTTTTTGTTTGACGTTTCAATTTACATTCCAAATTAAACTTCGACGATTGAGTAGAAAAGTTTGGAAGTTGAACCAATTAACCTAAATACTGCACAAATAAAAGAACCACAGGAATAATCTGCTCACAGCTCATATTTCAAGCGAAACAAGCAAGTCGGAAACAATAATCAAACAACACCGCAATCCATCTCCTACTAGGGAGGGGAAACTGAGAACAGACATAGAATAAATGAATACAGACAAATTTTCAACTGTAATCGAACATTTGTAAAATAGAATATTAATTTTAATAATGTATAAATTATGTATGTAATACCGATGACAATACAAAAACTTTCTATCAAGCTGATCTGTTGATGAAATCTGGTGATAGATATGAGCTGTTCAATAGGTTCTAGTAAACCCTAGTTTGGGTTCAAAATTGTGTTTGTTTGTTGTTTGTTTTTAGCCTGAAGTGTCCCACTGCTGGGCAAAGGCCTACCCTTCATTTTTCCATTGCTGGCGATTATGTGCGTCCTTCGTTTTTGGGTTCAAAATTATTATTCGTTTTTGTTAGAATTATAATATTAGAAGTTTAACGAGCAGTAGTTATACTAAGCACAACTTTTTTTGCTGGGACATCACAAACGAACTCAGACTGATTTTGATCACATTCAAAATTCTTATTTAGAATTAACATTATTGATGACCGGATTTTTCTGCCAAATATGAATTTATAATGATTAAAAATAGGAAACTTGTATTGTATGAAAGTATTGATATTTTTGATTGGAAAAGTCATTCTTAGTTAATAGAACTTCATTCATATATTATGCCCTTTTTTCATGAAAACAAAAGGTGAGTCCCGGATACGAAAGTTTTTATATGCCATGGTTCCGTGAACTTTGAAAACCACTGCAATATATATGTACATATATATATAAAAGTCAGATACCAACTACAAACTATCTACACATTAAGACTATTAAAAAAAAAACAATTTTTAAATATATATATACAGAAAACAAATAAAATAAAATCTTACTCAAAAAGTCCACTGGTAGTGGGAAAAGTGGCAAGAATACTGGCAGCATTGCCACGTTGGATGGCAATGCTTACTTTTTGAGCAAAGTAGGAGCCAGCATTCTGGTCACTTGTCACCTCTACCAAGCGTTTGGCTATTTCCCTGTATAAACTATTGCCAAATATTGTCAAAATCGGTCGGTAAATGGTCTCGTATCAAACCATTTCAATAAAAACTCACATCCTTTAGTTTCGACAACCGATTAATCGACAAAAAAATATAGACTTTTTGTAAGTAACAACATCCAACTGGGCAAATAAAAGCAAATCCTGCCAGTAGATGCAGATACTTTAATATCGGTTAGTTATTCCTATTTAACGCGATAATTAATTTCCGCAAATAATTCAATTAAATATTTTTTATTTGAACAAATGGTTCTACTTTATTAGTTTCTATTCAAGCACGATTATTACATCCACACCTATTTCCGCCAACGCGGCATCGTTCGTAAGATTTGCCACCTTTCAGATTCCAACAATAACATCAACTCAACAACAATAGATAATTAATCTCCTCTTCACTAAACTAACCTAGATATTTTCTCTCTAAACAAAATGCGAGAACAACAAAACACTTTAGCTCGAAATAACAATTGTTCTCGCTCGCCGACGCTCATGGTCACAACCGCTGCGTAGGAAATTAATAAAGAAACAACTACTATGAACCACTTCCTTAGTTTAGTCCAAAATGGTTAACAGTTTGTTCACTTGTCTATGAGCGCGTTTGCTTAAAAGAAATAAATTTACTAGCTATTTAAGAACATTCAGATTGTATTTATTAAGATTAAGACTCGTTTAAGAAGCGAATTTACAAACAACATAAATGGCGCCAAAGCGTTTGGCTCGAGGTTTTGGAATACTTACCATGAAACGATGTGATCTGGGTATCTTGAAATATCGAGTAAACTGGTTTGTTTTAGGTAAGTTTGTTGCATCGTGGTCCTGCAATATAGTTTACATCAGCAGGCGTGTTGGTAGTGAATTAAAAATCCAATATTAATTTACTTCGCCTTAATTGTACCCATAGAAATCAGAAATCATAACAATATTAAAATCATACAATAAATTCACAATTACGTAATTAACATACAAAAATCATAATAAAGTATAAATAAAAATAAATATGTATGTCATAAATTATCACACATGTAATTCAGACAATATTCCGTAGTCAAAAAATAAAATATAATAATAATTCAAAATATAGTTTGCCTATCATGTAAAAACATATACATACATTTTCTTAAAGTGATTGCAAGGAATATATTTATTTTTCTAATCACTCTTCTTCCATCCTGGACTGCGAGAGGAAGAAAAAACATAAAATGTACCAGCTGCTTCTCTTCCCAGGGCATACTGTAAAAGTCAGTTAAGGGACTTGAGGGAAATTGGCATTTATGTAGGCGATGGGCTGACCCCTATGATTGCAAGCCAATTTATACATCTTTCCCTCTATTCCCCTCTAAACCTTCTAATACCCCTCTCCCTTCCGTCTAACCTTCTAACAACTGTCAAATATGACGTCAAACGGCCTGTTGGTCTTTGTTGCTCTGCCTACCCCGTATGGGAAAACAGGCGTGATTTGATTATATGTATGTATGTTTAAACACTTTACCATTTCTCTGTAAAATATTCTATTCCCTTTGTAGCTAGATTTATCTACGGACTTCATGCATTTGTTTTCGTTTGCGTTTTGTAGACAAAATAAAGTAAGTCGGAAATTTTAACAGCACTTGTGAAGACGACGACTCAGCATCTTGTGTATTATGCAATAAAATTTGAAAATAGGGTCATATACGGATGTAAATTGTTCTTGAAGGAATATAAAAATAACTATAGTTTAAAAAACTGTAAAAACCGATTTCAAAATACGCAATAGAACACATACGCGACTTGCTGTTCACTTTTCTACAGGCACTTGGATGATATTTTACCAGTTATTTTGTTATAAAAACCAAAGTTCTGCATCGATTTTGATAAAATTTATATGGGACCACCTCTGAAGTATGACCTACCAAAAACAATCATCAAAATTAAAACACAATTGGTGCTGCTAATCGGTGAGTATACAAAAAAAACATACAGATCGAATTGATAACCTCCTTATATTTGGAAGTCGGTTAAAATGTAATCGATTTAAGTTCTTTAAATGAGTTTACTCGTTTATCCCTACGTTTTTATTTTACATTTGATAGATCTACGATTGACCAACCAACTCGCCTGATGTTAAGCGACGGTGTGGCCGAGGATGGAGCTCGTGGATCTAGAAGATATATCTATTCACCCTAGCCTTGAAAATTCCAAGATTATTGCTCTCATGACACAAATATGTTAGTATGTAGATGTTTCCGATCTGTGTATATATGCAACTGATTAACTGAACGCCGGATATACAAACGCACACAACATTTACAAAGTTTTATGGATTTATCTTGAAATAGAGAAAAATATATAAAGATATTTTCATATTTAATTATTTTCACATTTTCAGAGTATTTCCTATAAAAAATAAAAACATTTGTTCATAACGATTTCTTATAACATTATAATTATCTTGTTCGTTATTTTACTGCGTAATATTTATTTAATTACATTTTCAAAAAAGCTTTTATAAAATAAGCTGTGCCCCGAATTTTAATCATGGTGATGAATGCATGGTGATGATGATGATTATGAAGCGCAGCCTTTATCCATCACTCCGTCATTACTTCATTTGAGACTCAAACTTCAGAGAATTTCATCAAATGTACAGAATTTCATCAAGATACATATTATTTAGTCATAAAAAGTAACAACGGTGAATTACTTGCGCTTTCATAATATTAGTTATACTTCATAAGAAGAGTTTTGCGTCAACAAACTAAAATCCATATATTGAGTCATTCAATATACAGAGTACAAACAATGCTAAAAACTTCTTTCCCCGAAACCTTTTCACGGATTATTTACATAAGATCTGATCTCGACGGATTGGATCGTGTTCCATTTACAGAGTGCGTCGACCTATCGACTAAACAAACCAGAGGGGTCTACCACGATCTCTAAAATATTTTTACTCTAACCTGCTTTGCACCGCATACAATTTGGGGTATGATATTTGATTATTTTAACTTAATTAGTTTTACAAGCTACTCTGCTACCCTTGACTAAGTACAATACTATCGACATGGTCTCGTATCCTGAAGATATTTGAGAAATGTATTAATTATTTATTTATTTATATAAAACAGTTTACTGAGCTACTCGACATAATCTCTGATGTTAGAACATATGTGCAAACTAGGCTTAAAGCTTACTTCGCACTATACTAGTTATTTAGTCGAGTAGTGAGAAAACCTTAATTTGTAAATGGGGTTTTGCCACGCCCACTATACAAGCGTTTCAAAACAGACCATAGGAATATAATTCAAACATAAGTACTCACAGTGCCGGAACCAACATTCTGGCATTGTGGGCGTTGTTGTTTACACTACTATAGTCTACTAAATTGCGTTTTTGCACATTATGCTACATGATAAGAGAAAACAAAATGAGTAATATGTTCAAAATTTTAGTAGTATAGCCTATTCTTAGTCTAATTTGCATTATTATAGTACGAGTATTGTGGTCCAGTAACGCGTAGCCCCTTTTTAGTATGAGTGCTTCGCAAAGCGCGCTAAGCAAGCATTTAAATAGGATATACATAATTATGTATTACCTGTATACATACCACCATGCTAACGAAGGATTTTACTAATATGTTAATTTAATCATAAAATGTTAATTTACACGTCAAACAAAACAAATAAAAAACAAAATATAATAAATATACAAATTTCAAACTTCACAAAGAAATACTGTCAATTTAACACAATACATTTATGAAAATATTATAACAATTAATAATTCGTTACATGTAACAAATAAATTACAACTAATTGTTATTTACATTCCAAGATTACGTCAATGAAGAATATAATAAAATAAACTCACTAGATTACTAGTATAGTGTGAACTAGCTCTTAATGTCAGAAGTAAGAAAATCAAGGGTCAAAGTAACAATAAAATAGTTTTTGGTAGCCACCCCCTCCCTCCCCCCAGCTCCACATGAAGAAACTTGAATGGTTACCTCTAAAGTAAATGTCAGGACAGTTGTGTAAGTGGTATTGTAAGCCCTAATATCTTGAAAGCCTTATATCTGATGTAGACTGGACTCCGAATAAACCGGTAACAAAATATTTATTTCTACAAGGATGTGAGTGAAATATTTTGCGAATGTGATTTCTGATTTCCTTCGCACGAATAAAATTATTTATTTTTAGGGTCAGGGTTGTCGCTGTCCAATATATCTAGGTAATAAGAGATTTATTGATAGTAAAACTGAGGGCTGAGATTAGTGTCACAAGATGTTGTGTTTGTACTTTGTATTGGCCTTTTTAACTATGTATTTTCAAATCTTTGAAGAGCTAATTCTTGTAATGGTCTGGTCTGATAATGGAGCCAGCCAGGAACCTCACGCTTTAACTTCGTGATTGGGGATGGTAGATAAGAGTATTTTTTTCCGTTACAACAACACAATATACAACTACACAAACTTAACTACTACAAAAAAGCAAAACGAATAAATCGATAACAGTTGGTTTGTTGGGAGCCGAAAAATAAACATGGGAATGTCTAAATTCCACACAGACGTGTCAAATATAAAACATGCCCCGTTTTACGTCGGAGGCTAAAAGATAATGGAACCATAAACCCCAATTTTCAATTAACTTTTGTTAATATTTAGCGTCCAATTCAGCCTCCGTTTCTGGGAATTTCAATTAAATCTAGAATCCGTACAAGCGTAGAGCGGACGGCAAACATTCTTAGGGCACACTTACCCTTACAGTCGATACACCCGGATCTAGGAGTTAAATACATTGTACGGTGGATCGAGCTCGGAACTGTTGTGGGGAGATGGCTTAGACCTAGTTGAAACGGATGTTTTGTGGTCGTAATTCTGCGCGACGACCGTTGCTTTCACTAGATTCTTATTTAATGGTATGATTTCACTAGAATCAAGCAGAAACGTTTTAGAAATAACTTGCAATTGTGCTTTTTATGAATTATCTATTAAAAAGAATCCGATGAATTGAGAATTTCCTCCTTTTTGGAAGTTAGTTAAAAATTTTGTATAAAAAGAAGCTAACCGTAAAGGCATAACCAATAATGGTTCAAAACTATACAAAAGTATCTAATTATCGAAATCAGTTAACATTTAAAGGTACAAAACAGTTTTCTGCTTTTGCATGAAAAACACGTATTGGAGAAAATTGCCGCGACAACCCCTTGTTTTTCTACTAAAGGCCTTTGTCTTTTTAACTAACCGACTTCGAAAAAGGAGGAGGTTATCAATTCGTACCGTTTTTTTTTTATGTATGTACACGAATTACTCCGTCATTCGAGAACCAATTTTTGTGTTTCTTTGGTGTATAGAAAAAGCTCCCAAGTTGGTCCCATAATTATTTTATAAACATCGCTTTATTAGTTTTTGAATAATCTATAAAAATTAAAAATATTTTCATTGTATTCCTGAGTAAGTGCGTCAGATTATAGATTATTCCGACGTATTAAATAAGAAAAGATAAATACATATTTTAAATTCCAAATATACTCGGAATAGCGTATAAGAACATATGAATAAATAAAAAACGCATCTAACTTCACAATTAAAATTTATTTATCGTAAAAAATATTAAAACAGAAACACATTTTTTTATTCGTAAGACAAGTGTATACTATATTTTAATGGAATTCAATGTTACCCTGGAAGTAGGAAGTGGAATCAAACCCCTGCCCCTGTAGAGATCAAAGAGTTCTTGAGATAACGTAACCCGTATTTGTGTGTTTGGTCTTTCGTTTTACGATATACAGAAAAAAATAATTTATAACAGTAGTCTGTCTCCTACTTAGACCAGAATAAAGTTTATCTTTAAATTTTTTGCCTTTTATGAACCCGTAAAAATTTAAAAAAGGAATGCTGTGAGATGCCGGGTTGAAGTTATTTTTATCGTCCTCTACATGTTCTCATAAAATAACATGCACAATAAATACGTTAATAATCCAAGTGAATCTAATCTAAAGGAATGACAATTAATATTTTTTATCATTATCTACAACAATAAATCCACAACTGGATATAGGCCTGCCCCATAGAATAAAAAAAAATACCGGTTGTCGCGTGGCCGGCTGCTACGCTGCGCTTGCTGGTGCGTGGTCATCATATACGCTATAAAAAAAAACACCATACAACTTTGATAATGGAATTCTAGTGCAATGAAGTTGTGATACTGCGTGCGTGTGTATTTTGCGATGCTGCGTAAGGTCTAACTGGGCCAGGGACAATGCTCCCCGTTTTTTACCAACAAAGCCGTGCTCCGAGCCGTTTGACGTCATAAATTAAATTAGAGCATTGTCATGCAAATTTAGACCGTATTATAAGGCAGTAAGCCGCACTGTGCCGCTGCAAAAGTCTGGAGATTATGAAAATGGGCGCACTGATGACCGCTCGCGC
Organism: Lycia hirtaria; assembly: GCA_947563715.1. Classification (NCBI taxonomy): domain Eukaryota; kingdom Metazoa; phylum Arthropoda; class Insecta; order Lepidoptera; family Geometridae; genus Lycia; species Lycia hirtaria. The sequence continues at coordinate 4,678,253 of OX387383.1, forward strand.
CGTCTTTTGGGGGAATGCGTCGCGCTCTCAATGAGGGACGGACGAGACACGAGCCCTCTCCACGGGAATATTGTGGGTTTATTTAAGCATTCTTCACTTATTTTAATACTGAGAAACAATTTCTATTTTTTGTGTCCTAATTTTCGTAGAATTGGGTAAACACTTAACTTATTGACCTCAATTTTGTTCGGTGTTAAAGAAATGTAAAAGAAAACTCTTCATTTAATTGCATTCTCTTTGTGTGACACAAAGATGTTCCTCGATCTACCGAATCCTACCGAAACTTTATTGTACGTGCTACCGAATAGGGAAAACGCTTCTTGATTAAGGTTCTCTTAATAGATTGGTTATATAGTTTTTTGACTTATATTTAAATTAATTTCTTGTTGCTTAGACAGCGATTTTTTAAGCAACCATGTACTAGCAAAACAAAAATAGCAAAATGATAGTACTTAAATTATTTTACAGTTATTATAATATTTACAAATCAATAATATGACTTAATATCAGTTACAACCACTACAAAAATAATCGAGCGACTTAGAGCGGTTTCAGATTAGCGTATTTTTCTGCGCGTATACGGTCGTTTCGGCTACGCGCTTACACGCGCACTACATTACCGCTTCAAAAAATCGGGCTCGCGTATACGGGCATATTTCGGCGTATTCGCTCAAACCGGTAGTGGTGTCGTGTCAGTATCAACACTGAACTCGCGCTAGGTCTCGCTAGGACCTAGGACCTCGTCAACGCTCGTACGAGTTGCGCATGAGGCAAGGCGCGCCTATACGCGTTTATATGCGCTTCCAAAAACGAGCTTATACGCGCGTATAAAACGCTAGTCTGAAACCGCCTTAAATGTACAACTTTGTATTAAGCATGATAATTCGTCGAAAGCAGTTCAATGCCACACAGTAATTGAGCTATCACTTCAAAATAGTAAAATTCACGACGAACACAGATAACAGAACAAGATCTTCAATTGCGACTAATATCTTCGATAAGCTAGTTGCACAGACGTCGTCTGTTATGGCAATACTTTCCGAGATATTATACCGGAAATCGGACCCAGGACGGCGCCGCCCTCCCGCTACGCCGTTTCCTTACTTCTACACGAGTTACTACGCCGTAGCTGTTTGTTACTATGATATCGTAGATAACTATCGATATTGCTACGGCGTAGCTGATCGTAAAATAAAATTAATCGTACTTCCGGTGCTACAAAAAATTTAGTAATATGAAAATGTCTTGTCAAACAATGCCAAAATATGTTTCAATTGCTTATTTATATTGAGGGAACAAAGACAGTAATAATGCCGGGATCTCCGCTAAATGTTCTAAGTGTTTGCCATTAAATTGCTTATTTCCTATTTATGATATTTCGTTTTGAATAAAAAGTACCCTAGCTGTGTTAACCAATTGATTCAAACATTCTAAATAACAACATCAAAATCAAATACAAATGCTTTATTTTCGTTTTGTAAGTTAGTCCCCTATAGTAGCGATATATTAACTAGCCAATGCGTGTCAAATCACATATGTGGTTACCCAAATAGATTTTTTTAATACTAGATAGATCTACGATTGACCACCAACTCGCCTGATGTTAAGCGACGGTGTGGCCGAGAATGGAGCTCGTTGATCTAGAAGATATCTATTCACTCTAGTCTTGAAAATTCCAAGATTGTCTCAGGAAACATAACATAACATAGACTAGTTAGGTATCATAACAAATTATTCCCAAATACTGGAACGTAAGTACCGTAATATCTTATTTCCACGAGTTACAATGGAGCGTAGTAAATTGGAAATCGTTACGTAAATACAAGTACCTACTTGAGGTAAATACCTAACTTTTGTTGGGAATAAGTAATACAATTTAATTTCATCGCTGGAAACGAAATGTTTAATGAACAAACGGAATGAATACGTAAATTAATATCATACTTAATTTGGCATGATGGAGTTTGTTTTGCTTTAATTTAGAAAGTTCTATTCATTCAAACGATGCCAATCATAAGATTCGAATAATTTTTTTATGTTTATTTTTCCAAGTTCTTAAACATGCATTATACGGTATGTGGCATACAGCTCCGTTGTATCTTATTACCAAACGTATACCGTATCTCAGCGTTATTCTTACCAATACAAGTTGTCATAATATCGTTGCTAAGCTTCTTGTTAAACGTGTACTTTTGAAAAATGGCCAGAAATTGGTAATAATCTTGAAAAAAAAAATATTTAATAGAAAAAAAACTTCTATTGACGGTATCCCATGCTATTAAAAGTTCGTAATTTGACCATCGTCCGTCTCACACTAACTAAATCACGTCTAATCACCAACTTTCCTGATTTAATATCCATTAGTTACTACGTTTACTAGATACACACAATACGGAGTTAGATATTATTACCTAACTACCTCACGATAGCATATCATATAAACGACTTCTACTTTTGAAATTTCGCCAAAAAGAAATCAACTTTTTCATATAAAAAGTTCATTGACGTGTTAAGTAATACTTAGGGAACAGTTAACGTCTGTTTCACAGTTATTTATATGACGTAGAATTTAGGTTCAATTATTAATTTAAAAAACAGTCAAATTAATGGTCAATTTAGTAATGCGCATGACGAGCTATGGAGTTGTACGTTGAAATCAATTTTTCTCTCCCGCCTTTCTGTACGAATATACATACAATTTTCGTCGTGCAATTGTATTCTTCTTATTGTGTGCTTTAGAATATGCCTTTTACAAAGACCTAAGAAGTAACTCTTAAATAAGGTATATCGTATCTAATTCTCTTCCTATGACAACTTATAAGCCCATGTAGCCGAGTTCAACGTTCAACGAAGTCATTTAGGGGGAGATCTCCGGATAACATTCTCCATGGACTAGTTTGTGCTGGTACATTAAGGTCTGATCACACTTCTAGACACAAAATCGACCAGAGAAATCTATTTGTCAATATAATAAATGATTGAACAACTCGGCGTCAAATTGCAACATCCGAGCCAAAGTGGGTCGAACGACAAGATTTTTGTCGTCTCTGCACAATCAATGTGAGCCAGTCAGAAAAACTTTTATCTCAATGCAATAAAAGTGGTCGCTCTCATTTGTCGAACTGCGTTTTCGAGTCGACTCGAAATGCGCTGAACGACGACTTTTACTTTTTTGCATAGAAAAGAAAACCATGGTTGATGGATTACCATTGTTGGCTGCTGAAGTTATGGCGATAATTAGAAAAATTATCTCGCAGCGTTGTTTTAGCTAAGCTTCTGTTATTTTGGGTGTTGGCATTGTAAATACAAGTCGTGTTATGTGTGGAACTTAACTGACATTAAATGATGATAATATAACTCAAATATTAATAAAAGGTACTATAAAGCTTTTAGTTGCCGTAAAACCTTAGATACAACAACAAATATTAGTCGCTGCTAGTTGACTCCGACTGTTGACTTCACCATTAATTACGATATCTATAACACGGAATATATAACATTTACTTGCTTGTTCTTACTCATACCCGTGTTTAGTTTCCAGTAACTTACCGGTTATGTAAACTAGCCTTAATAGATGTCACAGTTAAGCTTATTAAGTTTGATTTGATTTGGGGTCGTCCTCGCGGTTTGATTAATTTGGGGTAATGAGAATTCTAATGTACTAGTTATTGGATTATATTAGTAGAAATTTGTACGCTGTTTTACTAATTTTAACAAGGCTATGAGTTTAGAAACTATATAATTTTGTGATATCATAAAACCACCACATAAAACTGAGGAATAAATCATCGTTGATGAAGTTAGCCGTCACCAAATTTTGAAACGCGATATGTGAAGGAAGATGCGATTGATATCCCATCAATCTAAAATTTATAAATTAATCTAAAATATGAATATAAATAAAATAAAATAAAAAAAGATCTTTAAATTAATTTAGCTTTTTTTTTAAATATTATGTATACATCTTAGAAACTGATAAAATCATATTGTTCTTTTTTGTCACGTTAGTTGAAAAGAAATACAAACTTCACGTTAAAAGATTTTTTTAAGTGATTTAAAAGTAAAAAAAAGTAAAAAAACATCACAATTATTTTTTTCAGAAATGTTGATGAAATCACACAAAAATAAAAATAAGACGTGAACAAAATAAATGCTGTGATGAATTAGAGTGAGCATTAAAATTTGATGGAGTGGCGAGCAAACAGGAAAACGTTTTGATAGGTCCCCAGGGAAATGTTTTAAGTATTGCCATGCTATGGTTTTGAATTTCAATTTCCTTATAAAAATCGGCATTAGGCGGCAAACAACAAACTTTTAGGGGCTTACCACATTTTTTCTATCTATATTTCTTCTCTTTCATCTTGAAATAGAATGAGAAAAGTCATGGCAATAATAAATAATAGTTTGAAAATAGAAAAAAGAGCAAATTATTTTGTACAGTAAAAATAATAAAATTTATGGACATTAAATTGTGATACACAGACGAAGGCCTTATCGTCTAACTGACTCTAGTAGACCTATAAATCTAATGATTATTGGCGAACTTCATTGTGATTTTAAGAAAACAAATAATGAAACTGGATAGCTATTGAAGATCAGAGTGACGATTTTGGATTCAATGGCAATGTTATTAATTGCCAGATTAGTCAAAAAAAAACCTGCCAAGCTGTAAATCTAAATTACTTAATTAAGATTATCTCTTACCTAACACTATATCTTACACTCTAATACCCTCCTTCTCCCATCTAACCCTCTAACCACGTTTAAAAATGTGGCGTCAAACGACCTCATGGTTTTTGATGCTCTGCCTACCCTAAGTAACCTAAGAAAAAATTGGCGTGATTGTATGTATGTCTAACTTAACTGAAAATCTCTTTTTAACAAAAAAAATATAACGGGTTGCTCTCCGGGATTGCCGGCAGAAGTGAAAACTTGAACATTAACGTTGTGCATTTTTAAATATTTTGGAATGGTTAAGGAATAATTTCGCACGAATTGCTTTATTTATCAGTATAAAAGTACTATCATTTATGTGATTAAATACTTAATTTCCCGTATATTTCATTAATAGATGCACTTTGTTCAATTTCCATATTTAAACACTTTATATACATGAAGTTAAGTATACAGACGGTCCAGCCATCAGCAGTCACCATCCGTGGATGCGCGTAGCAGGCTGTAGTACAAACACACACGCACGAATTTTCGATCAGGTCACGTGTCCTGACGCGAGTTTAACATTTTTTACCCATCCCAAAATTGCACAACGCCGCTATAGAAGCTTTCACTCCAAAAATATTAAATTCTGTACACAAACAAAATTATATTCATCTGCGCGTATACTTGAGTCACCTCGTTTTCATCGGTTGAACATGTATGTTATTTGAGATTATAGTAGACCCCATTCCTATTTCTCACAAGTTGCGCGGGACTTGGACTTGTTCAATTCAAAACTCGAGCAAGTTTATTTGAATTTTTCGTAAAAAGGCGGAGCAGAACGGGTCTTTGACGAATAAACCTGTGGTGGCAAAGCTTGTAAAGCTTATTTCCGACTATATGTTAACGTCGATCTGAACAGAAGGCGTTAGCATATTTTTTCATCGGGTATTTAATTTGTCGTGATCGTCTGAGTAAAGGTCATAATTATTTGGATATGCAGTGGGCCGGCGCTCGGTCTATCGAGCAAGCCGATTACGTCCGAGTATAGCGTGTGATTGTGATATTGTGTTTGATATATGGGGCGCTATACCAATTGCATCGTCAGTCTTCCAGAGCCCGGTCCTTCTCCATATGTGATATATGTATATTAATATAAGGTGTGAGTTGCATAATTCTTATAAGAGTGCAAGTTGTATAGCATAACAGGTCTCGGGGGACTGGTACATAATGGCGGCACAAGTGATATCTGTCGACAACTAGCCAATCCGTCAACCTCCGGAGAGCCTAAGATCCTTCGGAATCCCCGATTGGGGCAGACCGATAGGAGTGTGCCTAGCACATCTTTGGCGAGAAATACCACCTGCCTTAGCGTGCGAACGCTTTACCGGGCTACCCACAGCCCTCATAATAATATTGCACCCTGGGTTTTTGAAATAATATAGGCAAAGTTGATGGCCACCAACAGCGGCAGGTGGTCGCCATAGGGCGTACGCTTTGCGTCGCAGGGAGGACATGTTTGGGTGGAGTGCGGGGCTACTGCTGTGACAGTCCCGAGGTACGCATAAGCGTACAAATATGATGTGACTCAAGGACCAGGCGCTAATAGGACTTTGCGTCGGCCCATACACATCCTATATCTACGAACCAAAATAATTATAAAATGAGTTCTATTATGTTGTTCAATTAATCCTTTAGTATAATAGAACTAAGTCATTTAGGTTGTGCGCATGAGAGCTAACTTGAGAAATAGAAGTGCAAATCATTATCGACTACGTTTCTGCGGGCGTATACGCTGTCATTACGTGTATGAACGTAATGTTTACATACGTACAAACAAACAACAAAGAAACCTGACAAACATACATACTTATGTAGTCGGACATACCGACTCGGGATACTCTGTTTAATAAAAGATTCGAAGCATAATATATATACCTTCATAATTGTACTTAGGTACTATTGTAGCTTACACGAAATGTGTAAGTATGTAACACACATACATACGGTCGTGAGCCTTGTAGACATACATACATGTGTGGTCGTTATGAGATTGATCGAATCATCATTATAACAAGGCTTATATTTATGGTCACTATCTCAACCTCAGGCTATAAGCCTCCTATTGAACACATCAGGCAAATCTGGCCTTAGATTAGCGAAATAAATTCAGCTAGATAAATAATTAGGGTCAGGTCGTCTTATGAGGCTAGGTCAAGTTTAGCCAGTCGCATCCTTATTGACATAAAGATCTAGCTAGGCTTTGCTCAATAATAGAAATAGACTATGATATTTATCTGATTAATACAAATATTTAGATATACTCACACCTTATCACCCTCTGCGTGGTAAGCCCGTCGGTTACGGCAGCATCTGTTCCTAGGCCTAGATCTAGTCTTTATGGGACGATAAGTATGATCTAGTTATACTAGATCAGCGATTTCCCAACAATTTCTTAGTAAATTAATAAATAAGTGACTCTGTGACCCGAGTAAATACTAGTAGTACGTTTAGCTCTATTTGATTTTGGGAATTCGCTTCTCTATACTTTAGTGCAAGAAAGGTAAATAATAACCTAGTAAATTAAACAAAGAAATTAAGGCGATAAAATGTTTATTCGTTCAATTCATGATATTATTGACTCGCGTTTAGGGTCATTGATTTTATCTTCGAATGACTTTATCATACTTTGCAAATTGTGAGGACAATTGCAAAGAAGGATCGATTGACTCCTACAGGTAATACAGACAGAAAGCAACCGATCTAACGAAAACTGTCTGCCCTGATATACATATGTGTAGTTATAATATACCACACGCACGCGATCGCCAGTCATAGAAATGAATTTATTTACAATCCCAAGTTTTGTCTCTCCACTCCGAGTAATTAATTGTATTTGCCGCGATTAAATATATTTTAATGGTTGTACATTTAAATTAATAAACTTTAACTATAGTTCAGGCCATTGTACATTGTTACTTCGTACGGCAAGTTTATTATTGTAAATCTTTGGATAAAACGTACATTAATTGTATGGTGTCAATTAGATTGAGCAGTATAGCCCGTTCCAAATGATGTTCATGATTTAACTTGTTTCAACAATAACATAATTGACCATGTCGTTACATGTTTTCGGCCTTACTTAACTTCATTAATATGTCAATTAAGCCAGTCACTAGTTTATCATAGTGACATAGAGGTAAACTCTTGGTATGTAAGAATATAACAACACAAGCGGCTTCTAAATATAATAAGAGGCGTAGGTGTAATTAGTTATTTTAAATTTATATTATTTTCGCGCTCGAGAGAGGAGAAGTTTTATATCATAATATATTATATATTTACACTCAACCGTAAATTGCTAACACAAATACACATGTAAAATAATACATTTAAAGCAAGATCTAGTCGCTTCGATCAGTGTAAATTACTGGTTATTTGCAGTTGGTTTGTAATATGATAGGTTAAGATTCATCAACAGATTTAGGTTTAACAACAGTGCGGGACTATTTACGTTGCTTTTAATGTAAAGTAGCGTATCGATTGACACCTACAATATTATAGACAAGAAATTATCGTAATAATAAGAAAACCGACTTACATCAGGATATAAAGATAATCGGTGTTATTAGGTCGATAAACAACACTAACTTGACCCCAATTATCGCCAGACAGACATGTCGCGTATGTAATATATTTTATACGCCATAAACAAGTACATGTTTTATGGATACAATCAACTAAACCCAATCGGCAATTGTACATGGCCAGGTAAGGAGCAGGTATTTATATCTAAATGTATTATATTATAATTATCAAATGGATTATACGATCCAACTTTTATACTGTAAGTACTGGCGTAATCTAGGTACAAGTAGGTATCTCAGTGGGTTTTACGTTACCAACACTCCCTCACTCGTGATCTGGAACCACTGAATTTATATATAAGTTACAACACTGACTATATGTATAACAGTTAAAATTATGTTTCAAAATCATATCACTGAGCAGAAACGTGTAACCACTTGCATGACTCAAATCGAAGTGCCCCTTCATCTCCCTACCTTCGGTTGAACCTTAGGCGAGTCCCATAAATTGCCCTTTTTACGACTTTAAACAAACTATCCTTGTCTAACATTCGGAAATGTAGCTATCTCTCAAATTGCATATCCCATGCAGTGTCTGAGCAATTGTCTCTTGACTCGAACTTATTTATGTTTCGTGGAACTGGGAAAAAAAAATAAAGCGGGGTGAGGCAAAAAATTACCAGTATTGTATACTAGTACAAACCGAGGCAAGAAGCCGGAATCATAAAATAAAATGTCACATAATCCATCATGTGTCATGTGTGTAATGTAATGTTATTTTTATTATGGTGTCAATAAAGTGTTTTTGTATTGTATTGTATTGTATTGTATTGTATTGTATTGTATTGTATTGTATAAATAACAAAAATGAAATGTCTCATCGCACTCGTGTCATAGTGACTTACTTAAATAGGAACACTAGAACACTCCAAGAATAGAATTCCCTATAAGTAATGACTTCTTATATAGAATATAATATAAGTTTATTGTACAGTGTATCCATATAGTAAAAAAAAAGAAAACAAGGCAAAAATAGAAAGCTAATTTACTTCAAAAGCAGTATTCATAGCATTCCGAACTCCTCAACTAATCAGTTTCTATATAATCAAAATTGATAGTGAAATTAAATTTATTCATTATTAGTAAATAATGAATAAATAGTCTTATTGCTGAACGTGATCAAAGTTTTCATTGTGAGATGAATTGTATTTTACCCGACTGCGTAAGAAAGATGGTTATGTTTTTAATGCATAACATCAAGCACACACTGAGACGTGTCAGATTGGCTGTTGGCGTAGCGACATGTCGCCACCAGCGAAGGGTGAATAAAATAATGAGAAATATATACGCTCTAATAAACCATTTTATTTACTTCTTAACTTATTTTTAACAAATGTTGATGAAACATAGCCCAGAAGACTCTCGATTAAATGCTTTTTCAAATAAAATAAAAAATCAAAATTGGTCCAACACTCTCGATCAAATTTTCTTTCAAACAATAAAACTAAACAAAATAAATAATAATAATTATATCTAATTATCTATTATACTATTGTAATTATCATAAAAAAAAATCAATTAAACTACTTTACTATTATTATTGAATAATAAATAAATATTGGTGGGCATTTCAGACAAATCAAAATTGGTCCATCCGTTTAAGAGCTACGATGTCATAGACAGACACATTAATACACAGAAACACACGTCAAACTTATTACATTACTCTTTTAGAGTCGGGAGTTAAAAAAACATCACTATAAAATAGTTTCTATATGAGTCAGTTCACTGTTTTTCTTTTTTCAAAAAAATAAACACCTTGAAAATCATTATCTTTTATTAAAATTTCAGGCTAGATCCACAGAGCTTTAATGAATACCAAGCCGGTGTCACGTCCCGAGACTTGTTAATTCGCGGGCTAAGTGCGTTTGACAGCTAAGATCTCTCAAGAGAGCAGCGCGATACTGCGGGGAGGGATCAACGGCCAACTGACTGCTCGGAAAATATACTTTGTTTTCTTAAGGGTGCCGAGCAACAATCTTAAGTATCTGTTTACCATTCATCAGTATACAACAGTCGGCAATTGAGCAGATTTTAAACCATTTCAACAACAACCTGTTACACCAAAAAATATTCTAACTACGTACTTTCATGAGCACTTCATATAAGTATGGTATATCGTGTTGTTTGTACGTTTAAAACAAACAATCTCAAATTTTTTGTTAAAGAGTTGTGATGTTAAACAAGTTTATCGAATAAATTTGTCACTATTAGGTTTTCCTCCTTCTGTCATAACTCCTGTATGTCTCACATCAATGAATTTCCATCGCGAGGACGTAAAGTCTAAGACTAAATTCACGAATATGGTGTCCTGGGTTGACCAATACTCATATACCAACAATGCGAACTTAAAGATTTTGATATAATATAGACTCTATGTCGCCGCGCTAAAGCCTAATTTAGATTGAGAAATCTAGAGATGTCTATTTTGCTGCTGTAAATTATTTTGAAAATAATTAGATCTCGTTGTGCTCGGACGTTTTTGAGGACTGACATTACATCCCGTTGATACTTTATCAAAGTGTCACATAGTCAAAATATTTGAGGTCAAGTCTTGGGTCATGTCATAAATGATTCCAATGACGGTACATACTTCAAGTTTGTTTAGTAGTACCATTCATGGTACTAGCGATACATCAATATTTATGATGGTACTACTGATCCTAAATAATTGACACTAGTACCATTAATGGTACTAAGGATACAAAGTTGTGTCAATGGTACAAATCAATGATAATGATGGTACTACTGATCCTTAATAATTGTCACTAGTACCATTAATGGTACTAAGGAATACAACATTGTGTCAATTGTACCATCAATGGTACAAATCAATGGTAATGATGGTACTACTGATCCTTAATAATTGTCACTAGTACCATTAATGGTACTAAGGAATACAACATTGTGTCAATTGTACCATCAATGGTACAAATCAATGGTACTACTGACAATAAGGCAAATGTTCAACGTTTTGTCGTTTAATAAATTTTCGAAGGAAATGGTTCTATAGTAAAAGGTAAAATATTAAGTATAATAACTTTTTAGATAACTATGAGTACAATTGTTCACTGCTACGTACGTATCATAGATACATGGGGATATAATATATATGAAATATATAATATATCTCTTCCTTTTCCGTGGCTGGAGTAATAAAAAGTTAAAACAATAAGCGTCATAAACGAACGGAGCTCCAGCACCCAGCAAACAGTTACACCCACCCGCACTGAAATGTACTATTTGCACTGCACTAGTGGCTTTTGAGATAGACAGGGCCGCTGCAAGAAGTGATTGGAGCGAATTTTCCCATATTACAATTTGCCGGAATATTATTCATTGTCTATACTACCATATTAGCTCTATAGATAGAGCTATATATTAGAACATTGATAAATACAAGGCAAAAACTAAAACTGTCAGTAATTTGATTATAATTCTCTAATAGCATTTATTATAATTCCCCATTTTTAGGATTCCGTAGTAAACAAGGTACCCTTATAGTTTCGCCATTCCGTCTTTTTGTCTTTTTTTCTCATATACCCCATAGTGTGCTATATCATTACATAGGTAATTGGGGGTGAAAAAAACATTGGGGGTGTGCGTATTTTTTTTTTCAATTTAGCAATCCGATTGCGAAATATTAAAATTTGAACTTTAAAGTGATAATTTTTGTTAGAGTCACGTGTCACCCTGTGTTCTTTATTCTGTTCGTTCTTTTTCCCGTAACTGGTTGCTAATGGTTTGAATGTGATGTAATTAAAAATACAATAAATACAATACTTTAAATCGTTTTTAAGTATGTAACTTAAGTTTTTTTTTTTTTTTATCAGCCCTCTTTGTACAAACTGTCCCTCTGCTGGGAACGGGCCATCTTCTCATTGTGAGAAGGGTTAGGCCATAGTCTGCCACGCTGTCCAAGTGCGGGTTGGCAGACTTCACACATCTTCAAGATCATTGAGAACTCTCAGACATGTAGGTTTCCTCACGATGTTTTCCTTCACCGTTTGAAGTTGGCGGCAATCAACAATACGCACATAACTCCGAAAAGACAGAGGTGCGTGCCATGGGATTCGAACCCAGGACCTGCGGATCGCAAGTCAGATACTCTCACCACTAGGCTGCCGGAAACGGATAGGGGGAACTTAAGTTTAAGTTCCCCCTATCCCTTACCTACGCTACGCCCCTGTTCAAGCAGCCGTGTGAGGCGCGTACTGCGCAGTAGTATTTTCTAGAAAGTATTTACGTAAGCAAGGTTTGCAGTTCTGACTCGGTTGTAGAAGGTTCAACGTACCGTCATCTCGGTATAACCAACGTTTCGGGCTCGACTGCTCGCAAACACGGCTTCAATGAAAGCTTCTTGAATATTATTCAAGCGAGAGAACAAAGGTACGGCAATAAACATTTAAATCTACTTTAAGAACTAGTACCAATTTTAGGGAGATTATCTTTGTTTATTTTGAAGAGTTGAATTTGTATTTACTCGTATTATAAAAATAACAAAATAAACAAAGCTGCTAGCTAGTAGTTCAATTTACGTTTACTAGATGGAGCTGGGATGAATCGAGGTTGACGCATACATATTATTCATTATTCCTTAGTAGAATCTAATTTCTAAAACAGAAATATGTATCTTTATTGTTAAACGGGTTTCGATAAAAGAAAAATAAATTTGTTTTCGAAACTGGTTTTGGAAGTGGCTGAAAGATACCACCTACAAAACTCGGATGATAGACACCTATTACACAGATGCATAGCAAACATGGGGATGGACAGATGACCTCATACAAGTGGCGGGAAGACGCTGGATGCAAGCCGCTTCCAATCGATCTTTTTGGAAATCCATGGGGGAGGCCTATGTCAGTAAGCAGTGGACTTCTTATAGCTGAGATGATGATGATAGCAAACATGTCCTGTTATTGGTTTCATATATTACCTGATACGAGCTCGCTTAGCTCGCTCAGTCAACTATTAAAATACTAAGTTTTTAATTCATTAAGGGCCCTAACGCAATAGCGGTCAACCGCGGAGACGGTTGACCGCTAGTGCGTTAGGGCTAGTAGTCTTTTCTATAACGTGGGGAAATGTCCGCGCATACCACACAGCTACGGAAAGACAGTGTGGTTATGTGGGACTAGAACCCACTAAAACCCCACGGTGTTCCAACACATCAGCTTTAGGGCGGGGGTCATGGTCGCCGTTTCGGACTTCAACCACGACCCGCCGTGGGATACGTTATATAATATTTGATGATTCGCGCTTAAAAATATCCTATTTGGTAAAGTATTTGGTACTAATGTGTCATTGTCAAAACTCAACAAAATATGATCATCGTATCATTCAGCCCGGCAACATAAACGGCCTTACCGAAAACCATTACTTAACTTAAGCATAACTTAACATATTTTGTCACCTTCTCGCTGACACGTAATGACACTTGCGGAAAGAAGACAGAGAATTTAAGGCGATGGTTAAAGTTAAGTAACGTTTTTCGGTAAGGCCGAATATATGTAATCCAATATTTACTACGTTTTCTATCAATCAATATTGTTAGGGTATGTCGACTGACTTACAATATACCTTGCCTTTCGCTTATTTCTGAGAAATTCCTTTAATATTACATTATTTACTTATTAGGTGTTACTTTACCGCCAACAAGCCTGATGTTTTTCTAGTGTATGCATGTATTTATATATGTGGGTATGTATGTATCTTTCTATATGACAGCCTACAGCTTAATCCGCTTGACTGATTTTGATGTGTGAGGTGTCGTTAGATTCATCTTCACTTCCTGAATTTCATAAGTAATATTTTTTGTAATCATAATAATATATCTATCGCAAAAACACGTTTTCGTAATAAACAAGTGATTTTAGTATAGTTATTCTATGTAATGCGCATTTATAATATTTTACAGCGATTGTACGCATACATTCTCACAAAAAACGTACGCTCAACAGCGTATCAAGCGTAACGAATTCGTAAGTTAGTGCAAAAACTGATTTTCTGCAGTCTGGTATTTTAAGTCCGCCATTCACCAACAACTGTCATGTTTATTACAACTGAGTGATAAATAAAACCGGCCAAGTGCGAATCGGACTCGCACACGAAGGGTTCCGTACCATTATCTATAAAAACGGCAAAAAACTACGTTTGTTGTATGGGAATCCCCCTTAAATATTAATTTTATTTTAATTATTTATTTTAAAGTGAATAATATAATTCAATATTCAGTGAATATTTCAAGCGTCTACCTGTTGCCGTTATCAATATCGAGCAAAAATTAGGAAAAAAATTACGTTTGTTGTATGGGAGCCCCCTGAAAAATTTATTTTATTCTATTTTTAGGGTTCCGTACCTCAAAAGAAAAAAACGGAACCCTTATAGGATCACTTTGTTGTCCGTCTGTCTGTCCGTCTGTCTGTCCGTCTGTCCGTCCGTCCGGGTGTCAAGACCATTATCTCGGGAACGCGTGAAGGTATCGAGTTGAAATTAAAACCGTATACGCAGATCCATAGTATCTTGCTGCAGAAAGAAAAATAAAATTTCTCAGTTTTCGTAATAAAAGTTACAGCCGAATATGTCGTAAAAACGCAGATTTCGACACTCACAGAGGAATCAAAACCTATGGGGTACTTCCCGTTGACTTAGAACTCTAAAATTTGGCAAGAAGCATTCTGTTAAAGTACACATATAGGAAGAAATCCTAAAACTGGACATTTTTAATTTAATCACAAAATATAGGGTCTTTAAGCAAGGAAAGAGGGTCCAAATTTTTAAGTACTTTAACCGTATCATGTGGGGTATCATATGAAAGAGCTTAATTAGCACAAGCTAAAACGGGTTTTTAAATATTTTTATGATGTATATTTTTCGATTTATGAAGGAAAATATAAAAAAAAAACAAAAAAAAAACCTTTTATCTACTAGTTTATACGGAACCCTCGGTGGGCGAGTCTGACTCGCCTTGTCCGGTTTTATTTTTTAGTATATGAACTTGTTATAACGGCAACAGAAATACATCATTTGTGAAAATTGGGACATAGTTATGTGTACAAACTACTGTTTTGCGGTTGAATTACTGGCAAAAGTTATATTCCAGCCCCGGTGAGTTCTACAATCCATACTGTTTCTGCAAGACTAGTACAGAGATGCATTAAGAGCGAGTACTAAACCATCCATTTATTTTTATGATAGAAGCTCTCCGTTGAAGCTCTAGCCGTAATGAAAATTGATAATGGCTGTTAAATCTGCAGGTTAATAAATACAACGAGCTTTTATGAAATATTGGATTGGATCTGACATTTTTACAGAGGGATATATTTTTTATGTATTTTAACAACAAAATTCGATAAGACTTAAATAATAATTATATACTTTAAGAATATTATGACATTAATTATAGTATAATAAAAATTGGAGTAAACTCATAATTTCATTTATGAAATTAACACAAATTCTTATAGATTTCGTTTTAAGAAAAAAAAAAATAGAAAAAAGACGTGTGGCACTCGGAGACTGCCGCGGTAAAGCTATTGCATAGCATTTTTTATCAACTTATGTAATTATAATTATTTATTTATTTTATTTATGCAGTATTCCTAACACCCCCCACTCCGACCGGCACAGCGGTGATACTTTTTAGTTTTTTTTGCCATCTATCGATGAATAGCAGAACTTTTAATGACTTTTTGAAACATCACGCTTGTCTCTTTAGTTCTGCAAATCGCCTCTAGGTGGCATTGGTTGTATCGGCGTTACTGCGTTAGGTTATTTTCGTTACGGAATTTCTGGATTTGGTCTCCACGCTCAAGGCCCGCGATAGAAGCTATGCAATAGCTTAAAAACTGAAACAACCTATTCAAAATACTAAATTTTGTTTACTTGGTATGAATGTATAGTAAGTATCACAAAAAGAATCATCAAAATCGATTCATAATTGGCGAAGTTATCGCGTAACAAACATTTTAAAAAAATAGTCGAATTGAGAAACTCCTTTTTTAAGTCGGTTAATAACACACAGAAATTGACAAAAAAATAGCCAAACAATATAATACTAAATTGGAGTTTGTGACAAACCGGCCCCAAGATCAGTATGGTACTAGTTGCGAGCAACCAGCGCTGCTCTTCCGCCGAGACCGGAAGGTGACGTTATGCACGTCACGAGTCTATGACACGGAGTATCAATGCACTATTGCTACTTCTAGTAGTTCCACCACCTAGCCGGCCAGTTAAAACAAACTGGAAGTCAGGTGTCTCACTCAGCCCCAGGGAAACATCGGGGCATGCAGTGTCGCCACTCGTCGTCGACCAGCTCGCTACAAAGCCGCTCCTTAATACGTTTATTATTACCTCCCTTAGTTGCAATATCTTTTTATTTGGTCTACGACTATCGCAAAATTATATATTTTTTTTAATGTAGAATTAGGTTTGTGGTTGACCGCCAACACGCCTGATGGTAAGCGAGGTTACGGTCTACGATGGAGCGCGCTTACCTAGAAGAATCCAATTCACTCGCGATTTGAAGACACCCAGGTTTATCTTTCGTTAAAGACCCACTCAGGAAGCATATTCCACAATCTAGTAGTCCGCACAATGAAAGTGGAATAAAAAAGTTTCGTTCGGGTTTTTGGAATATCCACCACGAAACGGTGACGCTTTTTCGTGTTTTTGACTGTCCGATAGTAAAAAAGGCAAGGTGGAATTAGATGATGCAGACCAGATGCACACTCACCGAAAGGAATCCGATAAAAAACCGATAAGCTAGGAACTATTGTATTTAATATTGTATAATTTATTCAATTTAATTTTAATTGTTGTTTAGTTTAGTAGTCTGACGAGGCCCATAAACAGCTGATATATTTATTTTAATAATGAATTTCGTAATATTTTAAGATTTTATCTTTGTCTTAACAATAGGATAAAATCTTAAAATATTATCATTATTATACTAACACCTAAGGGTGTTAGTATAAAAATGATAATATTAGTGTACCTTTATGACACGGCCCTTTATACAGCTGATAGAATTTTTTTGGAATTTCGTTTAAAAATATTGTTATATAAAAATTTTAATCTTTCCCATATCCAAATAATTATTTATTTTTTCTAAGTCTATCAGTCTGACGAACCCCTACACAGACGATGTAATAGTATCTGCTAACATTCCACAATACAATATAACTTGATTCTACCCTCATTATATTGTTGTTTTCTCAGGGAGACACAAAACAAGTATTTAAGGATATGATTGTTAATGTTAATTACGAACAAAGTTTGACGATATTAGAAACTTTCCTAATACCAATTTATTAAATTGTTATGAATGTGACTTTTATGACCATATCTATTCTATTCTATTCAATTCCATTCTATTCCATTCCTTCTATTCTATTCCATTCTATTCCATTCCATTTCATTCCATTCCATTCTATTCTATTCTATTATTACTATTATCCATCATTGGAGCATGACATCGGATTGTAGTGGAATAAGGCCTCGTAAAAATAAACTTACTCAATTAAAATGATACAACAAAACATTAAACTTACTCCATATCTGTGGCCATTATAAGTTGAACCTTTGATTTTACTATTACCGAACATAATGACAACATATTTTGTTTCATATACATACATGTTTTTTGGTTTTAAATTAATTATACTTGTTAAAGAAGGAACTCCTTCATTTTGAACGTGAATTAATGAACTCCAGAAGGTTGGGAGTGAACGCCATTGTTTGCTTATTCATTATACTTGACAAATTAAATTATTCATGATATTAGACGCTGGTACGAAACCTTTCGTTTTTAAGAATAAAATAGATTAAATTCAATGTATATTCAACGAGTAATAAGGTCTTAATTGCCTCTATAATTACACTCAAATTTTGGCGACGCTTAATTTGATACAAATTATAAAATATTTTCTATGTATGTAAATGAATGTATAGTATACAAGTATCAACGGATAAGTGTCAACGGTCACAGCAATGGAATCCGAGAGTGTTAGCTCATGGGAAAATCGTTCAGGCTGAGCCTTATTTTTATGGTTCCCTATAACTCACGAATCCCAAATGCTAGTCACCAGATATATTTTACTAGCTGCGCTGCACGATTTTACACGCGAAGTGATCAAAACGAAGCATAGTGATAAAATGTAATCAATGTTATGTCCTGATTATCAACAATTCAAAATTTTAAATAATCGTATCTGTCAATTGATTGAAAAAAGTAACAACACAACGACTAAGAGACAGACAGTAAGATTGAGTTTCTTTCGTTTTTTAACTGACTTCAAAAAAGGAGAAGGTTATCAATTCGTAGCGTATTTTTTTTATCGTACTCTAATTACCCGTCATTCGTGAACCAATTTTTGTCTTTCTCAAATTGGTGTATAGAGAACGCTCCCAAGTTGGTCCCATAATCATTTTATATACATACCTTTATTGCTTTTTGAATAATCTCTAAAAATGTAAATATTTTCAATGGATGCCAGAGTAAAAACTTCATACTCCTCATCCGATGTGTCTAGAGAGAAGAGGTGTTATTTCAACGCTTGAGCGCTCTTTTTAATTATTATCCGACTGAACATAATGACATAAACTTTACGTATCTTATTACAAGTAAACGAAATAGCGTATTTGAAGTCGGTTTTTTCAGTTTTTTCAACTTGTGTAATATAATAAATAGATACTACTTACTTAAGATAAAATATAACAGAAGCTCAGCTATATGAATTTGTTAATATACACAGTGTAAGTATATGTGAAAGGTCGTGGGTTCAATCCCCACCCAGGGCAAACATTTGTGTGATGAGCATGGATGTTTGTTCTGTGTCTGGGTGATTCTATGTATCGGCATTCAGGAACTTAGGTTTTATATTACGTTAATGCAAATCATTTAACAACACCGGAGTGATAAGAACGTTATTTAATGCACTAGTGCGCAGCCGGCTGGAAACTAGCGCCATAATATGGAATTCTCATGAAGAGAAATATATTTTGATGTTGGAGAAAATACAATATAAATTCACACGGTTCCTGTATCTAAAGGAGTATGGCGTGTATCCCTTTTACCCGCTGATGTACCCGAGCATGTTCGTGATTGGCATGGTGGGGTACAGCAGACTGAGCGTGCGGCGCGACGTCGCGCTCTGTAAATATATGTGGCGCGTGCTGCGCGGAGAGTTGCGGCTGTGTGCGCCGGACGAGGCGGTGCGCAGGCGGCGCGGGCTGCCTACATTCACTATACTACAGTGTAGAACTAATTTATTAAAGTTTTCTCCTACGTCACGAGCTTTAACAATATTAAATACTGTATCCGAAGAGATAGACATTTTTCAGTGTAATTTGACAAAATTCACTCCGCATACTCTGTGAAAATATGTAATCCAGGTACTTCATCACATTGGTAATGAACTGTAATGGTGTTGTATCATAATATATAATAAATAAATAAATAAATAAATAAATCTTATGTATATATTTACAAAAAATAAAGTATATATGTATTCTAACAGCCATCTAGCTCCATAGTACAAGCTTTGCTTAGTTTGGGCTAGACTGTGTTGTGTGAAATGTCCACAAATATTTATTATTATTATTATTTATATTAACAAATTCATTTTGCTTTCTTTTTTTCTTTCTCTTTTACTGCTGAAATATTTTCTATCCAGATAAATACCTTTGTCATATCATAAGAAAAACTTAATAAATATATTTTGATATGTAAATTTAAGAAACTATTTAGCCTATAACGTACTCGCGTTTAAATTATTCTAGCTATAACTAGAATTATTGCCAAAGCTAAGCTATGACCACGTTCAATACTCAACAAATATTAATTTCAACTCACAATACCTATAAACAGACACCAAACAACGAATTCATAGAATGACACACCCAAAATCTTGTTTAACTCCCTCATTTCAATATGGCAGCCACGAAACCTGCACCTCAACTAATATTTAATTCACAACCGACTTGTGTAGTTTTGAAGCAATATAACTTTATTTGCATATGCATAATATGCGTACAAGTATGTTTGTATGTCTAAGATACCGCAGCGTCTCCCTGAACGCTCTGCATTATAGATAAACTTATGGCATTAACATACCACGCGGTTTCGATGCATAATTAATAAACATGTACAAACTATATTATACGACTGTCTTACTTGCTGTATTGAAGAAATTGTTGCACAAGTTTTAGACCTTATTTTTCTAAAGAAAACGAAGTGTTATATTTATTGTTCTGTTTTTTTTTTCTTTTTTCTCATAAAAGGATTACGACGTCGCAAATGTTATGTATTTTCCAGTGTCAATATCAAGTGTTTTAAATATTTTTAAGTTTACTAAGATACATTATGATATAATTATCGTCAACTCGATCTTTTATAGAGTTTAAACGTGAGAACTCGCCCATATGATCGAATACTTAATACATAAAATATTGCCATTTTACACAATTTTTTTTTTCTTTCTCAGTCATTACTGTCCCACTGCAGGGCAAAGGCCTCTCTTCCCTCTTTACACAATTAACATTCGTAATAACAGTAATTTAAGAGAATATATATAAATCAGCCAAATAAGTTTTCCATATTTCAAAAAAAAATTACTCCCATTTTTTAATCTCTCATTTCTAGAAAACTTTCACCAAATTACTTAAACATTTCAAAGTAATAAATTCGAAGAATTTTTACAACTACTCTCCGATGTTAACGTTTGAAAGGTTTCGAAATGCCTGAATCGACATCCACTTTGTCTTTTAGTACAATAAATGAAATTGTATGAAATAAAACATTGAACGTATGTTTGAACCAAATAAGATTGAATTAAATTCTTCTTGCTTAAACATGTATTTACAATAAAGCATAATACCCGACTGCGTAAAGTCGATTTTTTTACTAAATCAGTAAAAAAATCGACTTCAACACACACTTAAGAAAATCGAAAAACGGTTCTGAAGTTGAATCGTGTTTTTTCGATCTTTGTTTTCCAATGATTCCGTCTTTTATAAACCGAAGGGAAAAAATCTTTCTATATTTAAAACGTACTTTCAGATTGAGAGTCAAAAGTAAAATTTCCCGAAGAATCGGTTCAACAGTTTGGTTATAGACTTATGGAAACAAAATAACAGGAAAAAAATATAAAAATACGTAATTTGGAGTAAAATAAACGAAATTACAAACTTTGAAGTCGGTTTTTTAGTTTATAAAATTATAATAAATATGTAGTGCAACTTGCGTTATGCTTGTTAGGTGGATAGATTTTGCCAGAAAATATGCGCAAACCTGCTATAAAATGTATTTAAATAAGAATTATTTCGTATAAGTTTTATAAAACTAGATAAATGTTACGAAAACTTCGTTGAAAGTAACAAAAATATGTAATTATTAATTATTGCGAGAGGTTTATTATTATTATAACAAATTTACGTTGCACTCGGGAAATAACAATATTTCTGTCAACACCTCCCAACACTCGAAAAACATAACCCTCCTTCTGGCGCAGTCGGGTATTAAGGTCATTATGAATCCGGCAATGTACTGCTATTTGAAAGCCTAGAATTCCGAATAAGACATGCAGAGAACGAGTTTCACTCGTACATCGAAAGTTTTCCATAATACCTTATTTACGAATTTCCAAAAATCATAGTTTTTTTTTCATAATATGCTGCATAGAAACTACGGTCCTGTGAAAGCGTCGAGGAAAATCCTAAAAAAAATCCTGAAATTTGGCACAGAGAATCGATTGGAATCTAGAGCAAGATAGACTATATTTTATCATCGGAACCATCATTTTTAGGGTTCCGTACCCAAAGGGTAAAAACGGGACCCTATTACTGAGACTCCGCTGTCTGTCCGTCCGTCCGTCCGTCTGTTACCAGGCTGTATCTCATGAACCGTGATAGTTAGAAAGTTGAAATTTTCACAGATGATGTATTTCTGTTGCCGCTATAACAACAAATACTAAAAAACAGAATAAAATACATATTCAAGGAGGCTTCCATACAACAAACGTGATTTTTTTGCTCGATATTGATAACGGCAACAGGTAGACGCTTGGAATATTAACTTATAATATTGAGTTATATTATTCACTTTAAAAATAAATAATTAAATTAAAATAAAATTAATATTTAAGGGGAACTCCCATACAACAAACGTCATTTTTTCGGCGTTTTTATAGATCATGGTACGGAACCCTTCATGTGCGAGTCCGACTCGCACTTGGCCGGTTTTATTCATCACTACGCAGGCGGATATAAACATTTATCCTAATAATGTAAAAGTAAAAAAAAACTTTGTCTCTATGTTCCTTTGTTTGCCAGCCAGATAGAACCTGGAGACGGACACGCTTCATTTTATCATCACCATCATCACCGATTTTTATCACTACGCGGATGAAACCACGGGTCACACTTAGTAGTACATAAGTAAACACTCGCGTAGATTTTACCAAAACAATAGGCGCTAATTAGAATTCACGTAGCGTAATACAAAGCCAATCACGGAGCGATACCTAATAATTTTATCGCTATTCCAAAAATAGGTACAATCCTTATCTCGTTGTTCCAGACCGTTATAGGCTCCCAGAGACGTAGCTACAACCCTCTTGGGCCGACAACTGCCTACATTAAGGCGTATTTAGACACAATCGAAACCTTTTCGATAAATGCCCATTGTAAGAGCAGGAATATCGAAAAATCATTCGATTACTTGATCGTTTTCCGCGTGACTAGACTCGTTAGTTCGTTGCCCTCTAGGTATTGGTATTAAAATATAAAAGGTACGTATGTCTGTACCCCTTTGTATATACCTGGCTGAGTAGAGCCAGGTTAGTAAGGGCGGTTTCAGATGTGCTACACAAACGAAGCAGAAATAAATACAAATACATTTATTTCCAAAAACTTAAAAAAACCATTTGTAACTACCCTCATTTAAATAAATAGAGAGATCAGAAATAATAGATTTCTAATTTATATAGGTTTCTAATAATAGTTTTTTTTTTTTTTAGAGAATAGATTTTTAATAAATAGAGTAGTCTCACTTTTTATACATGATAGGCTGGTTGCCATCTATAAAAGAAAAAGCTTAAACTAGAAGTAATCAATTCATTTGTTTTACTATGGAAACTAACGTGGTTTTCACACATTTTTAAATAAAAAGTACGGGTCACTCAAGTCAGTTTTGAGTCGAAAAAAAAAACTATAGTCGGATTTTTCAACTCAAAATAGACGTGAGTGACCCGAAGTTTTCAACTCATTTGTTATTTAAATACACCCAGATTATACCTTTCAAAAAAGACATCCAGGAAGCGTATTTCCTAATTTAGCAGTCCGCCCGATAACAGCGTAACGAAAAAAATCGTAAGTTAGATTGTAAAAGCCGCTTTTCTGTAATCGGTTATTTTGCTTTTCTTTTAATATAGATACTTGGTCATGATTCTAACCGTATTATATTAAAATGGTCTAAAGAAAATAAGATTATGCAGATCAGATGCACTCACCGAAATTAATCCGATAAAAAACCAATAAACTCTAGCAACTTAGCGACGATGCCCCAAGCTTTGGAGCTTATCTGTAACAAGAGACTCCTTGATAATAACATAATTTATTATAATCGACTAAGTGTGGTCTTATACCAATTTGTTTTTGTTTTATCTTCAGATGCGGCGACGATTTTTACTATCCTTTGTTCTACTTCGTGCTACTACAACAATGTTGATTCTACAGTATGTTATCTATATATTCATTCGAAAACTAAACTGCCCTAAAAGTTACCTGATGTTTTTAACCGACTTCTACAAAGTAGGAGGTTATCAATTCGGTCTTGTTTTTTTGTATGTTTGTTCACCGATTACTCAGCCAATTATGTATCGATTTTGATGATTAATTTTGCATTTGGTAGATCATACTTTAGAGGTGGTCCCATAGAAATTTTATCAAAATCGATGTATCACTTTGGTTTTTATAACAAACTGGTAAATTGTTAGCCCTGTTGTCGGCGTTTACCCATATCATAATACGCAAGCTTCGACGTAGATAGATAGATAGATAAACTCTTTATTGTACACTATTAAACAAAAAACAAAACAGAGAAACTTACAAAACTAGTGTTACAACTGGCGGCCTTATCGCTAAAAGCGATCTCTTCCAGGCAACAGTGGTATGGAGATCAATTCATAGAAAAAGTAAAGCGGGTGTGCAATAGCAGAGACACTGGATATAGCTATAATATAATCATACCAAACAATCTAATAAAATTAAACACTAAATACTTAAATAAAAATAATAATATACACTAATAAATATAATACAATAAATACAAATATTTCAAACATATATAGAAAATCCGAAAAGTGCCTACATAATTAAGAGATCAGAAACAGTACCAAAGCAACGTATTTTACGACGTACCAGTCATACTCTTTCTTAGTAAGCTGGTTTTAGTTTTCCTGTTTTCCAGATGTGTTTCAGTATTCGTGCCTACTCTTAGCATAAACACAACCAACAAAAAGCTTGCGTTTTTAGAAACATTCACTTGGTATTTCATTAGCGTGCCGAAATAGTTCCTCTGAATCGGCCCTAAGCTTCGCAGAGAGCGGAAACTCGATTTAGGAATCCTTAAGTAGTGGTACTATGGCTGCCGTTCATAATTTCCGTATTTTCTTCTTCTATTTCACTGTATTTCCCTTCTTACGTGTTTATTTCCACTCCGTTGTGAGTTTGTGAAGCATGGAATGGGTCGAGGCGGAAACTATATTAATAGCCGATGAATAAGTAGCTTTTCATAGGTATTTTATGCGTAATAAACATTTTACAATCGCGTCTACGACTATCGTGTATGGGCTATTTTGTACTACTCTCCTTTTAGAATGTAGTAAAATATAGTTTAGATAAAAATAGATTTAATAGACCACCTCATTATTTAGTTATGTGACGGTTGCTTTTTATGAGTATTTTTAATACAAAATACTGAAATCGTAGCCATAAATGTCAGAGTTTTTAATTATTAGGTCATTATATCAACACCCCTGTTAAAGTAAAACACGTCGCTTTGTCAAATTAAAAGGCAAATTATCTCAGTAATACCTGTTATCAGGTCCCTACATGGACTCGCCCGCCCGTATAGCTCTGATACGTACACTAGATGAAAGTAACAGAGACATAGCTTGAAGAGAAGCATTAATCTAAATAATAAATGGACTCTGATCTGGATGTAACTTTATAGATAGAATCTTTATCATAATTTTGTGTGAAGATGAGAGACAGTGTGTTGCCATATTTATATGAGTTTTAAACTGTGCAGTTCAAAGTTGTGGTCGGTATGGGACTAACATAAATGTGAAGCTTAATATCAGACAAGTATCTTACTCATTTCGTAGGATATATAAGTTTAAGTATAGAAAACTCAAAAACTCCCGACAAAAAACGGCTAAACTGATTTTAATGAAACATAGCTAAGAACACGCTCGATGAATTCCTTGTTCAGGCAAAAACAAAACTGGACCAAAATCGGTCCATCTATTTGAGAGCTGCAATGTCACAGACAGACAGATATATACATATACATAGATAAACACGTGAAACTTATAATACCCCTCTTTTTAAGTCGGGTATTAAAAAATAAACTTTGTAATGGGACTATACCTATACAGGTTATTTTGTACTTATAAGCAGAATCTGAGAGTCTTCTCTTTAGCGCACCATTTCTTTCCTCTCCATCACCAGTGTCGTTCACTGTTTCCCTACTGCTTGTTAGTCTTGCCGATTACCCTGCTGAAGGTACAGACCTTCAGCAGTTCAGAATCAGATGCAGTAGGTTCAGATGGTCACGATGACTCTCTCGAGAACGGTCATGTTCATTTCTAACTTTCGCGCCCATCTTCTCTTAATATAGGTACCAATGTATACAGTAATATCTGCAGGCTCAGACAAGTGGCAATCATTTCTATTTCTACAAACGCTTACGCTTTGAAATGCTAAGAAACTGTGACGTGCCGTCACGTGACATTTCGCTAGCTAATGTCAATCATTTACTTTTCTATTCTACGTTCACGAAATTAGAATGCCACTTACATACCTCCCCCCTTTTCCCCCTCCCTCCCTCCCTCCAAGCTTAATAGTAAAGTGCATACGCTATGTCTCTGTATTTTACTGTACAAATCCGTAGCTCGTCGCATGCGATAGGCCTCCGCTCCCCGCACCCGCGACCTACGTCCTCGGAATACTAATTCAGCTGTTTACGACGATTGTCCCGATATACTGATAAAGATACCTATACACATGTACCTACTGTGTATTGTACTTCCTTTTGGTACAGTAAGCGTGTAGGATAATAAGGAAGGACATTTTATGTGAAAAGGTAACCGTTGCAGTGTTTGTAGTGTTTCCTTCTTTCCTCTGGTACTGGTGAAGTTAATTTAGTTGTTTTTGTTTTTTCTTAGCAAATTATTGTCAATTCTTTATTATGGATTTTATATACAGAGATAAAAAATAATAATACGGTATCTATGCTTGACTGAAAAAAGTGTGTTTATTATTTCTTGTAGAGTTGATTTATATTCATAATTAACATTTTTTTTAAGATAGGTATGCATTTGAAACGTAGATTATAATTTTTTCGATAATGTCGATCGAACACACATAATATCACTTTACAGATATCGGTTAGTTTACATTCTACAAACATATCACAGAAGTTGATAATGCATTTACGAATAAAGTAATGCATACATAAAATTATGCAATTTTGTTTTCCTTACGGGGTAGGTAGAGAGAGCATAGAAGAACATAAGACCATTTGACGCTATATTTGACTGTGATTAGAGGGTCAAATGTATAATAATGTTTTATTGTAGGTTAAATGAACTTACCAACCACATATATTATATACATACAAACATACATACACTAGAAAAACATAACCCTCCTTCTTACGTAGTCGGGTGAAAATGAGATATTACAATATTTAAGGCATGCTTTTGAAGAATCTATTCATCTATCATTATAGACACTTTTATTTTGTCCATGGAAAATTATTTAGTTCATGATTCCGTCCGTTTCTACTTTCAATTTACATTGGGTTTTTAAAGCCCTTAAAATTTGCCCATCGTTCATTGTTACACATATTTTTAACAACAATAACTCACATTTTACACCTACCCGAAAATTACACCATGCGTCCAACCTTCTAATCTGGAATTAACCCTGAAATAAAAAGGCGTACAGCGTAATAATTAAAGGGCACATGCCCTCGCTAAATAAAAGGAATGCCTAATAAAGGCCTCGTAGGGCCTCATTTGCATACCGAAGGCCTAAAACAACCGACGCTTTAATGTAGAAAAAATATCAACCTTTGATGAAAGCAAACGAGTTGAAAGGAGCTGTATGTGACAGCGAATCACAATACACTGTGTATGTGACTCGCATTACAATCAAAGATTTGCAAACTATGGATATGGTTCAACTTATTTTTTTACATAGAAATAGGTTTGCGTTTGACCGCCAACTCGCCTGATGATTAAATAAATTAATGTTTGCGGTTTACGCTACGATGGAGCGCACTTATATTATAAATGTACTTTATTCTACTTTAGGCTCGTTTTTAACCGACTTCGAAAAAGGAGGAGGTTATCAATTCGTACCGTATATTTTTTTTATGTATGTACACGAATTACTCCGTCATTCGAGAACCAATTTTTGTGTTTCCTGAATTGGTGTAAAAAGAAAGCTCCCAAGTTGGTCCTATAATTATTTTGTAAACATCGCTTTATTACTTTTTGCATAATCTCTAAAAATTAAAATATTTTCATCTTAGATTATATACCTCTAGATTCCGTGTTCAAATACTAGGCTCATCGTTCAATTTGAAGCAAAAACGTTTTACGTGTGTGAGTGAGCCGCCTATCGAGGGTGTATT
Source organism: Lycia hirtaria (assembly GCA_947563715.1). NCBI lineage: Eukaryota > Metazoa > Arthropoda > Insecta > Lepidoptera > Geometridae > Lycia > Lycia hirtaria. The sequence continues at coordinate 4,706,480 of OX387383.1, forward strand.
GCTTACACCATTTACATTTGTGTGCACGATGCTTGTGATACCAGTGCATAGATATTTCCCCAAAACATAGAGACTTAAAAAAATATTTGGGGTCGATATTATTCAACCGGAAATTTAAACCTAACATTACTGTTTAAAGCATGAAAGTCCAAATTAGGCTCGTTTGCTTTGGTGTCTTAAGCACTTTCTGTTTCAGATGATATCTGACGAAGGTATCAGATGATTTCCACTGGAACACCCTGATGGAAAGGACTAAGACAGTCCAGTTTGGGCTTGTTTGCTTTGGTATCTTAAGCACTTTCTGCTTCATATGATGACGAGAGTCTGACGAAGGTATCAGATGATTGCCACTGGAACAACCTGGTGGAAAGGACTAAGACAGTCCAGTTTGGGCTCGTTTGCTTTGGTGTCTTAAGCACTTTCTGCTTCATATGATGACGAGGGTCTGACGAAGGTATCAGATGATTGCCACTGGAACACCCTGGTGGAAAGGACTAAGACAGTCCAGTTTGGGCTCGTTTGCTTTGGTTTCTTAAGCACTTTCTGCTTCATATGATGACGAGGGTCTGACGAAGGTATCAGATTATTGCCAATGGAACACCCTGATGGAAAGGACTAACACAGTCCAGTTTGGGCTCGTTTGCTTTGGTTTCTTAAGCACTTTCTGCTTCATATAATGACGAGGGTCTGACGAAGGTATCAGATTATTGCCAATGGAACACCCTGATGGAAAGGACTAACACAGTCCAGTTTGGGCTCGTTTGCTTTGGTGTCTTAAGCACTTTCTGCTTCATATGATAACGAGGGTCTGACGAAGGTATCAGATGATTGCCACTGGAACACCCTGGTGGAAAGGACTAAGACAGTCCAGTTTGGGCTCGTTTGCTTTGGTGGCTTAAGCACTTTCTGCTTCATATGATGACGAGGGTCTGACGAAGGTATCAGATGATTGCCACTGGAACACCCTGGTGGAAAGGACTAAGATAGTCCGGCTTGGGCTCGTTTGCTTTGGTGTCTTAAGCACTTTCTGCTTCAAATGATGACGAGGGTCTGACGAAGGTATCAGATGATTTCCCCTGGAACACCCTGGTGGAAAGGACTACGACAGTCTAGTTTGGGCTCGTTTGCTTTGGTTTCTTAAGCACTTTCTGCTTCATATGATGACGAGGGTCTGACGAAGGTATCAGATGATTGCCAATGGAACACCCTGATGGAAAGGACTAACACAGTGCAGTTTGGGCTTGTTTGCTTTGGTGTCTTAAGCACTTTCTGCTTCATATGATGACGAGGGTCTGACGAAGGTATCAGATGATTTCCACTGGAACACCCTGGTGGAAAGGACTAAGATAGTCCAGTTTGGACTCGTTTGCTTTGGTTTCTTAAGTTCTTTCTGCTTCATATGATGACGAGAGTCTGACGAAGGTATCAGATGATTGCCAATGGAACACCCTGATGGAAAGGACTAACACAGTCCAGTTTGGGCTCGTTTGCTTTGGTGGCTTAAGCACTTTCTGCTTGATATGATGACGAGGGTCTTACGAAGGTATCAGATGATTGCCACTGGAACACCCTGGTGGAAAGGACTAAGACAGTCCCGTTTGGGCTCGTTTGCTTTGGTATGTTGAGCAATTTTTTTTATTAAGTAAATAATTACGCTTCAAATATTGTATTTACAGTGTGCTCAGAACAAGGTTTACGGTGCCATTTGAAAGAAAAACAAATAATATCAGAAACATATTCTATATGATTATATAAGATTTCATTGACATTGCCATATGTAATTTAACATGTATACATTTGATTGAAATTTGACATAATAGTAATATGACATAATGAGAATCTTGACATGGATTAAATTTAACATTGTAATTATAACTTGACATGGATTAAATTTACATTGTAATTATAACTTGACATGGATTAAATTTAATATTGTAATTTGACATTGTATAATTAAAATGATAACTTCATATTTTGATTTGATTTTTCTGTAAATATTAGTTTTTTTTTTAAATATCAATTTTAAAATTACTCGGTGAGCCCACTTCCAGTATTGCATGCCTGTTGGAGAGGCAAGTTTGTATAGGGATTATCTAGAATTGTTATAATTCGATATTAAGATCTTTAATGTACCTAGTACCTACAAACTGCAATAAAATTATTTGAATTTGTATTAGAATTTGCATACCACAAATTTCTTATGTTAAAAATAATGACGAATCTGATTGGAAAACTATTCAATTTTGATGAAACTGAACATGCATATGGCCGCTATCACGGAAATAATATTGTCAAGGTGAATGTAGAGGGTCACTTAAAATAAATAAAAATATTTAAAAAAACGACTGCGTCAATATCTGCCATCTTTATTAAATTCATTGCAGAACTAAAAAGATAGAAACAAGATTGTAATTTGAATATTTTATTTTCAGCGTTCCGACAGCGTTGTCAACGCTGTCGGACGCATAACGGAGGCATAACAAGCTCATTTCTCATAATTTGGTTGGTGATATAGGTAGAGCAACTCGGAGTGAGCAGATGCCTCCGACTGCGTTTGTGAACACTGTCAACTAAGATTATTCAAAACCAAAAATAGAAAAAAATGGGATGCCACGTGCGTTAACATTTTCGCCGCCTGTCACTTGAGTCGCTCGGTCCACGCATCGGGGGCGGCTGTTGAGGATGCTGCGAATAAAAAACGCCAGAAGTATGCAGCTTTGGAGGTGAGATATGATTTTGTACCCATTGCTGTCGAGACCATGGGTAGCTGGGGCACTGAAGACAAAAGTTTGATTCACGAGTTAGGGCGCCGGATACGGGAAAAGTGTAGTGACCCCCGCTCCGGCTCCTACCTGGTAGGTTGTCCATCGCTATTCAACGCGGTAACGCAGCTAGAGTCATGGGTACTTTTGCGCCTGGTAAAGTTCGGGGCGGGCTTTTTGGCTGAGCTTAACTGAGCTTACAGGTTTTTTTAATATATTATTAATGAAATGACGTTGTTGATGACTTGTAAACCAAAATAAAATATTCAATTTGAAATCTTGTTTCTATCTTTTTAGTTCTGCAATGAATTTAATAAAGATGGCAGATATGGACGCAGTTGTTTTTATTTTAATATTTTTATTTATTTTAAGTGCCCCTCTACCGTCACCTTGACAATATTATTTTCGTGATGGCGGCATGTTCAGTTTCATCAAAATTGAATAGTTTTCCAATCAGGTTCATCATTATTTTAAACATAAGAAATTTGTGGTATATTTCTGATATTATTTGTTTTTCTTTTAAATGGCACCGTAAACCTTGTTCTGAAAACCAGCACACTGTAATGCAGTAAAAAGTGCTCAAGATACCAAAGCAAACGAGCCTAAACGGGACTGTCTTAGTAATTTCCACCAGGGTGTTCCAGTGCCAATCATCTGATACATTTGTCAGACTCTCGTCATCATGTGTAGCAGAAAGTGCTCAAGACACCATAAAAAACCAGCCCAAACTGGACTGTCTTAGTCCTTTCCACCAGGGTGTTCCAGTGGCAATCATCTGATACCTTCATCAGACCCTCATCATTATATAAGGCAGAAAGTGCTCAAGACACCATAACAAACCAGCCCAAACTGGACTGTCTTAGACCTTTCCACCAGGGTGTTCCAGTGGCAATCATCTGATACCTTCGTCAAACCTTCGTCATCATATGAAGCAGAAAGTGCTTAAGATACCAAAGCAAACGAGTCCAAACTGGACTATCTTAGTCCTTTCCACCAGGGTGTTCCAGTGGAAATCATCTGATACCTTCGTCAGACCCTCGTCATCATATGAAGCAGAAAGTGCTTAAGACACCAAAGCAAACAAGCCCAAACTGCACTGTGTTAGTCCTTTCCATCAGGGTGTTCCATTGGCAATCATCTGATATCTTCGTCAGACCCTCGTCATCATATGAAGCAGAAAGTGCTTAAGAAACCAAAGCAAACGAGCCCAAACTAGACTGTTTTAGTCCTTTCCATCAGGGTGTTCCAGTGAAAATCATCTGATACCTTCGTCAGACCCTCGTCATCATATGTAGCAGAAAGTGCTCAAGACACCATAACAAACCAGCCCAAACTGGACTGTCTTAGTCCTTTCCACCAGGGTGTTCCAGTGGCAATCATCTGATACCTTCGTCAGACCCTCGTTATCATATGAAGCAGAAAGTGCTTAAGATACCAAAGCAAACGAGTCCAAACTGGACTATCTTAGTTCTTTCCACCAGGGTGTTCCAATGGCAATCATCTGATACCTTCGTCAGACCCTCGTCACCATATGAAGCAGAAAGTGCTTAAGACACCAAAGTAAACGAGCCCAAACTGGACTGTCTTAGTCCTTTCCATCAGGGTGTTTCAGTGGCAATCATCTGATACCTTCGTCAGATCCTCGTCATCATATTATAAAACAGAAAGTGCTTAAGACTAAGAGTCAATAGGTGCCTAATAAAACTCTTTCGTCACTTTTCCATTTTTGGCCAAAAACAAAGCGTATCATTGGTAAATATATTTTATACCCTTGGCAACACCAAGCATTATGGCGCTATATTTCAATATTTTTTAATTCATTTTAAATTTCGGTTTGTCATTTTGCTATGAAATACATCAGAAAATTGAATATTTACTTTAGAAATGTGATGTTTACACACTTTTCTTTTTTTCCTGGATGTTTTTTACAGCACAAACTGATATTTTTTTATTAAAACATTTATATTCGTAATGTCATCACTCGGCGAGCGCTCCTGAATGACTGATTGGCATTTGGCGGGGGCCGGGAGGGGGGTCGCTCGGAGATGTCAATATCAGTGCCTTTTTAGTGGAAGTTTTTACTGAGCGCTTACTAGGCATCTAGACAATATATAATCTAAGATTTTCATTGTATTCCTAAGTAAGTGCGTCAGATTATAGAATCGCAGAGATTCTATAATCTGACCTACCTACACGTTTTTCTTTGCAAGAGTGTCAAATATTAAGGATTATCGTATAAACATCTGCACATTTTCTAATCTTCGAACACGAGTATTTGACATTCAATTACATTTGTCATTGCATTCTTGACAAAAGAAAAAAAGAGAGCGAGTGAAGAGAGGTCTCTTTAAAAAGTTTACAATCATGAAGGATTTAGTAAGTTGCGTCTGAAGTCGGTTTTTTAATAAAAAAATTATAACTTGTTATTGTTTTGTAGAGTGATATTCTTTACACTTGATGACGAGACTAGAATAATGGAGCTGATATAAGAAGGAGATAGTAAAACTTCTCAATGGTGTTTAGTAAACTTCTGGAGTTTAGGTTCATTCAATTTGCTTAGTGTTTGTTTTTCTGTGAAAAAAACAAACAGTTTAAAATTTATAACGGTATCTCATTTTACACTATTGTTATTCTTTAAAATTATGTAAACTATTAGGACTAAGGCTAATAAAAAAACTCATTTTTTTTTATTTTAACTTTGAGAAAAAAATTAACCATCATTGTCAAAATGGGTACTACTAGCGAAACAAAAAGAGAAAGAAGAAAGTAGAGTTATATGTCTGCTTTTAGCTGTCAATCGCCCGCATTCATCAGTCATCCTTGAAAATAGCACAGTTTCGATATAGGACACTAATTAAAATACAAACCACGTTAATTATTCCCATAATAATGATTACAATGTACTTCAAGTGATATCTAATAAATTTATAATTTGACTTTGCGTATTGAGGCGCTGCTATTAATTATCATGTTATTTTAGGCATGTCTCTATGAAGCAATAAGTCAATGGTTACAACTGGGTTACACGTGATCACAATACTCGTAACTGTGTTACGCGCGTTGCTTTGAGTTTAAGGCGTGGCCTCCTTCATTTCACTGTTCATACATTTATTATTGTTAGCCGCTACTTATTTTTCCCTCGAAAAATAAATTGTTTTTCCTCAAACATGCGCTGACATGTTTCTTGATTAATTTAGTGACACTTCCGAGAATAATTGTTGTTTTGTTGACGAAAAGTGATTCAATAATTATAGTTTAAATAACTGAAAAAATCGACTTCAAAATACGCAATACAATACATAAACGGACTTGCTGTTCACTTTTCTACAGGATGATATTACCAGTTATTGTATTAAAAAACAAAGTACTGCATTGATTTTGATAAAATTTATATGGAACGACCTCTGAAGTATGATCTACCAAATACAAAAATAATTATCAAAATCAATGCACAATTGGTGAACAAACCAACAAAACTAACATACAGACCGAATTGATAACCACCTTCTTTTTGGAAGTCGGTTAAAAAAGCTCTTTGTGCTGAGGTGTAGTGACATCTTTCTAATAGACCAGTTTAGGCATAGAATATTTAATATCACAGATACAGTAGGCTCAATTCACCAACATTTAAAAATAAATAGCGACTTTTGATGCGTTCCCAATAAAGCTCAATTTATTCCATATTATCACACCTAGAGGCATATTGGACTCATACAGAGATGAGAGTAGAGTCGCGCGGCGCGTTGAATGACGCGTTTCATATTTTCTCCGTGTCGTGAGCGGCATCGCGTATGGTGTCGCATTATGCTACGAATAGTTACGCCGTAGAATTATCGAGAGATCGTAAGCTACGGCGTAGTACGTCGAACTAAAAAGCTGTAGCTCTCACAGATTTCTTTGTCCGCAGGTGTCGTGGATACGTCATCGCGACTTGCACATCCTGACCGTGGGCGGGTACACGTACACGAGCGACCAGCGGTTCCAGGCGACGCATGCGCCGCAGACCGACGACTGGACGCTCCACATCAAGTGGGCGCAGCAGCGTGACGCTGGCGTCTACGAGTGCCAGGTCTCCACACAGCCTGTCCGCTCCTTCTTCGTCACTCTACACGTTGTCGGTAAGTTCATTAATATTTTTTTATATTAGATCTACAATAGACCACCAACTCGCCTGACGTTAAGTGACGGTGTGATCGAGGATGGTGCTCGTCCATCAAGAAGATATCTATTACACTAGCCTTGAAAAAAATTAGTTATTTATAATATTTTATATTTTACGACTTTTACGTATAGATTTGATAATACAATCAAGGTAGTATGAGGTCAGCTGTAGAGTGAAGAATTTGTTGAAAAATACCTTCATATACATAGATATTATCTTTACCATAACTTTAAAAAATATTTTAACAATATTTCTGAACTCGTTTTAGTAAGACTTAAAGATATCTTTGTTAAGTTGGAATGTTAAACAACTAGCCTCAAAAAGATATTATACCCTTGGAAAAACATCGGCCCGCCAGGTTGAGTACTGTTACATTTTAAATATAAAAACTGCAATGATGCCTAAAATAACTAAATATAAATAAAGCTAAAATAACTAAATAAATGCACCATAAGCACCACGATAACACTAATAATATTTAATATTTTCATATCTACTAATCGGCTCAAAATTAACGGCCAAATTCCAAATGTTTAGACGTTTATTTCAATATAACTATCACATTTATCAGACTAAATATTGTTCTGAATATTTTACAAAACTGTTCTCAAGAAGCTAATGTTCGCATATAGAAGAGCATATTCAATAATTTTATGCCCTTCACAGCAATGTTCATACACTAGTCTCGAATAACTTAACTATATTACGTTTACGACTATGAGAGTTTGTGTACTAAAAGATAAAAGAAAAAATAGCTAGGAAAAAAGGTAGCACTAAGGTATTTTCAAAAAGTTTTTGGAAAGTCTTTTGTGCAGCAAGCAACTTATTTTATCGTTGCTTTGTCTTATTTCCCAGATTGTCTGAAATTTACGACACTACGGAACTCTTTTGCACAAATACCTTTTCTTTTATCCTAAAATCCTGAATAGAGAATGCTTTGACCTTTTTATTCTTTAGTTTTATTAGAAAAAGGGTTAAGGTAAAGAGAATAGAATTTAATTATATAATAGACAGAATAGGTAGAATTATTTTCAGCGCTCCGCTTCGTTGTAAAACGGAGTAATTTGATTCACGGGAAATTGACTAAATTTACGTAATTAAGCATGTTTTCTTTAATTGTACCTGTATGTATATTGTTCCTTGTAGACAAAGGAAAACATGTTTTGATTTCTAAAAATACATCCTAATCATTCATATTAAATACGGCCACTGAATTACAGAATCATACTGTATAGGTTTTTCCTTGGCAATCGCGCTTCATTGTGAGACTGGCCTTGTGACTCAGTTAATAATAAATAAATAAATATAAATAAGTTGTAGATATAGTTGCTAGCATACTGCCTGCTGAGCTGTAAGGTCATGGGTTCGATCCCCAACCAGGGCAAACATATGTGTGATGAACATAGATGTTTGTTCTGTGTCTGGGTATTTCTATGTATCTTTAATGTATATATTTAAAAAAAAGTATATATGTATTCTATCAGCCATCTAGTTCCATAGTACAAGCTCTGCTTAGTTTGGGTTAGATGGCGTTGTATAAAATGTCCACAAATAATTATTTATTTATTGTGTAGTTAAGCAAGATCAGGCAAGTTCACGGTGAAGCGTAAAATAACAAGTTCATAGAATAAATCCGGAAAGTATTTTCACTCGCGCACCGACGCTTCCGTACTATGCATGACACATAAACATGATAAGTAAGTGTTTTCTTTATCCAAAGAGTTTGTAACACCTATATCTCTTACTCTAATTTGAGTTTATGTCAAATGACACCAACCGTCAAAGAAACTTTCACTTGTCATTTTTTGTTTCATTTTTTGTGTAGAATAAAAAAGGAGGTTTTTATCTGCACAATAATTTCCCATTGAAATTAAACAATTTTAACGGATTTATCGTGTATATTTTACATTATTTTGTGACCTGACATTTCGAATGGTAGAGGGAAATTTCGGAAAACAACTTGTTAGACCTTAAAACCCATTCATTACATGGAACATATTTCTGTTAACAATTTACTTACTTTACATGATCCCTACTAACGTTTAGCCGAAAATAGCGTTACACGCAACGTTAATTAAATTACGACATAAATATGCGGTTATTATCGCCTAATAGGAATACACTTCCAGGGCTGCTTCTGTAGATATTAATATTGGAGCTTCTGCACAGCAGTTCTTGAGACCTCATAAAAGCCAGACTCCGTTCTAGCTACATTATGCTTATCGGGAGTAACCGTGGTTTCAAATATTATGTTATAGAACTAACTTCTGCTTTCTGTCTTCGTTATAAAATCTTAAAGTCAACATAGCAAAAATTCCCCCTATCAAATTTACATCATTATCTAAATATATGACCACCAATTCATTTAATATTATTTCTCTAATAAATATTCCACCAATTTTAAGTTGAGATCTTTATTATATTTTTTATCTAACAAATTGTTTGTTTATTACTCAAAATTAGACTACGACGAGCTCCATTCTCAGCCACATTTCGCTTACCGTCAAGCGAGATGGTGGTCAAACATAAATCTATTTAGTATTTAAAAATAAGAAAAAAACCGGCCAAGTGCGAGTCGGACTCGCGCACGAAGGGTTCCGTACCATCTATAAAAACGGCATAAAAATCACGTTTGTTGCATGGGAGCCCCCCTTAAATATTAACATTATTTTAATTTAATTTATTATTTTTAAAGTGAATAATAAAACTCAATATTCAGTGAATATTTCAAGCGTCTACCTGTTGCCGTTATCAATATCGAGCAAAAAAATCACGTATGTTGTATGGGAACCCCCATAAATATTAATTTTATTCTGTTTTTTAGTATTTGTTGTTATAGCGGCAACAGAAATACATCATTTGTGAAAATTTTAACCGTCTATCTATCACGGTTCTTGAGTTACAGCCTGGTGACAGACGGACGGATGGACAGACGAACGGACAGACAGCGGAGTCTCAGTAATAGGGTCCCGTTTTTACCCTTTGGGTACGGAACCCTAAAAACAGGGAGGGAATGCGGCACTCTTGTGCAATACCCATCAAGAATATTGACCGCAATCGTATGTCAATATGATCGTAGCCCACATTTTAAAATTAGTAATTGTAACACATTAAATACTGTATATACGTAACGTTGTTTACACACAAGCATTGTGCCTTGTATTTGTTCGCGTATTGCCGTATTGCGTACCGTAATGTATCCTCGCGTATCGCACATGGATTAACGACGCGAACAATATTTGCGTTCCATTCCATTTTCAAATTTGTTGTGAAGTGCCGAGGGGGAAAGGGGGGATTCCCTTCGTTTCATTCAGGGCGTGTTATTGGTGTTGTTGACAAGGGAAACCACTTATAATAGGTACTGCTCTTATATTATTACGGCGCTATTAATTTGGAGGAAATGTTGTCTATGTATTAAATTGAGACAGCAAATGTAAAATACAATTTTCTTTGTCTTATATTTATCTACTAGGAATTCTGCGAACATTATATGTTACAAACACATTTTTTAGAATTCCGTATTTAACAAATAACCCTTATAGTTTCGTCATGTCCGTCTGTCCTGTCTGTCTGTCCGTTCGTGGCTTTGCTCAAGGACTATTAGTACTAAAAAGCTGTAATTTGGTATGAACATACATATTTATCACGCCTTTCTGCAACAACTGTGTTCAATATGTGCATGACTTGTTCAAGAACTCGGTTCCGGCTTACTGTAACATGAATTATTTCGGAATCAAACGTGGTAGCATAGAAGATTAGGCAAAAATATTTAAAATTCTAGTATACTTGAATTTTGTACTCAATTCAAAAATTGAATACTCAATTAAAAAAATGAGTACTAAATTCAAAAATTGAGTACTATATTAAAAAATTGAGTACTAAATTCAAAAATTGAGTACTATATTCAAAAATTGAGTAGTAAATTCAAAAATTAAGTACTAAATTCAAAAATTCAATTAAAAATTCTGTTGATTATTACAAAAATCGGTCAGTAATTATTCAGAGTCACGAGGTCCCAATATTGGTTAAAATTACATCCTGTATTAGAGTAGCAACATCCGGACAGCTAAAAACAAATTTTGCTATTTTGATGTCTTAGCTGAGACCTTAGCTGTTTTCGTTCGGTTGATCATAAATAACTGTAGGCACTGATAAAGGCTTGAAAGTGTTTGTCATCACAAATGCGACAAAAAAATCACCGGAAAGGGGGGCACTAAAATATGCATTTTAAAATGGAAGCTAGATATCATACATGTATGATAACTATGATAAAAGACGGTATTTCAAATCGTTCATAAATAAAAAAAAAGTTAAAACATTAAAATTTAACTAGATGATCATGGGAGATTATTGGAAATATTCATAGGCATCAAAAGCCTATGGATAGTTCATACAATCTCCAGTTTCAGGCAAAGTACCCAAAATGCTGGGCGCATTTCCTCGCTGTATTTTAAATAATCTCCTATTACTCAGTGTTACACATATTTATATTTAAGTTTTAGTATAATTTATGTTATTTACTAGATGATTACAAATAATGTAATAAAACCATTTATAAAATACTAGCTGCCCGCCGCGACTTCGTACGCGTAAGAAAATCGTTCATGTCACGCTCCTATCCGCACTAAATTTTTTATATTTTTGCACATTATTTTTTTCTATTATCCATACTTTTCGCAGTGCATGCGATGTAAGAGGTTTACGGCTTTAAAGAAAAACGTTATTTAACTTTGATCAACGTCTCAAATTTTCTGTCTTCTTTCCGCAAGCGTCATTACGTGTCAGCGAGAAGTTCATAAAATATGCGGAATATTGGTCAATATGAGTACCTAGGTAATTCGTAACGTTTTTCGCTGCGTGGTGCCACCGTCCACGGCGCGCGGCGGCGCGACGGCGTTTATTTTTCTGTTAGTATTTTGTTTAGATTGACAATATTAAATTCGCAATATCTTTTGAATGAAATGTCCGATCTGAATAATTCAAGAAGTAATCTACAGGTATTGAAATAGTCTTGAATAAGAAATAATTTATTTGGATTAGGATTAGTACCAAGGTATGGATAACATGGCTTGATTTTGGTCGGCATTTCTATCAACTTTTTAAATGTAAAAAAGTAGTTATAATGGCATAATAACATTAGTTGGACATAGGCTATCGCGACATTTTTTATAGATATTTGTATGTTCTTTAATATTGTAGAATTTTTTTTTTTTGTTCTATCAGTGTTTGCGCAGCGCATGCGATGAAAGACATTTTATGGCTATTTTTTTTACACCTTGGGTTACATTATTGAAGTTTTAGTAAGGATTCCTATTTTTTTCTAATATTAAATATAGCCTTATTACTCAGAAATAATGTAGCATTCTAATGGTGAAAGAATTTTTGAAATCGGTCCAGTAGTTTTTGAGTTATTTCATATCAAACATACAAAAATACAAATCGTTTCTCTTTATAATATTAGAGTGTAGATGAAAGTAAGTTGGTAGTAAAGAAATGAGTATTTAGTTATTACGATATTCTGAACTATTCTAGACTGTAATACTAGGCTAACTTGTAACACCCTAATGTGCCAGTTTTATACAATTAAAAGGTTTAATTCTGATTATACCTAAAGATTTATGCCTAAAGCTGAAAATCTTATATTGTTTTATTATCCTTACAACAAAACATTCGAAATAATTTATATGTATTTGATGGTTCAGTTTATTTCAAACTTAATACACTAGCACAGCTTAAAGTTTAAATCATACAATCTAAGTTGTCTAACTGTAGACACTGAATAACCGTCGTATACTATAAAAACAGATGAGAGAAAAGTCATTAAACTTGAAGGCGTTTTCTGAACGACCAGCATAACTCGTGTGAAATGATAGCATAATACTAAAATATGTACTAAGATGTAGTAACTGTGCGTACCTACGATTAATTAGATTTTGGAAAACTTAGCGCGTGATATCTTAGACAATGAATTATTGTAGTTTCCAAGTAAGCGCTTTAAATTACTAAGAATAAACAACTATACACTCATAGATGAAGGGTGTAGCTGTGGAGTGTATAATGAATATCATTATACACTCCATAGTTACATTAGATTATTATAATTTAGATTTGTGGCAGACTATGGCCTAACCCTTCTCACAATGAGAAGATGGCCCGTTCCCAGCAGTGGGACAGTTTGTACAAACAGGGCTGATAAAAAAATTATAATTTAATCTGTTTTTTTTTTTGTGTGTTCGACGCTTTATCCCCCAACACAGGACGGAGACATTGTTTAGCTAAACATCAACAATTTAATCTATGGATAACACTGGTTAACTATTGGACATCGCACTGGTTATAAACGCGATTCCATATATTTGATTGTTGATCGCTCAGATTAGACTGTGCAAAACGCTAGTCTTGAAACTTATTTTGCTTGTAACGCTTAAGCAAGGTGGATTTTCATCCACCTCACAAGCTCACAGGAATATACCTCTCGGTATATTCCTCACAAGAATATACCCCTCGGTATATTCCTGTGAGCCTTGGAATACTATCTTTATATGAACTATCGCCACGTATGTAGTATTTAAATTTTATAGGTGTGACCCAAGAAAGTGGGATGAACTATCTGAAAGTGAATCTTATGTGTGTAAGGAGGGTGAATATGGGGACTCCATTTATACGTGGGATAAAGGCAGAAAGATAACGATGAAATTGTTAACAAGCCGTAAGCTGTAGCACACTCAATCAAAAGATAGTTTGGAATATATCTTTATATAAAGAATCACAGATTCTGTAAAATGATGGTCAGCGGCGTGGCTATTATGCCCGAGATATTACTTTCTATACTACTGGGCTTAATTTACAGACAAATAAAAAAACAACAAATTTACAAATCATGAAAAGCATCCTCCAAATTGTATGTATTAATTAGTAGCTTAGGCTATAAGTTGTACGTCAAATGGCCAGTGCCAGTAAAATTTTAAGGTTTTATGTATTCGATCAATACTAAAAAAAACTTTTTGTCGTTCCCCCGTGTATCTATGCAGTGAAGCATCGAATTGAACCGCGAATCCCTCACTCCATCGTCACGGAACGCTTTAACATATTTATTGGGCAGCGGCGCGTGCCCTGCATTAATGACCCACCACTGCGCAGAGAGATACCACCCGGAGTGTAGGTCTATTCTGGTACACTCGAGATCGCTGTCGCTGTCGGTCTATGGACCTTAGCTTTAAAACAAATAAGAATAAGAGAATAAGAATAAGAATATTTATTAACCTTGAATAACATACATGTTACAGGTAAGTCAGACATAATAACAGAATAACAGAGAACAAGGATACCATTAACCACCCTACAAGTAATGTGGTTGTGAAAATATGAACACGGATAATAAACATGTAATATACCATAACTCTGACAAATAATGGCGGCCTCATTAGTTTTATAGCTAAGTTGATAAATCTCATTATCAAAATTTCTACGTAGTTTGTTTGTAAATTATGTAATATATTCGCTATAAATCCGATAAAATTTGTTTAATTTCAATTTACTGAAATACGCCACATTAATTATATACTGTGTGCTAAAATAATTCAAATGGAAAGAAAGAAACACAGAAAATAAATGTATTCGACACGTACAAAAATACATAGATTCAAATTGCTATCAATCACGATTTTAATGCTACAACTGTATAAAGATAGGACATACAAAACAGACAGCAGAAACTTTGTTATGGACTCCTGTTGATAAACTTGTATAACATATAATACTCGTATTGATACGTACATTACACACATTGAACGTACCTAATATAGTAGATCAAATACATCGTATACAATGATAAAGCTTACAAAGATGACAGAACAGAGACAGTTGAATCAAAGGTTGCCTCAGGCTCTCTGATTGGACATAGATTAGTTATTAGTTATCATAGGCTCAGTCAGTCGATGAAGGCGGCCCATTGGATGAATGGCCACGATTTAATGAGCTTACTATGAAAATCGGTAATGATTTCTGAGTTCTGTACAACGTACGCAGTATATTAAGAGTAAGCATGCAAATTTACTCTGATCTGGAACTTTCGGTTATTGATACAACAACATTTACAAGTACAATTGACTTAGAAAACAAAATGATTATCTTTATTTTTATATTTTTACAATAAGTATAAGTTTAGAAAACTCATTAAACCTCGGCAAAAAAAACGCCTGAACAGATTTTGAAGACATAGCTAAGAATATTCTCCATGAAATTCTCTTTCAAACAAAAAAACATCAAAATCGTCCATCCGTTTGAAAGCTACGATGTTACAGACAAACACACAAATACACACCTCAAACTTATAACACCCTCTTTCTGAGTCGGGATTTAAAAAGGTAAATGACTTTTGTTATATTATAATCAATTTAAACATTTTGTTTAGGAGTCAGTCTTTCTAAAATAGTTAAATAAAAAATCTATGGTGGGCCTCCCGAAATCGGCGCACCAACCCGCGTTTTATCGTAACCCGATTACGACATTTTGTTTACAGACTTTACGGCAAAATAAAACGCGTAAATTTATTTACATTCAGCAAAATTTTGATTAAAATTGTTCGACGCGATAACGGTTAACGGAGTCTAATTGATTTTTGTGTTCGAAACATGATCTCGACTTGCTTCGATATTTAGCTATTAAACGTTCCGTTGTACGTATTTATTAGCTTAAGAGAATCGATAAGCTTAAGATAATCATTTAGCTCACATTTTAACATAAAAAAGATTAAAACTGATGGTGTTAAAAATCAGTTTTCTCCCTTCGTAAGCATTCTCTGATTCTTTCGTAAGAAAAAGACGGGTTATTAGTTTGGGTGTTTGTTTTTGACATAATATTTCCCGAAAGATTTTGATTTGGTATTTTTTGTTTAAAATCCAACTTGATTCAAAGGTTTCATAGCTACGTTTCGAAAAATCTTGTCCAGACGTTTTTGTGTCAGTCTATTAATTGAATACTCAATTGAATGTATTTTTTCCAAATTTCTTTATCATTTCCAAGTCTCACATTATAAATTTAATTTAATAAATAACAAGAATTTCTAATATGAGCAGTAGATGAGCTAGTACAGACTTTTTTGCAACAAGTAATTTAACAAGAGTTTTTTTCACAAAGTCTACTTTTGGAAGAACTAGTATTTACTATTAATATTTAGAATTAAATTAAATTTTAGACGATAATAACACGCTCAAAGGTTCTCTTAATTTATAAATTTGAATTTATTTTATGACCTCAATGAAAATTTAAGACTAATTTGAAAGCTCTTAAAGTATAATAGGATTAAATATAAACTGTTACTCATTAAGTTGCCGGCCGTGCCTTATCTAAGTTACATTTATTTAGGTAACTTAAACTTAACTAGGGAACGAAAGAAAGAAAAGCAGCCAACTTTGCACAAAGAAAAATATTTTCTGTTTTATGCTGAAAGTTTAAAATTATATAACTCAAAGTAACTGCAAATAATAGATACAGAAGAATCGTTTTTTGAATATTATAAGTTTTAGCCCTAAAATTATCAGTCAATGTGAGCTTAGTAAAAGGGTTATAAAGTTATACATATAAAGTAAAATTAAGTTATGATATGAAAAGTTAGGAGAAAATGTAAGACGTGAGAATATAACTTAGAGGATATGTAACGTTTCATTGGATTTTAGAATACGCGATACAGTCTGATGATAATTTAAATACTAGGAGCAAGAAATATGTACAGTATATAATAGTGCAATTAAAATATTAATTTAAAGTCTGTAAAACTGTATATCAAACGAAGAGTGAATTCTTTTTCACTCTTAATTTGAAGTATAAACTAATTTATATTAATAAATACAGTAGAAACCAACAATAACAATCGTTCGATAAATATCAATATAGGTAAATGAATTATCTATTAAAATTCTCTGTATTGGAAATAAAATTACCACAAAAGTTGAGACTTGCATTTATAAACACAACGACGCGACTAACGAGAGTTAAGATAAGGCCGCCATTTGTACCTTTCTTACGCCCTAATCATGTACGTATTAGTATAATACTATGGCGTCAATAAAGTATTTTTGTATTGTATTATATTGTAATGTTTGCTTCAAGTTATTTATCGTATGTATATCGTTCTTATCATCAAACGGTAAATAGTGTAGAGACTTGCACGACTGGGCAATCCGATCACTAGTTCGTTTGGCGCGATGCCAGCTTCCATGCACCTTCAGAAGTTATACTCTACTGGAGCTAGGTGTAAACCCAGCCACTACTTTACGTGCCTCTAGAGCTTTCTGAATCGTTGATGCGGAAAAACTAGTTTTCTCCAGTTTTAAAACGTTTCTTGGCAGTGTATTCCACGAATGTAAGTTTAGGGAGCACTCAAATTGAAATAATTTATTATTTTATCTGTACAGAGTATAAATATACAATATATATATATATATATATATATACATCTACAATATCGACGAATACATGAAAAGGAAAATAATTCAAATAATGACATATATTGAATACCTATATAGAATTTTGACATATATAATGAATTATTTGACATTGTTATTTAATTTTTCTCAATCACCTGGTGTTAAGCGACAGTACCGTAACTGTCGCTTAACACCAGGTGAGTTGACGACTACGAAGGACGCGCTTGCCTAGAAGAAACCTATTCACTCGCGATTTGAAGACACCTAGATTATATCTTATGATATTATTATGATATCTTCTGTCCACCTTGTAGGCGGTCTTTCTGCGCTCCGCTTGCCGGTTCGTGGTCTCCATTCGAAAACTTTTCGGTCCCATCGGCTAGGTCAGGCGGCCAGTTCTACGTGCTATGCGCCCTGCCCACTGCCACTTCAACTTGCTAATCCGCTGTGCTATGTCGGTGACTTTTGTACGTAGGTATACGGATTTCTTCGTTTCTGATACGATCTCGCAGTGAGACCCCGCATATTGCGTATATATATATATTATTGCGTATGCTTTATAATAATCATGCTTAATATTCATAATTTTATCACCTGACGTTTCGAACACTGCATCGTCCGTCACAGGTGAGACTAGATGAGAGTTGTCTTTTATGTAATGAAATTATTAATTTTCCCTATGTATGTAAAAATCGGTGTCAACGTATAGATATACGTGTACGTGGTGAACGTGTGTACATACATACATACACTCAAAAAACATAACCCTCCTGCTTACGCAGTCGGGTAAAACATGCTTGCGGCGTTTTGCCGGTTAACTCAATGTAATATTATTATTATTTTCCTTGGCAACAAGTTAGCTCTCGCGTGTACCGGAATTTGGAAATAATTTGCGTTCGTTAGCGCATGTTTCCGCAGCGCACGTGTTAAATTGCTATCGGAACCGTTCGCGGCAGTTCGGCCGCTTCCGCCGAACTTCGTAACTCAATCAAAACTGTATCTATATAATTATGTTTGTAATTGTAACGTACAGTCAGGTGCAGTAACTGGTGTTGTTTTTCAACAGATTGTGACGAGATATACCAGAGGATGTTTTCCGATGGAGAAGGTGTGTCGTTGTTTTGTGTGTTTGTTTGTGTGTTCACTAACAGCTACTAACTTTAATATGGTTGTATTGTATATATAATACAGATATTATAAGTTTTATTGTATAAATATATCAATGCTTACCATAACATATAATATATTCAAATAAACAGTTGACAGTTAAGATTTATTTACACATAGTCAACTTTTCGTGTGCCACAAACCTGTTAACAATGTTGCCAATGTTTATTTAAATATTTTTTTAGGGATTACGATTTCACTGTTTACAGGTTGTTGTTATAACCCTGCGATTAATTTGTTAAAACGTATCTGACTTAAGAACTTAATACTTTCCGCAACTTTCGATTCAAACTACGAAATGTGTGAATTGGTAATGTCGTATTTCAAAGTTGTATTTTTTTTTTGTTTATGTGACTTTTAGTTTTTGGTTCTACACGACTGATCACTATCTCTATATCTCTATATGTATAAAAATCAATTGCTGTTCGTTTGTCAACATCCGTTTACATATCAGATACAGTTCAAGCATAGTTTAGTGAAGATATAGTTCCCAATTGGCTTATGCTGCATAACCATCGAACAATATTGAATTCTAAATACAGTATAATTGAACTTAAAATTCGTTGCCAACTCTAATATGAGATGTACATAATCATTAAAAAGTTGTTGGTTTTCCTTTTCCGAATCCAATTTCTAGAAACTGAGCTCTAACGACGTTATTTGTCTTCATTAACGACAAAAAACAAACCCTGTATTTGTACGACCTCGTTCCACTGTACATGTCGTGATTTTGTCTCGAATAAAACAGGGAAATACAAATATGCCTATTTTTATGTGATGAGATAAAATACGCTGAAGACGCTGGATGCAAGCCGCTTCCAACTGGTCTTTCTGGAAATCCATGGGGGAGGCCTATGTCCAGCAGTGGACTTCTTGTGGCTGAGATGATGATGATGAGATAAAATACTAAACTGTTACTCGCGACGTCGTACCTATGCATATAAAAGTTATCTACTTAAGTCCGTCTTCATTATTTATCCTCTAATATCATAATCCATCCCTGTCATAAAAGTTTTGTGATAATAAATATTTGTTTGCTTCATATTGTTAACTGAAATATCTTATTTAATGATCCAAGATTTAAATCACAAGAATTTCATAGAAAATTTTAACCTCTTTTAATTTTCTTCTATCTGTCCAAGTTTAAAGGAATATTTATTAATTTTATTTCCTTGACAAACATATGATTTTATTTTCCTAATACAAAACCAAGAAACTATGAAAAATGTAATACTTTTTAAACCACCTTAATTCATCTCTGTCGTAAAATTGTTTCTTCTGCACCCTACAGAGAATCTACTTCCCAAATTTCAGTTTTGTTCGTCCGTCGGTCAAGCAAATTTACTAATTTACAGTGGACCGCTTTGTACTAACCTGCAATATTTTTTTGAAATTAGAATTTAAGAATACCTGTCATACTTACAACAAAAAAATGCACAAATCTCAAAATCTATTGAAATTTTGAGCAGACAATGACTATTATTGTTCTATCTAACTTTTTTACCTATATCATGTAAATTTTTTGGTAATAAAAAATTTTGAATTTTGAATCAACATCAATACGGGATACGCTGGCAAAATTCGTTAAAATTAGGCCCCCATTAAGAATTTCAGCGCGCGTTTCTTTCATCTTACGAATTATAAGCGGTTTCGTAAGGCTTTCGTTACATTAAAAATGCACTATGTACTGGGCATTAGCTAAAAAACCGGCCAAGTGCGATTTGGACTCGCGTACGAAGGGTTCCGTATCATTATCTATAAAAACGGCAAAAAATCACGTTTGTTGTATGGAAGCCCCCCTTAAATATTTATTTTATTTTATTTTAATTGCTTATTTTTAAAGTGAATAATATAACTCAATATTCTGTGAATATTTCATGCGTCTACCTGATGCCGTTATCAATATCGAGAAAAAACGAGGAAAAATTCATGTTTGTTATAGGGGATCCCCTTCAATATTTTTATTTTATTCTGTTTTAGTATTTGTTGCTATAGCGGCAACAGAAATACATCATCTGTGAAAATTTCAACTGTCTAACTATCACGGTTCATGAGATACAGCCTGGTGACAGACGGGCAGACAGACAGACAGACACATAAACAGCGGAGTCTTAGTAATAAGGTCCCGTTTTAAAAGTTTAAAGGTCCCGTTTTAAGTTTAAGTAATAAGGTCCCGAAAAAATAAGATAATGTTTAAATTTCGAGCATACCCTAACTGCATGTAGAGATAAAGGAGCAGGTAAGTTTGTAATAGCTTTCAATCAGCGTACAGGCAATAAGGGTGAAACTGTTTGTCTGAGTCCCGCTGTAAGTTTGCGAGTCTTGATTTATTTGCCTACTAACTGAGTTGTGTTGTTGTTTGTTCACTAACCTGATACTGGATCGGTTTCAAATATGGTTAAAGACCAATAACCGCCACCGCGACGCGTTATCTTATTAAGTGGTGAATTTTGGTGCTTAACTTTTTTTTTTCATATAGAGTGCAAATGTATTAATTTACTGTTCATCTATTTTTTTCTTCTAATGCACGTCAATATTCATGACCTTTTGTCATGTATGAAATTGAGAAACTGTGTTTCATATACATGTATCGTCTGAGGAAATAAATAAAGGGTGATACGGCGTGATGGTTCAAAGGGTCGAATAATATCGACGTCCGTTTTCAACGATGCAATGACGTAACGGCCGTTCGTAACGGGCCGAAATAACGGACAGTCGAGTGCAGATATTGTTAATGGTTGACAACAGTAATATATCATTTTATTAACCGACTTCGAAAAAGGAGGAGGTTATCAATTCGTATATATTTTTTATGTATGTACACGAATTACTCCGTCATTCGAGAACCAATTTTTGTGTTTCCTGAATTGGTGTATAGAGAAAGCTCCCAAGCTGGTCCCATTATTATTTTATAAGCATCGCTTTATTAGTTTTTGAATAATCTCTAAAAATGAAAATATTTTCATGGTATTCCTGAGTAAGTGCTTCAGATTATAGAATCGCCGAGCTCCACCTACACGTTTTTCTTTGCAAGACTGTCAAATATTAAGGATAATCGTATAAACATCTGCACACATCTGCACACATCTGCACATTTTCTAATCTTCGACAAACAACAAATCGCATTCTTGACAAAAGAAAAAAAGAGCGAGTGAAGAGAGGTCTGTTTATTAAAAAGTTTACAATCGTGAAGGATTTAGTAAGTTGCGTTTGATTGAAGGAGGATTGAAGTCGGTTTTTTAATAGAAAAAATATTATTCGACAAAGTAGGAAGGAGGGTTACTACTGGGACTTGTAGATGAATAGTACGATCAGCTGCCATTAATTGAACTAGTGGGAATTAAAAGTCTCAGTAGTTCAATCAACCGAACTGCCAATTATACTACTGGGAATAAACGATTATTTTAACAGTTTGTGTAAGTATGTATGTATATTTATTTCTTCTAATAGCCTAAGCTAAGTACTCTATTTTGACGTATAGAGTGTATTTATACAGGAGACATTATCATTAACTACGTATCGTCGGCTATATTACGTCATTGTTTACATATGTACAGGTACTATATACATACATGTTTAAATGCGAATTAAAACATGAGTGAATAGGTTAAAAAATCATCATTTCAGTCTCTAGTTTTATAATCCACATCGAAGGAGAACGTAGTAGACCTATATAATGACACATATTCTGTGAAAATGTCAACTTCCTATCTATGACCGTTCAAACGATACAGCCATTAAAAGGTAGGACAAACAGACGGACAGACAAACAGACACTGTAGCCTCACGAATAGGCAACTACACCTTTAGTACGGAAGCATAAAAAGAATAAAATACAAACAAAGTATGTACAAAATTATCTGAGCGCCTGATCGATGCGGTGACCAAAATGCTGGTGCGTATCTGGCCCAACGCATAACGCATAAGCATTGCCATTCAACGTGGCAATGCGACAGCATGCTGGGTACGCTACCAACTGGTAGTGGGTTTGAGCATTTGGATTGTCTTTAGACCTTTATCGGTCTGGGGTAATCGATATGCTATTTAGTTAGTTGATTTTTTATATTGTTTTGTTGTAACAAAGTACAAAGTAGTTAAATACAAAGTTGATAAAATCCTCTGGTACTCCATTCAGCGATACTTTTGATATTATCATTAATTGAATTCGTATAATATGAACTCATCATTAACTGAATTCGTGAAATATGAACTCATCATTAATTGAATTCGTGTAATATGAACTCTCATCACAACATAACTCGCAGATGGTCACGATTACTCGTGATTACGTGCGGGTTACGTCGAAATGAACGCCATTAGGTAGCCGGCCGGATCCGCTGCGTTAGTCATGCGTCGATGCGAGCCGCGTTAATATTAATGCCGGCACCGTCCTCCCGAGCCACAACGCACCTCATTTGGTACCTTATCATCGGGGCTTGGAGGGCGGGCTGTGAATATCACGTACTAACATTTTTACAAGTTAACAAGTACTATTTTATAAATTAACACTTCGAATTTTCATCTTTATTTACAGATTTCAAATAGAGAAGGTTACCAATTCATCTGTATTTTGTTTTTGACGTGATAACGTCTTATAAATCGATAAACGCCGGCTGCACGCACGAAAAAGCATGACTCATTGTCACGTTCCGCCTGAGCCGAGCGTGTAAGCGAGAGCGCGGAACAAGCGATAGCGAGGCCTAAGCGTTCGGCTTGTGATGCATCGTTATCACATAAAATTATCGTCCGTAAGCCGACTTTACAGACAACCATTTTTTTTTTAAGTTTTTTACTAACTTGTTACATAACTCCGTCATTTATAAACCGTGTAAAAATATGTGCTTGTGAAATATGTGCGAAGTATATGCGTGTTTTTTTAATGTAGAAATTGGTTTGCGCTTGACCGCCAACTCGCCTGATGTTAAGCGACGTTGTGGTTATTTAACGTATATATCATTTGACATGTATGACAGTCCGCATGGTCAAAATACATATGTATTTTGCATCTAATCCAACTAAGGAATCTAAATGTTAAAAGATTTTCAAATACCCCGGAAATAAGTCAATTGCTCAAAGAAATAACGTATCAGAATAGTAGATAATTTTTCGATAGGCATCTAAGAAGAT
Organism: Lycia hirtaria; assembly: GCA_947563715.1. Lineage (NCBI taxonomy): Eukaryota > Metazoa > Arthropoda > Insecta > Lepidoptera > Geometridae > Lycia > Lycia hirtaria. The sequence continues at coordinate 4,730,125 of OX387383.1, forward strand.
ACTGGTAAGCTAACATGACGCTAAAGCTTGTTCCGTAAGATAGATATTTAGCTTTTTGTCATTTACCAAATAAAACAAAAGAAGGAACACAAAAATTAAAAACTAGTGTACTCGTAATAACAGCAGGTGGCCTTGATATATCCATCGTACTTCTCTGATCATTAAATTATATGTTATACATAATATGTATAGTTGCAATTCAAGAGCACATTCTCGACTTTACATGTAGCATAATACATGCTTATTGCGTTAGTTTGTGTCCGATAGAATAAATACACGCTACTCATACACACACTCACACAATCACGACTCGAACTCAACCAAACACCACGAGAAATCCTGACTTGAATAGACCATACTCTACGCTTAAACTCAAAACTCAAATGTGAATTCGTATAAACAAAACACGTACGCATACAAAATGCTCCTCGATCAGCTCACCTTCAGCAGTTAGCATACAAAGCAGCCATAAAGCAAGATTACGCCCTCCGTCCGTTATTCACTCATCAGTTGTAATCCAAGCAGTAAACGGAACCACCGGGCCGTGCGCGTCTCGAGACCGTATCCTTCTGTATTTCCGAGCTCCGGTTTCATGAAATAATCAACACTCGGCGCGGCCGTCATAAAAATAACAGTTTTTATTAGTCGTTACAATTTTCCTTTCGCCATTGGAAATACATCAATATTTATGAATATCGGGATATCGGGATGTGGGATGCGAGTCGAGGGCTCTTTGGGATCGAGGTGGGGTGCGATGTGGAAAGGTCGCAATACACCCGCCTCGCTATACGCTGGCTTATTTAAGATGGAGCTTTATAGGATTCCTGTTTACTACGGTTTCTTAAAAAGCTCCATATTAAATAAGTCGGCTTATAAGGCCATACGTTTATGTTCCCATACATTCTAGAACTAACTCAAGTTAAAAAGTAACGTAAATTTCCCATTCTAGGCTAGATAGATAGATAGATAAACTCTTACAAAACTAAAACTAAACACACAAAAAAATATAAACACCTAAATTAAAACTAATTACATTAAACTACTAAGGAAAAACTTGTGCAACAAAAAAAAATACACCTAAATTAAAACTAATTAAATTAAAATAATATGGAATTAACATTCAAATCATTAAAGATAAAATAAATCTACTAGATGAATGCTTAAAAATATTATGACGCGCGAGAGAGATAGCTGCGCGTTTTGAGCCCCACCTTAAAAGCAAATATCATTGCACTACACTCAAACAACAGATTTCGCAATGAATGAGCATTAAATTAATTAATCTGTAAATCTGAAGGGTTTCATAAATAGGTTTCCCATTGTACGTCGGAAAGTGAGCAAAAGCGAATGAAAAGTGTTTGTTTTGATTTCGCTTACGAAATCCAATTATCCGGGACACCCATTAATTACGAAACTCTCGATCTCGCTCTACCGACGCAGAATAAGCAATAGTTACATATTATACCTATTTAAGCTGTATCCACACTTACCTATTTTTTACCGACTTCCAAAAGGAAGGAGGTTCTCAATTCGACTGTTTTTTTTTAAATATTTGTTCAGCGATTCCTTCGCCAATTGATTTTGATGTTTTTTTGGTAAGTCATACTTCAGAGATGGTCCTGTATAAATTCTATTCAGTACTTTGGTTTTTATAACAAAATAACTGGAAAAATATGTCATCCAAGTAAACGAATAGTGTATTTTAAAGTCGTTTTTTGGTAGGCGTAATGACGTATATTCTTCTTAATCGTAAACTTAATTGCTAAAGGTCGTGTGAAGTACTTAGCAGAGTCGATGACGAGCTGTTTTCACGCCACCCTGTCTTCGGCTTTCGTCAAGGCAGTGGCAATAGGGAGTCCCGGTGATCGCTCACGTGGTCTCCACTTCCATCCACACCATCCACTTTCCAAACAACCATCAGTTTGTCGAAATTATCTGGTTATCTTCGGCCATGTGGGCAAAGTAACTTAAGACTCGTTACACGTCGGTGCAACAGCGTTGTGATACCGGCTTTACATTGTAACTACTATTACATAATCTGGGGATCTACTCTCGAGATTAAGGCATAATTATTCAAACTAAATTGAAACCCTCTTCTCTATGTTTTCCTCTATTCAGTGTATTCGAAACTTGAAATTATCCTTACTAAGGACGATTCATTACTGAAGTCTTTCATGTAAAAAATGAAATATTAATATTAACAGAAAACGTGATAATAAATATTTTTCGGTAAGTTTCGATGAATAAAACCTGTAGAAAGGAATTTCCAAATTAAACTTTATGAATAACTTTTTTCTAGATTTTTTCCGCTTCGTCCGCGTAGAAAATATAATTCATTTTGAATTTTTAATTTACGTATGTATTCTGTAGCTGTTATACCCACGATTGAGAAGTCCCTTTAAATTTCTTATTTCTATGACTAGGGCAGTGGTAACAGATTTTGCTTTAATAATAATAATGTCAATTAGTACATATTATAGGCTTAGAGCGGGCCGTAGGATGACGCACATTAGTAAGGTGTCTCTAAATATATAGGGTAGCTTAGGCTAAACCTGGAGCGTTTTGTATAGTTAGCAAAAATGTGACCATTTTTGTGTCCACCAAGTGTGTGTTTTGTGTCCATTTTTGTGTTAACGGGTAACAAGTAGTACGTTTAAAAGTGCCTATGTAATAGTCTAGTAAAAATAAATCCGTTTGTATGGAGCAGATCACAGTATTTGCAACTGGGGGGATTCTTTGAAGTTATAATAGGAAAATAACTAAAAATCATAAATCAACAATAATCCCCGATTTAAAGACTAGCTGCGTTCCGCGTTTTCACTTGTATAGTTATGAAAAACGGTGATGATTATGATAATGATAAGTAGCTTATGTCTGTCTCCAGGTACAAAGCTATCTCTATACAAATTTTCATAACGACCGGTTCAGCCGTTTGAGCGTGTATAGATAACAAAATTAGCTTTTATAATATCATTATTTAATTGTGTCAAATGTATTTCAAAACACCAGTACATTCATTTAAATATCAATATACTTAGTTGTATTTTATGTTGTCACAAATCTTATTTTTACTAGTGTGACTTTAAGTGCCAAAATCAATATGCTTGCATAAATCGTATCATACAGCATTTAGCACCCTAAAATTAGACTGAGCCATGAAAGCTCCTGGGTAAGGCGAGGCAATTGATTTTAGCCGATATTGATTTTGGCCCTTCTCGATAGGCACTTTTGAATGTACTACTTTTTACTCGTTGCTAGTGGACACCCCAAAAAATGGTCACATTTTTGCTAAGTGTATAAAACGCTCCAGGTTTAGCCTAGGCAACCCTGTATATTTAGAGACACTTTACTAATGCGCGTCACCCTAAAATCTAGGGTAGCAATCTCATCAGGTAGCAAGATGTGATCTATCTAGGCTAGATAGATCACATCTTGCTACCTGATGAGGTGGGTAAACATACGACCCGATCTTAGTCGATTAATTAGTACTTGAAATACAAATAGACAGATTTGAACTATAGTTCTGTTTTTTTGCTGAATTAAATTGAAACGAAAGAAGCCACTAGCGACGGAGTTTTATTTTATTGTCTTCCAAATTACACAGATTTAATACCATTCATAAAAAAGAATACATTGGACACTTGGGCAGAATATTTTGACGAAAGGTCGTTAACTAAAGGTATTTGGTATAAAACAATACAGCCTTCGCTTCCTCGTTTTCCATGGTTCTTGAGGGCAGACATGGGAAGGAACGAAATTGTTACAGCTGCACGGCTTCGATCTGGGCACGTTCCATTAAACATGTTTGCGTTCATCATGAAAATAGTCGAGTCACCTTCCTGCGACCTATGTGGCGCAGTCGAAGACGTATACCATGTTTTGATGGAGTGTGCCTGGAACGAAGTACTACGTCGACAATTATTTGATTGTAAACACGTCCTCTGGCAAGTCGGAGGATGCAACAGTGTGTTGTCCGAGCCTGAGTCACATGACGCCAGACGATTGTACGAACTATATAATGCAGCTGTCAATGAAAGAAAGCAAATGATGCATATGTAGTGTATGCTCCTCACAAGGGTGCGTTACAAGGGCGACATGTAAAAAGCCCTGTTTAATCAAATAAAGAAAAAAAAAAAAAAAAAAAAATTGAAAACAATTTTATTACATTGTAAGGAGCTAATACATTAAATTAAATGATTGAAATGAAATTCATCTAAATCATTATTTGGCTAAAATTTATTTCTTTACGTATCATTTCACACGATATGACGTGACGACCCAGGATCCAGACAAATATATCGGTACTTGTTTAAACAAATTATTTAATTCTTACAACTTACAATAACAAGATATAAGATTTGATTAAACAACGACATTGATATTCCTTGATCTTCGACTGTGATATGTAATTTATTTAATTAAAGACCTTGTTAGTTTCTTCTTCTTCTTCTTCTTCTATTCTTATTGTGGGTAATAGTCGAGTAGACATACTTTGAAGATTAAAATGTTGAACGCTTCTAGCTCGCTTGGCATTTTGCCTTGGCACTTGGAAACTCATCCGTTTCTAAAGGTAAGTCACTTGTTTGTACGTAAGAGAAAAGTAAGAGGTTTTAATTTTAACATTTGGCTAAGTCACCCTCAAAACTAAACTAACTTTGTTGGCGCAGCGACCCATAAAATATCTTAGTTCAGGGTCCTTTTCGATTCACCCTATGACGTATAGACACATGGGACGAATCTTTATCGTATGCTATACGTAATGCACTGCTTTTATCACTGATAATATGTTAGATGCTTAAATATATTATGTTCGGAAATTTAACAAGAAATATTTCCCTTCTAATCGATAATCAGTAATGTTTGTACTCTAACGCTTACCAATGAAATAAAAGGTATCGTACTTCCCGAGGTGGTCTCTTGAATTGTATTGGATTATTATGGCTAATCTTCACCATCATCTCAGCCACAAGAAGTCAACTGCTAGACAAAGGCATCCCCCATGAATTTCCAAAAAGATCGGTTGAAAGCGGTCGCATCCAGTCTTCCTGTCACTTGTTTGAGGTCTTTTGTCCGCCTCACACCACTATCACCGACATAGCATAGCAAGTTTAAGTGGCAGTGGGCAGAACACATGGCACGTTGAGCTGATCGCTGATGGGATCGAAAAGTTCTCGAGTGTAGACTACGCACCCACAAGCGCAACGTAGGAAGACCAGCCACAAGGTGGATTATGAAAAAGCTCACTCTTAATTTCAGGTGAACGACTTACTCTTCAAGAACCAATAAAGTTGGTTTTCGTTGAACCGTGAAACAATAGTCAGTGTGACGCAAAGCTCGGAAGTTCTGAATACCCGGGAGTATTGCTAGCGACCTCCTTCTGACTAATTCTATGTAATTCAATCTAATTGGGGATAATTACTGTTCTGAAAGTCAGCAACGTGTTCTTAGAAGCGTCTCAATAGGTGGCAATTCGAGGGGAAACTGTTATTTGGGAAATTGGAAAACGATGTAGGTAACGTTTTTGAGAACAGTAGTTCAGAACTGATCGGATGCGAACTTCTGGTAGTGCTGAGACCATTTGAAATGGTCCGCAGAGTCCTCATTAAAGTGAAGACTACTTAAACTTATAGTACGCGCTGCGCTCGGCCGCACAACCTACTATATGTACATATAATGAAATTCTCAAACGACATATTTTAACGCAATTAATTCTGTATTTGACTAGCTGTTTGCTTGCTGGAAAGCGACCATTTGGTTGAAGATGAATCACACAGAATTATATGATACCTCACTTTTAAATGAACAAAGAAACTGCCAATTTGTTCCATTCCCTGAATGTACGGATATTGAAATAAAGTCGGGTATACAAAGATTTAAAATAAAATAAAGCACTCTTTCCATATAAACTAAAGCTAGACTAAACCCAAGTCGCGAGTAAATTTCGCCAACTCAACAGAATCTCGTAGAAGCTGCACTATGACATGTTTGAGTGAAGCCGAGCTCATAACTGTCAGCTCTTGAGGGCCGTAAAACGGAGAATAAACCCAGTAAGCCCTATTTTCCCGTGTTTGTCCGAGACCGCAGCCCCTCCCGTAGCTCCTCACTGACTTGCCCCCTCTCGGCCCGATGACTCTCGTACACTACACTAACTCGACACCAACTAATAAATTCTGTGTATGTAAGCAACGCAAACGAGAGCGCGCAGAGATTATTTACGTTACTAAAACAAGTGCCAAACGTTTTTGTGGTGATTGTATTTACTCGACTGTCGAAGAAATATGGTAACGTATTTCAAGTGTTTTTGTTTAAGCATTTACGTTTGAATTTTAAATGAATATGGATAGGGAACAGACCGCTTTTCTTTTACCTTGCAAGATTTTCTGCACTAGATATGAAATCGTTATCGTGAAAAGTATACGCGATGACAGATTAGCATGTAGGTATAGTTACTTTACTCGTATGACGCAATATAATACATTAGATTAGTACGATATTTTTTTGGATTTTTTAAACTTTTTGTCTAATAATAAACAATTACGTACGTAATATGTTACAGAAACCTATATGTTTCAAACACTAGTTTTCTTCCATTCGGCTTAGTGTCCGATCTAATCCCATGTTCGAATGTACAATCCCCTCCGTCCTCCCCTCTCCACTGTCCGAGCTCGCCTCGACTCTAAACTAAATTGATATTAAAACCTGCGTTAAAACTAAACTAACAGCACGTTTCGCCACTCCGCCCGAGTTCCCACTTCCCGACTCGATTATATCGTTTTAATTTACCCTATTTCATTTTAGAAACTACGAGTGTACTGGCAACTTTATGGCAATGTGGGGTTAACAGACACCCGGGGAAGTTTATTTTTTTATGTATTTCTGACCAGTTAGAGCTTCTCTTAATGATTATTGGTTTTGCGATTGGTACACATTGAAAATACATAACTCTGATGGATCTGTCGCGTAAATCTATTATAAGATATTATCCTGAGTGATAAACTCATTCGGTGGTGGACTGAGCCCGCAGATAACTAATCAACTAGTTTCTTTTTAGGATTCCATACGCAAAGGATAAAACGGGACCATATTATTAAGACTCCGCTGTCTGTCTGTCTGTCACCAGGCTGTATCTTATAAACCGTGATAGTTATACAGTTGAAATTTTCACAGATTATGTATTTCTGTTGCCGCTATAACAACAAATACTAAAAAACAGAATAAAATAAATATATAAGGATTATGGGAGGCCCCCACACAACAGACATGATTTTTTGCCGTTTTTATAGATAATGGTACGGAACCCTTCGTGCGCGAGTCCGACTCGCACTTGTCTGTTTTTTTTTACTACTACGCAAAAGAGTGGTTGGATTATCGCAGTCCAATGAAGGTTTAATGATAATCCGGCTCACTACCGGTTGGCAGCGTACCCAGCGAACTGATAACATTACTACAACGAATGATACGTTGAACACTTTAGATTTCAAACACTGCCGTGTTTGAAATCTAAAGTGTCATCAAAGTGTCCGTCGTCATAGGCAAGACTAAATTACAGGTGACTCAATTTGCTTAGCTTTTTCAGCAAACACGCAGACGGCTCGCTTGGATGGTAAGCGATATCCGTCGCCTATGGATAAATCGACATCTTTGCTTTGCTAGCCCGAAGATGAGCTCTTTATATGATAAACCCTTTCTAGAACGTTCTTTGTTTTGATTACGAAATATCAAATTATATTCTTAGTTATCAGTTTGTTTTGTGTTTCAAAATGTCGAAAGAAGCAAGATGATTACTTGCTTTTACAGAACTGGCTGTATGATAAGTTATCTGTAGCAAATATTACTGACATAGTATAGATATTGTGTACTGCACTCGAGTCAGGTACAAGTCAATACGAGTCAGTATCCGTGTGTGGGTGAACGGCACGACACCGTCTATCAAGAGGATTTGCAATAATAATGCTCCTGTTGCAATACAAGTCTAGTCTCTCTACGGCCTGCGATGCAGTCAGGGCTTTAAGCTGCCTGATATTAAACTTAAAGCGTTTGCTAAGCCCAGTGAAGCATATGTTACATGACTATACGATTGAAATTGGCCATAATAACTTTTTAACCGACTTACAAAAAGGAGGAGGTTCTCAATTCGACTGTATATTTTTTTTTACTCCACCAATTGAGAATTGATTTTAATGATTCCTTTTTGTTCGGTAGGTATTTTTTTTTATCAGCCCTGTTTGTACAAACTGTCCCACTGCTGGGAACGGGCCATCTTCTCATTGTGAGAAGGGTTAGGCCATAGTCTGCCACGCTGGCCAAGTGCGGGTTAGCAGACTTCACACATCTTCAAGATCATTGAGAACTCTCAGACATGTAAGTTTCCTCACGATGTTTTCCTTCACCGTTTCAAGTTGGCGGCAATCTACAATACGCACATAACTTCGAAAAGACAGAGGTACGTGCTGTGGGATTCGAACCCAGGACCTGCGGATCGCAAGTCGGACGGTCTCACCACTAGGCTGCCGGAAACTCCTCGGTAGGTATACTCCATATAAATTTTATCAATATCAGTATAGTGTTTTTTTTTTTTAATAAAATAACTGGAAAAATATCATCCAGGTAAACGTATTGCGTATTTTTAAGTCGGTTTTCCCAGTTAATAAATATTAGTATTTACAATTTGTAGCTCCAACTATTTCTTATCTTGTTCTTGTAATCAGCATATAACAAATAATATTTTGATGAAATTTGTGCTTCGGTGGAATTGAGGATTAGTTTTGCGAATTTTTCAATTACGAGTAAAACAAATTACATATAAACCGGTCCAATCTCGTTTAGTTATTATTTCACAAATAATAAAAAACAATAAACAAAAAAACAATAATATGGTTGAAATTGTCGTATCTAGTCGCGTTGTCATGGCGGTGAGAATCACGAAGATGGGTGTAGTATATATTTTCCCGGAAGTTGTACAAATTCAGGAAAATTAGGCTCATTCACGCAAGAGATTCTAGGTATATATGCGTGTGCACTTGGACTTGTAGACTTTTTCGTTCTTTTAGATGATTATAATCCGTTAAAAATAATGAAGTAACTGAAGTCTTTAATAAACGCGTTTCGGTGATATGATATATGATATGATATGGTATGACTATTGGTGAATTATGTCGAAACGTGACGGCATAGACATACACACTATGTATCTAGGTATTTAAGTGCAGAGAACACATGCTTAATAACATGTACACGTAAGTGTTAGAAAATATAGTAAATTTAAATACTATTGTATAAAAAATTATATGGCGTTTCTAGTAAAATACAGTAAATACATTACCTACATCATTACCTTTCTTTTCAATAAAACCGTTAAAAAAACTTAAAAAGTTTTTTTTAAGTCAGTACTTGTTTTAACTATAAATATCTATTTTAGAATTTTAGTGATTAACCCGACAATAATATTTGTTATTAAAAAAAAACAATTTAATCCCCAAATATCCCGATTTTCCATTCTACCCGTATATTCTTTTATTTCTACCCATGCTGCAGAAGACGTGTATCCAAAAGACATAATTTTTCCATCGAAAGTTCGAGAAGGTAAAAAGTGTCATAAATATGAGGTAACAACACGTACCGACGTCACATTTCAGCCGAGAGTTATGATCTTGATAAATCACAGAAGGTATCAATAGGGCCTCGGTAATGTAGCCCGGGCGAGGGCGGCGACCTGGCTTAAGTAGGTGACGGTGCTAAGTAACGCACGGTAGAGAAATGTGTTTGTTTGTCTCGTTTTTAGGGAGGAAACATAGATAGAAGGATTCATAATGTACAGTGATAGATAAAACGTGGTAACAAAATAATCCGTAATATAATAAAAAATGCCCTGTTTTGCTACACTTAGTAGTGAAATATTGTGATTTATCACAAAAACACATAATAAAAAAGAAATTAAATTAAGAAAAACAAACTGCAATTAATGCTGATATTTAAATCTTTACTTATGAACAACAATTGAAAAAAAAATGTATTTGGTCGGAAGCGAGTAATTTACTGCATGATGGGGAAAGGATTGATAGGACGAATTCTAAAAAAACCGGACAAGTGCGAGTCAGACTCGCCCACCGAGGGTTCCGTACAAACTAGTAGATAAAAGGTGGAAATCATATTTATTTCTGTTTTCTTTCATAAACTGTAAAATATACATCGTAAAAATATTTAAAAACCTGTTTTAGCTTATGTTACTGAAGCTCTTTACCCCACATGATACGGTTAATTCACTTTAAAATTTGGACCTTAATTCCTTGCCTAAAAACACATTATTATTTTGTGATTAAATTAAAAATGTCCAGTTTTCGGATTTTTTCCTATATGTGTATTCTAACACAATGCTTATTGCCAAATTTCATAGTTCTAGGTCAACGGGAAGTACCCCATAGGTTTTGATTCCCTTGTGAGTGTCGAAATGTGCGTTTTTTTACGACATATTCGGCTGTAACTTTATTTACGAAACCTTAGAAACATTATTTTCCTTTCTGCAGCATGATACTATGGATCTCCGTATATGGTTTTAATTTCAACTCGAAACCTTCACGCGTTCCCGAGATAAAGGTCTTGACACCCTGACGGACGGACAGACAGACGGACAGACGGACAACAAAGTGATCCTATAAGGGTTCCGTTTTTAGGGTTCCGTACCCAAAGGGTAAAAACGGGACCCTATTACTAAGACTTCGCTGTCTGTCTGTCTGTCTGTCTGTTTGTCTGTCTGTCTGTCTGTCTCCAGGCTGTATCTCATAAACCGTGATAGCTAGAAAGCTGAAATTTTCACAAATGATGTATTTCCGTTGCCGCTATAACAACATATACAAAAAATTAAAAAAAAATTAAAATTAAGGGGGGTCCCCACACAACAAACGTGATTTTTAAGCAATTTTTACTCGATCTTAATTAACAGGTAGAAACTTGAATATTTGTAAGTAAATATTTAGAAATATATTAACTATAAAAATAAATACCTAATCTAATACATAAAAACTCACAAAATGAAAATAATCCGTGCGTCTAAACGCGGTGCGAGCGCCGCGCCGCGGTGTGGTGGTGGCGCGAACGCGCGGGTAGCGGGGGAGGTAACATCACGGAGCGAGCCATAGCCGCGCGTATTCGCGCGAGCGTCGTCATGCTGCCCGGATGTGTATCGAAAACCTACCTATAAGTTTGCAATTTACTACTTGGAATTTCGTTGATTTCTCGTTATTTTATAAACAGAACTAAACTTTGTAGTATTATAGATCATAGTACGGAACCCTTCGTGCGCGAGTCCGACTCGCACTTGGCCGATTATTTCCTATTGATGTACGGAGCCCTAAAAATACTAGTATCTATATAAACAAGTATAAGTTTAGACAATTCATAAACCCCCGATAAAAAAACGACTGAACAGATTATGATACAACATAGTTAAAATTCACTCGATGAAATCCTCTTCTAAACAACAAAAACTAGTTCAAAATCGGTCCATCCGTTTGCGAGCTACGGTGCCACAGACAGACATACAGATACACAGATACACAGTACACACGTCATACTTATAACATCCCTCTTTTGGGTCGGGGGTTAAAAATACCCGACTGTGTAAGAATGATTTTTAGTGTAACTATTACACTTGATACGATATTGAAAATACATTTTCACGAAAAAGTGTGTGCTATGTCGCTGTACAAATGGTTTTTTTCTGGCTTTATATTGATCAGGTCAATACGTGCAGAACCAGAATACGCTGAACTGTACTGAACTGAAAGCACAATTCTGAACGTCGAATTTGTAACTAACACACCATCTGGTATGCACGCCTCATGGCTCAGAGCCGACTGCCTCCCGAGTGTAGGTCGTGGGTTCGATCCCCACTCATGGCAAACATTTGTGTGATGATCATGGTTGTTTGTTCTGTGTCTGGGTGTTTCTATGTATCATAAGTATGTATTTAAAAAAGTATATATGCATTCTATCAACCATCTAGTTTCCATAGTACAAGATTTGCTTAGTTTGGGCTAGATGGTGTTGTGCGAAATGTATTTATTTATCTTAACAAAGCCCATACCAACATACCACTAACTTGCTCCAGTGATTACTTTGTCATATAGAAATGTTTCATTATCCGTTTTTTTATACTCTATAGATCTACGATTGACCACCAACTCGCATGATGTTAAGCGACGGTGTGGCCGAGGATGGAGCTCGTCGATCTAGAATTATTCTAGAAGTTATCTATTCACTCTAGCCTTGAAAATTCCAAGATTGTAGGTCTCAGGAAACAGATATGGCGGCAACGAATTCCATTCTTGTGCAGTACGCAACAGGAATGTGGATCGATAATGTCTATCATAGACATTTTCCTATGATAGACATTTTCTTATGATAGACATTTTCCTTTCTACAAAATGTGATATGCAAAACGCAGACGAAGCCACAGAACATAGCTAGTCCCCAAATGACCCCAGTTACGGTTCCATCGTCCCAACTCCCAGCACTTTGGAACTCATTGTGAGCAGAGGACTAAAGGTGAAGGGTTGTCGATTGAACCAAATTGTTTACCTATTTGAACAATCTCGGCCAGATTTGATCTACATTTGTTGACTTACGAGTACGTGTAAGCATTTCGATCTGGTAGTTGTATTTTTTTTTTTGTCTTTTTAAACGTGTCATAAAATATTTGTACTAGCTGTGTCCTGCGGTCTCACTCGCGTCGTGTATAAAAATAGCGGTCATGACGATGATCTGATGTAGTTTATGTCTGTTTCTGGGTTCTCAAATATCTTTGTACGAAATTTCATCGATCTGTTCAGCCGTTTCGAAAAGGTAACAATCAGACAGACATACATTACTACCACTTTTATAATACTAGCTACGTTCCGCAGTTTCACCCGCAGTGATGAAATTGATGATGATGGTCATAAAGTGTAGCCTATACCCTGTATTAAATTTATTAGCAATCGGCTTAGGCGTTTAGACGTAAAAAGGTAACAGAGAGACAGTGAGACACAGTTACTTTCGATTTTATATTATGGTAAAGAAGTTAGTATTATTTAGAAAGTAAAGAATAAATAAATAAATAAATATTTGTGGACATTTCACACAACACCATCTAACCCAAACTAAGCAAAGCTTGTACTATGGAACTAGATGGCTGATAGAATATATATATACTTTTTTTTTTTTGTAAATATATACATATGATACATAGAAACACCCAGACACAGAACAAACATCCATGCTCATCACACAAATGTTTGCCCTGGGTGGGGATCGAACCCACGACCTTTCAGTTCAGCACGTAGACGTAGACACACTACCAATTGAGCCACAAGGCCAGTCAAAGAATAGGATGGTACTTAGAAATTGAAAACAAATCTAACGACACCTTCCAATATCACACACCGTCAAGCCATTTAGGGTGTAGCGTGTACCAAAACATCTTCTTGGCTTGGACAGTTTGACTTTTTTTAGAAGGTTAAAAATATGAAATAATTATGAAGTAAAATTATATACTTTGTTTTTGCTAACAAAATCACTCTCCTCTTACCAAATAACCGTCGACGAAAGTGTCAAAAACAAAGAATGATTTATGATGTAACTTTATGGTAAAGACCTGATTTCCTATAAAAATTTGACGATAAAAATATGTCATACTTCTGGTTACAAGAAAAGTGTTTTAGCATTATGTAAATGGTAAAACAACCCTATTATAAACAGAAAGCACTTTACTCTTTACCTAGCGGTGTGTTGGTAACGCTCTAGCTCATAAACATACCCTGCGGCCTATTCACTAAAGTACAAGTACCAAGACTTGTAACTAGACATGTTGTGAGAAATATTTCTTCTGCAGCTTTGTTAATCTTTGCAATACACTTCATTTTGTGTAATTCTTCGTTCACAGCTTGAACAGACCGATGACATTAACTACTCAAATAAATAAAAAATACTTAACACAAATGTGAATTCAAATTAATTATTTTTGTTTCATAATGTGTATACATAAAATCTTACAGCTAGGTTATGCCCATTCATTAACGACCATAATGATGATTCAAAATTAATACTTTAAATAATGTAAAAACTAATACAAAGTATTAGTTAAATAAGTTTCAAATATAACACACAACATAAGTAAAAAAAAATTTAGTAAATATTAATATTTATTTTTATTTTATATACATAAGTACATTTACGTGTAAAACATTTTTAAAAAACGCCAATCCATTACTAAATATATCGTAATAAATAGCTAGATACAAGTCTTAGTAAACTTATCCCTTAGTGAATGTGTACCTTTACATATCCTGACACATCGCCTCTTAGAGCAAAAGGTTCTTAGTTACCCTCATATCACATATCACGCCACCCCTTCTTAGAAACTTGTAGGTTGTAATGTCATCTCTTTTCTCTGAATCACGTAATACTGGAATTTGCAGTTAAGTCTTGAATGTCACGAGTAAGACTGAACACAAGTGCTGTACTAAGTTTTTTTTTTTTTTTAACAGCCCTGTTTGTACAAACTGTCCCACTGCTGGGAACGGGCCATCTTCTCATTGTGAGAAGGGTTAGGCCATAGTCTGCCACGCTGGCCAAGTGCGGGTTGGCAGACTTCACACATCTTCAAGATCATTGAGAACTCTCAGACATGTAGGTTTCCTCACGATGTTTTCCTTCACCGTTTGAAGTTGGCGGCAATCAACAATACGCACATAACTTCGAAAAGACAGAGGTGCGTGCCGTAGGATTCGAACCCAGGACCTGCGGATCGCAAGTCAGACGGTCTCACCACTAGGCTGCCGGATTAAGTAATTTTTTTTTGTGTACATAGTTGTACAATATATGAATCTATTTTAGACAGTTTTTCTAGGTTCTTAACAGGTATGCTACTTTGTGATTACTTGAATATAATTGTTATAAAGTTAACTACTATTTACAAATTTGACATGCGTCGTTGCGTTTGTCTGGTTTATTATTTATTTTCTCAAGTTTCATGACATAGTTTCCGTGTCATATTCGGTGGTTGCTTTCAGACCTAGTGACGAAAAACGACAAGCGACATAAGATTAAAGTGTAATTAATGTAAGTGTAAGATTAATGTTAGTTAAGTGTTATCATTATATCCATCTTCCCTTGTATGACAGTTTAAAAAAATTTTAAACTTAGTTAAAAAATAAAATGTATTAGTTTATAAAAGGCACGGACCCTGGAGTATGTGGAGATCAAATTTTTCAAATAAAAAAAACGTGTACATGTGTGTAGCATCGTACCTCCCAAACGAATTAGCCAAATCCCATCAGCCATCTAGTATCCTGAATTCCTAACAATTGAAACTCTTGTGGACGACATCTTGTATCGTGTGACGCTTGCTCTTGAGTCGAGGGATGGACAAACAGTGTAAATTCTATAATAGGCTCCTTTTCAAACCTAAAAAGGCATGTGTTCAGTTAGTAACACAAAAAATATCACAAAACTAATGCACAAAACAACTTGTTATGTTTCAACGGGTCCTTTGAGAGAAAAATGTCCCATTTAAATTGAATACAATATGAATTTATCAACATAATAAGCTTATGAATCTATTAGTTGTGCCACGAGAATTTATTTGCATGTATATGTTATACATTTATTTTATGTAATAAAATTAGAAACCAATATTTATTTAAACACTTTTTTAAACTATCACGGTCATTCATTAAAGCACAGTCGCCCGTGAACATGGTGCATGTAACTGTGCTGAAATATCGGGAGCTCATAATTAACGCGATCCACGGTAAATATCCCGTTAATAATAACGTGCTTATAAAGTGCTTCAATATTTATTTAGAGGATAAATATATAAACAAGCGGCGTACTAAGCTAAAAGTACAAGAAAGAAGCACCGAATACGTCATATTTTTGCTCGTTGCGATGGGAGACAGATAGATAAATAAGAAAAAAGTAGATACTTTATTGCACCATTGATTAACTTCATACCCAAGTGCAGTTATTGGGGTAAATTGCAACTAAAGTTCTGTAAATATAAGTTTTACTGCATTAATGCTAAAAACATGTAGTAGGTATCACACACACCACACCGGCCACACCGTCGCTTAACATCAGGCGAATTGGTGGTCAATCGTAGATCTATCTTGTATTAAAACTCATTCAAGGCGACAACTGCATGCACATTAGAATCCGTAAAGTCCACATTATTGATCCTTACTGGCCACACCGTCGTTGCTTTCCATCAGGCTAACTAAATAGTAGATCTATTTACGTTTTACCAATTGTTTTTTTCATTATAAAGGTAAGGTAAAGGTTCACGTACACGATAATTCCATACCCTTCAGGAATTAGAGAACAGAATAAACTTAGACAGTTATTGTAACGTATCTAAAACATCATAATAGACCTTTAATGGTTGTAGTGATTGAGGCTTTGAACTTAAATCCGTCTACTATAAATAATAGGTAACCTATTGCACTCACCAACCTAAAGGGTAAAGATAGCGTAAAGATACGTTCTCACACCAAACAGCAGTGTAAAAACCAACAAATATACCAACAAACTTTCGACAATTATAAATTAGTAAGCATGGTATGCAGTGTTAAACGTAGATTATGTCCCGTCATATAAATCAGTTTCACGCATTATGAACGTCGCTCGCACCGATTAGTCGTTTGTCGAGTGCTCATTGTAATACGCCCATTCTGCTCATTTCGCTCGTGGCGCTCGGTCCGCTCGCTCATTAAAGCTCATTAAATGTAGCCACTTGCTCCGTGCCACGTGCTCACATTAATGTAATGTGCACTCCGTGTTCCCGCCCTAATGACACCGACTTGTATTGTCAGATATCCGGTTCTATTCCGGCTTTAAAATTAAAGATCGGTGAAGTTTAAATTCAAATTATCGTTAGATTTTAGGTCGGATGAGGAAAACAGTTAGATCTTGTTATTTTATCGTGAGAGAGCCAGTCTAATGTGGAACGCTAACGTTTTTTTTTTTTTAGCCATGTTCAATAAAATAAGAAGAGTTTATCAATCGGTTCTTTTTTTTTTGTTACCTCATAACTAAATATGATAATTATAATACATTAATAATAAAAGTAGTTACTTATAGGTACTAGGTAATCGTCATCTGGGTACAGGTCTTCCTTAGTACTATTCACCTTTGTCCTTTGCTAATCACCTGTATTAGTAACCTATAGTTTTCGTTATGTAATCAGACCATCTCATTCTCGGTCGGCCCTGATTCCGCCAACCCACTCTGGATCACCACTCTAAAAAAGTCAAAAGTCAAGTCAAAAGTCAAAGGATTTATTGCCAGGCTATGTTACAGTGTTATTACAATAGCAGGTATGTATCAACAGCTACCCTTTTGGGCATGCAATACATTACAATATAATTATTGAATCACATAATTAAAATTATCAAAAACGTAAAATTAGTATGTAATAAAAAAAAATATATAGTTAATTAATTATAGTTAATTAACTCTGTTATTGCAGTATCACATTGGCCATCATGCTCAAGTGCTATTTAGCCATATGTCCCACCCAACTCATTTTAGGTTCGTCACCTTTTGTAAGATGTCTACCACTCTGCTGCGATGTGTTTCAGTATTTCAGACTACCGATCCGGAATGCAGGTAATACCCATTAACAATGCCTGTTACTCAAATAAAAACAATTATAACGTACTGAAGTTTATCGCTAGCAATAATTTTAACGCGTTCCATACAAAAGCGGGGTATAAATTAATATTTCTCGTCGCGAGCGCTCCGCCAACGTAATTATGATATAATTTAATGTACGCATCCACTTAGGAATAGACACATAAAGAGCGCGTACCGAACACCTAGCGAAATTGTAACAAATCCCGCCACTTCAACTTCAACCCTAAGCAAACGGGGTAGAGTTTACATCGCACATTAGAAACTGAGCACGTACCGAAACCATCTCATAAATATTTCCATTTAAAGTTGAGCGTTATGTCACAGAGATAAAGTTAGTTTTTAATTAGATGACTTGATACGGGAAAGCTGGGAGCACATGAAAGCGAAATGAGCAAAGAGCGAGACTATCGCATGAGCTCAGCATTGAGTAGATGAGACACTACTTTAACGTTATTTATTAAAGCCTTAAACGTTTTCACGTTTTGTGTGGAGTGTTCGTTCCAAATGTGTCTGGAACCCACAATTCAGCGACGATAATGGATGTAGATTCCCGCCCGCCCTAGCGCGCGCACTCTGGCGCTGCGGCGGGGCTTAAAGCAAAACAAACATAATTACACACTAGATGGAACTACACACCGCTCGCTACATCCGCTCTTTTGTAAAAAAGATTTTCACATCACATCCCACTTTTAACTTTTAAAAGTATTTTTTTTTTATGGAATATACGTGCGCCTTTAACTAAGTATAGTTACAGGTATATTTCATAAAAAATAAACTTTTAAAAGTTAAACGTTTATTTTTAACAATAAACTTTTAAAAGTTAAATGAAACATCATTTAATTTTTAACCGACTTCAGAAAAGGAGGTTATCATTCTTTATTCTTTTTTGGGCGACCTGTATGGCTTAGAGATTGTCTAGCAAATACCGATTTCAGTGGAGCAGTTGATTTAAAATACCAAAATTTAAAATTATTTAAAAAAATGATAAATTTATATATTTCCAAAATTACAACAATTATACATAGTATTACTGATAACATAAAAAGTCAATGACTTTCCCAATATTTAGTGGTAAGAGGTTTATAAGTGTCACTTTTTTACAGAGTTATAAGCCAGACATCTATGTTAGTTATTCAGAAATTTACAGGAAGTATCACACTTTTGCTAGTTAATCAAAAATTTACAGGAAATATCACACTTTAGGCAGTTATTCAAGAATTCACAAGAAGTACTTACTACACGTTTTCCAGTTATTCTAACGCCCATCAGTAGTGTGCAAACATTACTATGATCCGATTTGAAAGGCAGTGTTACCGTGGTGATTTCCGGGCATTACATCAGAGAATGACCGTTTCGAACTGTTTAATTTCAAAGTTCAAATGACATTTTTAAAGGCCAACATGATTGAGCAACTTACTCGTTTACTGCCTTACCGAAAAACGTTACTTAACTTTAAGCAATGATTAACATAATAATATGTTGTCAACTTTTCGCTGACACGTAATCACATTTGCGGAAAGAAGACAGAGAATTTAAGACGTTTGTTAAAGTTAAGTAACGTTTTTCTGTAAGGCCCTTAATCTTTAGGTTCCTTACAAAATAAATTCATTTGTTTGGGTGTTTTATGTATCACTGTAATCTCAAAACAGAAAACTATATCAGGCAGCTTTAAATGTGAAGATTTGTGAAATTTTTCATTTTTTGCGAAGAATAAGTCCATTGATGAATAATTGTAAAACAATTACGCAGATAACCTAATAGACAATTGAGACGTCGTTTCTTCCCAAAAGCTTAATAGAATTCTGTTCCTTATATGTATCACCGCTAAAAAATCTGACAGATTAATCTGCTTCCCGACGTCTTGCAGCTACATTTTGTCGTGAAATATTTTCTTACATGTTTTAGGTAAAAAAATTAAGCTCCAAGCTTTGTTACACGTGGTGAGAGTCTTTGTGTCATGTGTAATTTAACCAGCCCAAAAAAGTAGTTACTCCCAATTAGACACCTAGTGGTAGTACAATTAATATTTATGCTTATTTAATTATAATTGAACTCAAACGCCTCAGAACTCAAATAGTATTACGTCTGTCTTCTAAGTTGTAGGTGTGGTTTCGATGTTTATAATTCTATACTACATAAATATCACAGTAATTAAAACAAAAACGGTCCTAATATTTCGTAATACTAATTTCGCAAGGCACACATTACAATTTGGCGTAAACATATAAAAGCAGCCGACATAGCACAGCGGATTAGCAAGTTGAAATGGCAGTGAGCAGGGTACATAGTACCTAAAACATGCCTGATGGGGCCGAAGAGTTCTTGAGTGGAGACCACGCACCGGCAAGCGTAGCGTGGGAAGACCAGCCATATTGTGGACAGGCGACCTCATACAAGTATCAAGACGACGCTAGATGCAAGGATTCCATAAACTCTTGGAAATCCATGGAGGAGGCCTATGTCTAGCAGTGGACTTCTTGTAGCTGAGATGATGATGACGTCGTTTAGAGTTATCAAAAGTACGATAAAGGGCCTTACCGAAAAACGTACCTAACTTTAACCAAAGTCTTAAATTCTCTGTCTTCTTTCCGCAAGTGTCATTACGTGTCAGCCAGAAGTTGACAAAATATGTTAAGCATTGCTTAATGTTAAGTAACGTTTTTCGGTAAGGCAGTAAATGTTTATCTAAAAAAACGTGTCATGTGCTAGCGAAACAGCTACGTCATTCGACGCCTTAAGTATTTCCACAGCTACGATACATGTTGTATAAACGCCAGCGCTATATTGCTTTCGCCTATGATCCCGTGTAAGGTTTACGTTGTTGATCGAGACGCTAGTTGCTCCTTTATTAATGCAGCTCGTTCGTTAACCGTGTTGTGAGACGATAGCTTGCTAAATATCCAGAGCTTTGTTGCTCGAGCGCAGCTCGACACTAAGCTAACACTACGCGGAATTAGTAAGGGATGGGATACAATGTTAACAACGAAATTAGTCTTAAGGCACATTCAGGTAGTTTGTTTGACCCGCTCGTATTTACCTATATTTTTTAAGATATAATATTCTAAATGGACTTTTTGACGTGATAACGTCTTATGAAACGATGAACGCCGGCTACACGCACGAAAAAGCATGACTCATTGTCACGTTCCGCCTGAGCCGAGCGTGTAAGCAAGAGCGCAGAGCAAGCGATAGAGAGGCACGATAGGCCTAAGCGTTCGGCTTGTGACGCATCGTTATCACATAAAATTATCGTCCGTAAACCGACTTTACAGACAACCATTTTTTTTATGTAGAAATAGGGTTGCCCTTTACCTCCAACTCGCCTGGTGTTAAGCGAAGTTGCGGTCTACGATGGAGCGCGCTTAACAAAACGTTCATTTAAGAAAACCTTATGTGCAAATTTAGATAATAACATTATCATTTTGATTTTGATTTCGATTTTGATGTGCGATGTGATCTCCCTTCGACCTTTGATTCCCTTCAAGGACTGCGTCAAGCGTGATCTAACCCTAATCAGTATCACCTTTTAATATAGATTCTTATTAATTGAAATCTTACTGTCCTTCAGAGGCTCGTCTCCATAAAGAATAACTTAGAAACCAACACTTATATTTATTATGAAAATTTTACCTATACCTATCAGTCGCTTCGTCCCAAAAATCACGTTGATCATTACTCCGTTGCTGCGTGAGATGAATAAACAAACGAAAAAAAACCTACAAACACACATTGGGGTTGGAAATAAGATCACATAATACTAAACGCACTCTTGACTTTTACACTATTTACGCTTTCATCTGCATTTATAGTAGATTTGATCTACTTCGCAGAGAAATGCAGATGAAAGTCGATTTGTTTGAACATACTTCATAATTACTCTATTCCCCCTTTGACATTATAAATAATTACAATAAGCAATATGTAGTGGTAGGTCTATATTGCAATGGTCAGCAGGGGAAGTACCACACACTTTTCAGTTATACGAGAGTCAAGCAGTAATGTGCGAGTAGTACTGTGTTTTGGATTGAGTAACAATGTTTCCAGCACAATTTCTAATCTAACGTATCAACTTTGTGCGCCAAATCACGCACGCTCCAGTCGCGCAAAATGGATATCGAGTTGGCGCGCGCGCGCGATTAGGATCACGATTCATGGAAAGCGTGTTATTCCGAGTATCTGTCGGTTTTTCGCGCATCAAAGGAAGTTTTATATAAATAGCACTCGTAACTGATGTCGTAACTTGGAACTGATGTCGCGCTGCCTAGATGTCATCCGCGAATACACTTTTAGTTTACTTTCTTGTGTAAAATACTATGAATGGTTACAAAAGCACTGAAAAGTATGTTTGCACACCTAGTTTATGGTTGTTATTGGTTGTACAACTTTAATAAAACAAGCTATGTATTTTACCCTTTAACTGGCAAATAGGTATTGAAAGAAATTGAATTGAAAAGCGGCAGCCACTGAGATTTTACATATACCTAGAGAGGTTATACTCATTGAATATGAAGTAAAAGAATGGAAAATCTCAGTTCTTGGCATATCGAGGATAAGACACATCCTAAAGCCTTTTAGTATATTGGCCTTATATGTCTTGGTATTGCACTTTCTAAACACACAGGATGGCATTGTTACTGTTTACAAGTCACGATACGCGTCTAACAGCATTGCCTAACGTGTTGCGACTGAAGACGAGTTGGGCGATTACCTTACTTGAGGTTTGCCACGCAGAGCCGGGAAAAACCTACCTGTACGTATCATCATTGGCGGCAGATGCTTGTACACGACTATCATCTATGTGGAACACCGAAAGATAGAAACTGTTGCTAATTGCGACTTCTTCAATTTTGAGCGCGTTCCATTGCGACCTCACAATGATGGCGCGCTCGAATATTACACGCGCGCCAGTCGCGTGTATTTGAAACGCAGTCTAATATCTCAGTGACGAACGCCATGGAGGTTTTAGTTTTGTAAAACTAAAACCTCCATGGCGTTCGTCACTGACATATTAGACTGCGTTTCAAATACGCGTGACTGGCCTACGCGTGCCTACGTACGCTAGTCTGCGTCCGTAGTCACGCGTAATGCTTAACAAAACTTGCTTATGTCACTTAAGACCTAACTTACCTTTATAACCTGTAAGTAAGGTTGTCTGAAAGGTATTTCGTTCATCTATGTCTTTTCCTCTCTCGGAAAACACAAGTACAGTAATAACATGAGAAGCCGCAGTTGGGTCTTGTCGTCGCTAGCTCCTGTAACCTTATATCGTCAATTTCCGTTCCATTCCGTTCCACAATTCGTTTTGTTCTGAACATTGTAATGAAATTGCCAATCGTCTGGATTATGTTCCGCGGACTCAATTACGAACAACGAACAATGTTTTGTTACAGACGGATGTTTCCAAAATGGGGATCAATTTAAACTTTGACTTACTTAATACTCGATTTGGGTCATCGTAAAATCATCTCCTAATCTAAAGAAAAATGGTTGTCTGTAAAGTCGGTTTACGGACGATAGTTTAACGTCCATAAACAAAGACATACGTCCGCGCGCGAGCTCCGAGGAATGATAATTATCGCGGATGGTCGGGCGCGGCGCACACCCGCCCGCTTCCTCAGCCACCGCAAGCGCGCGCGCGCATAACGGTAACGTAACGTAACGGGACAATGAGTCATACTTTTTCGTGCATGCAGCCAGCGTTCATCGATTTATTAGACGTTGTCACGTCAATAAAGACGAAAAAGGACGCTTTGTACTCCAAAGTTTGTGTTTTTTTACCACGCTATTATTAGCTTCACCTAACAAACAAACAAACATGTATGTTTGTTTGTTTGTTTTATAACATGTTTGTTTGTTTGTTACCTACTTCTTTGGACTTGATTTTGACCCACTTCAAACGGTCAGATTTCATTCAAACTTTGTAGACTTATCGAGAACCGATGACAATACAATAATTTGAAGCGTGTTTTTTAACTATTTTTTTTATTATTATTTGTACATTGAATGAACTATAATTATTTTTAATATGTTGACTGTAAGTTTTTTTCCTAAAATATAAAATAAAATAAAGGCTACAAATGAATATGACAGTCAAAGTAACTATTTTCTACAATGGGGACTGAATGAATGGCTTGCCTACATAGTATCTAAGTTTTAGACTACCCGAAAAGCCTACGACATGACCTAGTGATTCTTAACATACTTTTAAATATACAAATATTTATTGCGACGATAATTTACTAACAAACAAACAAATATTACTACTAAATTAATAACATTAAATCTTTGTCACAATCAATCCCCAGCTCAATATAGTGACGATTATTGTCATCCGGCGCATGCGCAGTGGTGTATGGGTGCTTTTAATAACCTCACCTAAAAGTATGTAAATAAATCTTGGAAGCTTCTTGGAAGTCTTATTTATCTAACTTCTAATTGCCATATCAATGTACAACTTTACAAATATATTTAACACCGATGACAATATAATAATTAGGTACCGCAGAACTGATCTTAATATAATAAATAATATACTTAGATATAAATAGATTGACAAGTAATTTATATGTATTGCCATACTAAAAATTTATTTCCCTAACACGTTTATGGCGTGTTTTGTGGTGTGTCGATGTCCTTTGTAACGGCAACATTATTAACTATAGTTAACTTTTACTATAGTTAAAATGAGATCAAACAACGTAAAATACACTTGACCACTGGTTAGGTATTTAACTATAAGTATAGTCAAGTTAACTATTAGTTAGGGTGATTTTGACCACGGATTAAAAAACCAGCCCTTAATGAGAAGCATTTGATGATCCCATGTTATCACACAACTTGTTTTGAACTTTTTAATGAGCTTTTCATAAAGCGTAAATCTTTAGTTTATTAAACTGCAATTAACACAAAAAATCAAAACCTATAATTAAACATGCCATTATATGCAACGTAACACTAAATTACATTTTATGATTAGAGATCATATAGTCTAGATAGTAAACAATCAGTGACAACAAGTGACAGGCCTCATGGCTCTGTGGTAGTAAGACTGCCTCCTGACTGACTGGTCGTGGGTTCGATCCCCACCCAGGGCAAACATTTGTGTGATGAGCATGGATGTTTGTTCTGTGTCTGGATGTTTCTATGTATCATATGTATATATTTACAAAAAAAAGTATATATGTATTCTATCAACCATCTAGTTCCATAGTACAAACTTTGCTTAGTTTGGGCTAGATGGTGTTGTGTGAAATGTCCCCAAATGTTTATTAAATTAATCTGTAATAAAATTCGTTATTTTAAACGATTTTTTGCTCGTCGTTATCATATTCCTACATTAAATAGATTACTCATGACTGTAAATCTGTAAAATAATGGTATCTTTGCACATATTGGACCGGCGAGCGGGCGCAGCCTAACGAATGGCCATAATAACTTAACTTCACCCCAATTTCACTTCCGTTTACTTATTCAACACTAACTACTACCATGAGTTTTATTTGCACCCATTTTGCACCTTATTTTTGTTTCGAGACGAACAAGTTTTTGCTTTAAGGACATTATATATTATTTTACATTTTCCTTCATAAACCGACAAATGTTTATTGTAAAAATATTTAAAAACCTGTTTTAGCTTGTGCTAATAAAGCTCTTTCATATGATACCCCTCTTGATATGTTTAAAGCACTTTAAAATTTGGACTCTCCTTCCTTGATTAAATTAAAAATGTACAGTTTTCGGATTTTTTCCTTTCATCATCATCATCATTTTCTTGCCCTTTTCCCACTAGGTGGGGTCGGCACAGCATGTTTCCCTTCGCCACTTCACTCTATCAGACGTCATCTCTACACTTACACTTTTCACACGCATATCATCTTTCACACAGTCCATCCACACTTTCTTAGGTCTCCCTCTTCCGGCCCTACCGCTTACCATCATGTTTAGGGCCCTCTTGCATACATTGCCCTCCTCCCGTCTCATGACATGCCCATACCAGGACAGCCTTCCACTTCTTAACTTTTCGGTGACTGGTGCTACTTTCAGGCTTCCTCTAACATACTCATTCCTAATCTTATCCAATTTTGTTACTCCACACATCCATCTCAACATTCGCATCTCCGCTGCATGCAATTTCCTTTCATTCTCCCCTTTGGTGGCCCAGCACTCTGATCCATACATTATGACAGGTCTTACCATGGTCTTATAAATTTTCCCCTTTAATTTAAGGGGCATTCGGGTATCGCAAATAGTTCCCGAGACCTGCCGCCACTTCATCCAACCTGCATTTATCCTGCTATTTACATCTCGGTCAATATCGCCGTCGTTTTGGAAGACAGAGCCGAGGTAACGAAAATCGGAGCAGACTGGAAGGGATACACCATTTAAGGCAATTGGAATGAAACTAGATTGACCCCCGAAATCACAAAACAAATGTTCTGTTTTGGTCCTACTGATCTTCAACCCTACACTCTCCAGTATCTCTTGCCATTTTTCCAGTCTTCTCTGTACCTCAGCCCCATCTTCTCCGACAAGCACAATGTCATCGGCGAACAGCATACACCAGGGTGCCTCCTCCTGTATGTTTGATGTCAATGCATCCATTACCAGGAGGAACAAGTACGGGCTTAGAGCCGATCCCTGATGTAAGCCTACAGCCACATTGAATTTGTCGGTTTCGCCAGCTGCGGAGCGAACAAACGTAGTTGCTCTACCATACATAGCACGGATAATCTGCAGATATTTCCCAGGCACTCCTTTCTCTTTCAAAGCCCACCACAAAACTTCACGGGGTACTCTATCATACGCCTTTTCCAGATCAACGAACACCATATGCAAGTTCTTATGAGCACGTCTAAATTTTTCGCAAAGTTGGCGAAGTGAAAATATGGCGTCCGTTGTTCCACGTCCAGGCATGAATCCAAACTGATTCTTTGAAACATCCGTCTCTTCTCTCAATCGTCTTGCCATAATCTTCTCCCATAATTTCATGCTATGTGACATGAGCTTTATCCCTCGATAGTTGTTACAGACCTGTACATCACCTTTGTTCTTAAAAATGGGCACCAGTGAACTGTTGCACCATTCATCAGGGATCGCCTCTTCTTGTAACAACTTATTGAAGAATAAAGTCAGCCACATCCATCCATCCACTTTCAAAAACTTCCATACTTCTACTGGTATACCATCAGGCCCTACGGATTTACCATTTTTCATACTTTGTATTGCTTTTTGTACTTCTTCTATGCTTATCTCTTTTACGACACCTATATTTACTGATACATTATCTAACTGTCCATTCCAATCATTCTCTTTCATCAATCATTTCATCAATCTTTCAAAATACACCTTCCATCGTTTCTTGATTCCATCGTTATCTGTTAGTACATTCCCTGCACCATCTTTAATACATTTCATGTGACTTACGTCCCTTGTATTCTTTTCTCTCGCTTTTGCTATCTTGTATATTTTCTTTTGCCCTTCAGGACTTTCCAATGATTGGTATAATGTATCATGTGCTTTAGCCTTTGCAATGGCCACAGTTTTCTTTGCCTTTTGTTTTAAGTTATTGTACACTGTTCTTTTGTTTTGTTTATTAGTTTGATCACACTCATCTGCTTTCTGCCATTCTTTAAATGCATTCTTCTTTTCTTTCAAAGCTTGTTGGACTTCTTCATTCCACCACCATGTCTCTTTCTCGATTTTTCGTTTACCTTTTGACTGTCCAAAAATTTCTTTTGCGGCGCTTCTGATACATTCTGCCATCTCATTCCAGCATTCATTAACTGTTTTCTCTTCTAGGTCTTTCATTTCTATCATTTTGTCTACTATTTGTTTTCTGAATTTAGCTGCATACTCTGGCTTTTCCATTAAGTTCCATTTAATTTTAGGTATTAATATTGATCTATCTTTATTTATGGTGACTTTGATTTTAATTTCTAAAAGTAATAGCCGATGTTGAGGTATTAGATCTTCTCCTGGAAATACTTTACAATCTTTTACAGAACTAATCTTATTTCTTCTTATCAAAAAATAGTCTATTTGTGTCTTGTGATTCCCGCTTTTGTAGGTGATTAGGTGTTGTTCACTCTTCATAAAGAAAGTATTAACTATAGCTAAGTCAAAAGCAGAAGCAGCTTGCAGCAAGGCTTCACCGTCGACATTTCGGTTCCCAAAACCATTCCCACCATGTACTCTCTCATAACCAACGTTTGTTTTTCCTACATGACCATTAAAATCTCCCCCTATATATAGTTCTTCATTATCTGGGATACCCAATATCACTCTGTCAAATTCTTCATAAAACTTATCCTTTAAACTGTCATCACAGCCTGTTTGTGGTGCATATGCACTCACAATATTTAAAACGAACTCTTCTTTCATCACTTTCATAACGATCAATCTATCATTCATTCTTTTTACATCAGTCACACATTCTTTCAGTTCATGGTCTAATATGATTCCCACCCCATTCCTTTTCCCGTCACTTCCACTGTAATAAAATTTGTAGCCCTCCCCAATTTCTCTAGCTTTTGTACCCTTCCATCTTGTCTCTTGCACGCACGCTACATTTATTCGTCTTCTTTTTAATACATCCGCTAACTCTCTTCCCCTTCCAGTCATCGTACCTACATTCCAACTCGCAAACCTCATTCTTACTTCTCGGACTCGCTTCTTACGTTGCACCCGTCTCTGATGCAACAACCCTTGTCCATTTCCCACAGCTGCCGGGTGCTGCAACTGCGCGTCGCCTCGGGGGTACGCCCTAGCCCTATCGCTATTATTCTCTTTCGTAATTAACATGCTGTAAAGGTTTTGGCTTACATTTTCTGACCGGCCGCCTGCCTGACATCAACCCTCTTTGGGAATGCTATCGTTTGGTGATATCCGCCACCAATCGGAAGGAGTCATGAGATGGTATGTGCCCCCTGGTACTTCCAGATTAAAGCTGGAGGTGTACTAGTACCAACTTGTGAGTGTCCCTCAGACGGTTCTTACGTCACCCACGGGATGATAGGGGGCAGTCCTATTCTAAGCCGGGACGGCACGGCTTTATGTGTACTATATGACAATGCTTCTTGTCAAATTTCATTGTTATAGGTCAACAGGAAGTATCCCATAGGTTTTGATTCCCTTGCGAGTGTCGAAATATGCGTTTTTGCGACATATTCGGCTATAACTTTTTTTATGAAAACTGAGAAGTTTGATTTTTCTTCTGCAGCAAGAAACTATGGATCTGCGTATATGGTTTTAATTTCAATTCGATATCTTTACGCGTTCCCGAGATACAGGTCTTGACACCCGGACAGACGGACAGACAGACAGACGGACAACAAAGTGATCCTATAAGGGTTTCGTTGTTTTCTTTTGAGGTACGGAACCCTAAAAATAAAATAAAAACTATTAATTGAGAACTTTCTCCTTTCGGTGTCGGTTAAAATAGTCTGTTCACTACACAGAAATTGTAGGATATGATAGCTCTTAAACCGTTTTTGACGTGACAACGTCCAATCAATCGATGAGCGCCGGCTGCACGCACTAAAAAGTATGATTAATCGTCCCGTTACGTTACGCTCATTGTCCCGTTACATCATCATCATTTCATCAATGTTTTGTTATGATGTTGTCACGTTAAACTATCGTCCGTAAACCGACTTTACAGACAACCAATATTTTTTTGTGTTATAAGTTTAACCTGTGTATCTATGTGTCTGTCTGTGGCACCGTAGCTCAAATTCGATCATGTTTTTTTGTTAATTTATAACTTCCAAAATAAAGAGCATTGAAACGCATGGCTCAAATTCGATCATTTTTTTTTTTGTTAATTTATAACTTCCAAAATAAAGATAGTCAACTCTATTCGTATAGGCCCTGGAGCTATGCTAAGCTTTATGCTTATTGGTCAGTTGAAATAGATAACTCAGCATCTAAGTGACGCAATAAATTGCATCTTTAAACAATACAAACTGCTGCAGTCTAGCGTTCTAAGTCGTAGGAGCCGTCTTCAAGCGCGGGAGGAGTAAATCTCAAGTCTTTGACCCCGCAGTAGGAATAGCGAGTATAAGTCAGGCGCTGACTGCACTGAGGTCGCCCACTAGGGTAAACTGCATTTTTAACGCTCCACAATGAAATAAACAAGTGTTTTATAAATGTAGCAACATTTTTAACATTAAAATTTGACACATTTTTTTTAGGGTTCTATAGAGCTTAGCTACTAGAAACCCTTATAAATTCGCCATGTCCGTCTGACTGTCTATCTGTTTGCCATTTTACTCGCAGACTACCAGCCTTATGTAAATTTGGCAAGTAGATGTGTTCCGAGTATTACTTCAAAATTCCATACTTAATACATAGAGTTTTCAAAAAGTTTTTGGGTGGAAACCATTTCTATCGCACTTCAAAACAATCACACCACATAATTTAATATGATATGGCAATCAAACCAATACTGAGTGGCCCTAAAATCGTGTCATAGTCATTTATATATCATCATCATCATCATCTCAGCCATAAGAAGTCCACTGCTGGACATAGGCCTCCTGCACGGATTTCCAAAAAGACCGATTGGAAGCGGCTTGCATCCAGCGTCTTCCCGCCACTTGTATGAGATCATCTGTCTATCTCGTGGCTGGTCTTCCTACGCTGCGCTTGCCGGTACGTGGTCTCCACTCTAGAACCTTTCGGCCCCATCTGCCATCAGTTCTACGTGCTATGTGTCCTGCCCACTGCCACTTCAACTTGCTAATCCGCTGTGCTATATCGGTGACTTTTGTACGTCTACGTATCTCTTTATTTCTGATTCGATCTCGTAGAGAGACTCCGAGCATAGCCCTCTCCATAGCTCGTTGCGTGACCTTGAGTTTCCTTATAAGGCCCATAGTTAGGGACCACGTTTCAGTGCCGTATGTCATCACTGGTAACACACACTGGTTGTAAACTTTCGACTTGAGGGACTGGGGAATATTGGACGAGAAGACGCTTTTAAGTTTCCCGAACGCTGCCCAGCCGAGTTGGATACGACGATTGACCTCCCTCGTAAAGTTGGACCTGCCTAATCGGACCGTTTGTCCTAGGTAGACGTATTCGTCAACAACTTCAAGAGTGAAGTTCCCCACAGATATTGGGGTGGGCACTACATGGGCGTTCGACATAACCTTCGTTTTGTCCATGTTCATTTTGAGGCCCACCCGTTGGGAAACTCTATTGAGGTCTTCGAGCATCGTACTGAGCTCATTTATATATAGGAGTGATTTTTTTTTCAACTCCACCCTTACGTCCCTATTATATGGGTGTTTCGTCACGGTGTTGGCCACATTTTATACTTATTTTACTTATTTCGTTTCGACTAATATTATTGTTTTGTTATAGAAATCAGTTTATTTACTGTTGCTTTAATCTGTGTGTAAATAAGGTTTCCGATAAGCGAAGGCTACCGGTTTAACCACAAAGGGAAGTGTGGAAAGGTTGGTTAATATAGCGATGGATTACACGCTGTTGCCGTTTAATGAAGGGTAATGGGAAATCTCCCATCTGAAACGCTTTATGTACTTAACTTTTGTTTCAGCGCAGAGTTATTATAAAAAAAAAACTTAAAAATAATTACTAACATTTTTAAGTTATTTTTATTCGACGATAGGCTTGTGCTTGACCGTCAACTCCCCTGGTATTAAGTGACCGTTACGGTCTACGATGGAGCGTGCTTGCCTAGAAGAATCTATTCACTCGCGATTTGAAGACACTTAGATTATATTTATTCGGAAAGACCCATTCAGGAAGCGCATTCCACATTTTGGCGGTACGCACAATGAATTGGAGCCAAAGCGTTTCGTACGTGTTTTCGGAATATGAACCATGTAACGATGTCGCTTTTTCGTGCTTCTTACTGGCCGATAGTTTATTTTATTTTATATCTATTATTTAACTGAGTCAACGGCCTGTTTTCGTATTATGAAAGTTTTATCTATCGAACATGTCCAAATTGCGCCAAATTCGAAACCAAAGGTCAATCTCTTTGTGACAAAAATAAAATTGTAGTTAAACAACTTTTAACGGATTTATCACGTATATTTTACATTTTAAATTTAAGACCGCAAAAGAACTCTTTGCGCAAAAATCTAAGAATCAAAAATTTAAAAAAATAAAGAAGAAGTGTAGTGAAGTCTGCCTACCCGCACTTGGCCAGCGTGGCAGACTATGGCCTAACCTCCTTCTTACAATGAGAAACTGGCCCGTTCCCAGCAGTGGGACAGTTTGTACAAACAGGGCTGAAAAAAAAATGTAACAACAAATTGAGAAACTTGAAATGAAACTATAACAAACTCTCATTCTACCAAAAATAAAGTCAATAAGAAAAAGAGAAGACTCGTAACTAAGTAATTGAAAATATCGACATTAAAATTTAAGCTTTTAAAATGTAGCCCTGAAAATGGGAATGAAATTCGCGGAACGACTTTAATTGCTAAATTTACTCAAAGCTTTATTAATAAAAATAATTACATGTCAAATTCATAATGACATTTTTCTCAACTTATTTCCGATCCAACAAAACTTAAGCAATCTTTCATCTTCGCAGATTAAAGGCGATCACTTACAATTTTTCCTTTCCCAGTCATTTCCATTCACAGTTGTATTTTTCTTCGCAAATCACATTTCTGAAGCCAATTTCCATTAAGGTATTGCGGTAGGAAAGTAATACGTGTTTGCCCAAACTTTAGATGGAAAATAAAACTTTAAACAAAACGCGGAAACGTTGACTTACTCGCGTTTTCGCAAACAAATTCAAATTACTAGGAAGCCATTGTGACGGCGCTGGGCTTCATATAACTTGTGACAGAATCAGTGGGAAGTTGTCAGAACTGTTTCACGAGGGCTCGAGGGAAGCCACTTCATTCACAACATTGATCGAAAAATATAATTTTCTATCATAATTGCATTCCAAAAAAAGCTCGCAGTTCGTAGTATTTGAAGTCTGTTCAAATGAGGTATTATACTTCTTTTTACCCGACTGCCGAAGGAGAGTTACGTTATTCGAGTGTAGGTACATACATGCATATGTATGTTTAATTCTTTGGCAGTCTTCAATAGTTTGTTGAGATGTCATTAAATTCGTCTAGAAATATGAAGAATATGACAAAACAAGTACCTATCTATATTAAAAGAAAAACAAAATACCCGACAGCAAAAGAGCGGTTTTTGCAGTCTAACCTTCAATTTTGTCACGCTTAATACGCTGTTGAGCGTACGTTTTTTTCTGAGAAAGTATGCGAAAAATCGCCACAAAAGATTTTAAATACACGTTCATTAGAACAATTCTAGTAAAATCACTTGTTTAATACGGAAAAATCCGTTGTAGGTCGTTTTTTTGCGAGAGATGTATTATTTATAATTACAAATAAATATCGTCGCTTTAGTGCTAGTTTAACACAACCGCCACATCGAAAATCACTTTTAAATGCAGTCTTGTTAAGGAATAAATTTCAGTTTTGTTGGTTAAAAAAATATAACACAGCCGGAAACTTAGCATTAAGTACTTAATAATTCAAACTCCATTCCGTAATGAATTTGAAACAGGATGTTGTTTTTAATGACTTTAATGAACCGTCAACCTAAGCCCAAGAGTGAGTTCATTATTTTGCTTCCTCCCCAAAAACATTTCATAACATATTTTTCCCACCCCTCCAAATATTTTTTTTCTTAACATATTTTTGCCCCCTATAACAATAAAAGGTAAATAATAAGACAGCAAAAACAAACAACATAAAATAATAAAAACAGTAGTAATTATGTAGTACACAACATGTAAAATTAGAATAAAAGTAGATAAATAGGAATAAAAGTACTTACAAGCTAAAATAAATGTAAAAATACAAAATGTAGACAAACTATGTAACAAAATAATAACCAAAATTGTTAAGAGGCAAATAAAGAAATCCTTGCTCACCATACCCTTCACTACGTTAGGGAACAAATAGCTCGCGGGCCGGGCCTATGCGCCCGGACAGGTAGGGATAAAAAAAAGAAATGGATTCTCAAATGGAGACCACGAACCGGCAAGCGCATCAGGAAGACCAGCCACAAGGTGGGCGTGGAGCCACATGGCCAGCAGTGGACTTCTTGTGGTAGAGATGATGATTATTTTATTCTACTCTATTTTACTCTACTCTACACTCTACTCTACACTCTACTCTACACTCTACTCTACACTCTACTCTACACTCTACTCTACACTCTACTCTACACTCTACTCTACTCTACTCTACTCTACACTCTACTCTACTCTACTCTACTCTACTCTACTCTACTCTACTCTACTCTACTCTACTCTACTCTACTCTACTCTACTCTACTCTACTCTACTCTACTCTACTCTACTCTACTCTACTCTACTCTACTCTACTCTACTCTACTCTACTCTACTCTACTCTACTCTACTCTACTCTACTCTACTCTACTCTACTCTACTCTACTCTACTCTACTCTACTCTACTCTACTCTACTCTACTCTACTCTACTCTACTCTACTCTACTCTACTCTACTCTACTCTACTCTACTCTACTCTACTCTACTCTACTCTACTCTACTCTACTCTACTCTACTCTACTCTACTCTACTCTACTCTACTCTACTCTACTCTACTCTACTCTACTCTACTCTACTCTACTCTACTCTACTCTACTCTACTCTACTCTACTCTACTCTACTCTACTCTACTCTACTCTACTCTACTCTACTCTACTCTACTCTACTCAAAATTTAGAAAAATATTACCTAGATACACCCTGTATATACATTTTGCACTTGTATCAAACAAGCACGAAAAAAATAATCAGTCACTTGGTCATATCTGCAATGTGGTCAGCCACAAGTCCACGTTCGAAATTATTTTTGGGCATGTTTGTTCCACCTCCATATACAAACTGTAAAATAAGGTTTCATTACTATCTATAGAAAAAAATTACATACATACATAGTTACATACATACACTCGAAAAACATAACTCTCCTTCTTACGCAGTCGGGTAAAAATACAGCGATAAATAATTTTTCATTCGACATTCACAGTCAGTAGGTATATCTTTTTAATATTTTAAGTGTCTAATTTTTGTGATTAAAATAAAAATGTCCAGTTTTAGTTTTTTTCCTATAGGTGTACTTATAGCACAATGCTTCTTGCCAAATTTCATAGTTCTAGGTCAACGGGTAGTATACCCCATAGGTTTTATTTCCCTTGTGAGTGTCGAAATGTGCGTTTTTTACGACATATTCGGCTGTAACTTTTTTTTACAAAAACTGAGAAATTTGATTTTTCTTTCTGCAGCAAGAGACTATGGATCTGCGTATATCGTTTTAATTTCAACACGATACCTTCACGTGTTCCCGAGATAAAGATCTTGACACCCGGACAGACGGACAGATAGACAGACGGACAACAAAGTGAACCTATAAGGATCTGTTTTTTTCCTTTTGAGGTACGGAACCCTAAAAATGCGCATGTACGAGGATAAGAAAAAAAAAGATCTTATGAAAAAAAAAATTGTATCAATAGTAAATTTATAAAAAAAATAATTATGTTCATGGTTTGTAAAAATTTGAAGAAATCTAGTATTTACAGAACCAAATGGTCATTAACTTTGTTAAACCAAGCTTACCCGAACAGTACCCAACATAGTCATCAATTCAATTTTTGTGTATGGCGTTCTTATGTTCTCGGTAATGTCACGTTGTTTGATTTTGTTGTTTTTTTTTTTTTGTGACATATCAGTTAAGCATTTAATTTGCTCTGCTTAGTATGTTACTCTCCGACGAAGTGGCCTTGCGAGTGAACGTCTGCCATACTACGCTGGTATCAATCACAATTTCTGTTGTTATACCTAAAAACAAAGACGTACACAACATACAGGACAGCACAAGTGTTAGTTGGTTAGAAATACAAACATATTAAAGTTTAATGTTATTAGCGTTAATGAAATCACACAAATTATATACAAAAGGAGAATTGACAAATGTAAGGAGTGATCGAAAGTCGATCGGACGGGGGATAGAAGTAGGAAGGAGGTCATATAGGGAATCATCACGAGTGTCTATTGCACTATTGATTTGTGAGCTAATTACCGCTCGCCAGCAAAGTAATTTCACGAAACGCTCAAACTTTATAAAAACGCGTTCACTTTGATATCGAAATGTTGAGACGGATCATTTTGAGCTCCGAAAACTTCCCCAACTTATGTATCATACTGTAACAAGATCTGACAGATTTGATGGAATTAGCAAAGTTTGACGAATGACGAGTTTAGGGTGATATCGTGTTATCGGACCGTTTTGTACGACCCACCGGGCGGGCTGGCGGGTCGTGTACGTCCCTACTCCCGATGCGTACATTATTGAGTTCTCAACTATCTCGTTTGATTGGTAATCACGAGTTAAGTTCGGCTTTGATCACCCTTCTTCGAGAACTATCCGTAGATAACGACGACGGGTTTATTTGTTCTCCAACTCACTTTCTGTAGATTTGTTTCTAAAAATAAATTTCCTGATTTCGCGTTCTAGCGGGGTTGGGAAGGAAAATTAGGTGTACAAAATGTACAACTTATTTTAGTGGTATGGTTTGAATTATAATGCAACTGTACCATTGTTAAAAAACTTAGGTTTATGGTTATGGAATACATTTTACAATACGTTATTTTTACAGTTGCCAATTAACCAACTGTCTTTATAGAAAAGTTATGTTTATGATGTATTTTTAGTATAGAATTTTTTCTGTCTTTTATCACAATTCAAATCATTACAAGAAACTCAATTTTGAAAACTGATAAGCTGATATTATATAATTATATTTTTAGTTTAGTTTTTTTGTTATTCAAAATATAATTCTACAAAGTCAAATTGGGAAAGTGAACATTTATCAATTCTTCAATCACCAATTCTTTGTTGTGTGTTATCAAATACATTTTGTTCTTTAGATAACTTAAACGAATTTCGAAACGTGAACAACTTAAGATTTAACTACTTGCTTTCAATGTAATGACCGTTATGACCTACTCAAACCCTATCCCTCCATCTTTTATCGAAATCCATTTGTATCCCTTGAACTATGTAGGTACCTCTCTGATTTTTGATCGTAATTTTTTATTGAAATGGTATCAGGAAAAAATTTTCACAAAAGTATTCGCATCAACCGTACTACGCAACGTAGAATTGCTAAGGTCTCTACGAAGTACAAGCGTACGATCAGTAATATAAGCGACAGAAATTTAAAATAAAACAAATTTATACGGATTCATCGCGTATATTGTATAAAACTAATCCGTTAAAATTTGTTTCATTTCAATGAGTAATAATCACGCAAAGCTTAGAAAATATGACTAGTATATGATTATCATATTTTTCATACAAAAAGGTCATATAATTGCAACTAATCTAAAAAAAATACAAAAGTTGCAATAACCAGACTTTTGATTTTTAGTCTTGTAAATGTAACTGCAACCAAAACTCGAATTACATTTATCGTAGAACGAAACAAATATGTAAAAAGCAATTTACCGTGGTTGATAATCACTCTCCTTGTGAACAAACCTTCGAAAAACCATAAAAAACAGAATTTCACTACAAATAACATTCCGCGTGTACTCGACGACACGACGAAAAAAAGACGGTGTCGGACAAAAAGTCCTGTCATTGACACAGTTCATAAACTATCAGCGCCATATTAGTACATTATGATACAAGTGTGCTAAGTTGGTTATTACAGTCGAGACGGAATTGCAGTAATAGAGCCGAGAGTGTAATGACCATAATGTACATGCGTTCCATACGACGTTTTTCAACACACTTGCGAGGAAAAAAACACCCGTTTATAACTGAAATATTTAATTTAAGTAAAAACTGTTTGTTGAAATTTAAAAAAAAAACTGTAAAGTAAAGACACTAGTGCGTAATAGAAAAGTCAAAAGCACGGTTTATAACTGAAATATTTAATTTAAGTAAAAACTCTTTGTTGAAATTAAAAAAAAACTGTAAAGACACTAGTGCGTAATAGAAAAGTCAAAAGCACGCGTGTTTTATAGGATACTTTTCGGCCATAAAAACGGTTGAATAAGGGCCACTTTACGAGCAAGTGTGTTGAAAATATTTTTAAGATGAGTCTTTTTGTAGAATGACAATGTCATGCATGTCGATGTTCGAAACGGTGATCATAGAGAGAGTTAAGTTAGTTAAGATAACCAGATAGTTGCAATTACAAGACTCCACCTTAAACTTATGGATATTCGTTTGCGGACGACAAAAAGAGTAAGGAAAATCTTATCACGGTGCGCATCTTAGGCCTTTAAGAGTCATGATATTGATACAAGCAACATCATCGTAGTACGAGTATATTGTGGTCTTTCTCGCCCATGCATAAATTACATATTCAAGTCTTGCTTTAGCAAGTGTCAACAACGTTTATGTCATAATATTACGTCTCTCGCAGTATTTCTTTTCTTGAGCTAAGAATCATTCGTAGCCAAACATAGCTGTATGTGCAAGGTTGCCTGGAAAAGATCGCTTTTAGCGATAAGGACGCATGTTGAAAGAGTTTATCTATCTATCTATGTGATATACGGCTATATTTGTAATGTAAAAATAGTAAAATAGGAACATCTGCTCTGGCCTTCCAAGATACTACCAGCCTAGCTGAATTTGAGGCCCACTGAGAATGCATTGCAGTAGTAAGTCTATTTCGGAAATAAATATTTACTTTACTTTACATTCAAATTCACCGTCCACTAACGTTAAATTCTATAAATGCTACATAGCCGTACCCTACGTAGTAGCATAATAAAGTAGCGAAGAAATGGCTGGTTTTTACTAAAATCCACTTAGTACGTGTGCCGAGTGAATATGCGCTCCCACAGGTGCAGCTACAGCGGGCATAATTCTCCTCTCCCTAGCGTCCTAGATTCAGAACAGACGTCCGGAGATTTCAATGATTACGTCCGGACTTTTAATGAGTGGCTGTACACGTGATGAGAGCTGCGGTTTATAGTTTAAGCTACATTTATAGTTTAGTTTGAGAATTCTTTATTTAGTTAAAAACCGGCCAAGTGCGAGTCAGACTCACGCACGAAGGGTTCTGTTCTATTTAATAATTTATTTTTAAAGTGAAAAATATAACTCAATATTCTGTGAAGATTTCAAGCGTCTACCTGTTGCCGTTATCAATATCGAGCAAAAACGAGCAAAAAAATCACGTTTGTTGTATGGGAGGCCCCTTAAATATTTTATCAAATTTTTTAGTATTTGTAGTTATAGCGGCAACAAAAATACATCATCTGTGAAATTTCAACTGTCTAACTATCACGGTTCATGAGATAGAGCCTGGTGACAGACAGACAGACGGGCAGACAGACAGACAGCGGAGTCTTAGTAATAGGGTCCCGTTTTTGCCCTTTGGGTACGGAACCCTAAAAATTATATTCATTTAGCAAGTGCACGTAATTTAAAAATCATAAATCTGAATTGAATGCAATCAGAATGTTTTGAGTTCCGCTACAATCAGTTCTTGTATTTTCAATGACATATACGAGTTTTAAATAAAATTATAACGGGATAACTAAAAATATCTATACATTTGACAGGCCTCATGGCTTAGTGGTAGTACGACTGCTTCCTGAGCTGTAGGTCGTAGGTTCGATCCCCATCCAGGGCAAACATTTGTGTGATGAGCGTGGATATTTGTTCTGTGTCTGGGTGTTTCTATGTATCATAAGTATGTATTTACGGAAAAAAAGTATATATGTATTCTATCAACTATCTAGTTTCCATAGTAGCTTTGCTTAGTTTGGGCTAGATGTCGTTGTGTGAAATGTCCTCCAATATTTATTTATTTATTTAATATACATAACTACATACATGCATCATCATCATC
This sequence comes from Lycia hirtaria, assembly GCA_947563715.1. Taxonomy (NCBI): domain Eukaryota; kingdom Metazoa; phylum Arthropoda; class Insecta; order Lepidoptera; family Geometridae; genus Lycia; species Lycia hirtaria. The sequence goes on from OX387383.1 coordinate 4,769,697, forward strand.
TCAGCCATAAGAAGTCCACTGCTGGACATAGGCCTCCCCCATGGATTTCCAAAAAGACCGATTGGAAGCGGCTTGCATCCAGCGTTCTCCCGCCACGTATTTGAGGTCATCTGTCCATCTCGTGGCTGGTCTTCCTACGCTGCGCTTGCCGGTACGTGGTCTCTACTCGAGAACCTTTCGGCCCCATCGGCCATCAGTTCTACGTGCTATGTGCCCTGCCCACTGCCACTTCAACTGTGCTATATCGGTGACTTTTGTACGTCTACGTATCTCTTCATTCCTGATTCGATCTCGTAGAGAGACTCCGAGCATAGCCCTCTACATAGCTCGTTGCGTGACCTCGAGCTTCCTTATAAGGCCCATAGTTAGGGACCACACATACATGCACTCGAAAACAATATTTTCATATTTGAACAGAGTATTTAATAGTTTCTTTTTAATTAGTCGCTTGTTAGTTATTTTTCAACCTACTGTTAGCCCCAGTTAACAATCCTAACATATTATTATTTTTAGAAATAGTCACAACTGCTAAACGTTCGTCTTTAAATAGACGTTTAAATTTCGATCGAATAAAAGCTCGTTATGAACAGAAACTTTCTACTAGCATAATTAGAGCGCTTTCACACTAAGCGATAAAGCGCTGCTGTCACACTGTCTAGTCAAGCCGCACAGCCGCGTAGGAGTCTACTGCTGATAATAGTTTTAGCATAGGCGAACGCTATTATCAATATCTGAAGCATTTCAAAAGCACTTGTGTCTTCATTAAAATAAAAATAAAATGGTTATCTGTAAAGTTGGTTTACGGACGATAATTTTACGTGAAAACGATACATTACAAGCCGAACGCTTAGGCCGATCGTGCCTCTCTATCGCTTGTTCCGCGCTCTCGCTTGCACGCTCGGCTCAGGCGGAACGTGACACATTTTAGTGTCACGTTCGATCTATTTATAAAACGTTATAACGTCAAAAACGACTACTTTCACTTTCCACACATGTTTTACAGCATAGCAACGTAGCCGAGCAAACATGCCTTTAAGTCTTAAAGCTAAAATTAGAGCTGCAACCGCTGTGATATGAAATCACTTTCTGCAGCAACTCTGCTACCGTGCGGCTGGGTTTCCTAATGTGAAAGTTCTCATAAACGTGTAATAAATATAAGAAGCTCTTTTTCCGATAATGTAATTTCGACGCTTATTTAGGAAATATATTGATACAGAAAGCATTTTCCTCGTAGTGTAACGTGATTAAAACTTTTCGTGTATCGATTATATCGAGTGGATGCGACTTCATCACGCATGATCGGTTAAAGGCATAACCACACTTCACGACGCAGAATTGGCTTTGGCTATTTTTTATGACGAACACGAACAAAGAACGAACCTTTAATTGCAGAAAAATTGTCATTTATAGTTTTTATGGCATTTTTATTTTTAGTGACAATAAAGCATAATAAATAATATTCTATTATTTGTTTGTTTTTGGTGACAAAACATGCCATTTTTCAATGACTCAAAACCAGTAGGTTAACGGATTTTTTGTTAACGGTTAATATTTTTGTTGCAAATCTGTAGGACTAGTTATTTTGGACGGAACCCTTCTAAACCTTCAAATGCCGTGTAGCTCTGCTGTTTGTTAGGCACGCATTCACCCATTTGACGTTTTTTTTTATACATTATAGATCTACGATTGACCACCAACTTGCCTGATGTTAAGCGACGGCGTGGCCGAGGATGGAGCTTTTCGATCTAGAAGATACATTAAGATATCTATTCACTCTAGTCTTGAAAATTCCAAGATTGTAAGTCTCAAGAAACAGAGATAGCGGCAAAGAATTCCATTCTTGTGCAGTACGCAACAGGAATGTGGCTCGATATCGCTGAAAATAAAATAATTTATTTTAATAAGTGATTTTATGTATGTTCAATACCTATTAAATAGCGTATTTGAAGGGTACAGGCAAAGAACAGGGAATGTCCTAATTAATTGACTTGAATTCTAATGATTGGAATTTAATAAACCATAGACAAAAATATGATTCCAACAAAAAAAACTGTGACATTCCCTGTTATTTGCCTGTACACTTAATTTGATTTATGATACTAAAAGCACGAATTTTCCAAAAAAACTCACTCGACATCTCGTTCATCGAGGTCTCCAATACGTCGCCTTTATAATTTTTAATCAGCGCTTTCATCTAAATTACTCCATCAAAATAAGCAGAAAAAACGCTCCACTAAATAAGAAAAATGTTAGCGACGCTCTCCCTTCACATTTCCTTTGACTCCGCTTGATTGCACTTCATAATTCTCACTTAAAAATACTTAGAAAGGAAGGGGGAGGAGGGGGGAAGCCGAAGGTTGATGGAGCGAGCGCAGATAGCAGCGAGCGAACATGAAAAATTGTCCTTCAAGGAAAAAGGCTTAATTTCCCGCTTCAATTACTTTACACGGTGACCTAAATTTGTAATCCCAATATTGATTTTTAGTGATTTATTTCCGTTTTCATTTTCCTTTGTTCTGTTGAAACCTTAATTCATGAACATTTGCTAGGAGTTAGGCGGGAATGCGGAAAAATGACGTCACTCTATTTTATTTATCTAAACATTTTTTGCTTCCAAATGTAAAAATAACAGCGGCATTGGGCTACATGCATTAGTTATCGTCAAAACTCCTTAAATTGAGTATATTCATCACTACCTTAACTAAGACTTGTTTGAAATCACTTCTGACATGTTTGGAGCATGAAATTTTAAAAATCTCAATAGAAAACATATTAATCGTGCGACGCCAATACTAAAAATAAAAAAAAAACACTTTTCATAACTTCAAAGTCATCGAAATTTGTAATCTCATCCATTATTTTTAACACAAAATCTGTGTCGCTTTCAAAAAAAAACGAATAGAATTCTATGCAGAAAACATCCTCGGATGTTTTCTGCATAGAATTCTATTCGTTTTTTTTTATTTATACAAGCACCTAACGGCATCAATTAAGCTCGTTTTGTGACTTTCTGTGAAATGTTCTATTTACGTAGTCTTCAGTGCACGTCGCTTTCCGCGAATAATTGCTTTAGGCTTGCATGGGCTTCTACGTACTAGATGTCTACAATGGAACTAAGTCAATTTATCGAATGACAACGGCTATCCAGCTTTTGTTACACTTTATTGCTAACATTTACTAGTTTTTTCCTACTAATTTATCGCGATTCTCATTTAAAACCACTGATTACTTCATTTTGAGTCACCATATTTTATCCCTAAGTCTATTGCTTATTTGATTTTTGCTGAGATGAGGTTGGTTTAATTCAAATTTGTATTGCATTTTGTAATTTTTATGAATAAAGTTTGACTTTAATTTAGTTTTTTTTTTTTACATACTTATTGATATTGTTACAAGTAAATTTGTTTTGTTGTAGTTAATTAAGGCACTTCCCCGTTAAAAAAAAAAGAAAATAATCTGATAAAGAGAAAAAAAGTGTATAGAAATCAAATTTAATATTTTTTTACGAAAAAATCTCAGAATAATGCTTTTATTTCAACGATTTAATGAACGTAACTTTACTTCTCTAATTATAAATTAAAACATAAACTTATATTTACAAATTGTAAACAAAATCGATTTCAATTCAAAATTTCTTGCGCAACTTTTATGTTATTTTCAAACGGTTTTCTGGACCAAACTGCATGACTAATAAAAAACCTTATAAAAGAATAACTATGTTTGGAAGTGTTCCACAATACATAACGAAAAAGAACACTTTTCATTTTGGGCGCAAAAGGCTTACTAAAAAGTCTAGCAGTAGAGTCGCTAGAACTATCTCGAACTAAAACTGTCTCAAATAAGTTTAAAGCGCAGTGTCGTCCACAGCCGTACAGATTAATCAACAGTATACATAAAAAGCTTTGGCCAGCTGCGGAAGACAGCTCAGTCGTTCTTTCGGAACTACGAGTAGGTTAGGATGGTTGCACACGGTGAATTTATGCATTGCCACAAACGCGCCACTGCATCGCAGTATTTGAAATAGAAAAAAATATTATAATATTATGGTTCCTCAGTCTGTGGCCCCTACTAACGGCAGATTGAGCTTGAACTTTGTCTTTTAAGTGAACTGAAATATATGTTTATGAAAACTTATTTAATAAAATAACTATAGAACGGTTAAGTGGATGCGTTTATTTCTTTAACAGTTCTGAAATTTTATAGAATGTTTAGATAAAAGGTTTATAAGTGATAATTCATATTTGGTGGCATAAGTCATTACAGTCTCTGAACTAAGAAAAATCTAAACATTAGTTTTTCATTAAAATCGACTGAATCATTTGTGGGAGTTACACACATACTCGTAAAACCCAATTAATATATATACCTACCTGCCTTTTGATTTCTGTCATTTGTTAGAGAATATATTGGTCTGTAGTAGAATAGCGTTTATCACTCGTCGTTAATATTGACGGTCAATGACTGCATTGCGACTTTAAATGCAGTCGCAGACCGATGGATAGCTGCTAAATCTCCCCGTGTGTATTCATCTTAACTCAGAAGTTCCAGTTGCCCAACTTTGCCGAATCTAAACGAGTCGCGCAGTGAACCCGTGGTAGACGAGACAGAAGCCATTGTTTCACTAGGTTTGCGGAAAGTTCGTTTTTCCGCATAGCAATAAGGTTTGAAGTTTTGAGCACTGCTGGTAGTGGTTTGTGAGTTGGAAACTAGTAGCTGTCGTCTTTAATATTGGTAGTATGTATAAACCAAGAAGTTAGACCAATTTGGCAAACTTGATAGAAAATACGTATGCTTATGAGAATGGAATTCGTTTCCGCCATCTCTGTTTCCTGAGACCTACAATCTTGGAATTTTCAATGCTAGAGTGAATAGATATCTTCTACATCGACGAGCTCCATCTTCGGCCACACCGTCGCTTAACATCAGGCGAGTTGGTGGTCAATCGTAGATCTATAGCGTATAAAAAAAAAAACTTGCTTAATATTGCATACACAGAACTAATAGTCTGGGTTGTTGCGTAATTGTTTTATCTTTTCTAAGGCATAAAACTCACCAAATCATGTATTATTTAAAAACAAACGCAACAGAAATAGACGGCTGGACTGAATTCCTTCAACATAGCTAAGTATTATTATTATTCTAGTATTATTAGTTTCTTTTTTTTTACTGAAATCTATAGATTATATCACTGTTCTATCATCTTATAGGTTTTCGTTTGAAATTAATAGATATAGTCTTAGTTTTATCAACAAAGAATGATGTAGACACCTCTTAAAGGTACTCATATCAGAATCTATAATAATATTAGAGATTACCTACTAAGTGTTATGTAATATGTATACTATTGGTGTTTCTAAAATAAATAAATTATCAGAATACCCTCGATCATGTTATCTTTCAAACAAAGTGTGAGATACCATATTGTAATTTGTACATATTTAACTTTATAACATTCCATTGTTTGCGTCGTGGCTTTTAAATAAACTAATATTAACCTCTGTATTCGCCAACCATCACCAAAAATATTTAATATTCAACCGTAGGAACAAAACAAAACTAAAGTTTGTAACAAAAATATCACGTATCAAATAAACTGTCTCATTCGTTCGCTGTTGACAATTCCGTGATGCATCTGTATTTTCAACAACACGAAACGAATTTGCTCATAAAAGAAAACTGATAATCCGCGGGGATCAGGTTAACGTAACATTGTTGAAATCGAGGGGGCAGGGGGCGCTACTGCGCAGCCACTGCCCCCCAGTAGACAGGTATGATTTAACCAACTCTCGGATATTACAAATCTCTGTCAAGTTAATTTATGTTTGGAAGTGAATTTAGCGCAGGTAAGACACGGACAAATCGTCTGTTTGGGCACCTACGGTGGATACTGGCATCACTAATGTCTCCTATTACTTAAGCAGTTGGTTTAATTTGTTTGTCGTGTTTAATAAAGAAGCTAGATTGTAATTGGAGGGGTCGTAGTATTTTTGACGTGTGTTTCTTGCGTTAAAAACAGTTTTATAAGAAATAAATGATAAAAATATTCCTGAAAATGTCGCCACGATAGCAAAATGCAATATTTGACAACACATTAATTCTCTGTGACGAATTAAATGGTCGCTGATCGCGAACGGTGTCTGAATTCATTCATTCATTCTCGTTTCACTTCAATTAATGACTTGTGCTCACAGATAATGTAAATCATGCATTTTATGTCATGCTACTTTTGATGAATAACTGACAAATCTGATTTACTGGAAACTATAGCATCCAGAAATATGTTTTATTAAAATGTCAAAATAAACTTCAGTTTTATAAACTTCTACGGATACCCATCATATATGGATATTTATGATGGGATATTTATATATTTAAACTCTTTATTGTATACACCATAAAATTTACAATCAAGATAAATTAATTAAGAACAAATGTAACAACCCGCGGCCTTATCGCTAATAGCGATTTCTTCCAGAGTAACTTTGACTCTGCGTTAAACATTATACGTATTACGTAGCCTTCTTGGAAGGTTCTCGATTTATTTCCAGCAGATGCAGTAGTTGTCAAATTACTTGATTTATTTATTTACAGTCGTTTCGACTACTAATCTCTTGAGAAAATAATTGAAAACCATCTAAAACGCCACGTACAATGTTTGACGCAGAGTCAAAGTTACCCACGTTGACAGTACTTATTCCGTGTTAATTTTCATGTCGGCATTCTACGAAATCTGTCAAAAAAAGTTCACTTATCATTCGTTCTTCATATAACGAGTACAATGAAAGTTACGCAACTTGTTCCAATTTGGTTTTAATAGGCAATCATCGGCTGATCATCGACACAAAGCCGATCGTCAGATGGCTGCGGCTCGTAAAATATCCCATTTGCTTACAAATCCCGCACGATAACCCGATCGCAGATAAAGTACGAGATTATGTGCTGAGTATGGAAGCACATTATTTCTTTATAGTCTATGCTTTCGGAAGTGGTGGAACTAAGGATGCTTACTAATAAAAAAATACGTTCTATATTTAAAAAAAAATACTTTACGTTGAATTTACCATTGGAAGAACTTTTCTGTGAGCAATGGGAGTTAGAAATCGTTTTTTTTTTTAATAGTTTGTTATAAATATTTGTTGAGTCATATTTCTGTTCCAATAAATGAAATCATGTAAGCGGTCAATAATTTTCCCATAAAAAATATTTAATTGTGTTCTTTGTGTATTATTTTAATCATGAATAGTAAATAGGTTTGTGTGTATTACTTTCAGAGTCTGTTTGGAAAGCTAACTACAATGTAGCATGGTAGTTAGTTCCTAATGTTTGTCGCTTATACTTCACTTTCCAAGCAGACTACTTATATCAAAATTTTCTTTCAACTTAGAAGTTAAAATCTTTGGACACAAATAATTATAGTTTAAAAACCTGAAAAAACCGACTTCAAAATACGCAATTGTGTTTACTTGGATGATTGAAAATTTATTTTTGACCTCTGAACAAAACAACCCCCCAGTCTTCTTTCTTACGCAGTCGGGTAAAAAAGAATCATCGAAATCAGGCCGAGTAATCGCGTAACAAACATAAAAAAATATATAGTCGAATTGAGAACCCCCTTCTTTTTGGAAGTCGGTAAAAAAACTGACCACGTCAAGCCTACGACAAATTGATCCCCCCCCCCCCCTTTAATAAGGAAACAAATAGAAAATACTTACTATTTTTTCTCATATTACACATGTCAGCTATTTTACTATGGAAACTAACGTGGTTTTCACACACCGCCGACAAATGACCGCCGAATGCGGTTGAAACTGTAGTCGGATTTTTCGACTCAAAACAGACGTGAGTGACCCGTAGTTTTTATTTAAAACATGTCGGCTAGTTTACACAAATCAAATGAAACCAGAACTTTGTCAATTACTAGCACAATTCCAGCTTACTTTAGTCCGGCAGGTGGAATAAAATCGCGTTGCTATTTAGCAAGTTCCAAACAACAACACTTACGGCTAAATGCGTTGCAGCCACCGCCATTATGGCAAAAATTTACACGTCTGCCGTACTACGGCAAACTTACGTAATACACGAAATAGAGCTTTCTTTTGCCAGAGTTACGGCCCAATATCTTCGTTATTTATGTAAACGGTGACTATATTTCGTCTTGGTACATAAGGTGTTGATACGTTTTATTTAACAATGTTACTTTATTGCAGGGGGGCAATTCAGTTATTCAAAACCGATCCGTAGCTGTACCTTGTACGAAGCATTTCCTTTCGGCTGCCATCTTTTTTTGATTTAGTAGCGAGCGAAGGACGCAACACGTCCACGTTACGTTTCATCAAATGTGTCAATTGTATAACATAAAAGTGACTGAATAAAAAAAATGGCGTCCGACGGGAAATGCTCCACATATGGTTCGGCTATGGAGCGGTCTTGAATAACTGAATTGGGCCCCTGAAAACTAATTTTCAAAAATACTTTTGAACTAACAAAGATATTACTCCCTTAGATTGTCATGAAAAAATCCAATTTTAGTATACATTTCTGATAAATCTGAATTGAATCAATCTTTTTAAGCTATTGCATAGCTTCTATCGCGGGCCTTGGTGCGTTTTTGGAGACCGAATCCAGAAATTCTGTAACGAAAATAACCTAACGCAGTAACGCCGATACAACCAATAGAGGCGATTTACAGAACTAAAGAGACAAGCGTGATATTTCAAAAAGTCATTAAAAGTTCTGCTATTCATCGATAGATGGCAAAACTAAAAACTAAAAAGTATCACCGCTGTGCCGGTCGGAGTGGGGGGTGTTAGGAATACTGCATAAATAAAATAAATAAATAATTATAATTACATAAGTTGATAAAAAATGCTATGCAATAGCTTTACCGCGGCAGTCTCCGAGTGCCACACGTCTTTTTTTTTACTTTTTCTAATCTTGTTCTTACAATTATTATTCTTATTGTTAACTAGAAACTTAATAAAGTACTTTTAATTTGAAAAATTACGCGTTACTTACTTTTATTTTTAATCGAAATCTTCGTCTCTAGTTTTAACCGCATATGGCGATTTTAATTTAAATCAGCGCAGACGAATCTCGAATGCTCGTTTGGTTCAAAAATAGAAGTGAGTATCCCGTAATCTTTCAAATTAACATAATATGTAACAACCACGTTAGATTTCATAAAAATAATCATTAAGTGCTGTAAACCGGAAAAATTTAAACATTCATCCTATCCAAGACTTAGCATTGGAAACCAATTTTTTCAAAAAGTTTTCTGCAATATCAACATCAACTCATTTCAACATAATTATACTGACTAATATATTCTTATGCAAAAACCTAAAATTTTAGGCATTTTTTTTTGTATTAATTTGCAGTTTTAAAGGCGAAAATGTATTATTTTTATGTAGGTGAGATAAATTTCAACCTACAAGACAGGCGTGGGAGACGTCGATGCGGCGCCGGGAAGCTCAAATCCAATAATGTCTGCACTCAACACGTTTGCTTCTTCGCCTTTACTTTACACTCACACATATACTACACACACTCTCTCACACAACTAGACCCATACAGGCAATGCGCCTAGATTTTGAGTCTTTTAGTTTATGAGATAATATTTTCCGTTTATTGACACGCTTTTATTAGGTCGACCTGTATGTAATGAAATCTAAGGTAACTAATTTAACCATCTTCCAAGGATCGTAGCGTCATGAAAATTGGCAGCTGTATGTAGTTCTGATGACAATACAATAATATGGTACTGTCGAACTGATCTGATGATGGAGCCGGAAGATATGAACTAGAACTTCATGATGGAACATCGTATCATAGCTGTGTTTGGATTTGTTAGAAAAGTCTTGTAATGAACTTTGACCACGATTAGGTTTTTGACAATACAATAAATTGGAGCGTATTTTTTTTAAACTGTAATTTATAATGTAAGAATTAAATAAGTATAAGTGTATCTATACCGGCTGTAACAGCGTATTATTTGTATTATGAACAACTTTTGCCCCGGAAAGGAAAGGTTTTCCAGAATTCGAGATTGGTCTCAAGAAAACATAGTGAAATTTGTTAATAATTTAGTTCAATGACCTTTTAAAATATGACAACTGTTACAATCTGCATAATAATATACTACTTATTATCTCGTGTAGTATAATATAATTATAAATAAAATAAAATCGGCCAAGTGCGAGTCGGACTCGCGCACGAAGGGTTCCGTACTATCATCTATAATACTACAAAGTTTAGTTCTGTTTATAAAATAACGAGAAATCAATGAAATTCCAAGTAGTAAATTGCAAACTTATAGGTAGGTTTTCGATACACATCCGGGCAGCATGACGACGCTCGCGCGAATACGCGCGGTTATGGCTCGCTCCGTGATGTTACCTCCCCCGCTACCCGCGCGCCGTTGCTTAGCAACCGCCTCGCGCTCGCGCCACCACCACACCGCGGCGCGGCGCTCGCACAGCGTTTAGATGCACGGATTATTTTCATTTTGTGAGTTTTTATGTATTAGATTAGGTATTTATTTTTATAGTTAATATATTTCTAAATATTTACTTACAAATATTCAAGTTTCTACCTGTTAATTAAGATCGAGTAAAAATTGCTTAAAAATTACGTTTGTTGTATGGGAGCCCCCCTTTAATATTTACTTTATTGTTATTTAATTATTTATTTTGAAAGGTAATATACTAGTAAATATTCTGTGAAAATTTGAAGCGTCTACCTGTTACCGTTTTTAATATTGAGCAAAAAAATACGAAAAAAACACGTTTATTGTATGGGGACCCCCCTTAATATTTTTTTTTTTTTAATTTTTAGTATTTGTTGTTATAGCGGCAACGGAAATACATCATTTGTGAAAATTTCAGCTTTCTAGCTATCACGGTTTATGAGATAAAGCCTGGAGACAGACAGACAGACAGCGAAGTCTTAGTAATAGGGTCCCGTTTTTACCCTTTGGGTACGGAACCCTAAAAATATTGGTGGACATTTCACACAACACCATCTAGCCTAAACTAAGCAGAGCTTGTACTATGGAAACTAGATGAATACTAGATGAATAGGCTGATAGAATACATATATACTTTTTTTGTTGTAAATACATACATATGATACATACAAACACCCAGACACAGAACAAACAGCCATGCTCATAACACAAATGTTTGCCCTGGGTGGGGATCGAACTCACGACCTACAGTTTTTCAGGCAGACATAGGTACTACCAACTGAGCTACAAGACCAGTCAATTGATTTATATGTAGTAGATACATGTATAATTTTTTTTGTGAATATTTGTTAGGCGATTCCAAAAAAGGAGGAGTTTTTATTTGACTGTATGTTTTAGGGTTCCGTACCCAAAGGGTAAAAACGGGACCCTATTACTGAGACTCCGCTGTCTGTCCGACCGTCCGTCCGTACGTCCGTCCGTCTGTCACCAGGCTGTATCTCATGAACCGTGCTAGTTAGACAGTTGAAATTTTCACAGATGATTTATTTCTGTTGCCGCTATAACAGAAAATACAAAAAAGCAGAATAAAATAAATATTTAAGGGGGCTCCCATACAACAAACGTGATTTTTTTGCTCGTATTTGCTCGATATTGATAACGGTAACAGGTAGACGCTTGAAATATTCACAGAATATTGAATTATATTATTCATTTTAAAATAAATAATTAAATTACATAAAATTTATATTTAAGGGGCTCCCATACAACAAATGTGTTTTTTTTTTGCCGTTTTTATATATAATGGTACGGAACCCCTAGTGCGCGATTCCGACTCGCACTTGGCAGGTTTTTTTAACTACGATACTTGTATTATAGTTAAAATAAAGTTAAGTAATTGTTGTTACTTGTCGTGTGAAATTTCCACCAATATTTATTCATATTTAACTTAAAATATAAGAACACCGCGAACCAAGACTGCGCGTTGTTACTCTGATTTTAAGCCTAGTACTCACTAGTATAACGTTACTGCAACTGTTTGGTGTGTGAGCTATGTATATATTGACTGTAATCGTAGTAGCTACCACATCGACACTACGAGTATCTTTTGTTTCATGACACTAACCAAAAATTGCGTCAGCGTTAATGACAGGTCAAATCTACGTAAATTTGGCTCAAAGCATTTCACAAACTAAGTATACCTATACATACTATTTGACTGGCCTTGTGGCTCAGTTGGTAGTGTGTTTACGTCTACCTGCTGAACTGAAAGGTCGTGGGTTCAATCCCCACCCAGGGCAAACATTTGTGTGATGAGCATGGATGTTTGTTCTGTGTCTGGGTGTTTCTATGTATCATATGTATATATTTACAAACAAAAAAAAGTATATATGTATTCTATCAGCCATCTAGTTCCATAGTACAAGCTTTGTTTAGTTTGGGCTAGTTGGTGTTGTGTGAAATGTCCACAAATATTTATTTTTATTTATTTATACACTTTGATATTTAACTACAGTCACGTGCAACTGTTACAATTAGATTTCTATAGTAGATACTAAGCTTTACACATGTACTGTGTACTCTCCCCGTACGTCACCCTTCTGCCAATCTCATCTCGAATACACAAACACCACATACGCAGGCCTGTGGCGACAAATACTATGTAGCCAACGGAATAACAAGGTCAACCGAATATTGTCGCGGAATATTCGGGAATCGTTTCTTCAAACAAATGTTAGCTAGTGGACATGAGTGGCTTAAGATGTTTAGCTAGAGTGAGGTTGATGGCCAAAGTGAGAATGATAAAGTGAGATGTAGTAGCAAAAATAAAGGAAGCGGATTATTAAATTATCTATGATTCGGATTATTTAATTTGTAATTTTTTTTTTTTTTATACATTATAGATCTACGATTGACCAGCAACTCGCCTGATGTTAAGCGACGGTGTGGCCGAGGATGGAGCTCGTCGATCTAGAAGATATCTATTCACTCTAGCCTTGAAAATTCCAAGATCGTAGGTCTCAGGAAACAGAGATGGCGGCAACGAATTCCATTCTTGTGCAGTACGCAACAGGAATGTGGATCGATAACGCTGAGTACGGATTTTTGGCATTTCAACGAGAAATGGGTGTTTAGTGAATCTTCTCCACTATTTTGGAGAACAGATCTTTAAGATGGATATTAATAAGTATATCGATAGGGGTCGACACATGCGCAGTATCACGTTCAAATTAAAGTGATATTGGAGAAAGTTCAGGTCAAAAATAAAAATAGACTAGCATGTTTGAAAACACTAATGCTTTCATTACAAGACGAGTATGGGAGTGAATTAACGTGTGTCGGATTTAGAGAAAATCTATAATTCTCAATGTGGTAAAGTCGTAATTTTGTGTATCTAAAAATACAACTTGAATGTTTATTCATGATTTAAAAACATAATTATATGCACAATTTGGAGCTTACACGTGGTAAAAACATAGTTATCGCGTGTAATCCCCAAAGTGCATTATTGCAATTATATATCTAAAATATTTATAGCACTCTACATACTTAAAATCATACCTATTTTCCCTTACATGGGTATGTAAGGGAAAATAGCTTTGTTTACCCCTAAGTGCGTAAGGGTTTACGTACTTAGGGGTAAACAAAGCATCATAGACCATGAGACCGTTTGCGCCGCATTTGACCGTGGTTCGAAAATTAGACTAGATAGATAAACTCTTTATTGTTTACACCTTAAATAAAACACAAATTACATAGTGAAAAGGGCTTAAATGCTAGTGAAACAACAGGCGGCCTTATCGCTAATAGCGATCTCTTCGAGGCAACAACTTTGGGATGGCGAAATGATAAAATAAATACATATATGGTGGGGTAATTAACAAAGATAATAAAAGACGAGAGAAAAAAAATGACACTAGAGAGGGGACTAGATGGTATTAGATGGTAAGACACGATCGCGCTCGTTGCTTACGACAATATTGCACTTTAACGTTATTATATCTGCACTTTTGACTAACAGTAAAACACACATAACCTGTATCATAAAGATAGATAGATAGATAAACTCTTTATTGTTTACACCTTAACTAAAACACAAATTACATAGTGAAAAGGGCTTAAATGCTAGTGAAACAACAGGGGGCCTTATCGCTAATAGCGATCTCTTCCAGGCAACCTTGTAATATAATATATATGTATCATACTTATAATCATAGTTTAGTATGTTAGTTAGTTATGGTTTGTTAACTAAACTCGTGCAAAGATCGCTCCGTGCCTTATTTCAATGACAACTCTGGGCATTAATTAGAGCGGCTGTAGCGAGTTCCTGGCTCCGCAAGAATTACCCCCAACGATATTAATTAGACAACGTCTCGAGGTATTTTTGTCGGCGAGTAATTTATGCGGCAGTTAAACAAATTAACGTGTAGTTAGCGCGTACGCGGCGGATGCGCCGACCTCCGGAACCCTACGCAAAAACAACAATTTGGCACGCCGTTCTCACGAAATTTATATCTTATCTGCTCCTTTTCTTTCTCAACAACACAAAAAGTTACTTTTCCTAACAATTCATGCCTAACTCGGAAAAGTAAACACTCGTAAATATACCACCATAAAAGCTTCCTCAAAAAACGGTCTCTCGGTAACAATCCCTGAAGTACGGTCAAATAACTGAAAATTCGATAAACCCTGTCTTCAAAGACATTCCGATATAAGTTATTTCCCTTCCAAGTAGATCAAAAAGAGGGAATTGCCTCAATATCCTGAACTAGAGCCGTACCTGTCGCCCCATTCACGCGATGGCGGAAATCGGAAATCATTCCATGTTGAATTGAAAACGGCGAATCTCGAAATAAAACTATACCTGTATCTTATACGTCACACGGCACACTAGCATTTTACTCTAAACCACGCCACGCCACGCCACGTCACGCCACGCCACGCCACGCCACGCCACGCGTCGCCGGCAGAGTGCAAACTACGAAGAGAAAAGAAAATGAATGCAATTTATGTCGTCTCCTGTAGGGCGACGGGCTACGGGACGCGCCGCGACCCACTGCGGGCTTTATGACTCCTCTTACAAAAGCCGTAAGGTTTGATTCCGCACGTCGCGGCAGTAAATGAGTGATGGCAGTATTAGGCGGATTTAGTGGAAAACACGGAGACGTCGTGACGCAGCGCTACTTGGAGCCAATAGCGCTGCAAGGTTTATTTTTATGCGAGTTGTGGCGAGAAACGGCTCTGTCGAGATGGGGCTAAGCTGCGTTTAAATAAGACGGTAGACGGGAGTAGGTCGATTCACATGACTCAAATAATATAAAACGAATTTGATAAATTGCAAAGTTATCAAATGCTGTACTTTCATATTTGAAGAACCAAAATACGATGTTCAAAAAGATTTTGGGATAAAACTAAAATGAGTTCGTAGTAGATAATCCAGGCTTAGGCTGTGTGTAATATACAACCACGGAAGCCCTCAGCTCTATTAATAATGATATTTTAAAATAAGTCCATTTACTTGTCTTATACAACTTTGTCACAAGTCTTTAGGCATTTAAACGCTTTGACATCGTAGCTAGCCTCTGAGTCTATACTTGTTTACGTTAAAAAAATATTTAAACAATAATATGGGCTAATAAAGAGCTAATTAAACCTTTGTAGTTATACAAGAATGTTAGAAAAAAATCTACGAATGGCATGCAAGATGTGTTTGCAAGGCAAATCTATCAGAAAGTGACAACAAGGCAGAGTGCACACAGAGTGGCAAACTACTCACGGGACAGCGTGTAAGAAAAGCTTAGGATGGCAAAGTGAACTACTCCACAGGACAGCGTGTAAGGAAAGCTTGCAAGTCAGCTTGAACGGGCGGCATTTCCCACAATGTGGCAAAAGGACGACTCAAAGTTCGCGATATATCACGAGTCGTCGACAGCGGACGGCCATTAGTTACCAAGTTGGGACAACGATACTACTCGTGCAGGTGTTTCAATAAACGCTACCAAGCTGCACTTGTGTTGCAATTTCTATTAAATGCTGATGCTTAACACAGATTTTAAAATATGATACTAACCTATAAAACTGATATATTGCTGCTAAATTGCTGAATACGCTGAATATCAGGTGAGTTGACGGTCAATCGCAAGCCTACTACAGAAAATATACTTTATTCGTGTTATACAAGATATAATTGACCTTAGTTTGTAACAATAGAAAATATGTCCTCCTTATACTCACCATAATTACTCAACAATATAAATTTAGAAAACTCAATACCCCCGACAAAAATACGGCTGTACCGATTTTGATGAAACATACATAGATAAGAACACTCTCGATCTAATCTTCTTTCAAACAAAAAAAAAAAGCTAAATCAAAATCGTAATCGTAATCTTTTCTAAGGTTTTCGTAATTGTTACTCACGCTGCAAAACCCTCGAAACCCAAAACACAAAAACTTCGAAACGTCAGATCATAAAATTATGTAAAATATACGCGATGAATCTGAATTGAATCTATTGAAGTGAAACATGTTAAAACATGTTTCACTTCAATAGATAAAAATCAGTTAATCTGTTTGAAAGCTACGATGCCACAGACATACACATACACACTTAAAACTCACACATACACCCCTATGTTTAAGTCGGGGTTTTTTTTAATAAAATAGGTTTTTTTACAATTACACTATGCTTGCGCTTGATCGTCAACTCCATCTGTGAATACACGGTGAAACCGTGGTCGTATCTGATGATAATAATCACAAACACCAAGAAAAAATCCACCTTATAACGTGAATCGACTCGTAGGTATTACCTACATTATTGAGGTCAACCTCATCTCTACTATCTCTCTCATCTGCATTCGACAAACAGTGTCATATTTACAAGAGATCTGTCGTGTTTCGTGCGATATTTCTCTACTCGGTTTCGAGACGGTTTCGAGACGGTTTCGAGATCTCTTCATAAAAAAATCTGTGTTTGTTTGTTTATCATGTAGTCGAAATGGAACTGAGAGGGGGTAAGGCTTAGAAAATAATACAATATAGAAAGTGGAATTAAATAACCGGCCAAGTGCGAGTCGGACTCGCGCACGAAGGGTTCCGTACCATTATCTATAAAAACGGCAAAAAATCACATTTGTTGTATGGGAACCCCCTTAAATATTATTTTTATTTTTATTTAATTATCTATTTTTAAAGTGAATAATATAACTCAATATTCTGTGAATATTTCGAGCGTCTACCTGTTGCCGTTATCAATATCGAGCAAAAACGAGCAAAAAAATCGGCCAAGTGCGAGTCGGACTCGCGCACGAAGGGTTTCGTACTATCATCTATGATAGAAAATCGTATAAAATAACGAGAAATCAACGAAATAGTGTAGAGTAGAGTACGAGTATACGAGTAGTAACGAGTAGTAAATTGCAAACTTATAGGTAGGTTTTCGATACACATCCGGGCAGCATGACAACGCTCGCGCGAATACGCGCGGTTATGGCTCGCTCAGAGATGTTACCTCCCCCGCTACCCGTGCGGCCGTTGCTTAGCAACCGCCTCGCGCTCGCGCCACCACCACACCGCGGCGCGGCGCTCGCACCGCGTTTAGATGCACGGATTATTTTCATTTTGTGAGTTTTTATGTAAAAGATTAGGTATTTATTTTTATAGTTAATATATTTCTAAATATTTACTTACAAATATTCAAGTTTCTACCTGTTAATTAAGATCGAGTAAAAATTGCTTAAAAATTACGTTTGTTGTATGGGAGCCCCCCTTTAATATTTACTTTATTGTTATTTAATTATTTATTTTGAAAGGTAATATACAAGTAAATATTCTGTGAAAATTTGAAGCGTCTACCTGTTACCGTTTTTAATATTGAGCAAAAAAATACGAAAAAAACACGTTTATTGTATGGGGACCCCCTTAATATTTTTTTTTAATTTTTAGTATTTGTTGTTATAGCGACAACAGAAATACATCATTTGTGAAAATTTCAGCTTTCTAGCTATCACGGTTTATGAGATACAGCCTGGAGACAGACAGACAGACAGACAGACAGACAGACAGACAGATAGACAGCGAAGTCTTAGTAATAGGGTCCCGTTTTTACCCTTTGGGTACGGAACCCTAAAAACTGTCTAACTATCACGGTTCATGAGATACAGCCTGGTGACAGACGGAGGGACGGACGGACGTACAGATAGACAGACAGACAGACAGACAGACAGACAAACAGACAGACAGTGGAGTCTTAGTAATAGGGTCCCATTTTACCCTTTGGGTACTGAACCCTTAAAACGTATCTTATCGAGTAACCATTAAAATGAATTCAAGATCGATCGAAATGAAACGAAATGAAATATTATTTATTTGAAACCGTAACATAATGTTCTGGAAGCAATAAGGGCACGATGATATTAGCAGTAGTTAATTATTATCTAATCAAATCCTCTTTCAATCAAAAAAACCTTTATCGGTCTGGGGTAATCGATATGCTTTTTGTGTAGTAGTACCTATAGTTAGTTGAGTCTGTATATTGTTTTGTTTTGACGATGACACAGACAGACACACAAAAACACAGATACACACATCAAACTTATAACACCTTAACACCTCTCTTTTTGCGTCGGGGTTAAATAGAGGGAAACACCGTGTGACTAAGTCTAGTCTCGAGTCTCGTGCAATATATTGCGAACGTGACAGATTGACAAATGAAGCTACAATGCTCAATATATACACCCAATATACATCTACGATTGTGTAAACTAAAAACCCTTATAAATAGAGATGAGTTTTTCACACGCACGTCTCTCCCTCGCCGTATTGCGTGTGTTTTCATTGAGTGCTTAGAAGAAATGTTTGTTCTCAGCAAATGTTCGCTTGCTTTGCAAATGAAGACGTGACTTTAATAAACAAAACAAGCGGTATTATTAAATGGAAAACAGGACTGTAAAATATAGCATGAAGGTTTTCCTGGCAAGTTTCACTAAAAACTTTTTCTTTTGCGCAAGATAGATCTAAAATTGACCACCAACTCGCCTGATGTTAAGCTACGGTGTACATCAAGAACGTGGACCGATAGAGTCATGTGGGTCAAGTGTACGCATTTAAACTTTGAAAGTGCCCTGAAATAAAATTTATAATCTAAATGAAACAAATCAGTATTTATTGCTTTGACTATTTATTAATCAACAATATAAGTATGAAAATAATCATCTATAATGGCACAGATTCTTTGAAATTTAAAAAATACAAAGGTAGTCAAAATGCGTACACTTACCCAAGTAGGGGGGTAAGTGTGCTCAGTCGATGGGGTAAGTGTACGCCACATAAATCAAGAACATTTTGAGTTGTAAACATTTTCCAAAGCTTATTATTTTAACTTAAATACTTATCTAATTATGTTTCAGTAACGAATAAATTGAAAACAAAAATCAAACAAGGACCAATAAATGAGATCAATCATAGTTAATAAATTTAGCGGCTACTAATGTTCATTCGTCACCAACCATCTGTCGGGAGCCTTCCGTTGGTAATTTCGAGGATTTTAGATAGTTATTCTGGATTCTGAAACAAAATATTGCAGTATTTACCATTGACCTTACATAAAGAAAACAAAAGTAACCAAGATAGAGTAAATGCGCGCGCGCAAACTTACACGACAAGCTTGTGCGTACACTTAACCCCACCCATCAAATTGAGACTTTGTCAAAATTGTTAATTATTGCGTCATCCATGAAATTCAAACACTGTCAATTTTAAAACCTTAATATATGCAAATATCGATAACAATTACAATATTTTATAAAAGCTTACACAACTACAAAATATTACACTTTAAATATGATAAAATATCGCAAGAAATTAGGCAAAATAATTTACTTGCCTGCAAAAACAAAATGGCGCGTGACCGGTCGCTGACAAACAAGCACTTCGTCGGACGTCGTGCCCGGTATTGGAGAGCGAAGACGCCGTCTCTTAATTATAAATGGTTTTCGAGATACTTAGCGTGCGTACACTTACCCGCTGCGTACACTTGACCCACATGACTCTATCTGAGTACGGATTTTTGGCATTTCAATGAGAAATGGTTGGAAAAAAGCTGTTTTGGTGTCTATAATATATATCTATCTAGGCCATGAGATTTAATATTGTAAATATAATTTCACTGTCTTCATATCACGAGTAAATGGGTGTCTTCTCCTATAGGTAAGCATGATCTATCGTAGACCGCAACGACCTATAATATCAGACTAGCTGGCGGTCAATCACAAGCACAAAAATCATCAGATCATAAAAATAAAACCCTCAATTAAGAAAACTATTTTATTTTTATTGAAATCAAACAAATTTTAACGGATTTATCGCGTATATCGTAATCCGCTAAAATTTGGTTCATTTCAATGAGTAAGAATCACGAATACAGTAGTTACCTATTGTTTCTGCGGTTCAGGTACATTTGCACTAGTAACTTGTACATACATATGTAAATTATATTACAAGATTGTAAGATTGTAAGAAATTTTGAAATTGACAATTGAATCACGAAAACATTAATAAAATATTAATTTTAAAAAAATAATTTAAAACAAGCTTTTATTTAAATGCTCTAAAAGGAAGAAAATAAATTTTGAATTCAATCAAACCCACCATTTAATAAAATTATAAAATTTATATTGATATAAATAAAAGTTGTCGCGAGATTTCAAACAACATCGTACCTATCTGCTAAGTAATATTTAATTCCAACAAAATACTTAGACGCGTTCTTATCATTTGTTTAGAATTAAAGTTAGTTTGTTCTTTTGAAAATAAAAATATATGTTTGTGTTCTCGCGTCAAGTTCCGTTTAGAGCATTTAAATAAAAGTTTGTTTTAAAAAAAAAATTACTAGACTAAAAAGAGTGCTTGTCAAGACTATTCAAACGAGTCCAAACTCGACGGTTTTATCCTGTTTAGTTTAGGAGTTCCTATGGCCACCTTCCGACGCCATCTTGAGACCAGCTTCATGGTACCATATCATTGCATTGTCACCGAAGTTACGTAAGTAAACCAAATTTCAACCTAATCTAACGACAGGAAGTGGTACTAATTTAACTCGCAAGATTTGTCCCATACATACTAAAAGGGCAAGTTAAATAAAAGCTAGTAAAAAATTATATGTTCATTTCGTTCTATTCTTGAATACTCGAGACATATTAATATCACTATTTTATTCAGTACAACGTAGGCAGCAAGTGTTGTGTAGGCAAATGTGTATATTTCAGTGAAGGGACGTGACTTTTCACTGGCGTCGACAGCACTCATTATACGTTACTTTGCATAGATAGATTATATCATTCTGTCGTGTCACACTCATTAGAGCAGTATCAAAATATAATGTTGTTTCATATGTGATATATCGTATTGAGATATTATTGTGACTGGCCTTGCAGCTCAGTTGGTAGTATGTCTGCCTACTAAGATGTAGGTCGTGGGTTCAATCCCTACCTAGTACAATCATTTGTGTAGTAAGTAAGCATGGATGTTTGTTCTGTGTCTGGGTGATTCTATGTATCATAAGTATGTATTTACAAAAAAAAAGTGTATATGTACTTATTTTATCACCCATTTCTATAGTACAAGCTTTGCTTAGTTTGGGCTAGATGGTATTATGTGAAATGTATACTAATATATATTTATTTATATTTAAAAATCTACTCTCAAATCCATGTTCATTGACTTTGTAATACGCTTTAAAGTCGAAGGAAAGAGGGGCAAAGTAATTTAATCGCTTGCAACATTTATAAAGCGGCCGGCGCCGGTTACAAGTTTGGAATTCGTTGGACATTCGTTTACTTTCGAAATTGAGTTTCTTAGTTTACAGCGGAGTGAATGCACAACTGTTGAATAATAATTACTTTATTTATGTAGTAAACTCTAAATTAAAAACTTTTCAAACACAAGCGTTGTAATGAATAATGCTCACTAAAATTGAGCTGAAAATTTAATTTCACCGTTTGTTTATTAAGGTAATTCCCATGACTATATTTCTACTCTGTCCTTAAAACATACATACCTCATCACATGGACCTCATATATATGATTAAGATAACTTTTTGAAGTAATAACTTCTTATGGTAGGGTAAACTGCTTCGCTACGTAACGCGTTACGGCGCCAGTCTGTCAGGCTTCCCTTTCTCTCACGCATACGGCGCGCGGCGTTAAAGTTATCACTTCTGTCGGGCGTCCCGAGACGCACACGTTTTTTTGTTGTTGATAGTATTGTACATAATTTTAAAGTTTAAAAAACTGAAACAACCGACTTCAAAGTACGTTATTTCGTTTACTTGTAATACATATATGTAAGGATAATAATTAAACAAGGCGCTCAAGCGTTGAAGTAACTCTATTTTCTCCTTATACACATTGGATGAGGAGTAAGTAGGTTTTACTTTTCGAGTGCAATAAATCTCTCACGATTATAAACTTTTTAAAAGACCGCTATTCACCCGCTCGTTTTTTTTTTCTTTCAAGAATGACATTTGTCACTGAATATCAAATGCTTCGTCGTCGCAGATTAGAAAATTGTGCAGATGTTTATACGAAAAAACCACAACATTTGACACTTTTGCAAAGAAAAACGTGTCAGTGGAACTCTGCGATTCTATAATCTGACGCACTCGCTCAGGAATACAATGAAAATATTTTTTGGGAGCTTTCTGTATACATCAATTTAAAAAACATAGAAATTGGTTCACGAATGACGGAGTAATTCGTGGTCATACATAAAAATATATATATATATACGGTACGAATTGATAACCTCCTCCTTTTTCGAAGTCGGTTCAAAATATGTTATGAAGATCTATAATCTAGGATAATCCTTCAAGAAATTAGAATGCTAATTTTCACACTCTGTCATCAGATCAAATTAAAAAAGTTGTCCTAATATCATTCCCAAGATTTGATGTCTGACGTGCGATAATAACTATCCGTCTATAAAAATTCTGTATAAAATTAAAAGTACGTAAAATACAAAACGCATCGAAAATACTCCAATTTGTGTACTAATGTAATAAAATCTATTAAATTAACCTCATCAAATAGCCTTACAAACTTATTTACTATTCAAAGAATAAAAATAAAGCTAGAATAAGGTATGTCTGCAAGGCGCGTTTCCCCCACACTATCCCCATGGCGCCATTCTCTTCAAACTTACAAATAGTTACAAACAGACTAGAGAGATTGGATATTCAATAACACTCTCGCGAAAAGCGCCTTGACGGCGACTTTAAAAACATGATAGATGGTGTGTCGCGCTTCCCCCGGCTTACCCGCGCCAGTGGCTCCCTCAATTTCTAAACTAGCTATTCTTTTCGGTTCCACTTACGTTTTTTTTTTTTTGACGTTTCACTATAAATAAATAATATAAATACATATCTGTGGACATTTCACACAACACCATCTAGTCCAAACTAAGCAAAGCTTGTACTATGGAACTAGATGGCTGATAGAATACATAAATACTTTTTTTTTGTAAATATATACATGTGATACATAGAAACACCCAGACACAGAACAAACATTCATGCTCATCACACAAATGTTTGCCCTGGGAGGGGATCGAACCCACGACCTACAGCTTAGCAGGTAGACATACTACCAACTGAGCCACAAGGCCAGTCAAGTTTATATAGAATACAACTTAATTTTAATTTGTTCTTTACTTGTTCATGTCGAACTTAGAGTTTCAACTTTCGTTCAATGGTTTTACTGATTCTTTTTAGGGTTCCGTACCCAAAGGGTAAAAACGGGACCCTATTACTAAGACTTCGCTGTCTGTCTGTCTGTCTGTCTGTCTGTCTGTCTGTCTGTCTGTCTGTCTGTCTGTCTCCAGGCTGTATGTATCTCATAAACCGTGATAGCTAGAAAGCTGAAATTTTCACAAATGATGTATTTCCGTTGCCGCTACAACAACAAATACTAAAAATTAAAAAAATATATATTAAGGGGGGTCCCCATACAATAAACGTGTTTTTTTCGTATTTTTTTGCTCAATATTAAAAACGGTAACAGGTAGACGCTTCAAATTTTCACAGAATGTTTACTTGTATATTACCTTTCAAAATAAATAATTAAATAACAATAAAGTAAATATTAAAGGGGGGCCCCATACAACAAACGTAATTTTTAAGCAATTTTTACTCGATTTTTAATTAACAGGTAGAAACTTGAATATTTGTAAGTAAATATTTAGAAATATATTAACTATAAATATAAATACCTAATCTAATACATAAAAACTCACAAAATGAAAATAATCCGTGTATCTAAACGCGGTGCGAGCGCCGCGCCGCGGTGTGGTGGTGGCTCGAGCGCGAGGCGGTTGCTAAGCAACGGCCGCGCGGGTAGCGGGGGAGGTAACATCACGGAGCGAGCCATAGGCGCGCGTATTCGCGCGAGCGTTGTCATGCTGCCCGGATGTGTATCGAAAACCTACCTATAAGTTTGCAATTTACTACTTGGAATTTCGTTGATTTCTCGTTATTTTATAAACAGAACTAAACTTTGTAGTATTATAGATGATAGTACGGAACGCTTCGTGCGCGAGTCTGACTCGCACTTGGCCGATTATTGTTTTATGTATATTCCCCGATTACTTGAAGATACCTGGACTGATTTGAAAAAATCTTTTTTGCTTGTTTAGAAAAGTATACTTCTCAGGTGGTCCCATAGAATTTTTATCAAAATCAATTCAGTCGTTTGGTTTTTATAACAAAATAACTGGAAAAATATGTCATCCAAGTAAACGAATTGTGTATTTTGAAGTCATTTTTTTTTTTAAGTTTTTTAAACGATTACTTGTAATAATATAATTTTAAACAAATTTACTACAGTGCCAATCTTAAAATCGCCAAAAAATTGCTATTGCATACAAATAAACCTTATTGGAGTTCGACAAAATATGTAAGACTGCTGCTGATTTATGACTTGAAGAAAGCAATATCATGTCTGGTCATATAATATTTGTTGACGTGACAACGTCTAATAAATCGATGAACGCCGGCTCCACGCACGAAAAAGTATGACTCATTGTCCCGTAACGTTACACCCAGTGCCCCGTCACGTTAAACTATCGTCCGTAAACCGACTTTACAGACAACCATTTTTTTTATTTATTATGATTACATTGATATTTTAACGTTGGTTCCTCATCCACTGTCATCTTATATATATATATATGTATATATATATAAATCATAGCTGTTCGTTTGTTTCGCTAAAACTCGAGAACGGCTGGGCCGATTTAGCTGATTTTGGTTTTGGAATGTTTGTCGTAGTCCAGGGATGGTTTGAACTTTGAGAAAATATCGGGTCCACTCATTGATAGGTGATACGAAGTACTAAGTAGGTAGTAGTAGTACGGTCAGCTAGTCGTATATAAAAGCCCACATAAAATTTGACATAATCGATGCAGGGTTGTCATTTTTTTACTTCTGCACATACACATTGACTTTTGCATTCACAACATTAGTGTGATAGTATGATTTACCGATAGACGTCCCAACTCGCTCCATCTTACCCCACTCTACCCATGAATAATGGAAGCTGTTTAAAGTGCACCCTGATTGGGACAAGCATCGATTGTCAATTATTGAGTGATACGATGGTAAAAGAGTACAAGTCACGCACCCAAATCACTGCAGATTTTTCATTTTCTATCTTCAAGGTCGATTTTAAATTTAGTATTTGTCTTGGCTCTCTATATTATATAGGATTCATTTCGGGAAGTGTTCCCAAGAGCTTTACGACCCAATTTCACTACAGGACTAGCAGAAAGTCGGCGCATTACCATCCATTTCTCATTGAAATGCCAAAAATCTGTACTCAGCGATATCGGTCTACGTTCTAAATGCGTACTGCACAGGAATGGAATTCTTTATCACCATCTGTTTTCTGAAATCTTCAAACTTGTATTTTCAAGGCTAGAGTGAATAGATATTTTCTAGATCGACGAGCTCCATATTCGGCCATACCGAAGCTTAACAACGTCAATCGTAATCTAACTTTTAAAAAAATTACCCCCGATCCATAAAGAGGAGTGTTAAGTTTGACGTATGTGTGTGACTATCTGTGGCATCGTAACTCCCAAACGGATGCACAGATTTTGATGTACCTAGTTTCTTATTTTTTTGGATAAAGGGTTTTACCAAGAGTGTTTTAGATATGTCTCGTCAAAAGTTCAACCTTTTTTGTACTGAAGGTTGTTAAGTTTTCAAAACTTACTTGTTAATAACAAAATATTGAAAATAAAGAATTGACCACCTACTCACCCTATAATAAGTGACGTAGTGAATAAAGGTGATACGCGTCCATCTAGAAGAAGTCTATTCAGTATTCAATCGCTTAAAATGGAAAATTGTAAGAAAAAAATTATTAGTTTTCCGGAAACAGAGAAAGTGGCAGGGAGTTCTGCTCCTATACATTACGCGTCAAGAATGTGGACCGAAATCGTTGAATTCAGACTTTAATCATTTCAATGAGAAATGTGGAGTGTTGATAATATTCACGATTAGAAATAAAAAAATATTCTTTCTACAAATTCATACACAGTTCAAAAATTACACATCCGACGAGACTTGAACCCGCATATCCCATATCTATACTTGGTTTATACGCGTGATTGGTTTAAGAAAAATTTTTTTTTATTTATTTCGACTACCCCTCGTGACAGTCCTGTGGTCCTGTCCTGTGATATATTTAAGTGTAGAAAATCACTTAAAAACAACAACTTTCTTTCTTGTCGCAAGCAATTACATGGACACTGTTTAAACTAAGATGATAGAAGCCTTATGATGGTAATAGCCAGTAATGAATTAAAATGGTAGGAAAACTGAACTAAGAAATTGTGCAATACACTTCCTGCTGCGTCATTCGACGATAAGACGCAAACCTATCTTGTATTAAAAAAAAAAGTTTTGGTAGAATATAGGTCCCTATCGCATAATATTAGGATTTTATTATTTATTTTTTATCAGCCCTGTTTGTACAAACTGTCCCACTGCTGGGAAAGGGCCATCTTCTCATTGTGAGAAGGGTTAGGCCATAGTCTGCCACGCTGGCCAAGTGCGGGTTGGCAGACTTCACACATCTTCAAGATCATAGAGAAACTCTCAGACATGTAGGTATCCACACGATGTTTTCCTTCACCGTTTGAAGTTGGCGGCAATCAACAATACGCACATAACTTCGAAGAGACAGAGGTGCGTGCCGTGGGATTCGAACCCAGGACCTGCGGATCGCAAGTCAGACGGTCTCCCGACTAGGCTGCCGGAAACTTCTCTATAGAAAATAGTAGGATGATAGTAGTATATTCGTAGACGTAGAATACAGAAATTCGTGATTTCAAGGTTAGTCGATATTCTTAATGCTACGACGTAGCAACCGCTACCAAGCCTACGCCTGCCTATACCCTCTCGTAGCAAGCTAGCGTACACGTAGTTTGCATAATGTTCTATCTTTCCGAATAGTGCCTTCCACAGTAACCCTACAAATGATTTCCTTCACTAAACTGTTTAATTTCAATCTTAGGCCAACGCGATAAGAAATATATTCGAGTGAAGCCAAGAAGTGCTGATAGTAGATTTCTTCCGTTCAGTTTAACTTTTAACGCTCAGTGAGTGCGAGGCGGTCGTTTGCGGGGAACACTCAAATAGTGCGAATAAGTCATTTTACCGTTTTATAAAATAGGGGAGGGGAAGTGTAGGGGAAATATTTCGCTTCATAACTTAAAATATGTACATATTAATTCAGTTGAAATAGTTGTTTACTAGCAAACTGTAGTGGTTTTAAATATACGACTGGCCTTGTGTCTCAGTTGGTAGTGTGTTTACGTCTACCTGCTGAACTGAAAGGTCGTGGATTCAATCCCCACCCAGGGCAAACATTCGTGTGATGAGCATGGATGTTTGTTCTGTGTCTGGGTGTTTCTATGTATCATATGTATATATTTACAACAACAAAAAAGTATATATGTATTCTATCAGTCATCTAGTTCCATAGTACAAGCTTTGCTTAGTTTGGGCTAGACGATTTTGTGTGAAACGTCCACAAATATTTATTATTATTATTATTTTAAAGTGCCAGCGTTAGTGCCACGATGCAAACACATTAGATATCTGACTGGCAAGCGATACCTTTTGATTAATAACTAGTCGTAGCCCGCGGTTCTAGGCACATTCTTTCAATCAATCTATTTAGTGGACACCTACACTTAATAAGTAAAGCATACTTTCATATTTCAAGTCTCTACAATACGACCG
This sequence comes from Lycia hirtaria, assembly GCA_947563715.1. Taxonomy (NCBI): domain Eukaryota; kingdom Metazoa; phylum Arthropoda; class Insecta; order Lepidoptera; family Geometridae; genus Lycia; species Lycia hirtaria. The sequence continues at coordinate 4,797,966 of OX387383.1, forward strand.
CTAAAAAAATTTCTAATTTCTGTTTTCAACCAACTTCCAAAAAGAAGGAGATTCTCAATTCGTCTGTTTATTGTTTGTATGTGGATATATACATATGTATGTATATATATTTCTATATGATCGCCTACAGCCTAAACGGCTTGACCGATTTTGAGCTGCGAGGTGACGTTAGATTCGTCTTCACTTCCAGAGTGTCATAGGCTATATTTTTTATAATAATAATAATACTCGCAAAAATAATTAAATGCGTTTTTTCGTAATCTCTAATGATCTTTTTCGTAATAAACAAATGGTTTTACTAGAATTATTTTAAAGAATGCGTGTTTGTAATCTTTTACAGCAATTTTACGCATACTTTCTCACAAAAAACGTACACTTAACAGCATATTAAGCGTAACGAAATCGTACGTTAAACTGCAATAAACTGCTTTTCTGCAGTCGGATATTTTGTTTTTCTTTTAACATAGATACTTGTTATAAAACATTGTTACCTTTCAACTCATTAATGACAAGTACACATCCTGACACGTTTTAATGGAGGATTCTGTTATAAATATAGTAAAAAAAAATATCTACCAGCACCGGTAAATTTCGTCATCTATTATTCACTATTTGACACCCAGTTTCCGAGTAAAAAGGCTGTCACATTCAGACATTCAGTAAAACCAGGGTCAGATTTTCCACGAATATGTAAGCATAAAAACAGCAAGAATTCTAGTAACATCTATAGATGTTTTGTTATAATATTATATGGAAAAACAACTGTTTTTCCATATAACATTTTCGTAGATAAAATCCATTTCCCGAAAAAAGTGTAAGCTACTATACCGATGTGTATTCGAAACTGTGGACTTGTTGTAATTTTTTTCTTTTGTGAATCTGATTGTGACAGCGATTACGATCCGTCCCACTCACGTTTGCTACATACGTCATGCGAGCGAACGGAACCTTCACAATCGAAATAAAGAACTGAAAATGTACAATCAACAAGATATCAAGTTACAACAGTAACAAAACGAAAATCGCCCTTATCCAAACGGATATCCTTTTTTGTGGTACATTTTCCATACAAATGTATTTTTTTATACAAAAAGAAGGAGGTTTTCAATTCGTCTGTTCTTTTTTTTTTGTATGTTTATTCACCGATTACTCCGCCAATTTTCAATTTATTTTAATGATTCATATTTTGTTTGGTAGGTCATACTTCTGAGATGGTTCCATATAAATTTTATCAAAATCAATTCAGTACTTTGGTTTTCATAACAAAATAACTATAAAATATCGTCCACTTGAACAAATTGCGTATTTTGAAGTCGGTTTTTGCAGTTTTTTTTACCATAATTATTACCAATTATATTAAAATTAGCTTATATATCGGTCTTCATTTAATATAGATACTTTTTATCTTGAAAATATATGAAAGTTCTTTAATATGTCGAAACTGTGGGTGATAATACATGAGCGTGTTTTACCACCAGAACTGTCATGCTCTATAGGAATTAGAGTCCAGGGTGCAAAGATTTTTCACCTCGTGCTCTTTTGATTCCTTCGCTTGCTCGGTCATCAAAATTGAGCACGCGGTTAAAAATCAACTTTGCACTCTTGTATAACAAATAACTACTGTTGTCGCTAACAATAGTGATATTGTTTCATTGGAGAATCTAACCAAATAACAAAGTCTATTTAATTATAGCGGAATTATTATGACCTATTTCATTTCCTTTGTGGATACATTGTTGAAATCTGGTTCGTTGTAACGATATAATGAGGTATCTTTGATCAGTGAGCTCGCAAAACCAGGTTAAAATTTACATGTACTGAAACCATTCAGTCTCTTACTCAATAAATTAACCTTAGTTGCTAATCTAAACTCAAAAGAAGTTGATAAGGTTGCTTTACTCAGATATTTCTTCAATTATTTAATGGCAGCAACAACTATACATTTTTCTTAAATATGTGATAGTGACTGGATGGGTCAATCTTAAGAAGACTATGTACACGATAAAACAATAATTTAAGCAACTGACAAATCGACTTCTTTGAGCTGGCACTGGAACAATAAACACAACCTGACGATAAGGCCACCTCTTGTGCTACTGTTTATTATATTATCGTTTATATTTAAGTTTCTTGATATAGTGTAGATACAATAAAGCGATATGTTATTATTTACCCGATTAACTATTTTTTTTTTTTATCAGCCCTGTTTGTATAAACTGTCCCACTGCTGGGAACGGGCCATCTTCTCATTGTGAGAAGGGTTAGGCCATAGTCTGCCACGCTGGCCAAGTGCGGGTTGGCAGATACTATAATTAGAACTCGTTAAAAGTGTCCGGAATAAATCAAAGTGTATAATGTATTATGGGACCACTTCTAATAATTTAGGTAAGTATTTATTTCATTCGAATAAAAAAAAATAAGTTGGTTTACAACCACCTAATATATCGGGTGCTACAAGAAAACACTGAAATCCAAAAATCCATTAATCCATTTTTTCATTCAATTTAATAGATTTCGTCTGAACATGTAGAAAACTGCTAGACTGTATGTGGACACAACGAGACGCACTTAAATAGTAACATATACAAAATGATGACATAAGACAACCGAAGGTCACATTCGACGTTCAACTCCGCGCAATTTCAGATAAACATCAGCATGAATAACGTCGGACGGGCCGCATCCGATCGCGACTGAGCCACCGTCGATTCCCTAATTTTATTTCATGACATCATAAAATTATCTTATTACACGATATCCACAGCACTTACGGCCGCGATCCCTTAATACTCAGCAATAATTTTACGAGCGCCCTTGCCTTTTTACTACTTATGACCCCTCAGCGCAAACCCCCGTTATGTCCAATTTAACCTGTCGTAAATTATACCTTTAATTTAACTTCGCTGCTTACAACTGGCCATTCTAATCTCTGTATTTAAATAAACTTATCTCTATCCGTTCGTAGCTGGATCTGTAAATAATTTTCGGACACGGGAACTTGACTGTTTTTGCAATTAAAGTTTAGATCATAACAAGAACGAATTTTTATTTTTTACACAAGATAGATCTACGATTGACTCGCCTGATTTTAAGCGACGGTGTGGCCGAAGATGGAGCTCGTCTTAGAAGATATCTATTCACTCTAGCCTTGAAAATTCCAAGATTGTAGGTCTCAGAAAACAGAGATGGTGGCAATGAATTCCATTCTTGTGCAGTACGCAACAAGAATGTGGGTCGATATCGCTGAGTACGGATTTTTGGCATTTCAATGAGAAATGGGTGGTAATTCGTTGACTTTAATATATGAATATATAATTTTATATATTTTTGTGTAATATTCTTGATACCACAGTGAAGGGTCTAAGTTAGATTTAAAGTTGTCATTTCAAAACGGCTGTAACGGTAGCACAACTAAAGCGCAGCCTTAAAAATGTAACAGAAAATGGAGTAGATACAGAGTTCAATCGGGTAAAATATAATTAATGGCATGTTTTCTTTTTCTTTTTACAAAATAAAAACCGTAAGTAACGGGGTATTTGTACATGATTTAACAGCTCATTATTGTATACTTCCTTATTTTACTTTAGTTTATGTGATTTCAACAAAGAAAATAATAATAAAGAAGAATCAAGGTGCTAATAAACACTAAGGGCCTTACCGCAAAACGTTACTTAACTTTAACCAACGTCTTAAGTTCTCTGTCTTCTTTCCGCAAGTGTATTACGTGTCAGCCAGAAGTTGACAAAATATGTTAAGCATTGCTTAAAGTTAAGTAACGTTTTTCGGTAAGGCAGTATTCGGATTTCTAAGTCAAAGTCAAAGTCAAAGTCAATAGTTTATTGCATTCATTATAGGTTACATGGAGATGTTACAGTACATGTTTGTTTTTAGTAATACAATGACCCTGGTAGGGTGTAGCAACTGGTACGGAGCGGAACAGTTTATTCGATAATTTTTTTATCATTAAGAAACTCGTCTAAGGTATAGTAACACTTATTAATTAATATAGTTTTGAGGGTCTGGGCAAACTCCTGTTCATTTTCAATTTCTTGTAATTGTTGTGGCAACTTATTATATATTTTAATGGCCATAACATGAGGGCCAGAGCTATGCATTATTAATTTGGACGTTGGTAATATTAGGTTATTTTTGTATTGTGATCTTAATTGATATTCTCTTTTCTGGTCTAGTTTTGTAAAAAGCTGAGGATGTTTTTTTATAAATTTACAGTTTTCTAGGATGTATACACATGTAATTGTTAGGATTTTTAATTTGATGAAAAGTGGCCGGTGGAAATTTGGTATACTTATGTCAGGCAATTTAATATTGGAAATGATACGAATGCATTTTTTTTGTAATATAAATAGATCTTTCGCATCTACACTGTGTCCCCAGAGTATTATTCCATATTGAATCCATGAAAATGCGTACGCGAAATAAGCTGTAGTGGCTGTATCCTGGTCAGTTGCTCGCCGGAGTTCTCTGAGGGCGTATGTGAAGCTCGACAGCTTAGCTTTAAGTTTTTTAATATGATTTTTCCAATTTAGGTGCTTGTCAATGTCTAAACCTAGCAGCGTAGCTGTGTCGACGCATTCTAATTTTTTATTATTGTATGAGAAGTGAATGTCAAGAGGCGCTTTTTGATATGGTCTAAATTGTATTAAAGCAGTTTTTGATAAATTTATGTCAAGGTTATGTGCCGTCATCCAGCTGGTCACGTTATTGAAAATGTCGTTTAGTTTATTATGAATATTAACATTATTCTTGCAAGATGTCAAAATAGATATATCGTCCGCGAAGAGTACACAGGATTCGTCAATTTGTTTCGGCAAATCGTTAATATATATTAAAAATAGAATACATGCAACAACACTCCCTTGAGGGATCGACTGGTTAATTTCTATGAGTGCTGATCGGATTATATTTATCATTCCGGTTTTTGGGTCGAAGTTTTCAATTTCTACACATTGAGCGCGATTTTCGAGGAATGATCTAAACCACTTGTGTGTAACGCCCCTTATACCTACGTCATATAGTTTATTCAATAGTATGTCGTATTTTACTTTATCATAGGCTTTTGACATGTCCAGTAAAATGCCGATTGCATATTTTTTATCGTTTAATGTGTTTAATATTTCATGAATTAATTTATACACTGCCAGAACAGTCGAGCGGTTTTTCCTAAATCCGTGTTGAGATTCGTCAAAAATATTATATTTTTCGCAAAATGAGTTAATCCGTTTTTGCATCACCTTCTCAAAAATTTTAGAGGAAGTAGGTAAAAGAGCAATTGGCCTATAATTACCCGGTTCTAATTTTGATGACTTTTTATATATAGGTTTTATTAAAGCTGTTTTTAAGAGATCTGGGAATGTACCTTCATTGAAGGACTGATTGATGAGCAGATAGTATGGTAAGGTTAGTTCCTCAGCACAGTGTTTTATTAGGATAGGTGGTAGTTCGTCCACGCCGTAGCTGTATTTTCTTTTTAAGTTTTTAATGATTAGGTATATTTCGCGCGGCTCGGCGGGGCTCAGGTACATGGAGTTAGGTGTGCGCTGGCGCGGCGACCGGCCGCGCGCCGTGCCCCCTCCACTGCCCGTGTTACCTACCGACGCGAAGTACTCATTAAAAGTGTTTGCTACTTGTTGCGGCTCGGAGATTGTATTATTGTTTACATTAATACTTATATTATTTTTGCTCTTTTTTATATTTTTATTAGTTCTTTCTTTTATTATGTTCCACATAGTTTTTGTTTTGTTTTCTGATCGCTTCATCTCATTTATATACTGAATTCGTTTTGATTTATTTACGATTTTTTTTAGTAGTTTTACGTATTGTTTGTAATGATTAGTTAAAGTTGGGTGTTTACAATAGATTACGATGGGTTTTAATAGCCGCTTATTTCTACACGCCGTTTTAATACCTCGCGTAAGCCACGTATATTTTTTAGTTGTGTTTATTTTTATTATTTTTTTTGGTATGCAACGTTCTAAAAGTTCTGATAATATGTTACTGAATATTTTGTTATTATCGTTTATTGTTTTTTTTACGTCTGTACTTAGTAGTTCAGTCCAGTTTAAGGTTTTGAGTTCATTTTTAAAACTGTCCATATTTTGCTTATTGAATAGACGTTTCTTAGTTTTCCACATTATAGGTTTATTGTCTGAACATAGCGCGTCTTTAATTATAACTTTGGTGCTTGAATGATCTGAAAACCCCAAATCTTGGACTAAAATGCTTATTTTGTTTTTATTACAATTTGAAAATATTAGGTCCAAACAAGTAGCTGAAGTACTAGTGATACGAGTAGCTTCTTTTACAAATTGGTGGAAATTATATTCCCGCATTATGTTAAGTAATATTATTGAATGTGTACTTTCGGTTATTATGTCTATGTTAAAGTCTCCACCGATGATTATATCAAGTGAATTATATTTTTTTAGTATTTCTAGCAGTTTTCTTAATTGTTCATAGAATAAATCGCTCCGCCTATCGTTCCAGTAGATAGTTATTAATATTACTTTGAGTTTATGGATCATTATAGCACTAATCTCTAAACAATATTCAATTGACAGGGCTGCTATATCTGTTATCTCCGTGTATTCAAAATCGTCGCGAAGTAAAATAATAGTCCCTCCTCCTTTACGTTTATGCCTACAGAATGCAGCGGCAGTGTTGTACCCGGCGTAGTCGATTAGTTCTAGCTTGGCCGTCGATAGCCATGTCTCAGTTGCGCAAAATGCATGTACGGTTTTGTGGTTATCTTGTAGAAATTCTCGTAATGTGTCGCGTTTACCATACAAACTCTGCATGTTCTGGAATATAACGCTAAAGTCAGTATGTTTAGCGCCGAAAGTTATGGTTTTGTTGATGGTCTTGTGCTCGTGTGCGTGTAGTGCTTATAGAAGAAGCCAGACCACTGTTGTTGGAGCCGTGCTGTGTGGGGGGCAAGTCCTGTGATTGAGGTGATCGCATCGAAGCTAGTGTTTCTTTTTTTCTCAAATACATTTGTGTTATGTTACCGTTTATAAATAATTTATTATTTCTAATGACAGCGTGGTGACCGTCAAGCCGTGCTGCACGGAGCTGTGTTTGTAGGTTTTTTCTGTGCTGTATTGCAGTGTCATCTAAGTATTCTGATATCGCTAGTCCAGTATTTTTAAAGAATCGACCATGTTGTAAAAGATACTTGACCATCCTTTTACTTATAAGTTCGACTACTACAGGTCTACGTTGCGAGCTTTTCCTTCCAATCCTCGTGAGTTCCTCGACATATCCCGTGAGGTCAATGTTCAGTGTATTTTGGAAAATATCGATTATAGTGTGGTGGAGTTGTGTTTCTGATTCTTCGTGTTCTGTTAGTCCATAAAGTACCAGTTTTTTTGAATTTTCTATACTGTAATGCTGTGTATATCTTCCCGTTGCGTTAGGTGAGTCATGTTGTTTTGTATGATTGTCGCTTGTGCTAAGATTCAGTTGTTTTATGTTTTGTGTTAGTTTGTCGTTTTCTATCTCTAACTTTTCTATAATTTTCGTTAGTGTATTTATTTGATTTTTCAAAACAGATTGTTCAGCTGTTATTAAGTTAGTTTTTTTATCTATTTCTTTCCTTATTTGGTCAGTTTTATATTCAATTCTTAAATCTATTGTGTTTCTTATCTCGGTCAAAATTGATTGTTTGTTTTCTTCAAGTTTCTTATCTAAGAGTAAGCAAATTTTTTCTAAGATTGTATTATCTTCTATTGTATTATCATGTGATGTATTTAAAGGTGTTGTGTCTAAGAGTGAGATTTCGTTTACTTTAGTCACGTCTCGTTTGTTTTGAACTTCTACTAATGAGTTGTCTACCGACATTATAGTGTCATTCAAATCCTCAATATGTTGTCTTACTGGTGTGTTGTCGTTTCTATTTCGCCTGTTGGTGACATTTTGGCAAGGAGGGCATGCCCATGAATTTTGGAGGTCAAACATGTTATTCAGGTAATAGGCAGATGTAATGTTAAGACACGCATAGTGGTATTTTTTCAAGCATCTTATGCATTTTAGTATATCTGTGTCGTAAAGTATATTTTGCTTGCAAGCTTCACAGTTCATTATAAATGTATAGTGTGTTGAAAAAATAGTAAATTATGTGAGAAAAAGTCTGTTGGTACTTATCGTGTTTACTCGTCGATGTTTCGTATGTTCACTCGTAGCTCGTATCTCGTAGCGGTAAGGTTTAGTTTTGTGCTTCGTATTCGGTCAGCTGACCGACCGTTGAACGGTTTGAAATATCGATCTTTTTATTTTTCACACACTTATATTTTAGCGACTTTTTGAGTTTAAACGAAGATTTTTAGTTTAATATATTCTTTGATTTTTGTACTTCACGGTTATATAGATTTTATAAGGAATGTCTCACTATTTTGTAGGAAATATTTTTTTAAAGTACAGAGGTACGTGAACTGTGCCTGATTTCGTTCGCGGTTCACTCCGAACTTTCTAGTCTAAATCTAGCGGTGTTTGTGGCAAATTCTGACGTTATATCATTTAAGATTTTTACAATACCAATATTATGTCAACCTAGAGCAAAAAATAAAATGAGTATAATACAGAGGTAAAACAAAACGTAAACATAACATCGGGTCTAGACAAGTGGAAAAAGTTTCGAAGCGTTTCTATTTCTAAAACGTTAGTTCTTTAAGTTCGTCACGTGACATTTCGTTAGCTATGTCAATCCCATATATTTTCGAGTTTACTGGCGTTTCACGAAGTTAAAAACACTTGTCTAGCCCTGCAGCTCAGCACTATCTCACTTACCTCTACGCCATAATTTCTTACTTTACTGTAAAAGAAAGTGATTTTTATTATCTCTGTTACCTTTTTAAAACTAAACGGCTCGCATTTCATTGCAGATTAGAATGTGCACGCAGACGCTATAGTCAAGTGTACCTAATTATCATGGCCTTGAATCAGAATATATGTACTTATCTTAACAAACCTATTTCTATATTAAAAAAAAAACATACAAAACGCCACATAGTTTGCCCTTATGTAGCTTTAATACCGCACTCTTATCTGCAAAAAATTATTATAGTTTAACAAACTGGAAAAAACCGACTTCAATACACGCATTTCATTTACTTGGATGACATATTTTTCCAGCTATGTTGTTGTAAAAACCAAAGTCCTTAACCGATTTTTATAAAATTTATATGGGACCACCTCTGAAGTATAACCTATCAAACAAAAAAAAGGAATCGTCAAAATTAATGCATAATTGGCAAAGAAATTGCTGAACAAACATATAAAAAAACGCAGTCAAATTGGGAACCTTCTCCTTTTTGGAAGTCTATAAAAAAATAACAATCGTGAGTGGAACCATGAGACACTACTAGTTCCCATAGTGATGTGTGTCAAGTGGCCCGGCTCGCGGGGTGTCGTGAGGGGACAGTCTGCGTGTATACACACACGTCTGTTTACACAGAGACGTTATTTCACGGCACGTGCGGTAATTGTGAATGACCACACTATTTCCCTTGCTTATAAAGAGCACTTGTTCTATTTCTGATATTAGTGTTTTTATTTTTATTTGTGAACATTTCACACATGGACAACAAACACTCTAGACTTGAAGATACCCGGGCTATAATTGCTCAATGTCAAATTGCATGTCATTGTAGTTTCAAATATCACTGCTTCTTGCTTTACCGCTTCTATCAAATGTTCACTTTATTAAGGCTCTATATGTCATCGCCATCATCATCTGCGCCATAAAAAGTCCACAGCCGGATATAGGCGTCTAAAATCGAGAACTTTTCGGCCCGATCGGCCATCAGTTCTACGTTCTCTGTTTCCTGAGACCTACAATCTTGGAATTTTCAAGGCTAGAGTGAATAGATATCTTCTAGATCGACGAGCTCCATCCTCGGCCACACCGTCACTTAACATCAGGCGAGTTGGTGGTCAATCGTAGATCTATAATGTATAAAAAAATGTGCCCTGCCCACTGCCACTTCAACTTTCTAATCCGCTGTCCTATGTCGGTGATTTTCATACGCCTGCAGATCTCTTCATTTCTGATTCGATCTCACAGAGAGACTCCGAGAATAGCCTCTCCATAGCTCGTTGCGTGATCTTGAGCTTCCTTATAAGACCCATAATTAGAGACCACGTTTCAGTGCCATATCTCATCACTGGTAGCACACACTGGTCGTAAACTTTCGACTTGAGGCACTGGCTTGTTTCCTGAACGCTGCCAAGCCAAGTTGGATGAATCAAAACAAAAACTATAACAGTATTTAATTTTACCCAGCACCAGTCCCTATCAGCACATGTTATTAACGCAACATTAACTTCTGTTTGGCAGCCTTTTTAACACACTATAACTGCACTCTTAAACTTATAGCTCCTCATTAGATTTCCCTATTTCGTGTTGTTTGTTTGTCGTCATGTCGTTAACTTACAATAACAATCAATACTAACCCAACATCATTTCACCAAATACTAAAATTAAATATAAAATAGCAAAGTAAATAAAATAATACTATAAAAACCATAAAACATTAACGTTCCGCACACTGAAACACGGCTGCCGGCCGATCAATCATCGCTCGGAAAACGGCCCGTAAAAACATAACCAATGGATCGCGCTCCGCTGACCGCTTCCAGCGAACAAGCTGCGACCCGCACGCCCCGATGCAAAGAAAACAAATTAGTCACGTACTCGTATCCACTGGAAAAAAATAAAAGTTTATCTCGCAGTAGAGGCGCCGTAGACGCGGGTAATAAAGCAATCCGACCGTTTTACTAGCACATAAGACAGCGAAAACGTGAAAAATGCGTAACGATACACCGACGAGGGCTCATTAAAACAATTCGTTTACACAAAGTGGCTCCGAATGGCGTACTATTCTTTGTGTAGCGCGAGCGAGCGCCGCTAAATATGACGTCATAAAGTAGGGAATTAACTGAAATGGCCCGCCCCGTCCGTCGTAGCCGTTCAATTATTACACCTCCTTTTATTTCGGCTCTACGGTACATTTTCACGTGAGATTGTTTTACGCGTCGTTCGATATCGATTCTATTATATTGCGCCGGTATTCGGCGGCAGACGGGACCGAGTCCGGGCCCAGGTGTCCGCGCACAGCTGGCTGTTCACGTATCCCGCACACGTCGCTCGAACCCTATCTCATTATGTGTGCGCAATGAACCGTTCGTGATTATCAATAGGTTTACATTGACGGCTCGCGGGGCTGTGTGCGGAGCTCGCGTCTAACAAGACGGGCGATGTAATTCCGATTGCAACAGCGCTCCGCCATTAGCCCCCGCAATCAGGCGCCCTAACAAGCTTCAACAACAACACCGAGAGCTGTAGTTTGAATGTAGATGCGGTCTCGTTGCATAACTACCCACAGACTCGCAGACGTCGTAAGCTCCGCTCTCCTCTACCTATAACTTTGTATTTCCGTTCTGCTGCAAATTTAATTGTTGACTAAGCCAGCCACATTGTTGCTTTCAAAGTAAACAATAATAGTCTTATCAAAATACGTTACCCAACTTTGATCAACGTCTCAAATTCTGTCTTGTTACCCGACTGCGTAAGAAGGAGGGTTATGTTTTTCGAATGTATGTATGTTTGTATCTATTTATGTATTTGGGTATGTATGTATATTTCTATATGTTCGCTTACAGCCTAAACGGCTTGACCGATGTTGATGTGCCAGGTGTCGTTATACTAGATGCGTCTTCACTTCCAGAATACGAGTATCATAGGCTATATTTTTTTGTAATATTAATAATATGACTCTCACAAAAAAAATACGTTTTTTATATTAAAAAGTGGTTTTGCTAGAATTATTCTAAAGAATGCGCATTTAAAATTTATACAGCGTTTTTACGCATACTTTCTCACAAAAAACGTACACTCAACAGCATATCAAGCGTTTTCTGGTTTCAAAGTTCAAATCAAAAACTGGTTTTCTGCAGTCGAGTATTTTGTTTTTCTTTTAACAAAGATACTTGTTTCCGCATGTGGCATTACGTGTCAACGAGAAGTTGACAAAATATATTGAGCATTGAATAAGCAATGTTTTACAGTAAAACCCTTAACTGTACAGCGACGCAAAATATACTCCATCTTACTTATAAACCCATGTTAAAATCTTATTCACTGAATAAGGACTTGTCACTTTCTGTCAGACGGGAACTGTCACGCGGGAAAACGGAACAAAATACTAATTAAAATACGCTTATTCCGCGTTTATAAGTAAAACAGACTATCTCGTGAAAGATAGTTCACTGAATAGCATATCAAGCGTAAAACGCGCCCTACGAAAATTGCTCTTATGTAATACTTATGTAGATTTCACGGTTTTCCCCTCGGCGACCTGTATAGCTAAGTATTTTGTAGAACAATATTGATAATTATGTTCATTAAGGAAAGCCTGTCCAGCAGTGAGCTTCTTGTATGATGATGATGATGTACTGTTACTTTTTATTATTATTGTTATGTATTTATTTTCCATAATGACAATACTTTCTTTACACACTTCGGTCGCTCGAAAGCAAAAATAATGAAGCTGTAAATTTGTTGTTATTCCCATAAACGGGAAATCACTGTTGATACTTAAACGCTTTTATTAAAGCAATGGTTTTCCCAGAACGGAGACAATGAGACTTGGGAAACGAGGTTATTCGAATGAGACGCTCGTCCACCGCCCCATGGATAGCCCTCATTCCGTATTCAGCTCTCGAGCGGGACACATCTTCGACCCAGCGTGTCACAGACGGAAATTAAATCTCTATCGACAGCTAGCTGCCTTCCCCGGCGTCGCCCGCGTCCTCGATGCCGTTTAATTGCGATTTAATGTCGACTCTCATAAATCAAGGATGGGCGTGCGACGTTGAAATTAGTGCGGTCGACGGCAACGCCACCTATGAGAATTGTGCAAATAGGGCCGTGGGAAAAAACGGAAGCTTATTTCACAGGAGAAAGTTTATATCTGAAATGGAATCTAGTGTTATTGTCGTTTGCGTCGCGTGAGTCGGAAACAAGGCGTTTCCGGTGGATGCGGGAAGCGAGAACTTTAAGGACGTCGGATGAGAAAAGAACAGAGAGACAGCGCAGCACAAAAAAGAAATATTTTGGTAATACATAAGTAAAGCTAATGTTTTTGTTTACTGGTAAAGGTCCACGTGCTTGTAGGTAATAGAAGTTTAAGGATAATTCAGGTCAAAATTACCCGCTGACGAATGACGTTTTAGTGGAAACAATCCTTTATTACACTCGTATCTCAAACGTAACCGTTTACATCTCAAAAATATCCTCTTCGTCAATAATTATCATTGTCGTCTACAGAAAAAAAAAAGATCGTAGCAAAGTGGGAAAACATTATAATATTTTCTTATCCCAGAAGAAAAAAGAACATTGTATGTGTGTAACGTGAATGTATATTGTATATTGGTTCCCTGCCACGTTCCTACGTTCAAAATGCGCAATACCATTAAGTAGATGAAATAAGCATTTTTAACCGACTTCCAAAAAGAAGGATCACCGATTACTCCGCTAATCGTGAATTGATTTTGATTCTACATGTGGTCATACTCTGGCGCCGTCCCATCTTCCTTTAACATCCAAAAATGCATGCGGCGCAGCTGTTTCAGCAGAATGCCTCAAACGGCGCAAATATAGTAACCTTGATAAAGGTTACATATTTGTGCCTTTTGGGGTAGAAACTCTTGGACCATGGGGGCCGGGTGCTATGGAAATTTTTAAAGATTTTTCGGGGAGGTTAAAAAATTCTTTGCATGCCCAAAATGCTGGCCTTTACTTTGGACAAAAAATAAGCATTGCCATCCAGAGAGGAAATGCCGCCAGCATTTTGGGCACTCTGCCTGAAACTGGAGATTGTTTGAAATATCCATAAGCTTTGTTGCCTATGGATATTTTAAATAATCTCCAAACAATCAGTTTTAAATTTTTCTATACCTACCTATTTGAAAGGGTCCTACTTCTTCGCTTTCAGGATGGCTTCGCCTCTTCGATAAATTAATTTAGTGTTTCTTCTTTTCAACTGTGGACTGTATTTGGTGGTAATAATTTCGCGTTACAATAACTTCGCAAGTAGTATTGAGAGATGTTGCTGCCTCGAACGTTGAGCGTGGAATAGAACGCTGTTCGGGCGGCGCCGCTTATTTATATAATCACCGTTTCTAAAGCTAGCGGCAGAGCGTTCGCTTGCTCCGTACCCATTCTGACTTGCACGTGGTAATTATTCTAAGAAACTTATTCGTACTCGTACATGCAATCTATTTACAATAATTATTTACTAAGAATCTAAACTACCTAACCTATCTACTCGGTATCTGGTAAGAGCTCATTCGATCCGTAACAATTCTCCCCCCGGCGTAGTTCACGCAGCCTCTTCATCTCTGGGCAGGACGATGAGCCTCCTCACTGGACGCCGGAACACACCACCTCGCGTTTGGACCTCCGCACTACGCACGATCCCATCTTTTCCAGGGCGCACGACTTGCACGCGACCGCGTGGCCACAGGTTGCGCGGTAGCAGTCCGTCCGCGACCACCACCAGATCCCCGACTTTTATACTGTTCGCCGACGTTGACTTGGACTCTCCTCTCGGCGCTAGTGTTGGCAAATATTCTTTCAACCAACGAGCCCAAAACATATTCGCGAGCGCTTGCGTCGCTCTCCATGCTCGTTTATCGCCTACGTCGCATTTTCCGACGTAAGGCAGTCCGTCTCCTGACCCAAGAAGGAAATGGTTCGGTGTCAATGTTTCTTCCGCGTCCTCGCTGACTGATACGTGCCCTAGAGGTCGTAAGTTAACTGTGTACTCGACCTCTGCCATCAATGTGCTTAAGACTTCTTCCTTCGGAGCTCGCTCCTGTAGAACCATTGACAGCGCGTTTTTGACTGTGCGTATCATGCGCTCCCATGCGCCGCCTTGATTCGGTGCACCCGGGTCAATGTACCGCCAATCTGCACGCTTCAATAGGACGTAGTTCTTCAGCTCTGGCAGCCACTCTCGATAGGCTGTCTTCAATTCGACATCCGCTCCGTGAAAGTTCGTCCCATTATCCGAATAATAGAGCTGTGCCCATCCTCGGCGAGCCGCCATCCTCCGCATGGCCATTATGGCACTGTCCGTCCCCAGGCTAGACAAAAGTTCGATGTGAATCCCCCGCGAGACTAAGCAGGTGAACAACATTCCCCAGCGCTTCTCTCGGCGCCTTCCGATGGTCACCACCATTGGGCCGAAGCAGTCAATCCCGCAGCGTGAGAACGGGCGTGTGTATGCGCTCAGGCGCGCCTCTGGTAAGTCGCCTTTGACTGGAACCGCAGGCCTGGCCTTCCTCGTTCGGCACCGAGCGCATTCATATAAGACGCTTCTGACTATAGGTCTCAGGCGTATCACCCAATACCGTTGCCTGATGTTGTTCACAACAGTTTCACGTCCCACGTGACTATTTTCTTCGTGTTCGCGACGAATAATCAGCTTTGTCAGGTGGTGTGCTCCATCCAAGATCGGCGGGTATTTTCGTTCCTCGGGTACAGCCGCGTTCCTTATTCTGCCATTCAGACGTAAGATCCCATCATCGTTCATAATCGGATCCAACTTGTATAAACGACTGCTCCTTTCTACGGGCTTTCCTTTTTTCAGCCGCTCGATTTCTTTGTCGAAAGCTTCTCGTTGCGCTTGTTTGATGAGTAAGCGCTCCGCTTTTGTTAAATGCTCGCTTGTTAATTCCCTGGCGCGGCGCCGGCATTTTTCTGTAAACAGTAGGACATACCCGACGGCGCGTACAAGTCGTTCATACTTTGAAAATCTTTCCATATCAATCCACGGTGACTCCGTTGTCGTATGATTGACAATGACATCCTCGTTATATTCTTGCGGCGGCGTAGTGGTTTCCTGCGGCCAGTCTTCTCGCGGTCTATAGAGAAACTCGGGGCCGCAAAACCATCTATCCTCTTTGCTCAACTGGGTCCGTCCCGCTCGGGTAGCATCGTCAGCTACGTTATGCGCGGTGGGCAGCCATCTCCAGTCTCTGGCGGCCGTTAGTTCCGCAATCTCACTTAGGCGATGGGCTACAAAGGGCGTATAGCGCACGGCGTCGTTTCTAATCCATTGAATCACAGTTTTTGAGTCACTCCAATACGTGATCTCGACGTCGGTTTGCAGCTCTAGCTCCCTTCTAACTTCTGTTGCTAGTCGCGCCCCGATCAAAGCCGCTTGTAGTTCCATCCTCGGAATACTTTGCGGTCGCAGTGGCGCCACTTTCGCTTTTCCGGCTATCAATATGACTCTAACATCTCCGTTTGTTGCTACGAGACGCCAATACACCGCGCATGCGTATGCTTGATCGCTTGCGTCGCAAAACACATGCAACTCCCTCTCGGTGACATGGTCCTTCATGTAGCATCGCGGCAGGCGGAGACGCTCGATATACTTTAAGTCGTGTAACCAGTTGGCGAATTCCGTGGCTTCTTCTTCGGGCAGCTCCTCGTCCCACCCCAGCTGTTTTTTCCAAAGTCCCTGTAGCATGATCTTGGCGGACACCGAATAGGGGCTGACTAGTCCAAGTGGGTCGTATATGGACATGACCGCTCCCAGTACCTCTCTCTTCGTCGGTGTGCGCGCGCCTTGCTTCACATCTTCGGGCACACGATGCATGCTGACGTTGAAAGCCAGCTCGTCCGTGTGCGGAATCCAGAGCAGTCCTAGCGTTTTTCCATATGCCCCTGCTCCAAGTTCACGCGGCGCGATCGCTCTGTCTTCCTCGGGGATTGTGGTTAACAACTCGGGTTCGCTCGTCACCCATCCCGCCATGTGAAAGCCGGCCTGACGGTGGACTTCCACGACCTCGTGTATCGCTCGTGACGCTGTTTCCATCGTGTCGAAGCTGTCGACCCAGTCGTCCATGTAATGGTTTTCCAAGATAGCGCGATAAGCAAGTGGATGCGTCTCTCGAAACTCCGTGGCGTTCTTGTTTCTTACACTGTGTGCCATAAACGGTGAGCTTCGGGCTCCGAATATCATAGACGTCATCACGTACTTCTGTGGTCGCTCCGTACGTTCATCACCGCGCCATAGGAAATGTTGAGCTACGCAGTCCTCTTTGCGTATCTTGACGCGCAGGAACATTTCGCGGATGTCGGCGACTACAGCTATCGGTTTCATTCTGAATTTCAGTAAAATGCCGTTTAATGCTCTTAACAAATCCGGTCCGTCCAATAGTGCGTCGTTCAAGCACATTCCGTTTGCTTTGGCGGCCGCGTCAAAGACCATTCTTACACGTCCAGGCTTATTTGGATTCGTGACAGCAAAATGTGGGAGGTACCACAGGCGTGGATCATCGGCGTGGTCCTGCTCGCACCGAGTCGCATAACCCTTTTCAAATAGCTTGCTAACCTCTGCCGTGTACGCGTCTCGGAACTGCGGGCATCTATCCATTTTGCGTTCTATCCCTCGCAGTCTGTTCACGGCCATGGTGTAGCTTGGCGGCAGGGTGACGTCATCAGTCTTCCAAGGCAATCCGACTTCAAAACGCCCGTCGACTCGCTGTGCTGTCAGCTCGAAAATCTCTCTAGCACGCTCTTCTTGTGCATTTGGTTTCCGACTCTGAGATATACCCAGCGCGTCGAGGTCGAAGTGGGCTTTCACCAACTCGTGCAGGTCTTCGTCACTCTTGCCCTCGCGCATCGTTCCCTGCTGGATATCTTGGATGGTACGGATGTGCAGTACGCTCTCCTCATCTTCCTTGGTTAATATACTTCTGGGGGTGGTTCCGTGGACGATCCATCCGAGTTGAGTGAGTGACGCAGCCGGTTGGTTCTTGAGTCCTGCCAGAAGCCTCCTCGTTACGATGAGGTGCCAGTAATCGGCACCTATCAGGATACGCGGTCTTCCATGTGCATAGCAGACGTGCTCTGGCCTCAGCTCCTGCAGGTGCGCCTGCTCCAGCAGACCCTTGTCCACGGACTGACTCCTGAGCATGAGATTCTTGACAGTACGCGCGTGGATCGAGTGATAGCTGTCCTGAGTTCGGCCCTTTATTTTTAGTTCAATGACTTGGCTTTCAGGCTCCTTCTTGCTGGACGTAGCTCCGTGGATGTGCAGTGGTCGATGCGGTCCTCGCGACCCGATCATCCCGGCTATCTCGTCGTCCACAAGCGTTATCGTCGATCCCTCGTCGAGCAGTGCGTACGTGTTTACTTCCTTCCCGTTCTGTCCTTTTATCGTAACGGGGCATACTTTTAATAAGACCTGAGTCTTAGCGGGTTGTAGATGCGCGGAGGCAGCGGCCACTGTCTCCTCTTGAGTGTTCTCGCGTTCTGTCTCTCTCGGCGTATCCGAATGTAGCAACGCGTGATGTGGCCTGCGGCACTCGTTCACTCCGCATTTCTTATTCTTGCATCTAAACCGTCTATGTTTACTATTCATGCATATAAAACATAAACCTTGTTCCTTCACCCAGTCCCAGCGCTTTTGGACGGACATAGCCGCGATCTTATTACACTTAGGTGTGTCGTGTTCTCCGCCGCAGGAAAAGCATTCTAGGCTCTCCTTTCTTTTCTTCGGTTGGTTGAGAATCCGTCGTGGCATACACGCCCTCGCGGTTACGCTGGTTTCCGTTATTCTTTCCTTTGTTGCCCGGGTTCGCTGAGCTCCCTCGATTTCCCGATAGTGGCGCCGTTATGTTTGCGGTGTACAAATGCCGCATCGCTCTCCTCGCTTCACGCATTAAAAATTGTGACAAAGTAACGATCTCGGGTTCCGATCGACTGCCGTGATCTTCGACGTAGTCACACCACTTAGATTTCAAATGCGCGGTGAGCTTATCTGTCACTTGACGCGCTAACATCGGGTTTTGCAAGTATCCACGTTGATCAATATTGTTCACTACGATGACGACGTTCTGCACCTTGATCGCGAAGGAATTCAGCTCGGCGGCGGTCATGCTCGGGCTCAGCCTAGGTAGCTTCTTTAGATCTTCTAGCGCGTGGTCAATGATCATCTCCGGGGTTCCAAAACATTGTTCCAAAACCTCCATGATCTCCTCGGGATCCGTTGCTGAGTACAGGAGCGCCGAGACCACTTGACGGGCCTCTCCCTTCAAACATGTCCGTAATCGCGCCAGGTTCTCTACTGCAGAAAATCGGTGGAGTTTCGTAGATTCCCGCATCGCGGCTTTGAACGGTAACCACTCGTCGAATGCGCCGCTAAAGATGGGCAGCTCTTGTGTTTGACGTGGCGGTGCTCGGTACCGGTACATATACTCCATCATGTCAGCCATGCGGTCGATACTGCTTCTGTCTTGACGATGCGGTGACGGTGGTCGCGGCGGCCGTAGCGGCGAAGGCGACCTGCGGCGACGGCTCCGCTCGCACGCATCGTTAGCTTCGTATCGTTCTGTCTCTCTCTCTCGCGTAGGCTGCGGTCGTGGTGGAGGGCGATGTCGTTGTTCAGCTTCGCCATTGTTCGCGGGGCGCTCCCCCCGTGCATGACTCTGGTCGAGCCAATCCTCGATATGCTGACTCGCTTCTAGCTCTTCGGCGGCGACGAAAGACTCCCTGTCGGTCTCTTCTTGGATCAGGGCGACGTCGGCTGCCAACCTCTTCTTAATCATCATACGTTGTAAGGCGTATTCGTCTCGCTGTATTTGGGCTAGACTCTCTTCCGCTTCTAGCTGCCTTTGTCGTATGCGTGCTTCGACACTTCTCGTCGAGCGCACTGACGGGGCTCGCTCTTGTACACGGGGCGGCGCCGTCTCATTTTCGGTGCTAGTGTGTGGAACGTGCGTAGCGCGTGGTGGTTCGTCGTGCGTTATGGTCGGTGACGCGAGTGACTCTTGCTGTAGTGCGTCGCTCCGCAAGCGTTCGATTTGCGAGCGCGTCCTGACCGGGCTTCTGTCCATTGGCATCTTCGGCATTTGACGCCCCTACCGGCCCTAACCTACGCTAAACCTACGCACAGAGCTCCTACCAAATACCTTATAAAATCCTAGAGACCGCGTGCCGTATGCAACGCGTATGACGTGATGCTCGTAGACGTCGCGCGCAGCACTGTCTTGTAGCTCGTAGTACTGCACTGCACTACACTGATGCACGGGGCACGGCGTGGTCGCACCTTTGGGTGATCTTCTTTCTTCTTAATCCCGAAGACACGTCGTGGTCGCACCGTTGGGTGATCTTCGGCCGGTCACGGCCTCTATGTGTCTTCTATACTGCTGACGATGATTCCTCGGTCGGAGGAATCCGATGATTGCTCACTGTGGTCTTCCGTTTGCTTCAAGAGGACAAGCGGTCACACCGATGTTGGTGTCACGTGGTCTTTCGTTTGTTACGAGGGGACAAACGATCACACGATGACGATGATTCACGTGGACTTTTCGAGTCACGTGGTATTTTCGATGCACGTGATTTTTTCGAATCACGTGGGTTTTTCGAGTCACGTGGTCTTTCGTTTGTTTTGAGGGGACAAACGATCACACGGTGACGATGATTCCTTGTCCGGAGTTCGACGATTGCCTACCGTGGTCTTCCGTTTGCTTTGTGAGGAACAAACGGTCACACGGTAGAGCCCACGGTGGTCTTCTTCGGGAACACGCCGTCGGGTGCTGCAGTCGTCGTTCACGAGCAGCAAATATCTTCACTCGCAGAAACTTCTCGAAGTCTTGACACGCTGTTAATCCGACGATGAAGGACCACAAACTTGAAAGGGTCCTACTTCTTCGCTTTCAGGATGGCTTCGCCTCTTCGATAAATTAATTTAGTGTTTCTTCTTTTCAACTGTGGACTGTATTTGGTGGTAATAATTTCGCGTTACAATAACTTCGCAAGTAGTATTGAGAGATGTTGCTGCCTCGAACGTTGAGCGTGGAATAGAACGCTGTTCGGGCGGCGCCGCTTATTTATATAATCACCGTTTCTAAAGCTAGCGGCAGAGCGTTCGCTTGCTCCGTACCCATTCTGACTTGCACGTGGTAATTATTCTAAGAAACTTATTCGTACTCGTACATGCAATCTATTTACAATAATTATTTACTAAGAATCTAAACTACCTAACCTATCTACTCGGTATCTGGTAAGAGCTCATTCGATCCGTAACACTATTGTTATGTTTATTTAAATAAAGTTAATATTTTGATTCTTTTTTTTGTTTGGTAGGTCTTCAGAGGTGGTCCCATATACATTTTATCAAAATCGGTTCAGTAATTTGGTTTTTATAACAAAATAACTGGAAAAATTACATCCAAGTAAACGAATTGCGTATTACATGTAGGTTTTTCTTTCAGTTTTTTAAACTATAATTATTATAGTATTGGGATTTAGAGTTCCGAAATTCAGAACATGGTAATCCAATCATTATTTCACTATGTTGATTCACTTTGCTAGATTAGTTACTTGCTTGCCAGTAAAATAACTTTTAGGAACAATATAAGATATCTCCTGTAAGATTAGATCTTTAAGATTATTTTCTAACCTTCTAAAATATATTCTTTAACCGAGATCTGTAAGTTTTGTTTCTATCAAGTTATATATCTATGTACATATTCTGCAAACGTCTTCATTGAGGCGCGGAGGACATTGTGCGAAGGCAAAATGCGGAAATACCGCGTGCGTTCATGCGCCCATTCCGCGACTGGTGTGCCGACGCGCTAGGTGTCGGGGTGCACGTTGTCAGGTACCGTGGTGACATCGACTTGCTTTAAACGGGCTTTTGCTAGTACGTACAACAATAACAAGCGCAAACTTATTAATGAAAAAAATATTTAAAAATAAGATATCCTAATATCTGAGTTAACATTCGGAGTTTGTTCGTAAGTTATAAGGTGAAGAGTTTTGAGACCACTACTGACAACGAAGCGCTTTGGTTCCACTAAAGTTTACGCGAATAAATAAGTTTCTTCTAAGCATGGGCGCTCCATCGCAGACCGTGACGTTGCTCAGCATCAGGCGAATTAACAGTCAAGCGCGAGCCTATCAATGATTAAAAATAATTCGCACGCTTTTAGCATACGAGTATCTGCAGCCGTACTCTCAACTTTTATAGCGATGCAAAGTTCGCTCAGCGCTTGTTTTTATCTTACTTGTTCTGCAATTAAGAGAGTGACACAAAAGTTGAAGCTATTATTAAAAATACCACAATTTAAAGTAGGCTCATTTAAAGCGTTTGTCTCATACTCTTACAGAAAAATCAAGATAAAAATGGGCGCTGAGCAAACTTTGCATCGCTATAAGAGTTAAGAGTAGCCCCGCTAGTAGCTACTGCGTTTACTGTGCACGCGCGCGCATGCGTTTTCTTTTCGGAATCGGACAATTCGTTTGAGTATTATATCCAACGTATTGATCTATGCCCTAATTCTAGTTTGTTTCCGCCATAGAAGTAAGTTCCGCATTCCTGGCAAGTACGTGCGTAAACTCTCCCAACGGCAGAATGGCGGCCGTAAACAAATGCACGCCGCACAACTCGTAAACTGATGTTTATTACTTACAACATAATAAAACGTAAATGTCGCGCCACTTCATAACGAACCGCCACCGGATCTACGCACTAGGCCGGTGCGCCGGCGCCGAGCCTTACATACATTATACAGTGTAAATATAAACAGACGACACAGTACAGTACCTGTCCAGAATATAATTTGAAAATATGATTTCAATATGTCACGTCAGAACAATTCGCTTATAGGTGAGTTGGTCGTCAATCGTAGATCTATCTTGTATAAAAAAAAATACCCTCGCATTTGGGCTCCAAGATACAAGCTTCGTGCTTAGTTTGGGGCTCGCTGAACAGAATCTTTATAATATATACGATACGTAATGTACATAATGTAAGTATATTGATGTTCTTTTGGAGAATAAATTGTCTTATTGGCTTAATGTCATGGCAAAACAATAAGCTATATTAAAATCAACTTCTTCCACTTTTTAGGGTTCCGTATGTACCTCGAACGGAAAAAACGGAACCCTTATA
Organism: Lycia hirtaria; assembly: GCA_947563715.1. NCBI lineage: Eukaryota > Metazoa > Arthropoda > Insecta > Lepidoptera > Geometridae > Lycia > Lycia hirtaria. The sequence goes on from OX387383.1 coordinate 4,820,954, forward strand.
AGATCACTTTGTTGTCCGTCTGTCTGTCTGTCCGTCTGTGCGGGTGTGAAGACCTTTATCTCGGGAACGCGTGAAGGTATCGAGTTGAAATTAAAACCAGATCCATAGTCTCTTGTTGCAGAGAGAAAAATAAAATTTCCCACTTTTCATAAAACAAAGTTACAACCGAATATGTCGTAAAAAATGCACATTTCGACACTCACAAGGGAATCAAAACCTATGGGGTACTTCCCGTTGACCTAGAAATATGAAATTTGGCAAGAAACATAGGACAAAATCCGAAAACTGGACATTTTTAATTTAATCACAAAAAAATTGTGTCTATATGCAAGGAATGAGGGACCAAATTTTAAAGTGAATTAACTGTATTATGTCGTGGGGTATCATATGAAAGAGCTTCATTAGCATAAGCTAAAGGTTAAAAAGGTTTTAAAATAAAATTTTGCATTTTGAAGTCAGTTGTTTCAATTTTTTAAACGCTTTTACTAGCTTCACCTGTTTGTAACCGACTCCTTTGGACTTGATTTTGACCCACTTCAAACGGTCAGATTTCATTCAAACTTTGTAGACTTATCGAGAACCGATGACAATACAATAATTTGAAGCGTGTTTTTTTTTAGTTTTTTAAACTATTATTTAAACTATAATAATTATTTATAGTCAACTGGCTAGTCATTTGACCACAACACAACTGATATCGAATGAAGATGCAGTCTGATAATACTGGAATGGGAACTAGCTCGCATACGAGGCCACTGGAAGACACAGGTTTGCTTCAACTTTTATTAGAATCAGAACATTTCACGAGTTTAGTCAGGGTTATCTGGTACAGTTGGAAGTAAGTGCATTCACCGCCATAATGAGGCCGACGCACTGGAAACGTGTCGCTGTAACCCCGCGCGCGCCGCCGGCGTCACTCGCTTGCATAATGTATGCTTCTCGTGAATTAAACTGGCACCGCCTCCTACACGCGTGAATCTGTGCTCTATCAAAATTAATAAATTATTATTTTTTACCCGACTGCGCTAGAAGGAGGGTTATGTGTTTCGAGTGTATGTTGCGGTGTATAGTTATATTAATATAAGTGTATGTTAGAGTTGCATGTACGTATGTATGTAGGTATGTATTTATGTATGTTTTTATATTACCTCCTACAGCCTAAAATATTTGTCTGATTTTGCCGTGCGAGATGTGTTAATAAAATTCAAATATAAAAACTTACCTACATACCCACATACATATTTAAGTAATTAATGTGTTAAACTTTTAATTATAAGGGGTGTATAAAGTTTTGAAGCTTCGTCACTTTGACCCAGTGGGGGTAAAATCAGTGTTGTTTGATTTACCAACCACTTCCACCCTTAGTAACCACAGGACATCTAGTAAAACACCACCATTTTTATCGCATTAATATTTAAAATAACACAAGTTTAGGAAAATAAAACAAAGCAACAACATGTTTCGATGAGGTTCCCGCCAAAACTCATTGTTACAGTTATATAATACTTGCAACTTGCAAGCAAGTAAAATGGCAAGGGCAAGTTGAAATAGCAGTGGCACGTTGCACGTAGAACTGACGGCCGATGGAGCCGAAAAGTTCTCGAATGGAGACCACGAACCGGCAAGCGCAGCGTAGGAAGACCAGCCACAAGGTGGACAGAGGACATCATACAAGTGGCAGGAAGACGCTGGATGCAGGCCGCTTCCAATCGGTCCTTTTGGAAATCCATGGGAGAGGCCTATGTCCAGCAATAGACTTCTTGTGGCTGAGATGATGATGATATAATACTTCGGACCCCGGATCAACGATTATTGAAATCTGTTTGCAGCTTTACGCCATAGATGAGACAATAGTACATACTTATACGACACAACTTTATGAGGACAGTACGCCTGAGCCGAAACTTTATTCATTTCTCTTGTGTAGTTTAAGCGACGTATTCAGTTTTGAAGGAACCCTCGCTGAAGATAAATATTCAATTGGGTAGTAAAAGATCCCTTCCGTTGTATTTGTTTGCTCTCAAGGGCGTTTGAACCGTTTTATCTGAATGAATAATATCCGTTTGTACTGTCGCTGGGCCAATTATTGACACTCTTGGGATGGATAGCTCGTTTGTGTTTATTTGTTTTGATTAACATGATTTTAATGCCTCCATAACTTTTACGCGTCAGTAAAACATAATATACCAGCTCTGTCTCTTTTCGGGCATTATGTAAAAGGCAATTAAGGAACTTGAGAGAAATTAGCTTTTAAGACAATGGTCTAAACCCCTCCCACTGTAAGGCAACATTATAACTTACCCTCTAACACCCTCTTCATCATATTTAACCATCTAACTACGGTCAAATGTGGCGTCATACGGCCCCACAGTCTTTGAAGCTTGCCTATCCCGTAAGGGAAAATAGGCGTGATTTTATGTATGTACGGCTCTACTCTTTTTCAAGTTGAGAGAGAAACACAAATCCGTAGGTAATGTTAAATTTAGATAGATTTAATATTTGTCACTCTACTCCTGGCCTTCATTTTTTTTTGTTCCTCCTGTACTGACAATGCCCCCGACTTGTGTCGGGGGCATTGTCAGGCTAAACATGTTGCTTAAGCGGTTTTCTGTTAAAGTCTTAATTGGCCAATTTGAAAGCCCGTAAAATCTAAATTTTATTTATTATATATTTGAATATAGATACATATTAGTATAGTTAATTAAATAAACACTGTTAAACTAGTATTATTTTCTTTTTTTTTATACACATATATATATATATTATTTTTTTCTTACCTTCATACTTGGCCTTCATACATTTGAAACATTGACACTAACTTACTTTCTAAGTACCTAATACCTACTTAACATATAGATTCAGTCAGGTTCTCACGCTCCTTCCACCCGCGAACCAGCAAAATGTGGAATGTCCTTCCTCGGAAGGTTTTCCCGCCGAGCTTCAACAAAGAGTTTTAAAAAGGGTGTCTACAAGCACCTTTCCGGGTTATCAAAGCAACAGTAATGTCAGTGATGTTGCAGTTGTCCATAGGCGACGGTTATCGCTTACTATCAGGCGATCCGTCTGCCTTTTTGCTTCTCCTATTTTATAAAAAAAAAAAAAAAAAAAAAGTTACTTAACTCACCGGTCTTAGGAACCTTCGAAAGGATCCGACTGAGTAATTACACGATTCGAGCTTAGATTAGATGGCGCTACCAAAAAAATCTCGATACGAAAATCGGTCGAGGCTCCCAGGTACAGATTGGGATGCCAGCGGATGATGAACATTTTTTAACTACCTAAACATTTATAAATCCTAGTATACATTTCAAACAATATTGAATACTTCAGCTGAAAGGAAATCCAGACCGGTAAAAAAAAACATGTCTAATAAAAGAAAAACAAAATACTTGACTGCAGAAAGGCAGGTTTTGCAGTGCAACTTACGATTTCGTTACGCTTGATACGCTGTTGAGTGTACGTTTTTGTGAGAAAGTATGCGTAAAATCGCTGTAAAATATTATAAATTCATTAGAATATTTTTTGTAAAATCACTTGTTATTACGAAATAGTTCGTTGGAAGTTACGAGAAAAATGTTTTGTTTTATTTTTGTAAGCAATGTATTATTATTATTACAAAAACTATAGCCTATGACACTCTGGAAGCGAAGACGAATCTAATGACACCACGCACATCAAAATTGGTCAAGCCTGTCATATAGAAAACATTCATACATACATACAAACATACCTACATGCACTGTAAAAACATAAGCCTCCTTCTTACGCAGTCGGGTCAAGATGAATGCTCAACAGCTAGTTTTGTATCTTCCAGTGCCGTCTGCGCGCATCCTGGGCGGTCCAGACCTGCACGTGGACATCGGCTCCACCATCAACCTGACCTGCCTCATCCAGTTCAGCCCGGAGCCGCCCGCCTACATCTTCTGGTACCACGAGGAGCAGGTGAGCGGGGAAAAAGTAATTATACCACCATTTACCTAATATAGTATTAGAGGAGAGTTGCCACGCTCAATTGGAGTATTTTTTCTTATATATTTATATTGGAGGACATTTCACACAACGCCATCTAGCCCAAACTAAGCAAAGCTTATACTATGGAACAAGATGGTTGATAAAATACATATATACTTTTTTTCGTAAATACATACTTATCATACATAGAAACACCAAGACACAGAACAAATATTCATGCTCATCACACAAATTTTTGCCCTGGGTGGGGATCGAACCCACGACCTATAATAGCTCAGGAAGCAGTCTTACTACCACTGAGCCATGAGGCCTGTCAAAATTAGAGTCAAAATTCGCCAAAAAACGAAAAATATGTCAAAATTAGTTATTTAGAGATTTGTTTTTGCCTAACTAACCAGTATAATCAAACAAATGCTTCGATAATTTTAGGTAAATACTCTTAACCAAATTAACGAGTACATTAAATGAAAAACAAAAATACCCGATTGCAGAAAAGAGGATTTTGCAGTCTAACTTACTATTTCGTTACGCTTGATACGCTGTTGAATGTACGTTTTTTATGAAAATGTATGCGTAAAATCGCTGTAAAAGATTATAAATGCGCATTCTTTAAATAATTCTAGTAAAATCACTTGTTTATTACGAATAGATCGTTGGAGGTTACGAAAAAACGCAATTTGATTTTTTTCGAGAGATGCTTTATTATTATTACAAAAATATATAGCCTCTGACACTCAGGGATTGAATACGAATCTAAAGACACCTCGCACATCAAAATAGGTCAAGCCGTTTAGGCTATAAGCGATCATATAGAAACATACATACATACAAACAGACATACACTCGAAAAACATAGCCCTCCTTCTTACGCAGTCGGGTAAAAAGGACAACTAACATGACGGCTGAACAGATCATTATGAAATTTGATAAGTCAATACTATGTACATTGAATATATAGACCTACCTAACCTGTCTATGTATTTATCTACTAATAAAATTTCATAACGATCTGTCCAGCTAATTATACATCAAAACGTAACATAGATAGAGAGACAGGGGGACAGAGTTACTTTCGCTTTATAATATTAGCTATGATTAACTGCACCCCGCGGTTCCACCCGCGTGGTGATTGGTTATGCTGTTATTGTTTGATGTATCCCACAGAAACTGTAATTTTTTTCGGGATAAAAAGTATGCCAGATCCTTCTACATAATATAAGTAGTAATCCTACAAAATGTTGTCTAAATCCGTCCAGTAGTTTCGGCGTTCATCAAAACACAGCATACGGACAGACAGACACACGTACAGATATACAGACAGACAGAAAGACAAAAATGATGAAATGACCCGTTACAGTCTTAGTATAGATATGGATAGATGATATTAACGATGATATTAATTAAAGAAACGTAGTAAAGTCAATTAGTGATTCTTTCTCTGTAATAAAAAAACAATATAAATAATAAATTTAATAAATAAATTTAGGCTGTAATGTATTCTCTTTCCTATACGTTTTACAATTCAGCCTGGCAACTCTATTTATTTATTTAAGCCCTAGTTTCTATTAAATACTAAATAGTGTATAAGAATCCAATTCCGTTAAACCAATACGTATGTATACTCGTTGTTGGCTAGCTACAATGTTATTATAGACTTCGGCCTTTTGTTATTTATTTTAAATTCTGTTTCCAAGAGCCCTTTGCGATACGTATGTGAAGAGCGCAGATATAATTAATACTACTTGTTATACTACTCCACTTGAGTCTGCATTGGTCAGCCATTTTGATTAGCTAACTTGTCTTTTTTGTGCGCGCAGAATGAAAATGTCGGGTTCAATACACTTAATTTTTTTATAATAAAAAATAATCAATCAATCTTGTAATCCTAATTAATAATTTAGGCTTGATTAGACTTAGTAAATATTAATTTTTCACTAAATAGCCGAGAAAGTGAAGACGTACAGTCTATAATTATATTATTTATATATGACTGGGTGAATACATATATTATAGGCGCAACATTGTATAGGGAGTTCGGGGCTTAAAAAAAGAACCGACCCGATACATATTTTTTTCTTAAATCGTGAATTCCGTTTCCGTACCGCACTCTATTCCCTCTAAAAATAAACCTAACTTTACATAGGTTTTTCAACTACCTATGTTCACACATGTGTACTTTTCAACTACGGTTCGGAAGTTATTAATAGTATTACATAACTACGGTGTAAATTTGTAATAGATTATTTTTTTCTATTCCCATTATTCCTGCCAACAGCGCTGAGATTTTGACAACCAAATGTACGTGAATATTTATTATACCGAACCTAGTCCCGGATGTAAATCAATGATGTAAAAAATATAATCTTTCTCATTCTTTATAGAACGCTTTCTCTGTTTTATCAATCCGGCCTCAGCCAGTCACCACAGCAACAGCTGATCTGATTTGCCCAATGAGGTTCTATCTATCAAGATTGAGTTCACAATTTAGGTTTTTTGGTGTGAACATTAAGATTTTTCACACCAAAAAACCTAAATTAATTATTATTTAAAATTTATTATAATTTTACTATGGAAATTAACGTGGATATTTCGGCTTAAAACAGACGTGAGTGACCCGTAGTTTTTATTTAAAAATGTATTATAATATTAGTTTTAAAAAAACTGAAAAGATAATACAGTCGAATTGAGAACCTCCTTATTTTTGAAAGTCGGTTAAAAATCACTCGACACAAAACAACACAATCAAGTTATCACCGTAAAACTACTAATGGGTTAGATGTATCAGATCACATTCCGATCGGCCGAGGTGTTGTGTGAGCTGTGAGGCACTAATAATACACCTAAACTCCTCACAGTATTTAGACACTTACTTGTTTACGTACCTGTATTGTACATATACGTATGTGTTTACACAGTATTTAGACACGTACGTTACACTTGTTTGTTATTGTCACGTAAAAAATGAACATCTAAATTTTTAACCCCCTACCCAAAAAGAGGGGTGTTAAAAGTTTGACGTGTGTATCTGTATATCTGAGTATCAGTGTATCTATCTCTGTCATCGTAACTCTTAAACGGATGGACCGATTTTCGACCATCCTAAGTGACACCACCGTGGCCAAAATGGTAAAGTAAGTAAGTACAAGTACAGATCGAGATATGCGGGCTCAACTCCCGTCGAATGTGGGTAATTTAATAACTATCTATAAATTTGTTTTGTAGTTACCATTCAGATGATTAAATTTCATTGGTTTAAAATCCTGCGTTTATATTTATCTTTAATATAGACGTAATGTGAAATATTCACATAGTTTTTGCATACGATAGCTAGCTACCCAAAAATACTATCAAAAATCTACTAATTTCAGACATACACATATATAGACCTAGATGCATATTATGTATGTATGTTATATGGTAGATTTTTAATTAACTGCAAGTATATCAAAAATACCTAGTGGAGCTAGATAACAAACTAAATACTGATTTTCAACGGAGCAACACCAAGCCACGTCATGTACGGCGTACTGCTCAATACGCCAGTTACGCCAAGTCACGTTACTGGCGAACAACTCAATACGCCAGTTACGCCAATCCACGTTACTGGTGAACAACTCAATACGCCAGTTACGCCAAGCCACGATATTGGCGTACTGTTCGATACACCACCGATACGCCAGTCGCATTCCACCTGTTACTCCTCGTCATTAGTACGTCGAATCACGAAGCAGCTACAACTAAGCACTCGTGAGAGACCCGGGTACATAATTAGTTAAATTGTTGCCTCCATTTGCCTTTGGAAAGGGAACGTTAGACTGTTTTTAGTATTATATGTATGGCCATATTATACAAGTATATTTATATAAAAAAATATCCGACTACAGAAAAGCTGTTTTACTGTCTAACTTACGATTTCGTTATGCTCGATACGCTGTTAAGTACGTTTTCTTGTGAGAATGTATGCGTAAAATCGCTGCAAAAATCGATAAATGTGTTTTTTTTTTAATAATTCTAGTAAAATCGCTTGTTTATTACGAAAATTTTCGTGTGAGGTAAAGAAAAAAACGCATTTTTTTATTTTTGCGGGACATGTATTAACATTATTACAAAAAGAATATAGCCTATGACACTTAGATTCTTGCCAATTTTGAGACGTGTTTAAAAGATACACTTACATATATATTTATTTAAGTGTATCTAACTGTTTGAGTGTGTGTGTAAGTTTACTTGCATTACCATTTAAGTTTTAAACAGACAGACAGACACCGTAGCCTCAAGAATAGCCTAAAAACGTGGTCACAACAAAAAATCAAGAATATATTCGTAAATTTCCGATGGCCAAAGTCCACTTAATTTCTCGTTATTCTGGCCAAACACTAAAATTAACACGGCATCATGTCTTTAGAGACCTGTAGAATACATTAAACTAAGTAATATAATTTAACTTTATACATTACATCATGATAAATATACTATATGTACTCATTTTACAACCCTGTCAGTTCCATGGCTCCCGGGAGGCGCGTGTCATGTATTTTGGAACTATTGAGCGGAGTAATTACTGGAACACTTGTTGCAGCCCGCGGCTTTTCCTGTCGTTTCTATTTTAGATTTAATTACATTACGACGCAATTTTAACCGACCTCAGAAAGGAGGAGATTCTCAATTCGGTTGTTTTTTTAACGCATAACTCCATCATTTATAAAATGATTTGGAAACATATTATTTTTTGTATGGATGGATATATATACCATAGAATTTTGTCCAATATCAATCCATTAGCTTTGTTTTAAAATAAAATTGCTCATTTTGAAGTCGGTTGTTTCAGTTTTTTAAACTATTACACAAGTATGACCATTGACCATGTTGTATCCAAGTTATTTAATGACATGAGTGATAACATGAGTCATGGATTACAGCTAGTTAGCTATATAACTTAATATAGCGGATTCAATAACTTAATTTTACAGGCTAAAAAATTAGATAATTACGTCGCATTTGATTCAAAAGAAGAGCTTATTGAACATAATTTTGTGAAATAAATATGAAACAAATTATTAATACATTGGGCTGTTGACTTCTACTTGAAACGATATTATTATTATTTTTGTTAGATAAATTAATATACTATAGCAATGAATACAATAAAAACAATTTTGCAAGATTTTTTTTTTATTTTGTACAAAGACTTCAGTTTTTTTTTTACTTGCATATGTTCTAAGAAATAAACACGTGATTTCACTAGGCAATGCGTCTAGTTCATTTCAAAAGAAAAAATAGATATTTTTTCGCTGTTAGTTACGATAAAAATAATTTTGTTAGTACGTAGTAGTAAAGATTTGGTTTGTTTTTTTTTACCTCCACTTTGTTACTTACCACATATATTTAGATAGAAAAAACACGTAGATTTCCCCTTTGCTCTCCTAACGCGTAATAGCCGGCTTGATTCGATAACGTTATCCTGGCAACCCTCATCACTGCCTCTATCACCCGCCCTTCTAGGTCGATATCACCTTCGTATTAGCACACAAATCATACAATTAATGCGAAAACGTTTACCTGTTATCGTGCTAATGCTAAATATAAAATAAAGCAATTATGTTAATTAGCACCGTCTAACAGGCAGCAATAAAGCAATATTGCCGTGTAAATTAATATCGCTGCTTAGTTCACCCTTTTAGGCGGAAAGGGCTCAAAAACATAGCGGTGAAAATTTTAATGAAAAGTTGCTAGTGGCGCCGCTGGTGACTGGTAAAGAAAACATTGCTTCAGTATTACATGTCACGCTATTGGTGTTTACGAACATGACATAATTAGAATGAGTTCTTTATAGTCTAATAACGCAATAATTGCATGCAGCGATTTCAATGCGATTGAACTTTTTATGAGTTAGTTGCAATCTATAATTCCATCATTTATAAATATACTGAAATAAAATTTTATTTCAGGATCACTAAAACTGATTTATTTATCTACCATGTGACATGTCATGTTTTACCTTTGTCATAGAACGTTAAATTTTGTACTTAACAAGTAAGTACTCAATGTACAGAATAAATATTTATACTGAAACGTCAACTAAGTACCTACTGCGTACTAGTCACTGCGATTCAACTTTAAAAGACCTGACGACGTTTGCCATTTATATATTGGAAATAGGTACCAACAACTGAATTATCTTCTGGCTTATAAATAAAATCGCTAGAACTTGCGATTCCTGAATCTACCTAAGCTGCCAGTATGCTACAGCCCTTAAATAAGGTCGCTCGAACGCCAATTCAAAACCTGTCGTGTCAAAACTTTCTCAAATTAATTATACGTCACGCGCTTGGTAGGCGGCTACGCGCGTCATCTGCACCACGCCGTGCGCCTTTATTACTTCCACAACTGATTACATTCGCGCTAATAACTTATTAAAACGACCACTATCACGTCTGCCACCCCACACCCCACGCGACGCGACGCCACTCCGTAACGCCACCTAAATTCATAATTGAATCAGACCCTAATACCTACAAAGTCTAACCTTGACCTGGCTACGAAATTCTGCGTAACATTTTGCGAGTCAAAACAGGCCTCGGTTTTTAGGCCGTACTTAAAACAAAGTATACACTTAACAGTAAACAAGTTATTTCTTATTTACATAAATCGTAAACATGGACCCGGAACAAAAATTTACATTTTACTTAAAAAAAGAAAATTAACTGACTGCTTACTGTAGGTAAAGAAAAATGTTTAAAGTTTTTTTTTATCATAATAATTTTATTAGTTTATAAAGTGATTCGTTGAGATAGCTTTTTATTAGGGTTTCCAGTTGAATACGGAACTTATTTGGCCTAAATACTAAGCTTCTCTGCTACTAGAGTAAAGTCTTTTTCAGGATCCTTTGGAATGGAACTCAGGATTTTTTTAATTTGGCCACCCTGAAAACGTTAAAAAATATTAATAAATCCGTTGCAGGCACTGTCAGAGCCAGCGCCGTGCAACAAAGTAGACGATATAAAGTCAATAAGAGTAAAAGAGATGCATATATAGTTATGTAAAATCACTCATCAATATCAGACTACGAACCGACAATTTTACTATAGAAATTAAAAGTATATCAACACCTTCTAATAACGAAAGCAACAACGAGAGAGAAAGAGAAAATTATCACAACGTATTGTCTTCTCTTTCCCTCTCATTAATTCAATGACAGCCCATATTGTACGATCTATTAGTCATACAAGCAAGAGGTTGAAAAATTATTTGCATGCCTAAAATGCTGGCCTTTACATAGGACAAAAAATAAGCATTGCCATTAAGAGAGGGAATGCCGGCAGCATTTTGGGCTCTCTACCTGAAACTGGAGATTGTTTGAAATATCCATAAGCTTTGTTGCCTATAGATATTTTAAATAATCTCCAATCACTCAGCTTTTCAAATTTTATTAATTTGAAAGTTTTTAGTTTTAAAGTTTTAGTATAATTTATAATAGTATTTATATGAATGTTTTTTAACGTATTAAATATTTTTTAACTACAATCATATCTTTTTAAATATTTTAATACAAGCACTGAAAACAAGAGACACAATAGCGCATAATCCATGAATCATAGCAACAATTGCAGAACTAACACTTACCCTAATCTATGTATCTATTCGAGGTAGGGTGGGTGGCCATAAGCCTCCCCGTCGCTGCGACTCTTGCGGATCTATTGTAACTTCTCTCCTATTGTAAGCACCTCTGCCAGTCCTAGGTGTGACATAAATCTCACCAAAGATTTTGGGGTGTAACACTTAATTAACCACGCTAACCTAAAAGATTTTCTATCTGCTCTGCTCACGACAACTAACTGGGCTGTTCGTACACTAGGTGCCATGCGCTACGGTATTATATTATTTTATACTAGACGACCTGGCGTACTTCGTATCACCTATCAATGAGTGGACCCGATATTTTCTCAACGTTTAAACCTTCCCTGGACTACGACAAACGTTTCAAAACCAAAATCAGCTGAATCGGCCCAGCCGTTCTCGAGTTTTAGCGAGACAAACGAACAGCAATTGATTTTTATATATTTAGAGATAATCGATCGTCCTACACACACGTCACTGTGTTGTGTCGATCATGCGACACCCCCCGTCTGTAATTGTTCCAGCAGGTGATATCGTACGACTCGTCGCGCGGCGGCGTCTCCGTCGTCACGGAGAAGGGAGCCGCCACCACCTCCTACCTGCTCGTCCAGGACGCGGCGCCCGCAGACTCGGGCCGGTATTCCTGTGCACCTTCCAACGCGGAGGTCGCTACTGTGCGTGTGCATGTCCTCAATGGTAAGTATAACTACTAACTTACTTTAACTACTGCCACAGAATACCTAATATTAATTAAATAGTGACTATTGCTACGGTGCAATAAAGCGCAAGTTAACTTTTGTACTTTCATCGGGAGCACTAAATTGTGAAATACGCTTCTCGGCTTAGTCTCTATAAAGTTATAGTTAAAAAAATTGAAAACCGCAATGCGCAATTTGGATTTAAAAACCAAACTACTAGACTGATTTTTGATGAAATTTGGGGAACTTTGGGACTAATCTGTTTCCTGAGACCTACAATCTTGGAACTTTCAAGGTGAATAGATATCTTCTAGATCGACGAGCTCCATCATCGGCCACACCGTCGCTTAACATTAGGCGAGTTGATGGTCAATCGTAGATCTATAATGTATAAAAAAAACTGATACCTTACCTATTAGAAGGACCTGCAAAATGTCCTTAATTATTTTTTTTATAGGTTTAAAAATGACGGAATTATGAGGTAACAATCATTAAAGAAAAAATACAGCCGAATTGCTAACCTCCGTGTTTGTGTATGTATTGCAGGCGAGCGTCCAGCGGCGATGCAGACGGGCTCGGCCGGTCTCTCGAACAGTTCTCGCTGCATCCTCGCCCTACTGGCTGCGTGTGCGCTGCACGCCCGTCTACTACGCGCGTTACTTGCCAGCTGATCGCCGCGACCACCGCGCGCCACACGCCGCTTACAATCTTCTAGAAATGTGAATGAAAACTGTAAATACGTAGAGTGAGTGTAACGTAAAGTGAACGTGAGTGAAATTCACTTAGTGTGATATATTATAAAACTGTGACTCATGAGTGATTTTGAAAAGTGTGTCTCGGTGACACTTGCTATACGAACGCGCTCCGAATCGTGTCGAGTGTTCCACTATGACGCTCACGTTTTCGAACGCAGCGCTGAGAAAACAAATCGGAAACTTAGTTTTCGTCTGAACTATTTAATAAAAAGTCTAGATAAGGTGTTTATGGATGGAAACTAGCGTCAAATCGCTGTGATTAATGTTGAGCATGTTTTTCTGTAATATTGTGCGACGCGTGACGCGGAGTCATACGGTCGTTGTAAGGAGTCTAGAAATAACAAACCTTGGATCAGTCGCAAGTCACCGGGTCGCTGACTCGTGACCGCTATAAAACTTCTCCGTTTTATGTTCTATTTTATTTTCCTCAACTGCGTGGGGATCTTACAAATTAAATTGAGCTTCTTTCTAAACAATGAGGCATGGATTGTGTGGAAGACCTATTTTTCTTTACGAATATAATTTCGAAGACACTAATGAAAAGAAATAACTCTCGTTTTGCGCCACTAAGTATCAACTAAAATCTGAGATATGCATCTTAAAGATCTTTCTATCGTCCACCAATATTTTTTGTAAATATTAAATCCCAAAATGTACTTAAGAAAAATGTGGTAAGACAAAATCTAGCAATATTAAATTATAATTAAATCTAGCAGACATCCTTGAGTTTTTTAAAAATTTTAACCGACTTTATGTTATGTATTGTTGACTTATTTATACTGTAAAATCTTCAACTTGATATCAATACATTTGACTATAAAATGCTATTGACAATCATCAATTGACCTGCTGGACACAGGCTTCTTCTTTACCACACCATTCTTTCCGGGCCTGCGCTGATCTCATCCAGCTCTTGCCCTCTGACTTAACGATATCGTCTCTCCAAAACGTCAATACTTAGCAAAATGTAAACAAATCAGTGATGTTCCAAATTGTCGCTAAGATTTCATCTTACCATAATTTTCCTAAGTGCATTGTGAGATTTCTGTGAAAATATATGGGGATGAGCGAAAGAGAGTTCCATATTGCTGCCTTACCGAAAAACGTTACTTAACTTTAAGCAATGCTGAACATCTTTTGTCAACTTCAATGACATTTACAGAAAGAAGACAGAGAATTTAAGACGTTGGTTAAAGTTAAGTAAAGTTTTTCGGTAAGATCCTAAATGTTAGATTTCTTATAATGATACACACCCAGCCTTCAAATAAAACATATTATGAAGCTAAAATAAAAAAATATGGTGCCACATACACTACACTTTCAAAAATATGGTCTGTGACACGTCCACACACATGTGTTTCACACCAAAATAATAATGTTCTATGAGAAATCAAATAGGGCAGTTTTTACTGTGGCACTGTTGGAACTTTATTCTACTACAGAAATATTTCACAAAGGAACCCTTCTAAAGTTCTAAATATACACATTTATTGGTGTCAATTCCCGTTTTATTTTTTACTTGTTTCCATTTATTTTTAAACTTAAGAATTTGTAGAAAAACAATGAACAACATTCAGAACAACCCTTTCCTGTAAAACTTTTACTTTCCATGTTTTGTTGAAAATAATTTAAAATAGAATATTTAGATAAAGAACGAAATCTACAAAACATAGATTTTTGTTGAGTAGAGCATGAGAATCTATAAAATATTTAATAATATCTTTATCACAATGATTTGTGTAAAATAATGAAACCTCGTGTGATGTAAATGAATAAAATTGAAAATTACGATGAATTGAAGTTTTAAAGATAATTTAGCGCATGTTGTTCTATCGAAATTGTAAATATCTATGATAAAACTGTTTTAGAAATAAGATAATGTAAGTTACTTAAGTAATAGTGAATAAAATTTGACATTGTTAGAAATCCACGTCATTTTTAAGCGACCTTTAAATTATCATTTTTATGTTAACATTGTGTTAAGACAAAGCCAACTCACAAAATGTATAGCTGTAAGTCATTTCCATCAAAGGTTCTCTTAATTTATTTACAACATTATTATCATTATTTACAACATTATTATCTCATTTATTTATTTACATTCTTAATTTTAAATTTTTTACAACACAAATATAAACTTATAAAAAATAAACATAAATATTGTAAAAAACTTAAAACTAGGGTGCCGCCGGCAGCGGGGCGGGGCTCAAGCTGCCGGTGGTAGGGGCTACAGAGAGAGGAACCTCCTGACAATACGTGCCGTGTCCAGGATGACTGCCTTCTGTATCTGACCCTTGACCCAACCATCGAGCGAGAGCCTCTTGAGATGTTGGTCGAGGCTCTTCGCTATGACACCGTTCACCGAAACGACTATCGGGACAATGATCGTCGAGTCAACATCCCACATGGCGGTTATCTCGTGAGCCAAGTCAAGGTACTTGCTGAGCTTGTCCTTCTCAGCTTTCACGAGATTCTCATCATGTGGGATGGTGATGTCGACGAGCACTGCCCGGCGTTGAGACCGATCTACGATCACGATATCAGGCTTATTGGCAACAATAGTCCTGTCCGTGATGATAGAACGGTCCCAGTAGAGCAAAGCACGGCTATTTTCGAGAACTGGCGCTGGTGCGTACTGATAGTACGGCACCTCTGACTCGACAAGGCCGTATTGAAGGGCAAGTTGCTGGTGGATGATCCTGGCTACTTGGTTATGCCTGTGCAAATACTCGCCGTTAGCAAGATGCGAACAACCGGAAACAATATGTCGGAGAGACTCTCCGAGACGGTGGCATGCCCGACAAATGTCTACCGTACCGTCCTTCATGATATATTTCCGATAGTTGTTCGTCTTGATAACTTCATCTGCAATTGCACAGGCAAACCCTTCAGTTCACCGAACCCTTCAGTTCAAAGAGGTCACCGAAGCGCAGCCAGTTCACCGATGCAGGCAGGTCTACATCGGGTCCTGATAACACCCTGTAGAACCGCCCGTGCAACTCCTTACTCTTCCATACGTCTTTGCGGTCTTCGATGCTGAGCACCGTTGGTTTGCGCCAGTTTTCTTTTGCCAAGGAGAGAGGCGTCAGGCCCTTATCAACTGCCACTACATCACAATGCATACCACACTCGTTGTTTCGGAAATAGTCCCTGAGATTGCACACCTCACGGTTGTGAAGGTTCTTGGCGTTTAAAAAGCCACGACCCCCCCACTTCCGCGGGATGTTCAGTCTCATAACAGACGAGCGTGGGTGTAGCATGCGATGTTGTGTCAGTTGGTGACGGACCTTCCTATCCAGGGCGTCCAGCTCAGTTTGAGTCCACCTTAATATGCCAAAGGAGTATGTCAGTAGAGGCATCACCCAACCGTTGAAGGCGCGTGCCTTATTGCCACCTGACAAAAGACTGTTAAGTACTTTTGACAGGCGACAAAAGAAACGCTCCTTCATCGATTTTTTTATGTCCTCTACCGCTATACCCAACGACTCTGACATACCAAGGTATTTGTAGGTCTCGGTCTCGGAAAGAGACCTGAGGGTCATTGTCTCAGAAAGTTGTAAGTTCGGAGAATTTACAACTTTCTCCCGCTGTACTTGCACAACCGCACACTTATCAACACCGAACTCCATTTTAATGGCGTTACTAAAAACTTCTGTAGTTTTTAACAACGTCATTAAATCTTGTCGTTTCGGTGCAAAAAGTTTGAGGTCGTCCATGTAAAGCAGGTGAGAAATGATCTCACCCCCTCTACGAAGCCGATAGCCTAGCCCTGAATCCTTCAGTAAAATACTGAGAGGGTTCAGTGCTAGGCAAAACCACAATGAGCTCAAACTGTCACCCTGGAAAATGCCACGTTCAATCCTTATCAAGTCCTGCGGTGTAAAAGACCCATCCCTACTGCCTGGTTGCCGAAGTACTGTGGTCCACTGCCTCATACATGCAACTAAGAAGGATCTCAAAGTTGTATCAATTTTACACAACTCTAAGATCCTTTCAAGCCATGATGATCCTTACATTATTATTATTATTTACAACATTATTATTTATTTGTAACAGCTATTTTTAAAATAAAAACATAATATTATCGAAACGGATGTGAGATATTTTGTCGTTAAAAAGAAAGACATTTCCAATCAATTCAATTTCATTCAAAATAGCTTAGGTGGATACCAACTCATACACTAAAATTCAGAAATCAGAATGATACTATAACATTTACAAACATTACCTTCTTCTTTGAACATTGGCTTTTTCAAGAATATATGAAGAAAAAATATTTATATGGCAGAGTACGCAGAATACCTACTGAAGGTATTCTGCGTAACTCATAAAAATACAAATTATATAGAGAAAAAAAAACGTTAAACTCTGTCTGTCATGAGTCTGTCATGTCAGAATTAAATTTATAGCTAAGTTTAAATTTATGTTCTCTGTAATTTATTATTATTTTAAGTAGGCGCCAATTTTATTACTCGTTACTTTAGATTTTTTTTAAGTAATAAAAATGATTAATTTATTACGTATCTCTTATGACTTCGGAGGTTTGATATAAAATTCACGTCACTATTAAAAATACTTAAAACCACAAAGTTAAATTAAATAATGACCAAAATATTACTATTCTTCGATAGCTTCCACGGATTAATTTTTAATTATTTTAACTAAAAATTTTCTCAGCATCTGCATCCATCAACTAAACAAGAATTATTTTTAAATATTTTTTTTTTAAAACAGTGCTCCATCACTTAATCTTGCGTCTTCATTCTAAGCACTTAATTAAAGCAAGGTCTACATTTTCTTTTTTTATCACAGTAATTGTTTCTTTTTCTGAAACAATTTTTTATTTAAAACTATTTTGGTTAACCCTGCTGCTAATAATAAGTATGTACATGAAAAAATTTAAACTATACTAAAAATATAGACTAAATTACTCGCTACGGGACTAAATTACTTGCTACGCGACAAAAAAAATCTCTACGCGACTAAATTACTCTCTACGCGACTAAATCACTAACGTTGGCAAACGTTTCATGTCAGCCTACCAAACTCTTATTCTCGCAACAAACAATAATATTAATTCTTACTAAGATTCAGTGAATTTCGGCCTTAAAATCAGTTATAAAGCGTTTCAGAGTAAATCTATTTACCCGTTTTATTCCCCGAAAGGCCAATTAATGGCGCTCTATTGAGAGATGTTAGCAAGTTCTGTTGTTTACGGAATAATCTATTGATTTCATGTTAAATATTAGGATTCGATCTTCTACAAACGCTTTAGGGTAAAATTTATCGACAAGCGAGGCGTTAAGAGGAGGATATCGATTTAGTTTCTATCTCTTTTACACATTTAGTCATCATTCTTAATTACTTAAAGCTACATAAATATTATTTCTTACTGTAAAGTTGAATGACTTTATCTTATTAAATAGTGGCGGTAAAGTCAAATAGTCTGTTGAGCTCTGTTCGGAAAGAGAACTGGTGTGGCATTGAGGGCGCTTAGTGTGGCATTGAGGCGCTTAGTGTGGCATTGAGAGCTCATAGTGTGGCATTGAGGGCGCTGCTGTCCTTTTGCTAAACTATCAACACAATCGAAACGTCATTTCCGATTTTTTGTCACAATAGGTAGATCTTTTTTTAAACGGATTCTGTGTAGCATCGCCTGCTGTATGACATTTATTTTGAAGTGAAAAATATCCAGACAAATTTAATAATTTGATTGATTGAGTTTCATTGATCCGAGTCAATATATAAATATGTGGTTTTACTCGGCCGTGGTAGGACTTAGTTAATTTGGTGGTCCACGGTAAAAGATATTTTACCAAAATACCCTTCATCATATACAGGTAAAAAACCACCGGTTTAAATGAAACGATTTCTGTATAACTTATTTATATACCTGATAATTATATGTAGTTATATATAGACATAATTGTATTTTATAAATGCAAAACTTAAAATCAAGACATCATTTGTTCTGGTAAAGTATGGTGCAATATGTAATCATAAATTGCTAAATATATATATTTCAAAATCACCCACCGCACTTCCGTAAAGTTAGTTCTTACTTGTGTTACGAGCATAACGTGTAAATCATCAAATCGCCCTTAAGGATACAACTCAAATACATGATAGATTATGTTTTAACCCAAACGTATCCGCGCAGTATTTAGGACCGGGTCCCAAATGGCGTTCGGTTTGTTTCTTTCTTTGTAGAGTATCAAAGCGGGCAACGCTTGCATATTTGTCAATTTTGTGTTTTATCGCTGCTTTATGAACATGTGCGGGCTGTATACCAAATAAATTACATTTTCACGTCTAAATGAAATATTGGAAACAGTTTACGTTCAATTTTATTGAAGAACGCTGGTCCCGCCCGCCCTGTTTGCTACGCCCGTAAAAGATACTTTATAAAAATTGTTTCAAACGTTACAAATAAGTAATATTACTCGTAGGCAAATTGTAATATAAATTAATTCGAAACGACACGTTTTTGTATAGAAATAAAAAAAATGTAAATAATAATATAGATGAAATTTTACAATAAAATTGGTTTAAGTAAGTAGATCGCAAACACTACGAGATGTATGATACGGAGACTATATGTATGTAAAACATAAAACTATATGTATACATAAACTGTATAAGTTTGTTTTCAAATAAAATATTTAATATTATAGTTGTGTTTAATTTAATGCTTAGCATTCTGAGTATTTCTCTTACGCAGAGCTAAAAACCCAGACCTAAAAAAAAAAAACCACTAATATTTTATTTTGTTAATTATTATAGATCAAATTTTTTTTAATCAGCTCTGTTTGTACAAACTCCCACTGCTGAGCGTGGGCCATCTTCTCATAGATCAAAAAAATTGAATAGATAGAAAAAAATAGATCTAAAGATATAATAAAATAAGTACTTACTTTAAAAAACTTTTTAAGTTAAACGGTTTTATTGAAAAGAAAGATAATGTACATCATAATGTATTTACTGTATTTTACTAGAAAAGCCCTTTCATTTGATACCCATATTGTGGGGGTTGTGTTAAAATATGAAATCCGCCATTTTGTGGAAGCGGCCATCTTGGATTTACAATAATACAGAATACTAAATTGTATTGTCATCAGGACTAAAGGTGTATACCAAATTTCAGATGGATCCGTCAACTGCAAGGGGGTAAAATTTCAATTACTAAATTTGACCCAAACAAACAAATAAACAGGTCAAGCTAAATAAAACCGTTTAATAACAAATAAATTGGTGCAATTAGTTGACCGGTCCATAGAGAACGGCTGTACCGATTTTGATTTCATCGTTTTAATGTGTTTTTTGTTGCTTTCGTGATTATCAGTACAAGATTTGTATGAAATATTTTTTTATAGCTATGTTTTCTTTTTCTTTTTGGAGCAAGTGCCTTTATTAACTACAGCACAACAATATACAGACTCAACTAACTAAACTACTACTCAAAAAGTATCGATTACACCAGACCGATAAAGGTCTAAAGATAATCCAAATGCTCAAACCCACTACCAGTGGCAGCGTACCCAGCATGCTGGCCGCAATGCCACGTTGAATGGCAATGCTTATGCTTTGGACCAGATACGCACCAGCATTATGGTCACGCGTCGCATCGATCAGGCGCTTAGATACATTTTTGAAAATGAGATGAGCTCCCGGTCCCCACGGACCCAAAGTCTGGACACCAAACGGCTCAAATATGTAACCTCTACCGAGATTAACATATTTACGCCGCTTGTGCTGCTATATATATATACATATATATATATATGATTAGCTAAGTGGTGCCTTGAGAATTGCCAATATTATATTGTTAATAAACATTTAATGTAATAGTTGAAAATTTAAGATTATTGTCAAGAATTTATCTAAATGGAAAAAACGGTTTTAATCACTTCGCAGGTAGAACCACCGAGCACAGTTAGTTTATAGTTAAAAAGTTGTCCAGGAAGTAATGATTCTAATTAATTATTGAATATTATTTTCCTAACTGTTTAATGTAAATAGAAAACAGCCTCAAGTATAACAAGTACTACAAGTTACATAATATATTTGAATGAATTATGCCATTAGTTAATAAAACAATATTAAATAATTTGATTCATTAGTTTTTTTGGACAATATTTTAGTTAGAAACTACAAAATACCCGACTGCATATGGACGATTTTCGTAGTAAGTCGAATTTCGGGTTACGACTGAATGAATGAATGAAACAGAATGTTGATAAGCGTACGTTTTCAAGTGAAAGCTTGTTCAGAGTCATTGGTTGTATTTAAATGAGCCTTCTCCAAGATAATTTATCAATATAAAAAAAGTAAAAAAAAAAAAAAAAAAAAAAAAAGTTTTAAAAAATAGCTATGACTCTCGGAAAGTAAACAGGAATGTAATAACTTTGCGCATCAAAATTAGCAAGCCGTTAGGCTATAGGAAGTGATCTAAAAGTCACACATACACTGAAAAACATTATTTCTTTCTCGCACAGTCGGTTAAAAAATACATACCTGCTATCTGGTTGTCTAATAAAGACGTAAACTTGAAAGTCACATTCGCAGTTCTATAGATTCAACCCTCGTCTCCATCATTGCAGATGCCATTGATACAGCTCTTCTGCTCTCTTGAGCTCGAATATCATCCGCATACAAAGCAAAATGGAACAACTAAACAGAACTGAACGCTGGAGTTTTAATTGGCAACCGATCCAATCCGGATGACGGAAACTCTTCCCTGAAACGCGCTGTCATAATAACCTTTGTTATTCTTCCATCGTCTTAGGCTGATTTTTAGCTTAATTGGAACAACTCGAGTGTCCTGAGCAAGGGTTTCTTAGAGGGTTGGTAGGTATGCGGAATTAGGTAAATATTTTCACTGCCGTAAACAAACTGTCGCTGTAATTGAGCAGAGAGCGAGGATCTTTGTTCTTTCAATTAAATCGTTCAAACGAAAAGATTTGTTGTGCTATTGAAATAATTCAGAATTAAATTCAGTTACAAGACACGACTCCGAGTCCGCAGCCGTTCTCCGACGGCCGTTTCGCTGTGGGACAGTTCACCTACAGGACGTTTAATTTATGACAGTTTCGCCTACGGAACTGTTCGCCTATCACTCAAAAAAAACCAACTGTGCACTTTTTTTGAACAGTTAGAATTTACACAGTTGCAACATCTTATTTTTCAGTATGAATTGAATTGAATGAAATTTCAGTGTAAAATAAATATATTTTACACAAATTTTAAATTTTTTGTAGATTATTATTGTTATTTTATTTTTATGTACTATATGTTTATTTTACACCGTTGAGGAAACTGAACAAAAACAGGAGAAGTAAAACAGTAACATTAACTGTTTTACTCTATTTTTTTTTTCAGGTACATCAACTTGATAAATGAGTTGGCTCCATTTTAACCTTACAAAACAATTACTTTTAATGGAGTTCGGGTTACGCATAGGCACAGAATTCGCCCTATTACATAGGACGCATAGGTACTGTTTCTTTGTGAAGTGAAAACTTCTTTAGCGGCGTTGTGCATTTTTGGGATGGGTAAAAAATGTTAAACTCGCGTCAGATCGCAAAACGGACAGTCAGAAACCTATTCTAACGTTCTGCATTTAAAGTTCATTATTGTATGTACAAGTTTGTCCTTCTAGCATGACGTCATTTCTTTGCGCCGAATGCTTATTTTCGACACATGTACGTAAGACTCGGTAGCTCAATAGGTTAGAGCACCAATATAAATTTCAATTTGTCAATCGGAGGGTGGAGGTTCAAATCCTTCACGAGTCAGTCTTTTTGCTATTTTATTTTTTAGTTTTCACTTCTGCCAGCACTCCCGGAGTGCAACCCGTTGTTTTTTTTTCAGTGTAGGGACGGTTCGCTGACAATACAAGTGGTATTGAAATCTTTCTACGACAGAACGTTTCTTCGATACATTATTCGCCGACAAGTTGTTGCGTTACTGATTTTTTGGACCACAGAACATTCTTCTTACAAATTATAAAATCGAAAGTAAGTCTGTCTGTTTGTTACCTTTTGAAATTTAGTACAGAGGTTCTTTAAGACCTGGAGAAGGATATCATAGGCTGTATTTTATCGTCGTCATCACCGTTTTTCATCACTATACGGGTGAAACCGCGAAGTGCAGATAGTGTAAAATATCTTTTTGAGCCCAGCCAAATTGCATGAAATATTATATTTCAATTTTTTTATCTAATTTAAAAAGAAGTTGTACTTGTTAATCTTCACCTTCACTTTTCAATCATCAAATATAAATAATTTTCTATTAAAAAACCGACTTCAAACGCAACTTACTAAATCCTTCACGACTGTAAACTTTTTAAAGAAACCTCTCTTCACTCGCTCTTTTTAGGGTTCCGTACCCAAAGGGTAAAAACGGGACCCTATTACTAAGACTTCGCTGTCTGTCTGTCTGTCTGTCTATCTGTCTGTCTCCAGGCTGTATCTCATAAACCGTGATAGCTAGAAAGCTGAAATTTTCACAAATGATGTATTTCCGTTGCCGCTATAACAACAAATAATAAAAATTTAAAAAAAAAAAAATATTAAGGGGGGTCCCCATACAATAAACGTGTTTTTTTCGTATTTTTTTGCTCAATATTAAAAACGGTAACAAGTAGACGCTTCAAATTTTCACAGAATATTTACTTGTATATTACCTTTCAAAATAAATAATGAAATAACAATAAAGTAAATATTAAAGGGGGGCTCCCATACAACAAACGTAATTTTTAAGCAATTTTTACTCGATCTTAATTAACAGGTAGAAACTTGAATATTTGTAAGTAAATATTTAGAAATATATTAACTATAAAAATAAATACCTAATCTAATACATAAAAACTCACAAAATGAAAATAATCCGTGCATCTAAACGTGGTGCGAGCGCCGCCGCGCCGCGGTGTGGTGGTGGCGCGAGCGCGAGGCGGTTGCTAAGCAACGGCCGCGCGGGTAGCGGGGGAGGTAACATCACGGAGCGAGCCATAACCGCGCGTATTCGTGCGAGCGTCGTCATGCTGCCCGGATGTGTATCGAAAACCTACCTATAAGTTTGCAATTTACTACTTGGAATTTCGTTGATTTCTCGTTATTTTATAACCAGAACTAAACTTTGTAGAATTATAGATGATAGTACGGAACCCTTCGTGCGCGAGTCCGACTCGCACTTGGCCGATTATTTTCTTTTGTCAAGAATGCGATTTGTCATTGGATGTCAAATGCTCGTCTTCGAAGATTAGAAAATGTGCAGATGTATAAACATCTACACATATAGATTATCGTAAAAACGATAATCCATAATATTTTACACTCTTGCAAAGAAAAACGCGTAGGTGGAACTCTGCGATTCTATAATCTGACGCACTTACTCAGGAATACAATAAAAATATTTGCATTTTTAGTGATTATTCAAAAATTAATAAAGCGATGTTTATAAAATAATTATGGGACCAACTTGGGAGCTCTCTCTATACACCAATTCAAGAAACACAAACATTAGTTCTCGAATGACGGAGTAATTCGTATACATACATAAAAAAAAAAACGGTATGAATTGATAACCTCCTCCTTTTTCGAAGTCGGTTAAAAAATACAATTTAATTGAGATTAACAGACTTCTTTTTAAATTAGATAAAAACTTCTACTATTAAAATATATCAAAGATCGGAACATAACAAGACGTGAAAAGTACAACCAAAAAAGCCTGAAAGATAAAATTGTACACGCAATAAATTTACTGTGGGTACTCCACCTCTGAGACTAACCATTTCTAAAATTGAACGATCTAGACAGAATAAGCCCTTGATATTACGAGCCACCTGCAAATTCAGCGATTTAGAACTTTTTACAAGGGAATTTTACAACGTGTAAGTGTATAAAGGTAAGTAATTACAATAGTAATGAATACTCGTGATTTTTTTTTATACTGTAAGCTTGGTCGCTGTCTCACCTGAGTGACGCTGAAGTCTCCGATGGAGCCCACTTGCATAGAAGAAAAATCATTCACTCGTGATTCAAAAACGCCCAGGTTATATCTCTATCTTCTCTTATATCTCTATATATATAAAAATCAATTGCTGTTCGTTTGTCTCGCTAAAACTCGAGAACGGCTGGGTCGATTTAGCTGATTTTGGTTTTGAAATGTTTGTCGTAGTCCAGGAAAGGTTTGAGCATTGGGAAAATATGGAAAAATTGCGAGGAAGATAGTGAAAACAACAATTTCATTTTCCCATATACTCGTAAACTGTTCTACTTCCTTTCCTGTCAAACATTTGACGTTCGTCCCTTCGGTACGGTAGGACTCTGGTCTACTCATTGATAGGTGATACGAAGTACTAGTCTATCTACTATCTAGTCTACTATAATTATTATCTATTTCTCTAATACCTTTAAACGAGCAATTCTTGTATATATATAATCTGAATCTCGGAAACGGCTCCAACGATTTTAATGAAATTTGGTTTGTAGGTAGATTAGGGGGCGATAAATCGATCTTGCTAGGTTTCATTTTTAGTGAAACCGAGTTTGCTCGTATTTTCAGTCATAAAAAATCTGAGTGAAGCTGGGTCGCCCAGATACTAATGTATATTAAGGAAAAACTACTTAGTAAGCGTATTCCATAATTTCTCAACATCAGAATGATCGGATGTACCATTAATAAAATAATTATAGTTTAAACAAAGTTTAAAAACTGAAAAATCTACTTAAAAATGCGCAATTTAGTTTCAAATACCAAACTACAAAACTCTTTTTGATGAAATTTCTATGGGACCAATCTGACAATATATCCTTTCAAAAAAGATATTTTAATTTGAAAATGACGAAATAAAAATTTGAATTTTGAGTGATGCGGTAAAAAACAAAAAAAATACAGCCAATTTGTTAACCTCACCCTTTTGATTTGGTAAAAGAATAAGATAGGTATCCAACCTTACGATACCAGATCCATTTTTGTGCCATTATTTTAATGTGTATTTTGTTACTTTATTACTTGTATTATGGTGTCAATAAAGTGTTATTGATCGATTGATTGATTGATCGATAAGGTCGAATGTCCATATTATTTACCTGACCTTATGGTTGTGCTCGCTAGATTTTAGCAGCGAAGTTCATTAAAGACAGACAGACCTCTGCGTTTTCGATTTCAGTACCTAGACATCACATGAATGTGTTCCGATCGAAATAACTCCTTCGAAACGCGTAGTAAATCTAGTTGAACGACCGCGCAGTGGAGCTATAAAGCGAAACAATGGAGCTGTCTCCAACTCGCAACAACCCATATCCGATGGAGAAGGATTGCTTTATAACGGGTAACGGTGGGGCACGCGACGCCGCGGGCACTAACTATATTGCGTACAGGCACGACAAACTGTAGACGCAACAGGAATGATGCACGCAAACTTTGTGGATAATCACAAAGACCCAAAAAAAGGGGTGTTATAAGTTTGACGTGTGTATCTGTGTATCTCTTCGTCTATCTGTGGCATCGTAGCTCTTGAACGGATGGACCGATTTTGATCAAGTGTTTTTTAGGGTTCCGTACCTCAATAGGAAAAAACGGAACCCTTATAGGATCACTTTGTTGTCCGTCTGTCTGTCCGTCTGTCCGTCTGTCAGGGTGTCAAGACCTTTATCTCGGGAATGCGTGAAGGTATCGAGTTGAAATTAAAACCATATAAGTACGTAGATCCATAGTATCTTGCTGCAGAGAAAAGAATTAAACTTCTCAGTTTTCATAAAAAAAAGTTACAGCCGAATATGTCGTAAAAAATGCACATTTCGACACTCACAGAGGAATCAAAACCTATGGGGTACTTCCCGTTGACCTAGAACTACGAAATTTGGCAAGAAGCATTGTGTACACATATAGGAAGAAATCCGAAAACTGTACATTTTTAATTTAATCACAAAATATAGGGTCTCACAAAATATAGGGTCTTTAAGCAAGGAAAGAGGGTCCAAATTTTAAAGTACTTCAGCCGTATCATATGGGGTATCATATGAAAGAACTTAATTAGCACAAGCTAATACAGGTTTTTAAATGTTTTTATGATGTATATTTTTCGATTTAAGAAGTAAAATAAAAAAAAAACCCTTTTATCTACTAGTTTGTACGGAACCCTCGGTGGGCGAGTCTGACTCGCCTTGTCCGGTTTTTTTGTTTGAAATAAGACTTGATCGAGAATGTTCATTGTTAAGTTTTCAAAATTGGTTAAGCCATTTATTGGTTTATTTCTCTAAACTTGCTTACACGGATCAGTGATGAACGTCTAACTTTGTCTGATGGCTTGCCTGTGACAGCTCAATACCACTCAACACTTTACATACGTTCATAAAATCACACATATTTTCCGTTACGAAGTAGGCAGGGCGTCAAAGACGTCATAGCTGACCATGGTTAATGGGTTATATGAAAGATAGTGGATATTTCATTGGATAGTGGGTTAGACGCTAAAATTACGTCTTGCAGTAAGAGGTGGACAGCCCAGCCCTACATAAACGCCAAGTCCCTCAAGTCCCTTTACTGAATTTCACAGTATGCCTGGGAAGAGCAAAAGCTGGTATCTACTTTTTTTTTATACAAGATAGATCTACGATTGACCACCAACTCGCTTGATGTTAAGCGACGAAAACATTGCGACATTGCTTATATTTGTCTCCCAGTCCAGTGTAAAAGTTTTATTTTGTGGTCTGCTACAAGTAATCGTTGAAATAAAACTAAAAAACAGACTTCAAAATACGCAATTCGTTTACTTGGATGACATATTGTTCCAGTTCTTTTGTTATAAAAACCAAAATACTGAACCGATTTTGATAAAATTTCTATGGGAACACCTGTAAAGTATACTCTCTCAAGCAAAAAAAAATCAAATTGGTCCAGGAGTCTTCGAGTAATCGGGGAACATACATAAAAAAGATTCCGATGAATTAAAAACCTACTCCTTTTTGGAAATCGGTTAAAAATATAAACGTAACTACTGAATGGAAGTCGAAAGCTAATAATATTGTTTCCAAATTGTACCGTGAATGAAAACATCCGGACCCATTTCAAGGCTGGGGGCCGCACGCGCCTCTAACTCATTAAAACTTCGCTACTTCAGAATTATACCATTACAGGTGACTCTCGCTCGATATACTGGGTTATCTCGAATACACGATACACACGATCAAATCAAATATCAAAATTATTTGAGCTAGTACGACTAGACAGGCCTCATGGCTCACATGATAGTACGACTGCCTCCTGAGCTGTGGTCGTGGGTTCGACTCACACAGTGTAAACATTTGTGTAATGAGCATGGATGTTTGTTCTGTCTGTGTGTTTCTATGTATCATAAGTATGTATTGTTTAGTTTAGGCTAGATGGTGTTGTGTGAAATATCCACCAATATTTATTTGACATAATAGTAATATGTACAAAGTAGTAAATGTGAATCCATTGGCTCACATACATCCATACACTCGAAAAACATAATAATATTTTGACTGGCCTTGTGGCTCAGTTGGTAGTGTGTCTACGTCTACCTGCTGAACTAAAAGGTCGTGGGTTCGATCCCCACCCAGGGCAAACATTTGTGTGATAAGCATGGGTGTTTGTTCTGTGTCTGGGTGTTTCTATGTATCATATGTATAGATTTACAACAACAAAAAAAGTATATATGTATTCTATATGTATATATTTACAAAAAAAAAAAGTATATATGTAATCTATCAGCCATCTAGTTCCATAGTACAAGCTTTACTTAGTTTGGGCTAGATGGTGTTGTGTGAAATGTTCACAAATATTTATTTATTATTTAATATTTAAAATATTTTTTTAGAAGGAGGCTTCTTGATCAATCTGGTAAAAAATAATAATTTTATATTGCGAATAAGTCCGCTTTCAACCACTAACTCTACTGTTGGAAAGCATGAAAAGATAGACCCCTTGCATTTGTCATTCACCTATCTCATACCTTATAATGTGCAGAGCACTTCTCTATGAACGCTCTCATATTAGCACAATTATTTGATTTTACCGCGCAATACCCCAAGTAACCAGCACAGTCTCTGTCATTCTATATGGAGATGACAGTGACGGAGATATACATTCCAAATCGATTCCGAATTAGAATGAGTTCCCAATACGGGGGCTGATTACTGCATGTTATTGTTCATAATCTGTAGGTATCATTATTTTACATTCCCGACTTCAAATATGAGACGTCGTTTACATAAAATAAAAAAGTACGCCTCATTGCCTATCGTATTAACAAGTATATATGTTAAAAGAAAAACAAAATACCCGACTGCATATAAGCAGTTTTTGCAGTCTAACTTACGATTTTGTTACGCTTGATATGCTGTTGAGTGTACGTTTTTTGTGAGAAATTATGTGCAAAACCGCTGTAAATAAATTATAAATGCGCATTCTTTAGAATAATTCTAGAAAAAACACTTGTTTGTTAAAGTTAGCTAGAGGTTACGAAATATAACATTTTATTTTATTTTTGCGAGAGATGTATTATTATTATTACAAAAAATACAGCCTATGACACTCCGGAAGTGAAGAAGAATCTAATGACACCTCGCATATCAAAATCGGTCAAGCCGTTTAGACTGTAGGCGATCATATACATAGATACATACATACATACACTCGAAAAACATAACCCTCCTTCTTACGTAGTCGTAAAGGTATAAACAAAAGTAAAAACAGATTAAACACATTGCGTAACACGTTCAGTCGCATGCGACAAAAAGTCGAACAGAAATTAGTCCGTAGAGATGATATCGCTAATTCGGGACAATCCGTGCACGTGCCCGTGATCAGGATCGCATGTGCTCGATACTGTATTTACGGCTTATGTTCATTGATGTAGATTGTAGGATCTAGTGAAATACGTCTCAATATTTGTGGTGCCGATACTAACACCATCGCGATCTACTACTATGCGTTCTGCGAATAATAGACCGCGTGAATTATGTTCAGTATGTGCATGATTTGTTCAAGAACTTCGGGGCAATCGCGTTATTTTGAACATCTATAGTTCAGCTGCGCTTGTAGTCGAGTTCCGATTTAACTTTGTAAAATTTGGTATTGCGCTGCAGTTCAAACGCCGACCAACACCTGCAATTGATCAGGACAAAATTGCACTAGATTTTTTTATTACAAAGCACAACGACCCAGTGCAACAGCTAATATCTTGTAACTTACTCCTAAACGTTTTTTTTTTTAGTGGTAACGTTCCAGCTGCGCTCCAGTTGCGTATCATCTCAACTTATGTTTAAAACGTTATCGCGATACGAAACGCGCGCAAAGTTGCGGTGCATTTAACGTTCTTCAGCTGATTTTTTTTAGTGCAAAATTAATTAATTCCTTAATTATTCCTTAATTCCTTTGCAAAATGCTTCTTGTTGGAGCTTGGTGGAAGAACCCATCCATGTCCATTATTACTTAATATGTCAATGCTTCAAATACAACTTTACTAACAACTTACACAAATAGTCTCATGTAATGTGTGTATCAAGCAGGTATGGTCGATAGTTTACACAAGTATATCGCACAATTTAAACACAAATAGCCGTGAACCTTGCCAAGTCTGTTGTTTAAAGTTTCTTACCCCACGGGTATTGAAACTATGAATAACTCTTTGAATATTAAGCTGCTATTAAAAAGCTCGTTTTCACGTTAAAGGTCAGCTAAACCGAACTTTGGTCACATAAGTATCTAAACTTTCTATATTGTCGACGTGGGTGACACTCCGTGACAAACATCAACAGGAGGTTCTAGGAGGTTCAAGGTATCTCGCAGTTCTTGCACAATAATTTCCCATTTTTTCAAAAATTATTTATGCAAGCTTGTGTCGCACTTACCCAGTTTTTAGTATTTGTTGATTTACATCAAAGTAAACCTTACAATCACGCCATTTTTTTTTTATATTACACTTGTATCTATTACCGTTCAAAAGTGTAGGACGGACAAACAGACACCGTAGCCTCACGAATAGGCTCTAAGGCCTTTAGTACGGAAGCATAAAAATGAAAAACCTTAGGATAAGGCTATGTACAATGTTTGAGACGAAGTCAGAATTACCCACGTCGACGGTACACTAAGTTTGACATAACGTCACGCGTGAACACGCGTGACGTTATGTCAAACTTTGTGTACCGTCAAGAAACGTCAACTGGAAATGACATCTGTACTGCCAATTCTGAAAAATAATGTCAAATGAAACTATAATCGTTGGTTTCGTCTCATAATAGACTTGAGTAAACCATTAATAGTTGTTTAGTTGTCAGCAATACTATCATAAGCGATCATGAGAGTGTCGTATAGTGTTATAATGAATGTCCTTGGGTCACTTCGTATTTGATATGTTTTGACGCGACGTGTCGAGTCCACTTTAATTTGACAGGCCCATCCGGCATGTGTTATTATAGACTTTTATCACTGATGTAATAAGATACGAAAATATATCTATAAATCCATTGCAACATATAAATTTACAGCCATTGTCTATAAAACAATTAAGAGAGCCGACGTTATGAGTAGCTTCCTATTGTAAATAAAATTGTAATATATATTCAATAAAAGAATCTGTAGTACTCGAAAGGTATTTTGGGAGTTCCGGTAGCCTAGTGGTGAGACCGTCTGACTTGCAATCCGCAGGTCCTGGGTTCGAATCCCACGGCACGCACCTCTGTCTTTTCGAAGTTATGTGCGTATTGATGTTGATTGCCGCCAACTTCAGACGGTGAAGGAAAACATCGTGAGGAAACCTACATGTCTGAGAGTTCTCAATGATCTTGAAGATGTGTGAAGTCTGCCAACCCGCACTTGGCCAGCGTGGTAGACTATGGCCTAACCCTTCTCACAATGAGAAGATGGCCCGTTCCCAGCAGTGGGACATTTTGTACAAACAGGGCTGAAAAAAAAAAAAAAAAAAAAATATGACGCCTAAAATAATGATGAAAATAAACAATGGAAGAATCAAATGCATTTTTAAGGTTCCGTTGTTATATATAAACACTTATAGAGTCGCCATATCCATTTTACTGTCATTCAAGTCACTATTTCTCACTCCTATAAGCGCCGTGCAATCTACAAACATTTGTAAGGGTTTGCTTTGCATTAACGATTTAATTGTGTTCTATTTAGTTATAAATGTAACAGAAACAGAGTAAATAAGAATATTCACAAGCAAATAACATAATGTCTGAATCATTTCTGTATGCCAGTTTCCGGCATTAGATGGAAGAATCTTCGGGAGAATCTTTTTGTATGACGAAAATGCAGAGGTATTTCTTCCGGGGAAGCTGTCATTGTTACTGCGGAATATATAATAAGCGAATAGTTAATTGTACGTCATGACAAGCAGACGCCTCCCCACCCCTCCCCCGATTCAGTCTCGTAGGATGAGGAGTAGACAAAACTGTCGCTCTTCTGAACACAGAAAATGTACGGAAAAGTAAATAATTATTATTTTAATATAGGTGTAGTGGGTTTCATATAGAGTATAGATCGCTATCGTCAAAGCTTCTTAATGAATAAAAGTGCAGGGTGTATACAGAAAACAAATAAAATAAAAACTAACTCAAAAAGTCCACTGGTAGTGGGAAAAGTGGCAAGAATACTGGCAGCATTGCCACGTTGGATGGCAATGCTTACTTTTTGAGCAAAGTAGGAGCCAGCATTCTGGTCACTTGTCACC
Organism: Lycia hirtaria; assembly: GCA_947563715.1. NCBI lineage: Eukaryota > Metazoa > Arthropoda > Insecta > Lepidoptera > Geometridae > Lycia > Lycia hirtaria. The sequence goes on from OX387383.1 coordinate 4,853,713, forward strand.
TCTACCAATCGTTTGGCTATTTCCCTGTATAAACTCTGAGCGGCTGGACCCCATGAACCTAATGTTTCGACCCCAAACGGCACAAACATGTACATCCGGTCTAAATATGCATATTTGCGCCGTTTGAGGTTTTCTGCTTTCTTTGTGTAAAAGAGAGTCAAACTAGTTACTTCAGTGGTTTTGAGGAAACATCCTTCGATTAATCATCTGAATTAAACATGCTCATTTAAAACACTGATTTCATTGTATAGTCGCTTACTACAACGCAGCGAGAGATTATACCGGCCCCTCGCCAATACCGGCTTCCTGAGTAACTATGGACTCCCCATTATTATTTATCTGTAAAATGAATCAATGGAATAAGTCAGACCGCTAACTTATTAGGTTTATTCAGAAATCACAATCGTGATAAATGATTTGCTCACCCACTAAACTCTATAATTATCTCTCTCGCTTTTTATATGATATTCACAATCCGTCAGAGTTATGTTATCAGTCATAAACTGCTGCATTCGGTCATCAGTGCCGCAGATGCATTGCGCAAACTAAGGGCCCGGCCCCATGTCATCCGGCACGTCGGAAACGTCCAAACCGTCGGATTCCGGCGCCGCGCTGGCTTTTGTTTCCGATCCGGCGCCGTCCCGGAAGACATGAGGCCACAGCCTAAGCGACTTGTCGCGATATCTAGCTGCAGAATAGTCGCTTGCGTTAGCGACGGCAGGCATCTAAACGCAAATCACAAAATGCAGGATGTACTTTAATGATGAAACATGCTCATACTTTTTTAATATAGATAGATAGACTTTTACACTGATACTTTTTAAGCTGACAGCAAGACTGACGCTGGGCTGGCGCTGCAGCTGTCGTTCATACAGTAATAGTCATTCCAAAAAGTAGCGCGCGCGACTCCTCCTGCCTGTAGGTGTGACTTAGTGACTCAAACGTCAGTTCTTCGGAGTTTTCTATGAACTTTGTCGAACGAAATGTGTAAAATGTACGTCGAGTCAAATCGTCGAGCTGTTCAATGATCTGTTGTTTAGTGTGCGCTTTATATCAATGAGCGCATTGTTTTTCACGCCAAGTGTGCTGTCTTCGATGACATTAACACCAAGTGAACACTTGCTTCAAAATTTGGAATCATTAATGCTCCATCACAACGCTCTCAGGGCTTCTAGTTTGCGCACTGTCAATACGGACGATGCGAACAATAAGTTGACCCATATAGACAGTACAAATATTAATATTCTACAATTGCATAAACTATATTATAATTACTATATTATATTTTGTGACTGTTAATTTTAATATGTGTTTTAACCTTGAATTAATCTTACAATGTCAATTGATGCATAACTAGCTGCATAATCGAATTGACAGTATAAATGAAATGGAATGGAATGGAATTGAATAGAATGGAATAGACAGATGACCTCATACAAGTGGCGGGAAGACGCTGGATGCAAGCCGCTTCCAATCGGTCTTTTTGGAAATCCATGGGGATGCCTATGTCCAGCAGTGGACTTCTTATGGCTGAGATGATGATGATGATGAGAATGGAATAGAATGGAATGGAAATATTATTTATTTGGAACATAATGTTTTAGAAACAATAAAGGCACGAAGCTACCCGCAGTAGTTTAGAAAAAACTTTGTCACGCACGGGTAACATCGCCCACCTCCGGAGTTATATTACATTATAATTACACAAGAAGATACTTACAAGTAAGTACTGTTGAATAATACAGAGTTTGTTGATTTAAAAATTGAGAAGTAATAAAAGTTCAAAGCCATAACATAAATCTATAAAAAATATGTGAAATTTACTTACTACGAAACTACTACTTCCTTCTTATTTAACGACACAATTTATAATTCCTAAAAATACGTGTGGTGAAAATTTAACAATGGTATTACCAGTTACAAAACGGTTGTTATTACTCACTCCAATAGAATTTTAAAAATAAACAATGTTGAGTACACAATACGATGTATAAAATAACCTGTGAAGTCAAACTGAGATAAGTGAATAAGTACTAGCTCGCTCTGTACCACAAAAGATAAGACCTACACTATACGAGTAAATAGTGTAGTCGAGAGTCGCTATTTAATTAAATATGTTTGCGGAGTTAGTCTTCTATACTTGCAATATAAAGGTAGTACTCTATATCCATACTGAATCGGCTTATCGTTTATATCGTCAGTATCCAGACTTACACACACACACACACATACTTGTTAGCACACTAACATATTTAAACGTACTAAAAAGAGTCAGAATTGTAGGAGTTTTATTATGAAAACTAATATGGTTGTTACACATTTTTATTTGAACAAACGAGTTACTCACGTCTATTTTTGAGCCGATTTCTCCGACTATAGTTTCAACCGCATACGGCGGTTTTTTTCAAAAGAAGCAGCGCAGACGTCACCCCCGAAAGACTTCGAACGTCTTTTTTGTTTGTTCAAATAAAAATAAATCGTAATTGTTTGAATATTCTGAAACAACCCCTCTGAAAGTAAATCTCAAGTAAATGTTGTCACTGCATTAATCTCACTTTTGAAAAGTTATCAAAAAGACGGTAGATACGAAACAATTAATTTCGAATTCGGCAATTCAAAAGAGGAAACGAAACAATTACAGCTTGGGACCAAAATGAGATTATTATTTTAGGATGGAAGGCAGCTGGGGCTTTGGGAGTGGGTTACGAAATAATGAGCTTGTGGAAATGCGTTTATTTTACCAAGTTGACGTAATATTTTCAAATGATTTCAAGCATAATATCGCAACGTAGAGGCAACCTAATGTTCTTCGCGCTGTGTTAGATCTTTAACGTATTGTTTGCCCTACGACCCTCATTTATTTAACTATACAACATTTACACTTCCTATACGCGCGCACGATGCTAAAGCGTTTACAATTCAGCTCACTGAGATCGAAGGTGGTAAGGTGGTGGTGGTAATTTCGCCAGAGTAGCGACATACTCTCTAAAACCTTGAGATGTTCTATGAGCTTGCCACTAGGGGTTCGGGCACGCTTTCCAACTTTTCCAAAGCACACCTAGCTCAGTTTAACAACCGGAAATTAAGAGCGGTAGTTGAAAACATTCTACTCTATGCTATAACTTTATTACAACGTCTTCTTCACTTGTAACTTACTCATTACTGGGATTGAACCAACACTCTCGCTGCGAATTAAAATTCTAATGTACTAACCACTATCATCGCTTTAAATTAATTTTTATTAAATAAAACTATTTTGAAAGATCTAAGGTTTTACTATTACTAGAACTACGTAGTTGAATCAAGGTCACAAATCTTTTAAAATAGAAAGCCACTTTGTCTATCTTTTCGATGTCTATTCACTACTAAGCGACTAAACGGGTCATTATGAAATTTGGTATATATAGCTAAAACTCCAAAAAAGGTAAATTTCAACATCATCACCAAACGGGCGGAACGGCGTAGCACAGCTAGTTTTAACAGCACATGAGATAATATCACGTATTGTAGCAGCAGCCGAGAAGCCATTAAATAATCTATTCTGTAACGGCTTAATTCAGCTCGGAACATATAAAGCTGCAGTCTGCAACAGCCGGAGATTGATGATGCTGCGTTATAGCAGCAGATTACACCAACAAAAGGCATACTTCCATACCCTGACACATTTATAAACCGTCACAAGTGCTATACAACATGCCAGGGTGAAAATCTACCTTATGCTAGTTGAGAAAAGGTGAAAATCGCACGTTAATAGAACGTATTAGAGAGGAGCGAGTGTTTTTTCACGCCAAAAAGCTTTATGAGATGTACTTGTAGAGGTGATACAGTTGCTAAGGGATACAAGGTATGGAGTTTATGGAGTGTGCTTACATTCCAACTTGCTTATTTTATGGCATTTCGGGAATTTTAGCACCTCCGCGATACACACGGGAAATTTTAAGACGAGTTGTTATCCGAAGCAAAATTTGTACGAGCTTTATGGAGGCTGCGTTGATATTTTTAAGAAATTCTTGAATTCTTAGGTAAGAATTAATTTGGAGCTTCTGCATAAGTAAGATCGATGTGGTAAAAATCATAATATACTATCATATATATATACTATCATATATAATTTACTATCATATTCATATCTTGAATCAATTTACAATAGTAAATTGATTCAAGATATGCAGGACTGAGTGAAAACGAAAAACAGAATAACGTAAAACATATTGTAAACGTCAGAACTTGGGAGTAATTTTGACTGGCCTTGTGGCTCAGTTGGTAGTATGTCTGCCTGCTGTGCTATAGGTGGTGGGTTCGATCTCCACCCAGGGCAAACATTTGTGTGATGAGCATGGATGTTTGTTCTGTGTCTGGGTGTTCCTATGTATTATATGTATATATTTTATGAGCCATCTACTCGTAGTTCCATAGTACAAGCTTTGCTTAGTTTGGGCTAGATGGTGTTGTGTGAAACCTCTACAAAAAAAAATATATTATTTGCGTTAATCTATGTAATAGGCTGAGCCCTTGCCCCTGCAAGACAACATTTTTGTACATTTGACCCTCTAGTACCCTCTAATCCTCTGTAATACCCTCTCCCTTCCATCTTACCCTAGTCTAACCACTATCAAATGTGACGTACACAAACTCTTAACACGTACACAAAAGGTAAACATTTTACAGGTAATTCGTCGTTTATAATAACTAACATAATTTTCAGGGTTCCTTAGTGTCTAGTAGACTACTTGAGTCTCCATCTCATCGCGGTGTAAACACATTACAGAAATGTTGCTTCTAGAACACTTCATTTCAGCAACCATTAGGAACATCAAACTACTTTTATGAGACAAGGTTAACAAATTCTACAGGTAATGTTCGTTTGCTTTTGTCTTGTACCTTTATTATAAAAACAGGTTATTAAACATGAACTTTTATTTATGTTTTAAAATATGGCTTATTCTCCAATATTAAAAAGTAATATAGTTTTTGTAATAATAATAATATTTTTTTGGATAATGAGACAAAATAGGCAGGTGCCGTTATCTTATTCTGTTGCTCCCACACAGAAGTACCTTATCTTACTCACTGTGTGGGAGCATCAGCCAATAAACTAGTCTTAAAAGTCATAAAAATTTCATTTCAATAGCCCCGATTTGTCTAATTCCATATTGTACAATAGTTCCATCATCTATCCACATACAAAAAAACTGTATATTATTTTTTATTTTTATATTATTTTATGTAAAGAGCCTCTCAGTGTTGGCTTCGGTTCCACTGATGCCCATCAAAGGACCGGGCTGCGAACCGAGATTTAAATTGAATAAAGGGAAATAATAATACGACACTCTAAAAAATTAAAATTGCGCTTTTTCATAACCTCCAACTAACTTTTTCGTAATAAGTAAGTAATTTTACTAGAATTATTCTAAAGAAAGCGCATCTATAACCCTTGACAGCGATTTCACGCATAGTTGTCACAAAAAACGTGCATTCAACAGCGTATCAAGCGAAACGAAATGCTATACTAAACTAAGCTATACAGCTATACTACAAAAATTGCTTTTCTGCAGTCGGATATCTTTTCCTATAATATAAATTATTTTATCGAGGTAAAATAAACCATTGAATGGAATTAACAACTATAATTACGTAGTCGATACAGTGAGTGCTTTTCTATGTCTAGTGTGAGTGAAGCCGAATGCCACAGCAGGGCGCACATCGTTCCCTTCGCTACTGGATTGGCTTACAAACAAGCTTATCCGTAATATTATGAATATTGAACATTATTACACGCGAACCTTATGTTTGCATTCCTCTTCATTCAGGTAGTTTAATATCCTGTGAGAGGATGTACTTTCATGATGCATTTACAGTTAAGTATATCTAATCAAGCGCACAGCGGATTATCAAGTTGAAGTGACAGTGGGCAGGGCACATAACACGTTCGATGGGACCGAAAATTTCTCGAACGGGACAAGCGCAGCGTAGGAAGACCAGCCACGATGGACAGACTGATGACCTCACACAAGTGGCGGGAAAACGCTGGATGCAAGCCGCTTCCAATTGGACTTTTTGGAAATCCATGGGGGAAACCTATGTCCAGCAGTGGATTTCTTAGGGCTGAGATGATGATGATGATATCTAATCAAACTATTTATTACTTGGTATTGTACCTAATAATAAATATTTCAATAATCACTAGAATAATATAAAAACCACTTTTTTATTTGCTGATAATTACCATTATGGTCAATGATGGGCCGCGCTTGCTTAGGAAAATTTACATCTATATTGATATGCTATCCCACTTCTGATATCTTCCGATCATCCAATATCAATAGTGATAAAGCGCAATGCTATCTTCAGCATGCTTCTTTTAACACTTAAAAGCTATGTGTGGTAAGATTCTAAGCTCATTACTGTGAAATATTTAACCGAAAACAGTAACACAGTTAAAACACAGCAATATCAGCACAACACCGCTTCGCGTCAAAATAATTTCCTAGATGTGGTTTTACTCAGAAGCTGCAAAAGGATCTACAATGCGATAAGTACTCATAACTCGTTTAACTTGCAGAGTTCTCAGCGTATCATCACGCGGCTCATTTGTGTCAAAACAGTCCCTGCGCTATAACCATGAACATAAAACATAACGTGAAATTAAAACGTAATCAAATTAAGTTGAGGGTCGGAATTAAGTGAGGGATGCGCCCAGAGGGCCGGAGGGCCGGAGCGCCGGAGGGCCAGCTGCGAGACCCACAGTGCCGCAAAGGGTGTACGCATTGTACCTAAGACTACCGCTAACTGTAAGACACTGTTGTAAAGTAATGGATACACTTAATGAGTCGGCAAACAAAAATTTATTAAACTAAATATTATAAAAAAAAATAGTTTAAAAAACTAAAAAAAACGACTCCAAATACGCAATTCGTTTACTTGGACTACATATTTTTCCAGTTATTTTGTTATAAAAACCAAAATACTAAGCCGATTTGATAAAAAAATATAAAAACACATAAATATAAAGAAAAAGAATCATCAAATTCGATTCATAATTGGCGAAGTAGTCACGGAAAAAACACCCAAAAAACATACAGTCGAATTATAAATAAAATATACCTCCTCCTTTTTGAAAGTTGGTTAAAAAATAGAATTGAATTTTAAAGAGAGTGCTATTATTACCGCTTATTTCGAGCGATTTAGCTGGTAAACCCCTCGATTTTTAGGGTTCCGTACCTCAATAGGAAAAAACGGAACCCTTATAGGATCACTTTGTTGTCCGTCTGTCCGTCTGTCCGTCTGTCCATCTGTCCGTCTGTCCGTCCGTCCGGGTGTCAAGAGCTTTATCTCGGGAACGCGTGAAGGTATCGAGTTGAAATTAAAACCATATACGCAGATCCATAGTATCTTGCTGCAGAAAGAAAAATAAAATTACTCAGTTTTCGTAAAAAAAAGTTACAGCCGAATATGTCGTAAAAAACGCACATTTCGACACTCACAGAGGAATCAAAACCTATGGGGTACTTCCCGTTGCCCTAGAACTCTGAAATTTGGCAAGAAGCATTGTGTTAGAATACACATATAGGGAAAAATCCGAAAACTAGACATTTTTAATTTAATCACAAAAAATAGTGTCTTTATGCAATAAAATTGTGTCTCTCGGCGAATTACCATCCATTTCTCGTTGAAATGCCAAAAATCCGTACTCAGCGATATCGATCCACATTCCTGTTGCATACTGCTCAAGAATGGAATTCGTTGCCGCCATCTCTGTTTCCTGAGACCTACAATCTTGGAATTTTCAAGGCTAGAGTGAATAGATATCTTCTAGATCGACGAACTCCATCCTCGGCCACACCGTCGCTTAACATCAGGCGAGTTGGTGGTCAATCGTAGGTCTATCTTCTATAAAAAAATAAAAAGGAATGAGGGCCTAAATTTTAAAGCGAATTAACCGTATCATGTGGGGTATCATATGAAAGAGCCTCATTAGCATAAGCTAAAACAGGGTTTTAACACATTCTTCGCCCCCTGCAGACCCTTCACTTCAGCTGGAAACCAAAACTTTTTAGGCGAATTTTAATTAGGTACAGAATGGCCGCGCAAAGCAACGTTGACTGCCTCAAACGCCGGCGGTTTACTGACTACCACAAAATGAACGGGACGCACGATTTTTGCGGTGTATATTTTTCGGCTTATGAAGGAAAATATAAAAAAATATATGATTTCCCCCTTTTATTTAGTTTGTACGGAACCTTCGGTGGGCGAGTTTGACTCGCACTTGTCCGGTTTTTATTCAATTATTTACACTTGATAAATTTACCTTGAAAAAAACCCGCTTCATTCAAATTTAAATCCCATACAAAAAGACAAGGCATGATGATGTATTGTTAGTTAGGATTATTAATAGCCTACACTACACTTTTATGTTTTAACTTTTTTAGGGTTCCGTTCCTCAATAGGAAAAAACGGAACCCTTATAGGATCACTTTTTTGTCCGTCTGTCCGGGTGTCAAGACCTTTATCTCGGGAACGCGTGAAGGTATCGAGTTGAATTTAATCACAAAAAAATAGTGTCTCTATGCAAGGAATGAGGGCTGCCTCAAACGGTCGCTCGCTCGGATCCGAGTGGGAGGCGCCGCTACTATAGCCCCTGCTCGGATCCGAGTGGTGAGCAAGGAATGTTTTTAATATTTTTACGATGTATATCTATTATGGTTTATGAAGGAAAATATAAAAAAATATTTGATTTCCCCCTTTTATTTAGTTTGTACGGAACCCTCGGTGGGCGAGTCTGACTCGCACTTGTCCGGTTTTTTTTAACTATAACATCGTATAAGTTTGATTAGATCAAGAACAGTGACCAAAAATCGAAAAGTGCATATGTAGTAAATGAAATAAAATTTAACGGATTTATCGCCCGTATATTACATAATTTATGACCTGACGTTTTGAACACTTTGTTTCATTTCAATGCATAAGAATCGAGTCAACCTTAGAAAATATTAACAGGTTAGTCTATCAATCTACTAATAACAGTTATCAATTAGCAGTATCAGCTATTATAGGCTTTCTGCTAATTCTTTATTCTTACAAACACTTGAACAGTGCCAATGTACGAAACCCATTGCGTGAGTAAGGTAAGAACAAACATCGCTTAACCAGGTATCACTGGCCATTATGACAATGACAGTTGTTGGGAGTCCATCTCACATCACGCCCGTAGAACTACGATTAGCACCCAATGACTACGCATTTCTTGTTTTATTTGTATTTGGGATTTTTGTTGGTGTATCGTAGACTGAGTTAGTAGACGCCTCGTCCTCAACAAAATGTTAATATGATAAGATAATTTATTATTTCCATATATACATTTTCAAAATATTACATGAGAGAAGTACATAAAAAGAAGTTAAATTATAGTAAAATTATACGAGGAGAGAGAATTAAAAAAATACAGAAACAAAACAAACTAAAAAAAAAAAATAGATAAATAAACTCTTTATTGTACACCACTGAACAAATATAATATTACAGAACAACTTAAAAAACTAGTGTGATAACAGGCGGCTTTATCGCTAAAAGCGATTTCTTCCAGGCAACCGAAGTATGGAGATCAATTGATAGAATAAGTAAAGCGAGTGTACAATAGCAAAGACACTGGGTATATAGCTATAATATAATCATACCTAGCAATCTAATAAAATTAAACACTAAATATTTAAATAAACTAAACATACAATAATATGCACATAACATAAACAAAATCATTTTCCCGTAACGATAAGTAGTAAACAATAGTTTGCAATTATGACAAAGGTCACGAAACCTGGTGTCTGTGGAGCTAAAAAATAATAAAAAAAAACATAATAACTATACATTAATTTAGTGTGTTAAGAAAGGTTATGGTAAAACATGTTTGCGATTTAAGTATCCTCACAGTCGTAGGTTACATCATTTTGAAATTAATAAGACTTCTTAAATTTAGAGAATTAGCCTATTATAATTATTATTTCAAATGCAAAATAGAAAATGAAGAACACAATTTCAAGCAGAAATTACAGTGAACTTAGCATAATAACGTATGCAGTGCGCTAATATATGTATGGTACTCTTCGCTTCCGCAGAATTTCTACTCTGGCAGCGATTAATGCTTGTAATAAAGTGCGAAGTGAGCGCGAATCGAGACCGCTCGTCTGCAGGGTTGCCACATGTGGAAAATGATAGCTATATAAATTCAAACGAAAAAAATCAACCATTTGGTAAACAGGACATTAACGGTAAATCTTGTGCATAGGTTTAAAATTTTCTCAGTGAGCTACAAAGCAAGTTTTAGTTTCGATGAAGGATACGGCAAAAAATAAAATTATCCAACGAATAACTGAAGTAACTGACGTAACTCACAGGATTAGCAAGCTGAAGTAGAAATGTGTTCATTATTTAGTATCTATATCTAAATAATAAATAAAATTATCCATTTTTATTTGAACAAACGGGTTACTCACGTCTATATTTGAGTCGAAATCTCCAACTATAGTTTCAATCACATAAAGTGGTCTTTTTCAAAAGGAGCAGTGCAGATATCAATCCCGAAGGACGTTTCGTCTGGTACTGCAGGCTAAAGCTCGTGCAACCCGTTTGTTTAAATAAAAATGTGTAACAGCCACATTAGTTTTCATAATGAAATAAATATATTATTTGTGTTAGTAAATATCCAATAGTATAGACGAGTAATGGCTGCGTGAAAGTAGCGTAGCCATAACAACGATTTATGAAAGGTGTTTATTACCATTGGATACGTAAAACAGAAGGTCGTGTCATGTGGAAATCTTAGAATACGCTTCTTAGGGTACATGAATGAACAGTTAATTAGGTTGATGATGACACTACTTTTTTTTTATTTGCCAAAATTAATCTCCACAGATTCCGGGGTCCGGTGCTCTTTATAAACTAACGTTCATAGTCAGTTTGTTTACTTACATTACACAGCATGACTATGATATTTAGTAACAAAAACATGAGTAAGCAATGGTTAAAATAAATGATCATAACTAAGTACTATATGTATTTTTTTATCTACTTTCATGTTTTTATAATTATGCAAGAGGATAAAATAAGGAAAATTTTATGTTCTAAGCATTTCCTAAACCTTGTATTGTACTTCGCCGTCCCATCAAGCAGCATAGCGCTTTTTTGTGGTCCCACCACGTGATAAGAAGTACGATGTGCGTAACGTAGTATACCTACGTTATTAGTATTTTCATCATTGTATTAAAGTATTCAACTAGTAGTCAGTAATAATCAACTCAAACCAGTGCTAAAGACTATCTTTATTTGTCCATCGACGATGAGGTCTAAAGCAGCAAGCTTTAGATTACTTTCAAGATTAAAATAATTTTTATTTCCAGAATAATCCAAAGCAGCAAAATAGATGCTTCTAAAATTTCAATCTAAATTTTAACTTTAGCGCGGTGACATAGATTTTAAATCAAAATCTTTAAGTTCCTCATTGTCGGTATATGAATATCGGTCAACTCAGGACACTTTGTATGTTTTAGTCTTTGTGTCCATAATGTCATTATCCAGAAGATTAAATTAACTCTTGACATTTGTATTCGTTTGGCGAATAACTCAGCATTGAGATAAGAGAAAGATCTGATGCTAATGATGACTAGCCATTATTCTTCTTTTGAAGTATGTAAATAAGCAATGAATTCCAGTCGGATGCCTCGAATAACATCGTCGCTGTAAGCACCATCTCGCGCTCACTGAATCAATTCACGTGACATTAACCTTCGGTGACGTCACTTAGTATATTATAGGAAATCCTTCAAGAGCTTCACGGGGGCTTCAAGTACGGGTAATCTAGTACGGGTCGGTGATTTGACTTCCAAATTCAACGGTAATTCAAGAAATAACATATTTTTTGATTTCAGAAATAATATAACATATATATATATATATATATTAACGGGTTATTTATCCGAACCACGGTAAACATCCCGTTAATAATAATAGTGCTTTAATGAATGATCGTGATAGTTTAAAAAAAGTGTTTCAGAAATAATATTTTGTTATAAGTATTTAGAGATTACAATTAGATATACTATTACTATTAGGTAGTTATATTACTTTATTTTCTAAAGACAGGCTTCAGAAGGCCGTGGCTTTGAGCGCAGCAAATACAGATTTCATCTCGCTTTACCCATTATCGCACTTAATTTTTCAAAATATTGAAGTAATCGAACCTGAGACTGAAACGTATTCTAAGCTATGCTGGCTTGTTGGTGGTCAGAATTGGGGTTCCGACAACCCGCCTATACGATCCTAGGAACAAAAACTATATAGCAGAGCCTATATTGTTGTAGAGAAAAATAATACAAAATTTCGGGGGTGTTGTCTAAAGCAATGCTGTCTCAGATAGTACTTTTCTATCAAAGTAATGAACGGTTTCAATAAAATAACGCATAACACTACGGGCGCAGCAGACACATTTTAACGGGCATATTTGTGTGACAAATGCCACAAGTGTCAGTCTCTCCCTCCTCCAGCGCTTTATCGCGGTCCACTCAAACTTTAAATTACGGAATCTCTCGGTAACAAAGAGGAAAAATTCTCGTAAACATTGAGTATTCATGGAGTTGTTTAAAATTAATGCTTTTCATGAGTTGAGCGGGAAGCGAGAGTTCGCCCGGACCCTGTTTACAGGCGGACCGGATTATAACAACAATTTAATGGCTTGCTCGCATTTTTTAAGCTCGTTTTTTTATGTCCACTCGTCATAAAAATGCCACTACATGATTTGAATTGTCTTTAGTTTTTTATAATAAATTAAATATTAACAATAATAAATCAGTGGCGGTGGCAGTGGGCAGGGCATAAAGCACGTAGAACTAATGCGTTGGCCGATGGAGCCGAAAAGTTCGCGAGTGTAGACCACGCACCGGCAAGCGCAGCTTAGGAAGACCGTGCAGCCACGAGATGGGCAGATGACCTCATACAAGTGGCGGGAAGACGCTGGATGCAAGTCGCTTTCAATCGATCTTTTTGGAAATCCATGGGGGAGGCCCATGTCCAGCAGTGGACTTTTTATGGCTGAGATGACGATGATGATAACAATCATAATTATTTTGTAGGTAAATAATAATTTGAAAATAGGTACCTACACGCCTAGTATGAAAAAAAAAATTACACCACCTGCATAATAATACCTAATTAATCTAATTAAATACATTTTTATGTTGTTTACAGAAATTAAAGTATGTCATTTACGCCTATTCTATTCATAGAGATAAATAGCTCTCTATGATTCTATTGGCTTCTATTGGAATTGAATTGGAATTTGAATTTGGAACCTAAGACTACTTGATTATCTGCGGTCTCTACTAACTAAACACGTAACAGTTAATTTTCATACATTACATAAATATCATTTTTGCGTAAATAATTTCTAAAAATGATTTTTATGTATGAAAAAGAAAAAAAAATTAACATGGATCAAAACAAAAAATTTGACGAATATTTGTGATGTTGTTTTCTATTTTTACAAATGACGTTTTTTTTGTAACCAGTCATTTTTAATCTTCAAAAATGTGGATATGCGCGAGCGAGACGGACGATGGTCGAACTACGGACGGACACATAAGCGACGGTGTGGCGGAGAACATACCTATATAGAAACAAAAACACATATGTACTTGTATCTGTGTTGATAGTAAGGTAAAAACCGTTTGTGTACCTAACCGTTATTGGACATAAAACTTACCTACTTACATACACCCATATTACGCAGCATACACGCACGACCGACGCATAGTTCGCGCTCTCCTGGAATATTCAGCATTCAGGATCTTTGTTCACATGTGAATTTCAACTAAAAGTCCACCATACACCATGGCATACTAACAGTGTTACCTGTGCGGACAACTTTACCTGATTTCGGGAAATTGGCGTTTCCAATACACAATTGACGAGTTATATAAACTGACAGATAATTTCAATTAACTTTGCAACAATCACTTTTTACATAGGAATACTCTTAAAATCTCAATATCCCTTCGACACTTTTATAGAAAAAAAACTCTTAGTTCGTAATCTTCTTAACTATTGTTCTGAATGAATCCGGCTTTGATTTCAACTTGCTTCCAGATCAAAATCGAATCTAAATGCATAACTAATCTTTAGGCTGAATAGAGCTAGCAACTAAAACCTAGCTTCCAGGAAAGTACCAATATTATGACAATTCCGGTTTTTCCTACCATTTAATAATTTGTTGCTTGCGAAATGCGATGTCATATGATATGTCAAGGTTACAGCAGGCAATGATTAGATAAATATAATAAATCATACTAATAATACCTCATATTTAAAATCTGTCAAACGGATTAGGCAGTATCTAGTGTTCCTAAGAAAAACTAAAACACACAAAAATATGCTCGAAAAACATTACCTTCCTTCGACAGATATAAATTGCAACTATTTCTGATTCGATTTCGGAACTTTTTTCTTTGTTTGAGCGCTAGCAACACCGCTTGCTACGCTCCGCGTCTCTCGCACAATGCTGTTTATTTGTCGCATTTCTCTCGTAAACAAAGTTTCCTTATTCCTTATTGCCGCGTCTGCAGGCACATTCTTTGTTTAATTTAATTCTTACTTGGAGTAATTATTCTCAACTCTGCGCCTGCCAGCAATTCAGGCGGGATGTTTTTACTTTGCGCTGTTTCAGATGTTCTACGACTTGACTCAATGAAAGTTTTAGAAAGAACGGCAACCATTAATAAAAGTGCTCGTCAAATGTATTTATTTAAAGTACAAAATGGACCTATTATAGATTCAAATGCGAAAAAAAGAATAGTTTGAAATATAGCTAAAATTCATAGAAAAAATATATATGTTTAACGAACAAAAGAGAATCAATAAAAAATGTATCTATTAGGAACAGCATTACTGAAATTAAGAGAAAGACGTGAGTCTAAAAATATGACCACTTTAATAAGTATCTTTGTGGCTAGAGCATCTATAAGAAAAATAGAGCTCATCTTATTTTCAAAAATTTATCTGAGCGCCTGATCGATACGACGCGTGACCAAAATGCTGGCGCATATCTGGCCCAACGTATAAGCATTGCCATTCAACGAGGCAATGCGGCTAGCATGCTGGGTACGCTGCCAACTGATAGTGGGTTTGAGCATTTGGATTGTCTTTAGACCTTTATCGGTCTGGGGTAATCGATATGCTTTTTGTGTAGTAGTTTAGTTAGTTGACTATGTATATTGTTTTGTTGTTGTTAATAAAGGCACTTGCCCGTTAATAAAAGAAAAATCAATATTATATATGTATTTGAAACTCTAGACAACGAACATCAAAATTAGGTAAGCCATACAACAGATATTGTAGAAATAAATAAAATGTTTCAATATAGAATAATCCGAATCTCTCGGAGTCGAGTTACCACACGAGGATCCGTCACCACATCAAGCTCGGGATGCAGGGATGATCCGATCGGAAGCCGCAAGCCACACACGTCACTTAACATCAGGCGAGTTGGTGGTCAATCGTAGATCTATTTTCTATAAAAAAAAAAAAAAAAACTGCGTCGTCATCACATACCATCCATACTCGTACATAACGTATTGTCAAATGATGACCGCCCTCTCCGCTGATCCGCGATCTACTGTTTCTTAACAAACAAGTTTCTTTTTCTTTTAATACAGGTAATATTAAAATAAAACAGAATACCCGACTGCAGAAGAGCGGTTTTTACAGTTTAACTACGATTTCATACGCTTGATACCTACGCTGTTGTGCAAGTTTTTTGTGAGAAAGTTTTTTTTATTCGAAAATAGGCTTGCGCTTGACCGGAAACTCGGCGACAGTGCGACTTACGATGGAGCGCGTAAAATATGCGTAAAATCACTGTAAAAGATTATACATACGCATGCTTTAGAATAATTCTAGTAAAATCACTTGTTTATTACGAAAAAGTTCGTTGGGGGTTACGAAAAAGTCATTTTTTATTTTTGCAAGAGACGTATATTATTATTATTAATTTACTACAAAAAAATATAGCTTATGACACTCAGGGAGAAAAGACGAATCTAACGACACCTCGCACATCAAAATCGGTAAAACAGTTTAAGCTGTAGGTTGTCATATATAAACATACATACCCACATACATACACTTGAAAAACATAATCCTCCTTCTTACGCAGTCGACAAAAAATATAAAGCACTAGCATACATACTCCTATTCTACAAAGCACAGTATTCTAGTCCTATTATATGGAGCCACAAAACATTAAATAAACAACTGTCTACGTAATTATTCTGATCAATTCTGAAAACAACACTAAACTAAATAAAATTGTTAAATTAAGTAAATTAGACTGGGCAGCTCATTTGGTAGTATGTCTGTCTGCTAAGCTGTAGGTCGTGGGTTCGATCCCCACCCAGGAAAAATATTTGTGTGATGAGCACGGATGTTTGTTCTGTGTCTGGTTATTTCTATATATGATAAGTATGAATTTACAAATATATATTTATATTATATATCTAGTTTGGGTTAGATGGTGAAGTGTAATGTCCACCAATATTTAGGACAGGAACGAAATTCTCATACAATTTTCCGCTTCGGCCGCGTACGTAACTATTGTTCATTCATATTTTGAATTTAGTGATTATAAATTAACTTAGGGGTCTTTCAGAATTTCCCCTATTATTGATATACATATAAACTAAATTCCAATGACTTCCAACCGGCATAGTAAATCTATTGAAATCGACAGCTAGACTGTGATGATATTCGGTTACAGAGTTGTGTAGACGTCCCGAACGCGCCGCAAGCTGCACGGATCAGCCGGCTAATCTCGGCTTCGATTCCCGTCGCGCCTCGCACCGAATGCACATGGACATGTTTGCAATGATTTAGAGATCTACTGCTGTCTAAACTAAACACTTTTTACCCGACTGCGTAAGAAGGAGGGTTATGTTTTTCGAGTGCATGTATGTACCTATGTTTCTATATGACAGCCTACACTGCCTGCCAGCCTGCCTAAACGCCTTGACCGATTTTGATGTGCGAGGTGTCGCAAAAAATATAGCCTATGACACTCAGGAAATGAAGACGAATCTAAGTCTTCACTTCCTGAGTGTCATAGGCTATATTTTTTTGTAATAATAATAATACATCTCTCGCAAAAAAATGCGTTTTTTCGTAACCTCCAACGAACTTTTTCGTAATAAACAAGTATTTTACTATATTTATTCTGAATAATGCGCATTTACAAAGTCTTGCAGCGATTGTACCATACTTTCTCACAAAAAACGTACATTCAACAGCGTATCAAACGTAACAAATTCGTAAGTTAAACTGCGAAAACTGCTTTTCTGCAGTCGGGTATTTTGTTTTTCTTTTAATATAGATACTGGTTATCACACATGCACAGGAAAGTTGCGCGCCCCTCAGGACTTTTACCTCGAAAAATTCAATAGAAGAAAAGTGCATTTGGCGTCCTATTGAGAAAAAGTTACATAGTAAATAATATATTCCCACCTACACCGGAAAAACATACGCTTCTTACGTATCCGGGTAAAAAATCGCCGACACCGTGACCCCATCATAGTAGGTAAACTATTTCACATTAGTTAACATGAAAATTTTGGAGATATTTCCATTTGTATTTTTTATTTAGTGACATCGTAAACATCGCGTGTAGAGATGTCGTCTGCGATCTAGCCTGCCTCTAGCCTCAGGTAAGGTAAACGCACCTGAATGTGTCCAATAGCTGTCTGGGTAAGGCGTCTAGACAGACGACATTTCGCACGCTAGTGGTCGCCGCCTATCGCACACTGATCTCACTGAAATCTACCCTCAAACTAAAACTATTTACAAAATACATGTACAGATGCTACTAGTTGTGTTCTACGGATTCTTTCCACTTGGATAATATGTTTTATTTAGATTTAAGAATAAGGTTTTCGAAGATTCCCGATTCCCGACTTCCCGACATAGTAGTTTAAAGATTCCTGACATAGTAGTTTTATTTAACCTTAAATAAAACTACTCAAAGTACCTGCTAAAGATACAATGACGTATCTCGCAGTATACCAGTGTTAGAAATAGTCTATTGGCATGAATGCCTTTTAACCCCATTCTAGGCTTCTAGATGCAGGAGAGACAAATCTTTTTATATTTTATTTTTTTCATTGCGCTCCAGATGTTCCAGGGTCCGTGCCTTTTAAAACTAATAAATATTATTACTTAACAAAGTTTCATTACGCCGTGCAATCCAGCTTCCGCAAGCAGCACCCGTTCACGAGTTGACTCATGTGCCAAACATCGCTCTCCTCAGCCATATTTGAGGAAAGAGGGCAACCCGCCACACGACGCCGCCGCAAGAAGAAGCCTTTAAGCGAACATTAGTGCTCTAGATATAGTGAAAATAAGTTTGTGTTAGACACTCGCGCAATAGGTAAAGTCGAATCTGATAACATATATTATCATTCATCAAAATCGGCCTGGTCTCTAAATAGCCACAAATGAACAAACAAACATTACATATATAGGCCGCTAAAGACATTGCGTTCCTTTGCGCAGGGCCGGATTAACCCTATCGGGGCCCCTAGGCAGTGCAATGCTCCGGGCCCCTTCCCTTACCTTTTTCTTACTTTTTAAAATATATTTTTTCTATTACAAAAGTCGGGACTCCTGCTTTTTGCTTATAGAATAGATTATAGATGTGTGTGGCCAAGGTACATTTCATTTTCTCTGAAACTATTGATAATTTTAACTATATTATGTCGAAATATATTATTTTCTATGCATAATATGTCGAGATTAAAAACTCTGTTCTTCAAATTATCCATGTTAATCGTGTATTACAAACTCACAACATGATAGAAAGACAAACAATCCCAAAAGCAAACATTTATCCCTATACGCTTCAATAAAAAGGTCATCTAAGGTCGCAGGTCTCAAGTGAAAGTTTAAAAACTCGCTCTGAAGTTATAAAAGGTGTACAATACAATTTGCGTGGAATATCTAACAGTTACTTGAAACTATTTGTAACAAAGTTTAAAGCAACATTTTATCTAATCTCTTCTAGTCTAATCGTGCTCGTCAGTTTAAGTACGAATAATAGCTATAAATATTTACAGCACTACACTTTAGGAGGAAAACCTAAAATAGCACGTGGTTTATGACAGTTTGAAAAATTTCACACCTGAACCCGTATATCTCAATCTGTACTTGTTTGTAGATACTTAAGTATGGAAAAACACTTCAAACATATGGAATATAACACGTGGTTTTTCCCGATATTACTTGATTGTTTTTTTTTTTTTACTGCATCTAAGACTAAGACTCAACTCTCTCAGTGGACACATTGTACTAAGTTGAAATTGGATTTGATTGATTTTTAACCGACTTCGAAAAAGGAGGAGGTTATCAATTCGTACCGTTTTTTTTAATGTATGCACACAAATTACTCCGTCATTCGTGAACCAATTTTTATGTTTCTTAAATTGATGTATAGAGAAAGCTCCCAAGTTGGTCCCATAATTATTAATTGATAATTTTTACATTTTTGTAGCAGGCTTTTTATTTATTGCAATATATTGAGATATCTCACCTAATAAAATTATATGATATTTTTTTATATTTTTAAGACATTACCTACCGCAAAAAATCAATCTCTCAGCTGCTGCTATGATCACTGGCTAAAATAATTACTTTTAATATCAAATCATATTTATTTTGTGTCAATATAATATAATATTACCCATTAACAAACACTTAAATAATGATTAGCAGTAAGGTACCATTATTTTTTCACACATAAAGTATATATTAATTTCATACCCACCGGCTATCGACCAAAACAAAATAAATAACCGAACATGAAAAATTGCAAGGACCAAATATTCTTTTGGAAAAATAAATGTCAATGCGCGAAATATTGTTGAAAAAAGTGTTCTCAGCGAGCTCGAGCGGCGAGAAGGCAAGATTGATGGCCACCTCCGCTGCAGACTTGACTTCCCCTTCCTGATGACATCCGTAACTAACTCCTATTTGTTGCAATGTAGAGTCTACAATTCAACTACATAACAGCTGGCATCTTATATTGTTTCCTGACCAATTCATTCGACTGGATACACTTTTTATTACCATCCAGTAACTAAATAGTTTTGAATGATTGATCCAGAACTATTTAGCTACATTACTAACTACTACTATACTATTTAGCTAAGTTACTAGCTACTACTATGCTATTTAGCTGTGATACTAGCTATTGCTATGCTATTTAGCTAAGTTACTAGCTACTACTATGCTATTTAGCTAGGTTACTAGCTACTACTATGCTATTTTGCCTAAGTCACTAGCTACTAACTATGTTAATTAGCTAGGTTACTAACTACTACTAGCTATTACTATGCTGTTTTGCTATGTTGCTAGCTACTATTATACTATTTAGCTATGTTACTTGTATTAGCTATTCGCTGCAAGTAGAATATTTTGAATCAACACCGTATTGAAACTTGATTGATGACAGAGACTTGCTGTACTATTGCCAAGTGATTATATTTAATTCAGTAGTAAATATGTTTGTGTTTACTTACTCTATAGAAAAGTATGTCGCGGATGTTGCGGTCGACGCACGATAGAGTGCGATTGTCGCAGATCACAAATTGTAAAAACAAGCGTCACATATTGTGACGCTTGTCTAGAAGAAACCTATTCACTCGTGATTTGAAAACACCCAGGTTATAACTATCTGGAAAACTTACTCATGTAGAAGTTTATGTAATAAAAGTGAAATCAAAACACTTCATTCGGACTTCAGTAGAACCAACTAGCTGCGAAGACTCGATTTTGCTGAACAACATTGCGGACGGTAGATATTATGGCGAAGAGATGCTATTATGTTTCACGCTCTCTGTTCGGCGATCTTACAGAAAATATAACACAAAGTTAAAAAAAAACCGGACAAGTGCGACTAACTTCAGACTCGCCCACCGAGGGTTCCGTATAAACTAGTAAATAAAAGATGTGTACTATATGACAATGCTTCTCCCCAAATTTCACAGTTATAGGTCAACGGGAAGTACCCCACAGGTTTTGATTCCCTTTTGAGTGTCGAAATGTGCGCTTTTACGGCATGTAACTTTTTTTTTACTGAAAAATTTGATTTTTCTTTCTGCAGCAAGTGACTGTGGATCTGCGTACATGGTTTTAATTTCAACTCGATACCTTCACGAGTTCCCGAGATACAGGTCTTGACACCCGGACGGACGGACGGACAGACGGACAACAAAGTGATCCTATAAGGGTTCCGTTTTTTTTTCTTTTGAATTACGAAACCTAAAAATGAAACTGAAAGATGTAACATGACAGATTACTCACGTATTTACGTGAGTGAGTATACTATAGATATAGTCTAGTAAAAATAAGATATGTGACAACATAAAAGACAACTAAGTATATTATTATTTAAATGAATGTACTGGTGTATTGAAATACATTTGACACAATTTCATAATAATATTATAAAAGCTAATTTTGTTACCTTTACACGTTCAAACGGCTGAACCGATCGTAATGAAAATTAGTATAGAGATAGCTTTAGACCTGGAGACGGACATAAGCTACTTATCATCATCATAATCATCACCGTTTTTTTTCATAACTACGCGAGTGAAACCGCGGAACGCAGCTAATCTATAAATCGGGGATTATTGTTGATCTATGATTTTTAGTTATTTTCCCATAATAATTTCAAAGAATCACCCCAGTTGCAAATACTGTGATCTGCTCCATACAAATGGATTTATTTTTACTAGACTAATAGAGCTTCTTTAATCGTAGTTCATGCGCCTTTAACATTTCTTTGAGACACGAAAGTCTACGTGACGTTTGCTTGCACGATTTGATAAGCCCATTTTTTCGCTACGCTCAGAATCGAATGTCTTTGTATAAACATAAATGTAGAATGACTCATATGTTGCTGTATTAGTAGGACTCTTTTACAGAGTCCACCTTGGAGTACTACCATATCTTCGCCAGCTATTCAAGTACTTAGTAGTACTGCGCCAGCGTTAGTGTACTTTGAACTGAAAGACAATATCCAGCGATAAGCTTTTGTTTAATAAGATTAATATCCGATATCTCAGAGTGACAAGCGCAATACTTGGTTTTAAACAATCAAAGTCCACAATTCTAATGTTTTCTAAGATTTTCACTACTGTTACTCAATGAAATTAAACTTTTACGCTTTACATACGTTCCGAACACTTTGCAGCGTCCGTGTTCACAGGTGAGATTACATGACAGTTGTCTTTAATTTTATGAAAATATTACTTTTATTCAAAAAGTTCCCTATGCTCGTACAAGGTGCTCACGGTGCCAAAAGGTAAATCTGTGTTACGCGATAAATCCGTTAAAATTTGTTTAATTTTAATGTCCCTAGTTCTGTATAAAATTGGGTTATGGCCAATTCAGACCAGGGTTTTGCTGTTTTTGTCACTTACTTGCTTAATAAAATGCTATTTATACTTATTTTAACGTAGAAGACCTTTCTGATCAATGTTTCTTAACAACGATTTCCTGTTTTAAACATTCATTTATCTTTACTCTAAGTGCCTTACCGAAAACGTTACTTAACTTTAAGCATCGTCTTAAATTCTCTCTTCTTTCCGCAAGTGTCATTACGTGTCAGCAAGAAGTTGACAAAATAAGTTAAGCATTGCTTAAAGTTGAGTAACGTTTTTCGGTAAAGCCGTAAGTGTTGATATATGATACAGAAACAAAAATAAATCTAGCAAAGTACGAGTTTCACTTGCACACTGAGGCTTCCGTACTCCTATTCATGACCCAATACATGAACATGAACACTTATATCAGGGCTAATTACTCAATAAAATGTATATTTTCTTCCGTAGGAATATCTTGAAATGCTACAATCAAAGAGAATACAATAACTACGTAATACAATATCATTTTCAAATAAGTACTTACGTAAGTGTTACAGACCTATTTTCTGTATCTAAAGAGATTTTAACTCAACCGTTTATGTCACATGACACCAACTATAAAAGATCGTTCCCAATCGTTCCCTTGTCATTTTTCGTTTGTTTGTGAAATCAACATGAAGGTTTTATCTGGCATAATGTTAGTTTCCCATTTTACAAAAATTATTTACGCAAACTTGTCTCGCTCCTGATTAGTTTTTAGTATTTGTAGATTTACATCAAAGTTAACCCTACAATCATGACAATTTTGAGACTTGCATCTATTACCGTTCAAAAGATACAGTCGTTTTGAATATAGGACAGACAGACAGACAGATTTTTTAGGCTCCCGCGCCCTTAGTACGGAAACTTAAAAAAATAGGTAAAGTAATAATATGTATTTTATTAGCCATCTAATTCCCATAATCCATAGTCCTTGCTTAGTTTAGGCTACTAGGGTGTTGTGCGAAATGTCTACTAATATTTATTTATTCATTTTATTTTCTTATTTATATTTAAATTTGAAATAAATAAATATATAAATTCTGAAAAAGAATATAAGCTAAGTACATTTTATTATCACCATCATCGCCGTTTTTCTTCGCAGATGAAACCGCGGGCTGCAGCTAGGCTAGTAAACTCTACGAACAGAAATACTAGTACTAGTAATTTTGTTCATACACTAGTACTAGTATTTTTCTTCGTATAGTAGACTCAAAGAGTATTGTTGTCAGGTTGCTGAAATGGTAAGATGACACCAACCGCCTTTGGGCAATAATATACATATTACTGGTAGAGATCAATGGTAGGTAAATATATAACTACCTTTGAACTTATTTACTGCAATATGAATTATTAAAGTTAATTATGTACCTACTTAAGTCATTGTGACTTGCAGGACTTCTATACTTATAGAAGTCCCGCAAGTCACAATGACGATGGCGAACTCGAGTTAAGTACCAGCCAGCAATCAAAGTTATTTGCACACGATACTATCAACTTAGCTTATAGTAGGTATGTACGGAAAGATAACTTTCCGTATATGGCATTGAGGGCGCTTTAGTCTTTATTTCATTATTATGTTTGACTTATTAGTCAAACATAATCGAGACGTTTTTTCCCATTTTTACCCAACTGTTTTTCAAGTGCATGTATGTTTGTACGTATGTGGGTATGTATGAATGTATGTTTCTATATGACAGCCCACAGCCTAAACGGCTTGACCGATTTTAATTTGTGAGGTGTTGTTAGATTCGTCTTCACTTCCTGGGTGTCATAAGCTATACTTTTTTGTAATAATAATATTACATCTCTCGCAAAAAATACATAAAAACTGTTTTTTTCGTAACCACCAACGATATATTAAATGATTTTACTAGAATTATTCAAAAAAATGAGCATTTATAATCTTTTACAGCGATTTTACGCATACTTTCTCACAAAAAACGTATACTCAACAACGTAACAACTAACAAGCATAACGAAAAGGTGGCAGGAAAACGCTTGATACAAGCCGCTTCCAAATCGGTATTTTTGGAAATTCACGGGGGAGGCCTATTTCCAGCTGTGGACTTTTTACGGCTGAGATGATGATGATGATCTTCTTTTATATTATAGCATTTGCTACGGAAACCTTAATCTGCACTCTTATCAGAACCTCGTCAATAATAAAAATGCCTAGTCGTGGTTATTAATTAAAATGCCTAAGATAACATTGTTAAAAACAGCATTATAAGCTCAAACTTTTATTGATGCAATGAAAAGTGCATACGTGGGGTAAAAAAAAAAGGAACTAACTCATATATCTTAGCACTTTTCGTCAGGAAATTCCTATTGCAACCTTCCAGAGATATTTTCAGATCCTCGTTATCATGTATAATAGAAAGTATCCAAGACAAAGCTAATGAGCCCAAACTCAACTTAACACTTTCTATTAGGAGGTTTCAGTTCTTACATCCTGGTTCCATCAGCAGGCTGTAGGAGGTTATATAAAATTACATATACAAAAAAACACTCGAAAAACATAACCTTTTTCCTTCACACGCAATCGGGTAATTTAAGTGCTATCTGTACTTCTGTTTTAATATAGTATGTGTTCCTTATTTTTTCTCATCCCCAAAATAGTATAAAGTCCAGTGAAGAACGCAAAATTGGAATATTAATTTGTCGAGTATCGGCACATACCTACCGTGTATAAATTACATGGGTAAGGTATATTTATTATCGGACGCTATCGTTTATAAAATTCGTTGTTTAGGCAATGTAGCGTGGCAGCCGTATTATCTAAAGACAAAGAATAAGTAATAGTACTTACGGCGTTGTTTTGCATCGTTACATCACCAAAGGTTAGGGTTGGACCGCACTAGAACGTGGCGCGGCATTTATGAGATGAGATATTCGTAAGTGTGCTTTTACGAGTAGTGGCATCTAAATAATGATGAATCTTTTATTAAAAACAATATTTTATTTTAAAAACGTGAATAAAAAAAATGCAGCATTAAAATCAATTTTTGAGTTCAAGATTCATGTAAATAGGTATAGAGGCCCAACCAAAGTCGGTGGTGAAATCTTGAAACTAATGAAACTATGTATGTCAGGATTGCGAATGAAGCGCCGCGTCGACTGGACTTGACGCGGACTCTAATATCGTCGCATCTATCTACCAAGAGGGCTCAACTGTGGTACAGCGATACCTACTGTGCGGCACTGGAACTTTACTTTGCGAAACAGTATCGCAGCACCCGTCCCGTGTCGCGCCTTGTCAAGCCACGCCACTACAGTGTAGTCCTACCTTTATTTGTATTAAATAAAAGTTCAATTCTTAATTTTCACACATAGTCACACACCACACACACACACACAAACTATACATGGATATCTGACACAATCAATCGCAATTGTCAATAATTATCTAGACTGACCAATTTTACAGGATCCTATTCATTTTAGTAGATTTCGGCCCACGTTTTAGTCCGTAGCGGGAAGTGCAGCAATATAAAATAATGAAAATGCAATTTTTATGATTTCAGAAAATGTAAACATAGCATTTTACTCTCAGAAAGATCGAAGATCTAGAGGCAGGCCCAAAACCACGTGGAAAGCTGTACTGCTAAAGGTCATGAGAGAAGTCGAGCTGATTGACGACGACGTCGATGATCGAGGGAAGTGAAAAAGCAAATGCAGGAAGGCTGACTCACCACCATGTGGGATGAATAGCGCGGAAACGAGAGAGAGATAGAGAGGGAGATCATTTTACTCTTATGGATTGGTATTTTAATTGATAGTATTAATTAATATTAAATAATGATAGTATTAATTTAATATTAAACAATGATAGTATTGATTTTACTCTGGTCACACCGCGTCGTTATTGACGGTTTCAAATGATCGTGTACGGTATCCAATGCATTGTTTATTATTTTCTTATCGTAGTTACCGGCTTCGTATCGTTGTCTTTTCATATCAAAAATCACTTGACCTCCACGTCATTGTTTTACAAGTAAAGAAATAAAATCATTATCCAGTAATTTGCGACACGAACATGATATTTGAAAACACATTAGAAACGCATTAACTGAATGAATAAAATCTGACCTGTATCTGCCAGCTTTACTTGCACATTGTCAGTTTTTAATTGCAAAAATGACGAAGGAAGGAAGGCAAGGGTTTCAATACGTAAGTATTTGTGTTTGCGTATTTGTATCCAAAGAAATAGCATCATTATTATCATCTCAGCCACAAGAAGTTTACGAGTTTAAGACGATTTAGGGGGGAGGGGTCGACCATGTGTTATTGTTGGACCATGTACATATCGGTTTGTTCTTATTTTTTCTTACATAGCGGGGGAGGGGGTCAAAAACTAGCAAAAATAGTCTTACGTAATAAATGAATGAAGTTCCCGGCAGCTTAGTGGTGAAACAGTCTGACTTGCGATCCGCAGGTCCTGAGTTCGAATCCCACGGCACGCACCTCTGTCTTTTCGAAGTTATGTGCGTATTGTTGATTGCCGCCAACTTCAAACGGTGAAGGAAAACATCGTGAGGAAACCTACATGTCTGAGAGTTCTCAATGATCTTGAAGATGTGTGAAGTCTGCCAACCCGCACTTGGCCAGCGTGGCAGACTATGGCCTAACCCTTCTCACAATGAGAAGATGGCCCGTTCCCAGCAGTGGGACAGTTTGTACAAACAGGGCTGATAAAAAAAAAAAAAAATGAATGGCCCCATACTGCTGGACATAGGCCTCCCCCTCCCCCATGGATTTCCAAAAAGGCTGGATGTAAGTGGCCTGCGAACGCAGGCCAACCGCTGACTGAATAGGCAGCGTCTTCCTGCCACGTATGAGGTCAGTCCATCTTGTGGTGTCCGTTCTACACTGTATTTTTCAGTGCGTGCGAGTACTAGATTTTTTCTAAAGAATGCGCAATAATCTTTTACAGCGATTTTACGCATACTTTCTCACAAAAACGTACACTCAACAGAGTATTAGGCGTAAATAAATCGTAAGATAGGCTGCAAAAACCTCTTTTCTGCAGTCGGGTATTTTGTTTTTCTTAGAACATTGATACTTGTTTTAATAGTTGTGTATACTTTTTAACGAATTTACAATTTTTTAGATATACATGGATGTCAGAGTTAGAATTTTAAAATTGATGAAATAAGATCTGTGTAAATAGGATACACAAACTTACGTCAGCAACTTTAATATTACAAAAATACACACACATTTCTTTTGAAGACTAAAGAGAACATCGACATCTGTACTGCTACCCAAAATATTATTTGATTAGTTAAGCAACGAAAAGCCAAATGCATAATATTAAGGCTGTGTCTACGTCAATTACTTGCCGTAGCTCTTTAAGCGCGTATACAAGACAGTTGCTTTTACTTTAATATCTGAATTTGTCACTACCTATTTAAACTTGAATAGAGGTATTGTAAAGACAATCATAAAGGCCTGTTACACTATCGACTTATTGTGCCCTATCGGGTGCTTGTCAGGGACCTAGGTAGATCGGGACCTCCCTAACTCCCTGTCTGCTATTTATCAGATCACTCTGACCCTGGCGAAAGGGCATGGAGTTCGGGTATAATCTAAGCGCGTTAAAATGTTTTCATTCAAGACCAATTTTTTTTTTAAAGATTTTAATTGAAATGGTTAGTTAAAATATCGATTACGAGACTTTTATGATTGTGTCATTACAGATTTAATTGAATGGTCTAATAAATCTGATTGTTTAATTAAAAAATATTATTAATAACATGTAGCAATACATGTTATTAAAGTAAATACGTAGCCAATAGCGTAGTGTGGACTGTGGAGTCACACATATGATAGAATTCCATAGCTAATCCCATAATCAAAACATGACCAATCTGTGACCCCATCTTACAAATTAAGAAATAAATCCGGTAAAGTACTACGAGTTTCAATCGCACACTGAGGCTTCCGTACTCCTTGCATGACACAATATATGAACATGAACACTGACACTAGGGCTAATTACTGAACAAAATGTGCTTTATATCTAAGAATATTTATAACTTCACATATTTTCTATACGATAGAAAAAGCCTGAAATGCTAGGAATTGTCATACCAAGTTCAAATAAGTAAGTGTTACAGACCTATTTTATTATTTTATCCAAAGAGATTGTAACACTACCGTTTACTCTATTTTAAGTTTTTGACACATGACACCAACTTCAACAAACGTTCACTTATCATTTTTCGTTTCTTTTTTTGTGCAATCAACAAGGGGGTTTTATCTGGCACAATAATTTGCCATTTTTTTCAAAAATTATTTACGCAATCTTGTCTCGCTCTTGACCAATTTTTTGTATTTGTAGACTTACATAAAAGTTAACCCTCCAATTTTGCCAATTTTGAGACGTATCTATTAATACCGTTCAAAAGATACTACATCCGTTTAAGTTTACGACAGACATAGAGACAAACACCGTTGTCTCTCGAATAGGGGAGCCTATTAGCACCCTTAGTACGGAAGCAAAAAATTAAACAGACATCAAAACAATCCAAATAACCGAAAAAGGAGAAATAATAATAACATTTGTTTATAAGAATCCAAAAAAAATATTCACATGACAGAACCATAATTATATGATTGTACTATGACAATGACATACAATACAATAATTTATCTTGAAGAATTCGACATTGACTTAACACCGGAACGAATGAGTGGATGTGGAACTAAATTCGAAACACCTAAATAAAGCTAGAGATATACTATTCCTTATAAATAAGTACTCGTACATCATGTAGCAACAACCAAGTCTGTTCTTAGTAGGTAAGAAAATGTAATTGTATTGTAGGTACTTGTACACGAACGAACATCTCATCTAGCAACATGCAATCTTTGCGATAAAAGCGCACTGAAAACAACATAAGACTTACCTACAAAACAATATTTTGTACCGGAAAGAGACAGGCAAACATTTTCGTTATTAATTTCATGAAATTTCGTCGTCATCGTCCGTTGTTCTTTCGAGATTAGGTGACACAATATATGAATAAACTTGGGCAGGGGAAAACGTGGATGAGACCCGCTCAGATTACTTTATGTATATTATACTTATTATTTAGTATGAAATACTGAATAATAATACAAATATAATAGCTAGTTTTAATTTCAGATTAGTTAAGTATATATTGTATATTAGGTAGGTTATTGGTTTAAAAAATAATACTAATAATTATATTTATTATATATTATTATTTATATATTTAATATATTAATTATATACTTACTAGGTTTATTCGTAACAACTAAACTCTGACCCGGTGTCAGATAATTGTTTTTTTTTACGAAATACATCTACATTTATATGATCACTCGCCGTATAGCCTAGGATGGAACACGTCGATCTAGAATATCACTGTCAAAAAACAGGACGCTGCAGGGAGTTTCACTTCAGTGCAGTACGCGCCAAAATGTATTACACCTAAATCTTTGTGTATGGTATTCTTTGTCCATTGATTTATTTTAGTAACCGATATATTAATAATCGGATAGTCATCGTGAACATCTCGTATTATTCATAATTTAAACATTTAATAAAGAAGAAGAACACGTATATTTACGATGACTATCAGAATATTAATACATTACTAGGTCTTATCTCCAAGGTCAAGGCATTTGATAAAAAAATATTTAATCGACGTTCTAGAATGGTTTGACCAGCTGGCGTACCTATGAACTTATCAACTCATTACGGTGCAAAGGTTGCTTGCTGTGATTTTGTCATATTCTTATAAATAACCACCTACTGTAACAAAACAATACATTCTGCAATGTAGCATACGACCACGGTTATCATCTGATATGTAAGAATACAGTAAAATATGTATTACATTTTCTTGTTTCATACATTTTAGAGAGTGATTTTTCAGTATGCGGGTTTTAGTTTTTGAACTTATTTTATTATTTAAAGTATTCTGGGGTTTCTGACAAATGAACATAAATGCATACATACTTACATATACCGATCAAGAAACATATTTCCTCCCTTTTGTTTCTTTATCGGGTTTGTATATCGGTTTCTGTAATCGGGTAAAACTAGTTTTCATGGCTTTGAAGGAATATATCTTGCAAATGGTAAGCTTGGCAAAAATATGATCTAATAAATCCTACCTATTCCTTGATGGAGCTACTGGGATTATTATCCCAGAAATCATTGCAGTCTAGGACCAAGGGTGTATGGTGCAAATACCACATAATTATACACTCACCTTACCTTACCTTTATATACTTATCTTACTTAGCATATCATATATGCAGTATAGGTACGTCAATAGATAAGAAAAGACTTATCACTTAGAATGCGAATAATGTGCAAGTTGTAGACATTTTTCAAAATTTTATTAATGTAATATTGCAAATAGTAAGTTCACAATTACTCAGACAAATTTTAATTGTATTATTATTTGTCTTATTGCACAATCCAACCAATTACAACTACGAACATAGCTCAGACAAAGTTTTTTTCTTTATTTGAGGAAAATCGAAGAATAATGTTGATTTCGCAACATTGTGCTTCATAATCAGGCGTTAAATAAGCTATAATAATAAACTAAGCATTAAAGTTAAAATGTCTACATTCCATTTCAAAGTATCTTTATTAATTATCATTGTTTTAAGATAATAAGTTACAGCCTTACCGAAAAACGTTACCTACGTTACCATTATTTTAAATTACCTGTTTGCTTTCTGCAAGTGTCATTACGTGTCTGCGAAAACTTGTCAAACTATGGCAATGCTTAAAGTTAATTACCGTTTTTCGGTAAAGCCGTTAGTTAGTGTGGCAAAAAATGAGAACTAACGTCTCCATTGAACAAAATAATGAAATGAGGACAGCGGCGCCCTTAATGCCATATTACTTCTCTATCCAAACAGACTCCACGTATCATGTTATTCTGTCATGATAACGAACTGTAAACAATTCAATATATAGTTAGACTGACAGAAAGATTTTACTCGCGTAGTACTGTAGTATAATGCAAATATTTGTAATGTTGTAATGTACAAACGAACAAATAATGTCGTCACGGAGTAGAAACATAACATTCTTTTTACAACTTAAAGTTCTTCCAAGAGTTGTGCACAAAAATCTCAAAAAAGAAACTGCCTTCGAACAACCGGTTTGTGTGTGCCTTGCACTTTAACATTCATACGTAGAGTCTTGTATTAAAATGATCAGCTGAACGCACACGCAACAAGTGGAACCACAACCACGCCTTTTTTTAAATAATACAAATACACCTTATAAAATATACAGTTTTAATTATAAAATATTATCTTACTATCACATGGGTACAAAGTCTTACATTCATATCACCCGCATATATATCAAACACCAAACACATCACTACGCGAACAAATACGAATATAATATGGTCATAATCAGACCTAGCACAAGCGGGAATTTCCACGAGCTGACGAAACTGGTCTCGTTAGAGGTAGACGAGTCTTCCCAGGAGATAGTACGCTTCTTCACTTCCACCTTGTCTTCGTCGACGACCTCGCCAATGACGAACTTCTTCATAAGTTCTTTTGCGTCGAAACTGTGGCCTACGTCGTTGAAATCTTCGGATGCGTCCTTTCCGGCTACGTTTACTAGAACTTCATGACCACCTGGATGCTCGTCAAGGAATTTGGTGACATCGTAAACGACGTTGTCAATTATGAAGACTGCGTCGCTGCGGGAATTGCGCTCAGAGAGCTGTTTACGTGTGAATTTCTTTTGCTCAGCCATTGTGAATGGCGATGCGCGTGCGATGTGCCTCGGCTCGCGGTAGACTAACGAAGCGGAGCCGTGTCTGTTACTTCCTCTCCTCCTCCCTCCCCCCTCCTACGCTTGATAATATTCATCTTATCACCATTACTTATCTGCAGATTGGGCTATAAATGCCGTAAACAAAACATTCGTCGCCACTAGTTCCGCTACAATCACCGGTTGTAGCCAGCCACGTTCATTGAACTAGGATTATAACTTTCGCTAACCTTGTGCAATTGGAATACAAACAGCACGAGCCATTGAATGCGTTTTTTTTTTCAAAGCCATTTTTTTTGTCTAAGGCGAACTTGTCGTCGAACCGAACTCATTTCTTTTTTAAAATTCTATTTACAAAATGATAATAGTTATGTTCATAGTCATGATAATAGTTATGTTCTGTCTAAGAAGATGCATACTGAAGGCCGCATGACATTCATGCGGCCTTCAGTATGCATCTTCTTAGATGCACTTTGTATCTTTTGTGAAAATTTTTACATTAATTTTTTCGTTATTTATGAGCATGGATCTTGTTGGTTGAGTAATTCATTCAAATGCTCTTCTGCCAGTTTTTTATCTCCATCGTATCTTGTACCATGACATTTCGTGGTTTCTCTTTTTATTTTTATGTTCTCCTATATATTTTTTACCACAGTTATTTTTCTTGATATTCCAAGTCACCTCTTTTAAACATTTTTCATTAGATTCGCCTGTATGTATGTATTTATGTAACGGAATCTTTAAACGTGATTTTCACCCTCTTAGATCCAATCTATCAAGAACCGACGACAATAATATAATAAAAAAACCCCCCAATCCAAAAAGAAAAGTGTTCTAAGTTTGATGTGTGTATCTGTGGCATCGTAGCTCTCAATTGGCTGGACCTATTTTGATCTAGTTTTTTTAAAGAGGATTTATCTATATTGTTCTTAGCTATGTTTCATCAAAATCGGTTCAGCCTTTTTTGTCGAAGGTTTATAAGTTTTATATACTTATATATTTTTTTTTATTATTATTTATTTAAAAGCTTTTTGGCATTTAAAACTTGATGAGCAATATAAATCGTAACTGATAACACCGTTACTTGCAATCTGGTGAGAAATCAACTATACGAAGAAAAATTCCAAGAATTAACTGTAAATGATGTAAATTATTCTCCAATGATAGTAAGATGTACCTGTAAGTGTATCACCTGTCAATGTAAACACACAAGGAAAATGATTTGTGTGTGAATTACGTAATACACATTATTAGACCTGACTTTGTTACGCATAGTTGAAAATACAATGACGGTTTTAAAAGTAATTGTTGGTGCCAGAATTATCATAATTAGCGACAACCATAATTCTTGTCAACAAATACCTGTGAAACTACATCTGCTGCGTTAAATATTTCAATTAATAATAGCTCGGCGATTGTAAAGTCCTTCACTTCTCTGCGTTTCATATACTTAATAGGCTGGTCCAAAGATCATATTTGCAGATCAAAGGTGTCTAAAATAAGCAGTGATGATTTCATTCCATGTTTTTGCGTGTGACGTAGCCGTCTCCTAGAAGGCTTTATTAGGCAAACATCTAGTTTTCGTTTTTTGCAAGAT
Source organism: Lycia hirtaria (assembly GCA_947563715.1). Taxonomy (NCBI): domain Eukaryota; kingdom Metazoa; phylum Arthropoda; class Insecta; order Lepidoptera; family Geometridae; genus Lycia; species Lycia hirtaria. Next base: position 4,887,593 of record OX387383.1, read on the forward strand.
AGCTCTATGATTTACCTTACCACCTGCCTGATGTTAAGCGACGGTATGGTCGAGGATATGGAAGATGGTTTACACGTAGATAAGTTACACAACTACATGAAATTCTTGAGGATCCAAAGATAGATTTATTATTTTAATCCGTTCGATCGATTTAATCGTTAAATTTTAATACAATAGGTTAGTTAGCCGAAATCTGGCTCAAGTATTAACTTTCGAAGATGTTGACGATCTTTTTACCTGACTTTGGACAGTACAAAAGTAAATGGTATCTTTCAAAATTATCACTTGTAGCCTAAAAACAAGGCCGATTGTTATATGTGAAATGTCGTTTGATTTGTTTGTACCTGGCGAGAGGCAAAGGCAATTTTTTTTTCTTCTATGTATTTTCTTATATGCCCTCATTATTATGTGTAGGTAATGGAAAGCACCCAAAACAACAAAGCGAACAAACGCAAACCCAATTATCTTATCACTTTCCATCAGGAAGTTCCAGTCCCTAGTCTTGGTTCCATCATGAGCAGGTAGGTCCTGGTTTTGCTGCCATTGCATTATCATCCGATTTACATATAAGTGCATCCAAAATTTCAGCTCAGTCATAAACCACGAAGTGGGTCAAATTTAAATTGCAAGATTTGACTACAGACATTGAGACAGGTGAAACTAAATAAAAGTTATTAAAAATGTACAACAGATACATTTAAGTGCATGGAAGCTTGATAACTTTCCTCGGAGGACGCTGTCGTTCACCTGCAAACTCAAATCACAGCACAGAGTACCTACTTAACTAACTGTTAGATACGTACCTACTCTCCGTCTTATTTTATAAACGCATGTTAAAATCTTATTCACTGAATAAAGACTTGCCACTTTCTGTTAAACGGGAACTTTCACGCACGAAAACGGAACAAAACACTGTTTAATAAAAATGCGCTTATTCAGCGCTTACCTATTAGTAAGACGGTCTGTGCTGTGTGTACTTATGTACCCAAACCGGTTATATCAGAAGTTACATTAATATGCATTACGACACATTTCAGAAGGTACGAGTACATACATCAATAAAGTAACTACCTTATCGATCGATCAATAGCTAGCTAATTTTCACATCGCTTACGCTTCACTCACGCTATTGTGTACCAATTTCACTACGACTTCGAAGTTGTGTCGCCCTGTAAGTACCTAACGTCTGGGCGTTCCGTGCGGTGAAAGTGAATGAAAGCGATGTGTGCAGTGCGCTAGTAGTAGTAACTTTGTTCGAGTGCTGCATTCCATATCCATACTCTACTATACTGTCACACACTCAAATATCCCGTCGCTCGCACGATGCCGTGTGAATAGATGTCTTAGAACGCGATGGAAAAGCATCCATATGAACGAGGGGTTACGCTTCAGTCCCCTAAATAAAACACGAAAAAAAGTAGTAGTACTACCCTTGTTCGGAATAAACTAGGTATGCCAACTTTTTTTACTATAGAAACGCGATTTTCGGACATTTTAAATAAAAACTACAGCCATTGGGTGTCCCCGGTGTGTACATGATCCCGTGCGATTGTGGTAAATGTTACGTCGGCGAAACGAGGAGGAACGTATCTACCAGACTCACATAACACACGCCCCATGAAGAATCCGGACAGCGTCAGTAATGCAGTAGCGGAGCATGCTTTGATTTCCGACACGCAGCACTCCATTAGATTTGATAAGGTTAGCAATACAAAAATAAATATTGTAATACGACTTCTAGTTTTCGCGTAATGCGTGGACAAACATACATACATACAAACGTACATTTCTAATTTGAGTTGGGGGCGATGAGGGCTGCGCTGACGTCCCGCTATGGGTATTTTGTGCAATCCCCCAACCAGCCTACCCTAACCATCCGAGCTCCTTGACGTACCGGAGCACAGCCTTGGGTCGCTGGCACAGCTGTTCCACATCTATTGCGTCAGGTGTCATAGTGCAGAGTTGATCCAATGTTTTCTCACAGAGTCTAGAAGCATGTTCTATCTGTTCTGTTGACTTGATTGACAGTGTAGTAGCACATGTTCTACGGTTTCGTTTTCTTGTAGACAGCCTCGGCACAGACCTACCTACTGTGATTATACCTGTCATTAGGCGGAGATCCAACCTGGATAATCCTTGTAGTTTGTTGGTCAGTTTCCTGTCCATTGTTGGGTAGAACATACATACATACACTTATGAAATTTGGCTCACGCGCTTAGGTCCCTAAAGTATCACCAACAGAGTCTTAGACAGGTACCGACCTAAAAAATTAGTTGGGTACGTATCTACTTAGATAGACGCCCGGTTTTGATTTAATTTTACCGTATCATGTAACAGTCTTATTTCTCCCTTTTCAGTTGATTGGAATGTTTTGAAGTAAGTTTTAGATGTATTAATGTCCTAGGAAATGTATGTATTTTCTTTGTGTTTGTGAAATTATATTTGTGTGAGGTTTTTGTTTATTTCATCAAGGATAGCATCTGTATGTACGACCTGGGGCCGCGTTCAAGCAGTCTTATTTCAATATTACCTACTTTGACTTTTGTCTCGTTCTAACTACAGTTGTGCGAGCAAGACAAAGGTCAAAGTAATATTGAAATAAGATTACTTTTAGAATTGTGGTAACCCCCAGGACAGTAGAAACTCAATAAATGTTTTTAAATTGAGGTCACAAGTCAACAATTGTATTGTAAGAAGTACACACTTAAAATCTACGTCAGTAGGTGACTATAATTAATAGTTAAGTATGTTAAATACCTACCCACCTATGTGTCGGTTCATTGTCAGTAATTCGAGAACCTAGCAGTTTACTTCCTTGTACGTTCCAAACATTCAGCAATAATTAACGTTAAAAAAAATTAAGCAACTGACTTCTCATGGATACCATTGTCAGAACTGGACTATGTAAATTTAAATGGGACCACACGGGAAGCACCAGCTTTCAAATAATAATTATAGTTTAAAAAACTGAAGCAACCAACTTCTCATGGATGCCATTGTCAGAACTGGACCATATTGAAATGTGAAACACTAGCTTTCAAAAAGAAAAAAAACATCGAAATCGGTTCCCCCAGTCGAAAGTTCTGAGGTAACAATACCCAGATATCCATGTGTGTATTCTACCGTTACTGTTTATACCTAAAATAACGTAAAATTTAAAAGAACCTGCCGCGACGTTCCAGACCCGTTTGATAATTCACAGTAACTTGTACTGCCGTTTATACTGTGGTAAAACCGTGCTACCCGGCCAGTGGCTCACCTTGAAAGTGGCGGAACCTACGCTGACCTCCGCGCCGCCCCCTAACCAATAAACACTCGTTCAAAACACAACCTTTATTCCATTACAATTAAATACAATAACCTAAAGCACCCCACAAAGTATACCTAGGCATTAAAGTCATATAAGTTTACTGTCCGCATGTACTAACACTGCACGCCGATAGATACCGCATTGTTTATTTTCCTTCACAGCATTTGAGTTTATTGCACCGCTTACATATCGCTATTGCTTATGCGCTTATCGACGTACTTGACTCCAATCGAGTGCGGATTCCATATTGCTTATGTATTATAGGTATGATGCACTCGAGAGATAACCAGAGATTGAGATAAATTTTTTTCAAATTCAAAACAGAAAGATGTAGAATAAGTAAGCTATCACAGCCATCACGAGTGGTGGGCCGCACGCCGAGAGCAAGGCGCTCGGCGAGGAATCTTCGGGATCGGCAAGATCAGAGAGTCTCGGCTCCTCCGGTCGTCGCTCTTCCTCAGGCACCACTCCGATGCGGAACTTCTGCCTCCAGTCGAGGGCGATGTCGCTGTGGCCGACGTCGCGGAAGCACTTCGACGCGTCTTTTCCACCGTTGTCTAGTAAAACCTCCGCGCCTCCCGGATGGTCTTCCAAAAACTCAGTGACGTCATAGACGACGTTGTCGATGATGATGACGTTGTCCGAGCGGGTGTTTCGGCCTTCGATGGAGGCGCGCGAGATGACGGGCTCACCTTCCATGGCGGCCTGCTCGCTCGACGGACGGACGGCCACTGTCTGCGAACTCTGCGACACGAGCCGGTGCCCTGCTGCCTGTGCCCGGTACCGGCGCGTGCGCACGCACACACCCAGACGATGCTCCTGTACTTACCGGACCTATCGGTAACCCATTCAAAATATATCGATTGAAACGTACTTAAGTAGGTTTACCTAATGAGGCACCCAGTGACCGTCACGTGGTACCTACTGACAGTGAACTTAGAAAATAAGTCCATAATCTTCAGAAAAGCTATCGCCCTCATCCGTTTCACTTTCAAACGTATTTACTGGTTCCGTGTTACTAAGTTATAAATTTTTTAAAAATAAAATTATTTACTAGATCGTGATTAGCTGTATACCTAATAGTCTTAAAACTATTTACCGACGCTCATGATGCATATAAAATGTACTCCCTCCAAAGTCGGCACTGAAAATATACAAGAAGAACCGTAGCAAAACTTTCATAAGCCTTGATTTTCGAAAATCTTGCTTTACAATTCATATACTCATTTTATGCCTACTTGTGTCATGATTGTAAGCAGTCCAGTTCATAGACCCGATACTAGTCTGTGTCATCGTTGAGCATACATATCCCAGATATCAGCATGGGCTCTTCACTGTGCATAACGCTGACACCATAGCACCATATTGATATCCGTAATCACTGAAAATACAGGTCACTGAAAATAAATAAATAAATATTGGTGGACATTTTACCATCTAGCCCAAACTAAGCAAAGCTTGTACTATGAGGACTAGATAGAAGACGATTACCTAGTTTTTTTTTTGTTAATACATATATATATACATACACCCAGACACAGTACAAGCATCCATGCTCATCACACAAATGTTTGCCCAGGGTGGGGATCGAATCCACGACCTAAGGCTTAGCAAGCAGACATACTACCAACTGAGCCGTGAGGCCAGTCAAATAACGTGGTACCATAGCATCATATCCCAGATATAGATATACAACTTTTACTAAACATAAATATGGTGGCATTATGGTTCTATCACCATTATGCTGATATCGGCATGACACCTTCACTGCGCAAACGCATCGCTGGCATGATAGCACCATACCGCAGATATCGGCATGGCACCTTAACTGAGCATAATGCGGTCGCCATAGCACCATAATAGCATACCAGCAAGACCAGCGCTGGTTGTTTACAACTAGCATTATGCTGAGCTGGGACCGGATTGTGACAAAAACATTTTATATATTTTGTGTATGATTTTTATTTTGTATTGTATGTTTTTTGTCACAACAAAATTCTGTCTATGTCTATGTCTAATAGATCCATTTACCTATTTTCTGTATCATCGGCTGTTTGTTTTCCGAAAAGCATTAAATAAATAAATAATATCATAGATATCGGTATGGCACCTTCTGAGCGTTAGAGAGATGCATAATAGCACCATACGGCAGATCGGTGTGGCACTTTCACCGATCATAATGCTTGCACCATTATAGCTCTATATCGCAGATATCTGCCGCCGTACTCTCTACTTTTATAGCGATGCAAAGTTCGCTCAGCGCTCGTTTTTACTCGACTGCGTAAGAAGGTAATGTTTTTCGAGTGTATGTATGTTTGTATGTATGTATGTATGTTTCTATATGACAACCTACAGCCTAAACGGCTTGACCGATTTTGATGTGCGAGGTGTATATAAAAAAAAAAACAATATACCCGACTGCAGAAATGCAGTTTTTCCAATCTAACTTATGATTTCGTTACGTTTGTATAGGTTTTTTTGTGGGAAAGTTTGCGTAAAATTGCTGTAAAAGATTATAAATGCGCATTCTTTAGAATAATTCTAGTATAATCATAATTTATTACGAAAAAGTGCATTGGTGGTTACGAAGAAAGTTTTTTTATTTTTGCAAAAGATGTATTATTATTAGTACAAAAAAATATATAATATAATATATAAATATATATATGATATATATATATAATATAATATAAATATATAATATATAAATATATCCTATGATAATCAGGGAGTGAAGACAAATCTATCGAGACCTCGCATACCAAAATCGGTCTAGCACTTATGCTGTATGCAATCATAAAGAAACATGCATACGGGTATGTACAAATGCTCGTACATATATAAATATATACTCCTTACGCAGTCGGGTGATAAAATGAATTATCCTCTTGATTCTCATATCATGATAAAAATATGTAGTTCAAACATAGTTCAAAATATCTATAAGTATATATTTATATAATAGGACTGGCAAAACTTAAACACCTACCAACCCAAATAGCTAATTCATTCGGTTCTTACGTAATCCATCAATCGAAAATAAATAATCAATTGGTTAGTGGTTACGTATTCGTGTAAAGGTAACAAATAGATAGAGACACGAGTTACTCGTTACTTAGTCACACTTTAAGCGACTTAAAAAAGAAAGGAGATGGTTCATTAGGGCTCCGTACTTCAAAAGGAAAAAACGGAACCCCTATAGGATCACTTTGTTGTCCGTCCGTCCGGGTATCAAGACCTGTATCTCGGGAACCCGTGATCCATAGTTTCTTGCTGCAGAAAGAAAAATCAAATTTCTCAGTTTTCGTAAAAAAAAGTTACAGCTGAATACTTATGTCGTAAAAAACGCACATTTCGACACTCACAAGGGAATCAAAACCTATGGGGTACGTTGACCTAGAAATATGAAATTTGACAAGAAGCATTGTATTAAAGTACACTTACGGGAAAAAATCTGAAAACTGGTAATTTTTAATTTAATCACAAAAAATAGTGTTACAAAGAATGAGGGTCCAAATTTTAAAGTATCATGTGGGGTATCTTATAAAAGAGCTTCATTAGCTAAAACAGGTTCTTAAATATTTTTACGATGTATATTTTTCGGTTTATGAAGAAAAATATAAAAAAATATATGATTCCCCCTCATATCTACTAGTTTGTACGGAACCCTCGGTGTGCGAGTCTGACTCACACTTTTCCGGTTTTATTTTTTATCTGAGTAGTGAGTACCTACGCAAGAAGGAGGGTTATGTTTTTCGAGCGTACGTATGTAAATATGTAGATATGTATGTCGGTATGTATGTATGTACATTCTATATTACCGCCCACAGCCCATACGGTTTTACCGATTTTGATGTGAGAGGTATCGTTAGATTCGTCTTCACACCCGAGTGTCAAAGACTACATTTTTGGAATAATAAAAATACTTCTCCCACAAAAATAAAAACTTGCCGTTTTTCATAAAACAGCAAGTCCTATGAACTTTCTTCAGAAAGTTCATAGGACTTACAACAAAATTGCGCATTTTGAAACCGGTTTATTTCTATTTTTTAACCTATCTATCACAGGTGGTGGCAAAGCAAAAACTCTGCAGATCATCATCAACCAAAATTAAATCACCGTACCAACTCTCTCTGTTTGATGGTTGTACTGGGAGTTTTGGCGGGAACGTCTTAGTAACGTGTTGTTGCTTTGTTTTATTTTCCTAAACTTGTGTTATTTTGAACATTAATGCTATAAAAATGGTGGTGTTTTATTCATTAAGTGTTCGATAAAGTGCGTGAGTATGGGCAAGTGAAATAAAGCAGTAAAACGTGTGATTTTACGTTGTCGGCTAAACTCCATAGAAGCTTCTAGTAAAGTCGCCACCACTTTACTGAAGCAGGACTCGCCTTATAAATTGACTGTATTCGTGACTTAGATTGTGACTAGAACATTTACAACTTGTTTTATTCAAGAAACTTGAAAAAATCCTAATACTTGACACTGGCAAATGCTTCAATGCGGGTCCAATACAAAAAAGAAGAAGAAGATGGTTGTATCAGTTGTATGTACTACTACGGAGTTTTGGCGGGAACGTCTTATTAACGTGTTGTTGCTTTGTTTTATTTTCCTAAACTTGTGTTATTTTGAACATTAATGCTATAAAAATGGTGGTGTTTTATGCATTAAGTCTTCGATAAAGTGCGTGAGTGTGGGCAAGTGAAATAAAGCAGTAAAAAGTGTGATTTTACGTTGTCGGCTAAACTCCATAGAAGCTTCTAGTAAAGTCGCCACCACTATACTGAAGCAGGACCCGACTTATAAATTGACTGTATACGTGACTTAAGGTCGCTTTTCACTTTGATTAGTGATTAGTGCAGATTGTGACTAGAAGAGTGACTAGAACATTTACAACTTGTTTTATTCAAGAAACTTGAAAAAATCCTAATACTTGACACTGGCAAATGCTTCAATGCTCCAATACAAAAAAGAAGAAGATGTACTACTACGTGACATTGGCGGAGTCGTTAATACGAACAGTAACAAACTAAAGTTGAAGTTGAATTTTATTTTATTATTGTGATAAAAAGGATGTACTTAAATAGAAGTTTAATCACTAAGGAAATGTATTTACGTTAACTAGATATTACTACATTCTAATCACTGTATCAATATCATGACTATAATTTTGAATTAGGTTATGTTTGTGTAGCAAAACAATGAAGCTGGTAAGTAAATTATAACTATGTACTTAACTTGCTTTATTATATAAAAATCTAAAATAGGCATAAGTTTCTTTTCACTGAACTGCCTAAAGAGAGTAATGTTTTTTGTTTTTTAAATACCTCTTTTATAGAGCCCAAATGACTTGAGCGTTTCAGATTCTCTTAAAGAGACCGGATTATATGCAACAAAAAGCTTGAAATATGCATGAAAATTGTTAAAATATGCAACATAAATGATGAATTTTAGAAAAGTAAAAAGATGCCATATTCGTATAAATATGGTATCTTTTTACTTTTATAAATTTTGAACGAATATTTTGATATTCGTTCAAAATTTAACAACCTTCTAAACTATAAATTATAATCTATAATAATATTAATACTCAATACAATTAAACGAACAATTATTTAATAAAAAAAAAAAAAAAACTTTTTTTGTGTTGGTATAAAGAGACAATTTTTGTAAGACATAATTTTACACTTATAGGGTAACCTACCGAAAAATGTAGTAAATACAGCGAAAATATGCATGATCAGTAAATTTCAGACAAAGTATGCAATGATCGCTGAAAATGTGGTAATGCATAAAATCCGGTCTCTACTCATAAGTGTCTATATTTTGCTATTTACTTATTCTACAAAACAGTCTGAACTACTCTTTTCTAAAACCTTAAGGAAGAAAGGAGACCCCAAAGGAGGAAACTAGGAGACATCAAACAACTCAGTTGTACTTCAAAGCAATCATATTATACAATCTGAAAGCTTCTTCCCGTGAGCATGAGCTGTAGTTGCAATGTTTATCTGCATTTATATGCTTATTTTGTCTATTTGCAAAATGTTGACTTATTAACCTCTAATACATTATTATGAAGAAGTGAATAGTTAATGCATATAAGATTATTATATTCAAGTATGGATATGAGTGATGTTGGTAAAGATTTCGAAAAATTTGGCCACAGTTCAGTATAAAAACAAAACGTAAACTTATTTAACTTCATATTTTATTCGTGGGCTTTACTTTCCTACTTATTATTGTTTTTTTTTGTAGGCACGTGTACATATGTGTTCTTGTAGGTGAAAACTGTTCTGGGCATTTGTGAATTTGTTATTTTCTGCTATTTTGATTTGTATGCCGTTGGTTTTCCATTAATGTAAAAATAAAATAAATCAATCAAATCAACAGGGTAATCATATGGCACTTAAAACGTGGTCACTTACTATGGGCCTTATAAGAAAGCTCAAAGTCACACAACGAGCTATAGACAGGGCTATGCTCGGGGTCTCTCTGCGAAATCGTATCAGAAACGAAGAAATCTGTAGACGTACAAAAGTCACCGACATAGCACAGCGGATTAGCAAGTTAAAGTGGCAGTGGGCAGAGCACATAGCACGTAGAACTGACAACCGATGGGGCCGAAAAGTTCTCGAATGGTGACCATGAACCGGCAAGCGCAGCGTAGGAAGACCAGCCACAAGGTGGACTGAAAATATCATACAAGTGGCAAGGGGATACTGGATGCAGGCCGCTTCCAACCGGTCTTTTTGGAAATCCATGGGGGAGGCCTATGTCCAGCAGTGGACTTTTAAGCAGCTTAAGCAGCGATGCGGCCAAGCCGTGCTTATAAGGAAAGGCCTCCTTGTGCATTTTTTTATTTTTTATTTTGTATTAAAACCCTATATTGATATATGAGTACTGCTTAAGCAGCGATGCGGCCAAGCCGTGCTTATAAGGAAAAGCCTCCTTGTGCATTTTTTTATTTTGTATTAAAACCCTATATTGATATTTGAGTACTGCTTAAGCAGCGATGCGGTCAAGCCGTGCTTATAAGGAAAGGCCTTGTGCATTTGTTTTTTTGTATTAATACCCTATATTGATATTTCAGTACTGCTTAAGCAGCGATGCGGCCAAGCCGTGCTTCGTGCTGTCATTCAAGCAGCTGATGATAATGTTGGACTGCGGTCTGTCAGCGCAGTCGGTGCTGAACTTCCTTCCGCTGCCGCCGGTGGCGAGCCCACGTCTGTCGGCACTGCCGGCGTACTGCCCCCCGCATGTCGCCGATCCGTTGCTCGAAGGAGAGCTGCGCGAGTGCTGCGGCCGCGCCTTCGTTGACTCCGTGCCCGAGTTCTGTCCGCCGCTCGACAAGGTCGTCGACTACGCGCAGCTCGACGCCATCCTCGTCTCCAACTACACCTGCATGCTGGCGCTGCCCTTCATCACCGAGGGCACCGGCTTCAAAGGGCGCGTGTACGCGACCGAGCCCACGCTGCAGATCGGCCGCTTCTACCTGCGCGAGCTGGTCGAGTGGCTGGAGGCGGGTGGGTCGGGGGCGGGCGGCGCTCGACGCTGGAAAGAACTGCTCCACGTGCTGCCCGCGCCGTTGGCGCACGCGCAGCGACCGCGCGCCTGGCGCCGGCTGTTCTCTGGCGCGGCGGCGGCCCGCGCGCTGGCGCGCGTGCGCGTAGTCGGCTACGACGAGCGCGTGCCGCTACACGGCGTGCTCGACGCCACCGCCGTCAGCTCCGGATTCTGCCTCGGTTCCGCCAATTGGGTGCTGCGCTCGGCGCACGAAAAGGTGTGCTACGTGTCGGGGTCGAGTACGCTCACCACGCACCCGCGCCCCGTGAACCAGGCGGCGTTGCGCGGCGCCGACCTGCTCATCCTGGCGGCGCTTACGCAGACCCCCGCACACAACCCGGACCACATGCTGGGCGACTTGTGCGTGCACTGCGCGGGCACGCTGCGCGCCGGCGGCTGCGTGCTGCTGCCCGTCTACCCCTCGGGCGTGCTCTACGACCTGCTCGAGTGTCTCTCAGCGCACCTGGAGGGCGCGGGCCTGGCGCACGTGCCGCTCTACTGCGTGGGCCCGGCGGCGGAGGCGGCGCTCGCTTACAGCAACATCCTTGCCGAGTGGGTGTCGGCGGGCAAGGCGGCGCGCATTCCTGACGAACCGTTCCCGCACGCGGCACTGCAGCGCGCCTCGCGGCTGCGCGCCGCCGCCGCGCTGCACGACCTCGCCGCCGGCGAGTTCCGGCAGCCGTGCGTCGTGTTCGCCGGACACCCGAGCTTGCGGTTCGGTGCCGCCGTGCACCTGCTCGAGCTCTGGGGCTCGAGTCCGCAGCACGCCGTCATCTTCACCGAGCCGGACTTCCCGCACCTAGAGGCGCTCGCGCCCTTCCAGCCGCTGCAGATGAAGGCGTACCACTGTCCGATCGACACCTCGCTCAACTACTCGCAGGCGAACAAGCTCGTGAAGGAGCTGCGGCCCCGTGAGGTGGCGCTGCCGGAGCAGTACGCGCCGCCGCCTCCGGGTGCGCCGCCGCGGCCTCACGTCACGGCCGACCGGCCGCTGCTGCCGCTGCGGCGCGGCGGAGCGCGGCGTGCCTCGGTGCGGCGGCACGCGGCGCGGGGCACGCTACACGCGGCATTAGCGGCGGACGCGGCGGCACGGGCGCGTGACCTGCGGCCAGGGCTGCGCGCGGCGCCCATGGCGGCCACGCTGTCGGTACGCGACGGGCGTGTGGTGCTGGCGCCGGCGGGCGGCGCGGTTCCGGGCAGCAGTGCGCGTGCGCCGCCGCCGCTGCCCTCTGCAGCAGCGCCCGACCCCGAGGTGTTGGTGCGGGAGCTTGCACGCGCAGGCGCGGGCGCAGCTCGTGTGGAGCGCGGCCCCGAAGGTGCCATCGTGCACCTACCGGCTCACGACGCCCTGGTGCACGTGGAGCGGCACGCGACGCACGTGTTCTGCCGCGGGGACGCCGCCGTGCGCCGCGCACTGCGCACCGCGGTACTCGCCGCGCTCGAGCCGCACGCGCCCTGACCATGTCTGGTCCCTCCCCCCTCTGCTCTGATGACACACGACGGACACGATCTAATTAATTTAAAAAAAAAATACATAAGTAGATTAAAATTAAATATCATTACTTTTTTAATCTCAATTCTCGTGGGAACTTCTCTGTCACTTCCCTTATTAGACCTTACGATACAGAGGTAGATGCTGTAGCTGTCTTTCTGACGCACGATCTCTTCTAGAAATTAAGCGATGAAAATATTTTTTTGCATTCACAGAAATACCAGTATTTCAGTAGTTAGAAATAAGAGTTGTGTGCACACCTTGAGCATTCAAGCTCACCATGGAAGGCTCCTTGCGGCGGCTGTGTGTGGCGGGTCGCTCTCTTCCCTAACATATGGTTGAGGAGGGCGATGGCTGGCACATGCGTCATGCTCGTGATCGGGTGCTGCTTGCGGGTCGCTGGTTTGCTCGTGATATGCACGCAACATAGTAATAAGTACTTAAATTAAAATAAAATAATTTTCCCGTAACGATAATTAGTAAACAATAGTTTGTAATTATGACAAAGGTCTCGGACCCTGGTGTCTGTGGGGATAAAAATTAAATAAAAAATATATATATTTTTGTAAATATGCATACGTTTTAAACAATATTGAGAACATTTTGATATTTATTACTACCTCCTCCTTGCTTTGAAACCCTTTGAAAATACTGGAGGTCGTGACATCGTTTCAACTTTTCTCGTATGATGTTCTGCAGCGTGTGTCGCCTCCGCGACGTCAATGTTGGGTGTGGCACAGATTTAGTCTGACCAGCGCATTGGACCCCTTCCTCCCGATCTCTTACCCTCTACTTTACCGGTGACTAGGAGTTTTTGTAGGTTGTCTTCGGGCTTCTGGGCTGTGTCCAAACAACTCAAATATCCTCCGAAGTCACGTGTTGGAGAGCCTTGGCTTCTTGTCAGGTTTGAGTTCTTGTAGTATCGATTGGTCAATTTTGAGCGCTATCCATAGGATGCGTTGACGGTCTATGCTTTTATCTGACTGTCCACGTCGTCTCTGCCCCGTATAGCAAAATGGGGAAGAATAGTTTTGATGAGAGTCATTTTTGTCTTAGTACTTACGATCCTTCCATATCTTACTGAGCTGAGACATGGAGTTTTTGGCCATTCCAATCCGTTGACGGACTTCGCCTTCACAGAAACTGTTGTTGCTAATGTTAGAACCCTGAATAAAGTCATCAACAATTTTCAAATTCAGTCTCCCACTGAGTTCTAACTTTGAAGCACGATCCACTACCATGACTCAGTCAGTTCCATGCTGCATTGCTCCATTCTATTGAGGAGATTACACATCTCAGCTGAGAAGAGGATGATATCATCAGCAGATTGCAAATTTTGGATTTTTGTCCTGTTAATTATAACCCCACCATTCCACTCTTCACAAGTCTTGAAGAGTGTGATATGATGTACTCTCTGTAGTTTTTTTTTTCGTTACATCCTTAACGGATTTTGAACTTGTTCTGTCATTCTCACTGTCCCGTGCATAGACTTCTAGTCCCATAATTTATTACAACCAAAAACCTTTAAAACAAAAGAATTCGTGTGTTAGCAAACCAATGAAGTTCAAGACTACAGGCAAAACGGCTTGAGCGGATTTTGATGTGCGAGATTTTGTTAGATTCGCCTTCTCTTTCTGAGTGACATGACGCTATATTTTTAGGGTTCCGTACCCAAAGGGTAAAAACGGGACCCTATTACTGAGACTATGCTGTCTGTTCGTCCGTCCGTCCGTCTGTCACCAGGCTGTATCTCATGAACCGTGATAGTTAGACAGTTGAAATTTTCACAGATGATGTATTTCTGTTGCCACTATAACAACAAATACTAAAAAGAGAATAAATTAAATATTTAAGGGGGCTCCCATACAACAAACGGCAACAGGTAGACGCTTGAAATATTCACAAAATATTGAGGTATTCACTTTAAAAATAAATAATTATATTAAAATAAAATTAATATTAAAGGGGGGCCCCCATACACGTGATATTTTTTGAAATTTTTATAGACAATGGTACAGAACCCTTCGTGCGCGAGTCCGACTCGCACTTGGCCGATTTTATTTCTTGTAATGCAATTCTCGGAAAAATAAAATCACTGCTGGACATAAGCCTCCCCTATGGATTACAAAAGACCTGGGGCCGTTACACAAGCGTTCAAGCAGTCTTATTTCAATATTACTTATGTCTCACTCTTTCTATAGAAGAGAGCAAGATAAAAGTCAAAGCAAAAGTAATATTGAAAAAAAAATACGGTACGAATTGATAACCTTCCTTTTTTGAAGTCGGTTAATAAGGTTGCTTTTACGATTGTGGTGACCCCCCTGATGAAAACAGCTTGTATTCAGTGTCTTTCTGCCACTTGTCAAACAAAATGCCAGATCTATATGAGCCTTATCAAATCAAATAAAACAAACCACTTAATCATCAGAGTATTTATACCATAAATAAATATTCAACACTTACGTACGTAATAATGATAAAATCGACTAAGCAAATACAATTCAATTGGAGAAGCGCGATGTGAAGTTACGCATTGAGATCGATGTCGGCAAAGATGTCACCCTTAGTGGCAACGGCAAGAGCGTAATGTTGGTGTAGCTGTTGGAGAAGTTCACGCTCGTCCAGCATTTCGAGGGATTCAACTCGGGCGCGGTCTTCTTCAGGGAGCGCGCGCCAGACGGTTTCCATATCCCATGCGCGCGCGCGCGGCCAACCGGCGGCCTCGAGGCGCTCGGCGGCAGCGGATGGAGGGCCCGCGTGCGCCGCGTCTGCAGCCGTGCCGCCGCATCCGCGCGCTCCCAAATTGCGCACCATTACTTCCCCGAATTTGTCGCCCAGATTGCACTGCTCATAGACGAGCAAAGCGGCCCGTGTGTACGCGGCAGCTAGATGCTGCAGTAACGCAGCGGCCGCCTCTGGACGTAGATATACGAGCACGCACTCGGCGACGATCAAGGTTGGTGCATCTGAGCGCGCGCCTGCTGCCGCTAGCTTGCGGCGCACCTCGCCCAGGCAGCGCAGATCGCATCCCACCAGGTGATAGCCGTCCGCGTGCAAGTCGCCTTCGCGCAAGATCACCTCACCATCTGCACAATATAACACATGCTTTGGATAAGTACAAAATCATATGTAAGTATCTGTAGATATTCACATTGCACATATGATTTTTTATTTATTTTATTATATTTTACATGGAAAACTAACAGCTACTAGCCAACTTAAATAATTTTATATAATTGTATTATGACATGTATAAATTGACATTTGATAATTAGGTATTTATATTAGTAGTTTTAAAGATTGATAGCGCCCTCTGATTTGCACGCCTCCTCAGCCATAACATGAAGCACATTAAAATTAAGAACACCAAAAGGATGTTATCACTCATGCTTTTTTTTCATGCTTATCGCAAATAAATTTACTTTAATTTTTAAAAGGTCTGGCGTACTTTATTTACCAACTTGAAAAAGTAAATATTATTAAAAATGAATAAATAAAAGTAATTTAAAGAAATTAAACCAACTTCAAACTGGAAAGAGTGAAATAACACAAAGTAAATCAATACTGGGCGTCTACCTAAGTAGGTATGTAAACCAAGTATTTTGAGGTTGGTGTCTGTATAGGACTTTTGATGAAAGTTTAGGTCCTGACACCTCTTTTCAGTTTGAAGTCAGTTTAATTTTTTTAAATTACTTTTATTATACCAATTCATTAATATAAGGGTAGTTACCAGTTGTTAGTGTAAATAGTTCAACTAAGCTCCAACAGTATTACTGCATTAGATCTTAACTATACTTCCACCTGCTGCTGCTCCTACTTTTTATGCTTACTATATGGTTGGAAAGTCACAATGGTGATCCATTCACCATTATGACATGTACATACTTCAACGTCATCATACATAACATGTACATACTTCAACAGCAAACCAAGGTTTGTTTGTCTGTCTCTCTGCCTGTTTGCTACCTTTTCACTGCTAAACAACTGGACTAATCTTTGAGATTTAGTACAGAGATTCTTTATATTTTATCATCATCACCATTTTTTCATCACTATGCAAGTGAAACTGTGGCACACAGCTAGTAAAGATAAGATTTTATCACTATTTACAATGCTTAATTAATTTAAGTACATATGGGTAGGTACCACCAAGCATTTTTTTCTCAAACATAATACCAATAACACATGCGTAATGCCACAGAGAACAACTAGTAGATAAATAAAATCAAACCTTCATTAGTTATTTTCTCAAGAAGCTGCTTATTCCTCTTGATGATATGACATTTCTTAGCAGTGACAGCTGGGAAGTCCAGCTCAATGAAATTGCCGACAGCTTGAGTGGTGTCTCTCAGACGCCAATACAGTGTGTCAAACCCGCAACCCAGGTTGATGATCTGGCACTTTGTGTCACATCTCTGTAACATCACATTGTCATGTTACATCACTAGATAAGATTGCAATGCTAACATAAACATGTTTTACAACCAGCTTATTCTAGGACTATCATACATAATGATACAAAAAGTCATACTATAATAAACAAAAAATTTTTTTTTTGTTTATTATAGTATTATAGTATTTTTTTTTTAATAACAGAGAAAGCTTGTGAGTGTGAATCTTTGCTACACAAGCATACAAACACTTCTGATCATATTTTGATGAAATGTAATGAATTTTTTATATGCTGTTTTATTCCAAGACATTCATAATATCTTATGAATAAACAAACATATACATATCCATATTAAAGCAAAAGTAACTGTATGTTTGTTACCTTTTCTACACCAAAGGATAAACCAACCATTGTTAATTATTTTACAGAGGTAACCGAGAACCCATACATGCGACACAGGCATATCATCTTTTCACCACTACTCTACGTTAGCATTTAGCATTACCTACATTAATTAGCATCTCAGCTGTGAATGTGTTAAACATCATGTTGCATGTTACAAGTTCAATTTTAATGGTCATTAAAAATAATCCTAAATAATGCAATAGCATATGTTACTATTACTGTTTGAGACAAGTTCCCAATAATATGGGAGAAAATGTATATATTGTTTTGTTTACCAAAAACATCAAAACTGTGTATATCAAAATAGAAGCTCCTCTTTAGTTAGATAAATAGATGAACTCTTTATTTTTTAGATCCAACTTATTACTTGAAAGTTCACACACTTTAAAATTCGAGTAAGATCAGAGAACATAAGTCACGGGTGTGATGTGAATAGGTCACAAACAGTACAGGGTGAAAAACTAGTAGGAACTGAGCTAGTGCTCATTGCCCACACGCACCTCCAAGAACTGATGTATGAAGAGTTCGATGGCGCGGACGCGCGCGTAGTACCCACGGTTGATCTCCGGCGCCTTGCGGTCAGCGTGTTTAGCGAATAGCGCCACGTAATCGTCCTTCCAATAGCCGCGCTCTACGGCGCAGCGCTTGCACTCCGTCGCATCCGTGTTGGTCGCGATGATGGCTTCATCCTCAGCGCTCCACGACGTGAGGTTTTCCATGGTGCACACAGGGATCCGCAACCCAATATCTGTCGCTGCAATACACCGCTACTGCGGTAACATCGCCCGCACCCAACGCAATTTACAGTTATAGCTGCTAATAAGCTTGCGATTTTACTGATTAGGCTGATAATTCCGAACTTTTAATCGAAAATATAATCCACTTTTTAGTTTTTTATCTTTTTTTCGATCACTTCGGTGAGTTTTATTTTGTTACGAATAGTAAGAAAAGAATGACAGATGGAGCTACTCCATCAGACAGATAAATAATGGCCATGTTCCGAATCACACCGTCATTATTATCAAGGGATCGATAATAATATTTATATTGAAGCAAGGAAGTTTTCTTCTTATGACCTTAATCTAGTAATAAAGTTTTGTTAGCGTGACTTCTCTGCCCGTAGGGCAAAATAAATAAATAATTAAATAAGCTATAAACGAGTCCAAATCTATTACCCAAGTAAAAAAGCTTTGTATGAAAATGGTGTTTCAGGAGAATTTGTGAGATGGCTCTCAAACTTTAAAACTTGGGGGTTCTTGAATTGTAGTGTAATTTTGAATTTATTTATTTGTTTATTTACTACAACTAATGCTTAACTTTAGTTATGTATATTATGGCAATGTAACAAATAAAAAAAACTACACTACAATTCAGGAACCTCCCTATTTTAAAGTTTGAGAGCCATCTGTGAGTGAGGTCATAAATTCTAAAGTTTTTAAAGTTCATTGTGTTTTTCATGCGGGTGTCTAGGTATCTTCATCTTTCGTAAGCGGCAACACTGGTGTAGATCAACTTAAAGACTTCTTTCCTTAGCCATGAATAAAATTTAAAAAAAAGATCATACATTTTATATTTTCAGATTTCTCCTACCATTTATTTATTTTCTTTCAAATTCAAACTCTTCTGTTATTTAAACGAAACGCGGTTGATCACTTATTTACGGGTTTCTTGAATTCCAGGCTTTCTTAGTAAGTCCGTATCTTTATGGTCCGTATATCAAAGGCAGTCCGTATAACCGTATTATGAATTAAACTTCATTACTTAATATCTTGTTTAGATTATACAAAACAATGAAGTTGCAATGAAGTAATCAGAAGTAAGTCGTAATGTCTTTACCGGTAATTCTGGTCAGCGCAAAATCTGAAGCGGCTGCTACACATATTATTGCCGGTGAGTCAACTTTGATTATTAACAAACTATTGATAAAATTGTTTAGTACTACATCAAATACTTATAGCTACATGAGCAACAAATATATTTTAGCCAATTCAATCCAACTCAAAGTGATTTCACTTGAACTTTGAAAAATATATATTTTTTTAAATTTCCTAGTTCAAATTTTTTATTTTGTTTTAAATTTCCTATTTTCCAAACTTTAAGTGCCCGTGATACGTGGCTGAAATGCTTGTGGTTATCTTTTCCGTTGGTTATCTTTAGACTGTCATTGTTTTGGCTTGGCATACTCCAATTTCTTTTTTGTTTAGTATTGTAGGTAGTCTGCTGCTTGCCTATCATCAAATAAATAAATATTTATTTATTTATTATTTATTTATTTGATGATAGGCAAGCAGCAGAAGCTGATGAGCCTATATCCTGCAGTGCAGAAATTTACTGGTTGTGTTTTAGTATAATTTGTTCCTTTTTAATCCATTGATCCAGTTTATTTTTAAAAGAGTTGATCGTTTTTGCCGTGACGACATCTTCAGGCAACCGGTTCCAGTTGTATACAACTCTGTTGCTTAAAATATGATGTGCAGTATTGGTTTGAGATGGTTCACGCCACAGTAAGATGTTATGTCGTCTGCTTTCCCTTAAGTTCTCTTTTATAGTATATAGGCTTCTTATGTTAGGCAGATTGTAGAACCCATTCATGATTTTGAATGTTTCAATCAAGTCACCCCGTAGCCTCCTCTCTTCGAGTGTAGTGAGACGTAGAGCTTTCAATCTCTCATTATATGGTTTACGTCGCAGGGCAAATGGCAATTTGGTGGCTTTTCTCTGGACACTTTCAAGTATGTCAATATCCTTCCTAAAGTATGGACTCCAAATTTGGAAAGCATACTCGAGCAGAGGCCTGATGTATGTTTTATATATTTTTAATTTTTATAAATACTTCCAGAGTCACAGTTTGGAATGACTTGCGTATTACATACACAAAAGAATTGGCCTTCTTTGCAATCATGGAGATATGTTCTTCCCATTTCAAGTCCGATACAACTATCACTCCCAAGTCCTTCTGCTTAGTGACTGAATTTATGGCCACCCCATCCAAATAATATGCAGCTTGTGGGTTATTTTTACCAAGATGAAGGACACCACACTTCGAACTATTAAGCTTGATAATCCAGTCCTTAGTCCAATCCTGTATACGATTAAGATCTTGTTGCAGTTGTCCAGACCTAAGCAATGGGTTTGCAAAAAACTTTCCATCATCAGCGAAGAAGGCAGACTGGCTTTCAATGATTTCTATAAGGTCCGTAATAAAGATTCCAAAAAGCTGAGGAGCAGTCACTGATCCCTGCGGAACACCACTGGACACCTTATTAATCTTCGATAGAGAATTCCCGACTCGAACTTGGAAGGTGCGTCCTTTCAAGAAGTTCTCCAGCCATTTGAGTAGCTTACCACGTACACCAAAGTGTTCCAACTTGATCAGAAGGCGCTCATGATGGACTTTATCAAATGCCCGCTCAAAATCTAGATACACAAATTGATTAAAACATATTGACACATATTGATTAAAATTTAATAAAAAATTACTAGTGATCAAATCCACATAGTTCAATTGATTGTGCTCTTTAACACTAGAGCGATGTAAAAGGTAGGTAGTTAGTAAGTAGTTACATGTGAGGGAGTGAAAGCGAACTGATGTTATAATTGTCAATCATCATCTTCCTAATCAATAAACAAGCACCGTCGATAACACCATATTACATAATTATGAATAGTACATGCACTGTAATATCCAATGCGTCCCATCACTATCGACGGCCGGCATACGAAGCGGGTAGCTGGCAGTGCGGGGAGGTCACAAATCTTCACCCTGCGCGCCTTCATAGCACCCGCAGCCGAGTCGTTTCTAAGATTGCTTGTTTGTGTGTTTCCAGGAGTTGCTTTTACATGATTTTATTACACACTAGATGACCCGGCGTACTTCGTATCACCTATCAATGAGTGGACCTGATATTTTCTCAACGTTTACACCTGGACTACGACAAACATTTCTAACCAAAGTCAGCTAAATCGGCCCAGCCGTTCTCGAGTTTTAGCGACACAAATGAACAGCAATTGATTTTTATGTATATATATATATATAGATAGATGTACCATTGTAACCATTTTATTAGTGAAATTAACGCTATTTTCACCGACAGCTCTGATAGTGCGTTCACTCTGCCTTTAATCATGCGACTAGCGGCGATCACGCCCGGATCGGAACGAGGATCTTACCTGCTTTGACGGATCTGCGATTTTTCTATATATAAGCTATGCTCGAAAGTTATGCGCCTACCGCTGTGTCAAGTGCAAAGAAACTCTAATATTATACCAGATTGCGTAGCACTAGTTCTACGAAACGTCGCCACATCTACAAACATCAAATTTATTTTTTTGGGCTTCATGTTTTTTTCCAAAGTTTTCTCCTGGGAAGAATTGTACTACATTCAGAATAACCTCTTATTATATATACATATACATAAAATCATTATTGCGTTAATAAATTTCTAAATAAGATTTTTATGCATGAAAATTAACTTGGATCAAATTGTTTATTTTGTCTAATATTTGTGATGTTGTTTTCATCTATCCATCAATAGAATTGATAGGATATCAATGAAACAATTAAAAAATAAATATTGATATGTTGCAGAGCTGATTGACAATGAGCCACCTCCAGAAGAAGCAAGCAACGTTGGTGCTAACGTAGGCCGGGTCTGGCGCATACAGAACAAGTATTACACTGCAGACGTGCAGTTGCTACCTGCACTTGACGGCGAGCCGCCACCGCACGCCGCTCCAGAGGGCCATGTTATTTACCTCTCCGAGGATGAGGTAAGTTTTTTTTTTTACACAAGATAATTCTACGAATGACCACCAACTTGATGTGGCCGAGGATGAAGCTCTTTGATCTAGAAGATATCTATTCACTCTAGCCTTGTAAATTCCAAGATTGTAGTTGTCAGGAAACAGAGATGGTGGCAAAGAATTCCTGTGCACATTACACATTAAGAATGTGGACCAATATTGCCGAGTACAGATTTTTGGCATTTCAATGAGAAATGGGTTGTAATTCGCAGAGTTTCTGCTAGTTGGAATTAGGTCCTGAAGCTCTTGCGCACACTCCCTGAAATGAATCCTGTAGAATGTGATAAAAATGTACATATTTACAGTGTACAGCGGAAGTGGCGAGCACTCGAGAGGCCGTCGGCGCAGATGCCGAAGTACGCGTGCTGTTGGCAGAGTGTTCACAGTTGCCACCTCCACTAGCCGCGTGGGCGGCGCGCAAGTGTCTCGAGCCCGTGCCGCTCAAAGAGCCCTCGCCGTCCGAAGACGAGGACGAGCCGCGCGGAGTGGAAGCGGCTCGGGCAGCGCTGCACGCGCATGCGTGGCCCGGCCTGAAGCGGCGCGGAGCGCGCCATCATTCCGACTCGGGCTCGGAAGAGGATGTGGAGCGCGCCGAGCAGTGGGCGGCGGCGCTCGGCGCGCTCGGCGGGGCGGCGCGCGCCGTGCGACAACTACCCGGCCCGGAGCGGCGACAGGCAGCTGAGCACCTTGTCGCTGCCTTCTGTCGCGCGCTCGGCGAAGACCTCGATACGCTGTGATTACATATTATATTATATTAAGGTTGGGCTCAAACCAGCTAACATTGTCGCCCATCACAACATTTTTATAATTAAAAAAATCACCGAGTTCTGAGTGAACATTTTTCCTATCTAAACAAACAAATCTGACTCAAGTTTCTGGAGCCGTACCACAAGTGTTCAAGCAGTCTTATTTCAATATTACTTTGACTTTCGTCTCGTTCTTTCTACAGTTGTGAGAGCAAGACAAAGGTCAAAGTAATATTGAAATAGGATTACTTTTAGGATTATGGTAAACCCCCCCCTGATATCCTCACCCAGTGATTTTATATGTTTTAAATTGTTGCGATGTGCGAGGAGATAGCTGCACGCTTGGAGCCCACCCTTAACAAATATGCCACTCTCATTACCAGAATCTGCCAAGTACCGAATATTCCTCTAGTGAACAACCAGAGAATGCTAGAAGAACCATTTGTTCTATGGAACATGACATCCTCCCTTAGTTCTTTTTTATAAAGGAAAAAAAACGTCTTATTGTACCTACAGCCAAGTCTGCTAGAGACCTGACATTTGATTTTTGTAAATATACATTCGGATGGCCACTAACACATTCTTAGTAAATAGATACAACTGATATAGAAATTTGTAGGGTGCCATCCTACTGAAGTACAGGCAACTGCCTAGAAAATATTTCTCAATCATGGCTATAATGCTATAGGTAGATAGCACAAAAAAATATTTTGTTTGATAACATGTACTTGGTATGTGTGAAGAGTATAGCCAGATATACTCTCAGGCTTCTGAATAATAAGTAGCTCAAGCATGTCTTCGACCATTGGGCAAGTTGTATGACGATCAGTTTAGCCATTTAGTCATTGTGAGGTAACAGGTTACTTATGCATTTAACATTACTTGAGGTCTCTTGGAGGTACTACTGTTCTCTTTCTAGTCTTTGCGTTATAAAAGCTGCAATTTGAAGACATTAATCATCAGTCCAAAATCAAGCAATCTTAATTATATATTACTACTTTTTATTTATAGATATTAGTCTTGCAATTGACTATCAACTTACCTGATCTTAAGCAACCGTTGCTTATTTGTTGTTACTTTAGTCTTAATCGTTCATTTTTAGGAAGAGTGAGACAAAAGAAAAGGCTCATATTTTAAAGATTGTTATTCAGATTGTAGTAATAGGATAGTCCGACTACAAAGAGATTAGCAATCGTAATAACAAGACCATATTAACATAATAAAGTTATATTTCATTATAAAAAGGCATCCTTATAATACTAAAATGTAGGCACCTCTAGAATAAGGAACTGCAACATGTAATAAACTTGTAAAATATATGTTAATAACAAAACACAACACAATTTCATTTACGATTTCGTCGTTTGATCGATCGCTTGTGACAGTGAGCAATGGTTGTTACAGTACGAGGCTTCCAGTTGGCATAGGTGAAAGAGATATATATATATATATATATATACTTTTGTAACGATTTCATATTATTAGGCTTCCACTAAAGGTGTGGGAATCTATTCTAATCTTTACAAAAGTATATATTTTATTTTATATTTAATAAAAATAAAATATATACTTTTGTACAGAATTCATATTATTAGGCTTCCATACTAAAGGTGTGGGAATCTATTCGTGAGTCTATGGTGTCTGTCTGCCTGTCTGTCCTACACTTAAACGGCTGTATCTTTGGAACGGTAATAAATACAAATCTCAAAATTAGCAAGATTATAAGGGTTCACTTTGATGTAAATCAACAAATAATAAAATTAAAACAAAACACAAATAAAATGAGCTTATTTAGCGTTTATAAGTTATAAGTAAGATGGTAGATATCAGTTTTTGTTATTTGAATTTATAATCTAAGAAACGAAACTAATTCACGTTGTCGTAAGACATAAGTGACGCTAGATGGCGCTTACGTCGACAATATAATATTTTTACTAAAGTTAGTAATGGCGCACGCCACAGTCACCTTGTTTTATTGTCACGCTAGGTGGCGCTTTTATCAATATTTTCTTTAGGATATGCCTACCATCTCATTAAACTCCTACTGTATAGAAAAAATATGAAATTACAAATTTTCGTAGCACATTTTACGAATTAGTCCTGATTTCTGTGTTCATATTTTGCATGGGAGTACGGAAGCCTTGGTATGCGAGTGAAACTCATACTTTACCGGATTTAAATATTACAACATATCTCAGTATCGCTAACCACACATTTCAACAATGTACCACACACGGTTCATATAATATTGCGTTAATGTGACTATCATATACATAAAAAGTCCGCACCACATAAAGTGCAATAGCGAAAATTTGACAGGACCACCATTGTCCGCCGGAACACAATATTATAATATTATTTATGGCCGGAATGCGATTGAAACGCCACGTCTCTAGACTTGAATGGTGCCGCTGACTAGTAGGTACTATTTTTCTCTACATGCCATTAAAAAGCCGCGCTCTGTATTTATATGTCTACTTTCTTAATTACAGATATAAATTATACATTATTCAATAAAATTTGTACTAAGTAAATAACTATAGCCACAAGCCTTGTAAAATTCTAATACTAGTGTCAATTTTGTGCACATTCACCTTTATCACATATATCATTCAAACGGTCAAGCTATTAGACAAGATATAGGGCTCTTATCAATAAACATCACAGTTCATTATATAACCCCCCTAAAGCTGGATTTCCTTATTTAACACTAAGGGGCTGGCGTCCAAACACAATATTTGCTTCAACATATAAGTTTGGGAAACTTAAAAAATCCGCGACATAACAAAAACATAGCTAAGAACACTATCAAATCCTCTTTCAAACAGTAACTATAACCCAAAATATTTTATTATGAAAACTAACGTGGTCGTTGCACATTTTTATTTTGAACATACACGTTACATCTATTTCAGTTTTAGTTTCAACCGCATAAGGCGGTCTTTTTCAAAAGGATCAGCGCAGACGTCACTCCCGAAGGACGTCTCGTCTGGTACTCCTCTGTCTCTGGTCTGGTGGTCTGGTCGGAAAATTCGGCTCTAAAATAGACGTGAGTAACCCGTTTGTTCAAAATACCAAATATACCGATATCCGAATAACTAATACATTTGTTTGAATCTTACTTGCGCGAATCAGTTTCAATTGAGATGCCTGATTCCAAATGTTTTACTTGTTACCTCAGTAATGGTTTATACGCAAAATGTCCAATTCTCAAAATGGGAGAGGGATCTACGAAAAATCAACATAAGGCAAGTTCTACAGTGTCTAATTCTCCAATTTATTGATAATTCCTTTAATTCGAGTAATTGACATTTTTAGTATTAGATATTTGTTGAATTAGAAATTTCGACGACACGGAGCACGGATCACGCTCTCGCACAGCAATTCACATTCAAAGAAGTCGAAAAATTTACGTTATACCTTTATATCTTGTCTACTAACGTTAGTTCAGCCCGGACTCTATGTTTCTATAATATTTTGCTACACAATTAAGATTTGTCTTTCTGTGAAAGCATAAGCACACTACAAACTAAATAATAAAAGCCCAGTTTGTGTTAAACACGCCTAGGCTATAATTATATAATAACTAACATAATCACGATAATAAAATCTAGACTTATAAATCATAACAATATACATACCACAATCACAATAGCAATCTTAATTCAATATTACTTTGACCTTTGTCTTGCTCTCTCAATTGTAGAAAGAGCGAGATAAAAGTCAAAGTAAATATTGAAATAAGACTGCTTGAAAACTTGTGGTACGACTACAGGCCAGTTTTCTCTGGTAGAATGTAAGCTTTTATTCCGTCTTAGTAATTCTGACCATTGATATACATATAAAAAATGTTTGAACCATTTATTTTTTTCGTTGAGCCCGTAGTCCGACCATCGTCCGTCTCGCTCGCGCATACCTACATTTGTGAAGATATAAAATGACTGAATGAACTTTTAAAAAGTCGTCGTTTGTAAAACTAGAAAAAGAACATATATAACAAATGTTCGTCAAAAATTTCAATTTGATCCAAGTTCATTTTCATGCATAAAAATAATTTTTAGAAATTATTAACGCAAAAATCATTTTTATGTATGAAAATTAACTTGTATGAAATTGAAATTTTTGTCGAATATTTGTGATGTTGTTTTCTATTTTAAAAAACGACGATTTTTTTTTATAAGTTCATTCGGTCATTTTATATCTTCTAAAATGTGGGTATGCGCGAGCGAGACGGACGATGGTCGGACTACGGATTCTTAATAATAATTTGTTACACCTGTTTACAGACTTTTTACTATCGCATGGTTTGGATTACTCAAATCGGAAAAAATATATTTTATTCAATACCTAATTCATTGCGCTCCATCGTAGACCGTAACTGTCGCTTAACACCAGGTGAGTTGACGGTCAAGCGCAAGCCTATTGTCGAGTAAAAAAAAAAACAATCATAATAATAAATAACTAAATAAACGATATTTTTATAATATTCTGGAATAGGCGTAATTGTTACTTAAAATAATTGTGTAAATATAAAATAAATTACGCCACATAAGCTCAGTATCAATTATTATTATATGCAGGTATCCAAAATACCTTAATATTATCTGATAATACTCGTCTTAAACAATAATTCAAATTAATTCGTACTACAGACGCAAGGTCTCGTGATATCATATTCCCACTTTCAAGTAATCTGCAGTTTACAGCTTGCAAGGTACCACCACGTTTCCAGAGTACTTTTGATACGCAATATCAGAGAAAATAAGTTGCTTTCTACTCGCCTCTCTGCGCTTTCTTTACTACTATCTCTTAGCGCTCTAAAATTGGCGGTACCAGCGGAGTAACTCTCACTCAACTCTTATAGCGGTAGTTCGCTCATCGCAAAGTTCGCTCATCGCCTGTTTTTATCTTGCTTTTTCTGTAATTTAGACAAATTAATTGAGACAAAAGTTCAAATGAGCCTAATTTTCCTTTTCTTTTTATACAAGGTATACGATTGACCACCAACTCGCCTGATGTTAAGCGACGGTGTGGCCGAGGATGGAGCTCGTCTATCTAGAAGATATCTATTCACTCTAGCCTTGAAAATTCCAAGATTGTAGGTCTCAGGAAACAGAATTTAAACTGTGATATTTAAAAATAATCGCTTCAACTTTTGTCTCACTCTGTAAGTTGCAGAACAAGCAAGATAAAAACGAGCTGAACGAACTTTGCATCGCTATAAAAGTACGGCGGCAGCACTGTGTAAAGTTTTGCAGATTCATAAAACAAGCTCAATCGTCTCATAACGACATAATTAACAAATAACAATCCTCTCACTATAAGGCTGAGGTAGGACGTTTAGCAACATTTATCTCGAGTGCGAGTTAAACGCCACAGCAAATAATACTATACAATAACCCATGACACAATTTTAAGTATATAGGCATAGCCCTCCGAGATACGGCGTTGACTCGCTATGTCATCGTCAATATATTAATTTAGGTTTTACGATTAAACGGTTAGAGGTTACGATAAAACGCATTTTTTTTTATAATTTAGAGATGTATTATTAGAAAAAACAACGACACCTCGCACATCAAAATCGGTCAAGCTGTTTAGGCTGTAGGCGCTCATATAGAAACATACATACATACACACGAAAAACACAATCCTCCTTCTTACGAAGTCGGGTAAAAACAATTTTCCGCATTAGGTTTCCCTTATAAAAGTAAGTATAGCTACAATAGTGTCAATTTTCCATTTCAATTTGCGAAAGTAAATCGATAAATCACGCATGATAAACTAAAATGCTGATGTCACCATAGCGAAAATGTTGGATATCTCGGAGGAATGTGCATATATACCTAGCTACTCGTCATGCAATATCCTATGAATACATCACTACAGTATACTATCACGCATGTATATCCTTAGATATCAGTAGTAATTATTAGGCATTCCAAAATCACAGCAGATCCCGTACGCCATCGTAATAGATAACGTACAGATACCATAAGAATAATAATTCACTTATTTTTATTGTAATAATTCTGTTACACCTAACTAAGCGGATATTTTATTTACCTACCTATACTAGGCTTTAATCGCGTGCGACATGCCGATATTTACTTTATCACACTGGGATTATGTTGACCTCGATTTCATCAAATAGATAATGACGACATATTAAGATCGCATGTGTACTTATTGCTATTTGTCAAGAAATCATCTGTGTCCTATATTTTTACCTTGCATAGTAAATATTGACGCGGCGAACGCTAGCGATATTCGGGTGATATGCTTCGAGTCAATAAATCTATCGACAAAGGTGATCAAATAAATTAATGGTGCTTTTGTTGCGCTCTACTAACGTCACAAATGCAGGCAGGCTTTCAAAACTCGATTGTAGTTCGCATACGAGTCCTGCGCTCGTGCCTACTTCACCCGCGTCATGCGTTATATCGCACACGGTCTCCAAACGAGATCCGGCGCGAACCGCGGTCGCACCTAGCGGCCGTCACAGGGCTTTAGTAGGCGGCGAGTGCAGTAGGTGAGGGCGGCTCAGTAGCGCCCCGAAGTACTGTAGTGCGAGGCGTGCAATGTACTGGTCGGCTGCGCGACGTGCCGGAAACAATCCTTCTAGGAAACCGATGTGCCCGCCTCGCGCTGTAACTACAAGCGCCACACGTTCCGTTTTCTCCACTTCGGCTGCCGGTAACGCGGCGCGCGGCTGGAAAGGATCGTCAGCGGCGCAAAGGCACAGCAGTGGCACCGCAACGCGCGTTAGCTTACCGCGAAGCGTCGCCGCCGCATAGTACTCTTCCACAGACCCGAAGCCAAAATGTAGCGCGGTAAAAGCCGCGTCGAACTGGCGCACGGTACGCGCGCGCGCCACTACGCCATGTTGCTCGGCAAGCGCGGGCTGCGCGTGCACTGCAGCTCGTAGGTTGCGCGCCATGTGCCAGTTGAGTGGAGCATTGGCCGGCCGATCCATGGCGGCGGCGGCGCGTTCCACATCCAGCGGCGAGGAGACAGTGAGTGCGGCAGCGACGCGTGCGTCACGTCCCGTCGCTGCTAGGTATTGGCCGAGAATGAGTCCACCGAGCGACACGCCCACGGTGAACAATGGAGAGCCGGAGGCGCGTGTAGCTACCATGCTCAACGCCTCGGCGAGGTCAGCGTGCGAGACGGCCGAGTAGAGCCGGGGAGTGGTAAGCGGCGCACCGAGCCCACGGTGGTTCACCACGACGCAGCGTGTGCCGAGCGCAGCGGCGGCGCCTGCCAGGCAGCGCACGTACTCAGCGTGGGTTGCGCCGGTGAGTCCGGGTACTACCACTAGCACACCGCGATCGCCGCTCGCACCCGTCTCCACCCAGTCCAGCGCCGCTTGCCCGCCATCCGATAGCGTCACCACCTCCCTGTTCATACAATTTGTATTATTGAAAACAATCTTAAAACTTATCTATCACTATAAATTAGGGCTCAGTTTAGTTTAAATGCATGTTGTGTTTGCTTCTAGAAAGCTGCTTAGCCAGTCCGTGTTATTCATATAAATGATGAAATTATGTTTATAATAGCTGTAACATCCAGTATGCAAACCATTAATAAAAAGAAAAAGACCACGAAGTATTCGCCACGCACACGTTTCTTAATTTAATGTAATTATTGTTTTCTGTTTCCTTTGTTTGTTAATTTGTTTACTAAAATTCAATTTTGATGCCAGAAACATTATTTTTTCCAATCATTGAAAACTTTTCTAATAATTGATAAATAGTTAAACTAATAACTTTTAATAATTCATCACCATGATCTACTAACCAAACATATTATATATTTTGTTATACTTAAGTACTGCTTGTAATGCTGAACATGATGTGTGCACATGTGTTGGAATATGGTTTAGATTATAACTTATCTCTTTCTTTTACTTATATTTAATATCAACTGCACATTAAATATTCAATATCATCTGTTTTGTGTACTAAATAAATAAATTTGTATATATATACATATATTATATATACTAGATATGTCTGAAGATATAAAGTCTAGAATAAAGTCATTTTCATTTCATTACAAAATAGGTACTTATTTCTATGGTCTTTAATGAACCTAGATAATATTGTTGTTTTTTATATGGTTTAGTAAGGCTAATTTTAGTCATTCTCAATGTCATTCACATCAAACATCATCAAGTCATTCACATGAATCTAGTAATACCAATTCTTCAAATTTCTTACGCACCAAACATCCAAATTAATTGAGAAACGTTTAATTATTCATCAAATCATCAAATTAGCTAACTATACATTTCGAAATTTCAAAACTAGGCATTTTGTACAATTGGTCATTCTGAGAATTATGCATTGGAATTAACCATTTGAGAAAAATACTATTTGAATTTGTCCTATTATTCAGTAAGACATAACATATTTTCCTGGTGTTTCAGAAATAGTTGTACGTATGTTTGATGTAGGGAAAACAACACAAAAATTGTTTATGTATACATATTATGAGATTTACTATTTTACAATTTTTTATATCGACGGTTAAAAGGTAATAGGGTATAAGCGAAATTTTTGTCAAAAATGAGTTATGAATGCTATTTTACTTTAAAATTTCCGCGTTTTCATTTAGCATTCATAACTCATTTATGACTAAAATGTCGCTTATACCGTATTACCTTTCGACTACAATGTCGCTTATAGCATAATACCTTTTAACCGTCGATATGCTTTTTTTTTTTTTACATTGTACATTTTTACTTTTTTTCTGTTGTACATTTTTATTTACTTATTTTCTAAATATTGTTTATACAATGAATAAAAAAAATAACAAATATTCTAAAAAAACTGTAAAACTATCAGGGTGGGGCTCTGCCATTTGTAGGGACTACAGACAGAGGAACCTCCTGATGATACACACCATCATGTCCAGGATGACTGCCTTTTGTATCTGACCCCCGACCATATATTATCTATTATCTCGTGATCCAAGTCAAGGATATACATCTTATTATTAGGATGTAAGGGTAGGTAATTGTCTTGAAAAAAAAAATAGTTTTTCCTGTCATCAGTTTAATTTAATAAGGAACACCCAGTCTATGCTGTCTTAAACTAACTTGGCATACAAAAATACAACTAATTTTAAAAAGAAACTACAAGGTACAGTAAGGGCAGTCTAAAACATTTTTTTTACTCAACTTGTACTGTCCCACTGCTGGGAAAAGGCTAACAAAAACAGGGTATCTTAAGTCAATTTTCAGGTAATTATTTTATACCTACTTCTATTTGAAACTTTGAACTACTTTAAGAGACTAAATTCAATATTTTTGTGATTAATGTTGGTTTTTTTTACATTTATAAACAAAATGTACACTGTATCTTTTTTATCTAAAAATTAAAAAAATTATAATGGAAATTATAGCCAGAAAGCTAATAATATTTATATATAAAATATTGTCATTATTACATCATCTAACAGAATTATCTCTTTTAAAATATGCTGCTGCATAAAATTTCAATGCAGAATTATAATTATACAACAACAAACATTAAAATTAGAATTCATCTTTTGTGATAGCCATAAAACGGTCTACCATGTTCATATGAGAGTAAATATCTTGTGGTGGGTGCAGACGTTTCTGCTTGTTTATATCACATGGAGATGGTGTGGAGAAATCAAATGGAACTATAGCTGGGTTCAACAACTTTACATGCAGGTATGGAGCTGCTACTGTCCTCAGTCGTGACCCTAAAACCCGGCCAAAAACTGAACACTTTCCTCTTTTTACTTTTCTAAACAAAATATACGACATATCATCACACATTGCCAGAGGCTCTTCAACCTTTGGCATTTCTTTTGACAATTCCAAGTTCTCTTCCAAGTGTATAGACTCTATTGAACTGGTTGTGCTCAGAGAGGGATGCCTGGCTTCTTGTTCAAAATGATGTTCTGATATACCTGGTCGTATTACAAATGGAGAAAGGTCTATAACGTAATCATCGTCTTCATTTAATTTCATGTTTTTTAATTTGTTGGACAATTTTTGTTTATCATTTTCCTCAGTCAATGCATTCTGTTTAGCGGCGAGCATATTTTTCATTTGATGAGCAAGTATCTCTGTTATTTCACTGTTTTTGACTTCGAAGCGAGGTAGTTGCATGACGGTTGGTGGCGGGGGCAGTAGAAACTGTTCGGAATCTGTATTACGTACGCTGCAAATGTTGGGTAGGGAAAATGAGGGTGCAGCTTTTCCAGGTGGGCCTTGTTCACAGCGTTTTTCTCCAACGACGCTCGTCTTCGACAAATGGCTCTCAACCATTGCCATTAGCGATGTGAACGAACTACGCTCTTCCATTCTGTTGATTATTTACAGTTACTTTTTTGATAATGTAGAATCAAAGTACCTACTTCCTGTATTATCTATGCATATTTCAGACAGTTTCAATAATTTAGATACAATATCTTAAATTGCAAAATTTAAAACGATATCACAACACAATAATATTATTTCTTCAGAATAGAAACTCACACAATCACAAAGAAAAGAAAATTACGAAACGAAACCTTGAGATGTGAGATCTCTTGTTTTGAGGCAACTTGTTTTTTTTTTTTTTTTTTTTTTTTTAAATAGTATCGGCCTTGTTTTGTTTATTACAACTGAGTTGCCAGTTGAGGTTTTTAAAACTCCCTTACCCAGTCCTTTAGATAAATCTCCAATCTACCGATGGTACGATGGTAACTAATTTTTACTCTATTATCATATTTTTGTATATATTGCCAGACAATAGACCATACAGCTAATTACAGTTATTAAAATTTTACGAATTTGGATTCGACAGCAACATAGCACGGGAAGCGGTGCGGGGGCGGGGTGGCCCACCCCAGGATTTTGCGTTACCCTTTCAAAAGCATTTAGGTACTTTTTACATTTAAACAATTTTAGTAAATCAAATCTAATTGTAGTACTAACACCAACTTATAAATATATGTGCCAAAGGAGAGGTCATTAAAAGTAATTTGAAAAAAGTAAACCAACTTCAAAATAATCCAACCAACTGAAAAGAGAGAAATAACACAAAAAAAACTTAAGGTAGAAGGCCAGTGTTTTTTGTACACCAACTATTTTTTCAAGTCGGTGTCTGTATACGACTAAATTTGTGATACTTTAGAGCCTAACAGCGACCTCAAAAAATAATGGTTCCCTGTTGGTCTTGGCCCTTTTGACCGAAAATCCTACCATCTCGCTTTCTCGACCCTGTTCCTTGTTACCCCTGTACCCTGTTCTCTACCCTGTTAAGCAGTTCTGCAAGTTCACGCTCGGAATAAATACCATTGTAAATGAATAAATAAAAGTAATTAAAAAAAAAAACGAAAAACTGGGCGTCTACCTAGTAGGTACGTACACCAATTATTTGTTGAGGTTTGTGTCAGGCCCTAAATTATCACTAACTAAGTCCTATACAGACACTGAACTCAAAAAACGTATTTTTTAGGTTTTTATTATAAAAGTAGATTGTTTTTAATAAGTATTTTTGTGATTATTTTTATTATTTACTAAAAATATATAATATGTGCCTCTTTTATATTTACTTTTATGGCACATTCTAGATTTGAATTATATTCTTGTTGAGATAAAACACTACATTTCATGGAGTGTATTAAGTTATCATAATTATATTCTGACCTATAAACGATTAAAAGTACGCTAACTTGTATGATGCTTAAAGAGCAAAACAACGAACATCAACAGCTGGAGCACAAACAGAAAACAACACGTTAATGAATATTTTCCCAAAATCACGGAAATAAATCCGACCTGGCAATGTTAGTTTGCTAGCCCGGCCGATAGACGTATTTCCACGACTAAGAATAAATTTAAAAAAGTTATATGACACTGACAGTAGAAACGAAATCAACGTTTAACTTTTTTGGTATTTTTATCCGGTTACGTTACAAGGAGAGTTATGTTTTTCGAGTGCATGTATGTGGGTATCCATGTATGTTTGTTGAGCCTAAATGGCTTGACCGATTTTGAAGTACGAGGTGTTACTAGATTCGTCTTCACTTTCAGAGTGTCCTAGGCTTTATTATTACCCGACTACTTAAGGAGGGTTATGTTTTTCGAATGTATGTATGTTTGTATAGTGGCAGCGCAAGACCAAAGTTTTATGTGGGAAAGTTAAAGGACGCGAAGCCCCCTCTAAAATTAATAGATAAAAAAAAAGGTCAAAGAAATTTGTTTCTTACACCAAGGCTACCGTATCAGTAAGATAGCATGAGGATCTTTTTTGCTCATTAAGACAGCACATGGGCGTAACTATAACTTTCACATTGGGGGAGGATCAGCGATACAAAGATCAAGAATTTGGTTTTCTTTGGAAAGTAAATCTCACTACTCAAAATTCGCTACTCAAAATTCGCTATGATTCCTTCTTACATTGCGCGAGCGCGAAAAGTTTTCATCCGTTTTTGAGTAAGTAATATGTTAGCGGGTCCCTAGTACTCTCAAGCTTTGATAAACATACAGTTATCAACCAGACAATAAGCAACATGCGCAAGCGAAGCGATCTCTTCACGTATTTATTTTTGTTGTAATATGATTTTTTGCGGGTATTAGGCTCGCTAAATCGCGCTATGACACAAAAAGTACAAAGGATTTTACTAAGACAACACGAGCGATACGAGCACAAAACTTTTAATATGGAATGCATATAGTTTTTGTAATAATCTAATAATTATGTTATTATACATCTCACACAAAAATAAAAAATGCATTTTGTCATAACTTCAAATGAACATTTCTATAATAAACAAGTGATCATGCTAGAATTATTCTAAAAGAATGCTCGTTTTTAACCTTTTACTGGGATTTTACACATATTTTCTCACAAAAAACGTGCATTTGTGCATATGCAGTGTTTCAAGTATAATAAAATCATAAGTTAAACTGCAAAAACTGCTATTCTGCAGTCACACTTTACTGCAGTCAGAAAACCTTAGAAAACATTATCATCATAGCTTCTATCACTATGCAGATAAAACCGCAGGGCATGGCTAATAAGCTATATACAGAACAAACATTTTAAATTTGAAGTAAGTCTATATGCCATAATGTTATCTAAGCTACAATATTTTTTTACATATATATAAATGCCAGCCACGAGATGGACAGACGACCTCATACAAGTGGCGGGAAGACGCTGGATGCAAGCCGCTTCCAATCGGTCTTTTTAGAAATCCATGGGGGAGGCCTATGTCCAACAGTGGACTTCTTATGGCTGAGATGATGATGATATGATGATATAAATGCCTGTGCATTCTGCTGAAATAGCTGTGCCGCATGAATTTTTGGATGTTACAGGAAGATGGGACGGCGCCAGAGTATCAACCCATATGGCGTCCCACACAAGAGGTCGTCCCATGAATTTATCAGGTAGGCCTAGTGTTGCAAAAATACACGTTTTTTCCAGAGTTGAAAATATTGCCAAAATTTGGAACGCGCGTGGGAAATCCCGGTTTCCCGTTTGGTATGATCGCTATTCATAAATACTCGTACTTCACTTACACACACTTGCAAGACTACTTTATTATCTAAAGTGACCATCAGATTTCTCACCCTTTCAACTATATCAGCAGCAGTTGAGAGAACATTTAGTACTTAAAGTGGTGTTCATTTCAAAAAAACGCGAAAGACTGACAAAACTGACAGGGCTAGCAAAATACCTATAGCTCACAATTTAAAATTGCAGTCAGTCCTACAATACAAGAACCACCAGAGAAAGACGAGAACCTAGAAGAATCGGAAAATTCCGATACAGATTGTAGTAGTAGTAGTGCTGATGAAAGTTATACTGTTATGTCAATGTAAGACTTAATAATAAAACAATAATTATTAATTTTGTGTTTCTGAAAGAAAAAAAAAATTTAGAAAAAAGCAAGGATCCCAAGTTTTTTTTCACATTTTTGAAAAAAACCATTTTGTTTTTTTTTCAATTTGCAAGACTAGGTAGGCCTAATGTTAATATCACAAAATATTAGTTTAGTATCTAAAAATGTTAAAATCTGATAAGCCAAGTCAGTAGATATCAGTTATTCTATAATATTGCTATTAATCCTATGCCCTTACATGCATGATAAGGTTTCTATACAAGGCCAAAGGCAGGAGGGGGTTTGGGGAGTT
The DNA here is from genome assembly GCA_947563715.1 of Lycia hirtaria. Classification (NCBI taxonomy): domain Eukaryota; kingdom Metazoa; phylum Arthropoda; class Insecta; order Lepidoptera; family Geometridae; genus Lycia; species Lycia hirtaria. The sequence goes on from OX387383.1 coordinate 4,924,472, forward strand.
CAAACCCCCCACGAAATCCTGGCCATTATCAAAAATCCTTCCAGGCTTCAATAATTTTATAAAATGTTTAAAAAGTTTCGCGCTCGCTTCTCTCGCACATGATTGTTTCATATTGATCTTTATATGTATTGATCATTAAAGTGCCGTGAACTTTCTAATACGAGCAAATAATTCACTAAAAATAACAACAAACCAAACATTTTTGCGCATATCTTGTAGGTATGTTTGTAATTTTCTATAAAGTCATATGTTTATATTTAGGAATATTAAATTGGCAATCAATGCATTCAAATGGTTGTATTTATAATTTTTGATAGTAAGTCGCTCTTTACCAGTCGGGTATTTCCTTTTAACACAGTTACTAGTTTGATTCATCTGGTCCACGAAAATCTAGGACTCGCTAACACGATCAATGAATCAAATCACTTCCATGATCAAATATTAAAAACCTTAAAAAAACTTTTTATTTTGACATGGAAGAACTGTGGGCTCATTAATACGAGAAATAAAGCATATTACTATAAAAAAAACCCAAAATTTTTCGCGCCCGTGCAATAATACTATTTTGACATAGAAGTACTGTGAGTTCACAAATACGAGAAATAAAGCATATTACTCAATTTTCGCGCTCGCTTCGCTTGCGCATACTTATTATTGTTTTTGTTTATTTAGATCATACAAATGCTAAGCCCTCGTTAAAAAAATATTATATTATTACCAAAAATAATAGACAATTTTGTTGTGTTCATCTGGGACATTAAAGTGTTACGGAGCACGTTATACAGTATATTACAAATGCTACGCTCGCACATCATAGGACATGGGCCGCACACTCTCCCCCCTGAAATGAATTCCTGGCTACGGCCCTGTTTCTATATATATATCTATATGAGTGAAGTCTTGCATTGTAACCATTACATATGATATATTTGACTTTTTAATCGAAACTTTTTGATTAGAGTCATTGTAGCCACATACCTTAGTATGTGGCTACATCATGATTTCTCAGTAAGCTATTTGAATTAAAAGTATTTGAAGTTGAATGAATGTTAAATATCCATCTCCAAATTGGAGATATATTAGTATTTAGTATTGGTACCTGGTGTAGGAGACTGGTGGCAGCAATAATGAGCGAAGGACGGATCCCACTACAGTCTGTAACCGCGCCTCTACACACCACGGCGTGGGCCAATAGTATTCATGAAGCACCGGTACCGCATCCAAAGCCTCTCCAAACTCAGTGCTACCGCATACTACTTCCGGCTTCTGAAAGGCGTTAATTATTATGTAAAAGTGCCATCACCTCACTCCATACTATATCCACACCTACACCACACTCGCGACAATTACCTTGACCGCTTCCAGCAAATAATAGGTTACGTACAATATTGCTACAGTTATGCACACTAAGAACTCCTGCTTTATTTCGAAAATAGAGAAAAGTAGAGGAATCATAGTAATTCGGTTAAAATAGTACTTTATTAGGAATGAAATAAGGGAAAACTGAAAACAAAATAAAAACAAGGAAATAGTATTTTCTTTTTTCCAAAAAAACCTTTGAATTGAATCACAATTTGATTGACACAGACAGACAGACAGAAGTGATTATGAATGAAAGAAATTATTTGACACTTCAGATTGAATCACGAATATATGTCAATGTCAGTAGTAGGTGTAGGTAGCGTTTTATTTTATTTTCGTATTTGAATTTAATGCTTTTGGGCTTTATTCATTAATCGCCTTACTCATAAATGCAACGCAACGTTAAAATCCTATTTCATGAATGGACTTATCACTTTCTGTTAGATGGGAACTGTCAAAAAAAACTATAATCTCTACCACCCACGAAAACGATACAAAACACTGTTTAACTGAAATGTGCTTATTCATCGTTTATAAGATGGTAAGTGTTTGATTAATTGCGTGATTGTGGATAAGTGAAATGAAGCGACGATACGTGTATTTTCACGTTGGCGGAATAACTTCATAGAATAGAAGCTTCCAGTAAAGTCACCACCTCGTTACTGAAGCACACCTTGAATTTGAAAATGACTGCATACGTGACTTAGTTGTGACTAGAACATTATATCTTGTTTTATTCAAGAAACGTAAAAAAAACATAATACTTGACACACAGAATTCGCCCTATTACATAGGACCACTTGACACTAGCAAAAGCCCTAAAACGGCGGGTTAAATCTTTAAGCGTAGACGGATAATAAATCCCTAATAGCAGTCTACGAATTTAAGAAAGTATATGTGAAGTTGACAGTAATTAGATACGTGATTTATGACACTTGACATTATCCTTGTCTTCTTCTTTTTTGTATTGGACCCGCATTGAAGCATTTGCCAGTGTCAAGTATTTGGATTTTTTCAAGTTTCTTGAATAAAACATGTTGTAAATGTTCTAGTCACAATCTAAGTCACGTATACAGTCAATTTATAAGTCGAGTCCTGCTTAAGTAAAGTGGTGGCGACTTTACTAGAAGCTTCTATGGAGTTTTGCCGACAACGTAAAATCACACGTTTCACTGCTTTATTTGACTTGCCCACACTCACGCACTTAATCAAACACTTAATGAATAAAACACCACCATTTTTATAGCATTAATGTTGAAAATAACACAAGTTTAGGAAAATAAAACAAAGCAACAACACGTTACTAAGACGTTGCCGCCAAAACTCCGACATTATCCTTGTGTCATGATGGGTTGTAATTTATGAGGCTTTATAGTGATGGATACAATTCTATCGATATCGACATTGTTACAAATATTTAAACAATTTACATTAAACACATGTGACATGATATCGATATAATAGTCTGTTCGGATAGAAAATTATATGTGCTATTGACGGCGCTGCTGTCCTGATATTTTCATTATTTTGTTCCATCGAGATATTAGTTTCTATTCCTTGTCACAATTGTCCTCTACTCGAACACTATAATTTCACGTAATATAAAATTATAATATTATTACATATAGAATGGACACTCTCCACCTTTCACCAAATTGTGCTACCGCACGCAGTTAGACAAGGCTGAGTTGTATCACGCAAGGTCTGCTAACGGAATTTTGATTTTCATTTTGAATTTGGTACATGTATGTTATGTGTCAAATAATAGATTTTAAAATATAATAATAATTGTTTATTTTTGTTTCCAATAAATTTTACATTCAAAAAAAATTACATAGTACTTAAAGCATACAAGTTATAAATGTAATACATAGAAAATAAAATTAACAAAACTATAGTATAGGAGCTATTTTAGGATTTAGGTACATAGTATAGAGGTTTTTGTGAGACCCTAGCTCCCACAGTAGGATACCTGAGTTTGTGGAGCTAGTTCTCTTCTATAACGCTCGAGAATGCAGACGTACCGACATTGGTCTTATTGTTTTGTTCGGACAATTTGTTCTGTTTCGTTGTACCCTAAAGTGAGTAGGTATTCTTTAATTTTATTCCTGCATTTATTTCTTGTAACTTTTACAATATTCAGGTTTTTAGGGTTCCGTACCTCAATAAGAAAAAACGGAACTCTTATAGGTTCACTTTGTTGTCCGTCTGCCCGCCTGTCCGTCTGCCCGCCTGTCCGTCCGTCGGGTGTCAAGACCTTTATCTCGGGAACGCGTGAAGGTAACGAGTAGAAATTAAAACCATATACGCAAATCCATAGTCTCTTGCTGAAGAAAGAAAAAAAAGTTTCTAAGTTTTCGTAAAAAAAGTTACAGCCGAATATATCTTAAAAAACGCATATTTCGACACTCACAAGGGAATCAAAACCTATGGTGTACTTCCAGTTGACCTAGAACAATGAAATTTGGCAAGAAGCATTGTGTTAGAGTTAGAGTACAAATATAGGAAAAAATCCGAAAACTGGTCATTTTTAATATAATCACAAAAAAATAGTGTCTTTATGCAAGGAATGAACATCCAAATTTTAAAGTGAATTAACCGTATCATGTATATATGAAAGAGATTCAGTAGCATAAGCTAAAACAGGTTTTTAAATATTTTTACGATGTCTATTTTTCGTTTTATGAAGGAAAATATAAAAAAAAATATGATTTCCCCCTTTTATCTACTAGTTTGTACGGAACCCTCGGTGGGCGAGTCTGACTCGCACTTGTCCGGTTTTTATTTCCTAACTGCTTATATATTATAACTCCTAAATACGTATATATTATACGTTATATATTATACCTCCTAAAGTACGATGGAATCTCAAGGCACAAGCCTGTATAAAAAGCTGTCGCACCCGGAGGTGTTTGGTGTCTTTATAGAGGTCATCTGTTGGATAACGAAAGGGTATATTATAGGCAACTATATATGACGTTACGAAACTTATGAATTCTCCTACCCTCCCCCTACCCTCTTTACATTTTACGTAATTTATTAATATTAAGTGAGTGCGCTTTTCACTTTTATTCCGTTACGGTAATAAGATACAATTTTGTTTAGGTATGAAATGTAGGCGTAATGTCTTATATACGTCTCGTGCGTACCGCGCCCGCATACCGTATTTTTTGCTGCACTCGTATATGCGCTCATAAGATTTTGATTGTTTGAAAAACTTGTAAGAAATTCTGTTTCCACTTTCCACTAGCAATTTTCTTACATAATTTGTCAAAGGAACAGCTTAAAGAACGCAGCTATCTCTCTCGTGCATCACAACATTTTGAAACATATAAAATCACTGGTTAGGGATATTAGAAAAGTCAGAAATTTGTTTATTTTGATATGAGAAATATTTAATAAAAAATATATGTAGAAATAGGTTTACGCTTGACCGTCAACTCGCCTAATGTTAAGTAACGTTGCGATCTACGATGGAGCGCGCTTTTCTAATATCCCTAACAAGTGATTTTATATATTTGCACAATATATTATGATGTGCGTGAGAGATTGCTGCGGGCTTTGAGCTCCACCTTAAGACCTATTATTGTTTAAAGAGTTTGCTGGGTCTACGCCTTAATGTCTGCTGGATAATATGATATAAATTTAATTATTTATATGGTTAACTATCACTTTACCGGTAGGAGGACATGAATCAATAGTATGTGTACCTAGACTTAAGCAGGCCCTTCCCCGGGCGGCGCGTCGAAGTACGATGCAGAATAAAGTTTCGTTATTATACTTTATAAAGACGTACGAGCTCTTTTTAGTGCACTGCGATGGCTAATCTTAAAAGATGCTCATGAATTACTGTAAAGTATAATGCGTTAAGCTTTTAATTTGAATTTTTGATAATTAAAACCACAGATTCTGTAGAACGATTATTATCGACACATCGATCGATCTTTCCATCTCTATTATAGTTTTTTTTTATAGCTCAATTCAATTTCAAATTCAATTCAGTCGTAAAGAAAGTAAGTCTGCCGACTGCGTTTTAGTCGGATTTCTAAAAAATATTTTATCTCAAACTTTATTTTCGACAACTTTATTTTTTATTTTACTATAAATAATAAATTAAGTTATAATAAAATAATATGCTAGTCGTACAGTTGTAATATAAGTGATAACTAGTGCTTTAAAACTTGTAATTTCGTAACGTACGTAGTAATCATCGCATCATCAATATGAAGAGTGGTAAACTGTTGAAATGCGCCAACGTGTGCATGATGAGTGGTTCTGGAAGGGCTGCGGTGGCAGTACCTCTAGCAAGGTAAGTACCTACTACGAGGAACCTCTGTTGCGGTTATGGGCGCCTTGGACTTTGTACCTCGACCTTAATAACTGTAGGCCATGCCAATAATAAACAGAATTATCTGTAGATACCTAGTTAGCAATTTTTGTTGTGGAAAATGTGACTAGTTCGACTTTGAACTTGGTGTATAGTGCCAGAAACGTTAAGAGCAAGCAGGAATGCTCAGGGCTAGTTTTTACAGGGGTATAGAGACTCCAGTTATATATCTATTAAATTCTTAGACCCTTTCAGCTTAGTTTTTATTTGAGATTGTTAAAATGTTAGAATTTGTGTGAAACTTCAGGAAGATATTTTTTATTGAATTTGCCATAGCTAGATGAAGTCCATCTAGCTATGATATTATTCAAACAATAATGTTTTTAATCTGTTATTTCTTAACTTTGGTTTCGGTATTACTGAGCATATCTAAGAAAAGAAAAAGAAAATAAGGGGGTCTAGAGCCTTGGGCCTTGCTGTGCACAGACTTGAGATAAAATGCAAGGACCGTTCTAAGCAAGGTTGCTGGGAGCAGAATAGCACTGGTTTAAGAATGGAAAAATTGATGTTGTCAAGTTAACCTCGGATAGTAAATGACCCCTCTTAACACTGTTTAATGTATTAGAAATGGACAATTTTAAAAGTACATCATTGCTATCCTGGTGCATAATATACGCCCTTGTAGCATGTATAGCTGCCTCGCAGCCAAGAGGTGTGCCAAACCCAACCTGGTGAGGCTGGAGATATGCAGATACATCATTATGGACTGCTTGGCAACACAGTTGGCCACTAACCTCCGAAAAGTATTGCCCACAGCAATCAACCTAATACCACCATCTTACTTTTGGGGGTATCAAAGAAATCTGCTGTTTAAATAAAAACTATCTCCAGGCTTAGTTTCCCCTCTAGTAGGTAATTGCAAAGGGGAGATAGCGACTCTAACAGTCTTTGCCCATTGTCACCAGCTGAAGTAGATTTTGGTTAAAATTACACATTACTTTTGTATAAAAATATTGAATCTGTGCAGAGCTGCAGCTGTTCATATTTCATTAATTTGTTCGACTAGTAACACAATAGAGATGTCAGTTCCCAGTTTTTGCCACTATAGTTATTTTTTTAAACAGAGTAGTAATATTTATACTTATTAATCTTTATACTTGTGATATGCTGGTGTCCGAAAAGATGTAGCTGGAATACAATCACAGTAAGATTCCTATGAAATGGTAGACCGTTTTTTTCAGAAATGGAAGAAGGCACGCAAGTGGCACTAGCGGCGGCAAACCGCGCGCTCGCGAAAGCGCTTCGTTCGTGATGAACCTGTTCCGGGGGCGTGTGGAACCTGCGCAGGTGTTCCCCTTCCCGGAGCCACTGTCGGAAGACCAGCGGCAGATGCTTCGCGAGCTCGTACCGCCCGTTGAGAAGTTTTTCGACGAGGTGGGTCTTACGACCTAAATTTCAGAAACAGGGTCTCGATGGTGATTCTCCTGTTCTAAGGGCACGTGGAATCCGTGGCCGCGTAGGTGTTTTCCTTACCGGAGCGGCTTTCGGAGAACCAGCTAGAATTTTTAAAATTCAGTTGCCATATGTCAATCAAGTGGTGGAAGTAGTCAATCGTAAATCTACCAAATGTTAAAAAAATATCCTATAACATTTTTCAGATCCTGCCTAAGAGCCCTGCCTCACCTAACCGCAGATACTTTGGTGCTTGAATAGTCAGGTCTTACTCGGAATAATACATAAACGGATGCTGCAGTGCTCGAAACGTCAAGTCTTGCTCGTTAAATCATTTAAAATAAACGCGTTAAATTCTTTTTCACAGTTCTTTTTCACACTTTAATTTAACATTTTTCGTCTCAATCTCCATGCACTAATTGAGCAATTCACCAGGTGAACGACCCCGACCGCAACGACCGCGAGGCTAAGATCGAAGAGCGCACACTGGCCGGCCTGTGGGAGTTAGGCGCCTTCGCGCTCCAAGTGCCTGCCGAGTTCGGAGGCCTAGGCCTCTGCAACACGCAGTACGCGCGGCTGGTCGAGATCGTCGGAGCACACGACTTGGGTGTCGGAATCACGCTCGGAGCTCACCAGTCCATCGGTTTCAAGGGCATCTTGTTGTTTGGGAATGAAGAACAACGCGCGAAGTATTTGCCGCGAGTCTCGGGTGGAGAGTATGCCGCGTTCGCTCTGACTGAGCCCTCTTCTGGATCTGACGCTGGTTCTATCAAGTGAGTAAAAAAAATATGTCTGTATAATCATCATTCGTTTTTAGAACCGTTTGATAAGCCGATTTTTTATTGCAAAAAATCATGCGTTTGACCTATAAATCGATCAGATATCAAACCACCTTCTTACAGCTCAGAAGTCATTTGTGTATCTTTTTTGCTCAGGTCAGGGTCATACATAATTTTACCTGACAGATCAAGGATGTTATGATTTATGTATCTTTTAACTTAAAGACGATTCAGATCTAAGCGTGATTCGCTGCCGCCTATGATAGCAAATAACTCTGGAAAAACGAAATGAAGAAACGTCTGGGAAAACACCCGATGAAACACGTTCGGTATTTCCCTCTGCCTTCACCGGTAGCGAATTACGATTTGATCTGTACAATTTTAAAATAAGCATGTAATGTAAATAAATATATAATATCAAAAAATCTCAAAATATTAACTATTTTTTAGGGTAGTGTTGTTGTTGAAGTCGTTTTTATTTCCAGAATATGGTAGGCTACGTTTCTTCCATACAAAAAAAAGGAAACCTATTTATGTTATCGGCCTTAACAAGTACGCGTTGCATTCCTACAGTCTGTATTTTTTTATACCACAACTTGAGTGGCGCGCCGGCCGTCCCCCGACCCTTCGCTACTTATTTTTAGTAATGTAGTCTAAGATTTAAATTATTAAATAAGGTCATGTCCTTCTGAGCGGACCTCTACTTCGGTCTTTTATTTTAATCGCTAGTTGAAAAAAAAACACCATCGTCCAGAAGCTCCCGTAATCTTGACTACCTAGGTTTTAGCCTGGCTATTATAAGTTAAATCCTACAAAGTGAGAGCTTTGATCCTACATGCTACATCGTACACAGTCGTACACAGGCTCCAAACATTTTGGTTCTTGTATGTGCGGTTGGATTTTTGGTTATTAAATGTATAGTATTTAAATGATGTGTGGTCGGTCCCAGAACTCGGGCCGTGCTCGCGCCGAGCGGGGACCACTTTGTGCTGAACGGCTCTAAGATCTGGATCAGTAACGGCGGCGTCGCTGAGATCATGACTGTTTTCGCGCAAACACCCATCGAGAAGGACGGCAAGACAGTGGATAAGGTGAACCATTTTTTCTTTCTTGACAATTAATTGGCTAAGTAAGATTACGGCTACATTAAATGGAATACCACTAACTAAAACCGCCTTGGTGATAATCTTCTGTGTTAGTTATAGGCCACCGATCTAATCGCCCTATATTATAATCTATACTTTTTTGTAAATATATACGTATGATATATATAAATACTCATCCAGACACAACAAACATCCATGCTTAGCAGAAAATGGTTGCTCTGGGTGGGGATCGAACCCACGACATACAGCTCAGAAGGCAGACATACTACTAGCCATGAGGTATGTCGATTGTATAAAAAGTGAGTCGTATCTTATAACAAAGCGAGAAATCGCAACAGGTACAGTTAACGTGGGTGACTTTGACTCTGTGTAAAAAAAATTACATAGCCTTTTTAGAAGGCTCTCGATTTTTTTTTTCCAACAGATTAGTAGTCTTACTTGGTTAATTAATTTACAGTCGTTGTGACTACTAATCTCTTGAGAAAATAACCGAGAACCGTGTAAAAAGACCACATAGTCAAAGTTATCCACGTTGACAGTAATGTTGTCGTCGTTTCCAGGTGACAGCGTTCATCGTAGAGCGTGCGTTCGGGGGCGTGTCCTCCGGCCCGCCGGAGAACAAGATGGGCATCAAGTGTTCCAACACTACAGAGGTGTACTTCGAGGACGTGCGTGTGCCCGTCGCGAACGTACTGGGCGGCGTCGGGAACGGATTCAAGGTTAGTACTTTTTTTTTACGCAAGATAGATGTTCGATTGACCACCATCGCGATGTTAAGCGACGGTGTGGCCGAGGATGGAGCTCGTCGATCTAGAAGATATCTATTCAGTTTCACTCTAGCCTTGGAAATTGCCAGATTGTAGTTCTCAGGAAACAGATGGCGGCAAATAATTCCATTCCTGTACAGTACGTATTGGATGTGAACCGATATTGCTGAGTACTGTATATTGTCATTTCAACGAGAAATGGCAAATAAATTAAATGTTTATATCTGGGAAGTTTATTAACCAACAGTTTTTTATTTTAGGTATTACATTTTAGTATGTTATCAATTCATCATCATCTTAGCCATAAGAAGTCCACTGCTGGACATAGGCCTCCCCCATGGATTTCAAAATAGACCGATTGGAAGCGGCTTGCATCCAGCGTCTTCCCGTCACTTGTATGAGGTCAATTTATCAATTAAATAATAATAATAATAATTTATTTTTACCAAAAAAGCTTAATTTTCTAACTAACAAAAGATCATAATACATATTTACTGAATATCAATACAAGATAGAATATAACAGCAGGCCCCAAACTAGGCTAAGCCTGTATCTTGGGCGCCCTAAAACCCATTTGCCTGTACCAACTGGTTAAACGCTGAGATTTGTACACATTATCTTATCAATATTATGATTTACCTATACAGTATAAAATTAATTTATTATCAATTATAAAAGTTATTTTATCATGTCAAAGTCTAATTATTGTAATTAAAATTAAAAATTAAATTTATTAAATTCTGCTGTTAATTAACATTGTCTATTGCTAAATATAATAATTATCAGGTACTAATTATAAAATAGAGACACGAGTTAGGTCAATGAATCTTAAAGTAATTAAAGTAACATCAATCTTGAAAAGTTAGGACCATAAAAAACATATAAATGTGATTAAACTATCTCATAATATTTAGTAACTATCTCATAATAATAAGGATTTGTGTATGTGTGACAAGTATAGTGTGAGTGTATGTATTGTATTGTGTGTGAGAGTGTATTTGTATTGTGTGTGAGAGAGTGTTTGTATTATGTATGTATTTAGATGAGTGAGTATGTATCTATGTGGGCCGTTGTGGCTGGTTAAGAAATGATTTTCCTAGTGGGAAAACATCTTTAAATCTAACTTCACTGTACTTAACCAGTTTTTCCGTCTGAATGTACGTGAGAGACAACAGCCATCCTCGTGTTTTGTGTTTAACTTCAGTAACAGAACTAGTCACTATATCAATCTGATTGCAGACAGCGTTGTAAGTAAATATGTGAACATATTTAGGTAGGCGGGAAGCGAAAATACTATTAATTTTAGGAAGTGATAAATTCCGCATACGCATACTTTTGCGTTTGTTCAGAACTTGCGGATTTGATAGGCGATGAGTTTTTATAACGGCTCGCAGGACAAAAAGTTGACGAACAGTCAGCACCGAAGCCTCTTTATACAATTTATCCGTAGGATAACGACGAGCTTTTCCCATTAGAACTTTAAGTAACGCTCTTTGAGCACGCTCAACTTCTTCCATGTGTGTCTTGGCTGCTCCCCCCCAAACACCTACGCAATATTGGAAAAGCGATTGACACAGAGAAATATATACCAAGCGTTTAACGTCTTCGTTAGTAACTGACCGTAAGGTTTTCATTATATATATCATTTTGCGAGCTTTCTTTGAGATGTATGTAATGTGCTTTTTAAATGATAAATTCTGGTCGACCATTACACCCAAATATTTTGTAAACTCTACTCGAGTAATTGAATTGCACGGACAAATAAAGTTACTTCTGTTCTTCCCAACTGACGCCCTGCAGTTTTTGCTGTGAATTTGTAACTGAGACCTGTCAGTACCGGAGGCTTGGGTGATGTTGAAAGCCACAAAATTGGTTTTACTGATGTTAAGGGTTAATAAATTAGTGTCGAGCCATTGGGACAAGGCGGCCATTCCACCTTCGGCCTCCTCAAATGCAGAGTTCCAGTCCATTCCATGGAAAATAGCCACTGTGTCGTCAGCGTAACAGATTATGTCAGCATTCGGTAGTTTTAGCTTCAGAATAGCGTCCATGTACACCACGAACAGGGTAGGAGCGAGAATACTGCCCTGAGGAACTCCGAAGGCTATATGCAACTCGCAGCTCTTTAGATTTCCTATTTGAGTACATTGCCGTCGATTAGACAAGTAGCTAGTAAACCATTCAAGTGAGCTTCCCCTGATACCAAGGCGTTCAAGCTTTCTCAGTAAAATTGGTATAGAAACAGTATCGAACGCCTTAGCAAGGTCAAGGAAAACACCCACGCATTTGCGTCCGCTATCAAGATGAGACGCAACTGTTTCTACAAGGTGTTGGATGGCGTCCTCTGTAGACTTTCCCTGCCTGAAACCAAACTGGTGATCATCCAGGAGCTCATATTTCTGTAGGAAATTGACCAGTCTCTTATTAACCACCTTTTCCAATATTTTTGAGATTATACTGAGTAGTGATATGGGTCTATAATTGTCTGGACTGGTTTTGTCCCCTCCTTTGTGGACGGGTATAATGACTGCAATCTTCCAGCAAACTATTATTATTGTGAAATAAAATTTATGCATATTTATGATGGCCGATGGGGCAGAAAAGTTCTCGAACGGAGACCGCGCACCGTACGAAGACCAACCACGAGATGGACAGATGACCTCATACAAGTGACGGGAAGACCCTGGATGCAGCCCGCTTCCAATCGGTCTTTTTGGAAATCCTTGGGGGAGGCTTATGTCCAGCAGTGGACTTCTTATAGCTGAGACGATGATGATGAGATGTATAGTTGAGAGCTACAGCCACCGTGATGCTTGTGTCAGGTGGCGATGAACATCCTGAACAACGGCCGGTTCGGCATGGGCGCGGCGATGGCGGGCACGCAGCGCGCCGCGCTGCGCCAGGCCGCGGAGCACGCCGCCACGCGGGTCCAGTTCGGCCGCCGGCTCTGCGAGTTCGGCGCCGTGCGCGAGAAGCTGGCGCGTATGGCGGCTCTACAGTACGCGACCGAGTCGCTCGCCTACATGGTCTCCGGGAATATGGACTCGGGTGCGCAGGACTACCATCTGGAAGCGGCTATTTCTAAGGTAATTTATTTATTCAAATAAATTAATTAATTAATTTAAAAAAGGACATGCAGTAGTGGCGTAGCTAGGCGTGGGCGAAGTGGGCCCGCGCCCACGGCCTCGAACTTAAAGGGGTCTCGCGAGGCCTCTTTAAATAAATAAAAAGGTTTGATTGGGTTTTTTTTTTTTTTTTTTTAAATCTATATGTTTTTCAATATTCTCCCACCGCGCATTTATTTTTTCATTATCATATGAGTAGGTAGGTATGTCATGTCAAAGTATGTTTGGTAAGATAGATTTATTGGGAACGAAAGAAAAGGGATCTCGCTAATGCGACTTCGCCACGTATATATTATTCCACGCTACGCCACTGCATGTAAGTAAAAACTAATCAGTAGACACATTAAACTAAGTTTGATAGGAAATAAGAGTAAGAGAGCTGTATCAACTCAATAAACCACTTTTACGTTTTCTTCATAAGTCCCGAATAGAATAAACTAAATTATGACTCAAAGCAAACAAGTCAATATCTTTGGAATATTTGGAGTTAAACGTATTAATGACACGGATAAAGAACGAATTTTGTGTATAAATGGTCGCACATGAGTCCGTATGGAGCTTAAGATAGTTACGTCTTGTGATGGCGCGATTGGGTATTTGAAGTTAGACCAAAAAAAATGTTAAATATACGGGATAAATCCGTTAAAATTGTTTAATTCAATTTAAAAGGTGTTCGCGTCCGAGGCGGCATGGACGGTGGTGGACGAGGCGATCCAGATCCTGGGCGGCATGGGGTTCATGCGCGCGACAGGGCTCGAACGCGTGCTGCGGGATCTGCGCATCTTCAGGATCTTCGAGGGCACCAACGACATATTGCGGCTCTTCGTCGCGCTTACAGGTATCATAACTGTCTGTGTTAAAAGAAAAACAAAATATCCGACTGCAGAAAAGAGGTTTTTGCAGTCGTAACTTACGATTTCTTTTCGCTTGATACGCCGTTAAGTGTAAGTTTTTTGTGGGAAAGTATGCGTAAAATTGCTGTAGAATATCATAAATGCGCCTTATTTAGAATAATTCTAGTCAAATCACTTTACGAAAATGTTCGATGGAGGATACGAAAAACGCTTTTTTTATTTTGAGCGTTTATTATTATTTAAAAGAATATAGCCTATAACACTCAGGGAGTGAAGACGAATCTAACGACACCTCGCACATCAAAATCAGTCAAGCCGTTTAGGCTGTAGGAGGTAATATAGAAACATACAAACACTCAAAAACATAATATTTCTTCTTGCACAGTTAGATAGATAGATAAACTCTTTATTGTACACACCATAAAATGTACAATCAAACAGTTGGGTAAAAATGATGCTCACCTGGTGTTAAGCGACAGTTACAGTCTACAATGTGGCGCGCTTGCCTAGAAGATACTTATTCACTCGCGATTTGAAGACACCTAGATTATATCTATTCGGAAAGACACATTCAGGAAGCGCATTCCATATTTTGGCAGTACGCGCAATGAAAGTGGAGCCAAAGCGTTTACTACGGGTTTTCAGAATATTAACCATGTGACGATGTCGCTTTTTCGTACTGTGCCCTAAGCCCTAACAATAACGATTATATTCCATAGGCATCCAATTCGCTGGCTCTCATTTACAAGAGCTCCAGCGTGCGTTCAAGAACCCGACCGCGAACCTCGGTCTGATCTTCAGCGAGGCTGGTCGGCGCGCGGTCGCCGTTGTGGGGCTGTCTAACTCGCCCGAGCTCAGCGAGCACGTGGCGCCCTCGTTGAAGCCCTACGCAGCCGAACTCGGGAAGCTAGCTTCAGAGTACGGGCGCACGATAGAGGCGGCGCTTGTGAGGCACGGCCGTGCTGTCGTCGATCAGCAACAGGTAACGACAGCACAAGCGAAACAATATACCGGCCTTAACTGTACTAAAACTTCCCCGAGTATTCGTTTATATCTCTATATAGTATATATATAAATCAATTGCTGTTCGTTTGTCTCGCTAAAACTCGAGAACGGCTGGGCCGATTTAGCTGATTTTGGTTTTGAAATGTTTGTCGTAGTCCAGGGAAGGTTTAAACGTTGAGAAAATATCGGGTCCACTCATTGATAGATGATACGAAGTACGCCGGGTCAGCTAGTTATTTAGTAAAAAGTAATAAAAATATACCGGAAAAAATTCACGAACGATCGTCTTTAAAAAAAAAAAAGTTAAGTCACGTTTTCCGGTAAGATTGTAAGAATACGTATGAAATTGATCAATAAAAGTGGTACGATGTCCATACAAAAGTATTTCTACCAATTTATAGTCGAAAAGAGAATAGCAAAGAAGTAAGTTAATTTTACTATCGGTCTTTATTAGCGGTAAATCATGTTTATTGAACAATAACTTAAAGAGTCCGACTCGCACTTGTCCGTTTTATTTTATTTTGATCTAGAGTGTACTTGGGTATGTTTCATCAAAATCAGTTGAGCCGTTTTTATCTCGTTGGTTTTTTTTAATTTTGTGAACTCGTGTTCCAGGTGTTGTCCCGTCTGGCCGACGTGACTATCGACGCGTACACGACGGCGGCGGTGCTATCGCGCGCGAGCCGCGCCGTCCGCCGCGGCTCGCCCGACGCCGAGCGCGAGCTGCAGCTGGCGGAGGCGTGGGCGGAGGAGGCGATGACGCGCGCGCCGCGCACTCTCTCCGACGCGCGCACAACGCGCGCTCTCAAGGCGCACGCGCGCCTCAACGAGCTCGGCGCTATCGTTGCGGAAAAGGGAGGTCAGCCCGCGCCTGGCGTGCTCGCGCTCTGAACGCGACCACAACGCTCTTAAAAGACATGTTGTCGCGTGATCTTTTGCCAATAAATTATGCGTTTTTCATACAATAGGAGAAAATTTGCCGTCATCTGTTTCCCGAGAACTACAATATTGGAATTTTCCAGGCTAGTTTTTTTATGTATTCACAAACCTAATACAGGTTTGTGAATATATATCTTCTAGATCGACGAGCTCCATCCTCAGTCACACCGACGCTTAACATCATCTTATTTATTTATTTATTTAAGATTTTAATCAGATAAAAAAACTATTATCGAAATTGGTCAATGTTTAGGGATAGAAAAAAGTTTTCTCCTATTTGTATGGGAGATCGCACGACAACACTTCTCTTAAACTAATGCCAGTTTGAGTTAAACGGAGGAAGTTGAGTAGCGCCCTAACATTTCAGTACAGATACTAGTACTTGACAAAGAATATTTTTTTCTGCCATGTTGAAGCCTGACAACGCTTAGGCCAAAGAAACATCAGCAAAGATAAATAAATAAAATAAAAATTAAGTACTAATGTTTTTATACGGCCGTTGACAAGCATTCTAGACAATGTTCAAAATGAGACTAAGCGTGTGTCCCATTGTGTCCAGACTATGACTATATTGTAAGTATGCTAGATCCAACTTTGAATCTATGTTACTCTTCTTTCTCGAACTGAAACCGTCATTGTCCTAAACGCATCTTTCTTTTATGCGGCATTCACTGAAAACGCATCCGGAGAACGCACTCTGTTTGTCGCGTCTATGTCATTTACAGATGACATTGTGTTTTTGCGTTAAATGTATTATACGTTAAAAACTGCGTGAAACGCATCGTTTGTTTTTCGTTGTAATTATAACTTTGAAATCTCTTCTTTACTACACACTTTGTTTAGATATTCAAATAAATTTATATGGAAACATGATGGTGATATTAATAATATAAGTACTTTTAAATATGTATAAAATTAAAATAAAATGCGCTTGATGTATTGCGTCTATCACTACGGTGACAGCAACTTTCCACCCAAAAACAAAACGTAATTTATGCTTTGTATGTAATACGATAGCACGCATCCGGTCTAACGCAACGAATGCAGCATTAAAGAAATATGAGTTTTAATCTTATTCATGTACGCGATTTATCAAGTGTAGACCATTGGCAATTTGTATCTTATCGTGTACTTGAGTAAACAGCCTTAGTTGAATTGAAAGACGGACGTCCGAACGAGGGTATCGACAACGAATAATTATCTATGTATGTAATATAAACAAAGTTCTGTTACCTTTGAAAACTGATAGTTAGAAATTGTGCACCATGCATCGGTCTAAACTGACCTATACTGTCAACGGTATTTGTACCGGTTGTATCTCGTAAAGTATTCCTTGCTAGAGGCTAATATAAAATAAATGTAAACTTGAATGGGAACATCATAGACTCCGCAGTTCATTTTGGCCTTAAGCATTGGTGATTTGTATATTATTATTTTTTTAGTAAAAAATAATAAGTGAATTGGCCTTAAAATTTTGTATTGTACTATAGAAATCTTTTTTTTTTTAAATGAATGAATATTATTTATTCCGGATGTAAATCCATATCAATTAAATTTAATCTCACTAGATATAAATACATTGTCAAAAATTAAAAACTAAATTAGTCAAATAACCCGCCCCAAACTGTTCCTGGTGCATAGGTACCCATAACGCTCGCTGCGTGAAATCAATTTAATCAACATAAGCTGGCATGAGGTCACCTTGAGTGAGTAAATAGGAAGTCATGATTTCTCACAAATGTGGATTTCGAATGAATACATGTTATTTCTCGAATATAATAGATATAATTTATGAACAGTATTTTGATATCCCGAGGTGAGGACAGTTCCATCAGTGTTCGTGATATAAAAGAGTTGTTATTTATTTACCTGTACATACATGATAGTATATTTTACTGTAAAATAAATTGAAACCACTAACACCTTGTTGTATTATTTTTGGGAAAACCTCACGACGTATTGGCATCATGATAGGTTTTATTATGTAGTATACAGAGCTATAGATATTATAGTGTCCATAGTTATGTTTCATCAAAATATGCAATTCGTTTACTTGAATCACATATTTTTCCAGTTATTTTCTTATAAAAACCAAAATACTGAACCGATTTTGATAAAAAGAGGACCACCTGGAAAGTATACCCTTTCAAACTAAAAAAAAAAGTTTTTTTTTCAAGTCAGTCCAGATGACTTAAAGGAACAACATAAAAATAATGATTCCGACGAATAGAGAACTTTCTCCTTTCTTAAAGTCGGTAAAAAATATAGGCTACATTCAATAACAAGCATTTTAATTTCCTCTACGTTTTGTTCTAAATGCGAGTCTCAAGTTTCGTCAAGTGAGCATTAGCTAAATGCTTAGTCAACTTAATTTCATGATGTTGTAGTTTTAATCGAAATTTCCTCCTAAAAATATTGAACTAAAGGAAACAAGTTTAAATAAAATACATATTTCAAATCACAATACTTAGTTTATTCTACATAATTATTTACACTAGTTTTATTTCTTACTCCACTGCACATCTTCAATTCTCGACATCAGAGCCATAAGGTCGGATGTCCTATTTTTTATCATTAAGACATCCGACTTGAAGGTTCTGGTGTTGAAGAATTTAACAATACATTCACACTATTTTCTCTATGTGTATACACAACAGGTCTGATAAGCTTTATTGCAATTAACATGTTTGAAAAGTAGATAGCACAAGAAATATGAGTGTAACTATTTTTTTACCTGACTGCGTAAGGAGGGATATAAATAAATATTGGAGGACATTTCACACAACGCCATCTAGCCCAAACTAAGCAAAGAGTGTATGTATGTATGTTATGTTTCTATATAACTGCCTACAACCTAAACGGCTTAACTGATTTTGATGTGTAAGGTGTTGTTAGATTCGTCGTCAAGTAACATCTGCCCCCGTATTCTGAACCCATTCGGGTTCGGAATCGATTCGGAATCTATATCTCCGTCTCTGTCATTCTCTATGGAAATGACAGAGACGGAGATATACATTCCGTACTGTCTGATTCCAGCCCCCGTATTCTGAACCCATTCGGGTTCGGAATCGATTCGGAATCTATATCTACATCTCTGTCATTCTCTATGGACATGACAGAGACGGAGATATACATTCCGAATGGGTTCAGAATACGGGGGCTGGAATCAGAAAGTTCTATGAAATGGATTTGGGCAAGTAAGATTCAAACAAATGTATAGGTAACTATGACACATGGGAGACGGAGGTCGTTAGACGTCGACTTGCAGTGAGGAGTCCCAGGCGCGCGCATTCACCTGCCTGAGCGTGGCTCGCAGCACACCACCCGGACCAAGGGTCAGTGTGAGCGGGAACGCGGCGCCGCGCGGACGTGCGTACAGCGCATGTAGTGCTTGTTCCCATCGCACTGGCGCTTCTACCGCCGTTCCAAGCGCCTTGCGGACGTCGTTGGCAGAGCGTAATGTGCGCCCCGTCGCACCTACACATAGTTCAATTAAAAATTGTGATTTTTTAGGGTTCTGTATCTGTAGTCAACATGTTGCCGTGGGGTACCGGCTTAGAATAGTACCTCCCCCTCTCCTCCCGTGGGTGCCGTAAGAAACGGCTAAAGGAAATACTACCAGAGATGGGCAGCAGCATCCTCTGCGGAAAACGCTACCCACTGCGCTCGCCAACCCGCATGCCAAGCGTGGCGAGTAATGGCAAAACCCCCTATGATGAGCAACGAAAAAACCAGGCCCCCAGTCCCCGGCAGCTCCGCTATTCCGGGCTACGGTAGCGGTCCCGGTCACGGTGGAGCAAGGGGTGCTAAGAATCTCCGCCCATATCCAAAACCCCGAGAGCTTACAGCTCGAACTATCAAATCGCTTCGAGTGCCTGGAGAGCTGCGCATCGGTGGATGAGATCAATAACAGGTTTGTGGAAACTGTCCGTACGGTGGGCGCGAAGTTTTATAAGCCCCACCGTACAAATAGACCGCAAAAGCTCTCGAGCCATACCCTCGACCTCATGGCTGAACGACGCTCATTGCAACTGCAGTCTTCCGGTGACGCAGAGTCATATAGGCGGCTCAATAGACTCATATCAAAGTCTATGCGACACGACATCCTTACCTTTAATACTAATCGTATTAAAGAGACGATAGAGCGGAATAAAGGCTCCAAAGTGTTCGCAAAAGACATGTCTATTGGGCAGAGCCAGTTGACGAAGCTGAAGATGGAAGATGGCAGTATAGCGTCGACCAAAGCAGAAATCTTGAGGGAAATCGAGAGGTTATATGGACAGTTATACACATCGGTCGCAAAACCTGTTAGCAGTTTGGGCAAAGATCCAAGAGCCAAACTGACTCGACATTATACCGAAGATATCCCGGACATCAGCCTGTACGAGATTATGATGGCCTTGAAACAGCTCAAGAACAACAAGGCACCGGGCGACGACGGAATACATCAGAGCTATTGAAAGCGGGTGGAACACCGGTACTGAAAGTCCTTCAGAGGCTCTTCAATTCCGTCGTGCTTGAAGGTACAACGCCAGAAGCATGGAACAGAAGCGTGGTGGCGCTGTTCTTCAAAAAAGGAGACAACACTTTGCTGAAGAACTACGGACCCATCTCGCTTCTGAGCCATGTCTATAAGCTGTTTTCAAGGGTCATCACGAATCGTCTTGAACGCAGGTTTGATGACTTCCAGCCTCCCGAACAAGCCGGTTTCCGAAAAGGCTATAGTACCATAGACCACATCCACACGCTGCGGCAAGTGATACAGAAGACCGAAGAGTATAACTTGCCCCTTTGCTTAGCGTTTGTGGACTATGAGAAAGCCTTTGATTCGATTGAGACCTGGGCGGTGCTTGAGGCTCTCCAGCGATGCCGTATTGACTATCGGTATGTCGAAGTGCTGAAGTGTTTGTACAACAACGCCACCATGTCAGTCCGAGTACAAGACCAGAACTCAGAGACAATTTCATTGAAAAGAGGCGTGAGGCAGGGAGACGTTGTCTCTCCGAAACTGTTTACCGCCGGTTTGGAAGATGCCTATAAGCTTCTGGAATGGAAAGGGCTCGGCATTAATATTAACGGCGACTACATCACTCACCTTCGGTTTGCCGACGATATAGTAGTCATGGCAAAGTCGATGGAAGAGCTCAGTACGATGCTCGAAGACCTCAATAGAGTTTCCCAACGGGTGGGCCTCAAAATGAACATGGACAAAACGAAGGTTATGTCGAACGCCCATGTAGTGCCCACCCCAATATCTGTGGGGAACTTCACTCTTGAAGTTGTTGACGAATACGTCTACCTAGGCCAGACGGTCCGATTAGGCAGGTTCAACTTTACGAGGGAGGTCAATCGTCTTATCCAACTCGGCTGGGCAGCGTTCGGGAAACTTAAAAGTGTCTTCTCGTCCAATATTCCCCAGTCCCTCAAGTCGAAAGTTTATAACCAGTGTGTGTTACCAGTGATGACATACGGCACTGAAACGTGGTCCCTAACTATGGGCCTTATAAGGAAGCTCAAGGTCACGCAACGAGCTATGGAGAGGGCTATACTCGGAGTCTCTCTACGAGATCGAATCAGAAATGAAGAGATACGTAGACGTACAAAAGTCACCGATATAGCACAGCTGATTAGCAAGTTGAAGTGGCAGTGGGCAGGGCACATAGCACGTAGAAATGATGGCCGATGGGGCCGAAAGATTCTCGAGTGGAGACCACGTACCGGCAAGCGCAGCGTAAGAAGACCAGCCACGAGATGGACAGATGACCTCATACAAGTGGCGGAAAGACGCTGGATGCAAGCCGCTTCCAATCGGTCTTTTTGGAAATCCATGGGGGAGGCCTATGTCCAACAGTGGACTTCTTATGGCTGAGATGATGATGATGATGAGTCAACATGAAACCCTTATAGTTTGGCTTTGTCCGTCGGTGGTTAGTTCTGATATTTAATACTAGAAGATAATAACACTAACCGATACTCACATGGCTAGTTTTTCTTTTTTTTGTTTATAAAATAGCTATCAATTTAAAGTAATACATAATCAAATACAGTATACAGTATAGTGGCCAGACCACTATACTGATATATCAGGGAAAAAGATCACAATATATCCTCTCTTTCACTGTCTACCATACCTTATTCTATCGGGTACTTCGGCGTTTCGCACCGCAAGTGGTTCGAACCGCGGTCCGAATCACATGCGGTGCGAAACGCCGAAGTACCCATTCTATCATGTGTTAGTGTTTTGCAAGTCAATATTTTGAAGTGAGCATGATATTATGTCATATAAGAAGGTTTTAGTTAGGTTTCTTCTAGGCAAGCGCGCTCCATCATAGACCGTAACTATCGTTTAACACCAGGCGAGTTGACGGTCAAGCTCAGGCCTATTTTTGAATAAAAAAAAAGAAAGTAAGTGTGCAGAGAACTGACATGCATGGAAATGCATGTCAGTTCTCTTGATAGAAATGCATGTCAATTACTCTGAAGACAAAAGCCAAGCTCTCAAATGCTGAATGACTGATATGTTACCTGAGACGACAGGCAGACGCGGCGCAGTGACGCCGGCCGCGTCGGCCGCCGCTCGCACCGCGTTCGCCGCGCGCGCCATGAGAGGCGTGTGGAACGCGCCAGCAACGCGCACGCGCGCGGCGCGACGCACGCCGTGCGCATTGCCGTGCTTCTCTATCCAGCGCAGTGCCTGAACACGCAACAACATAGTCAAGATTACGGGAGCTTCCGGAGGATGGTGTTTTACTTAAAATTAATGATTAAATAAAAACCGAAATATAGGTCTGCTCAAAAGGACATGAGCTTATTTAATGCATCAAATGTTACACTACATTACTTAAAATAACGAAGGGTCGGGGCGACGGCGGGCGCACCACTTGAGTGTTGTGTTATAAAAAATACAGGCCGTAGGAATGCGACTTGCTAAAGCGGATAACATAAATACATAGTCATTTAACGCCTAAACGAAAAATAACATAAGGTTTGCTAAGAGATTTCTCTAAATACATTTTGTAATGTTTTTTACACTTATTTCATAAACTTTTGATCCATGGGATGCTTGACTTTGCAAAGCAAATTAACTGATTGCGTTTGCGCGTATTTTTATCTTGAACGGGTGCATAAGATCTAATTCTGTTACCAAAACACTAATTAATACATTTTCTTAAGATACCTCAAAATCCTTAAGTGCTCATAGTCAACTGTAGTCAACTTAATTATGTTAGGCTCTTTTATCAGAGCTTGTTATCAATGAAAAGTGCATATGATAACTATATATTATAGCTATTTCAGGAATTTTTAATGCTAATTTTTCAATTGCATCATCAGACCCAATCCATTGTATTTTAGCATATTGTCATAAGCTACTTATCATCATCATAATCATCACCGTTTTTCATAACTACGCGAGTGAAACCGTGAAACGTAGCTAGTCTATAAATCGGGGATTATTGTTTATCTATGATTTTTAGTTATTTTCCTATCATAATTTCAAAGAATCCCCCCAGTTGCAAATACTGCGATCTGCTCCATACAAACGATTATTTTTACTAGACTATAAAACAACTATCCTTATCCTTGCTAGTATTAATAAAAGTAACTGTCTGTCTGTCTTTTTGTAACCTTAACCAGCCTAACCAGCCAACTAAATGGCTGAACCAACTGTTATGATATAGTTGAGGACCAGGAGAACGACATAGGCTATATTTTATGATCACCATCATCACCACTTTTTATCAATACACAGGTGAAACCGCTGGGTGCAGCTATTACTTAATTAATATATACGAAAAACTGCATACTCACGTCCTCATCCCCAGCAATGACTTTACAGCCTGGGTAGAGATAGTTAGCGACCTGGCAGACAGGATCAGGTACACCTTGCGTAGCCGCATGCTCGCGAGCTAAGAATAGCGCGCGTGGCAACTGAGCATCAGGCGCCAGCCACAGCGTCAGCATGCCGCCTTTTCGATCAGCAGCCGCGGCCCTCATAGCTGCTGATCGCACCTCGACCAATCGCAGAGCTGATTCAAATGTTAATGAGCCAGCAAATACAAGAGCAGCTATCTCCCCAAGCGAGAAGCCAGCGGCGGCGCGCGCGCGTTCTATGGTGGTCGGACGCTCATTTCGTGCCTTCTCAAGTGCTGCCAGTGATGTTACTAGCACGCATGTCTGGCACTGTGCTTCTAGTTCTTCAGCCGGACCTTCTGTACATGTGCGCCATACATCCCACCTGAAAAAGCATTACATATCTATTACTATATGCAATACCTATGTATTAGATGAAGCACAATAACAAACTTTGTTGCTGTATTCAAATATAAAATTAAAATACATACTGAGTTTGAGACTTTTAACTTTGGAATTATGTTGATATGAAAATTGGTAAGCCATTATTGTCATTACTGAACAATACTGTAAACTTAAATCTCACTTACAATCCCTAAGTTAGTAGAGCTGTAGTTCGAAAAAAAATCTACCCACCTTGTCTAGGTATGTGAGCCAGTCGGCTAAGGTAACACTGTGCATAAACTAGATAGTTATGCAAAATAATGTCAGTTTGAGGGGTAAGTTGACCAGCATTTTCTCTCTAGGATTTCTGTTTGAAAAATAGTGACAACTCACCCAACGATAGTAGATGCTAACTCGTAGAGTTCTTTGGCAGCGGGTACGTCTTGGAGAAGCCGACCCATGCCAACGCGCTGTGAGCCCTGTCCTGGGAACAGCAGTACGGTGGTATGGCGCGGGTCGGTGGCCGGTGGTGGCGAGGCTGCTAGCCGCTCCGCGTACGGCTGCGTGGCCCATTGCAGCTCTGGACTCGAGCCACTCGCTGGCTCGCCGAACGTGCTGGCCTCGTCCAGCAGACGCTTCAGAGGCGTCTCGCCCTTTCGAGCCCACAACCGCCGCGCCCAGCCTCCACACGCTCGACCCGACTGCATTTTATATGCCGCAATATAAGAATATCGCTACCAATTATCAATTCGCTTGAACTGGTTAAGCCAGTTTCATTTTCGTGACTACGTTACAATATTATTCAGAACGCGGCAATATAAAATAGTATAAATAAACAAATCTAAACTGCTCAGCTGCATGCCATGAAATCAATTCATACTTTATAATTTTAAATTAATTATTATTATCTGTATAAATAAGTTACTTTAAGGCTGTTTATGCTCTGCGAACTACGAAGTGAGGTTATGAGTGAGGTTACTTCTATCAGTGATGTTCCAGGTCAATTTTGGTGTTGCCGTATCTCCGCCTTAAAATTTCCGTATTTTTGGGGAAAACCGGAAAAAACGGCCGTATACTAAAATTTTACTTAGTTTTACAAATTATGGGTATTATATGACTTAATTACACTAATTATTTACTTATAATGAATCTCCAATAAGTTTTGAATGGTATTTAATACTTCGGATTTAGTTGGTGAGAGGTCTCTTGTTTTCTTCTCCTTCGTTTTTTTTATCATTTCTTCTGGTACTTCAAATTGCATGCAATTGCCTTTGTTTTGCACGGCTTGCTTCGCTCAAAGCTCCATTGATAGTAGAGGTTATTCGTTTATTTCGTTTCTTTTTGTTTTTATATTAATCAAAACAATCCAAAGATTTAAGAAGTTATTTTTGGTTAAGCAGACAAAATACTAAAATACTCGGAGAACAAAGATATATATTGTTTTTGCTCTATTTTCTTAACATCTTAATTTATCCGTATTATTCATACGCTAAGTGCAGGGGAACTCTCAAACCTGAAACCATTTCCGCGTTGATGCGTTACATTATACGAAGAAATTATTATTTGTCGATACTTACGATATCAGCCGTATACTTTCATACAAATGTTATACGGCTTTGGGATGTCTGCCGTATGCCGTATTTTAGATACTTAGCATGCCTAAAAGCCCTATTTTACGGCAATAGCCGTATCAGGAACATCACTGTGTTATATGTCAAAATCAGTAAATAAATAAAATAACTTTACTGTCAATGTCAATGCAAATCTTTTTTGTTTTAATTCGATTTGGGCCCGCTTAGAGCATTTGACAGTGTCAAGTATTAAGATTTCTTCAAGTTTGTTTCTCACTTGATCAAACAGCTCATTGCCCGTGGTCCGGTTTGGTTTATTCATATAGAAAATAAAACGACAACATGTTTTCATGACATTCCCGCCAAAACCCCAATGCAAATCTATTTGCCTCCTTCTTCGTTTTCTTTTGTTTTGAACCCGCGCGATTAGCGTATTTGCCGGTGACAAGAGTGAGATTTTTCAAATTTCTTGAATAATACAATGTATACCTCGATACGACATAATAAATGTTCTAATTATAATTTTAGTCACGTATTTCGTCAAGTCATTTCATCTAGTCCGAGTCATGCTTCAGTAAAGTGGTGGTCACTACTAAAATCTTTTAAGGAGTTTTGCCAACAACGTGAAAGACACGTTATAACGCTTATTTTAACTTGTTCCACACTCACGTACTTGATCAAAGGATTAATGAATAAAAAACCATCATTATTATACCGTTAACATTCAAAATAACACAAGTTTAGCTAAATAAAACAAACTAACAACATGTTTTAATGACGTTCCCGCTGAAACTCCATTTTGCCTCCCTCGCCTCAATATCGTCAAATCAAACATTGACTGCCTTACCAAAAAACCTCACTTAACTTTAAGCAATGCTTAACATAATATTTTGTCAACTTCTGGCTAACACGTAATAACACTTGCGGAAAGAAGACAGAGAACTTAAGAAGTTGGTTAAAGTTAAATAACGTTTTTGGTAAGGCCCTGAATGCGTTACCGAAACGATAGTAGTTTTTTTTTGACGTGATAAGTCTTATAAATCGATGAACGCCGGCTGCACGCACGAAAAAGCATGACACATTGTCACGTTCCGCCGGAGCCGAGCGTGCAAGCGGGAACGAGGAACAAGCGATAGAGAGGCACGATCGGCCTAAGAGTTCGGCTTGTGACGCATCTATCATGACGTATCACGTATGAATTATCGTCCGTAAACCGACTTTACAGACAACCATTTTTCTGCTTGATGTTGGCATCATGCTTGCATATTTGCCATATGTCTGATCGCAAAGTTGTTAGCAGAAAAAAAAAATATCGCAATATTGCTAAAGTCAACGTAGTCAACCGTCAACGTCAAAATAAGTGACATTTAGACGATATTTCACAGTGTTGTCTTTTTCTTTTCTCGTTAAAAATCTAAAAAATATAGATGATTAAAGGAATATTGTTTATTTTATAGCCAAAGTGTCGTTGTGCTAAATTAAGCAGCATATATTCGTAAATCTAGAGTTTCTTAGAGAATATCGAGGTATGCTTTACAACTTTTTGTCGGAAAATAAGTAGCTGCCAACCTTCACTACTCTCACTTACATCGCACGCCTAATGGTTTACAATATGGTGTGGACTGTTTATTAGGTATTTATAATACCTATCTATATAATTGTGAATATCTAATATCATAATTAATATATTTTGCACCTTACTTTTATCTAGGCGCTTATTTATAAAAGTACCTACATGTTATTGCAGACTACATCATGGCTCGTGGACAACAAAAGCTCCAATCACAGGCGAAAGCCGCCGAGAAGCAGTCCAAGTTAAAAAAACAACAAGGGCACAGTGCTACAGATCAAAAGAAGGCTGCACAGAAGGCACTTGTACATGTTTGTGTTGTGTGTAAGGTAAGTTGATTTGTTACATTCTAATAATAGGGCCTCAATTTCTGTGATTTCTATTATCCTCAACTAATGTCCAATTAATATATTTTTAATTAAATGAAACAGATCCCAAAACTGTATTTCTGTGGTGAAAACTGTCAAAAAGTATTGTATTTTTCACAATCTTAGGTTAGGTCAGAATACTTGCTTATTTACCCGCTTACCATTTTATTTAGCATTTAAGAATTTATTCCTTGTCTGTCTAGTAGTTTCCATGTTTCTTACAAGGTTACAACATTTATTTTCTCCTTTCTTTCTCCAATCTGTAAATAATTTCTGGGACTTTTCTGTTCTCTCCTTCTAATCTTTAAAACATTTCTCTCTATTTGTCTAGGATAGTTTAATATTCTGTGAATGTTCTTTAAGTTGGTAGTCAATCGTAGTTCTATTATATATGAAAAAATAATGTGGCTTCACATAACTTCTTGTACTAAAAACTACTTTGTGCAATTTTCAACTTAGTAACTTTGCAGGTAATTGCCTGAGTATACTATAAAAATCTTTATATAAGGAAAGATAATATTACATGTTTCATTAAAAAAAATGTTTTGAATCAGATAATAAATTTTTTACGCATAAAAATCAATAGAAATAAAAAGAAATCATTTCATTTTTCTTCATAGAACCTTCTTGAATTCAAATGGAGTTTTATATAATCACAATTACATGTAATGTTATTGTTGTGATTCCTTTTTGTATACATTTATTGAAAGTACTTATTTACATAAATAAAGAAATGAATGGTGACTAAAAAATGTAACATCCTTTCCATCAGGGAATTCAGACTTATATGCAGTGAGACAGGCCAAACTAAATAAAAGTTTATAACTAAGAATTTAGATTGGTTTTCTACTTTCAGTTAGACAAATGCCTGCTGTAATTTTTTTAAATAAAATTACTGTAATTTACTTTCAGGCGCAGATGCCAGATCCTAAAACATACAAACAGCATTTTGAAAACAAACATCCCAAGAACGATCTACCTGAAGACTTGAAAGCTATTTAATTTTGAGGTTCTGTGGAGTATTACGCAATCTACCTATTATAATAAGAACTTTATAACCGCATTTTGATTTACTCCTGCCACCTGGGGTATTATTGGGGTTCTTTGATCAAGATCAAGAGTGGGGGGGGGGCGGGGGCGGTAATTTAAATGCAAGCACTTTGATTCATTTTTCTCATTGCCAAAATATGTAGATCAAAGAACCCTAATAGGGCCTCTCTGCTCTCTTTCTGCCATCCATGATTTCTATGATTCTTTATGGTAGTTACTCAATTTAGCAAGGAAACAACTATTTTTGGAGTATAAATATTTTATGTTTTTATTAACCTTCTACTGGGTTATTATTGGTCACCTGCACAAAGACAAAAGGAGGTTGTATTCATCATTATGAACAACTTGCTATAGGCAGATCTCAAAATTCGTAATAACTCTGCTATTTGTTTTTAGTTCATTAACCTAAAAAAAGTGTACAATTAAAATATTTTCCTGAATTTTGAGTTTTTCCTATAGTAAAAGTTGTTTATAATTGACTAAAATGACCTTTTGGTGTATTATAGGGTGGATACCATAAAAAGCAATCTTATTTCAATGTTACTTTGACATTTGCCTTGTTCTCTCAACTGTAGAAAGAGTGAGACAAAAATCAAAGTAATATTGAAATAAGTCTGTGATCATTTTTGGTATGACCCTAGGTCACCATAATACCTATATACATATTAATTTGGTTTTAATGGATTTTTATATGTGGTGTATTGATTTGTTTTACTTTACATTAAGTACACCATATGAAATATCACCATCTGCTTAAATTCTCAATATGTATAGTTTCTGATTTATATGTTTACTAGTTGCGGTTCAGCCGCATAGTGATAAAAACGGTTTCGATCTCTTGGTCCTGAGCTATATCTATACAAAATTTCATAGCAATTGATTCAGCCGTTTAGTCGTGAAAAGGTAACAAGTCTATTTGACCCCTCACCCACAGTAATTTGTAAAATTGTCCTCAACCTCTAAGAGACAGTAACCACAAAAAATATTGATTGTTCAGAAGTGAAGATTATGTCATAGTCAAGTCCGTGCTATATGATTATCTTAATCTACCTATTTTCATGTGCAACCTGTATATTTCTGAAAGATTACATTTTAGTTGGTATTTAGATAAGCTCAATAAATACAAAGTTGATTTATATTACTAAGCCATGAGATGACGTCATAAACACACCAGTATGTAAAACAATAGTACCTACCTAATACTTAGTACAAAGCAAAGAGATACAAGGTCAACAAGCAGAGATGGCTATAAACTGTAGAGTGTACTTCCTGAGTATTTAAGTATGTATGTTTTTAGGGTTCCGTAGTCGAACTATGAACCTTTACAGTTTCGCCTTGTCCGTCTGTCTGTCCGCAACTACGTAGTATATATATTCTGTGGTCTGAGCTGAGCCGCGGGCAGACTCCGGACATGGTGAAATTATAAAGGTTCGTAGTTGACTACGGAACCTTAAAAACGAGGCAAACGCGTCAAGTTTGGTGTGAAGGGCGTTTGAGTACATTTCAAATGTATACCCATCATTTTATTTTGTAATAAATAGGATCATTATTAAAAATAATTTTGGAATAAAAGATGCATATGGAATGGACGTATTAGGTTTAGATTTTCCACCTATAGCTTATACAATAATACAATAAAAACACATGTATTGCAGGTACTTACATAAACATTTTATTACTTGATATAAATATAAAATACATTAAATAATTGCTAATAATATCACATTTGTTTGCATTGAGGTTCTATGCTTTTTCTACAATTATAATAAAACTTATTATAGTTTAGTGGCTATCGATTACGTGTTTGAGATAATTGTTTTCTTTGCATTCAAGAGATTTTTTTGAAGATTTTTGTTTTATTAACGACCCTGGTGTTTGTGGAGCTAAAAATTAAATAAAAAAAGACTAATTTTCATACACTTGAATTTAAATCTACTCTACATCTACATAATTATTTTATTTTGTACATTTTGCATGTGGAGTTTCTATCGCGGCTTATTTTTTTGTAAACACGGCGGTACCAAAGCTATTATAGAGGAAGTTATTCACTATAAACAAGAGTTTATCTATCTATGTCCATTGGCCGAGTAAGGCGTTGCAATTTTAACTTTCTAAGTTTAATTTTTAGTGTTAAATTTTTAAGCGGTATGTGTCAATGGGCATAGAAAATAATGCCCCTATTCATCTATGTAAATTTTACCAAAGATAATTAGTATTAATAATATGGCGTTACAAATAACGTGCCATTTGTGTTTTAGGCGAGCTGCCCGGGTAACGGTTTTAGCGGCAATATTTATTTTATCAGGCATAAAACTGCAGACATCGAATCTACAAAGTCCACGCCACGGAGAGTAGTAAAAACCATTAAAAAGTTACATTTTCTCGTACGTCTCTTTATGTCCACAAGCACAGGCGCGCTCATACATGTCACTGGCTGCATCGTACGTCTCCGGTCCCCATGAGTGCTCGTGTGGCGCACGCGCACCGGAGAACAAACTCGAGCGGACAGACATGCGCAGTGCACGGAGCGACCGCGCGCCGCGCCGCGCTTTGCTCTCAGCCCGCTTCATTGCTCGCGCCTCCAACTCCGCTTCCAATTTCTCCTCGGAGCCCCAGACGAGGAGCGCGCGTGCTTCGATCTGCGCGCGCAGGTAGAGGCGCATGTCGCCGCGCGGCGCGTGAGGATTCCGTCGCCGCACGCACGGCAGCGGCCCGCCGCGGGAATCTAGGTCGCAGTCTTTCAACAGGTATTCAGCCTTGGCCTCGGTGCGAGTTATCAGTGAGTGGGCGCCTTCGTCATCCCTGCGGAAAAT
The DNA here is from genome assembly GCA_947563715.1 of Lycia hirtaria. Classification (NCBI taxonomy): domain Eukaryota; kingdom Metazoa; phylum Arthropoda; class Insecta; order Lepidoptera; family Geometridae; genus Lycia; species Lycia hirtaria. Next base: position 4,955,795 of record OX387383.1, read on the forward strand.
AGGAGATGAGGTGTGAAACGATGTCACACTTCAGCACTGGTACATATTCACAATCTATCGGATTCAGAATCTACTTTCTCCACTTTCTCTCATTTACATTTAGGAAGATATACCTTCTTCGGTTATGGCTTATGATGGATTGTGAAAAGTAGCGGATTCAGGGGGGGGGTCCAAGTGGCTCAAGCTCTGCCCCTAAATCGTCTGACCCCTATGGAGTTCAGGACCAAATCGGAACCCTGTCTCTTATTAGACTATGCTGCCCTGGCGACAGGACACGACACGATAAATAGGGTGGTGTAATAGGTATTTTAGCTCTTCAACATCGCTTACTTGCAGTCATCACAGACGGCATATTCGAAAGTATCGAGCAGGTACGAGGTTGCGATGGTGCGTCCACAGTCGAGGCACTCGGGCCGCTCGCTCGGGTCGACGACGGGCGCGGGGGGAGCCGCCACTCGCGGCGGCGGCTCGCTCACTTCCTCCGGCAGGAATCCGCCCCCGGTGTCGATCACGGTGCCGCCGCCCCTCCTGCCAGACATAAATGACGTTATAGAAATCTTCCCAAGGCTTTATCGGACGCGGTACGATCGAGTCGATTAAATATACTGAAAATCGTACCTATTACTATTTTTAATAAGCGGCCAAGTGCGTGTCGCATCTTTTATGTCTCAGACCTACACAGCGTCCGTATAACATGTGACCACGGACGCTGCAGTGTTCGAAACGCCAGGTCATGAAATTATGTAAAATATATGCGATAAATCCGTTAAAATTGTTTAATTTCAATGAGACAGATAAACAGCTACTTTTTGCTTTTATATTATTAATAGAATAAGGACTTGCACATAAATTCCTAAAAGAAATTATGAGCATCAACTTTTGGTGAAGGAAAACTTTCTAAAACGCTTTCTATTATTTGGGAAAGCTAGTTAACATCCTCAAGTTGAAAAAAACATACAGTCGAACTGAGAACCTCCTCCTTTTTGGAAGTCGGTTAAAAAAAAAACAAAAGATACATTTTAATTCCAACCCCTGGGTATCTCGGTGCAGAGATGCTTACGGGACAGGGACATGCGCACGCGCAGTGAGCTTCGCCTCGCGCAGGGCGCGCGCTCGCAGTCGGTTTCGCTCCGCGCGCGCGCGCTGTGCTGCGCTTGTTATACCTGTAGGTTCAGTAGCTGTCTCACTTTTAACTTCCATACTGCGACTCCGACACTTGCTTGGGATATCTGTCGATACAATTTTACCCAGATTAACTGACGTCAAAGATATTTGATAAATCTTATGGCTTCTAAAGAAAAATAAAATACCTAACTTAATATAAGAGTGATTATGTAATTTTTAGGGTTCCAAATCTCAAAAGGAAAAACGGAACCTTATGTTGTCCGTCTGTCAAGAGCTTCTATCCCGAAAACGCGTGGAGGTATCGAGTTTAAATTAAAACCATGTATGTAGATCCTCAACGGCCTCAAGGGTGCTATTGAAATATTACTCGTTCGACATTCGCTGATATTTAGCGACAATTGTGACAATTTGTTAATTTATTTTTACGTAATACGAATAGACTAGCGATTTATCACAATTGTCTCTGTATTCCCAGAGCCTCAAGGCTGCTATTTGAACTATCATTCCTTAGCCACTCGCTGATACAATTTAGCGACAATTGTGATAAATCGCTAGTCTATTCGTATTACGTATCTAGATTTAGTCCACACAAGTGCAGTTTTGAAAAAATCAAACTTCACAGTTATCTTAAAAAAGTTACGGCCGTATAATATGTCGCACAAGACTGCATTTTTCGACAATCACAAAGGAATTAAAACCTATAGTACCTTCCGTTGAACTAGACCTATGAGGTACTTCTTACCAAACTGTCTTATAGTGCACATAATGGAAAAAATCCGAAAACTGTACTATTTTAATTTAATCAGAAAAAAAGAAATAAATATAATAAAAATATCATAATGGTAAAATAATGCACGGAATGAGGGTCCAATTATTTTTACGATGAGTGATTTTCGGATTATGAACAAAAATGTAAAAAAAAAAAAAAACCGCCTTTTATAGTGGCCTTCCGCCCAGTAGTTCTTTTATCTAGTTTCTATGGAACCCTCGGTGAGCGAGTCTGACTCTCACTTGTCCAGTTTTATTTTTATGCAAGATAGATCTACGATTGACCGTCAACTCACCTGATGTTAAGCAACGGTGCTTAAATTTTTATGCAAGATAGATGTACGATTGACCACGAACTCGCCTGATGTTATGTAGGTACTGTTGCTTAACATCAGGCGATATGGTGGTCAATCGTATTTATCTTGCATAACATCAGGCGATATGGTGGTTAATCGTATTAATCTTGCATAAAAATAAAATCGGACAAATGTGGCCGAGGATGGAGCTCGTCGATCTAGAAGATCGATTCACTTCACTCTAGCCTTGAGAGATACTAATTAAAGTACTGATAAAAAAAACAACCATGATAAATCAACTAAACTTGGTATTTATCAGGTTGTGCTTGGTATTTATCAGGTTTCATATATTTTTTTACCCGACTGCATAAGATAGAGGATTATGTTTTCGAGTGTATTTATGTTTATATATGATCGCCTACAGCTTAAATGGCTTGACCTACTTTGATGTGCGAGGTGTTATTAATTTGTAAATAAAATAAGTGGCCAAGACCCTGTCGAGCCATGTGTATAGTAGGGTTCCGTAGCAAAAGCTATAATTAAAAAGAAAACTATTTGCCGCGTATTTTTTGGTTTGTTTAAACTAATTTGCAAAAAGGTCAATGACATACTATAATGGTTTGAGTGTTTTAATTAAATATTTATCGCTATATCTCGAAAAGTTGTAATCACAGTGGTCAAAACAAAATTCAATGAAAGTATTTAATATGGTCAACTATTATGGTTAATTAAATTAACAGGGGAGACTCATTTTTGCTAAATCTCGCATAAATCACATCTGAAAAAATAAGTTACCAAGTGCGTGTCGTTACAGTCGAATATATCGCAAAAAACGCACGTTTCGACATTCACAAGGGAATCAAAACCTATGGGGTACTTCCCGTTGACCTAGAACTATGAAATTTGCCAAGAAGCATTGTGATACGAGTAGTGTTGCAAATTGAAAAAAAAAATTGTTTTTTTTCAAAAATATGAAAAAAAACATGAAAAAAAACTTGGGGCCCTTGTTTTTTTGCAAACACTAAATTAATAATTATTGTTTTATTTTTAAGTCTTACGGTACGGTATTACGGTATAACTTTCATCAGTACTACTACTATTACAATCTGTATCGGAATTTTCCGATTCTTCTGTCTCAGTTTCTTCTAGGTTCTCTTCTTTTTCTGGTGGTTCTTGTGTTATAGAACTTATAGACTGCAATTTTAAATTGTAAGCAATAGGTATATACCATTCATTTGTCAGTCTCTTGCGTTTTTTTGGAATGAACACCACTGTAAGTACTAAATGTTCTCGCAACTGCTGCTGATGTAGTTGGCAAGGGTGAGAAATCTGATGGCCACTTTAGAAAATAAAATAGACTTGCAAGTGTGTATAAGTGAAGTAATAGTATACATGAATAGCGACGATCAAACCAAACAACGGGAAAAGGGGATCCCCCTCACGCGCAACCTCGACTGTTCTGTTCCGAATTTTGGCAATATTTTCAACAATTTTTGTTCTACTGAACAAGAAAACTATAATAATTTTTAAAACTTAAAATTGTTCTTAATAATACAAACTCAAAAAACGTTCATAATAAACTATAACTGCCTTAGATATTTGAGATTCAATACTTATGGAAAAAAACACATACCAGAAAAAAAACATGTTTTTTTACAACACTAGATACGAGTACACATATAGGAAAAAATCAGAAAACTGCACATTTTTTGATTTAATCACAAAAAATAAGGTCTTTATACAAGGAATGAGGGTCCAAATTTTAAAGTGAATTAACCATATCATGTGGGGTATCATATGAAAGAGCTTCATTAAACAGCTAGCTAAAACAGGTTTTTAAATATTTTATGATGTAGGTATATTTTTCGGTTTATGAAGGAAAATATAAAAAAAAATATGATTTCCCCCTTTTATCTACTAGTTTGTACGGAACCCTCGGTGGCCGAGTCTGAGTACTTGTCCGGTTTTTTTGCTTCTGTAAGTACATTTTATAAGTTGTTAGACTATTACTCAATAACTTGTAAAGCCTTATAATACTTGTAAAATATATGCTACTAGTACTACTAGTCAACTGTTTAGCCGGTAGAGGGATCTATGTGATTGTAACAAAAATTATTAAAGCTTAATATTTCGCAAACAAATCCCTAAATAGAAAAATGTTTTTGGTACACCCGCAATCTTTATTGATAACCTACCTAAATATACCTCACACGATGGGGTAGGTGGTAAAAAAATAGGAACCCTTATAGGGTTCCTAGTTCACTACAGAACCCTAAAATATATTGAACCTAGTCTTATTTTAAACCAGTCTCTTAAAATAAGACTCAACAATACCCCACACGCTGGAGTAGGACTGAAAAAAAACAACTAAATAAACCGTACAAGGGTGCGGGAACCTATTCATAAGGCTATGGTGTCTGACTGTCCTACACTTAAATGGTTGTATTGTATCTTTCGAACGGTAAATCTTTGATGTAAATCTACAAATAATAATTAAATAACAAACACCGAAAACATTTTTTTTCTATACCTACACTTTATTGAAATCCCGAAAGCTAATTTGGCAACTCGTCAGATAACCGAATCTTTACAAAAAATCGTTTCTATCACAGTTTTTAATAGAAAGAAACTGACATACTAACCTTACAACCACACCTTTGTAAATAAATATTTTAATATATCCAAGGCACAGAATTCGTGGACTTATTTACAGCCTTTGATCCAGAATTAAAATTAAACAAACCTAACATAATAATTGTTCGAGCAAATGAAATTGATGGCCAACAAACATAGGGAATCTGAAACTCCTGTCAAGTAAAATATCTGGAATCAGGCAGTTCTATGAAACGGATTCGGGCAAGTAAGAATCAAATAAATGTACCTATTTCGGATTATAGATAGGTTACCGTTTCAGTAGCTTTTGTAGGTATTAATTACTCACTTCAAAATGTGATTTATAGGAGATAATCTTATCGCCTACAGTACTCGTAAATTCATGATTTAATCTTTATCACAGTTTATCAGTTGGCAAAGAGAATGTAATAATAAGATCAGTTGCATAAAGTAACATATACAAGAATCAGTTGGTAGAATAAATAAAACAATCACAAGTTTTTGTTGATTACATCAAGATTACCGGCAATGTGGGTAACTTTGACTCTGCGTTAAACTTTGGACATAGCCTGGTTTAAAGATTCTTGATTTTTTTACCAAAAGATGAGTAATTAAATTGATTGATGAATGCATGAGTTGTAGTCGCCAAACATTATAAATGTTAATTTATGCATAAAGTTGACAAATGTGATGGAAGTTTTAAAAGTTTTTCACCATATTCTAAACACAAGAATTTGTGACTGAAAAATGTATGTCCAAGATTTCGGATTTAATTATACAAAACTTGTTTAAATCCCATGAGTTTTATTTAATATCGATAAAACTTTGATCCATCTTACCGTTTTAAACAATATTTCTTGTTCTTATTTAGTTTTACTACGTAAAAATATTGTAAACAAAAAAGTCAACGTATTTTCTTTAATTGTGGGTAAAATTGACAATGCAGTTTCAGTTAATTATGAAGATTTTCCGCTATCGAAATGAACGGGAGTCAATTTTACCTAAGTTCGAATTTAACTTTGACAGGCCATATAAACGCGATTTTCTTAAATATTTTCTATACTATTGGACTTCTTACTTCTTTACTTTAAAATTGACCACGAAAGAACACACTTAAATAAGTAAAATACTATTAGACTCATACATTAATACTCTGATATTGTCAATTAAATGAAAAAGTGTGTGTAAAGTTACCCACGCTGACAGTACATGACGAATTAGAGATTTCCTGCAAAGAATTTCCTGGTAAATAAAGAGTACTTTATAATCTATGGAAACTGGTGGTAAGGTAACCCAGTAATGTAGGGATGAAACACAGAAGACAGAATTAAATAGAAGGTGCTTAAACACAGTATTACGCAGAACCACTGTCGGCAAACTCACACAAGTAAGATATCTATCGAATTTTGCACTACAAATGTAATTAAGATCACATTGGCTTTTTATAGTTCAGTTTACTAAGCACAATAGTCAAATACAGCTCATTTGAAAATACACCTTAAATTCTAAACGTAAGACTTCATTTTGGCATTAGATCTGTAAATACTTACGACTTATTTCATTGCATTTCATTGGAAATCAATATGACAAACTAGTTCTGCTACTGCACGCTAGATGTCGTATATACTAATATTAACTGACATAGTCGATAAATTCTTAGAGTTAAAGTCGAAAATTGCCTAATAACTTCATGTTGAGTTGAGAAGCGCTACCCAATTAGTGAAGCGGTAAAATCCATAAAACTTATCGATATTTTTTAACCGACTTAAAAAAAAGGAGGTGGTCATCAATTCATAGCGTATTTTTTTTTGGAATTTTCTATATTTGTTGTGTTGTTCTTGAAATTGAAATGAACTGTTTTAAAATATCGCAACACGTCCTGAGTTGTGCTTTAGTTCTTATTTTGTCTAATAAACGTTGTTGGTTTACTTAGGTAAATGAATGAATATTTAATACGGAAACTATTTCTGGGGTGCAAAATAAGGATTGGTGGGAGCGTGGACCCTGTCCAAGGCGAAAAGTATATACGTACATATATTCATTTATTTTAAACATTTTTTACAATATTTTTCTTTAAAAAATAAATTTATCCTTACTAATATTAACGCTTAACACCAGGTGAGCTGACGGTCAAGCGCAAGGCTATCCTTGAATTAAAAAAACATACAGAGAGACAACAGACATAGTTACTTCCGCTTTAACAATATTAGAAGTTGTGCCCCATGGCGTTACCCACCTAATGATATAAAACGGTGATGATGATGATGATGATAAAATATAGTCCATTTCTTTTTCCAGGTCCTAAAGAATATCTGTGCCAAATTTCATAACTATTGGTGCAGCCGTTTAGTTACAGTTAGAATTTTATCGATATCGATAGTATTCGTATTTCTGTCAACAGTTACGCTCTATACTCGATAAAATATAGCTTGATCTCTGTGACAGCTGTCAGAAAAATCACGCCTATGAAGTCTAAAATTTCATATTAGTACAGTCCGTACCTGTCAATGTCATACTTTATGGGCATGCCGATTAGTGATGGGCGACGAATGATCGCGACCACAGAGTTTTAGATAGAGTCTTATTTAAAATATCGATAGTTTATACTAACGATATTTTAAATAAAACTTAATTTATCATTAATTTTACTGTATATTTTAATATCATAATATTATTTACATGTGTATATAGGTACTTGATCTCAAATAATAGTGAGTAAATTGAATCCAAATTCTCACCTACTCATGCAACATTTGGCTCAAAGGCCGTGCTACCACTTACCAGGCCATAAACTAAAAAAAGGCACGCCACCATCTTGTTTGAAACGAACCGTTCTCCTCAGTACGATAGGGATGGGTTATACTTGCAAAATCTCATACCAGGGCTTCCAAGTGCGCCCACATAAAAATACCAGCGCCAAAAACCAGGGCTCAAAACCCTTAAAAGTATTTTTTTCGTTAAAGAAAATTGATTTGTATTTTAACCCTTTCCTAGCGGCTACCTGATTTATTAACAAATTACAAGTTTTGACGTTAAAATCTTAATAAATAGCTTCAAAGGAAACACATATTTTTTTTAGATTTTTATTAGCATTCTAGGTATTATTTTCAAAACCTGGACTTTTTGGTACCGTCAGTTACTTTTGGTTACCAAAAAGCCGAAATATCAATGTTGACAACTCTTCTCTTATTTATTTTCTAAAATATTACGTTAAACTTTTTACTAAAATTTTATTCCACGATATTCAGAAAAACAATTTTTATACTCATTCAAACATAAAATGACATCACAATGAGAGTATTTAGTGTGTGGCTTGGTCTGAACGTTGTTCATGCTACACATTTCCCATTTTCAACAATTTTTCTCAAGCCGAGGCCAATGGATCGCTCTGTTTCGAATGTTTAAATCTAAGTTTAAAATCTAATTAATTTTTTTTTTTTTTTTTTTTTTTTTTGTAAGTATGAGAATCGATTAACCTGATTTGCTGCACTTTGAATGATTTGAGCCTGGAGTTTGGTCACTACAAAATCTCTTTTCTTTGACATTGGAGGCTCTTTCGTTGATATCTAACCTTGTGCCACAGATCTCAGAAAGAAATTATCTTAGAAGGCTATGTATGCGTAATATAGGAACTAACAAATGCTTCAAATATCCAGCTTGCCCTAGAATAATCGATGTCACTACTCTGGAACTTTTTCTCGATACAATATAATACTCGTAGAGGAACTGCGGTATTTAGTCCTCCCATAAATTGATTGTAATTGTTCACATTTGGCCAGGTCACTGTAGATTTCTTATAAACTCTTTCTTTTCGTGAAATTGTAGCTTCCTAACTTCCGTGGAATTTGTACAGTAAAGAACTGTATTATCTTTCCATTTCCCACATTCATTAGAATCAATGAGGACCAGAAATGTGTATGTAGGCGTTTCAAAACCAGAAAAAACGTTTCGACTGCTCCAGTATCATCAAAATAACCTGGTAATTAGTCTATCAAATTTCTTCCACTTTCATTCTACTTCAGATCTTTTTCTTGAATATGAATTTCTTTCTCTGTCTTATCTCTGTCTGTCTTTATCTTTCTGATTGCTAATGAAACAAGTGTTTTTGCCGATTCTGACGTGTATCCAATATTCAAGTCAGATCTAGACCTAAATGGTGAAGTCTGTTGAGAATTTCAGGGTTACACTTCATTGTTCAGATGCTCATGCTGATTGAAATGATGCTCTCTTTCCAAGGCTTCTTCTAAAACCGTATTAAAATTTTGCAACAGCGGTGGGAATGAGTGAGAATCAAGAATAACAAGTACTTCTGATGATTGTCATCATCAGATTTTTCAACATCAAATTCGGCATGATAGCTGGAGAAGTTTTCTAAGAGCCACGCTTCAATTAGTGCTTTCTGTTTTTCATCTTTATCCATAATAAAATACCTAAAACAACTTGTATAAAAACATTATATCTTCTAAGAAATAACAAAAATTTTATTTGAAAAAATAATCTTCAAGTTACTGTCGGTACTTTTCAGTCCTCATCAAAATTTGTAATTTTTTGAAAAGAAATAGCTTGAAATATGTCTGTTACTTATTATCATAGCATTATTATTAGATTTATTTAACAAATTTCCAAGGAAAATCGTATCTTGCTTCAGAAATGTATTTTTTTTCAATTTTTTGAAATTATCTCGCCATACTTGTTCTAGCATTGGTGTAGGTGTCAACTTGCAAGCTCCATGGATTGGCTGTTTTCCGCTATATTTCAAATAAACTAACATCCGACTACTAAAAAATCACATTCTTAAAAATAAGAAAAAAGAAAATGTAATAAATATCATATTGTATTTCTTATAAAATTTATAGTGGTGTTCGGAGGATAACACGCACAGTGCAGAATGTATTATATTGTTACAGTAGGTAGCATACGATCACGGTTATCCTCAGAACACCACTAAGAATATGTAAGAAATACAATAAAGTATTTATAACATTTTCATGTTTCAGATTTTTTTGATCATTTCTAATCATTTTTAACTGAATTCCAAAAAGAAGGAGGACGTTAATTTGGCCTGTATGTTTTTTTTGTATGTACTTTCCTTGTTTTTAGTAGGTCATACTTCACTACTTTTCCTATGAAAATCGATGCAGTGCTTTTGTTATTATAATAAAATAACTGGTAAAATATCATCTAAGTGCTTGTAGAAAAGTGAAAAAGTACGTCGTACGTAAAAGAAAAGTACGTCGATTACATATGTATTGTATTGCGTATTTTTAAGTCGGGTTTTTCAGTTTTTTAAACTATAATTATTCAGCAGTCGCGTTTTAGTTATTGAACTTATTTTTTATTATACTTCAATATCGATGTTTATGAACGACGCATCGATATTTTGAAAACATTTGCTATTTTGCTTTGCATCCGTGCATCCCTAGTAATGACGTTCTTGCCTTGGATAAGAAAAGTAAACTTCTTCCTAGTCTGTGGTAAACTTGTATTGTATTGATCGAATTTATTTGCGAAAATAATTTACAAACACTGGTACAGTGTACAGTACAGAGCTGTAGTTTTATTGTCCCAAAAAATTAATGTAACGACGACGTACAAATAAGACAGCTTATTTAATTCAGTTGTTTTTGAAGTATAGTCTCGGCGCGTACCTATAAATAATTTTGTAAACAAAATGGGTAAAGTAGGGGTTTCCCTGTTTCTTTTTCTAATTATTTTTAATTCTGACGTGCTATCGTTCGAAGTTGATACCTATGATCTACTCATGCCTAACGTTTATCCTCATATGGTAAGTTTTTATCTCAGAATTGTCTCGATTAAACGATTCATGTAGCCAACATTTACATTACACGCTAAGTATAGATATTTCTGTTTAATTTTCTACTTCACTGAATTTTATTATCTTAGCCATACTTTTCTTTTCATTTATTTTTTCTTCTTCATTTATATTTTATTTATTTAATGTATAAGGTAGGTAATACATAACATTTGTAAAAACACAAATGAAAACACTTGTTTGTTTCAAGTACACAACTAAGCCTTTCCCTCTAAAGAGTAAAGTAGTTCTTGCACTACTCTAGGTTAAATAATTAATTATACAACTGAGTGACAAATTAGCACATCTCTTGCCTCATGTTAAACTTCACACTTGGCTATAATTGTCCGACACAACTTTAAGCTTCAACATTCAAAACCCTGTGTGACAATATAATTGCTTACTATCCTGGCGATGTCTTTTGTCAAATTTCACCAGGAATCATGTTCCAAATATTACTCCAGCACACAGTAATGTTTGGAACTCTACTGTTTGCAGTCACATGTGAATTGCAACAGAGTCCTGCAATAAAATGACTTAATGATTCTTCATTTAATAGGTATGCCAGAAATTTTACCAGTAAAAAAAAACTAATAATAATAATAAGCCTTTATTCAGACACAATATACAATCATGTTAAGTTTATATTAATGTTATAACTCTGATGAGTTGACATCGACAACTTGGTCTGTTTGCCCAACGTTGGCAAAGGCCTCCTCCATATCTTTCCATTCTTTTCTATTTTGTGCTGTCCTAGTCCATGTAGTTCCTGCTGTTGCTTTAATATCGTCTTCCCATCTTCAAAACTGTCTTCCTCGTTTCCTTTTTGAGTTTCTGGGATACCAAAACATCACAGTTTTATTCCATTTTTCTATTCCTCTTATGATGTGGCCTGTCCATTTCCACTTCAGTTTCCGTATTCTTGATGTTACATCTTCTACTTTTGTGCGCTTTCTGATTACTTTGTTTCTTATTCTATCGCTTTTTCTAACACTCAGCATGCTCCGCTCCATCGCTGTCTGGCAGCAAAAAAAAACTAAGTTTCCTTATATATTTATTCAATAGCTGCTCCCCATGGTTTCACCCACATAGTGCGGAAATGGGGTGATGATAATTATGATATAATATAAGTCCTACTCCAGGTCTTAAAAATCTCTGTGCGATATTTCATAACAATTGGCTTTGCCATAAAAATTCATAAACAGTGTTACTTTCATTTTTAGGGTTCCGTACCAAAAGGGTAAAACGGGACCCTATTACTAAGACTGCTCTGTCACCAGGCTCTCTCTGTATCTCATGAACCATGATAGTTACACTACACAGTTGAAATTTTCACAGAGGATTTAAGTATTTCTGTTTCCCCTGTAACAACAAATACTAAAAAACAGAATAAAATACATATTTAAGGGGGCTCCGATACAACAAGCGTGATTTTTTTGCCGTTTTTATAGATAATGGTATGGAACCCTTCGTGCGCGCGTCTGACTCGCACTTGGCCGGTTCTTTTATTATAATTGACTGAGTGAGCAAAGCAAACAATGGTTTCTGCATCAACTAGCAAATTCTTTCTTCCAACCAATCTTGACGACACTTGGTATACTAGTACAATTTTATAGTTTTTTTTTGCTGTTGAAGATTTTTATTAAGTGGGGTATTTCCCCCAAAAAGTTAGCTGCGGCGTCATTTACTGATTGATTTTGATAAAATATTTGCTTAGTTCTGAATAAGAACTTTAAATATGAGCAAATTCAGTGAAGAAGTTGTTGAGATGAATGGCTGTAAAATCTTGATTTACAAGAGGACCAGTTTGCTATGAATCCATTTATCAGTTTATTTTGATAATATTTGATAGAAACATTTGCTACTCAATTCTGAACAAGAATTCCAAATACAAGCAGTAGAGCTCCTGAGTAGTAATTCTTTTACCAATTCAGCCACGTTTGCCTATCTAAGACAAGCTTGCAGGCACTGTCCTAATATGGTATCTTTTTTCTACAGTGTCAGTGTCCGGGCTCAGTTACTAAAGACATGCATAGCATGTCTTACTTAACCTGAGCCCGGATTAATCCCATTTCTGTAACTGATAAAGTCATGTTTCAGTATGTTAACCAAATGCATGGTAGGGGAATTTTAAAACTTTAAACATTCATATATTTAGGTTGAGATTCAGATTCTAATTTCAGATAAGTGTCCTCATGTCTTTCTTCATGCTCTGAATCTATTCTTATTTATAGTGAGTGCAATAAGTCATGCACTAATGGGCCTGCTCAGGATATTTTGTGCATTTCCCTTACCAGCTTTCATCTGAGCCAATCCATCTCCTTCAAATATTGCAGTGAGGGTCTGATCTGCTGGCATAACTGTTCCAGTGGTGAAAGTATCTGTGCAGATGATAACGATGATGATGATGATGTGGTGACATGCTGTTGGCATAGTGTCACAAGCGGTGATGAGGCTAAGGTTGAGGTTGAGGTCGAAGCTGATGCTCCCACATGCAATCCAGTGGATCTCCTTGTATTTTCTGTGGCTTTGCAACACCATAGTATGTGTTCTATGGTTTCATTCTCCTTCAGAGCCATTCAGCCTGTAGCCCGACAGGGCTGTCTGTGTCTGAATCTAATACCAACATACGTACATATATATATATATATATATATAGTATATTTATTTGAACATACATATTTAAGTTAGTATTTATGCCATAAAAAATTGGTTGTCTGTAAAGTCGGTTTACGGACGTGACAACGTGACAACGTCATAAAATCAAAACATTGATGAAATGATGATGTAACGGGACAATGAGCGTAACGGGATCCTTTTTAATGCGTGCAGCCGGCGTTTATCGATTTATTAGACGTTGTCACGTCAAAAAGGTAAAGAGGAACATTAATAAAGCTTAATCATTTGATTTATCGTTATCAAATGCCAATAAATGTTTAAGTTGATAAACCATAGTTAATCAGCATTTTATTATATCACAGTTCATGGTCAGTGAAATCACTATGTGGGTGTATAATGTCAAATGGTCACAAGTTTATTCTAGAAATATTGGTAATTTTTACCTGACTGCACATGGAGCCCAGGGTTATATTTTTTGGATGTATACGTATGTTTGTATGTATAATTGTTTCTTTTTATGCTTCCGTAGTTCCGTACTAAGGGTGCGGGAGCCTATCCATGAGGCTACAGTGTCTGTCTGTTCTACACTTAAACAACTGTATCTTTCAAATAGTAATAGATGCAAGTCTCAAAATTGGCAAGACTTACTTATTACGAAAAAGTTTGTTGGAGGTTACGTAAAACACATTTAGGGCCTTACCGAAAAACGTTACTTAACTTTAACCAACATCTTAAGTTCTCTGTCTTCTTTCCGCAAGTGTCATTACGTGTCAGCCAGAAGTTGACAAAATATATTAAGCATTGCTTAAAGTTAAGTAACGTTTTTCGGTAAGGCAGTTAATTTCTGCGAGAGTTGTAATATTAATATTGCACAAAAATGTAACCTAAGATAGTCTCAGAGCTAACACGAACCTAACGACACCTCGCACATCAAAATTGGTCAAGCCATTTAGGCTGTAGGAGGCAATATAGAAACATACATACATACACTCGAAAAATATTACTCTCCTTCTTGCGCAATCAGTTAAAAAGAATAGCATTCATGGTTCTGAATCACATAAAAATATTTAAATATGGTACCTAATATTTATTAGAGGTAGAAATAAGTTTTCATCAACTGAATGGAAAAATGCATAACATACCTACTAGAGGAAACATATGTACTTCACATTCCTCTTGACATGCCGTGGGGTACCGGCTTAGAATAGTACCTCCCTCTCTCTTCCCGTGGGTGTCGTAAGAACCGGCTAAGGGAAATACTACCAGAGATGGGTAGCAGCATCCTCTGCGGAAAATGCCATCTACTGCGCTCGCCAACCCGCATGCCAAGCGTGGCGAGTAATGGCAAAACCCCCCTAATGAAGATTAACAAAAAAACCAGGCCCCCAGTCCCCGGCAGCTCCGCTATTCCGGGCTACGGTAGGGGTCCCGGTCACGGCGGAGCAAGGGGTGCTAAGAATCTCCGGAAGAGATCCGGCTACCACCCCCTGCATAAACGACGACTGGCCCTGGTAACACACAATATTTGCACGATGAGGACAGACGAGAAGCTAGCTGAGCTGGAAGAAGAAATGAGTGGTTACATTGGGATATCCTGGGGTTATCAGAAGTCCGACGAGAGGGTGAGGACACGATAACCCTGAAATCCGGTAACCTACTCTACTACCGGGAGGGCGACCAACCGTCCCAAGGTGGTGTCGGGTTTCTCGTCCACAAGTCCCTTGTTAACAGCATTCTTGCCATCGCCACAGTATATCGAGCAGGGTTGCGTACCTGATACTCAGAGTATCCAAGAGATATTCGTTGAAGGTCATCCAGGTATACGCACCGACCTCAGCACACTCGGATGATGAGGTGGAGGTGATGTATGAGGACATTAGTAGGACCATACACACTTCTGAGACCTATTTTAATGTTGTTATGGGGGACTTCAGGAAATGCGAAAGTGAGTTGAGAGTGGGGCAATTTGGATATGGACAACGGAACCCCAGGGGACAAAGGTTGGGCGACTTTCTGGAGAAAGAGGGACTCTTCATGATGAACTCTTTCTTCCAGAAGCCACCTCATAGGAAATGGACCTGGTTGAGTCCCGATGGTTCTACGAGAAATGAGATAGACTTCATCCTGACCACCAAGAAACAAATATTCAATGATGTCTCTGTGATCAACATGGTTAAAACCGGAAGTGATCACCGAATGGTACGAGGCACTTTGAATATTAATGTTAAACTTGAGAGGTCCCGTATGATGAAGTCTACACTCCGACCCACTCGCGCCCATATCCAAAACCCCGAGAGGTTTCAGCTCGAACTATCAAATCGCTTTGAGTGCCTGGAGAGCTGCGCATCGGTGGATGAGATCAATAACAGGTTTGTGGAAACTGTCCGTACGGTGGGCGTGAAGTTTTATAAGCCCCACCGTACAAATATACCGCAAAAGCTCTCGAGCCATACCCTCGACCTCATGGCTGAACGACGCTCATTGCAACTGCAGTCTTCCGGTGACGCAGAGTCATATAGGCGGCTCAATAGACTCATATCAAAGTCTATGCGACACGACATCCGTACCTTTAATACTAATCGTATTAAAGAGACGATAGAGCGGAATAAAGGCTCCAAAGTGTTCGTAAAAGACATGTCTATTGGGCAGAGTCAGTTGACGAAGCTGAAGATGGAAGATGGCAGTCTAGCGTCGACCAAAGCAGAAGTCTTAAGGGAAATCGAGAGGTTCTATGGACAGTTATACACATCGGTCGCAAAACCTGTTAGCAGTTTGGGCAAAGATCCAAGAGCCAAACTGACTCGACATTATACCGAAGATATCCCGGACATCAGCCTGTATGAGATTAGGATGGCCTTGAAACAGCTCAAGAACAACAAGGCACCGGGCGACGACGGAATTACATCAGAGCTACTGAAAGCGGGTGGAACACCGGTACTGAAAGTCCTTCAGAGACTCTTCAATTCCGTCGTGCTTGAAGGTACAACGCCAGAAGCATGGAACAGAAGTGTGGTGGCACTGTTCTTCAAAAAAGGAGACAACACTTTGCTGAAGAACTACAGACCCATCTCGCTTCTGAGCCATGTCTATAAGCTGTTTTCAAGGGTCATCACGAATCGTGTTGAACGCAGGTTCGATGACTTCCAGCCTCCCGAACAAGCCGGTTTCCGAAAAGGTTATAGTACCATAGACCACATCCACACGCTGCGGCAAGTGATACAAAAGACCGAAGAGTATAACTTGCCCCTTTGCTTAGCGTTTGTGGACTATGAGAAAGCCTTTGATTCGATCGAGACCTGGGCGGTGCTTGAGGCTCTCCAGCGATGCCGTATTGACTATCGGTATGTCGAAGTGCTGAAGTGTTTGTACAACAACGCCACCATGTCAGTCCGAGTACAAGACCAGAACTCAGAGGCAATTCCATTGAAAAGAGGCGTGAGGCAGGGAGACGTTGTCTCTCCGAAACTGTTTACCGCCGGTTTGGAAGATGCCTATAAGCTTCTGGAATGGAAAGGGCTCGGCATCAATATTAACGGCGAGTACATCACTCACCTTCGGTTTGCCGACGATATAGTAGTCATGGCAAAGTCGATGGCAGAGCTCAGTACGATGCTCGAAGACCTCAATAGAGTTTCCCAACGGGTGGGCCTCAAAATGAACATGGACAAAACGAAGGTTATGTCGAACGCCCATGTAGTGCCTACCCCAATATCTGTGGGGAACTTCACTCTTGAAGTTGTTGACGAATACGTCTACCTAGGACAAACGGTCCGATTAGGCAGGTCCAACTTTACGAGGGAGGTCAATCGTCGTATCCAACTCGGCTGGGCAGCGTTCGGGAAACTTAAAAGCGTCTTCTCATCCAAAATTCCCCAGTCCCTCAAGTCGAAAGTTTACAACCAGTGTGTGTTACCAGTGATGACATACGGCACTGAAACGTGGTCCCTAACTATGGGCCTTATGAGGAAACTCAAGGTCACGCAACGAGCTATGGAGAGGGCTATGCTTGGAGTCTCTCTACGAGATCGAATCAGAAATGAAGAGATACGTAGACGTACAAAAGTCACCGATATAGCACAGCGGATTAGCAAGTTGAAGTGGCAGTGGGCAGGGCACATAGCACGTAGAACTGATGGCCGATGGGGCCGAAAGGTTCTCGAGTGGAGACCACGTACCGGCAAGCGCAGCGTAGGAAGACCAGCCACAAGATGGACATATGATCTCATACAAGTGGCGGGAAGACGCTGGATGCAAGCCGCTTCCAATCGGTCTTTTTGGAAATCCATGGAGGAGGCCTATGTCCAGCAGTGGACTTCTTATGGCTGAGATGATGATGATGATGACATTCCTCTTATGCTACTCATGCAAAATTAAGTATTGTAAATAATAATGCATAATTTATGATAATGTAGCCAGAGTTCCTTTCCTTCACAAAACTTGGTAGGTATTCAGATTCCACAATTTTTGAAAGAAAAAATATGGCGATTTTTATGAAGGTGGTATTTGTATGTACTAACGATCTATATGTACTAATATTTTCCCCTCTAAATGGGGAAAGTTTGCAGTCGCTAGCAGACTTTTTGCAACACTAATACGACAAAATTGTGGTATACCTACATCAATTTATTCTTTAGTAACATTTAACACAACTAAATTGCTGTAGATCTACATTTTTTTATCAGCCCTGTTTGTACAAACTGTCCCACTGCTGGGAACGGGCCATCTTCTCATTGTGAGAAGGGTTAGGCCATAGTCTGCCACGCTGGCCAAGTGCGGGTTGGCAAGATCTACATAAATGAAGTTAATTTAATTTTTATTCCATTTTGCAGGATGAGCTGTACCTCTGCACACCTATCAGGATTTCACCTCGGGATAACTTCTACATAGGTTAGTTTTTGTATTTATTTATTTTACTAACAGTATTTAAATAATTTTTCATTTATCATACTCTGAAAATACGCTCGAAGTTTGAACAGAGGGATGGATGTACTATGCGTCCCTGGGAAACGATTTACACTGTTGTCGAGTAATTAAATAACCCTTCTTCTTACGCAGTCGGGTAATAAAAACCTTTTCATTTGTAATTCCTATATTATTTCATTATCTCTATTAATATATATATATATTGCCATGGACAAGTTATTATACTAACAGGAACTCGGTACAATCAACAAGCTTGGTATGCAGACAAATTTCAAGACATTAAAAAACTATTTCACTGGAATAGTAAAAAACAACGGAAATAATAATAATCAGGATGTTATCGAACCACTCAATAATAATATAAACAAATCCTCATTTTTTCGTGAATAATTACCTTCATATTCTACATCAAAATATTGCGGGTCTCATCAACAAGACAGACAGACTAGTAATTGCCCTGGATCAACTAGCAGAAAAGAGTATTATTTCAGATGTGTTGTGCATAACGGAGCATAATATAATGGCTGGTTTCGAGCAACATGTTTATGTTCCTAATTATACACTAGCTGCATCTTTCTGCAGAGACAGTACAAATAAAGGTGGTTCGTGTATCTTAGTGAGGAATGGACATGAATGGAGAGAGGTTCCGGAATTTAAAAAAAAATCACTGACCAGTGTATTTGAGTGTTGTGCCGTAGAATTGATTAGACATAAATTATTGATAATATGTTTATACAGAGTACCTAAAACATCAAATTTAAAAACTTTCTTATGTAAACTGGATAAAATATTGAGCATGACGAGTAACAAAAAATATGAACAAATCGTCATTGCTGGTGATTTTAACATTAATATATTAAAAGCATCTAATTTGACATCAGACTTCGAATCAATTCTAGGAAACCATAATTTTAAATTGGCGGTGAAACAACCGACTCGCTTTGCAAGCCAAACATGTATCGATAATATGGCATATAACTGTAAAAAGATTTGTAATACGGAAGTGCACGAATTAGATTTATCTGATCACAGTGCTTTAGTAATGAAGTTCCCAGTCCATAAAAACGCGCTACTTAAATTCTGGAGGAAAAAGCAGCGTGATTATTCTGTTGAAAATATTAATAAATTTAAAATGTGTCTTAGTAATGTTTTATTCCAAGAACTATACAGCTTTTCTGACGCAAATCTTGCATATGATTACTTTTTTTCAAACTTCAAACTATACTATAGTTTGTGCTTTCCATATAAAACAGTTATTATTAGAGTTAATAAATCCATAAAGTGGTTATCACGTGGCATAAAAATTTGTAGCAAAAACAAAAGAAATTTACTTTGGAAATATAGACTAAATCCTACAAAAACAAATAAAAGTATCTTCCTTAATTACTCAAAACGTCTTAGAAAGATCATTGTTCTAACTAAACGGGCACAAAATAACTTTAAGATAAATTCATCTCATAACAAGTCAAAAACTGCATGGCAAATCATAAATAGTACCAAATTAAATTTACCTAAAGAAGCCATAACAAAAATTGAACAAGATAATGAAGATATAACGGATCCGATAGCTATAGCCAACGCATTTAATAATTTTTTCATAGATAAAATAAAACCGGTCCCTGAGTCAGGATATAAAGTGACAGCTAATATAAATCATAGCAAAGATTCTATGTTCATGGCACCAAGCACGCCACAAGAAATAAGCAAAATAATACAAAACCTTAAAAACACTAAAAGTGTTGGTGATGACGAAATCTCAACTTTCATAATAAAATCAGTAAGTGAGTATGTATGTACCCCTCTAAGCTATATTATTAATTTGTGTATATCCACAGGCACATTTCCGAGTTCTCTGAAAACTACCATTATTAAACCTTTATTTAAAAAAGACAATAGAGAGAAAATGGAATGCTATAGGCCCATTGCACTAATATCGATATTTTCAAAAATTTTCGAGAAGTATGTTTATAATGAGTTAAATGATTATTTAGAGAAAAATAATATTCTATGCAATGAACAAAAGGGTTTCAGAAAAAATAGAAGTATTAATATGGCCATATACGATTTCATTAAAAACGTCTTAATATGTATGGATAAAAGCACTCCGGTGTGCGCCATATTCTGTGATATGACGCAGGCGTTCGATTACGTAGATCACAGAATCGCTATTAGCTAGTAAATTAGAAGCGTATGGAATACGTGGTAACGTTTTAGATTTGATAGAGTCTTACCTAGCAGATAGAATACAAATCACGGAAATCAGTCGAGTCAATCTTAACACGAAAGCAGAAGAAATATATAGATCGTATGAACGCAAAGTGGCGTACGGAGTTCCACAAGGTAGTGTCCTGGGACCACTTTCATTCATAGCATACATAAATGACTTGCCTAATGCTACATCTCAACCTATGACATTATTTGCAGATGATAGCACTATCACCGTAGCATGTAAAACACTTGACTCTTATGAAAACGATATTGTTAAATCTTTGACCTCAGTTATATCTTGGCTTGACAACAATAACTTAAAAATTAACCTAAATAAAACAAATATAATGCATTTTAGACAAAGAGAAACAAACAAAGGTAATATTAATGTAGCATACGACAATAACATTATAAATGAAGTAGAAAGCTCAAAATTTCTTGGATTATATATTGACCGAAAATTGAATTGGAAATCACAAATAGAGCACCTTTCGAAAAGAATAAGTAGCCAAACATATGCCATCGCCAAACTAGCTCGTACTCTAAATATAGAATCTTTACTTAAAGCCTACTATGGGTTAGTTGAATCAATTTTGAGGTACGGGATTATTTTTTGGGGAAATTCAACAAATAAAATTATTATTTTTAAAAGGCAGAAACGCTGTATTCGTTCAATGTTTAAACTCAAAAAAAGAGATAGTTGTAAGCCCTATTTTTTAAAGTATAAAATTCTTACACTTCCGTGTTTATACATTTTAGAAACGGCCCTTTTTGTAAAAACAAACCGGGAGCGATTCCCCACACTATCTGATACTACTGTAAGAAATAGGCGCGACCAAGACAAACGGCGCGTACATGAAGGAAAGACAGCACTGATGCAAAATAGCATCGTATGTATGGGTCCTAAAATCTACAATAAGATTCCTAAGTCAATAAGAGACCAGAATAGTAATTTATTTAGAAAAAAGTTGAAGGCATTGTTATTGCAGAAGTGTTATTATTCTATCAATGATTTTTTAAATGACAAATTTTAATTTTATTTGACATTATGTGTATCTTTTATTGCTTCTGCTTTGTCATATTATAGATATTTTTGGTTTGTGTATTAATCTAATAACAAATAATAATTATTATTATTATATAATTTTTCGCATGTGCATGATGCTGTCTACCTGACATTTGTACGCCTAATCGGCACAACATGATTTTAAGCGACTAAATTTAGTGTAACATCTTTTATGCACTTGTTGTATAAAATTCTCGTGTTGTATGCAAATAAATTATCTTTATCTTTATCTTTATCTTTATTGTCTATGGCAATCTATGTATCTATGTTATAAGAAAAACAAAATACCCGACTGTAGAAAAGCAGTTTTTGCAGTCTAACTTACGATTTCGTTACGCTTGATACGCTGTTGAGTGTTCGTTTTTTGTGAGAAAGTGTATGCGAGTATGCGTTAAATCTCTGTTAAATATTACAAATGTGCATTATTTTAAATTGTTCTAGTGAAATCATTTGTTTATTACGAAGAGTTCGTTGCAGGTCACAATTTTTTTTTTTCTTATTTTTGCGAGACGTAAATTATTATTAAGTATTATAAAAAATATAGCCTATGATACTCGGGGAGTGAAGACGAATCTGACGACACCTCGCACATCAAAATCGGTCAAGCCGTTTAGATGTAGGCGATCATATAGAAACATACATACATACACTCGAAAAACATAACCCGGTAGGGGGGGGGGGGGTGTTATGTTTTCGAGCCCCCCCTTACCTCAGTCTGGTAAAAAGACGGAGGAGCCGCAGTTCGAGCTTCAGTTGTTTTATCGAGTGATAATAATTTACGTATAGGGGTACTTCGGCGTTTCGCACCGCATGTGATTCGAACCGCGGTGCGAATCGCCCATGTACTCTTTCTGAATGGGCCCATTCGCACCGCAGTGGTTGGTGCGGTGCGAATGGCCCAAAGCACAGATTTGTATAAAATGGATTTTGTTTTCTTAATCAGGTTTTTATACCTACTCCATATTCGAAATGAGAAGCAGAGTGTTTACTTCGAGTGAAGAACCTGTTTAGGCTTTTGAAGTATCGGCGGCGCCCTGGCTCCTGGCTAGAGCCAGGGTGCCGATGACTTTGACCTTGTGACTGGATAGGTTCTTTTCGGCTCTTGTGTAACGATCTACTATCACTATTTTCTAGAACTTTAAATTGATAGCATTAAGAGTCCGCATAACCACATTTTTGAAGGTATAAAATGATTGAAACAACATTTACTTTTACCTTTAAACATTTACCTTTTTACTATCGGACAGTCAGAAACACGAAAAAGCGTCACCGTTTCATGGTGGATATTCCAAAAACCCGAACGAAACGCTTTAGTTCCACTTTCATCGTGCGGACTGCTAGAATGTGGAATACGCTTCCTGAGTGGGTCTTTCCCGATAGATATAATCTGGGTGTTTTTAAATCGCGAGTGAATCAAGCACTAGGTAGGTAGGAGTTCTAGGTAAGCGCGCTCCATCGCTTAACATAAGGCGAGTTGGCGGTCAAGCACAAACCTATTTCTACATTAAAAAAAAACGTCACAATTATTCGACAATATTTAAATTTTATCCAAGTCAATTTTCATGCATAAAAATAATTTTTGCGTTAATAATTTCCAAAAAATATTTTTATGTATGAAAATTAACTTGGATCAAATTGAAATTTTTGACGAATATTTGTGATATTGTTATCTAGTTTTACAAATGACGATTATTTATAAGTTCATGCAGTCATTTTATATCCTTAAAAATGTGGGTATGCGCGAACGAGACGGACGATGGTCGGACTACGGACTCTTTAACTTTCACAGAAGCTTAATTTATTTATTTTAACCGACTTCCAAAAAGGAGGAGGTTCTCAATTCGATTGTATCTTTTGTTGTATCTCTATGTTTGTTCAGCAATTACTTCGCTAATTATGAATTGGTTTTGTTGTTCGCTAAGTATGATTGATTCTTTTTTGTTTGGTAGGTCACACTTCAGACGTGGTCCCATATACATTTTATCTAAATCGGTTCTGTACTTTGGTTTTATATAACAAAATAACTGTATTAATGTAATAACAGTAACTGTAGTCGACAAATAGTACTGTATATGTTTGTTGTCTCCAGTTGGTTTCGAGCCCAATGCTTCGATGCACACAGCTCATCATATGCTGCTGTACGGATGCTCCGAACCGGGATTGAATGATTCTGTATGGTGAGTTTTTTTTTTCTGTATGGCAAGGAATTTTGTATTCCGTAAGGCAGGATATGGCGGTCGTATTATTGTTTTTTTTTTTTTTTTTTATCAGCCCTGTTTGTACAAACTGTCCCACTGCTGGGAACGGGCCATCTTCTCATTGTGAGAAGGGTTAGGCCATAGTCTGCCACGCTGGCCAAGTGCGGGTTGGCAGACAATTATTGTAATATTATTGTATACATTCTTTTTATTACTTTCATATTATAATACATATAAATAGATAAATATTTGGGGACATTTCACACAACACCATTTAGCCCAAACTAAGCAAAGCTTGTACTATGGAACTAGGTGGCTGATAGAATACATATGTATATACTTTCTTTTTAAAATATATACTTATATACTTACCCATACTAAATTAAAACTTTTTAGTACTCTTAAGTTGCGGACAGACCTGACGGTGAGGCTGACAGACGGACATGGCAAAACTATAAGGGTTCGTAGTTGACTACGGAACCGTAAAAATCCACACCTCACTCGGGTCGCAACTAGTACTGCCCCCGTATTCAGACTCCGTACTCTTACGGATTCGGGATCTATATCTCCGTCTCAGAATGACAGAGACGGAGATATACATTCCGATTCCGAATTAGTTCTGAATACGGGGGCTGATGTGTTATGTATTTGCAGGAGTTGTGGTGAAATGCAGAGCAACGCGATCGACAATATATACAACACGGCCAGCCCCTGCCGCTCTGGATCACAGGCAAGTGCAATTTAATCACACATATCTACACATACGGCTTCCATTATGTGTGAAACCGTAGATAGATAACACTTTATTAAAAACTACATGATAACAACATTGCAGAAAGATAACATTATGCACTTAGGGCTAGGTTTTTAATTGACGGCCTTATCGCATAGAGCGATCTCTTCCAGGCAACCATCCATGCAAAGACAGGAATAGTACCCAAAAATAGTAGTAGTAGTAATAGGAATAGAAGTAGTATAAGTCATTTTAAATGGAACCGTAGTTTCATTTTTAACCGACTTCCAAAAAGGACGATGTTCTCAATTCGTCGGAATCTTTTTTTGACGTGACAACGTCTAATAAATCGATGAACGCCGGCTACATGCACGTAAAAGTATGACTCATTGTCCCGTTACGCTCATTGTCCCGTTACATAATCATCATCGTCATTTCTTCAATGTTTTGTTATGACGTTGTCACGTTAAACTATCGTCCGTAAACCGACTTTACAGACAACATTTAAAAAAAAAAAGTATGTTGCCCGATTACTCGAAGACCGATGGACCGATTTGAAAAAATATTTTTATGTTTGAAAGGGTATATTTTCCAGGTGGTTCCATAGAAATTTCATCAAAATCGGTTCAGTGTTTTGGTTTTCATAACAAAATAACTGGAAAAATATGTCATCCAAGTAAACGAAATGCGTATTTTGAAGTCGTTTTTTTTTTAGTTTTTTAAAAGATTAGTTGTAAATGACTTATTCAAGGTTAGGGTACAAACGGTTGCTACTAATCATCAATTACGCATCCGTACTAAGGGTGCGGGAGCCTATTTGTGAGGCTACGGTGTCTGTCTGTGTTACACTTAAATGGCTGTGTCTTTTGAACTGTACTAGATACAAGTCTCAAAATTTGTAAGATTGTAGAGTTTACTTTGATGTAAGCGTACAAATACTGAAAACTGGTCAAGGGGGAGACAAGCTTGCGTAGATAATTTTTGAAAAATTGGAAATGATTGTGCGACACCTGTATCTGTTGTACCATGGCTCCTTATAGATTGTTGAACAAGTATCTATATTAAAAGAAAAACAAAATACCCTACTGCAAAAAAGCAGTTTTCTGTTCATTCTAACTCACGGTTTCGTTACGCTTGATACGCTGTTGAGTGTACGTTTTTTGTGAGAAAGTATGCCTAAAATCACTGTAAAAGATTATAAATGCGCATTCCTTAGAATAATCCCAGTAAAATCATTTATTTATTACGATAAAATTCGTTGGAGGTTACGAAAAACATTTATTTTTATTTTGTCAAGAGTCGTATTAATATGATCACAAAAAATTAGGCTGTAGGCTATATCAGAAAGAATATAGAAATATAACATATATAATTCATAATTACATAAAAATACACTCGAAAAACATTACCCTCCTTCTTATGCAGTCGGAAAAAATACTATAACAAAATCGGTCCATTCTTTTGAAAGCTCCGGACCCAGACAGACACATACATAAATACATTGATACATACATATATTATACACATGCTAAACTTATATTTATAACACCCCTCGTTTTGCGTCGGAGGTTAAAAATGGCTGTGACATACGAACAGACGGACGGACATGACGTATTTATAAAGGTTCCTTGTAATACTACGAAACTCTCAAATTATTGGAAATAGATTATATGTATGAAACTATGTTTATTGCCATCATCAAACTGATAAAGTACACTTTGATGCTACACATACTAATGTGTAGGTATATTATAGTGATAACCTTTGTGAATACCGTCCAGTATCCATTAAAAACGTAACTGGGGAAGACCCTGCTACGCTAGGGTGGCCATTCGTTCCGATACATCGGGACATGTTACCGATCATTAAATAAAATAAATAATTAAAAATTGTTTATTGCAGCCAACAACTGATTAACTATAAGTAAATCTAAAATGTAAAATTGCACACTTTAAAAGGATGTTTGTCAATTAAAATATGTACATACAAATTACTTATTTGCACAATAGTGCTAGGTAATTTTTTGTTATCATCCATATGAACAGAGACGCAATGCCTAAACATTGGACTTCTGCTTCCCGTATTAAGAACTCATTCGGTTTCGGAATCTATATCTCCGTCTCTGTAATTCTCTGAGAATGACAGAGACGGAGATATAGATCTGATATCTTCAATGGTGTCCCGACTAACTGTAAAATTTTCCGACAAGAATAAGAATTCACAATCCGATTAGGAGGACCCTGAACGTCTTACAAGTGACCACGATACCATGACGTGTCGTCGTGAAATTACCAACTTTACTATTGGTATTTCATGCTCTATAATAAGTAAGAAATATTAACAAATTGGCTATTAGTTTTGTTTTATTTCATCTACAAACTTTTCTCATTATTTTTTAGGGTTCCGTAGTAAATGAAAGGCGAAACTATAAAGGTTCCTTAACCTTTATAGTTTCGGTACCTCTGTCTGTCTGTCTGCGGCTTTGCTCAAAGATTATTAGCACTAGAAAGCTGTAATAAGGCATATATATATATATATATATATATATATAGCTTTGTAGTAGGAACCGCTGTGACGTGAAAATAATTCATCCCACTTTTTGAGTAAGGGACGTACCGCAAAAAAATAATTATATATATATATGCATATTAGTTATGCCGAAAAAGTCGTAGAATATTTTTTTTTGCGGTATATATATATATATAATATTTTTTTTTGCGGTACGTCCCGTACTCATAAAGTGGGATGAATTATTTTCACGTCACAGCGGTTCCTACTACAAAGCTTTAAAAAAATATTT
Organism: Lycia hirtaria; assembly: GCA_947563715.1. Lineage (NCBI taxonomy): Eukaryota > Metazoa > Arthropoda > Insecta > Lepidoptera > Geometridae > Lycia > Lycia hirtaria. Next base: position 4,982,956 of record OX387383.1, read on the forward strand.
AAAAATATAAAAATAACATAGGTGACAAAAATATTGAATTTATTAACTATAAATAGTTCTATGCTTCGAATAAAAAACGTCAAACAAATATGAACTTCTTATGAAGTTACTTTAAATACTTATACTTTACTTTATCTGCAAAATATGTTAATACAAGATTGATCTACGATTGACCACCAACTCGCCTGATGTTAAGCAACGATGTGGCCGAGGATGGAGCTCGTCGATCTAGAAGAATCTATACAATTATAGTTAAAAAACCGACTTCGAAATTCGCAATACAATACGTATACGACAGAACAGTGGCAGAACGAATCGATTTTTCGCACTTAACGAGTTGTGACTACTAAGTATTCTGTGACAGTGTTTGAGTATTCACGCAAATTACTAATGTATTTGTACTAGACGACAATTTGGATTCGAGCGCTTGGAAGCCCACAACGCTTGTCTTGCACTAAGAAATGAATGCGCCGTACTGCCAAACTTTGGTAAACGATAGGGCGATCGCGGGGAACGGGTGAGGAACCCGAGATTCGCGGGAGGCGGAGAGTGTCCGTTCTGTATACAATGCCATTAATGAGTTCTGTGACTTAACTAAAGTTTGTTAAAGGAGTATTCCAAAACTGAAGTACCCAAAATAAATTATTTCAGTATGTGAGCGGAAATATTTATTTCAATCCTTTCCTACTTCAGTCTAGCCGGCAACTGAAGAACCAATGAGATAATTGAGATTGGCGGGATGTGTGTGTATTGTGTCTCTGCACATGATTTGCATGAGCGCGTATTACATTTGAGGGGCGTTCAGTTTTAAAGTAGTCGATCTCTAAAGTTTCAAGTATATCTATATTACAAGCAATCGTTTCAAAAAACTAAAAAAAAAAACGTTTCAAAATACGCAATTCGGTTACAGATTTTTGTTATTTTGTTATAAAAACCAACATACTAAACCGAAAATTTCTATGGGACCACCTGGACCACCCTTTCAAACAAAAAAAAACATTTTTTCAAATTTGTTCAGGGGTCTTCCAGTAATCGGGGAACATACATAAAAAACCGGACAAGTGCGAGTCAGACTCGCCCACTGTGGGTTCCGTACAAACTAGTAAATAAAAGGGGGATTTTTTATTTTTATTTTCCTTCTTATACCGAAAAATATATAACATAAAAATATTTAAAAACCTGTTTTAACTAATGCTAATTAAGCTCTTTCATATGATACTCCACACGATACGGTTAATTCACTTTAAAATTTCGACCCTCATTCCTTGCATAACGACACTATTTTTTTGTGATTAAATTAAAAATTTCCGGTTTTCGGATTTTTTCCTATATGTGTACTCTAACACAATGCTTCTTGCCAAATTTTTGAGTTCTAGGTCAACGGGAAGTACCCCATAGGTTTTGATTCCTCTGTGAGTGTCGAAATGTGCGTTTTTACGACATATTCGGCTGTAACTTTTTTTTACGAAAACTGAGAAATTTTATTTTTCTTTCTGCAGCAAGATCTGCGTATATGGTTTTAATTTCAACTCGATACCTTCACGCGATCCCGATATAAAGGTCTTGACACCCGGACGGACGGACGGACGGACAGACGGACAACAAAGTGATCCTATAAGGGTTCCGTTTTTTCCTAATGAGGTACGGAACTCTAAAAAAGAGTTTCTGACCAATTGAGAACCTCCTCCTTTTTGGAAGTCGGTTAAAAAGAAAAACAAAATACCCGACTGCAGAAAACCAGTATTTGCAGGCTAACTTACGATTTCATTACGCTGTTGAGTGTACAATAATTCTAGTAAAATCACTTCGTCGAAAAAATTCGTTGGTTGCGAGAGATGTATTATTACAAAAAATATAGCCGCTGACACTCACGAAGTGAAGACGGATCTAACCACACCTCGCACATCAGAATCGGTCAAGCCGTTTAAACTATAGGCGATCATATAGAAACATACATACACTCGAAAAACATAACTCTCCTTCTTACGCAGTCCGCTAAGAATTAACGAATGTGTTGCCTTACTCGACAGATCGTGTATGCGTGGGCACGCGACGCGCCGAGTCTCCATCTGCCCAAAGATGTAGGCTTCCTCATCGGCAAGGACTCCCCCATCAAGTACCTGGTGCTCCAAGTGCATTATATGCATAAGTTCCAAGGTAACTAACTATTAACACACACTACAGTTACCAGGGCCGGATTTAGGGCAGGGCAGGCGGGGTTTCCGCCCCGCCCCCAACAATAGAGATAAAAATAAATCATAATTTCCACGGGTCAGCAACTTTTAGGCGATCGGCGATAACACGCTAGTTTAAAAAAATTTTTCGGAAAATAATTAAGGACCTCCACTCCTCCAAATCCTGACAGTTATGAGCAAGACGTAAGCCTGATGTTAACGCTTTAACCGCCTGATCGGATATTTCCGACAAAAGTTTTTCGAGCTGTTACAGGCGCCTTACTGCTTGTGTCGGATATTTACGACAACATTTTTTCGGAAACAGCTGAAATAGGCGGTTTGAGGATTTTAACCACGTGTGTCGGAACTCGGATACTTGTGTGAAAAGTTTATCGAGTCCGACCAAGATTTTTTGCAGTATATGTCGTAGTGGGCTCAAAAAGCTTTTGTCGGAAATATCCGACACAGGGTTAAGCTTCACGCTTGTTCATCGAGTGAGCGAAGCGAACATGTCTGTGCATCGGCTAGCAAAATGTTATTTTTTCTTTCCTGCAGGCTCGCTTTTACGTTACGTTCAAGTTTTGGACTAGCGATGGAAAGTTGGGTCGTTTACCCGTTTTATCTTGCTTTTTCTGCAATTAAGAGAGTGACACATTGAAGAGACTGATAAAAATATCACAATTTAAAGTAGGCTTATTTGAACTTTTGTCTCACACTCTTAATTACAGAAAAAACAAGATAGAAAAGTTGACAATAGTGTTCTTTCCATTGGGGATTTTTGAATAAGAGGATATTTCCCCAAAAAGGGGAGAAGTTTGCTTCGTTCTATTTTCATAGAGCAATTTTTGGTAATATGTAATCTAGATCTACATCTACACTAATAATAAAGAGGAAAGATTTGTATTTTTGTATGTTTGATATGAAATCACTCAAAAACTACTGGACCGATTTCAAAAATTCTTTCACCATTAGAATGCTACATTATTCCTGAGTAACATACGCTATAATGAGTATTAGAAAAAAATAGGGATCCTTACTAAAACTTCAATAATGTAACCCAAGGTGTACATTTTTTTTGCCATAAAATGTCTTTCATCGCATACGCTGCGCAAACTATTGATGATAGAACATATAGGAGCGTGACATGAACGATCTTCTTACGCGTACGAAGTCGCGGCGGGCAGCTAGTTAATAATAAAAATAAAAATAAGCAGTTTATGAATCGCGCCATAGCTTAGTTTCTCTCAAGTCGGGTGGAAGTACCTTGATACTGCTTGGTGGTGGAATAAATAGAAAAGATGTGGTATCTCAATCATGGACTGTTTTAAATAGACCTGCCATTACGATAATTGGACAGTTAATTAATTGGACAAATTGGATTGGATTAATTGGACAGTTAACATCACAACACTTGATATCAGATGAATTGGCAGTCAAATACAAACCTGAGAATAAAATATCTAGTAATAATGCATTGAACACATTACCCCCCTTCTTACGCGGTCGGGTAAAAAACTAGGGCGTGAGGACTGCTCGCAGATCCACAAGCAATTGCTCAATTACAATAAGTGTTGATTCATTCCTGCTTATCAAAATAAGATGTTATTTGTTTTTATCTTTACATTATATTATCTATTAATATAAATCAACACTTCAATATTTATTATTGTATTCGTAATATATTATTGTACCTATATATATATTGTTGTTTTTTTAATATTTTGTAAACAAGAAGTCCGTGGTTTGTGTTATATATACACATTTATATGGCGTGAGATTCATAACTATTTATACTAATAAACTACGTGGGTGGTTAATATAGGGGACATATAATCATTATCATTCATGATTACGATCACACACGATAATCTGACTGACTGTTTACTCGTATGTAGTAATAGATTTGCGCTTAACCGCCAACTCGCCTGATGATAAGCGATGTTGCGGTCTACGCTGGAGCGCGCTTACCTACCTAGAAGAAATCGATTCACTCACGATTTAAAGACGCCCAGATTATATCTATCGGGTTTGATCTAGTATAGACATAAGAATAATATGTCAGCCACTCAGTGAATAAAGTTTCAAGATATGCGAGTAACTCTAATATGAACAATTACTTTTTGGGTCGATATTTCCAGCTGCTCTATACTGCCTATAACTAGGCAGTATAATATAGAGACGTGGGACGGGGGACATACAATAATAATGGCAATTATAAGTCTGAAAGTAGGGCTGGCCACTCAGCCCATACGAAATTACCATCCACCTGGGGGCTGGGCCCTTATTCCGTATGACCATCGGCCGCGTTCAATTTCGTGACGTGCGTGCATTGACAATGAAAATGAGCCTTTAAGCTTAAGAAGCCAAAGTCTAATTTTCATTGTAGACGCACAACGTCAAATTCACGTTATACGGCCGATGGTCATACGGAATAAGGGCCCTGGAAGCCTTAGCTTCATAGAGCTCGGGAGGATGATTGGGAGTCTGGTGGTGATATTATGAGTTCCGTGTGCTGGAATATTCCCATCACACATGTGAATTCCAGCGAAGAAGGTCTTTCGGAAGAACCGGCACCAGAATGACCAACTAACCATCCCCACCCTCTTGCTATCGATGATTTCACCGCGCAGCGCGGCCTTTAGCTCGCATCGCAGTACCAGACGATACGTCCTTCGGGTGACGTCTGCTTTTCTCCTTTTGAGAAAGACCGCCGTGTGCGGTTGAAACTGTAGTCGGAGATTTCGACTCAATAATAGACGTCAGTGACATTTTTCATATTAAAATTGGTAACAATCATGTACGTTTTCATAATAAAAGTATGCGATTCAATGTTGTGTGACCCAGAATCGAAGTGTTGAAAATTATATTGCGATAACTCTCAAAAACTCATTCAACGCTTTATTAACAAGGAAAATATTCTTAAAATATTGATTATATATAAACCTTTGTCTCATCAGAAACGTTTAAGTGCTTTGATTAGATAGATAGATAGATGAACTCTTTATTGTACACACCTTAAAAGTAATAACAAAGAACTTAGTTACATCGTTATAAGAAACCAACCATTAAGAGAATTAATAAACAAATAAAAAATAATTTGTTTTCTCATTACAGAAGGGAAGACGGATAACTCTGGCGTTTTCTTGAAATACACTAAACAACAGTAAGTACTTATTGCCTTAATATTATTACAGTTAAATAAATGTCCAAGTGCGTGTCGTGCCATGCGCAAAGCAAGGTTCCGTAGTTGCATATCATAATTTATAAAAACTTAAAACAGGGTCTTCTATTATTATTGATACTATGAATGTACGAGTTAACTCATGTCAGTTTAAACGAAATTTGCACAAAATTTTCATTTCTTACTTCTCTAAGTATATTTTTAACCATACATGTGTGTGTTATATACAGAGGCCAATGTGTGCACGTGTACCTGATTAACGCGTCATTGTATGGAGTGTCCGACGTGTGGTATAACGCTAGACATATGGTACTGTGTTGCATTCTAGCATGCCGCGGCAGGCGGGCGTGTTCCTGCTAGGCACGAGCGGCGCCATCCAGGCGCACACGGTCGAGCACATGGAGACCGCCTGCACAATGCGCGAAGAGAAGACCATACACCCGTTCGCATTCCGCACGCACACACACAGCCTCGGTATCTATTATATTACCAATGTGTGCTCGCACATATATCCTGGATATGTCATTTCGACACTCGAAATTTAAAATTATTAGCCGATTCCTTCATAAAACACTTTTTTAAACTATCACGGTCATTCATTAAAACACTATTATGCACATGGTGCATGTAACTGTGCCGAAATATCGGGAGCTCAAAATTAACGCAAACCACGATTCCTTCATCCCTATATGGTCGATATTCCTCGTCTTTGCAAATAAAATGAAATGAAAATACGAAGCTTTTCGGTTTTTTTTTATGTTATATAGTTCTACGATTGACCACCAACTCGCCTGATGTTAAGCGACTGTGTGACCGAGGATGAAGCTTGTCGAAAATCTTTTGACGAGAATCTTTTGTCGAATTCTTTTATAATCCGTATTGTAAAGGTTTGAACTTCTTTGCCTGCAACTTTGTTTTCTAAATCCTTCTAATCTTCAAAATTGATTTGAAATTAGAAGAGTGCATACCAAGAGTATGTGGTAGGTTTCTTCTGGCTGGGCAAGTGAGCCCCACCTCAGGATTTAACTTCACCTTCGTGAGACAAAATAAATGGCCGTTAACATACTTCAACGAGTTCAAACACCTGTGTGGCAATGCACTGCGCTCGTCACTCTGAGATATTAGATGTAAAATCATAGTAGATTTAATTTCATGACTGGCCTTGTGGCTCAGTTGGTAGTATGTCTGCCTGCTGTGCCGTAGGTCGTGGGTTCGATCCCCACCCAGGGCAAATATTTGTGTGATGAACATGGATGTTTGTTCTGTGTCTGGGTGTTTCTATGTATCATATGTATATATTTACAACAACAAAATAGTATATATGTATTCTATCAGCCATCTAGTTCCATAGTACAAGCTTTGCTTAGTTTGGGCTAGATGGTGTTGTGTGAAATATCCACTAATATTATTTATCACTAATAATTTATACACAGAAATCAGTCCGAAATAATGTAACTTACTGTGTTGAGTAATCAACAAAGGTGTTGGTTTTGGTACTTCTCAAGTAGACTATGCTAAGAGTTCTATCACTACAACTAACTAAAACTAATCTTGCTAACATAAAACTGAAGATGCTGCTTCTGAAAAGGATTCTGTCTTCATTCTCTTTCTCTCTTTGTGTTTTTTCAGGACTGTTAAAGTGCTCTCTTTTAGTCTCAAATAAAGAACTTTCAGTTCTATGTCTATAATATATTATGTAAGTACTTAAAAACTAGAAAACCGCGTCTAATACTGAGAAATATAGCTAAATGTGTAGTGTTATTTATTTTGTCATAGAAATCAAAATACAAAATGTAGATTTTACGATGATGTAACCATGCTGTAAAATCTAATGTAAAGTAAGTGTGACTAAAGCACAGAATAACATGAATGGTACATTACACACAGAACTGAGCGGCTGTTAGACGACGACCCTAACTTCTTGCATGTGTGTGCGTTATATACAGACGCCAACATGTGTATGTGTCACTGACTGTCCGATGTGTGACTAAAGTTTAACAAAAGGCTTTAATGTTCAGGTAAAGTAGTGACCGGTTACGTGGTCCGCCAAGAGGAGACAGGTGACGTGTGGACGCTGCTCGGTAAGAAGGACCCGCAGCTGCCACAAATGTTCTACCCCATCATCGACTCCTCGCCCATTCACCAGGGAGACGTGCTCGCCGCGCGCTGCACTATGAACAACACCCTCAATCACACTGTCATGATTGGGTGAGTCTACTTACTATAATTTCGACATTACCCTCTATCACACTGTCATGATTGGGTGAGTCTTATTACTATATTTGGACATTGCCCTCAATCACACTGTCATGATTGGATGAGTCTACTTACTATATTTGGACATTGCCCTCAATCATACTGTCATGATTGGATGAGTCTACTTACTATATTTGGACATTGCCCTCGATCACACTGTCATGATTGGATGAGTCTACTTACTATATTTGGACATTGCCCTCAATCACACTGTCATGATTGGATGAGTCTACTTACTATATTTGGACATTGCCCTCTATCACACTGTCATGATTGGATGAGTCTACTTACTATATTTGGACATTGCCCTCTATCACACTGTCATGATTGGATGAGTCTACTTACTATATTTGGACATTACCCTCAATCACACTGTCATGATTGGATGAGTCTACTTACTATATTTGGACATTGCCCTCAATCACACTGTCATGATTGGATGAGTCTAATTACTATATTTGGACATTGCCCTCAATCACACTGTCATGATTGGATGAGTCTACTTACTATATTTGGACATTACCCTCAATCACACTGTCATGATTGGATGAGTCTACTTACTATATTTGGACATTGCCCTCAATCACACTGTCATGATTGGATGAGTCTACTTACTATATTTGGACATTGCCCTCAATCACACTGTCATGATTGGATGAGTCTAATTACTATATTTGAACATTGCCCTCAATCACACTGTCATGATTGGATGAGTCTACTTACTATATTTGGACATTGCCCTCTATCACACTGTCATGATTGGATGAGTCTACTTACTATATTTGGACATTACCCTCAATCACACTGTCATGATTGGATGAGTCTACTTACTATATTTGGACATTGCCCTCAATCACACTGTCATGATTGGATGAGTCTACTTACTATATTTGGACATTGCCCTCAATCACACTGTCATGATTGGATGAGTCTAATTACTATATTTGAACATTGCCCTCAATCACACTGTCATGATTGGATGAGTCTACTTACTATATTTGGACATTGCCCTCTATCACACTGTCATGATTGGATGAGTCTACTTACTATATTTGGACATTACCCTCAATCACACTGTCATGATTGGATGAGTCTACTTACTATATTTGGACATTGCCCTCAATCACACTGTCATGATTGGATGAGTCTACTTACTATATTTGGACATTGCCCTCTATCACACTGTCATGATTGGATGAGTCTACTTACTATATTTGGACATTGCCCTCTATCACACTGTCATGATTGGATGAGTCTACTTACTATATTTGGACATTACCCTCAATCACACTGTCATGATTGGATGAGTCTACTTACTATATTTGGACATTGCCCTCTATCACACTGTCATGATTGGATGAGTCTACTTACTATATTTGGACATTGCCCTCAATCACACTGTCATGATTGGATGAGTCTAATTACTATATTTGAACATTGCCCTCAATCACACTGTCATGATTGGATGAGTCTACTTACTATATTTGGACATTGCCCTCTATCACACTGTCATGATTGGATGAGTCTACTTACTATATTTGGACATTACCCTCAATCACACTGTCATGATTGGATGAGTCTACTTACTATATTTGGACATTGCCCTCAATCACACTGTCATGATTGGGTGAGTCTAATTACTATATTTGGACATTGCCCTCAATCACACTGTCATGATTGGATGAGTCTACTTACTATATTTGGACATTGCCCTCAATCACACTGTCATGATTGGATGAGTCTACTTACTATATTTGGACATTGCCCTCGATCACACTGTCATGATTGGGTGAGTCTACCTATTATATTTGGACATTGCCCTCGATCACACTGTCATAATTGGGTGAGTATACCTATTATATTTGGACATTGCCCTCGATTACACTGTCATGATTGGGTGAGTCTACTACTATATGTGGATTTTACCCTCGATCACACTGTCATGATTTCTTTGTTTTTCTGAATTCCATTTGAACCCAATCTAAACCATAGACAATAGACATAAAACTATTTGTCAACTCGTGAACGGGTGCTGCTTGCGGGAGCTGGACTGCTCGGCGTACACACGAATGCATGTGCATTTTACTTAAGTATTAACAGTTATTACTTAAGTATTAACGTCTTCCTCCTGTATTCTAGTTTAAAAAATGTAAAGTTAGCTAAAAAAATATTTATTAGTTTATAAAAGGCATGGACTCTGGAGTCTGTGGTGCTCAAATTTTTCAATAAAAAAAAAAACTATTTGTCTTCATTTCCAGGGCGACGAACAAGGATGAAATGTGTAACTTCTACTTGATGTATTGGGTTGAGAACGACACCCCTCTCGAGCAGAAGTACTGCTTCTCCTCTGGACCCCCGTACTACTATTGGAGCAGCGCCAGTGAAAACTTCAACCGTATTCCTGATAAGGAAGCCAGCACACTGTAAAGTAACTATTATTTCCCTCGTGCCGCTTTATTAGACTCTCTCTAATAAAGCGGATAGGGATAAACAGCAGTATCTGCCTCTTTCGAGGCGAGTGGCACGTTTTAAGTAATTTCAAGTAATCTTTGTTGAAGCGAAAAATGATTGACTCGTAACTGAAATTGCTAGTTAGAGGTATGATTTCGTTTTAAAGTTATTAGGCGAAACATTGTCTATGATTCTAAAATATTGACAGCTATCTTTATGTCTATGTAATAAATGTGCTGTTCTAAAAAAAATATTATTTATATGAAGATCTAAAAATATATAAAATAAGTCTTCCTACGCCTGGTGGTTTTGAAATCAAAATACTCGAGGTACATATAATATATATTGAAAGGGTAATTAAATTGTTTCTTGAGGGATTTAGATCGTTTCCGCGTAATTATATGTTCCTGTTCTACTTTATAATATTATTTAAAACAAAGAGCTCAGTAAAATATTTGTTTCAATTGTTGCATTCCATAATGTACTTTGTAATATATCTATATTTTTATTATTATTTATTCATATAAAAACTCAATGTATAAAAAGGATAAGTTTCATGTAGGCACAGCTGCACCGCTTTGCTGCGCGTATGCATATATACTAATATACGCACGACAACAAACGCACAACGCGGTTCGGCAGCTTACTTATAAACTAAGGCCTTACCTTAAGTGTATAAAATATATTTTTTAAAGTTTGACTGCTTCTCCTAACATTCCGTTTGAAAGACTTGTTTCTTATTTAAGTAATGAAGATTTGTTTGTATATTTAGTGCGCTTTTACTTTATATATGCTTGTATAATTTCGTTCGCACATTTAATATTTCTAATGATTTGAAGTAACTATCGGTGATAAAGAAATTTTAATTCTAAGAGAGATTCCACACTGGAACTGCGTGCGAAAATGAAGCAAATAACCATTATAAAAAATATGCAAGTTCGGTTATATATAGATAACTTTCAAATATATGAAATTAAAAAGTTTTTCAGCACGGTATAAATAGATTTAATTTAAAATAGATCTTATTGTATATCACGTTTATTTTATTTACGGAAATGTTTCGATATCGTATTGAGTGACTACGTTAAAATTTAATGAAACAGTGTTTTATCAGAATATTAATTTATTATATATACAGAATGTTCGGCTAGACGTCGGATATACTATTAGTGATTGACATTTCTAATCGATCCCATTCAAATAAGATATATCAGGTCAAGGCCCGTGGCTAAGTTCATTTGTTAGTAACAACTGTTGGATTGGAGTCACCAAAAATATTTCTACAGAAATGAATAGTTAGCCAAGCTCATAGTGCGTGAATTATGGATAAAATTAAATCGAATTCTATCTTTTAGTTTTTTTTGGTGCCGTCAGTTTCTAGTCTGTTTATGCGTGCTACAAAGCTACGACATGTTTGATTTAGAATTTTTTGAAGCTTCTACATTAAAAAAACTCTTAAACTATCATACAACTAGCGGATCCTTTCGCGTTAATGAGTATCTAAAAAAATATTGATGGTCTTGCTTGAATGGATAAATTACCAGAAACTCACGTGAACGTAATGTTGCCAGATCGATTTTTTTGAATTGTTAAATATTTTGTAAATCTATGGAGTTATTCCAGAAAAATCGAAGTAGGCTTGTTAACGTTTTAATCAAACGAATAAGTCCGTCGTTTGTCCGAACATACGGTATAGTTTATTAAAGTGTTTCTAGTCAGTTATAGAGTGAAAGACTAACTCAAATCATTTTTATCTATAACTTTAAGTAGTGTTAAGGTGCTAAATCAAGGCATATGCTCTATGCCTCGGTTTAAGATCTTAAGAAATAATATATCAATGGAAATAAGATGTCTGAAATATAAAATATACAATGTCTATTATTTATTAACTTGACCATGCCCTTTGTTCTCTTATTATAATACAATTTATAATAAGAGAACAAAGGGCAATTATAGAATACTGGCATCTACATAATAAGCCAATGTGGTCAATTCTGAAGCCACCAACTAAATTAAATAAACTTCAAAGAATCATAAATTAAAAAAAAAGTCCAAAAGTTGTATGAGACTCGTTCGTTTTTTTGAATTTAGTTGCTTTATTAAATTTAATTAGTTTAAGTGGTGCTTTCAGAATTGACCACAATGACTGCTGACTTAATAACAATAATCTTAAAGTACGAATGCGGGGTGCTACACTAATTATTTTTTCCGTGAAAATGTACTTTTATCTATTCAGTATACTAGAGCGCTTCAATTTCTTTTGCAACATAAGTGACTCCTGTTATTTGCTGAATTTTAACTAAGAATTTTATTGAAGTGTTATTCTAGTGAGACTTATGGAGGTCTAAATAGACCGTAATTAATTAGAGTCTAATCTTCGTAGATAACAGATTCAAAATCGTTGCCGATACAATGTGTTGATGGGAGTATTAGTAGAACTCTATGATTACCCGTATATAAAAGGTACTCTTTGTCTATGATTGACCTGTATTGTATTACATTGGTGTTAGTTTTTTGGGTGGTTGTCGTTATGGAAATTAAGATTGACAGTTTTATGATTGTCGTCTCTTTCTAAAGTACTGAAAGGAATGAAAAAGGTAATTCTAGCCCAATGGCTTTTGGCAACCATTTGCCAGATGTTATTTGTTAAAAAATCAATAAAAATTGAAGGCATAAATAATAAATAAAAGTAGTTTTTCAAGTGCTTAAAATTTGTCTCCTTACATGTTTTATAATCCAACGAAGACTGAAAAAACAACGAACCAATGGAAGCCGTTACTTTTGAAATTACGCGCTGTCATTGGTTGCCAGTATTCCAATTTTTTTTATATTATACATTTGTAAAGTAATACAAATGTTAATTGCTTGTAAAATGTAGTGATTTTAGTGTGTATAAATACGAGAAAATTGTTTTCGATTGTTTGGATAATTGTGAGAAAATAAAAATATGTTTATTCAAACATTTCAAAGAACTGACACCACTGCTGATGTTTTATCAATAAGCATGGAAGATTTACCTACTTAGGCATTTATAAAGAAAACGACCAAGGCGTGAAAGTGGACTCCGATATGTAAATAAAAATAACTGTATCTGTATGTGTTTAGTAAAATGTATATTTATAAATTATATGTATAATTAAATTTAACATTAAGCAACTTTTAACTTATTCTGACAATTAATTTTAAACGCCTTGAAAATATATACCTTTTAAACAGTATTGATTTTTACAAAAATATTGCATGACTGATTTCATAATAATATATTTTGAGGTCAGTTTTCAGTATTTTTTTTATATATTTTTTTATTATTTATATAGTTCTGTAATGTTTTGTGAAAATGACACTATTTTAAGGATTTTTTTTAATTTGTTATGGGGTTTTATCATTCCCAACAATTTTTTTGGGAATTTTGTTATCATTTTCAACAATAATTTCTTTTTGTTTAAGTATATGTGGAGTTACGCTGCACTAATTAAACTAAAAGATCTCATACACATACAGCGACGCGATGTTGGCTCGCATTCGTTTTTATTTTGATTTTTCTGCAATTAAGAATGCGGGACTATTGTTAAAGTGTGCCTACTTTCAGTTGTAATATGTTTAACAGTCGTACGTGAATGTGAGTGAGACATATTTTTTAATTATTATAGTCCAAGCAGTGACACTATATTATCTTTTTGAGTATTAACTTAAAGTACTTAATTGTCTAAATGATTTTTGTCCCTTTTACTTTAGATATAGAGCACAAAATTGCACATTATTAATTTATCAGTAATATCAGTAGTTGAATCTGTTATGTTTAGTAGCGTTCTTTTTTTATACATGATGTTCGGGAGTTGATAAATTGGTACAAAGATGAGAGAGATATGGCGTCTTAAATGTAAACGGAATTTTCTGTATTGTACTTTTAGTACTATATAATTTTTCCTTATTATGTATTTTAGATACCAGACATTACCTGAGTACATGTAATTAGTTGAGCTAGTTAGGTCTAGCTTTTTTTGGTGAATGAAAATATTGAGAAAATATATGTGTCATTTATTTTCGTTAACATTATATAAAACAGTGGAAAAAATAATTAAGGGTGTTAGACAAGTGGCATTTTAATTTCGTGAACGCCAATAAAATAGAAAAGCAAATGTATGGTGTAAACATTTGCTAATTAAATGTCACGTGACGACACGTCACAGTTTCTTAGCATTTCGAGCCGTAAGCGTTTTTAGAAATAGAAACGTTTGCCACTTGTCTAAGCTACAGGTTTGTAAAGTCTGTTTTATTTATATTTTCTATAATATACACAATAATGGCGGAAAAACGACCGAAACCGAAACTTTTGTTTTTGATGCGACAAGTTTGCTTATAATTTTAGACAAAAGTAAGAAAGTATGCACTTTTCTTCGTGCCTAGACAATCTGTTCATAACTGTCTAAAATTGCGGTGAACATCGAAATATATAGTTAGAATTTTGACCTACTCTATCATTCACTTTTGCTACAAACTACCAAACATCATGTATGTCTTTAAAAGGTGCCCAAATTTCATACTTCGTCATAAGTAATTAACTAATGCGTGTTAGACACAGCAAAAATGTCCTAAAATATAAGATCTGTGTAATTTAAATTATTATAATCGAATTATAAATGTTATAGCATAATATTGGTGTTATAATATCATATCTTATTGTGTCTATTTTAGCTGAAAGCGTGTATCTTTGTGATTGTATTTCTAAGGGTTGCTATAGATGGCGGATTTTATGTTCGGCAGACGTATATAGACTACAAGTGGGTGTGAAACAGTAAAAGAAATCAACTCCTGTGAACGTTGCAGGAAGTTTGCGACAAATCTGTCATCTGTTGTAATCCTAAGAGTTAGAACATTTTGAAAATGATATACCTAATTATGCTCTGTGGTAAGTACTGTACTTAGCAATACCTAACAATGGTATTTTACTTTTTGACTTTTGGCAACTTGGCACACACATTAACATAGGTGGACTTAAAATTTACACCAATAAAATTCAGTTAAAAGTAAGCCCTGCTTGTACATAATGTCCCACTGCTGGGCGCGGCCTATCTTCTCATTGTGAGAAGGGTAAGGTTATAATCTAGCATGCTGGTCAAGTGCGGGTTAGTAGACTTTATACGTCTTCAGAACTCTCAGATATGTCGGGCACTCGGTCACAATGTTTTCCTTCTCCGTTTGAAGTTGGCAGTTGGCACTATAATAACATGCACATAACTGAAAATATAGAGGTGCGTGCTGTGAATTTGTGGGATTTGAACCCAGGACCTGCGGATCGCAAGAAGACTGGTCTCCCATTTAGGAAAGTCCTTTTTCCAATCCATACGCGTTGCACGACCAATCGTCATAGAAGATAACTCTTGAATTCACATACATTTAATTGTTTAGAAGTTAAAGAAATGCAAAGTTTAGACTTCTTGCTCACTTTCGAAAGAAGTCTAAAATTTAGACTGATTCCTTCATCTTTTCATTCTAATGTATACTATTTCTACGCTAATGGCCGCACCGAAAATTAAAAAGTAAAATAAATTAGATATGTTAGATAGCTGTAGTATTTTCTACCAGCTATAAAAGGTTCAGGAACCTAGCAAAAGTGATCGCTGACGAACATTTTAGTCAGCTTTTTGATTTGGTGCAGGTGCATTTGCATTGATTATACCTACATCTACGACGTATCAGTTTAGATAGTCTTATCTTTTCAAAATGTTCTATACTAGACTCAATACCTAACTACCCCTTTATGTGTCAAATTATGGTTATCAAACGCGTATTCGCTCTTGGAAGGGCAGTGAGGCACTGAGGGTGTAGTTAGTCTAAATATTCCTATTGTGTGAACCACACGTTAGATGATTGTATTAATCGTAAAAAAGGAAATATAAAATATTATATTTTAACAATAAATAGTTTCATTTCCCCTCCGTCTACTTGGATCCATAGCATCATTCAAGTTTATATGGTTAAATAAGGAAAACCATAAAATCTGCCAGCATCTATGTTGAAAGATTTGAGTTCGGACAGATTCGTAATTCAATATATTCGCTATTATACAGATTTTCAAGAGTAGATTGAAAAGATCAATTGTCCTTTAATTGTTCATCATTCAGTAAATGCGGGGTTGCTGCAATCTTATCTCAATATTACTCTGACTCAATATTACTGTTTTGCTTTTTCAACTGTAGAAAGAGCGAGACAAAAGTTAAATTAATATTGAAATAAAACTGCTTGAACACTTGTGATCCGGACCCAGACGAGTCAGTGGTCAAATACGATTTATAGTATGAGCTTCCTAAGCTGGATTAAAATGAACGAATAAGGACGGGATGGTAACGAATGAGAACTATGATTTTTCGAAATTATGAACTCTTTTGGTCATTAACTAACCGTATAAAAAATTATCATTAAAATCGGACAAATATCTTGTTGTATGAAAAACTGCGCAATGTACTAGCGAAAATTGCTATCTCATTGATCTCAATGATTCTCTTATGGATAGTAGAAGGCAAGGTGAGTTGAGGTCATCTGCCTAACCTGCCAACCTTAAAAATTATTAATGGCCCTAGCTCGCAACAAAAGTTCTAGTATAGTAGAACGGACGGGATCGATACCGTTCATTATTCATCCGCAGACACGGCACAGCTTTCACGCCTTCAGGATATCCTGATTAGGCGGGATAATTACATTAGGTAGGTACGTCGGGTTACCAGATGAAAAATAAAAATGCTGAAGGAAAGAAAAAAAATTAATTCGTACGATATACCACGCGATGGGGTTGGGTTGAAAAAAAGATCATCCCTTTTTTATATGTATGTATAGATGATATTTATAACTCAGTGATTACAACTTTTGAGATATAGCGATAAATATGTAAAATTGATAATGTATGTTGATAATGTACCTACTCGCAAAGTGGTCTAAAGTCTAAACAAACAATACTCGCCAAGTAGTTTTGCGTGATGAAAGTATGTGTGATTGCGGGTTGGCGGAGGAGGACAGGCACCACGTTCTGTGGGATTGTCTTCTTTATGAGGAGATGCATGGAAGAATGATGGACGGAATATCCTCCCCTGAGGTGGAACCGGTTTACTATGGTGACTTCGTGCGAGATGCGAGCATCTTCGGGCGCCTTCGTGATTTCGCTCACGCTTGGCATACAGCGCACTCTGCGCCTGAATCCTAAGGACTGCCCGACGACTCAAGTCGTGTGTGTGCTTAAGCGCCTCTGTAGGGGGGTGTCGCGAAACCCTCAAATACAAGCTGCCAAGCGTGAACTGTTTGCCTCGGCGGCCTCGCTGAGAAAAATCAGTAATTTACCAACTCCTACCAAAGCTGCGATCGTACAATCTCTTCTCTCTCTTCCTCTTACTATGCTGACGCCTGCTATCTATATCTAACTCAGGAGTAATTTAAAAAACTTAATCGCTTTACATATCCTCCTTCTTCCATAATACTTAAATAAATTCTCGTTTCACCTTTCAGTATGACACCCATTCCAATAACTAGGTCGGCAACTAATATTTTTCTATCTACTTCTACTCACACAAGTTCCCTAGCTCCCTGTTTTATGGTTGTTCGTTCTCAGTGCGTGCTGTTGCTCTTTGGAATGACCTTGGCGTAAAAAGAACGCTGGTTTCTTTTTACGTGACGGGAACTATACGAGTCGGCTACAGTTATCAAGACCAATGCAACAAGTACTCATCTATATTAAAAGAAAATCAAAATACCCGACTGCAAAAAAGCAGTTTTTGCAGTCTAACCTTTGATAAAGAGAATATCATTGAGTCTAACTTGCGATTCCGTTACTCTTACTTTTATTACTTATTTATTACGGAAAATTCGTAAAGGTTACGATAAAACGCGTTTATTATTTTGCGAGAGATGTATTATTACCTATCACAAAAAAAAATAGCCAATGATACTCAGGGAGTGAAGACAAATGTAACAACATCTCACGCATCAAAATCGGTCAAGCCATTTAGGATGTAGGCGATCATATAGAAACATAAATACATACATACACACGTACATACATACATACACTCGAAAAACATAACCCTCCTTACGCAGTCGGGAAAATAAGGTACTCCAAATGCTAAGTCTTATAACTGTGCTTATACCTGACATAAATGACATAACGTAACGGTTTCTAAGCATATTGACTTGTAACAATTGTTTTAAATAATTTATTATGAATTATAATTGTTAATGCCTTGAATTGAAGTAGCAAAACGAAGGAAAAGTTGAGTACGGAAGAAACTAAGGAGTTGATTTATTATATGGAAGTTACCCACTTATCACAGAATTCTCCCTATTATATAAGGTAGTAGGTACTAACACCTACGTATCGGAACGCGTCCAATAAAGCAGCGCTTGCATATCGACAGCTAATCGCCTCCCCATGAGCGCTGGGGGTCGCACATAAGTAGTATCCTTTACCAGTAGTTTGTGGGTCGCGCGTAGTGACGACATCTGCAGGGCCCCCGCAAAGCCGCGTGCCGTGCGTGTGGCATTTATACGCTTTCAACTACACTGATTTCATTATCGAACTTGGAAGCTGGAAGTAAAAGGTACAATGCTAATGACGTTATTATAACATAGACACAAATGCCTAGAACAAAAAGTGTCCTGATTTGACTGATATTCGTATACCAACAATGGAAAATTTAAAGATTTTTATTTAAGCTCTATCTCGATGAAAATCCACTTAATATAGGTGTTAAAAATAATAATAATATAGGTGTTATAAATATACATACCTAGGTGTGATAGACGAGAAAAAAAAATATCCTCACTTTAAGTGTCGGGAAAATGAACCAAAGAAATTATTTGTTTTAAATAAAAAATAAAGTTTTTATTCATTATATATGTTGAAAAATATTAAAATATTTTATCCCCACTTTACATACACCCTATATATATATTTTTTCAAAATTTTAATTGACGACTTTTTCAGAATAACTAATATGCATATTCATGCCATATTCCAGCTTTCTAGTAGATACTAATAGTCTTTGTGCAAAGCCTCGGACGGACAGACAGATATATAGACAGACAGACAGTCGGAAATGGCGAAACGGTAAGGGTTCTGTGTTGTTCTACAGAACTCTAAAAACGATAACATGTTTCCATGACATTCCCGCCAAAACTCCTAATTTGTACCTATATCTGTAACAAATTACAGTGTATAACTTACATATTCAAGTTCAAATAAGTTACCTTTTTGACATATACCAGTAAAATTCTTATTGTGACATTTCAATGTCTATTTATAAAACTCTTTTTCCAGTTAATATAAATACCTTTGTTTGCTTCGGTCACTCGGTCAATACACTCAAAAATATTACGTATATACTGGGTGCTTCCTAGAACAGATCATAGACGGATTATAAATAGGCTTTGCTAATAATAAGGTAGAATTATAAATCAACTTTTACGTAACCGGAAATACGTAAGTTACAAGTCCGGATGTAGGTAACTAGGTTATCTAGGCCTCTAGCGTTACGATGACCTAGCCACGTTGTAAGTCAAGTACGAATAAGTTACTTGCTAAGCGGAAGCCTAGAAATACTTAAACGTTACGTGATGTAAGCCTATTTTAAGTTTAAGTTATACTGTAAAGTTACGAAACAATAGTTACGTACGCGGCCGAAGCGCTTCTGCAGTCGGGTATTTTGTTTTTCTTCTATTATTGATACTAGTTACCTTCTTGGTTTTCTGCAATTCTGACATCGTTTCAACGTAGCATGACATCTGACAGCATGCATCGAGACGTCGCGTGCGTTAGGTCGCGTGGCGAGCCGTGTGCTTCACACCCCCAGCTCTATAATTGGCTTTAAAGGGATTATATGAGAAAGTGTTGTAGTAAGGTGGAGGCTTACTCACGTAATCGTGTGAAGGTGAGGAAATTGAACTCTGACACTGGTTGTGGCTGGTTGTGGAAGGGTTGACGTTAACATCTTGCTATTTTTTTTTTTTTTTAAATCCGACTATACGATATTTTTCCTACTTTGTATCGTGGTATATTTTATGTTTAACTTCCATAAAAAGAGGAGGGTGTCAGTTCGACTGTAAGCTTTTTTGTATGTTTGTTCAGCGATTACTTTGCCAATAATGAATTGATTTTGTTTTTTTTTTGGAAGGTCATATTTCCCATAAGAAAATCAAAATGGTTTCAGTAATTTGACTTTTATAACATAATAATAACTAGGGAAATATATCCAAGTTAATAAAATGAATTGCGTATTTTGAAGTCAGTCTTTTAAACTTAACTTATATTGAAATACGTTCAGTTACAGACATTAGTTTATTTTACACCCAGTATTTAAACTCAATCACCATCATTATTACATTAACTCGTCGCAAATTGAGATATCACAACTTTTTGTCTCGACAACTCTTAACCGTTTTTGCTCATATTTGGTATCATCAAAATTTGTCGGAAAATGGCGCCAAGCAAATTTTTCCCTGTTTTGAGGAAAATTACCACTCCAATCATTGCCAATAAAAATATAATCTGGTAAAGTACGAGTTGCATGACACACTTGTAGTTTGAGAACATGCGACTTAAATTCGAAGAGAAACGAATTTCCTACGAAACTTGTAGAGCGAAGAGGTTCTACGCCTAATTGACGTTACAAATTAGATTTCTATTATATTAGTACATTGTGATGGTCTTAACACTGAGATTTTAGTACAAAAGCCGAGAAATCCAAAGGTCACAGAACCACAAACCATTTTACATCACTCCATTCTAAATACTCAGCGTAGACGGTGAGAACCACACGTCTACGCAAGGCCTACGCAAGCCGGCATTTAATTATTTTTAATCAAATTAAACTTCCCCGAAAACCGCACAATCCCGGCTTCCCGAGGGATTTCGTCAATTGAATTTTGTAATAACAGGTTTTGTTGTTTGATCCGTCCGTAACGAGCTGTCACGCGCAACACAAGTAATTTCACGTTTTGTCGAATGTTGCGCGGATCTCAAAGGTCTCGATCCGACAGAGTCCGATAGGTGCTTGCTGGGGACGGATTTAGATGAAAAAATTAAAAAAATTGTTGTCTGTAAAGTCGGTTTACGGATGAAAATTTTACGTGATAACGATGCGTCACAAGCCGAATCTTAGGCGTCTCTATCGCTTGTTCCGCGATCTCGGTTGCACGCTCGGCTTAGGCGGAACGTGACAATGAGTCATGCTTTTTCGTGCGTGCAGCTGGCGTTCATCGATTTATAAGACATTATCACGTCAAAAAATGTGTGTGCTCAGCTTTATGAGGTATCGACAAAAAGTAGTAAAGACAAAGGGCTTCGTCTTTAGAGTCTGTTTACATATCATAGTATACTGTTGTGGCAAAAACCTATGTGGTATCGACTGATCAAAATAATGAAATAAGTACAGAAGTTCCTTCAATGCCACATTCGTTCTTTTTTAGGGTTCCGTACCCAAAGGGTAAAAACGGGACCCTATTACTAAGACTTCGCTGTCTGTCCGTCCGTCCGTCCGTCTGTCACCAGGCTGTATCTCATGAACCGTGATAGTTAGATAGTTGAAATTTTCACAGATGATTTATTTATATTGCCGCTATAAGAACAAATACTAAAAAACAGAATAAAATAAATATTTAAGGGGGCTCCCATACAACAAACGTGCTCGTTTTTGCTCAATATTGATAACGGCAATAGGTAGACGCTTGAAATATTCACAGAATATTGAGTTATATTAATAACTTTAAAAATAAATAATTAAATTAAAATAAAATTAATATTTATGGGTGACTCCCATACAACAAACGTGTTTTTTTTGCCGTTTTTATAGATAATGGTACGGAACCCTTCGTGCCCGAGTCCGACTCGCACTTGGCCGGTTTTATTTGAGATCGATGTCAGACCCTAAACTATCATCAACTATAGACACCCTCACACCCGACACCCCTATATAGCCACCGACCTCAAAATAGTTGGTTTACGTACCTACTTAGGTAGACGCCCAGTTTTGAATGTGTTCGTGTTATTTCTTTCTTTTCAGTTAATTAGATTGTTTTGAAGTCAGTTTAATATTTTTTTTAAATTACTTTTATTTATTCATTTTTTAATAGTATTTAATCGTTTCCTTTGAAGTTAAAAATTGTATTCACAAAACTTCACTGGGTAAGTTCGTTTAATTTTCAAACACACTTCAATAATATTGTAACTCCTATTTTTTGCGTTATAAAGTATGCCGGATCCTTTCAAATAGTATGAGTGATAAACAAATCGAATTTTGTTCAAATCCGCCTAGTAGTTTGTAAAGTGTCGTTGAAACGCTCATATTAAAATTAAAAAAAACATATCTTGAAAACTACTGAACTGATTTTGATAAAACTTACGGTGACTCCTAAATTAAAAGATACTTCATTCAATAAAAAAAGAATTTTTTGCAATACAACTTCTAGTTTTTGCGTAACACGTGGACAAACATACAAACCTACAAACATACAAATATACAAACATACATACACTTATAAATTTGGCACAGATGCTTAGAAGCTGGTATAGACTAACATATACAAAATCTGTGCAATTCTGACAATATTAATTCAATTCAGTGCTTTATTTGCCAGTTAAAGGGTAACATACATACTCGTAGTTCTTATTATTATAGTTGTACAGCCAATAACAACCTTATACTATTTATTACAAACATACAGGTCGAATTGATAACCTCCTTTTTTTGAAGTCGGTTAAAAAAGGTAAGTACAAGTTGGTATTAGTTTGTATGTCAAAAGCCAACAAAACTCAAAGTTTCTAGTTGTTGCGTTCGGTCTATTACTCAATTTTCCTTTAATGCCACCTGATTTCTTCTCTGGCTAACACCCACGCACAATATTTTTGGAGCTAACTGCTTACATGTTACCCGTAAAGGCACTTAGACATGTTATTTCTGTTTCCAAGAAATAGAGTTGTGCTCTGTTTATTAAACGATTTATTTGTTTATTGGAAGCGCCTATGTGCGGGACTTTGTCGTTCAGAATGTTAAGTAATTAGCAATTTATTTATACTTTATTTAAAAGTGTAAACAATTTTTTAAGATTCGAAATTCAATATTTTTAATTTTTACAATTACATGCTGTTATTGACATTATAAAGCATTTTTCCAAAAAAAAATTAGTAGGGAAAGTCATGACGTCTCGAGCTAGATAGACCTTTTGACTACCGATTTCCATTTAGCTTATATACTTTTATTATCCGACTGCGTAAGAAGGAAGGTTATGTTTTTCGAGTGTATGTATGTGGGTATGTATGTACAAAATGTCAGAGTTTTATTTTGTAATAATAAAAACACATTTCTCGCAAAAAAAAATATGCGTTTTTTCGTAATCTCCAACGAACTTTTTCGTAAACAAGTGGTTTAACTAGGATTATGTATACTAAGGAATGCGCATTTATAATCTTTTAGTTTCTTTTGTTGAGTCTACTTTCTCACAAAAAAAGTAGACTCAACAGCATATCAAGCGTAATTAAATCGTAAGTTACGACTGCAAAAACTGCAAACTTTTTCTGCAGTTGGGTATTTTGTTTTTCTTCTAACATAGATACTTGTTTGAGGTTCCATTGTTTGTTTGTAATGTACTTTGTCATATTAAACATTTTTCCCGCGACCGCGACCGCGTTCTTATTTATGTGAATTCGTTAGTTTTAAATAATTTCCCGCTTGTTTGTCAATCGTCAAGCCAGGTCAGAGGCTTTTCAGCGGCCTAAAGATTCGTTCGCAGCTTTCTCTCTCGCGCAACACAACCTTTTTAAACATACAAAATCATTGAATAGGGATATTAGAAAAGTGAATGCTGAATTTATTTATTTTAGAAACACCAACAGTATACATATTACATGAGACTTAGTAGGTAATCTTTAATATTATTATAAGTTCTGATATGCATACCTTTAACAGGCGTCTACATCATTCTTTAATTAAAACTATATTAATTTAAAACAAAAACCTATAAAATAATATAACAGTGATATTATAATCTATTGCGTTTAGTAAAAAAAAGTTATAACTTAAACTTGAATGCGTTAAATTTGTCGTGAAATATATCGAGATCGTTTAGCAAAACATTAATTTCATTGTATGTACGACATAGTCTAGGCAGAGGAGAATTATATGATAGTTTTAGAGTATTTAACATGGAGAATCTTTGAGATTTAAAATTTGTTTATTTTAGACAGGAGAAATATTTAAAAACAAGTTTTTCTTCGATATCTTATAATTGGCTGAGGAATAAGAAAATATATGTTTTTATCTAATTCTGTCGCAAGTATAAATGATATCTTATAAAAAAAATAATTAAATGTTTCTCCTCTCTAAATAACCAAATTAAGCTCTTACTTTTCTAATATCCCTACTCAATGATTTTATATGTTTAAAAATGTTATGATGCGCGAGAGAGATAGATGCGCGCTTTAATCTCGACATTAATAACTCTCGACACTAGGGCTGGCCACTCAGTCTATACGAATACATAATTTCGGCAAAGTACGAGTTTCACTCGCACACCGAGGCTTTCGTACTCCTATCCATGATACATGAACACGAACATGGGCTAATTACTCAGCAAAATGCACTTTATATCTAAGAATATTTGTAACTTCACATATTTTCATAACACTAGGCGTTCACATACTATAATACCAAGTTCAAATAAGTTTATATTATAGTATATTAAGAATAAATTGTAAAAAAAATCAAAATCTCTTGATGATCTCATACTTTATCGAAGCAGAACGATATATTTTCTTTATCCAAAGAGATTCTTCTTCTTTTTTGTATTGGACCCGCATTAAAGCATTTGCCAGTGTCAAGTATTAGGATTTTTTCAAGTTTCTTAAATAAAACAAGTTGTAAATGTTCTAGTCACGTATACAGTAATTTTATAAGTCGAGTCCTGCTTCAGTAAAGTGTTGGCGACTTTACTAGAAGCTTCTATGGAGTTTTGCCGACAACGTAAAATCACATGTTTCACTGCTTTATTCTTTAATCATTTGTTTTACTGCTTTATTTCACTTGCCCACACTCACGCACTCAAACAAACACTTAATGAATAAAACACCACCATTTTTATAACATTAATGTACAAAATAACACAAGTTTAGGAAATAAAAACAAAGCAACAACACGTTACTAAGACGTTCCCGCCAAAACTCTCCAAAGAGATTTTATTACTGCCATTTACTCAATTTTAAGTTTATGTCATTTCTCATTTTTCATTAATTTTTTTTTGTGGAATCAACAAGGAGATTTTATTTCGCAGTTCTCGCACAATAATTTTCCTCTATTTAAAAAATATTTACGCAAGCTTGTCTCGCACTTGACCAGTTTTTAATTTATGTTTATTTACATCAGTTTCAACCATAGAGATAAATAACTCTCTATGGTTTCAACCCTATAATTTTGAGACTTGTATCTTTTACCGTTTAGAAGATACAATCGCTGAAGTGTAGAACAGACACACAGACATACAAATATGCTCCCGTACCCTTATTAGTACGAAAGCCTAAAACCGATTTACTTTACTTTCGAAATTTGCGGTCTTTACGATTTTCTTAAGTTAAAAAGACTTTTTCCACCATCATCGTGATTGGAAATGCAATCCGTGGATTCACATGCAGTTAATTTTATAGCAATTCATTTCACTTGGACGTTTGTAGGTTTGACGCGGGTAAAGGACTGACTTTACTCACACGGTGTGTGGTGCAAGCCAACAGTGGAGATATTAGTAATATATGGTTTTGAAAGGTAATCAAACCTTTCGTATAATGTAAATACATGACAATAACCGATTTATGACCAATAAGAACGCCTATTTTTAATCGACTTCAAAAAGACGAGATTCTATGTTCGCCTGTATGTATTTTTAGGGTTCTGTACCTCAAAAGGAAAAGACGGAAAGAAAAACACAGACATTTTATTCAGTGACTACTTAAACAAAATTTAGCAGTTAGATGTGTTCTGGTAACCGTTACAAAATAAATAAAATAAAAAACTGGACAAGGCGAGTCAGACTCGCCCACCGAGGGTTTTGAACAAACTAGTAGACAAAAGGGGGAAACTATATTTTTTTTATATTTTCCTTCATAAATCGAAAAATATACATCAAAAAAATATTTTAAAACCTGTTTTAGCGTGAGCTAATTAAGCTCTTTCATATGATACCCCACATGATACGGTTAAATTACTTTATAATTTGGACCCTCTTTCCTTGCTTAAAGACCCTATATTTTGTGATTAAATAAAAATGTCCAGTTTTCGGATTTCTTCCTATATGTGTACTATAACACAATGCTTCTTGCCAAATTTCATAGTTCTAGGTCAACGGGAAGTACCCCATAGGTTTTGATTCCCTTCTGAGTGTCGAAATGTGCGTTTTTTTCGACTTTTTCGGCTGTAACTTTTTTTTATAAAAACTAAGAAGTTTGATTCTTCTCTCTGCAGCAAGGTACTATAGATCTACGTATATGGTTTTAATTTCAACTCGATACCTTCATGCGTTCCCGAGATAAAGGTCTTGACACCCGGACGGACGGACAGACAGACAGACAGACAGACGGACGGGCAACAAAGTGATCCTATAAGGGTTCCATTTTTTTCTTTTGAGGTACGGAACCCTAAAAAGTAAAATTAAAAGAAGTGAAAAAATCATCGTGTTTCATCTTATCTCTTAATCATCTTTGAATACTCGTAGATCTCTTAAAATAAGACTACATTTTCTACTCAGATGTGATGTGTGCAAGATATAGCCCGCCAAATAAATAACGATGTTTTTCTACTTGCACAGCTGCCTTTGTGTCCCTACACAAGGGCATATGTGCAAGTAGAAAATAGTAGATTGTTATACAAGGGACTAAAAAGACCCATTATAACGAGGTAGATTTAAAACCGAGAAACCGAGACCGAGTTACAATGGATTTCAGCGCCGTGTGTTACACTCTACTTTACGATTGCGAAAATAAAATAATCCAATACAATAAATTCAAAGTTTATTTTATTAGAGAAACTGGAACTTTTGGGCTTCCAAGGCACAGGCTTCATTGCCTAGTTTGGGGTTCGAAGCTACTGTTTAAATCTACAGCCATAATTTACCAGTTTTGTTATCATTCAGATATTTATTTATTAATCTTAAGCCTAAGTTTTTACAATATTTATATACAAAACAATAAAAACCTTATAAAAACTTAAACCTAGAATGCCGCCGACAGCGGGGCAGGGCCTAAGCTGCTGGCGGTAGGGGCTACAGACTCAGAAACCTCCTAACAATTCGTGCCGTGTCTTGTTATCATTATTATTATTATTATTTTTTTCTTTTGTGTACGTAGTTTTATATTCATATATCTTGTCTGCTATCACTAGATAATGTAATTCATAATGTTTTTTTTTTATATGTATGGCTATTTGTGGGGAGATAGTGGATGAGACTGGCACAAGACCGGAAAGAATGGCGCGCTAAAGAAGATACCTATATTCAGCAGTGGGTGGACAATGGTTGATGATGATGATGGCTATTTGTATGCTAATAAACACATTATTATTATATTATTAAATTAATTAATAAACACGAACGACAATGCAGTTTCTTGAATAATAAAAGTTAAATAGAAAATATAATTCATTAAAAATGAGATGTAAAACTTGTACAATTCTGGATATTTAACGAGATGTTTGCAAAGAGAATGTAAATATATTCCAAAGAGATTATTCTACTTTTGAATAAAGACTGTTTCGTGTATGTTGGCTCTTTGGTGACAGATAAAAATTAAAAAAGAATAATTACTTTTTCCCCTAGAGCTTAAAATGCTATTTTTTCCCCGCTTTACTACGCTACAATGACGGACTTTTAGAGCAAGAAAACGTTATAAAACATACAAAATCAAATCGCTGACATGAGAATGAGAAGAATAACGAGTAATACAGGATTATTAGAATAAAATATGTGAAAGTAGTCAAACCTCGGACACCAAAATCAGTTAACCCATTTAGGCTGTATGAGGTAATATAAAAACATACATTACACATACATACCCACATATGTACATACATACATTAATACAAAAATAGATACACATGAACATAGAAAAATATAACCCTCCTACTTACGCAGTCGGGTAAGAAGCAGGGTTATGGAGGCAGGAGGGATGTTCCATAGCTTCTCGCTCTATCTTATGACAAGGACCAAGTTATTGTCAAGCAATTAATAGCGGCCTACTAGCAATGAAGTATCGTAATAATTTATTGGAGCGTCTTTGTACGAGTGCCTTTAATAACAGCTCTTTAAATACGTACGCTGTTCTAATTTGTGATGTATCCGACCATAATTATATTCTAGTAAGTAGCAAGCCTTTATGTTTAGGAGCTTAAGAGGAAAGGAGTCCGTCATGACTTTTGAAAAATAGGTATTTCACAAATCTATCGCTGTCTCGCAGCAGCTGAATGACGATAATTTCTATGTGTGCGTGTTCTTTTCATTCACAAGTACAATTTAGAAAATTTAAGAATCTCCGGCATAAAAAATAAAATGGTTGATTATTTATTATAGCTCACAGCTCAAAACACTTTCGACCAAATCCTCTTTCGAACAAAAACGAAAATAAGTATATGCGGCGGTAGTAAGCGGCCAAGTGCGTGTTATGCCACGCGCAAAGTAGGGTTCCGTAATTGCATATTATAATGTAATCTTACAAAAGGGACAATCGTGAGTGAATAGGTTTCTTCTAGGCAAGTGTGCTCCATCGTAGACCTAACTGTCGCTTAACACCAGGTGAGTTGACGGTCAAGGACAAGCCTATTTTCGAATAAAAATTAAACCGGATAAGGCGAGTCAGACTCGCCCACCGAGGGTTCCGTATAAACTAGTAGATAAAAGGTTTTTTTTTTATATTTTCCTTCATAAATCGAAAAATAGTCATCATAAAAATATTTAAAAACCCGTTTTAGCTTGTGCTAATGAAGCTCTTTCATATGATACCCCACATGATACGGTTAAAGTACTTAAAAATTTCCTTGCTTAAAGACCCTATATTTTGTGATTAAATTAAAAATGTCCAGTTTTAGGATTTTTTCCTATATGTGTACTCTAACACAATGTTTCTTGCCAAATTTCAGAGTTCTAGGTCAACGGGAAGTACCCCATAGGTTTTGATTCCTCTGTGAGTGTCGAAATCTGCGTTTTTTACGACATATTCGGCTGTAACTTTTTTTTACGAAAACTGAGAAATTTTAATTTTCTTTCTGCAGCAAGATACTATGGATCTGCGTATATGGTTTTAATTTCAACTCGATACCTTTACGCGTTCCCGAGATAAAGGTCTTGACACCCGGACGGACGGACAGACGGACAGACGGACAGACGGACAGACAGACGGACAACAAAGTGATCCTATGAGGGTTCCGTTTTTTTCTTTTAAGGTACGGAACCCTAAAAATGAACACTATGTTAGTTTTAATGAATTTTGCACGAAATTTCATTATATACTCGTATGCTACTAGCATGTTTTTTTTTTCATATCTCCAAAAGTCAACCGTTTAGTTGGTAGAGTGAAATATAACGTATAACCTTTCAGTTGTAACTAAACAATCAACTTACGTAAAGAAATTTAATTTCTCCTCAACAATCTAAAAATAGATAAACATGAATAAAACCGGTAATTTTGTTGCAAGTAGTTATTTTGTAATTTATGCGACTTCTGTGTAACTTTTGCTTCAGTATTGCAACATACCTTACACACCTTGTTAGAAAGTGTGGAAAACATCGTGCTCTAATATAAATGAGAACAATTAACTTGGCAGAAAAGGCTTATTTTATGTGAAATACTTATAACTTACAACTTGCGTAAGACACAGTGTGGTCGAAGGTAGAGCACGTGGATCTCTCGGGAAACAAGGAAGGGAATCGACGAAATTTACTCTCTTGTGTGTTTTATTAACAGGGAAGGGAATCGGCGGAATTTACTCTATGTTTTATTAAAGACAATAAATAAATACGTTACTATTTTTACCCGCCTGTGTAGGGGTTATGTTTTTCGATAGAATGTACATTTCTATGTATGTTTGTATATATATTTGTAAGGGTGTATGTATTTGGGTGTGTATGTATATATGTATGAATCTATATGACCGCCTATAGCCTAAGTACCTTGACCGATTTTGATTCGTTTTCACTTCCTGAGTGTGAAAGGCTATATTTTTTTGTATTAATAAATCTGTCGCAAAAATAAGCTGCCAAGTGCGTGTCGTGACACGTGCAAAGTAAGGTTCCGTAGTTGTGCATTATAAATTATGTGAACTTAAAATAGTGGTTACGCGTCGCATCGATCAGGCGTTCAGATAAATTTATTAATGACGCATTAATGAATAAATTTTAAATTTGTAAGTAGATAAAGGTAGCTACAATGTTGTATGCCCAAAAGGGTATCCTTCCCAGGCCACGTGTATTCTAACACAGCTGACAATAAAATATTTGTAAGTATCTTACTATTAAGTATTCTGTGGTATTGGGGCAAATTATCCTAACATTTGCATAAGTAACAAGCGTAAATGAATATAAAACAAGCTAGGACACCCGTGGCTGCGGGTGACGCTGACGCGCGGCGCGTGCCCGCTCGCATGACGCCGGCATGACGTCAGCGCTCGTGTGTGCTCGTGTTTTAAATTATCTCTAGTTTTGATACTATCATGATGCTGCTATGATTTCTTTGATGCTGCTGCAATATAAATGGAAATGAAGGCTCTGGAGTTAGGGCCTACTCTTAATTGATAATTTCACACCTGTATTATGAGAAATGTTTACCGTGCACTAGTCTGTGCATAATTATAGTTTAAAATACTCAAGCAACCGACTTACTTGGGTGACTTTTTTCTAGTTATTTTGTTACAAAAACCTAAGTACTGAACCTATTACATACAAAAAAAGAATACAGAAGGATACCATTACCTGCTTATGGATAAGGTTTTAATTGCCAGCCATGGCGTCTTCCAGGCAAGAATGCATGGACAGGAATCATTGGCTTCAGGAAAATATGTATTCTGTTTTTTTTTATTATTAGACATTTTTATTTTATCTTAAAACTTGAGAGATGTATTCTGTTGTATGAAACGCAGCGGAAAGCGAAAAAATGTTTTATCAATAAATAAGGAAAATTGCATTTCCTGGGTTTCAATGGTGCTACAGTTCCTTTATGTATATACATATTTTAGGTATTATATTGTAGGTACTAAGTACTAAGCAGGAGAAAAATTTTTTCATGTTAGTTATATCTAGATGTGCCGTGGGGTACCGGCTTAGAATAGTACCTCCCCCTCTCTTCCCGTGGGTGCCGTAAGAACCGGCTAAGGGAAATACTACCAGAGATGGGCAGCAGCATCCTCTGCGGAAAACGCTACCCACTGCGCTCGCCAACCCGCATGCCAAGCGTGGCGAGTAATGGCAAAACCCCCCCTATGACAGACGACAAAAATACCAGGCCCCCAGTCCCCGGCAGCTCCGCTATTCCGGACTACGGTAGCGGTCCCGGTCACGGCGGAGCAAGGGGTGCTAAGAATCTCCGGAAGAGATCCGGCTACCACCCCCTGCATAAACGACGACTGGCCCTGGTAACACACAATATTCGCACGATGAGGACAGACGAGAAGCTAGCTGAGCTGGAAGAAGAAATGAGTAGGTTACATTGGGATATCCTGGGGTTATCGGAAGTCCGACGAGAGGGTGAGGACACGATAACCCTGAAATCCGGTAACCTACTATACTACCGGGAGGGCGACCAACAGTCCCAAGGTGGTGTCGGGTTTCTCGTCCACAAGTCCCTTGTTAACAACATTCTTGCCATCGACAGTGTATCGAGCAGGGTTGCGTACCTGATACTCAGAGTATCCAAGAGATATTCGTTGAAGGTCATCCAGGTATACGCACCGACCTCGGCACACTCGGATGATGAGGTGGAGGTGATGTATGAGGACATTAGTAGGGCCATACACACTTCTGAGACCTATTTTAATGTTGTTATGGGGGACTTCAATGCGAAGCTGGGCAGGAAATGCGAAAGTGAGTTGAAAGTGGGGCAATTTGGATATGGACAACGGAACCCCAGGGGACAGAGGTTGGCCGACTTTCTGGAGAAAGAGGGACTCTTCATGATGAACTCTTTCTTCCAGAAGCCACCTCATAGGAAATGGACCTGGTTGAGTCCCGATGGTTCTACGAGAAATGAGATAGACTTCATCCTGACCACCAAGAAACAAATATTCAATGATGTCTCTGTGATCAACATGGTTAAAACCGGAAGTGATCACCGAATGGTACGAGGCACTTTGAATATTAATGTTAAACTGGAGAGGTCCCGTATGATGAAGTCTACACTCCGACCCACTCGCGCCCATATCCAAAACCCCGAGAGCTTTCAGCTCGAACTATCAAATCGCTTCGAGTGCCTGGAGAGCTGCGCATCGGTGGATGAGATCAATAACAGGTTTGTGGAAACTGTCCGTACGGTGGGCGCGAAGTTTTATAAACCCCACCGTACAAATAGACCGCAAAAGCTCTCGAGCCATACCCTCGACCTCATGGCTGAACGACGCTCATTGCAACTGCAGTCTTCCGGTGACGCCGAGTCATATAGGCGGCTCAATAGACTCATATCAAAGTCTATGCGACACGACATCCGTACCTTTAATACTAATCGTATTAAAGAGACGATAGAGCGGAATAAAGGCTCCAAAGTGTTCGCAAGAGACATGTCTATTGGGCAGAGCCAGTTGACGAAGCTGAAGATGGAAGATGGCAGTATAGCGTCGACCAAAGCAGAAGTCTTGAGGGAAATCGAGAGGTTCTATGGACAGTTATACACATCGGTCGCAAAACCGGTTAGCAGTTTGGGCAAAGATCCAAGAGCCAAACTGACTCGACATTATACCGAAGATATCCCGGACATCAGCTTGTACGAGATTAGGATGGCCTTGAAACAGCTCAAGAACAACAAGGCACCGGGCGACGACGGAATTACATCAGAGCTACTGAAAGCGGGTGGAACACCGGTACTGAAAGTCCTTCAGAGGCTCTTCAATTCCGTCGTGCTTGAAGGTACAACGCCAGAAGCATGGAACAGAAGCGTGGTGGCGCTGTTCTTCAAAAAAGGAGACAACACTTTGCTGAAGAACTACAGACCCATCTCGCTTCTGAGCCATGTCTATAAGCTGTTTTCAAGGGTCATCACGAATCGTCTTGAACGCAGGTTTGATGACTTCCAGCCTCCCGAACAAGCCGGTTTCCGAAAAGGCTATAGTACCATAGACCACATCCATACGCTGCGGCAAGTGATACAGAAGACCGAAGAGTATAACTTGCCCCTTTGCTTAGCGTTTGTGGACTATGAGAAAGCCTTTGATTCGATCGAGACCTGGGCGGTGCTTGAGGCTCTCCAGCGATGCCGTATTGACTATCGGTATGTCGAAGTGCTGAAGTGCTTGTACAACAACGCCACCATGTCAGTCCGAGTACAAGACCAGAACTCAGAGGCAATTTCATTGAAAAGAGGCGTGAGGCAGGGAGACGTTGTCTCTCCGAAACTGTTTACCGCCGGTTTGGAAGATGCCTATAAGCTTCTGGAATGGAAAGGGCTCGGCATTAATATTAACGGCGAGTACATCACTCACCTTCGGTTTGCCGACGATATAGTAGTCATGGCAAAGTCGATGGAAGAGCTCAATACGATGCTCGAAGACCTCAATAGAGTTTCCCAACGGGTGGGCCTCAAAATGAACATGGACAAAACGAAGGTTATGTCGAACGCCCATGTAGTGCCCACCCCAATATCTGTGGGGAACTTCACTCTTGAAGTTGTTGACGAATACGTCTACTTAGGACAGACGGTCCGATTAGGCAGGTCCAACTTTACGAGGGAGGTCAATCGTCGTATCCAACTCGGCTGGGCAGCGTTCGGGAAACTTAAAAGCGTCTTCTCGTCCAATATTCCCCAGTCCCTCAAGTCGAAAGTTTACAACCAGTGTGTGTTACCAGTGATGACATACGGCACTGAAACGTGGTCCCTAACTATGGGCCTTATAAGGAAGCTCAAGGTCACGCAACGAGCTATGGAGAGGGCTATGCTCGGAGTCTCTCTACGAGATCGAATCAGAAATGAAGAGATACGTAGACGCACAAAAGTCACCGATATAGCACAGCGGATTAGCAAGTTGAAGTGGCAGTGGGCAGGGCACATAGCACGCAGAACTGATGGCCGATGGGGCCGAAAGGTTCTCGAGTGGAGACCACGTACCGGCAAGCGCAGCGTAGGAAGACCAGCCACGAGATGGACAGACGACCTCATACAAGTGGCGGGAAGACGCTGGATGCAAGCCGCTTCCAATCGGTCTTTTTGGAAATCCATGGGGGAGGCCTATGTCCAACAGTGGACTTCTTATGGCTGAGATGATGATGATATCTAGATTGACCACCAACTTACCTGATGTTATGCGATAGTGTTACCCGAAGATGGAGCTCGTCGATATAGAAAATTCATTCTTACGTTGAAAATTCCAATTATCACGTGTGAATCCGAACAACCGTTTCAAAGTTGTTGATGTGGCTTTTATTTACTTACTTGAAATTTTAATTAATACTTTATAGGTACCCTGAATCCACAGAATAAACCTTACTTTAATGTATAGTTGCCTTATTTACTTATTTTTTAGGTTTCACTAGATTGCCCGAGTCAGTGGCATGAGCTAAGGATATTTGAATCAACTTGCTTTAATATTTCTGGACATCCAGAAAAATACAACCTATACGCAAGTATCAGCATCCAAGCTAATATATATTATTATATATATATTAGCTTGGATGCTGATACTTGCTTATAGGTTGTATTTTTCAACAGGCTAAAGTTGGTATACGGAATTCGCTTATGTATTTAGCTGACTTATGTCATAAAGAAGAGTTCAGCAATTTGTCCTTGAAATCCTTCAAATCCTGTACTTTGTTTTTTTTTCCTTTTCTATTGAATTATTAAGGATAGATTACACGAAGCATATAAACAATGTTCGTATTAGTTTTTATGGTTGATCAGCTAGGAATTTGACCGCAACTTACGTGACGTTAAATGTTAAGTTAAAGCGTGATCTAAGATTTAAGGCCCATTTCAAGCTGGGTGTGCTTATCATACCTAGCCTGAAACAGAAATGAGAATTGGCTCTCAAGTGAAACTGCCGGAACACACAGTTAACTAGCTGAGCACTAACGAATTCATTTCGTTTCATCAAAAGGTCAAGTTTTCTTGGGATTTAGCCTCGAAACACGAAACTGGGGAAACTGGTAACTTCTTTGGACAGTTAGGTACTTATTAATAATTCTCAATCTTTGTTATCAGTATACTTAGAAACTTATTTTTTTCACATTAGATAAGTTTTTGGTCGGTAAATAAATAAAATACCATTCGAATCTCAAAAGAGCTTCCGCTCAAACAGTTTCTCCTGAATAATCCAATTTCCAGCAATTTTCCTTAAAAACTGCGTACCGAGCATTCAGCCACAAATTTATTCTGTAAAACGGCTAAATGATGCACCTATAAATAATTGCTGGTGTAGCTTTGAAATTGCGATAGAGTCTCCCTCACTTAACTGATAAGAAAAGTTTGTGGTTCTGTACGGCACCCGGTTTGAGCGACTCGCGTCGATCAGCTGTAGGGTCAAGGTCTGGCGGGTCAATGCTGAGGGGTGAGAGGAGGGAGGGAGGGAGAGTACCGGCGTGGGCGTCTCCATGGCAACGCACCCCCGCCCGTCCTGGCAGAGGTATTCAATCAATTACCGGTGAGAGCACATTTGTTTGAGCTACGGTGATGATGCATTTTCCAGGTTATTTATCAAGAAAAAGGTCTCCTGGAAGGTCTAAAGGAAATATGAAAACGTTAGGTAGAAAAGTGTGTTTAGTTTACAAAGTTGATAGGTCATCTGGAACCCTCTGAGAAGCTCAACGTCATCTCGGCAACGTAGCAGCGAATATGAAAGACTATTATTTTAGTGCTACTCGCGGTCTCCGGTAAATAAGTTAGCGTACAACTTTTTATAAAAGATTCCATACTGAGGTGACAAATCGGCAAGAGGTGTCGCAGTATCCCGTAATTAATCTTGTGATTTAAGGTTTATAGGGCCACGAATTCTGTGGTTTGTCCAAAAACTTGTACTTAAAAAAGTGTTCTTTGTTTTGAAAGTTGATTAAAGCCACATAATTTAGGAAATCTCTGCATTTAGTCTGCTAGAGTACCGAAGATGGCATGAAAAGTGCAAATCACTAATGTTATACCAAAAACTTGGTCAATTGGCTTGTTAGTTTTCAATTAAAAATAATAAGTACATGTTTCACTCTCACTAAGTACATGCCTTATCACACATTTAATTTGTGACGACTTTTATCACATTTAAAATACAATTGATTACCTACATGCTTGTATAGCATATTACTAGAATTTATTATTGTTTTGTCATATCACATTATTTGCTTGGATATGTTATTATTCATGAGTAAAAACTGAACTCTATTTTGCGCGTACCCGACACACACTTGGCTGGTTATTTACATAAAGTCGAGGGTAAAGAGAATTAACAGAAAACAAACTATAATTTGGGAAACTATCCAGAATATGATGGGCATTATTAAATGTTATTAAAAGTCCTAACATTTACCTCACATGTACTCATGTATGTAGATTAAATCTATTTAGAGCGTGCTCAATAAACGTTTTATTTTGATATCGAACACGATGTTTTTTTTCGTTTTACCCGACCGTGTAAGAGAGACGGTTATGTTTTTCGAGTGTATCTATCTATGTTTCTATAAGATCACCTACAGCTTAAACGGCTTGACCGATTTTGATGTTCGCGGTGTCGTTAGATTTATCTTCACTCCCTGAGTGTCATAGGCTATATTTTTTTGTCATAATAGTAATACGTCTCTCGCAAACAAAAAAATGCATTTTTTATGTAACTTCCAACGAAATTTTACGTAATAAACAATTTTACTACAATTATTCTAAAGAATGGGCATATATAAGCGATTACAGCGATTTTACGAATGATTTCTCACAAAAAAACGTACACTCAACAGCGTATCAAGCGTAACGAATCCATAAGTTAGACTGCAATAAATTCCTTTCTTCAGTTGGGTATTTCGTTTTTCTTTTAATATAGATTTGTTTTATTAGTGAAATTAGGTTAAATTCGCCATCGAATTTTTAGTGACGAAATTCACTTAGGTACGTACGTTTACGGATCTTTTCATTACTGAATTTGTCTCATAAAGAGACTACGAGCGTAGCCCTTTCCGTAGTTCGTTGCGTAGCTTTGTGTTTTTTGATTTTTAGGGTTCCTTTCCTCAAAAGGAAAAAAACGGAAACTTTGTAGGATCACTTTGTTGACCGTCTGTCCGTCTGTCCGTCTATCAAGACCTTCTCGGGAACGCGTGAAGGTATCGAGTTGAAATTAAAACCATATAAGTACGCAGATACATAGTCTCTTGCTGCAGAGAGAAAAATCAAATTTCTCAGTTTTCATAAAAAAAGTTACAGCCGAATGTAACAAAAAACGCATATTTCGACACTCGCAGAGGAATCAAAACCTATGGGGTACTGTGAACTGTGAAATTTGGCCCAATTTTAAAGTGCTTTGACCATATCTTAAGAAAGAACTTCATTAGCACAAACTAAAACTGGTTTACGATGTATATTTTTCGGTTTATGAAGGAAGATATAAAAAAAATATAATTTCCCCCTTTTATCTATCTACTAGTTTGTACGGAATTCTCGGTGGGCGAGTCTGACTCACACTTGTCCGGTTTTTTTTTGTTTTACCGGTTTGTATACATAGTCCTTTTAGCCGTGTCTTGCTTACTCCACGAGTATATTCCCAAACCATTGCCAGTTACCGTTAGTCGTTGCGTACCGAGAGGATATTTTTATTTATTTTCGCTCATAAAACGGCGGGTTGCCTTTGCGAGGCCGTGAAGCGTGGGGCTGCGGTGCGAAGCTGTCATGGGTCAGTGGCTGGATACGCTCCCCAGTTCACTGCTCACTGCGCGTGAGATCGAGATTGGCCCTTGCGACGGTAGATCTACGTATATGCGGTTATATATACCTACACTTATCACAAGATACTGGCAGATTGTCTATTCTGTGATAAAACTAAAGTGATTCAGTGATAGTGGGAATGCGAATCTTATGTTATTCCGAACCGAACTGTGACTGTGACGTCACATCGAAAATGTTCACTGTGACGTCACAGTGTACAGTCAAAGTACCATTTCCAACCTGTATTCAGTGAACTAGGAGCTTACTCTCATTTCTTATAAGGGTGAAAAGTTGTCACGCGCTGGTTTTTGTCGAGTGACAGAAAAGTTGAAGCGATTAATAATAAAACCGGACAAGTGCGAGTTAGACTCGCCCACCGAGGGTTCCGTACAAACTTTTAGATAAGAGGGTGAAATCATATTATTTTTTTATATTTTCCTTCATAAACCGAAAAATATACATCGTAAAAATATTTAAAAACCTGTTTTAGCTTATACTAATGAAGCTCTTTCATATGATACTCCACATGATACGGTTAAAGAAAAAAAAAAAAAAAAAAAAATGAGCTCTACAGACTACGGGTCCGTGCTTTTTATAAGCTAATACATTTAATTTTTTAACTAAGTTAACATTTTTTTTAACTTTAAAATTTAAACTTAAACTTTTAAACTTTAAAATTTGGACCATCATTCCTTGCATAAAGACCTTATTTTTGTGATTAAATAAAAAATGTCGTCTTCGTTTTTTTTCCTATATGTGGACTCTAACACAATGCTTCTTGCCAAATTTCATAGTTCTAGGTCAATGGGAAGTACCCTATAGGTTTTGATTCCCTTGTGAGTGTCGAAATATGCATTTTATACGACATATTCGGCTGAACTATTTTTTACGAAAACTGAGAAATTTTATTTTTCTTTCTGCAACAAGAGACTATGGATCTGCGTATATGGTTTCAATTTAAACACGATACCTTCACGCGTTCCCGAGATAAAGGTCTTGACACCCGGACAGACGGACAGACAGACAGACGGACAACAAAGTGATCCTATAAGGGTTCCGTTTTTTTCGTACATCAGGTGTATTCAGAACTCATTCGGTTTTGGAATCGATTCGATTCGGAATCTATATCTCCATCTCTGTCATTCTCTATGGAAATTACAGAGACTGAGATAGGTATAGATTCCGAATCGATTCCGAAACCGAATGAGTACTGAATATGGGGGCAGACCTGCCCCCGTATTCTAAACCCATTCGGTTTCGGAATCGATTCGATTTGTATATCTCCGTCTCTGTCATTCTCTATGGAAATGAGAGAGACGCAGATATACAAATCGAATCGATTCCGAAACCGAATGGGTTCAGAATACGGGGGCTGAGCGTGAGTTAGCTCGGTAATCGATTCTACAACAACTAGTAAATAACCATCCTACTGTTTTTGTTGTGGGGAAAAACAACTGAAATGAATAATTTTTCACCAACGGCGGGTGCGCTGGTTCTGGGATATTTTCTTTGGTATTTTACCATCCGGCGAAACTCGCCGGTGTGCGGGGGTGACTATTCCTTTTTAGAAGGCCGGGCTTAGGAACAATTTTTTAATAGGGCAGTGTACATACCAATCCGTCGCCGGAGTCCTAATTGATGTGATGCGCAAAAAGGGCGGCACTGGCCACTGGCAACTTGCTGTTCAGCCTTCCACAGACACTTGGATGGCACTATTCGTTAGTTCGTATACAAATTAAATCACTGCATCCATCCCGACAAAATGTATACGGGACCACAGGTAGATTGAATCGTCACCGTTCTTCTTTTTGGAAGTCTATTAAAAAATACGAATGCGGAGAATGTAGCCGGGCGCGTGCAAGCGAGGAACTGACGCCACCACTGTTCGTAGTCCGAACGTGGATTGGCATGTTTTAGATCTACCCTTATTCAAAAAAAAGAACCATACATATTACAAAGGGAAGTTGCTTTACCTCGCTTTGTAGTGTTTGTTACCACAGGCGATACTTCAGGTATCCTGCAATATGTTTAAAACGACAGATATTCATCATCATCATCATCATCATCTCAGCCATAAGAAGTCCACTGCTGGACATAGGCCTCCCCTATGGATTTCCAAAAAGACCGATTGGAAGCGGCTTGCATCCAGCGTCTTCCTGCCACTTGTATGAGGTCATCTGCCCATCTCGTGGCTGGTCTTCCTACGCTGCGCTTGCCGGTGCAACCAAATGACGAGCAACAAAAAAGACAGATATTAAAATTATGCAAAACATACACGACAAATCCGAAGTTGTTCTATTTTAATTTAACAGTAATTTAATTCAACTTAAATTTTATAGTTTCATTTAACATTAAAAACACTTTGTTATGATACCTACTAATACAGTGCCCGACGATTTGCAAAAATACATTTATTCCTATATACAGTTATTTTTTACAGTCTATAAAATTGTACTTACCTACAAAACCTCCGCGGGTACAAAAATTTATAAAAATATACTACTATTTGCGTCAATGTTTATATAATTATAATCTTTATATAATTATAAGTTATAAACATTTAAATACACGAAATTTAAATTACGAACAAACGTATAACTGTAAATAAAGTGTACAAGTAACGGAACAATATTAATTCATATTTAACTAGAGGTACCCTATGACTTCACCCGTTTTAACGAGCGCTCAGCATTTGCATGACTCAAGTAAACAAAAACATAGATAATAAGCATACGCGAGCGAAGCGAGCGCGAACATTTTAGTAGTGTTTTTGTAGTAATATGATTTATTTCTCGTATTAGTGAGCTCGTAGTATTTCCATGACAAAATAGTACCTAATAATGCGCGAGTGAAGCGAGCGCGAAATTTTTTAAGGTTTTTAAAATTAAATCTTGGAAATAATTTAATTCATAGATCGTGTTACAAAGTAGCCCAGATGAACCAAACAAGTATAAAAGTGTTTAAAAAAATGAAATATCCGACTGGATGAGTAAGACTGACTTACGCTATCAAAAAATATAAATATAACCATTTGAATGCATTGATTTCAAATTTAGGCACTTTTAGAGTCTTGTTCGATCTTTTCGAAATTATTAACACAATTAATTAATAATAATAAATAATATTAATTAATAAATAATAATAATAATATTAATTAAAATATTGTTTTATGTAAAATTGGCTTGGATCGAATTGAATTTTTCATGGAATATTTGTGTTTTTTTTAATGTAAGATAGATCTACGACTGATCTCCAACTCGCCTGATATTTAGCGATGTTATTTTCTAGTTTTACGAACGAAGATCTTTTTATAAGTTCATTCAGTCGTTTTATATCTCCAAAAATATGGGCATGCGCGAGCAATCGCTACGCTTTGGCGCGCGAAAAAAATTGAAGCAAATTAAGTAAACTTTAAAAAAGAGCAAGGATTTTTCATAATTGCCAGGATATTTTGGGGGAAGGTAGGTTGAACCCATAAGCGGCCTTGTTCACAACTTGTCGGATTCGGAATCGGCCTGGAAACTATATCTCCATCTCTCTCAATTTGTTGTCATATCAGAGATGGAGTTAGGGTTTCTTAAAAAGTATGTATATAATAAAAAAAAAACGACAGCAGAAAAGCAGTTTTTTGCAGTCTAACTTACGATTTCGATACTTTTAATACGCTGTTGAGTGTACGTTTTTTGTGAGAAAGTCTGCGTAAAATTGCTGTAAAAGATTATAAACGCGCATTCTTTTAGAATAATTCTAAAACACTTGTTTATTACGAAATAGTGCGTTAGTGATTACGAAAAAAAGTTTTATTTTTATTTTTGAAAGAGATGTATTATGATTACAAAAAATATAGCCTACTTATGACACTTTGGAAACAAAGAAGACTGTAATGACACATCAACCTCGCACATCAAAATCCGTCAAGCCGTTCAGGCTGTCATATAGTAACATACATACTGACCCCCTGGACCCCCCCCCCCCCCCCCCTTATATACGCCCATGCCTAATTCTAACCTTTAATTTATTAGCCTATTATGCAACATTTTATAAACACAACATTCGAAACGGAATTCGAAGCTCAGGAAGTTTCCCAATACCCAAAGATGCCACTTGAGCGATCACTCGAGGTATCGTCAAGTGATATCGAATACAGGTGTGCAGGCGCATCGCTGCCTCAGTTACGCCTTTGTCGGCCTCTGCGCCGCTTATCGGGCCAAGTGAGATGGGCGCCGAGTGGATGGGGTCATGAACTGGCTGGTACGGTTCTAATCTAAAATTACTGCAGTGCTCGTGGCGTAGCTTGACAATAGGTGTTCTCGACGATCACCAATGTTAAGCAACGGATGGACCGGTCAGTCTTCAGATGGGTGACCGTGAGTGGCTTTTTTTCAGAGCGCTACCGTGGGTCGGATAGCATGTTAATGTTTCCGGTCGTTGTTTAAAAAAAACAACTAATCGTTTAACAAGGTCAGAGGCCTAACGGCGGCTTAATAACTCTGACACTAGAGCTTGGCACCCAGTCTATACGAACTTACTTTACTGTATTCTAGACTTTAGGATGATTCTTAGTTACAACAAACAAAGTCGGAAAATCTAAATGTCAAGAGTTTTGACATTTAGATTGTACTCTATGATTGTACTCTCTGAATGTACTCTATTTCCCGTCACATTCTTAATACCTTCTGTCTGGAGTGGAAATACCTTCTGTCTCCTGAGAACTACAATCTATAATCTTGGAATTTTCAAGCCTAGAAAAAGTAGAATTTTTCCATCCAATCATGTACATTCATGATTCTCCTTCAAAATTAATAATTGACATTTTGTTGTCACTTGCTCTATGCTACTATGATCATATGGAAAAAGTTTGCTAAGGGGTTTTTAATTTTAATAATGAAATTGTGAATTTAAGTTACGGATTTTTTTAAATTGAAATAGGAGCCACTTAGTTAAAACAAGCCATAAATGTTCTAGTCACTTATATAGTCATTTTCAAATTCGAGTCCTGCTTTAGTAAAGTAGGGACTTTACTGGAAGCTTCTATTGATATTCGATATTTTTGAGTGTTTTATTACACAGTGAAGTATCTACAGATGTATCATCACTATCATCAGATATGATATCAGCCATAAGAAGTCCACTGCTGGACATAGGCCTCCCCCATGGATTTCCAAAGAGACCGATTAGAAGCGGCTCGCTTCCGGCGTCTTCCCGCCACTTTTAAAAGGTAATATGTCCAACTCGTGGAAAAATGCGAAATCGGGATAGTTCAGGTTCAAATCATGTCGGATGTGTGTAATTTTTGAACAGTTTATAAATTTGTAACTTCTATGGAGTTTTACCGACAACGTGAAAAGGCATGTTTAACCGCTTTATTTCACTTACCCACACTTAGGCAGTTGTAAAAACACTGAACAAAACATCACCATTTTTATAGCATTAATATTCAAAATAACACAAGTTTAGGAAAATAAAATAAAAGAATTTCATGTTCCATGACGTTCGGACATCCAATTAGAATCCACAATATTTTAATAAGCTCTCGTTAAAGATATCCTATCAAATATTTGAACAAGTTATGGAAAAAGGCAATAATTAATCTTTATTGGAAATTGATTCAAAAGAGCTTTTGAATGAAGGTCGAAACTCACTGTGCTAAACTACTTCGACTTCTGTTTAAAATTATTAGATCGTTGGACGAAATATCCAATATATGTATATACTCGTATATTCAAAGCAAATGCTGCAAAATTGTTAATAAAACAGAGAATTAAGATATGTGAGATACTATGAGCTCTTAACTGCAAAAGAGCGAGATAGAAGCGAGTGCGATTCAATAACAACGAACAACCTTGAACGGGTTACCGTAGAAGGTTGTTATTTGTTAAATTAATACTGAAAGATCATGGTCGAGGCCTGGTGAGAGTGGTGAGAACTAACCCGAGTCAGGGCTGCGTGTGGGCGCTACGCTGTCAGATGAAGAGTTCTATCGAGTACAAGTATTGAATTACTTAATTACAAATCATTAAGCCGCTGTTCCGATGTGGGTGGTGTGATAAAATCAATTCACTATGTTGGTA
This sequence comes from Lycia hirtaria, assembly GCA_947563715.1. NCBI lineage: Eukaryota > Metazoa > Arthropoda > Insecta > Lepidoptera > Geometridae > Lycia > Lycia hirtaria. Next base: position 5,027,185 of record OX387383.1, read on the forward strand.
TGTATTTTAGGCGACGAGCTGTCTCTATATGCGAAGTAGGCAGAGGGGTATTTTCTCTTTGTTTTAGTTACGTCGCTTTTCGGGAAATGATATAAAGATAAGATGAAATAAGAATAAAAAAAAGATGATAAACAAACAATATTCGCCAAATAGTTTTTGTTTAGATAACAGCATTAACTCGGAAAAGTCGGACACCTACCATATGCGTGTCTTGCTAAGTTCTTAGTTATTTAAGCTGAAAACTAAAAAATGTAATATAAATTAAATTACATACAAAAAACTCTACATAGTATTAACAGAAGGTAAGTAAGTAAGTTCGTATAGACTGTGTGGCTAGCCCTATTGTCAGAGTTATTAAGCCGCCGAAAGGCCTCTGACTTGGCTTGACGAACAACCGGGACCTACAATTTAACGTGTCATCCGACCCACGGTAGCGCTCAGAAAAAATGCCACTCACGGTCACCCGAAGACTGACCGGTCCGTCCGTTGCATAACATTGGTGATCGTTCGGAAACACCTAGTCAAGCTACGCCACGAGCGCTACATGAACAGAAGGCAACTGAAATCAAATAACAAACATTATATACTTTAAAATAAAAAGCATTAAATGTCAATATACTTATCAAACTTAAAAAAAATACCTCAAAACAATATTACTGCCTCTTGTGTAGTCAGGTTGTATAAATGTTATTGTCGGGGCGTGAGTAATGAGAGCGAAAGAATTTCGTTCCTACCCGTATCTGTGATGATCGCGATAGACGGAGCGATAACTGCTGTAATTGCACAATGTTTTCGAAGTCGTTTATCTATTTATTTCAAGGTCGTATTATAGTGGAATCTAATGAATTATGATTTTTTGATAAATAAGAATTGGGAAGACTGCAACTGAGCGTTGCTGCGCTATTTAGTAACGGAATACCTTATGTAGTGGTTTAATTGTAAATTGCTTGTTTCACTGCCAATATATTTCTGAGCTAGATATATACGTAAGTTAGTCAAAAGAGATTCTAAGAGTAAAAAAACCAACTTTATTATACAAGACATTACTACATGACGTTATAAATACGATTTGATGCAGTATGTGATGTACATTTCTAAAAATGGGTTAATTTAATTTTAAGCTGATTCAATGCTATGTAAGCATGCAATCCATTTCTGCCAAAATAAAAATATGTTAATTTTTTATAATTTATCGATTAAACGTAAAGTATGGAGTAGTGAAATAAACATACAAATTTCGTTTCGTATAACAACACGGACGGAGCAGACAGCTTGTGGGGGCTGCCTGACTCATGCATAGTGCGGTGTTCACAACGATCGCTGATTAATACTCTTTTACACAACAACGTAGCGTATCGACTATCTTTATCAATGAGGACAAAATCCTCACGAACACAAAAGCACTTTGCTCTATTAATATAATGCTTCATGTTTGAGGTGTTAAAGGCAATAATCTTGCTAAGTGACTTCAAAATTATATTTTCTAACATTGTATCAAAAACACTACCCTGAACGGTGGATCACTCGGCTCGCGGGTCGATGAAGAACGCAGCAAACTGCGCGACATAATGTGAATAGCAATGCACATGAACATCGACTCTTCGAACGCACATTGCGGTCTATGGATACCCTTCCTAGACCACTCCTGTCTGAGGGCTGGCTGATAAGATATAAAACCACACTGCGTTCGAGTCAGTATTGATGAGAATGCAATTGACGGTTCTACCGACGCAAGTGCGGCAAGTCCGTTTAAATATAATCGAATAGCGCGAGAAGTGTTACAGCATATCTGTGCAAACATTCAACTCGTTTAAGGTTGATTTTGCTACAGAAATTGCTCGTACCTCTCGAACGAATTTTACAACTTGTTGTAGAGTTCATTTAACGTTGGCCTCAGATTAGGAGGGATTACCCGCTGAACTTAAGCATATCAGTAAGCGGAGGAAGAGAAACTAACCAGGATTTCCTTAGTAGCGGCGAGCGAACAGGAAAAAGCCCAGCACTGAATCCTTTCGCTGAAAAGCTATGGGAGATGTGGTGTTTGGGAGACTTCTATTCTTGTCGTTGTTAACTGTCGAAGTTTATCTTAAATGAGGCCCATTACCCATAGAGGGTGGCAGGCCCGTATGACGGACGACAGCGGCGAGAGGGGTTCTCCTCAGAGTCGGGTTGCTTGAGAGTGCAGCCCTAAGCGGGTGGTAAACTCCATCTAAGGCTAAATATCACCGCGAGACCGATAGCGAACAAGTACCGTGAGGGAAAGTTGAAAAGAACTTTGAAGAGAGAGTTCAACAGTGCGTGAAACCGTTCAGGGGTAAACCTGCGAAACTCGAATGAATGAACGAAGAGATTCATTGCAATTTCTCCTTAATATTTTGCGGTCAAGTAACATAAGTATGTTATGTACGTAAATTTGCAAGTTGAGATTGTGTGCACTTCTCTTTTAGTAATACATCGCGACTCGTTATATGTGCGTCGATACGTGGTCCGTCTGATTGTTGTTTTTGGGAAAGGTGGCCATGGATGACCACATTTGACGGTATGTAAAAGAATCTTGCACGCGTTAACGCGCGTCTGGCCCGACACATGGTAATGTAGTGCCAAAGATCTGCCAGAGTGCGATTGTAAGTATTACTTTGCTGTAGTAGTTGTGGTTTTGGACTGTGCACGTTTCAGTCAGCGATGATTCAGTTTCGGGCACTCGCAGGACCCGTCTTGAAACACGGACCAAGGAGTCTAGCATGTGTGCGAGTCATTAAGATATGAAACTTAAAGGCGCAACGAAAGTGAAGGCTGGCTGGCCAGCTTAGGGAAGATGGCGCGCTGATTTAGGTCAACCGCCCGCATCCCCAAGGCGTCTCGATTCCAACTCGAGAATGAGATGCGCTCTGAGCATACACGCTAGGACCCGAAAGATGGTGAACTATGCCTGGTCAGGTTGAAGTCTGGAGGAATTCCTGATGGAGGACCGTAGCGATTCTGACGTGCAAATCGATCGTCGGAACTGGGTATAGTGGCGAAAGACTAATCGAACCATCTAGTAGCTGGTTCCGTCCGAAGTTTCCCTCAGGATAGCTGGCGTCGACTGACAGTCTCATCCGGTAAAGCGAATGATTAGAGGTATTGGGGTCGAAACGACCTCGACCTATTCTCAAACTTTAAATGGGTGAGAACTTCAGCTTACTTTGATTATGAAGCTGGAGGTTTGATGACGGTGCCAAGTGGGCCATTTTTGGTAAGCAGAACTGGCGCTGTGGGATGAACCAAACATAGTGTTAAGGCGCCCAAAAAACGCTCAATGATACCAAAAAGACGTTAGGACTTCATAAACCTCAGGACGGTGGCCATGGAAGTCGGCATCCGCTAAGGAGTGTTCAAAAACTCACCTGCGTAATGTTGTCCAGCTCTGAAAATGGATGGCGCTGAAGCGTTTTGCCTATACACTATCGTTACTGGCATGTGTGATGTCTTACATCATTAAGCTGTAACGAGTAGGACGTGCGCGGTGGTGTGCGCAGAAGGGTATGGGCGTGAGCCTGCCTGGAGCCGCCATCGGTGCAGATCTTGGTGGTAGTAGCAAATACTCTAGGGAGGCCCTGGAGGGCTGAAGTGGAGAAGGGTTTCGTGAAAACAGTTGTTGCTCGCGAGTTAGTCGATCCTAAGCTCTAAGAGAAATCTGAAGTTGATGCGACGTGTTTATGAATCAATAAAATACGTCCGTTGAGCGAAAGGGAATCCGGTACATATTCCGGAACCCGGTAGCGGAACCGATCTAGAATTGAGCGTTCCTTCGCTTTACAGCGAAAGTTCGACGGGGTAACCCAAAATGGCCTGAAGACGCTGCTGAGAGGACTGGGAAGAGATTTCTTTTCTGCCTGAGCGTTCGTGTCCCATGAAAACCTATCGAAGGGAGATATGGTTCGGAACGCGAAGAGCATTGCGAGTCAGTGATGTCCGGTTTCTCTCTGCGGACCTTGAAAATTCAGGTGAGGAATGTACGTGGAATTGTCGCGCCGGTTCGTACCTATATCCGCAGCAGGTCTCCAAGGTGAAGAGCCTCTAGTCGATAGAATAATGTAGGTAAGGGAAGTCGGCAAATTGGATCCGTAACTTCGGGATAAGGATTGGCTCTGAGGACCGGGGTGTGTTGGGTTTGGACTAGTACTGAAATTGTTCAGACACGGAGAAGTTCTGCGTTGTACGTCGTTAGGCATATAAGTGGAATTTGATGTTCTGTCCGTTCGCTACTCTTCAAACTATGAGTACGCATGATTTTGTCTATAACAGGACGGAAACTCTGCTGTACTTTTCGACCACCAATTAACGGTCAACTCAGAACTGGCACGGACAAGGAGAATCCGACTGTCTAATAAAAACAAAGCATTGCGATGGCCCTCACGGGTGTTGACGCAATGTGATTTCTGCCCAGTGCTTAAGAATGTCAATATGAAGAAATTCAAGTAAGCGCAGGTCAACGGCGGGGGTAACTATGACTCTCCAAAGGTAGCCAAATGCCTCGTCATCTAATTAGTGACGCGCATGAATGGATTAACGAGATTCTCACTGTCCCTATCTACTATCTAGCGAAACCACAGCCAAGGGAACGGGCTTGGGAAAATCAGCGGGGAAAGAAGACCCTGTTGAGCTTGACTCTAGTCTGGCATTGTAATGGAATTTGAAAGGTGTAGCATAAGTGGGAGATTGCTCGCGATCGCCGTTGAAATACCACTACTCTTAAAATTCCGTTACTCACTCGATTATGCAGAAACTGTTCACCACAGACCAGAGGTGCTCGGTGTTTTGGTGGATCCAAACGTGACCAATATCGATGTGCAGGAATGCTCATTGAGAATTTTCGCGTGATCTGATTCGAGGACATTGCCAGGTGGGGAGTTTGACTGGGGCGGTACACCTGTCAAATAATAACGCAGGTGTCCTAAGGTCAGCTCAGCGAGGACGGAAACCTCGCGTAGAGTAAAAGGGCAAAAGCTGACTTGATCCGAATGTTCAGTAAGCATGAGGACTGCGAAAGCACGGCCTATCGATCCTCTCGTTTAAAGAGTTTTTAGCAAGAGGTGTCAGAAAAGTTACCACAGGGATAACTGGTTTGTGGCAGCTGAGAGTTCTTATCGACGTTGCCGTTTGATTCTTCGATGTCGGCTCTTCCTATCATTGTGAGGCACAAATTTACAAAGCGTTGGATTGTTCACCCACTAACAGGGAACGTGAGCTGGGTTTAGACCGTCGTGAGACAGGTCAGTTTTACCCTACTGATGGCAGGTCGTTGCGATAGTAATACTGTTTAATACCAAAGTAACAACTGTTTCGGATACATGGTGTTGCACTCGGCCGAACGGCCGGTGGTGCGAAGCTAACATCCGCTGGATAATCTCTGAACGCATCTAAGGGAGAAACCAGTCTAGGTATATTCGGCAAGGATATTACAAGGAGACCCGAGAGTCGTGAGGCTCTAAACCTATGTGATGTTTGTAATCGTGCTTCAATTTATGAGGTGCGATGTTGAAGCCTTTTGGATCTAGGAGATCGGTACAGCGGTTATCACGCTGGCCATGGCTCCAAAGATCTGAATTTATTTCAGTTCGATGTCGGGACTCGGAATAGTCTGTAGACGACTTACGTTCCTGGCGGGGTGTTGTAAGCAGTAAATCAGCATTGTGCTGCGAACTGTTGAGACTTAGCCCTCAGCCAGGTTGATTCGTTAAAATGTTTTGCTTGTTTTAATACATGAACTGGCTTATTAACTAAATAGTGTTCTGAAATGATAACTAAAATCGTATTTAACCTATACCTATACTAATACTTTAAAATACACATTCATTTTTTTAAATGTAAGGCAAACGGAAATATTCGAATATGTATATTTATGTACTTTTCAGCCTTTTCAGTTATTATTTTAAAATATAGAGCGTGTTTTTTATTTTAAGTTTAGTGTTTTATATAATGTATAAATATTTTTTAATTTAGTTTATTTCACTAAATATTTCATACTAACTTTACACATTTTTTAAATATATAAGTTGTGTTTGAAAAGCAACGCAATTACTTTGTTTTGTCTTTAAATTGCATCATTTTGTTTTTTGCAGTCTAAAATTTTCATACAATAGTTTCATTGACCTTCTTAATAGACTGCAGAAAATCAGTTTTTGCAGACTGACTACTATTTCGTTACGCTTGATACGCGGTTGAGTTTACGTTTTTTGTGAAAAAGTATGCGTAGCATCGCGCATTCTACGCATATGCGTAGAAGATAATATATGCGCATTCTTTAGAATAATTCTAGAATTATTCTAAGGAATGCGCATATATAATCATCTTTTACTAGTAAAATCACTTGTTCATTACGAAAAACTTCGTTGGAAGTTACGAAAAATCGCATTTATTTTTATTTTTGCGAGATATGTATTATTACTAGAGACCGGATTATATGCAACATAAAAAGCTTGAAATATGCATATTTTTTTTAAATGTGCAACATAAAATGATAAATTTAGAAAAGTAAAAAAGGAAAGGATGAATTTAGAAAGAACTATTATTTTTTTACTTCTAAATCAGCATTAAATCAGTAAATTACGTATTCGTTCAAAATTTAACAACCTTGTAGACTATAAATTATGGTCTATAATAATATTGATACTCAATACAATTAAACGAACATTTTTTTAATTTTTTTTGTGTATGAAGAGAAAATTTGTGTAAGACATAATTTTACACTTTTATGGTAACCTACCGAAAAATGTAGTAAATACAGCGAAAATATGCAAAATCACTAAATTTCAGACAAATTATGCCATGATCGCTGAAAATGTGGTAAATATGTAAATGCATATAATCCGGTCTCTAATTATTACTATTCAGAAAAAAAAAGAAACCCGGACAAGTGCGAGTCAGACTCGCCCACCGATAGTTCCGTACAAAATAGTAGATAAAAGGGGGAAATCATATATTTTTTAAATTTTCCTTCATAAGCCGAAAAATATACATCGTAAAAATATTTAAAACCCTGTTTAAGCTTAAAGACACTATTTTTTTTGTGATTACATTAAAAATGTCCAGTTTTCGAATTTTTTCCTATATGGGTACTACTCTAACACAATGCTTCTTGCCAAATTTCATAGTTCTAGGTCAACGGGAATAGGTTTTGATTCCCTTGTGTGTGTCGAAATGTGCGTTTTTTACGACATATTCGGTTTTTTCACGAAAACTGAGAAATTTGATCTAGAAACGCGGTAGCGTGTCAAGCCAGGTTCAAGATAACAGGACTGGCGTGCAGCACCGTGTGTATATTTATCTCGAACCGTTTGGAGCCACTTTTGACCTTCTCATAACTCAAAAACTACTTCAAATAAACATGTCAAATTTGGCTCGTATATTGAGTCCGGCGAGATACATATGTGCTCCAATTTTCATAAGCACACCTCAAGCGGTTATTTAGATACTAACGTCCAAAAATCGCCATTTTTATCTTTGACTGACCTATAGATCAAAATTCTAAAAAAAAGGTTTCTTGTTCATACCTTAACTGGACATATTGTAAAAATACATTGCGCGTACCACGACATTAACTTGACCATTTTTAGGATTCCGTACCCAAAGGGTAAGACCCTATTATTAAGACTCTGCTGTCTGTCTGTCTGTCACCAAGTTGTATCTCATGAACCGTGATAGACAGTTGGAATTTTCAAAGGTGATGTATTTCTGTTGCCGCTATAACAACAAATATTAAAAACAGAATTAAATAAATATTTAAGTAGGTAGGTACTTATACTAAGCTATTACGTAGGCGGTCATAAGTGCTATTGTTTTAATATATTCTTGTAATTTCACATAACAAACAACAGCAACCGCCAGCCATCCAATATCAAGGGCAACAGAACTAAGTGGATACCCGGCTCAGTTGCTTGGCGACACCACCCCAGCCTCATTGCCCGGGAAACTTTACCCACACCCTTCCAATTCTAACTCTAACTCTTCCATATAAGGCTCAAATCAGCTTGCTTACCGACGATATCCGGTCGAAGACTTTGCCGAGCAAATCTAAACCGTGTCTCGGAGTACGAAGATAGAAACTGCAAGAGTTCTTGGAGCCTTCTAATCGAGCTCCAACTTTGGCTGGTACACGTGTCTGAATACAATTTTGGAATTAATTGTAGATGAAATAAGGTTGAGATTGGATTGTGTTTGGTTAGTTTCAACACTTGTTGATCATCCGGAACGTGCCGGCAAAATCAGTAAACAGCTGCGACTCGTCCTTTGGCTGTAAGTATTGATTGAGTGTGACGGATGCGTGAGGAGGAAAGTTTGCGGCCTTTTGGACAGGTGTGGGCGAGGATGTTAAGCAGGTACCCGCTAACCTTTACTTACTAGCTACACGGCTTTTAATATTAATAGGGTGAAGCACTTTATTTACTCAGTGATAGGTCGGCTTTTGACCGTTGATTCATCTGGTTTTTTACCGTCTTAAAAAAAGGAGTATGTTGACAATTAGGTCGAATTTTTTGATTTGTTACTTCATAACTCTGTCATCATATATTATAAACCGTTTTGGTTTTTTTATTAGAAAATATATGTACTTTCATATTGATCTCACAGAAATGTCACCAAAATCGGTTCAGTGGTTTGGCTTTTATAAGAAAATAATTGGAAAAAAAATCATCCAAGCAAACGATATTGCGCATTTTTACCGACTTCAATAAGGGGGTAAACAATTGGGTTGAATTTCTTTTGTGTTTGTTACCCCTTGTCTCTGTCATTTCTGTTTTTTTATTTTTTTTGTTTATGCAATAAGAAAATTGTAAAACATGTTACGAGTATTCTAATACTCTTAACTTATTTTACAAGATTTTTATTTAAGTCTCAGAACGAATGACGTTTCGTCGTTGACGATACTGTCATTTGACTTTGACAGTTGTGTCCCGCAGAGCAGTGGCGAGAGAAAACAAAAACAGCACAGAATTATGTGATGTTACACTGTTTTTTTTGACGTGATAACGTCTTATAAATTGATGAACGCCGTCTGCACGCACGAAAAAGCATAGCTCATTGTAACGTTCCGTCTGAGCCGAGCGTGCAAGCGATAGCGTGGAACAAGCGATAGAGAGGCACGATCGGCCTAAGCATTCGGCATGTGACGCATCGTTATCACGTAAAATTATTGTCCGTAGACCGACTTTAGAGACAATTATTTATTTATAAATAGGCTAGCATTTGATCGCTAACTCGTCTGATGTTAACTGTTGCGATCTACGGTGGAGCGCGCTTGCCCAGAAAGAACCTATTCAATCATCAGCAGCAACAGACCAGCAGTGAACTTCCTGTGGCTGAGATGATGATGAAGGGTTATGCCAGTTAAGTTTAGTAAGTAGTAGTAGTTGTAGTACGTGTTTTGTTTAGCATGTCAATAAAAAATAAAACCGGCCAAGTGCGAGTTGGACTCGCGCACGAAGGGTTCCGTACCATTATCTATACAAAACGGCAAAAAAATCATGTCTGTTGTATGGGAGCCCCCCAATAAATATTATTATTATAAAATCTTAAATCTAAGTTTTTTACAATAGAAATTTAAAAATATAAATACTATAAAAAACTTAAACCTAGGGTGCCGCCGGCAGCGGGGCGGAGCTCAAGCTGCCGGTGGTAGGGGCTACAGAGAGAAAGGAACTTCCTGACAATACGTGCCGTATCCAGGATGACTGCCTTCTGTATCTGACCCTTGACCCAACCATCGAGCGAGAACCTCTTGAGATGTTAGTCGAGGCTCTTCGCTATGACACCGTTCACCGAAACGACTATCGGGACAATGATCGTCGAGTCAACATCCCACATGGCGGTTATCTCGTAAGTCAAGTCAAGGTACTTGCTGAGCTTGTCCTTCTTGGCTTTCACGAGATTCTCATCATGTGGGATGGTGACGTCAACGAGCACTGCACGGCGCTGAGACCGATTTACGATCACGATATCAGGCAATAATAGTCCTGTACGTGATTATAGAACGATCCCAGTAGAGCAATGCACGGCTATTTTCGAGAACTGGCACTGGTGCGTACTGATAGTACGGCACCTCTGACAATAATATAACGCAATATTCTGTGAATATTTCAAGCGTCAACCTATTGCCGTTATCAATATCGAACAAAAAAATTATTTGTTTGTTGTATGGGAGCCCCCTATAAATATCAATTTTATTTTAATTTAATAATTTATTCTTAAAGTGAATAATATAATTCAATATTCTGTGAATATTTCAAGCGTCTGTTTTTTAGTATTTGTTGTTATAGCGGCAACAGAAATACATCATCTGTAAAAATGTCAACTCTCTAACTATCACGGTTCATGATATACAGCCTGGTGACAGACGGACGGACGGACGGACGGACGGACAGACAGCGAAATCTCAGTAATAGGGTCCCGTTTTTACCCTTTGGGTACGGAACCCTAAAAAAGACTACGATAATATGAGGGGCTTTCTTGATGATGAGGGGATGACTTTGAGGGGCAGTAGATACATTCCACAGGTAAATTCATTTCATCAATATCTCCGACCATAATGAGATTTCAGTTCTATACTTATAGGCACATTTCTTCCAGATATATCTTTTTCGTCCGCAACCACATCGCTGCTTATCCTCAAATCCTCAAAAGGTCGGATGGTGACCAGGTACTGATCTATTTTAGTGGAAAAATCTCTATAGCAAACATTGATTTTATCGGGAAAAAGAAAACTGTCGAACTCGATTATCAAAGTATACAGATTTTGAAAGGTTTTCAAAGCCAACCTGAAAGCGTCAGAATAAGCTCCGGATAAAATGTTTTCCATAATCTAAACTTTAAAGCTTGTCAAGTCCAGTGTTTTCTTGATACTAAGAAAGGTGCTTTATTTTTAGTACTAAGAAAAATAATGGATTAAACTTCTGAGAATATTAATTAAAATTAGGTAATTTTATAGTCCTAATACATCATTGATTTCCCATTTCCAATTAATTATATAATAATTACTTACGTAAGTATGATAGCAAATTGTCTAGGTATTAAAAGAGCAAAATAGTATTTTTGCGGAGAAGGCGCTTCTGTAAATTTAGAGGATTTTTACCCGACTGGATTTAAGGAGGGTTATGTTTTTTGAGTGCATGTATGTTTGTACGTATGTATGTATGTATGTGGGTATGTATGTATGTTTCTATATGATCGCCTACAGCTTAAACGGCTTGACCGATTTTGATGTGCGAGGTGTCGTTAAATTCGTCCTCACTTCCTGAGTGTTACAGGCTATATTTTTTTGTAATAATAATAATAAATCTCTCGCAAAATAAATAAAATGCATTTTTTCATAACCTCAAACGAACTTTTTTGTAATAAATAGGCGATTTTACTAGAATTATTCTAAAGAATTAAGAATAAAGAATTATTCTAAGAACATACACTCAACAGCGTATCAAGCGTAACAAAATCGTAAGTTAGGCTGCAAAAACCTCTTTATACAGTCGAGTATTTTATTTTCCTTAGTAAATTATTATAGTTTAAAAAAGGATGACATATTTTCCAGTTATTTTATTATTAACAGACAGACGTGACTATCCTGTTTGCTATAGAGCCAAAGAAAAGAAACAGGATACACGTAGAAATACACGTTTATTGTATAGAGTCTCCATGAGAGTCTGATTTTTTAAGACGTTTAAGGGTAGGACAGACATATCAAAGATAGGCAGTGTAGCCTCACGAATTTGCTCTCCACCCGGAGTACGGTATCTTGATAAAAACGGCATCAATTATTGCAAAACATTTTGAATTAAAATTACATTGCATAGGCACCCTTATCAATAATAACCATTTTCCTTTCAAATTTAAAAATAGCAATCGAACCATTGGAAAGTTCTGAACAAAGAAAGAACAAAGTGAAATTATAACTAGCACAAGTATACTTGTGACAATAAACGAGACAGGCAAAATGTATAAGGGCAGCTATACACGCACCTCAATCGTATAAGCATTGGAATTTACCATAGACATCTATAGATATCCCAAGTGTATGTACCTGGCGTGTCAACAGGAAGATAAAAACACACACTTGACGCCTTACAATTTATTTAATTTCAGATCATATACAGTTTCGATTCTATATTTTGTCAACTAGTTACTAGCGTGCAAGCGCGCGGATGCAGAAATCAGAAATCAGAAATCAGAAAATATTTATTGTATAACTGTGTACAAAGGTGGTAGTATAAATATAAGTTTCAACAGTTTGTCCATCACGAACATACAATATTACTCGTAACTTTTTTTTTTTTTTTACAATGACAATAATATACTATGTACATAAATTATAGGAATATTTAAGTTCTATACAGCCAAGACAGGAATATAGAAGACACTACAAACATTTATTCATGTCTTGTCTACGTCAAAATATTCTTTGAGATCGTAGAAGACTTGACTAGTTAACCATTCTTTTAGAGTGCACTTAAATTTGTTGCCACATAACATTTTTATATGTACAGGTAAATGGTTATACACTTTTATTGCATTTATAAAAGTACTTTTTGCGTACATGGTATTGTTCACCTGGTGAACACATAGATTAAATTTATACTTGGTACGCAAGTTATCGGCACGACTGGATGTGTGGTTGAAGTACTCAGACTTATTATTTTGGACAAACATACATAACTCTAGTATATATATACTAGTTAACGTGAGAAGCTTATTGTCTTTAAAAACATTACGAAGTGTGTCAGTAATATTCATTTTATAAATGTTTCGTAAACACCTTTTCTGTAATATAAAAACTGAATCAAATTCTACAGAGTTCCCCCAGAAAATTATGCCGTAACTTAATAGAGGGTAAACATAACCATAATAGGCATTTATAGCAACATCTTTTGACACGATACTGCTAATAATAGATAAGGCGTAACAATGGCTAGTAATTTTGCTACTTATTTTGGCAATGTGGCCTTTCCAGTTTAGATGACAGTCTAAAGTGACACCTAAGAAGTTTGATTCGTTAACTTCACATATTTTTTGACTATTATGGGTGATGTTTAAGTTTATAGGATTTCTTTTATAGCTTCTGAATTGTAAATAATTTGTTTTTTTCGTATTTATTTTTAAGTTGATAGAGTTAAGCCAGTTTGAAATTATTTCTATAGTATTATTTATTTCTGTTTCGAAATCAGTAGGGGTTAAGTTATTTTGAGGTATAAATATAGTTGCATCATCAGCAAACATGACACATAAGTGTTGTATGATATTGGAAAGTTCATTTATATAGAGAAGAAATAAAAGGGGCCCAAGAATACTCCCTTGTGGCACTCCCATATTTATATATTCATAGGCAGATTGAACCTGTTCAATAAGTTTTTTTATCTTTATTATACACATTTAATACAGTGGCTTGACATCTATTCTTTAGATATGACTCGAATAATGCTAAGGTCACTCCTCTAATTCCAATTGACTCTAACTTTTGGAGTAATATTTTGTGAATAACACAGTCAAATGCCATAGATAAATCTAGGCAAAGAGCAATTCCTGTTTTTTTGTTATTTATTTCTTCCCAAACTTGTTTGAGCATTTTAAAAACTGCCATGGTAGTATTTTTTCCTTTGCGGAAACCAAATTGATTGGGATTTATTATATTATTTGTTTCTAAAAATACTGATAATCTATTATATATAGCTTTTTCAAAAACTTTCGAGAAACTGGGCAATATTGCTATAGGTCTGTAATTTTCCATTTTTAGTGTAGAACCTTTTTTATACAATGGTTTAATTAACGCTTTCTTTAAATTGTCAGGAAAATAACCTGTTTCAAATGAAAGATTTATAATATAAACCAGGGGCTCTACTATAAAATCTATAGTATGTTTTATAATTTGTACAGATATGTGATCATATCCAGCAGTTTGCTTATTTTTTAACTGCTTAACGATGTTTCTTATTTCTTGAGAACTAACAGGCGTGAGAAATATAGTCTTAGGACAGAAATTTGTGTTTTTATGCTGTTTTATATTGATATCGTGAGTTTGCTTTGCTTTGTTAATGTAATAACTATTCATAACTGAACAAATTATATTCGGATCTGTTATTTCTTCGTTATTTAATTGAATAGTTTCTATCGAAGTTTTGATGTAGTTTGTTTGAGACGTGTGTTCTTTAATGATGCCCCATGTAGCTTTATTTTTATTAGTACTTCTATCTATGTATTTCATATTTGCAATTTTTCTAGACAGGCGAGTATTTTTTTTTAAAAACCTCGAATAATTTTTATATCTATCAATTTTTTCATCACTTTTATTTTTTCGACATTCTAAGAACATATTTCTTTTGTTTTTACTAGCTTTTATAATTCCTTTGGTACTCCAATTGGGTTTCTTTTTATATGTAGTTTTTACTCTTTCTAGAGGGATACATAGATTAAATAAGACACTATATAAGTTAACAAACTCGTTATATGCTTCGTTTGGATTGTCATGTGAGTAAACATCCGAAAATGATACCTGTGACAAATATTTAAGGAATACATTTATGTTTTCATCGACTTTTCTTTTTTCGGAAAACCAGTATTTTTCTTTAAAGCTTAGGTTACTTAAAACACTCAGCACTTGTATGGTGTGATCAGATATGCCTGCGTCTATTATCTTTGTTTTGTATTTTTTTAAATTAGTCAATATATTATCAATACATGTTCTGGTTTCACTGGTTATTCTAGTGGCATCTGATATTGTGGGGTGTATATTATAACATTGAGTTTAATCGATTTCGCGCGATAAATCGCTTGTGTGACGTCACAGTTGATACCAAAAATGTGGTACGCGAGGTTGTCATACAAATGAAATCGCATGAGTCGTCTATTGTCTGTGGAATTTACTAACTGAATAGATAACTCAGTTAACGAAACTTCAAAAAACTGTTATCAGATCGATCGCTTATATTATTAATAACTTATAGATAATTATTTGCCATGCATTTGTATCAACAAAGTGAAAAAGATTTTCACCACATATATTTTATTTTTTTATATAACTGTGATAGAACTAATGTGGTAACACTAACACGGCTTGTGTTTTTGTTACTACTACGAAGCATTCTTTATCTATGCTTAATAATGAAGTGGAAACAGTTTGTAAAAATTGAAATGAGCATTTTATGAGCATTTTATACGTTGTAACAAACAAAACAAACAAAACAAACAAAAACAAAATTGAAACAAACTGCCAGACACGGAGTAGGGCTGCCGCTGCGGCTAATCCAGCGGAGCAGCACAATTGGCGCAAATATGTTGTCCTTGGTAGAGGTTACATGAGGCGTTTGGTGTCGAGCACAAGACTAGTAAGAGAGTGTGTCGAAACTGAGTCTATGTGGGCCGGGCACATCTCATTAAAAAAAAAACGGAGTGTCGATGCGACGCGTGATCAAAATGCGTGCTTATTTAACTGGCTTTAAAATTCAACGTGGCAAACGTTGAATGACAACTTATTGGACTGCTGCTGCTGCTAATGCTGCAGCATATTGGAACTCTACCAACTGGTTGTAGGTTTGAGCAATTGGATTATCTTTAGACCTTTATCGGTCTGGGGTAATCTATTTGCTTTTTGCGTAGTAGTTTAGTTAGTTGAGCGTGTATAGTTTATAATTATATTGTTTTGTTTTACTTAATAAATGCCCTTCTCCAGTTGAACTCTTAAGAAGTTCAGTTTGTGTGTTACCAGCCTTACTGAAAGTGGTCACTCCCATATTCATAAATTATCTAGCCAATCAGTTTCCAATACAGGCGATCAAATACCAACTGGAAATAACTAGGTGAATTGTACGATCTTTTTAATGGGGTTGATAAATTACAGGGGGCAATACATTAATTTTGTTATTGGTCGCGACTATAGTTATTACTAATAACAGTATTTATTTGTACGAATAATGCGTTTAACGAGTAGGTATAGAAGAAAATTGTTCGTGGAAATGTGGAGTGAAATTATGAGCCTCCACCACAAAAGGAAACCTACCACAAATGGACTCTTCTCATAAATAGCAATGGTTCTTCTTTTTTGTCTTGTATCCCGCGATTAGCGATTTGCCAGTGTCACGTATTGATATATTTTCAAGTTTCTTGAATAATACAACTTATATGTATATTTTTCTAGTCACAGTCTAAGTCACGTAAACAGTCATTTTAAAATTTGAGTCTTGCCTCAGTGAAGTATTGGCGACTTTAGTAGAAGCTTCTTTGGAGTTTTGCCGATAACGTAAAATGACACGTTTCACTGCTTTATTTCGTTTGCCCACATCACAAAATTCGTGGCCGTATTCACCCAAGTCTTTGACCCACACTCGTACTTGATTGAACACTTAATGAATAAAACACTACCTTTTTTATCGCATTAATATTCAAAATAACACAAGTTTAGGAAAATAAAACAGAACAACAACATATTTATTTGACGTTCCCGCCAAAACTCAGCACAATTGGCTAGAAAATTAGGTAGATGGAAAAGTGGGAATTTAATTTTGTACCAATGTGTGCTGAAATTTTATTACTAGCAACACTGTTGCAATGGCTGGACAAGTGGATATTCCCCAAATTCAAAGAATACCACTGAAAACAAAAGCAGGGATAAGATAATTTATTATTTACGGTCATTTGTAAGAACAAGAGATGTGTATAGTTTATAAACAACTGAGCAATCTACTTCAATTCGAATTGGATGAGTATTATTTTATTTTATTTTATTTCATATGGAAAACTAACAGCTACTAAATGAAAATAGTAAAATTTATGGGAACACATTAAATTTAGCCATACACAGTTTTCATTATAAGAAGGCTTTTCGAGCTCACTAAATTTTTCATGGTTAGTTATAACATTTTTTCAAAAAACATCTGTCATCCGCGCTTGCTTTTCCGTAAATACAAAAATAAAGTTTGTCACCGATTGTCAAATGCTTCGTCTTCTAAGATTAGAAAAATTTGTTGATGTTTACACAGTAATCCAAGCAACACTTGTCACTTTTGCAAAGAAATACGTGTCGGTGGAACACTGCGATTCTATAATCTGAACCACTTCACCCAGGCACCCAATGACAAAATTCACATTTTTAGATTTTATTCATAAAATAATATAAAAGCAAAGTTGATAAAATAAATGGGACCACCTCGGGAATATTTTCTTTATAATTATTAAAGAAATACAAAAATTGGATGACATAAGTACATTTAGGGCTAACATTTCAATCCTCAGATAAAAGTATCTGTCAGATAAATTTTATCTTTGTCCTTTTCTATCATACTTCAACTTATATAATATAAATAATAATAATAGTATAATATTTTAAGTGACAATTAGTTTTTATCTGAGGATTGAAAAATTAGCCCTTTTGTTAAAAACAAGTAAAATATGTAGTAACTAAATGATATTAATCTTTTTTAGACGTAAAATAAAGGATCCACTACATAAGTACATAAGTTATCTAGTCTTATTCCTATCGCCGTTTTATTTTTAATTATTCTAGAAATAGAAATGTTTGTCACTTGTCTAAGCCTGTTGATTTGTTTGTCCTCGTCTACCAATATCTATTGAACAAGAGTAGTTCACAAGTGAAGGAGGCATGCTGGGCGTGTGTCGGTCGCTCTTGATTGGCCGATGCGGACGATAACGACCGTATATGGCGTGCGCGAGCGCATTATCATGTTACGTGGTGCATGAGTCAAACGGACGAACCTACTTACTGGTTTGCAGTGCACATAAAGATGTAATAGTTGAATACGCGGTAGAATCATTACGTTTTGTTTTCACGCTAATGTAAAATCAGATTGCGGAAAATGATCGGGAAAACGGTGTTATTTATAGAAAAAAAAAATCGGTCAAGTGCGAGTCAGACTCGCTCACCGAGGGTTCCGTACAAACTAGTAGATTAAAGGGGGAAATTACATATTTTTTTTATATTTTCCTTAATAAACCGAAAAATATACATCGTAAAAATATTAAAAAACCTGTTTTAGCCTGTGCTAATGAAGCTCTATCATATGATACCCGACATGATACGGTTCATATTATATTCATATTCATATCATTTATTGCGTCATAATTAGGTACATGCAGGTCTTATTATAACACATGGCTCGTCATTCTAAAATTTGGACCCTCTTTCCTTGCATAAATACCCTATTTTTTATGTTTAAATAAAAAAAAGTATAGTTTTCGGATGTTTTCCTTTATGTGTACTATATGACAATGCTTCTTGCCAAATTTCACAGTTGTAGGTCAACGGGGAGTACCCCATTGGTTTTAATTCCCTTGCGAGTGTCGAAATATGCGTTTTTAAGACATATTTGGCTGTAACTTTTTTTTAATGAAAACTGAGAACTTTGATTTTTCTCTCTCCAGCAAGAGTCTATGAATCTGCATACATGGTTTTAATTCCAATTCGATACCTTTACGCGTTCCCGAGATACAGGTCTTGACAGACGGACAGACGGACAACAAAGTGATCCTATAAGGATTCCGTTTTTTCCTTTTGAGGTACGGAACGGAACCCTAAAAAGTATCACAAAATATTAATTCAAGCAAAATATTAATACAGCATCACTTTACTTGTTAATACCTATTTTAAAATAGATTTACTTAATTTACTGCTTTATTACTTAAGTACTTATTTTGCTTAGCTTTCAACTGTCTAGATGTTATCTTACGGTTTACTTTTGTATAGCATAAAGAACAAGTTTTGTTCCAAGACATAGCAAATTCGCAAAGGAAAACAGCAACTATACCTATTTTACTAAATACTTTTTATACGGGGCGAAATCTAATTCATTAGCATCTTCGAGCCCAGGTACTCATGCTACTTGGGAAGCAAAATATATGAAATAATCAATAATATAGCCCTCCCTTTTGCTTCGCCGTAGTCGGGTAAAAAATGATTGATGTAAGTATTTTTAATGACACCGGAAAATATATTTTACTTAATCAACTGCTTTTGTGGTAACTGTCTTGTCTGGCAGACCAGTGCATCAGGAGTGAAACCTGCGCTGCGCCTGTTGAAACAGACCGCTGAATGCGGTTGAATCTACAGTCAGAGATTTTGCCTTAAAATAGATGTGAATAACCCGTTATTTCAAGTAACTATAGTTTTAAAAAACTGAACAATCGACTTCAAAATGCGCAAATTTTGCAGTATGACTTCTAGTTTTGCGTAATACATACGTGGACAAACATACAAATATACAAACACATAGACTTATGAAACTTGGCACGCATGTTTAGAAGCTGGTTTAGACTAACATATACAAAAACTGTGCAGTTCTGACAATATTACATAGATACAGGTCGAATTGATAACCTCCTTTTTTTGAAGTCGTTTAAAAATTGGTTTCACCGCCAAGAGTTAGCAAAGAGCGCTTTAAAAAAAGTTAAGACATTTAAATATTCTAAGATCCTTTATTTCCTACACAGTTTGACAATAAATTATTTTTGAAATTGAATTTAAATTGGAAAAATGTTCACAAGTAACTCTCCCAGCTCCGAAAACACTAAAAGCACGTGTTTGAGTTGTATATCGACACGACGGCTTTCTTATCAGGCGTTTCCGACGACTTTAATATCAGGCGTTTTCCGTCTGCTCGTTTGCTGATCTTTCTATTAAAATAATATATTAAAAAACCGTAAGCTCAGTTAAGCTCAGTTAAAAAGCCCGCTCCGAACTGTACCAGGTGCAAAAGTACCTATGACGCTAGGTAGATCTATTAAAATAAATAAAAATATTGGTAGACACTTTCACACAACGCCATCTAGCAACAAATTAAGCTCCTAAATAACTGTTTTAATACTTACTATTTCCTTTTCTAAATACATACTTATAATACACATAAAAATGATCAGACACAGAACAAACATCCATTGGGTAAATGTTGGTCCTGGATGGGGATCGAACCCACGACCTACAGCTTAAAAGGTAGACAAATGAACTGCGAAACCAGTCAAAAATAATGTTAGCACATGCCTTTTGACAATGATAAACTATTGATTGACCTTTTAAATTTAAATTAATGTGGCTTTTCACACAAACAATACACATGAAGCTGTAATGTACTAATTGGTGTTAATTTCTAAATTATATCCAAAGTAACTGCAACCAGACGTCAGGCGTGTTTTATAAAGCCATAACAGAACAGTGTTAAAAGCGAAACATTGGGTGCAGGGACGTAATCAGGATTTATGACGGGGGCAAAATTCCGTGATTAATATTGTCTTGTTAGTTGTCTTCTTTCTGATAGATAGTAACATGTACAATCATCATAAACTAGTCTTTAGTTCTAAACTTTCAACTTATGTCGTTTTAATTCGATATATCAAAGTCAGTTTTTTTATTGTTATTTGTAGACGGGCTTGAAGTTAGCTGCCAACTTGTCTGATGTTTGACGACCATTTTGCTCTATGATGGCGCGCGCTTGCCGTGAATGAATCAATTAATTAGATACATAAAATGTAATTAATATGATAAATGCGTAAAGGCATGTATGACTGTAATACCCATAAGCACAAGGTGATAAATAATTATAATTTAAAAACTGAAACAACCGACTTCAAAAGGACGACATATTTTTTCCGTCCTTTTCTTTTAAAAACCAAAGAACTTAACCAATTTTGATATAATTTATACGGATTACCTCTAAAACATGACATATTAAACCAAAAAAATTATCATCTAAATCAATTCATAATTCGCGAAGTAATCACGTTACAAACAAAACAAATAAAAAAATATAGTCGTATTGCGAACCTCTTGCTTTTTGGAAGTCGTTTAAAAAGTACTGATTAATTATAGATTGTATATATAATTATGTGTATAAAATAAATAAATAATACTAAATACCACAATATTATTAATTTGTTATTATGTAATTGCATTAATATTTAAAGTCTAATTGGCACAAGTCACTGTACTCTTTTTTTGTAAAGTCTATGTGATAAAGTGAATGTGGCAAAGAAATTTACAGTGTTTATTAAACTTGAAACAGTGCCAAACCGATCGTAAAATGTTAAGTGTATACAAGAATTCGTACTTTGTCACAGCACATAAATGTAAATCTTAACATTGTAGGTATATTGTGTATACTCAGTATTTATAGAAATAAATCATAAACAACCGGTTACTCATTGAAATAAAACAAATTTTAAATGGATTTATCGCGTATATTTTTCATTATTTTATGACCTGACGTTTCGAATACTGCAGCGTCCGTGGTCATAGGTGAGAGTTCACCTTTGTTTCATTTTAATGATCAACAATCGCAAAACCCTTAGAAATATATTATTACTTTATTTTGAGTAATTGTTATATTCTCAACTAGTCACATACTAAATTTGTTAAGTATTTCTTTATTTTATATTAACAAATTTACAATATTTAACAATGCACATATTTTTTTCAGATCATCTCAAATCCGAACAACGAGCCCCAAGAGAGATTCTAAGTACAACCCTGGCTGAACGTGAACGGTAGCGTAAACTGTGGGGCTAGAGGTGCAACGGACGGAAGGAACAAACACTAGTTTCGCATTATTACCGTAATTTACTGAAATACTATTATTAGGTATATATGTATTATAATTATTCATTGGATTTTTACCAACTTTTTTATATTTCTCTAATATTCTTTTTATAGCGAATTCACGCAGGTCCACGTTTGACCACCAACTCGCCTGTTAGAAAGCGACGATGTGGTCGAAGATGAAGCACGCATACCCAGAAGACATAATAGAAAGAATATAACAAAACTGTCTCTTACTTTTATAATATCCCCACTCAGTCATGTTATAAGTTTAAAACTAATGTGATGCGCGAGAGAGATAGCTGCGGGCTTTGGTGCCGTTACCAATCCGTAGCTGTCTAGGATAGGACACCTAGCCTGAAATGAGAACTGGTTCTCAACTGACGTGATTGGAACACACTGTTAATTTATTGAAGAGAGATGGACAGTAGAGCGTATCCCATCGCTAACTTAATTTTGGGTCCAATGTAAATAGCGCCCCGAATTCTGTGTTCGTGTCGAAGTTCATTACTACTCAATATTGGATTCGAATCAAAACTTACACATCTAAGTTTAGTTCTACTTAGTCTGGCCATAAATACTGTTACAGTTAAAAATAAGAAAGATATTACATTTGAATTTGGAATCTGTCATTTTTATACGATTGTTCATTGAGTTTTCTAATTTTGGCGCCAATACATTGTACAATATTTTGCGATATTAAAATGGAGTGGGGTGATAAAGAGAACCGAATCGCTGTGATTGCATTGCACAAAGTTGGTATGGAGCCAAATGCAATTTTTAAAACTCTCCATACGCTTGGTATTAGTCAAATGTTTGTGTACCGGGCTATTAATAGGTACAATGAGACCTCCTCTGTTTGTGACAGAAAAAGATCTGGCCGTCCACGTAGTGTTCGTACGAAAAAGGTGGTCAAAGCAGTAAGGGAAAGAATTCGAAGAAATCCTGTCCGAAAGCAAAAGATTTTATCTCGGGAGATGAAGATAGCACCCAGAACCATGTCGCGTATTTTAAAAGATGACTTAGGACTTGCAGCCTATAAGAGACGCACTGGTCATTTTTTAACTGATAATTTAAAAAAGAATAGGGTGGTAAAATCGAAACAACTACTGAAGCGGTACGCAAAGGGAGGTCACAGAAAAATTTTGTTTACGGATGAGAAAATCTTTACAATTGAGCAACATTTTAACAAACAAAATGACCGTATTTATGCTCAAAGCTCTAAGGAAGCTTCCCAATTAGTCGACAGAGTGCAACGTGGGCATTATCCGACTTCAGATCAGATGGTTTGGTGGGGTGTTAGCTATGAAGGAGTGACTGAGCCATATTTTTGTGAAAAAGGTATCAAAACATCGGCACAAGTGTATCAAAATACCATTCTTGAGAAGGTAGTTAAGCCCCTTAACAACACCATGTTCAATAACCAAGTATGGTCCTTCCAACAAGACTCGGCGCCAGGTCATAAAGCTCGGTCCACGCAGTCTTGGTTGGAAGTGAACGTTTCGGACTTCATCAGAGCTGAAGACTGGCCGTCGTCTAGTCCTGATCTTAATCCGCTGGATTATGATTTATGGTCAGTTTTAGAGAGTATGGCTTGCTCTAAACGCCATGATAATTTGGAGTCCCTAAAACAATCCATACGATTGGCAGTGAAGAATTTTCCCATGGAAAGAGTGCGTGCTTCTATTGATAACTGGCCTCAACGTTTAAAGGACTGTATTGCAGCCAATGGAGACCACTTCGAATAAGCTTTTATATTTTAAATTGTTTTATATTTATGTATTAAACTAACACACTGTAAAAGTAATAAATATTATTTGCAATAAAAAAAAAAATTTTTTCTTCGTGACAATATTTATGGCAAGACTAGGTAGTAATATAACTAAACAGAATATACCTAACTGAGCTTGAACGAGTCGAGTGAAAATACGTGTAGTATACTTACCATAAGGATTCTTTCGTTTTTACCCCCACTGCACAGAAGGAGGGTTATGTTTTTCGAGTATATGTATATATGTGGGTATGCATTTACATGTGTATGTATGTTTCAGTGTTTCTACATGATCACCTACAGTCTATTGGCCGATTGGTTTGACCGAATTTTGATGTCCGAGGTGTCGTTATATTCATCTTTACTCTCCGAGAGGCTACTTTTTTACGAGCTTTTATTAGGTCGACCTGTATGTAAATCTAAGGTAACTAATTTAACCATCTTCCAAGGATCGTAGCGTCATGAAAATTGGCAGCTGTATGTAGTTCTGATGACAATACAATAATATGGTACTGTCGAACTGATCTGATGATGGAGCCGGAAGAAATGAACTAGAACTTCATGATGGAACATCGTATCATAGCTGTGTTTGGATTTGTTAGAAAAGTCTTGTAATAAACTTTGACCACAATAATTTGTAGCGTGTTTTTTAATTTTTTAAGCTGTAATTTATTTGTAATAACAATAATAATAAATCTTTGGCAAAAATAAAAAATATGCTCTTTTTCATAACCTCCAACGAACTTTTTCGTAATAAATAGGTGATTTTCCTAAAAATATTCTAAATGATAATTTTTTTTCATTTAAAAGCGACTTTGCGCATACTTTCTCACATAATACATGCACTCAACAAAAAGTAAAGATTGCTCTTCTGTAGTCGAGTACTTTGTTTTTCTTTTAATATGGATACTTGTTACCGGTTATGATTATATGCCAATATGTGAATCCTGGTGTCCAGGTGGTGGTGGTTTATTTAAGAAAATTATATTTTTGTCGAATACTTAATCTGAAAATCATGATACGGCGGGATTTTGGAGTATATTTTATACATTTTAGAGTGATCCAAACTCATGGATTGAAGTCACGTAGTCATGTCAGTTGCGTAAAATTCAGCAACCCGCGCCATCTGGATGGACCACTAAACATCGTCTCGAAGCCCTTTGTCTTCACTGTTTATTGTGGAATCCTCATAAGGCTGCGTACACACATTCTGAAACACTGCAATGTTACGTTTGCGGAGATGACATTGTGACGGCGCGGCGATGACCTGACAAAATTAAATATGCTATAATCTAGGAATTTCCATGGCTAAGGCTAGGTTTTTTGGTCTACAATCTAGGAATTTTCATGGCTAGAGTGAATAGATATCTTCTAGATCGACTAGCTCCATCTTCAGCCACACTGTCGTTTAACTTGCATAAAAAATCATGGTCCATTTCTATCTTGGAAACCTTTCTCTTCAATTTAGTCTTCAAACAGGACGTTAATTGATTACGAAGTAAAATGATGGTAAATCTCAGTTATTAGCATTTTCGAGGATAAGGCTGTGCTTTTAGTTTCTTGGGCTTATTTAACTTGATGTCTAAAAACGAGTCGGGCGATTGATTACCTTACTTGAGGCTTGCTACGCAGAGCAGGGGAAAACCTATCTACGTGTAATACATCACTGATTGTTCTCGTGGCTTAGCCATTTCTAGGAAGGACAGGTATCCTACTTTAGTTCAAATGTCTATTGTGATAGCATCCAATAAATAGTAGTTCTACGAACAGTACTTAAACGTTATATCTTGACATCTTCTTAGCCGATTTTAGAATTGAGTACAAGATAGGTACTTTTCCAAATATTATCAAAACTTTATATTTTCAACTGAGGCCTCACAAATGGCACTTGCACTAAGCTAATTAGCTCAAAGGATCAATGTCTTGAGTCACTATTTAAACATAGAAAAGGTACTCATACTTTATATTATGATATTTCCTAGTTATACTTTCTAGTATAACTAGGAAAAATCTTAATGTTTTTAATAAATTTTATGTGAACGTCGTTTTATTTTGTAATTACGTTCTTGGTACATACTAACTGGTCTGAGAATAATCTCAGTGTGTATACAGCCTAACATCGTGCTGGTGAGCCAAGACGCACGCTGTGAAAAACAAATGCAATGCGGCCGACGCGCCGCGGAGTAAACAAACTTGTGTTACCAGCAGAGAGTAGAGAAACAGATGGCTGTTCCGGTTGAGGCAGAAGAAAATTACCTATAACAACCTTTTTTTATATTTTTTATTAAAACAGAACTATAAAATAATTATATTTAATAAAAAACATACATTCAAGAAAGACTTTACCGACTTCAACAAGAAGGAGATTAACAATTCTACTGTATATTTTTGTTTGTTTATTGAAAATAGGTGCCAACGCGATTGTTGCTGTACATACGGTCGAATTAAGAACCTTCTCCTTTTCGAAGTCGGTTAAAAACTGAAACAATAAATGGCGTCAAGATGCGCAACTGTATTTTAATAAAACTGGCCAAGTGAGAGTCGGACTCGCGCACGAAGAGTTCCGTACCATTATCTATAGAAACGGCAAAAAATCATGTCTGTTGAATGGGAGCCCCCCTTAATTATTATTTATTTATGTTGATGCCCCTTTTTTATTTATGTTATTCTAATTTTTTGTATTTGTTGTTATAGCGGCAATAGAAAAATATCATTGTGAAAATTTCAACTCTAACTATTACGGTTCATGAGATACAGCCTGGTGACAGACGGACGGACGGACGGACAGACAGCGAAGTCTCAGTAATACCCAGTCCCATTTTACCCTTTGGGTACGGAACCCTAAAAACCAAATTGAACCGAATAAGCTAATTTTGAATTTGATTATGGTGAAACTTCTATAGGACTAATCTGAAAGTAAATCCTGTCAAAAAAAAAAAAAAACAGTTTATAAATGACGGAGTTATGCAGTAACAAACATACAGTCGAATTAAGAATCTCCTCCTTATTGAAATCGGTAAAAATTATATTCGGCCTATAGTAGAGTATTTGTAGTGTAATAGGTCACCAGTACCTTCGACAACAATATCAGTGTAAAAGTACTAAGACACTTTCGGATCTGTACGAAGCAAATATGGAACAAAACTTCATTATTGTTTAGAACTAAATGAAAAAAATGAAAAGATCTAGTTCACTAGATCTTCATATTTCAAGGTTCGCTCCATGCTCCAAATTGATTCAATCCTGTATTAAAGGAAAAAAATCAAAGGAAAGGCAAACCAATTTCCTTGTAATTTCAAATTATTAATAAAAAGCGATGTTCTCAAACGATTTCAGTATGAAATTTTAATCCAGGATATAAACATTTTAATCATCGTTCAATACTATATCGAATTTGAAAATGTTTAAAATATTGTGATTATTTTATTTTTATAATTATGTGCAATTGATTTTATTATTATGACTTATTATTATAAAACGGTAGGTATTTGTATTTATTTTTCTTTGTAATTACTCTTTTTAACTGTATGGGTTTCAATTACCTGAAATAAATGAATTTTATTTTATTTAATACTGTTTATCAAAATTGATATAGGACTTGAGGAAAATTAAGGAAAACCGATAGCGATAGGCTGATTTCCTGTTTCTATAAGCAATATTTTGTATATTTGTTCTGACCCTCTAATTACAGTTGAAATGGCAACAAAGGGGCAAATTAAATTAAATCCTTTTCTACCCCATAAGGAAAAATAGATCTCTATGTACAAAAATCACCGACATAGCTCAGCGGATTAGCAAATTGAAGCGGCAGTGGGCAGGGTACGTAGCACGTAGAACTAATGGCCGATGGGGCCGAAAAGTTCTCGAGTGGAGACCACGCACCGGCAAGGGCAGTGTAGGAAGCCACGAGATGGACAGATGACTCCATACAAGTGGCGGGAAGACGCTGGATGCAAGCCGCTTCCAATCGGTCTTGGTTGTGAAATCCATGGCCTTTGTTTAGCAGTGGACTTCTTTTGGCTGAGATTATGATGAAGATGATGACGGAAAAACAGATGTATATGTTTTTAATGTGAAACAACGTGAATTACGCAGTTGCGGTCCAGTACCTAGGTAGTCATATAGGTAGCGTTCAAATATCGAATTACATTTGAAGAGCTTCTGTACTATGAATTCTTTGCCGAAACACGAGCCAAGCACGCGTGGAGGGCGGGCGGGCGGCGACGGAGGGGCGCCCGTATATGGCTTGCGCGTGCGCATGTATTAGGCAGTATAACGGCACCTTGAAGTTGCATATACTTTGTACATAAGGTATAATACTTTAAAGAAAATACATTCTTATCTAATTTTAATGGAAATTAATATATGACACTGCAACAGAAAAGGTTACTATTTAGTACATTAATTTTCATTTTGAGTTAGCTATTAAAAAGTCGTTTGCTCTGTACTATTAAGTACATAATTTAAAAATGTACAGCAGATATTTAGCAGACGTACAGTCATGTAAAATGTAGAACTACAAACATCTCTATAATTCAATAGTCGATTTATCACGGCGACTGTACGTCAGGGCGCCGCGACGCCCCGCCCACTCACACTAGTGTGTTTACATGAACAACATACATGCATGATGTATTAATGTGTGCGTGTTATATGACGCCATTCCGTCTTTCACACAAGCTCGCTCACTCAGAGTCGTCGATGAAATTTGAGACGCTTCCTGTTTTTCATGGTTTTCATTAGTTGCAGCCAGGCTTCAGTGATTCAAGTCGGTTGCAGAATCATTTGAAAATGATTGCATAAAAATATGTTGTTGGAAGGCGACAAGTTTGAAGACGAATTTGTAGTATTATTTTTAATAGAGACACTTGAATCTATTAACTACATTAAAATGACGAACTACATATTATGTAGTTCGTCATTTTATCGTACAAACATTAAATTAAATACATTTTATTGTATGTCTAATGTTCTATTCTGTATGATGTGCTCCATCCTCGGCCACACCGCCTCATGCTATTAGGGCTGTTGGTTGTTAAGCGTAGATTTAATTTATATAAAAAATAATGATAAATTTAATCGTCCCACAGACGATGTGAAAAGTGCATTTAGCATCCAAATGTCACAGTACTCGACTGACAGTCGAGTCTGTTATAGTTTTTAATAAGTAGTAAGAAGGCGAGTGTACAAGTATACAATTATGTATGTATAAGGGTATGTAATATGTATGTATGTTTGTATGTCTATATATGATCGTCTACAGCTTAAACGGCTTAACCGATTTTGATATGCAAGGTGTCGTTAGATTTGTCTTCACACCCTGAATGTCATGGGCTATATTTTTTGGAATAATAATAATAAATCTCTCGCAAAAATACAAAAATGCGTTTTTTATAACCTTCGACGAAATGTTTCGTAATAAACAAGTTATTTTACTACAATTATAGAATAATTATAAAGAATGCGCATTTATAATTTTTCAGGGATTTTAAGCATACTTTCTCATGAAAAACGTCCACTCAATAGCGTATCAAGCGTAACGGAATCGTAAGTTAGACTGCTAAAACTACTTTTCTGCAGTCGGGTGTTTTGTTTTCGTTTAATATAGATACTTGTTGCCAAAAGTTCTGGGTAATTGGTGGCTGAAACGAGGTCATGAATCTCTGGGAGATCGTTTGTCAGACTTCGAAAGACATTGTACAAATGTACACTAATAAGCTATACTAGTTGGTTATATCATTTTGTATTTTTCACTTCAGTAGCTCAAACATGTAGGTTTTGCTGCCTAAAATCAGTGAGCAAGATGCGATTTTGCTCACTGAGTGGGACAAAGTAACTTTTTAATTATTTTTTTCAGAAAGCCGCGAATATCTTATTCAGCCTTGGGTTAATCATACAATTCGAAACATTCACACTCTATCTCTTTCCTGCCATTAGAAAGAGAGAGAGACAAAGACCAGCCCTTTCGAAGTTCCGATTTTGAATTCGACCTCAAAGACAAACATGTTCGGAATTTCGTACTAACTAAAGAAATTTTGCAAAAAGATAATTGTCTTTTAATGTAATTTATTGAATTTTTTACTTACTGAACAATATAATGTGGGTAAAAACAATATGAAAACAATACTTTTAACTTATTGTTGTATTTAAATGAAATTAAGTATTTACTGCAAATAAAACTGTTATTTAACCTGTAAATATTTATTATCTCCTAAAGTGTTCTCGCTGCTGAAGTGAAAAGTTATGTGTGTTACACGAGAGCAGAGTTTTTTGCATCTCGTGCCTTTGAATCCCTCGCCACACTCAGGATTCAAAATCAGCACTCGCAGCAAAAAACGACTTTGCTCTCTTGTTGCACAAATAACTATTGTTGGTTAGCTAGTATTTATTGCCACTGCTATCTATACTTTAAATTAGTTTCAATAAAAGACTCGATAAAATCTTTCTAGCCCCAGACTTGTAAATAACGGAATTTAAACGATAAAGGAAATAAGTTGGTTTCACCGCAATCTGCCACTTATTTTGTTTTGTTTTATTTTGTAGATTAATTTGAGTTTGATTTTATAGCTATCCGGCTGGGACCCGCAGTTTCATGCTATAGATTTGTCAACTTATTATTCTCTATTCTCAGCTTTAAGCTAATTGTTTGCTAAAATATTTTCAATTGGATTTAATAATTGAGTCATGAACAGTAAAAGTCGTGAATAAGAACGCAACAGATCTATTGAGTCGTGCCTGTGGCCACAAAGACAGTAAACCGTTTGAAACGTTACGTTTTAAAATTCTATAGAATCAAGAACACATTAAAGTTAATTTTATCAATAGATCTTGTTCGACTATAACCTAACCTAAACTCATGGTGGATTTAATATACATTTGCCTTAATAGCATTTTGCTATTGGATTTTTTATTGTTAAGCTTAAGAAGAGAGGGAGATATGGCTTATGGAGAGGGCTATGCTCGGAGTCTCTCTACGAGATCGAATCAGAAATGAAGAGATACGTAGACGTACAAAAGTAACCGATATAGCACAGCAGATTAGCAAGTTGAAGTGGCAGTGGGCAGGGCACATAGCACGTAGAACTGATGGCTGATGGGGCCGAAAGTTTCTCGAGTGGAGACCACGTACCGGCAAGCGCAGCGTAGGAAGATCAGCCACGAGATGGACAGATGACCTCATACAAGTGGCGGGAAGACGCTGGATGCAAGCCGCTTCCAATCAGTCTTTTTGGAAATCCATAGGGGAAAACTATGTCCAGCAGTTGACGTCTTATGGCTGAAATTATGATGATGAAGCTTAAGAAATGCCATCACCAGTACTACCATCCAGTACTAGCAACTAGATGCACATCTAATGACAAAGTTGCACAAAAGACGCAATTAGACCTTGAGAGACGCCACGCTTTAACCAGTCGAACAGGCGCGGTCGCGCGTCCACCGCAAGCTTTTTCCCGCCACGCACCATAAAAAGCGATAAAATAAACGTAATTAGTGCGTCGTTTCTAGTAGGAAGACGGCTGGTATATAGGTCGGACCGCTGGCGCGCGGCCAGCGTTACTCACCCGGTGTGTGGCCAACGGTGACGCGCGGGAAAGGTTACGTCTGAGATGCGGACTCACACCGACACTGCTCAGATTCCAGGAGGATAAAGTAGTTGAAAAAAGCGAATAACATTACTCGTATTAACAGTTCTACAAATCTGTTTTGTGTGAATTTACAACATTTATATGAGTAAGTACCTGGGCGACCGAGTTTACTTGCAGATACTTAAGTGTGTAAGACACTCAAATATATCGAATATAAAACTATAACGGTAGAAGTCGATGGTTTTATACTTTTTATTGTGTTAACAAGACTCTATATCTAATGTAACCAATAAGAGCAATAAGAGCAAATATATATTATTGTATGTCTTAACTATGTTTAAAAAATAATTGCGAATTTAACGATACCTTGTATGTAGGGTACATCTAAATTGGCTGAAACAGGTGAATGAAGGAGGATCTGTAAAACCTTGGAAACATTGAAAAAAAAAAGGATCTCACACTCCAAAAGAAGATAGATGAAAGCGCTATACGATGGTAACTCCTCGAAAAATCCCAAAATAAAATAAATAAATAATACACAAAACCGTCAAGATTGGAAATGTCGGGGGAGGCCTTTGTCCAGCAGTGGGACACTACAGGCTAGCAACAACAACAACAACAAAATAAATAAATTGTACTTAAAACCATCTGATTCTCTGGCTCATCTAATCTCAAATTGTACTTACGAGTAAAACCATCTGATTCTTTGCCTCACCATAATCTCAACAACACTTACAAAATTATATTGAAAATGGCAAGATTTAGTGCAGCTAGGTAACAGGAAAAACCTGACGCACAACTGAAAATTTGGACAAAACCTGTTAAAGAAATAAAAAAGTTATTTCATGAAATACAAATTATCCACCCATGCCCATGACTCTCGCACAGCTTCCTAATTTAGGTATACTATAGAACCTTATTACAGTTAAAATATAAATTATTTTGGTGTATTTCTTAGCTCACTAGCCCGTGTCTTTATTTTGACAAGGTTACGTTTATATATTTTTCCAGGTCCGGCAAAGAGGCCACTGAATCAAATCTCTGCTGTTCGTCTCTCATCAACAGCGGAATGGTTTCCACGAGTGATGCAGTAAATATTTACCACGTGGCCGGTATCGACGATTAATTCATTTAGGATTAAGCATCACTTACATATTTGGGAAATTATTTAAACACTTATTAGTGAATCGAAAAATCCATAAAATATGCGTAAGTTCCCATTAGGTAGGATAAGTAGGGAAGGTTACTTAGGGTATGTAAGTAAACTAAGTAGTTTTTTTTATTAATTATACCTACTTGATAATTATCTATAAAGCTAATATTTCTATATATTTATTTTAGTTAACTAAACGGCTTATACGTTTTATTAATGACATCCATCAGCAGGAGCCTGTATAAAATATTCGTATAATTGAACCAGGTTAAAAAATAATGTTGATGGTTTTTTAAAGAAAAAAAAAACAAAGAAAAAAATAAATTGGTTCACAACCAGAAATTATATCGGGGAACACATAAAAAATATAAATTCGAATAAAGAAGCTCCACGGCATAGCATGTTGAGACTTTGGGAAAGATCTAGAAGACGCAACACAAGCGCTAAAACATTCTTGCTTTAATATCCGTTTAGCTTTTATCTCGTTCTTTCAACTGCCGAAAAATGAGACAAAAGCCAAAGTAACATTGAAATATGATTGTTAAGATGGTAGTCTGGTCCTATCCAAACATAGTAGTGGACTGTGATGTTCTAATTAAATACACATACCTAGTCTGGACATATATATAAATATAAGACATGACATATCATAGTATTAAGTTTTTGAATTTCGAAACGATTTCGGTGATGATGTCAAAACTTCAAAGAATTCTTATGACACAATCCAAAGTTCTTCCACGAATAAATCACTGTTTTATAAAATTACTGTAATGACAGTTGCATATTAAACAATATTACTTTTACTTAACCTTGAGGTGGGATCTTCATTTCATGTTTTAGCATTGTAAACTGTTTAATGGCGTCTACGAATTATTTTAATTTATTTTTCCATTTTGCTCTTGACGATCTGTCGTCATTAGGAAGTAGGTTAACCAGTTGTTAAGAAACATTTAGGACATCTTTGCAGTATCGTGCAAAAAAATAAAGTAATGTTTAAAATAGTTAGAGTAAAATAATGAATTTTAACGACGGTAAAAGTGACTATATTATGACGTTCATTTTTGTCCGTCTCATCTTATTGAGCCGAAGAAATAATTATTTGGTATCTCTATCTCTGTATTTAAGGACTTTTATTTTATCTTTAGACTTTCGTTGAATATAAGTATTAAGTCCAAATATTTTTGTTTGTGTCGTAGTGTTGGTGGTTACGTATTATAATATGTGGTACTTTTTTCTGTTACTAAAGACACTCATTCTTAAATTATTAATGACTTTAATACAGTTAAAGTATGTTCGAGCTTCCTTCAGATAATGGTTATTTTACCGGCACATAACGCTGTTGTAACATCCAAGCTATTTAGATCGGACTGTCCTATAAAACCGGAATTAATGGTCGCTCTAAACTAAGACGCCCACAAAGCTACACTTGGCAAAGGAAACATAAATATTGCTGAAACAGTCATAGGTGTGTCAGATCGCTGTCGTTGATGGGAATGTTAAGAAAATAAACTTTTTACTAGCAACGTGAGGTTAACCACTGTACGACGTAGGCGCGGGGTGTTCATAAATATTTGCTGAAAAGGAAGCATATTAACAATATTTTAAATTAACCATTTCATATTTTTTCAATGAACTTTAAGGGCTACCTTGAATCTAAGGCTGGCTAAACTGGCTAGTAAAAAGCTTGGCATCATTCATAAGGTTAGGCGATACTTCTCACCGGGACAACTGCTTCATCTGTATCAGACACAGGTCCGATCGTGTATGGAGTACTGCTGCCACCTTTTTGATGGATCAGCCAAGTATCAGCTGGAAGCTTTAGATTCTGTGGACCGGCGAGCTGAGAGGTTAATCGGTGACGATAAACTAGCTGCCAAGAAGCTACTTAGTCTCGAGCACCGCCGTAAAGTAGCATGTCTGTCTATTTTCTACAGAATTAATTTCGGGGAATGTGCGCAAGAGCTTCACGACCTAATTCCACCCTCCCCATTTTACTACAGGACTAGCAGAAAGTCGGCGAATTACCACCCATTTCTCGTTGAAATGCCAAAAATCCGTACTCAGCGATATTGATCCACATTTTTGTTGCGTACTGCACAAGAATGGAATTCTTTGCCGCCATCTCTGTTTCCTGAGACCTACAATCTTGGAATTTTCAAGGCTAGAGTGAATTGATATCTTCTAGATCGACGGGCTCCATCCTCGGCCACACCGTCGCTTAACATCAGGCGAGTTGGTGGTAAATCGTAGATCTATCTTGTATAAAAAAAAGAAAAGGACTATATACAGAGTGTTCTAGAACTTCACAACGCCGATAAGTAATATTTATTTATACCAGGTTATGAAATGCAACTCTGTTTTAACATTGTGCCTATACATATAATTGTTCAGTGACAATCAAGAAAACGAGGGTTCCGTATTGAGGTACGGAACCCTAAAAATCCTACGTCGATTTATTTTTCATTTAGAAAAAGTCCCAGTATAAGCGTAAAAAGTCAATTATTTCTAAAGCTCTTTTCAAGATTAACATTTCATTGCTTTCCCTCGAGAAGTAACTAAAGAAACGGCTCTTCGTCATTGCCTGAAGATATTTAATGTTGAAATTAATATCACTTTTTTGACATTTATTTCCTTTATCATTTTAGACATGATTAATTTTCTTCGGAAATTACATCATTATTATTTACCTGTATGTTGAAATAATACATACTTAGATATGTCTTCATATTGATTATATAAGTTGAAGAGACTTTGTAACTAAATATGGCAATAGTCAAAGCGCGGATAATGATACTCGTATTGTGACGGAGCTACATATTGTATTTAATGAATTAAACCAGCTCAGTACGACCTTAGCTCTATCATTTTGCCAGAAAGTACTTAGACTTATGTAAGTATATAATGATTTTAACTGACTTTCAAAAAGAAGGAGATTTTCAATTCGACTGTTATGTTTTTTTGTATGTTTTTCAGCGATTACGCCGCGGATTATGAATTGTTTTTGATGATTACGTTTTTAGTAGGTAATACCTCAGAGGTGGTCTCATTTAAATTTTATCAAAATCGATTCAGTACTTTGGTTTTTATGAGAAAATAACTTTTTTTTTAAATATTATACATTAGTTTAAATCAATTTTGTACCAAAAACCATTCGGTTTGTCGTGGTACAGATACGATTTGATAGAGATAAACAACATAAAAAAGAAATTATCAAGGTACCCTCATGACTTAATTCTATTACATATAAATATTTGAAATTTGAATAGGCAATTATGTTAACTAAAAACAAATAGGTTAACTAAAAACAAACTAAACTTACGGTAAGATAAAAATACAGTACAAACAGGGGCAAACTAAACAATAAGCCTACCTGTAGTTTAAATATTGTAAATAAATTAGTTTTTACGATTGATAGTATTTACTTCAAAATGAAGCGGCACGTATTTACTTAGAAAGCGCTGCTGCTCACTAGTTACATAATTCTATAATAAAATAATCATTTACTTATATTTACTTATACATATATATATATATATATAGTCCTCCTCAACGATTTCGATGACAGCGCCCCGGACTATGGTTTCCTAGCATGAGCCCTGATGTGGCACTTATACGAAGCACACTAATTCACACTATTATACCTTGTCTACTAGATTATTATATAAAGACTAAAATACACTTTATTGACACCATAATAAAATAACATTAGGTATATAATTGAGGCGTTAGAAAGGTACAAAAGGCGGCCTTATCGCCAATAGCGATCTCTTCCAGACAACCTTAAGATGTTAAAAGAAAAGAAAAAGTAAACGCTGACGGTGGTGAAATCACATATGAAACAAGCCTCCCAACAAGAGTATAGTTATTTTAATTTGTGGAACTTTCAAATAAATTGGCTAATCTAAAGCTTTCGTAAAGATATGTTTCACAAGTCTGCCGATCTAGAAAAATATCATCATAACTGTGATATGTTAGGCTGTTAGTAGCTCTTTTTGTTAGCTACACATTTGCATTCAAAAGCCCAAAAATTTGTATTATATACCAGATATTTCTATCAAAATCAATTTTATACTTAATGACAGAAGGTGTATTTTTAAATGAAATTTATTATTAAGTAAGACAAATTTAGTAATCATAATCTTTTCAGATTATCTCAAAAGATATTGATCGCTAAGTGGAGATTTTCGGAATTCTTGTCAAATAAAGTTTGTCATGAACGGAACACTGACAGCCACTGTTACAAAATTGTCAATCAACCAGTCTTTTGTTGCAAGTTTTGTTTGTGGCGACCATCGCCAGTCACAACCCTCGAGCGCATGTTACAAATAATGTCAATATTAAACATACATACGAGTACGAATGGTCAAGCTTGTTGTTTATCATCTATGGACGTAACAGAAGATCGGCACGCCGACATTTGGCTAGACGTCGATTCGAGGTCATCGTCTTTTCTCAAGTACTGTCTGAGTCACAATCATTTTCATCACTTTCTGAAGAAGAAAATATAAATAGTCATACTATTCATTAAAATACTTTTAAGTTTCCGAGTGAATTATTTCGATTGGGTTTGATTGGAACGTGCATTAAGTCAAAAAATTTGCTAGTTTTTGAAAAATGACAATGAATATTGTTTAAATGATACAGTTAAAGTCAACAAAAACTGGCTTAAGACGCAGTGTGATGCTTATAAAAAATCTGAATTTTGGCGAGAACGTGGATAAAACATGCTGCCAATCTATTTCATTTTGTTAAACATGCATTTTTGGCCTTTAATTTGTAAAAACGTTAGCGTTTTATTTTTTTACAGAATAAAAAACTCACGTTTTAACGAGACAGACAGTTAGACGGACATGGTGAAACTATAAGGGTTCTTTGTTTACTACAGAACTCTAAAAATGTAGTACTTAATAGTTATGGCAACTCTTTTTCGTTACACAAATTGAGGAAAGCCATCATTTATGATTATATCTAGGTCACATTGGTCTATACATTCTATTGCACTATTTTTAATAATATTTTTATTGCCAGTACAGAGAATTATAAATGAAGTGTGTAAATATGAGTAATAATTATAAACTATGTATCTATATTTAAAGAAAAACAAAACACCCGACTGCAGAAAAGAAGTTTTTTCAGTCTAACTTACGATTTCGTTACGCTTGATGCGCTGTTGAATATAAGTTTCTTGTGAGAAAGTATGCGTAAAACATATAAGTTATATATATATTCGTAATCACCGTTAAACATTCTTTAGTTTGATACCACACTCAATCTATTTTGAAAACATTTTTTTTTGAGATTACCTTTTGCCGCCAAAAATCCTTATTTTTTTTTTTTTTTGATGTACCCAGTGTCACTCTCACGACTAAGACGAATCTATTGACACCACTCACATAAAAATACGACAAGCTGTTTAGGCTCTAGGGCGTGCCAAAGAAAGATACATATATATGTATGTATGTATATACATACATACACTCGATAAACATAACCCTCCTTCTTTTTACTCGTCGGGTAAAACGGGGCAAAATCAGCTTTATGCCGTAGGAATAATAGTAGTTATTATTGCTACTGCGCTGGTTTTCATTATCCCTTTAGTATATTATTTTATTTTAAACGCTTTTCTTTTCTCCAAATTTTCCATGCTATCTGTACTGTGCGCACGCACACATCATCAGCTTTCAGAGTTGGCTCGACGCCAAGCCTCCTGCTTATCTGCGATGCGTTCTTGTTATTCAGTTTATCATATTGAAACACTAACAACCACAAGGCATTGCGTAAAGGAAACACAGAGAGGAGCGAAAAGTCACCAAAATATTTGCTAACCAGTGAAAAATCAAATAAATTAATCTTGAAATTAGGTTTGGTGTTTTATTTCAAACATCATCAATTAAACATAGGTTTAATAAAAATAAACGTATAAAAGTATTATCGAAAAACGTTTCTCAAAGATCAGTGCTCAAAATATTCTGTCAATTTCTAGTTAAGGATGTAAGACAAAGAATTTGAAACGAGCTTGAGACATTAATATTATCAACAAAAAAAATAACTTCAC
Organism: Lycia hirtaria; assembly: GCA_947563715.1. Taxonomy (NCBI): domain Eukaryota; kingdom Metazoa; phylum Arthropoda; class Insecta; order Lepidoptera; family Geometridae; genus Lycia; species Lycia hirtaria. The sequence goes on from OX387383.1 coordinate 5,065,306, forward strand.
CCGACAAAAATATAGACTGGAAAAGAAGAATTCAAAAAAGTACACTTCAGGGTCCGGAAAAATAAAAACATTAAAAATACTAGTTTATTTTACCAAATCACGAAGAAAAAAGTATAGCTGAAAAACATTTTCTATATTATTTCTTGTAGCAGTCGTGTAAAATGGGTTGTAGCAAATATGTATGGTCTCAGCGTAGCAGCCTCTACGAAGGTGCTACGATTTACTTAGTAAAATGAGTAAAATATTTAAAAAGGACTTTTAGATAATCTAGAAACAATATAAAAAACCGGACAAGTGCGAGTCAGACTCGACCACCGAGGGTTCCGTACAAACTAGTAAATAAAAGGGGGAAATCATATTTTTTTTTATTTTCCTTTTTATACCGAAAAATATACATCGTAAAAATATTTAAAACCCTATTTTAATTAATACTAATTAAGCTCTTTCATATGATACCTCACATGATACGGTTAATTCACTTTAAAATTTCGACCCTAATTCCTTGCATAACGACACAATTTTTTTGTGATTAAATTAAAAATGTCCAGTTTTCGGATTTTTTCCTATATGTGTACTCTAACACAATGCTTCTTGCTAAATTTCAGAGTTCTAGGTCAACGGGAAGTACCCCATAGGTTTTGATTCCTCTGTGAGTGTCGAAATGTGAATTTTTTTACGACATATTCGGCTGTAACTTTTTTTTACGAAAACTGAGAATTTTTATTTTTCTTTCTGCAGCAAGATACTGTGAATCTGTGTATATGGTTTTAATTTCAATTTCCCGAGATAAAGGTCTTGACACCCGGACAGACGGACAGACGGACAGACGGACAACAAAGTGATCCTATAAGGGTTTTTTCCTTGGTTTTTTGAGGTATGGAACCCTAAAAATGATAGATAATGTAAAAAATTTAATGCACAAGGTGAACTTTCTACGAAAGAGATGTTTCTAAAGTTAACGAGTATGAATTATTTTTTTGTATGTAAATGTATTTCACTATTACTAAGGAGGTACTTCTTATAGGAGTCTTCTAAAATTTAAATGAGACCACCTATTTAAATTTTAGTAACATTGGTTCAGTTTTTAACGAGCTTCAGTATAAATCCATTTTTCTAGCGCTTGCTTACTGAAATCAAGTGTTATCACTATTATTGTCCGATAAAAAATAATAGTCACCTAGGATAATTGCCGCCCGTAATGTATACTCACTCGGTATAAAGAACAATATTATTTTTCCATAAATCTTGGCGACGTCAGCAGTGTGACCTGTTGCTTTGGCGTTACGCCAGATACCTACTCGGCGTACCGATTAGTGATGTGCCTCTGCGTTACGTTATGTCACGTTTCAGAAAACAATGTACGATATTTTATAAAAGATCATGGTGACTAAGTTTCAGCTATAATTATTTCATAATGTTCGGTTGAGCTGTTGAAAAAAAGTAACAAACAGAAAAAGAGTGGATTAAGTTCGTGTAACATGTCGTGCTTAGAAATAAAAACTCAGGCTTGAAGATCATTATTTGTCCGTTGGTATTGTTTTAAAACCACAGAAACTAGCACAAGTCAAGACGTCATACAAATACCATTAAGCGACATCGTATCATATCTCTGTCACGCCAACACTAGTATTTCCGAGTATTGTCGCAAAATGGCTGTAAGCGAGATCTGTTGTCCTGACGGCACGCCAGCGCTTGTTTATAGTGTGAGTCGTTACACGCTGTTCGAATAATATGTGATGTCACGCTTTTTGGCTATGTAAGTCTGTGAAACTCACAATAAATTGTTTTATCACTAAAAATTTACACGCTAATACTAGTTTTCTATGTATTGTCGAAAGATGGCAGTGAGCGTGACTTGTTATCCTGGTGTCACGCCAGCGCTGGTTTACAGCGTACTGATAGTTACATGTTGATTGAATTATAAATATTGACACGCTTTTTGGTCATATAAATCTGTGAAACTGTCTCACTATAAATTGTATGTTCTCTCACTACACTTGTCCCGCTAACACTAGTGCTTCCATGTATTGTCGAAAGATGGCAGTGAGCGTGACCTGTTGTCCTGGCGTCACGCCAGCGCTTGTTTACGGCGTGCCAGTTGTTACATGCTGTTCGAATGATAAATAATATCACGCTTTATAACTACAGAAGTCTGATAATTGCAAATTTTGAGATTTAAGCATATTGAAGTGTTTTTAATTTACCTACATATGTGGTGCGACCTCGAAAAAAATATAGTTTTCGAGTGTCCTGAGGATCTATTTGACGTTGAATTAGATTCAAATAATAGTTGCAGATGTTACAAATCACCAGTCACTCGTTGAGTCAACTCCAGGATTTACGGTTGTGATGCAGATATTATTTTTATAGTTCCATGGACATTTGTATGGCAACAGCTCCAAAATGCTGATATTTGTAAGAGAATAAATTGAATGTTTTGTCAAATAATGCTACTGGTAAAGATAAGTTTTAACATATAACTACGATATACGACGAATAAGAGTGCTTTTGGCGTGCAGCTGCTACGCTAGATATCTTGGTGAATGTACGTTTTTACAAGAAAGTATGTTATAAAAAATATTTTCAAAGGCAAGAATGTCAGTTGAGAAACCCGTTTCTGTTCAGAGAAATAATGTACTGAATTCCCACTCAACGCATGGAGTTGTCTGTTATTTGCTTTAGTTCTAACCTTTCACAAGCACGGCTCACGCGCACTTCTGACGCATATCGAAGATGCGCGACTTGATTTTTTTCCACTGTGCTCTGAGTTGGCTGCGAGCCAAATACGCCGGCTGGCATGCAGCCAACCAGCCAAATCACCCCGTGAGGGGTTAACCGGTGTTGGGCGGTCGAAGCGAAAGTGAACTCGAAGAGAAAATGTTTTCACTTGAAGTATTACTCAATTGACTTGTAGTAGTGTTCTGTTCTAATTGAGATGTGATAGCAAAGAGTAGTCTGCGCTATCAACTCAAGTATCGAGCTGCTCAATAGTTAATGATCAGTGTTTGGAAGGGCGGCTGTAAGTACAATTTCGAGACTTTTTTGATTTAAGCTTCATTATTGCAGTACGTGCTCATAATAACAAAAATAAATCTAAATTTGTTGTTTTGAATTTCTAATGTCATATTTTGTGAGTGCAATGTAAGAGATTAATAAATCCAACAAAGTACGAGTTTCACTCGCACATCGAGGCTTCTGTAGCTCCTATTCATGACACAATAAACGAACATGAACACTAACACTAACACCAGGGCTAGTTACTTAACAAAATGTGCTTTATATCTAAGAATATTTGTAACTTTACATAATTTCTACAGTCGGGTAAAAAATGAAAAATAGTCGTTCATATTTTAGACAAAAAGTTGAAATACTGAACTATAATTTATACATACTTTCACGACTGTTCGTACTATTTATATTAAGAAATTTCGTATGAAATATATCTATATTAGTAAAGTTCTGACATACTAAAGTTAGCTGAATCAAGTACCTAAATGCTTTGGTAATCATTGAGGAACTTCTGCCTTTCCATCGCCATTGAAGATGAGCTACTTGCTCTTATGTAGTGTAAGAGTTAGCGGTCAAACCGAATGAGGTGTGTTATTTATGTTTTACCTTGTATCCTTTATTTAACAGAAATGTGTTAAGCTTTAATTATCTAATTATTATTTTTTAAGGAAAGATTGCTTGCTTGTTCAGGCCAAAAGTCCCCCGACTTTTGGCCTAAATTTGTTCGGCGAAATTATGCGTGCGTGGGTTTTTGTTTGGTCAAAATAATAGTTATCAATGTTTTTTTATTATTACGAAGCAATAAGTAACCGATAAGGTTTTATTATTTAACAGTTTTGCCATATTATATTGTAGAAGTTGAAGATTTGCTACATAACATTCCGATCTTAAATTAAATGATTGAATTTTACTTCTTCTCTTTAAATTAATACCAGCTGCATTTTCAAGACATCAAGAGAAGAAATAACTAGCTAGAGTCTAGCTAGTCTACCTGGTCTAGCTGCTGGACCATGTTTGTCTGGAAGAGATAGTTTTAAGCAATAAGCAACAGGCGGCTCTGTTGCTGCACCACTTTATTTCAAGTTATCTATAATTACTTTTACAGACAGTGTGTACAATAAAGAGTTTATTTATCTAATTACCTAGGAGGTTTGTGATTTAGGACGGCTTATCGGTAACAGTGCTACACGCCAGTATCATACATTATTGTAATAAATATAGCATAAGGCACTCAGGAGATAAAGATGAATGTAACATATCAGAGGCTAAGTCCACCAAGCCGTTTTTGGTACACGATATACGTAATATACGTACATACAACCGATTTTATAAATGGAACAGGAATAGGTATTTGACCATAAATTCGCTTAATTAGCTTCGACGGCCGAAGATTTACCACAAAGTCATTCATGTTCATTCAAATGTATTTAAGTAAATTACAAAGGTACTTTAGGAAATATTCATCTAATTAATACATTATCTTCTATCTCAGGCTGAAAGATAAAATAAATATAAAATTGAAGGACCTTATCAAAAATCACTTGTTGCTTTCTGCTTATCCCACGCCCACAGACACAAGCCACGTGTGGTCGAAAGTTCCCGTATTACGCTTCTTGTATAATGAGAGGGTACATAAGCTCAATTCAATTAGACGTAATTCAGATAAGACATCAACGGTTCCTCCAAGTTTCGGGATTGCCTTTACAAGTTGTTTAGTTTTGGAAGTTTTGTTAAAGTTAAAAATAGTAAGCTGTAGATTCTTCAAAGTTCAGTTTATGAAAGCTCTAGTATTGTACAAATTGTTTGTAAATAAATAAAGTTATCCTGTAGAATTCACTCTAGGCTAGCTATTTTCGGAGAGGAATGAGTATGTATATTTAAGCATTATGTATATATGATATATTTGTGTTCGAGTCCGAAGTCATCGTCCATCTCGCTCGCGCATACCCACATTTTTTGAAAATATTAAATGACTGCATGATCTTATAAAAAAATTGTCGTTTGCAAAACTAGGAAACAACATCACAAATATTCGACAAAAAAAATAATTTGATCCAACTTAATTTTCATACATAAAAATATTTTTTAGAAATTATTAACGCGAAAATGACTGACTTGGAATATTTGTGATGTTGTTTTCTAGTTCTAAAAACGACGATTTTCGAAAAATAAAATCATCATCAAAAATAATTACTGAAAGTCTAAAACACGATAACTTCCTTATACTCGACTAGTTTATTAAAATATTATTTAAAAAAGTTCTTGTACTAAGCCTTTTCATATGAAACTCACAGCGCCTGTGATTTTTATAAAAAATGAAACACTTTGTTTTCTCGATGCCGCTATTGTGATGCCACAAAGCCAGCTGGTGATCAAAACTTCTAAAAACAAATTCTAAAATTGTGCTAGAGTTTAGGCGAGAACAAATGAACATACTAGTCTACGGCTAGAAAGGGACAAGAAATTATAACCTCCTTTTGGCTTCGCCATATGCAAAAAAAAAACGCACGAGCAATGAATGAAATTGAATTAAACTCCACCACACTAAAATCCAGTCCACCCAGTATCAGCCGGCACTCGCTGACTCACTATCGCCGTCACAATCGAGACGCAGCTGCCAAAGGATCTCGTCTTACTTTGCGCACGGCGCACGTGAAGCTTGCCATTTCCTACCGTCGAAAACGGAATAAATCACCACGTATGTGTATGCAAAAATATGCGGTCAAATGTTACGAAATACGGCGGTTTTCCCCGTATACACGCTGCGGAGGGTTCTGGTTTAGCAATTGCTTGATGAATAAGAGATATCGTTCGCGCGATCATTTGCCAGCAAATTAAGTGTTTTTCATAGAACAGGAGATAATTATTTACTACTTCTAAATATTATCCGATTTCGAGAATGACATTTATTGTAATATCGTTGGATTTCGATCTTTTTTTTATACGGTTGGAAACATTACTGGCTATTTCCTTTACAGTTTGCTTTTTCCAAAATTTACATATTTACTATTGAACTTCATAAACCATAACGGAATTTGAACAATACACACACATTTACGATTTTAATCAGATAAAAAAAGAATCATCGAATTCGGTTGATTGGGGCAGAAAACAGTTATCTCCTATTTGTATGACAGATCGCGCGACAACCTGTTCTCTTAACTATGTTTTTTTTATACTTTTTTTTTTTAGTAAATTTTAATGGACATTTTCATACAGCACTATATAGCCTCAAACTAAGCGAAGCTTACACTATGAAAAACAGTTAGCTGATAGAATACATACGTAAAGTTTTTTTTTGTAAATACATACTTTTAATTCATAGAAACAGCCAGACACAGCACAAAAATCCATGTTCATCACATAAATATTTGCCCTCAATGGAGATCGAACCCACAGAAAGCAAATATTCTACCACCTGAACCGTGAGGCCAGTCGATCTACGAAATATACGTTTGACCACTAACTCGCTTGGTGGTAAGCGTCGATGTAGCTACAGATGGAGCACGATGATATAGAAGATTAGACATCTTCTAATCTATTCTTCATTCTAGCTTTGAAAATTCCAAGATTTTTTAATGTTAAATTGATATTGACCACTAACTCGCCAGATGTTAAGCGACGGTGTGGCCGAGAATGAAGCTCGACGATCTAGAAGATATCTATTCACTCTAGCCTTGAAAATTCCAAGATTGTAGTTCTCAAAACAGAGGTGGCGGCAAATAATTCCACTTCTGTGCAGGATGCATCAAGAACGTGGACTGACAATGCGCCAACTTTCTGCTAGTCCTGTAGTAAAATGGGGAGAGTGGACTTAGGTCGTGAAGCTCTAGCGCACACTCCCCGAAATTAATCCTATAGAATATAGACAGACAACCTACTTTACGGTGGTGCTCGAGACTGAGTAGCTTTTTGGCAACAAGTTTATCGTCACCGATTAACCTCACAGCTCACCGGTCAACCGACTTTAAAATTTCCAGGTACTTGGCTGATTCATCAAAAAGGCAGTATTGTGGTTTAGAAAGGAGAGAAGGCGATAGAGAGTTCCAATTCTGAGCAATCATCATCAGAAACTCAGCCACAAGAAGCCCGATGCTGGATAGACATAAGCCTCTCCCATGGATTTCCAAAAAGACCATCCAGCGTCTTCCTGTCACTTGTTTGGGGAATTGAGGACTTTTGTCCATCTTGCATTCGTACACCCTGTTCATTGCCACTTCAACTTGCTAATTCTATGTGCTATGTCGGCACTTCTGTTTCTGTATTTCTGTGCGTGAAGAATGTAGATCGAAATCGATGAGTACGAATTGTTACAAATTTGGGCATTTCAATGACAAATGGATGAACCTACCTGCAGGTAGAATATTGCGAGTTTATAAGACTTTATATGATGCGTGACTTTAGTTATGGTGTCACATACGGCTTTCCTTTGGCTATAATACCAAATGCTTTCTCAGAGACAATATTCATAAAAAAATGCTAATGTCTTAGGCACTTCATAATGATTGTGTTTCTCGTTCACGCGTCAAGTCTGCTGCAGTGGAATCATTTGTCGCCTTCTCAGGATATTTACGAGCGTGGTGCGCGCAAGCAGCTGTCATTTCGCAGCTGCGCGCGCAACTAGAAACATAACCAAGGACACTTTCATGCTATATTATTTACTAGTTGGATATACGTATATATTTTTTTTTTAATTTAACGATTACTATCTGTTGACATCAGAATTCTGTCCTATCCTTGCATGGTTGCCTGGAAGAGATCAGTCGTAGCGATAAGGCCGCCTTTTGAAAACCTAGCCATAGCCACGCCCACTGTAAGTAAGTACTTAATTTTATTTAAGTATCGTGGTCTTTTAATAGAGATTATCTATCTACGATGCAATTAGCCAACCACAACGTACCTGATGGAAAACTATGAAATTGTCGAAGATAGAGCACGCTTGCCCATTAGATGTTAGTTTCACTCACCTTTCACTCACTCACTCTTTCTTAAGGTACTCAGGTTATATTTACGAGCAACACTTCGAGACTGGAAGTGCGTTCCATTCTTAAGTTCTAATAACTCAAGTAGTCAGTTTTTTATTTCAGTTCCATCTGTTTCTGAATCATTACGCTGATAAAGCTATCTGGCAAAAGACTTTTTTAAATAATTTATAATGTATTAATAATACCACTCCACCATAGGCCTTAAATTATGTTCATAGTTTTATGACACGTAAAGAGAGTCTACAAGTTGAGTTTTTTTTCTTTATCATTAAAAGAAAAACATAATATATGACCGTAAAACGTAGAATTATTCCTCTATATTTTCTCTTAATCGCCAAAATAAAATTATATCCTGATCTAGTTCCACAATTGAGATTAATCTAATGATAGTTCACGTGTTGAAATCCGTCAAATGGTTTAGGTTGTAGAGCGTGCTAAAGGCATACATACATAGGCTCAAGAAACATTTCGGATAAAATAACAGCAAATATATGTCGCCTAAAAAAATTACTTAAATACTAGACTGAACAGACTAAACACTCGTCTAAATACTAGACGACATTGATGTGAAGTCTGTTCAATTATCCAAGACAACTCAACTTACAATTTCTGCGTAATGTTGGCACTGTATCTCCTTGTATCATTGTGTTGAATATGTTACAAAACACGTCGATGTGTGGCAGGAAACTGATAAAAATAGGCATTTTATTAAATCTCTAAGAGAGATCATCATCATCGCAGCCACAAGAAGTCCACTGTTGGGCATAGACCTTCCCTACGGATTCCCAAAAAGACCCGAAAAGAAAAAAGAGATGGAAGAGGCTTACAGCCAGTCTTCCTGTCTGAGAAATAAGTGACATACGAAAGATTTTTTTTTAAATATAGAAATAGGTTTGCGTTGACCGATAACTCGCCTGATGTTAAGCGACGTTGCGGTTCACGACGGAGCGCGCTTACCTAGAAGAAACCAATTCATTCACGATTTAAAGACGCCCAGATTATATCAATCGGAAAGACCCACTCAGGAAGCGTATTCCACAATCTAGCAGTCCGCACGATGAAAGTGAAGTTAAAGCGTTTCATTCGGGCTTAGTGTGTCATATCCCTAGCAAATTTAGTCTGTTCTACGACAAAATATATTCTGCCAATTATCTGAAAATATTAATAATTTGATCAAATCTTTGATATTTTTTATATTAATTTAGATATAACTGGTTTTTTTATTGATTTTACCAAAATAAGTAAATAGATACGGTAACGTGCGAGTTTCACTCGCACATCGAAGCTTCCGAATTATGAGTTATTCCTAAATTTCACTGGAAATATCGCTCTACAATATGTACCACATTAATGCTTGCACACTACAGCTTCACGGCCAAATAACTAGCAAAGGTCCTTTAACTTCCCCAGACGGGCTCTGCAAAAGAGACGTAAGAGTATAGTTGTGGTGGCAACTTTCGCCAGTAAATTACGCGTCTTTACAAATAACAGGGCCCTTATTCCGTATGACCATCGGCCGCGTTACGTGGATTTGACGTGGGTGCGTCTACAATGAAAATTAGGCTTTTTAAACTTAAAGGCTAATTTTCATTGTCAATGCACCCACGCCGCGTTCACGTAACGTGGCCGATGGTCACACGGAATAAATGCCCAGGTGAAAACTGTTTTCTACTCCTAAATAATATCCGATTTCCATAATTCTTTTTTATATGGTCGGAACTGTTAATGGCTAAGACTTTACGGTTTCCTGTTTTGAAATCATTAGTTTATAATTTTTTATTTTTGGTGTTATAATAAAATTTTAAAAAGCAACTTTAGAGGCATATCCATTTATGATTCTAGTTATTTAAAAAAATAAAGAGAATCATTAAAATAAAATGATGTTTAGTGGCAGGAAATGTATTTCTCCTGTTTGTATAGATGAGCGCATGACAAAGTTTCTCTTATATAAACTATGAAATGGCTTGAAACGGTGCAAAAATCAACAGATCATACCATCATCAAGCAGCACGCAAAGAAAAACAATGATTACTCAGGAATTTTGTAAATCTCCAGCGCGGCTCTACGGGAGGCGGCTATATTTAGCTGCGCTCGCGCCGACGCGTGCCGCTTGTGTGCGTGCGCCCCTGGCCGCGCCTGCTGCTACCATACCACCTGGGGAGCACTGAACTTGGATGTGTGGTTTTATTGGACGTGTTGCAGGGGTTCCAAGTCAGCGACGGCTTTACTGAAACCCGACTGGAAAGTTTCTGAAAAATTTGTAGTTTTTTGAGATTTTTTTACCCGACTGCGTAAAAAGGAGGGTTATGTTTTTCAACCGTATGTATATTTGTATCTATGTATGTGGGTATGTATGTACGTTTCTATATGATGTCCTACAGCCTAAACGGCATGACCGATTTTGGAGCTCATAAACATACATGCATACTACATACTACATACTACATACTACATACTACATACTACATACTACATACTACATACTACATACTACATACTACATACTACATACTACATACTACATACTACATACTACATACTACATACTACATACTACATACTACATACTACATACTACATACTACATACTACATACTACATACTACATACTACATACTACATACTACATACTACATACTACATACTACTTACTACATACTACATACATACCTACATATAATCGAAAAATATAATCATCTTTAAAAAAGCGGTTTAGGTAAACAGAGGCTCTTGTCAAGAGCCAAGTTATTTTTAAGGAATAACTGATTATTTTTAATAGGTATACCTATTAAGTAGTATTCATAGAACGAGAGTTGCTCACACTACATAGAAGCAGCACTTACGGGGCTTTTGGTAATTAAAAGTAGCCCCAAAAAATATATAGGTAAATACCTACATTCCTTTAAAGTAGCCTTAAGGATATATTTACATAATAACAGCTTTAATAATACAAAAGCAAACAACCTACATACATTCACTTTTGGAGCCAACGGGTTATCGGAATCGGGGAATCGGAAGCTTCAAATGTAACAATTTAAATCTAGTAACACAAAGTTGTTTTCATTTGAGCTCACGTACATACAAAAGTTTGCAAGGTTTGTTCGTTTCATATAATTGTACCCACAGTTCCCATGCTCATGGTTACGATTGCATGAAGTTATTCAAATTCAAAATTCAATTGAAAAATATTTATTGCACAATAAGTAGATACTAAACATTATAATGACAGCTATAATTCCCAAACTAGGTGTAGTTAAGAACCTGTATCTTGGGGATTAGTTATTTCCGTGATATTCTATTACAGAATGTAAAACGAATTATGAAGCGTGGACAAAATATTAGCAAAATTTAAAATAATATAAAATTGAATTAAATTTACAATAATGTTAAAATTAAAAATAAGATTCAATTTAAATTAGGTACAATGTTACATGCCATTATCAAAATCTTTAGTCAAATAGTGTATAAAATTTGTAGGTCATTTATTATAGATACTTATAAAATAATTGTACCCACAGTTCCCATGCTCGTGGTTACGATTGCATGAAGTTATGTGGAACTACTTAAATGAAGGCTACTTCGAAAGTTTGTGAAAGTGGCGAGCGTTATGAAGATATTTAACGTTAGAATAGCCTTAGACAAGCGCGATTGGCGTACTAAAATTTCATCATCAACCCAGTTTGAATTTTGACTGCCCTAGCAGCTAAGTTGGTAGTAGGTATGTCTGACTGTGCTGTGAGCCGTGAGTTCGATCCCCACCTAGGCCTAATATTTGTGTGATGAGCATGGGTGTTTGTCCCGTGTCTGGGTGTTTCTATGTATTATCAGTATGTATTTACAAAAAAAGTATGTATTTTATCAGCTATCTAGTTCCCATGGTAGGTACAAGCTATACTTAGTTTGGGCTAAATGGTGTTGTGGCAGGCGGTGAACAATTCATTTAAATACTTACATTAACGCTTAATATTTCGCTTTTTAAAGGATTTTTTTAGATTTAGGAATCCGTTGTTTCCTAAATTAAAAAAAAAACGTTTTATCTGTAAAGGTACCCAACTTTTTTTTCCCAAGTTTTTATTATAATGCTTTGTCGGCATGATTCTTCTTTCGTAGTTATGAAAGTTGTTATGTAAATGAGCCAAAGAGATTAATAAGTACAACTACTTGTACCAAATTATAAGTACTTAGCTTTTTAGTACTAGGTAAGAGATCCTTGTTTAATAAGGAACCCTTAAAGCCCAATCTTCTGCTTCAGATTCTCAGCCACAGTTAACTTTCCTACTCATATGTCACTCATCGTGTCCCGTCCGTTATCGGTCATCCTATTACGTTTGCCGCCTACGTACAATGATTTGACTACGTACCTTAAATTTCTGTAGACCAATTCACCACGTCTTGCTTTTAGAAAGATCAACACATCATGTCATACAATAAAAATCCATTAATCAGTTCCGCTGTCTGCCATATCCCTGACGCACCCACTCACCGTTGGTCCATAAAAAAGTTTTAAGATCTGCTTATTTTTTTTTATCGAAGCTCTTATGTTCTTATGATTCACAAAGAATTAATTCCGACTCTTTCGGCTCTCTTACGATTTGTCGCATTTTCAGCGGTGTTGCCGCTTAAAAAAAAAACTACTCACACGAAAGTCTAAATAATATACGCCAAGTTTTACTAGAGAAAGTAGAATGTTCTCGATATTTTCTCAATATTTATGACTAAATAAATGCGTAGATAATACTCGTAATTTAATATCCGATTTATTTTTAAATTTTGGCTTTAAATTTAATTTGAAAATAATCATAGCCTAGCTATATTTAGATTTTTCGAGTATTTTAGGTAAGTAGTTTAATACTCGTAGGTAAATATTGAAAAAAAAGAGAACAGAAACGAATGATTTCGTAGGATTTCGTGATTGTTACTAATTGAAATTAAACAACGAATTAATCGCGTATATTTTACACAATTTAAAGACTAACGTTTCAAGCACTTGACGCTGCAAAGTATTAAAATTGTGTAAAATATACGCGATTAATCCGTTAAAACTTGTTCAATTTCAACGAAGAACAGAAACTGTTTGTGATTTTTATTTTTACCCGACTGCGTATGTACGTATGTATGTACATACATACGTATATATATATGCATACATATACATACGTATATATATGGGTATGTATGTTTCTATATGAACGCCTACAGCCTAAACGGCTTGACCGATTTTGATGTGCGAGGTGCTGTTAGATTCGTCTTCACTTCCAGTGTCATAAGCTACTATAATTACTAGAATTATTCTAAAGTATGCGCATTTATAATATTTTACAGTGATTTTACGCATACTTTCTCACAAAAAACGAACATTCAACAGCATATCAAGCGTAATAAAATCGTAAGTTAGACTGCGAAAACCGCTTTTCTGCAGTCGGGTATTTTGTTTTTCTTTTAACATAGATACTTGTTATTTAATTAAACAACAAAACGAGCCATCTACTCGTCTGATGGTAAGCATCACGTTTCCCAAATATATATATATATATATATTATATAGGTATATAGAATAGCTCTACGTTTGACCACCAGCACGCCTGATGGAAAGCGATACTGTGGCCGAACATGAAACACAACAACAACAACATAATAACAATGTTGATACAACCATGTTAGGGAAAATTTTGATCCACCTATCAGTCCAAAACTGCTCAGTAACTTACCAAAATAAATTAAATCACAAATATAGGTTTCTAAATTAGAACTTCTATTCATAATCCGTTCATGAAAAGAGCTTCGAGTACGAGGAGCGTGGGCATCAGTACTTGTGAAAGATAGGTACATAATGAATGGAGTTTTTTTGTGTATGGCAACACTGTATTATGAGGTGATTAACAAAGCTTTCGTGACCGTGTCTGGAAGACATGTGTGGGGTTTAGGTGTATGTACAGGATGTGATGATCGGATGATACGGGCCTGAATCATATTTTTAAGTAAGTAGACGCCGCTGGAGAGAATTTGTATTTAATGTCATTGTACTAAAAGTCGCTGAAGTATTAATTTTCCTTTTCTGCGGGGTTCGCTTTTGTGTATTCGGGAGGAAGTTTTCACGTACTTTGGATTCCGTATTTTTTGCTAAGGAGCAATGAGAAATGGCTTTAAGTACAAACTTCCTGTGCACAAACGTAGGAATTGAGAGATAATTTTAATAAGGAAAGTAACTAGCGGGCTCGATATAAGTATCACTAGAAAATATAATAAATTATATGGCGGTAATATGAATAGATGTTATGGTAATATAGTTAGGAGATTGACTGAAATGCGGTCGGCAGGACCTGGGTGGAAATCTCAAGGCACGCTCGTTTGTATTTTCGAAATTATGTGCGTAATTAATATGCACATAACTTCGAAACCTGTTGCCAACTTTAAATGTTAAAGGAAAATATCATCAAAATACTTGCATATGTGAGAGTTCTAATATTTATTAATGTGATAGGTTCAGATGACTGTATGAATACATAACAATATTATGAGAAACTGAAAAGAAAATCTAAATATAAATCTAAAATAATAATACATTAAAACACTATTGTTACGGGATATTTACCGTGGTTCGCGTTAATTTTGAGCTCCCGATATTTCGGCAGTTACATGCACCATGTTCACGAGCGACTGAAAAAAAACTGTTTTGTCGCTCGTGAACATGGTGCACGTAGCTGTGCCGAAATATCGGGAGCTCAAAATTAACGCGAACCACGGTAAATATCCCGTTAATAATAATAGTGTTTTAATAAATGACCGTGATAGTTTAAAAAAGTGCTTTAATAATACATTGTACTAAAATTTGTTTCAAATAATTAATTTTGTTTCACTGAGCCAATCTCACATAGAGCTTGTTCAGAACACTGAAGGTAAAGCCCTTCTATCTGGCTAGTAGTATTGCCCACTGATCATATCACTCCTTTAGATAATAATTCCATGACTGCTTTAGTCCACCTGCCGTCAATTTATCTTCCAATGCGTCCACTACCATATGGATATTATACTTCACGATGAATGTTCGATCTTGGTTGTGTGTGTAATGAATGTGCACATTGTGGTTGTCTGTGTGCGGGACGGAACAAACAGCCGCCACTCACACATAATTATACATACAAGTACACTAACACAACCAAGGCCAAACCTTCATCGTGTTATAGAATAACTGTACATGGTCAACTGTACGTCTTATCTTTTTATCCCTTCTAACCCTCTAATCCTCTCCTTATTTAAACTTCCAATCACGATCAAATGGCGTCAAACGGTCTCTGTTGCTCTGCCTACCCCTTAAGGAAATCTAGACATGATTTTATGTATATACATATGTTAACTATGCACTTATAGCCAAGCTGTAATTATTTAAAGCCAGCTTAGCTTTTCCATCATCATCATCCATAGCCCTTTCTATCCCACTGATGTGTATAGGCCTCTCTCTTATCATGCCATCTGCCTTTTCCATTATGAATAGTATATACAAAAACCTGCATTTGTTATTTATTTTTTAGATGTTTATACTCTCGAGTAAATAACTATATAGAATAATGCTATCAAACCAAACGTGAAACGTTTAATGATCTATATAACCTGTCACCATTGTAAAAACAAATATAAAGTTATGTCTGTTTACACAACACGTAGAGCGCGACATGAGACCTACTCGTGCAGTTAACGCGTCATTTAAAAACATTCGGCTTCACGATAACGTAAGGTGGCCATGATGGAGATATTTACATAATAATCAGGTTCTTTTTAACGAGCAAGTATATAAACTACAATAAAACAAATACACATACTGCTACACAAAAAGCAAAGTTTTTTTAAGCAGCCCGATATCTATTTCTTCTGTCATCATATCTCCATTTCAAGGTTACCAAGGTTACAAGGCATGGAAGAGATCGCTTTTAGCGATAAGGCCGCCTGTTGTTTCACTGTCACGTAAGCCTTTTCTCACTATGTAATTTGTGTTTTACTGTAAAGTGTAAGCAATAAAGAATCTTATCCCTCTTATCCCTTATAACCCTCTAATACCCTTTCCCTTCCATCTAACCCTCTAATCACGGTCAAATGAGGCGTCAAACCTTAGGCTAGAGGCGGCCTTATTGTTCTTTGATGCTCTGCCTACCCCGTAAGAGAAAACAGGCGTGATTGTATGTTTGTATGTATGTATAGATAAGATCAGAAGATAAGTTTGATAAATTGGTTGGATAGATCTCGAGTTGAGCACCAAGCACTCAAGCGCAGCGTAGGAAGACCAGCCGCAAGTTGGTCTGATGACCGCATTTAAGTAGAAGGAAGTCGCACCCAACTGGTAATCTTTTTGGTAAGTAATACATGAGTAAAGCCAGCAGTGAGTTCCTTCCGGCCTAGATGATGATGATTCATAAAAAGTTTTTTTTATGGTCGATAAGCTAGGGATTTGACTAAATCTCACCTGCCGATAAATGACGGTGCTAAGTTAGTAAGCAAATTTACACTAGAATGAGAACTGGCTCTGAAAAACTTCCAGTATACACCAATAGGTGATTTTCATCAGTCGTTCAAATGAGAGTGGCAGCTAGTAAAAGGAAACACAATATAAATTGCAGACCACAGAATTCGCCCTATTACATTGTTGCAGACATATTATTACATATGCCTGAAAACCTTTGCCTTCTTTCTACAATAGTGAGCAAATTTTCCGAAAACGGATAGATGTTATAATTTCTAAAAACTCACAGCACCTAGTGAAATATCACAATGTGTATAGGCATATGTATTTATTTTGGTAGAATTAAATCAATAAAATCGAATTTGTACTTGAACATCTTGATTACTTTCATTGCGGTTCTCTCCCGTGTTGCACCCTCATAAACATCGAATAAAATGAAAAAAAATCAAAGTAGAATCAAGCGTCTCGTCTACACAAGTCAGTAGCAGCGCGGGGCGGGCGGGGAGGGGTGGGCGCCGCCCAAAATAGCTCGCACGTGCCGTTAGCCGCGGCTGCCCACGCGCCGACAAGATGGCCGCCTTCTATGTGTGTGTGCGTGCACTGATGCAAGCGATACCTTATATCTACCACTACATAGGTAGGTATGCGTAAGCGCAACGGAGCGACGCCTTTATGTACTGGGTATGGATAATTGATTCGGCTTATTTATCGTCCGTAGCCCGAGCTAATAGCATCTGGATGGAAAATCGACTGTGTGTTTGATTCAACACTGAAAGTTAGTATCAAGATATGATAATTGTTTATAAAACATATATTTATATATACAAAACCAGTATCAGATTAGGGATGTTTTACTCCGGTGTTATCAGAGTTACACGACTTACCTCCTACCATTATCTTTCTCATAGATGCAGGACTAATAAAAAGTTGACCCAACACGGGATTCCCTTCAGTTCATATTAAATGATTGATTGTAAGTATTGTATGTAAACGGAAATGAAGAATCAATCAATTAGAGTGAATAGTTATCTTGTTTGTGCGGTTCATCTTAAACAAAATCACTTCCAACAGGCGAGCTGATGGTCAAACATAGAAAAAAAAAAGTATTATATCGACAAGGATTTCACGTAAACGCTCTAAAACGTCTGAATTCAATGAGGTCAAAAACCTAAAAAAGTTACCTTTAACTACCATTTACACGATTAAATTAATTTCGATTTTCAAAATAATTCGAAGTGGAAAATAGATGTTTTTAAACTGTTCAATCTAAATTTGGCTTTAGCGTGGTAACATAGAGTATAAAATATAAAAAATAAAGTATAAAATGTTTGTTGGTATAATGAGTATTGGTCAACTCGGGACACTTTGTTCGTGAATTTTGTTCTAGACTCGGTGTCCATGTGATAACAACGTCATCGCAGAGACGTGACAATTTTTCTCTAAATACATTTTGTAAAATAAACTAATTTTAGCAATTGCATTCTCAGGTAGCTACTAACTACTTATATTTTTCGCAAAAAGAATATGAAATATCGTCAAAGTATGATTTATGCAATATAAAAGTTTCCAGCGCAATTCCTGGGCTAGAATTGCTAATATTTCTAGTGAAATGTACTTACTAACGTCTATTTCACTAGAACGTACATCGCAGGGTGACCTTAGTTAGTGTATTGGCAGACAAGGTTTTGAATTATCGAAGGCTAAAGTTTTCGTGGAAATTAACTATAATGAGCAAATGTTAAAAGCTCAATCAGACCAGCGTCTTGGTCGTCCGTCATGTCACTCTGTTGTATAAAAAGTGGCAATTATGTATAGTTTAGAAAACTAAAAAACCGATTTCAAAATGCACAATTTTATTTTAAAAACTAAATTACTGAACCCATTTTGATGAAATTTCTATGGGTTAAATCTAAAAGTAAAAAAAAAAAAAAAACAATTCAGTTTATACCTAAATGACGCAGTCATACGGTAATAAACAAAAAAATATACAGCCAAATTGTGAACCAACTTCTTTTTGAAGTCGGTAAAACAACTATTAAATAAACTCTTTGCAAGTTGATTTCCACTACATCAAAATAGCCACGAGTGTCAAAGCATATCTCCAGTCTCCCAAGAACAACCTTAACTAATGGAGCCACATCTATCAGAACTCAGCAAAGTGAACAAAACAAACCCATACAAAATGCACCAGGCGCGAGTCTACCGATCAAATGTCTGCCTGCAGAAGTCCTGAAGCCGACACTTGGTTCGAACCGGCGGCCGTCGTGCACTCGCGAGCTCTTGAATAAATGATAAATGCTAGTTCGCTTCTTGTACTTCGGCTTTTGGAGTTGCGAAGAAAATGAAGACGGCTTAACAAACTTTCAATTTGAGAGTAATATTTAAGGATTATAAATAAAGTATTAACAATTTATTAATAGATATGTGATTTTTAGGTATTTTTTTAAACATTTTAGTTTTTTTTCACAAGAAAAAAAATTGTGCCTATTTTTTTACTATCAAGCGACCGTATAAAGGTATAAATAGGTTTTCTTTATTTTATTTAAGTTGCATTGGTTATTTTAATTTAGTTGTATTTGTGTATTATTATAGTTGTTTAAGTTATTTTAGTTAGTTTTATTTATGTTTGTGATTATAATTTTTTGTTCAATACTTACTTAGATTGTTAAAATAATGTATACATATTACCAATAATGTTTTGTTTTTATTTCATGTAGTGCCCTGAAATACTCGCGAGCACAAAGGTTAAAAAGTCTGTACCGACTTTTCCATATTATAAGAAATACAAGATACTCGACTGCGGAAAAGCAGTTTTTACAGTCTAAGTTACGAATTCATTACGCAATAACTTAGATATGCTATTGAGTGTACGTTTTTCGTGAGAAAGTATGCATAAAATCGCTGTAAAAGATTAGAAATGTGCATTCTTTAGAATCATTCTAGTAAAATTACTTGTTTCTTACGAAAAAGTTCGTTGGAGGTTACGTAAATACGCATTTTTTTGCTTTTGCGAGATATGTATTTATTAAAAAAAATATATAGCCTATGAAACTCAGGGAGGGAAGATGAATCTAACGATACCACGCACATCAAAATCGGTCAAAATCAAAATACCTACATATATAAATACATAAACACACTCGAAAAACATGACCCTCCTTCTTGCGCAGTCGAGTAAAAAAGTAGTCGTTCATGAAAAGTTTTACTTTCGTAGCTCCACGACGTAAGTAATTGAAACGTAACGTATCGTGCAGGTACATTCTTCTTTAAGTACTAAATCGATATTACACATATTGTTCGCAGTTTGATATAGAGTTTTTAAATAGCTATTTTTTAGGGTTCCGTAGTAAACAAACCTTATATATTTTCGCCTTGTCCGTCTGATTGTTTGCACGTCCACGGCTATGCTCTTATAGGAACAGTGAAATCTTAGTAATTAAAAGGTGTAATTTGGTAAATTATATAATAATTTGGTTAACATACATAATCACGTTGACAAAGGGATGAAATAAAATAAAATAGGGCATCATCAAAACATCTCTTTCACATAGTAGATTTTTTTTCTAGTCTTCGCCATCGTGTGGGTGGTTTTATTAAGATATTGTGGGTGTGCAGTTTGGATGTACAAAAGCCTTTTTCCAATTTAGGGATCCGTTTGCGAAAATTAAACTAGCTAGTGATAATTGATTTTTTTCGAGTAAAGTCTCTCCCCCGGTTAAATGGTTGGATATCTGAAACAAAAACTAACATTAAAAATATAGAAGAACTCTTTATAATAATAATATTTTAAACGGTTTTATTTGGCTGGCCCTGTTTGTGGTTGTTTATGTTTTTTGGGTCTAATTTAGTAACCGAAATTTGACCCCTTTCCCATTTACAGATTGATCTGATATTTGGTACACGCCTTTAGTTTAGTTTAGATGACAATATAATGAAATATATTTAGCATCATTCTATACTTAGTCTGGCCATAAATACTGTTTCAGTTAAAAATAAGAAAGATATTACATTTGAATTTGGAATCTGTAATTTTTATACGATTGTTCATTGAGTTTTCTAATTTTGGCGCCAATACATTGTACAATATTTTGCGATATTAAAATGGAGTGGGGTGATAAAGAGAACCGAATCGCTGTGATTGCATTACACAAAGTTGGTATGGAGCCAAATGCAATTTTTAAAACTCTCCATACGCTTGGTATTAGTCAAATGTTTGTGTACCGGGCTATTAATAGGTACAATGAGACCTCCTCTGTTTGTGACAGAAAAAGATCTGGCCGTCCACGTAGTGTTCGTACGAAAACGGTGGTCAAAGCAGTAAGGGAAAGAATTCGAAGAAATCCAGTCCGAAAGCAAAAGATTTTATCTCGGGAGATGAAGATAGCACCCAGAACCATGTCGCGTATTTTAAAAGATGACTTAGGACTTGCAGCCTATAAGAGACGCACTGGTCATTTTTTAACTGATAATTTAAAAAAGAATAGGGCGGTAAAATCGAAACAACTACTGAAGCGGTACGCAAAGGGAGGTCACAGAAAAATTTTGTTTACGGATGAGAAAATCTTTACAATTGAGCAACATTTAAACAAACAAAATTACCGTATTTATGCTCAAAGCTCTAAGGAAGCTTCCCAATTAGTCGACAGAGTGCAACGTGGGCATTATCCGACTTCAGTGATGGTTTGGTGGGGTGTTAGCTATGAAGGAGTGACTGAGCCATATTTTTGTGAAAAAGGTATCAAAACATCGGCACAAGTGTATCAAAATACCATTTTTGAGAAGGTAGTTAAGCCCCTTAACAACACCATGTTCAAAAACCAAGTATGGTCCTTCCAACAAGACTAGGCGCCAGGTCATGAAGCTCGGTCCACGCAGTCTTGGTTGGAAGTGAACGTTTCGGACTTCATCAGAGCTGAAGACTGGCCGTCGTCTAGTCCTGATCTTAATCCGCTGGATTATGATTTATGGTCAGTTTTAGAGAGTATGGCTTGCTTTAAACGCCATGATAATTTGGAGTCCCTAAAACAATCCATACGATTGGCAGTGAAGAATTTTCCCATGGAAAGAGTGCGTGCTTCTATTGATAACTGGCCTCAACGCTTAAAGGACTGTATTGCAGCCAATGGAGACCACTTCGAATAAGCTTTTATACTTTAAATTGTTTTATATTTATGTATTAAACTAACACACTGTAAAAGTAATAAATATTATTTGCAATAAAAAATATTTTTTTTCTTCGTGACAATATTTATGGCAAGACTAGGTACTTATCCGTCACAAAATGGCGGATTTCATATTTTTTCACAACTTCCACATTATGGGTATCAAATGAAAGGGTATTTTTTAGTAGAAAATAGTACCTACGAGTACATCTTTCTTTTCAGTAACACCGCTTAACTTAAAAAAAAAGTATTTATTATGTAAGTTAGTAAGGTAAGCTATTTTTATTTAAAATATATTTAGAATAGCGAAAGTATCACAGTAGCTACTATTAGAGTACTTAGGTATTTTCTTTAAACTTTCTCTCACCATAAATGAAAGAGATAACATAGTTTTCTGACTGCTTCGCCTCGATTGGCATTTTATTATCAAAGTTCAGCTTCTGGACTGGCGCCAGAGGTTATTTTTAGAAAACGTTTCAAGGACCGGATAGTCAAAACTTCAAGACGTATTGATTGTATTTTTCGTGTATTCACATTAGAGCGGTTAAAATTCAATAAGTGTTTTTTGATAAATACGTCGATTTTCTTGACCGTCTTGTCAACTTCAAGGAGGTCTTTTTTTCAGGTGCTCTTTTATTAGCCATAGCTATAGATTTTGGACTTCTTGTCGTTTCCTTTTTTATGCTAGGAATATCTTCCCACTAAGTAGCTTACCCGGGGAGATGGAGCGAGCGAATTGTCCACTGGGTCCCCAAAAATAAAATACGGAGAGTAGGACGGCCTAAAGCGAGATAGTCGGATGACAAAGTCCAGGTAGCAGGCGCAACCTGGACTAGATTGGCTCGAGACCGCTTCGAATGGCAACGCAAGGAGGAGGCCTTTTACCAGACTTGGGTGCCCAAGAACACAGAAGAAAATGTATGATAAATTGTTAAATATAATTGTTGCGAAATAATGGCAATTTATTTATTAAGTAGCTTACCCACAACTTGTACGAATAGGAAAAGGAAGTTTTTTTAGGAAGTTTTCTTGTCTTGTATATCATCTATCAAATACTTCCGTTCTCATCCAGATCACATGAACATTCTGATTCCTTCATTTTGATTCTCATACTGTTGTTTAAAAAATTTCTTTTATACGAATATCTAATGTTCCTATCTCCTCAATCCATTCCTGTTATAAAAATCGTTAAACTAAATATTGAATTTGTCGCCCCTTTCATAAAAACATTCAAATTAAAAAAAAAATACTTTTGAAGTTCTTATATAAAGTCTTATATCCGATATTTTTGTTTGAAGTGTTACCACACTTATATATCTAAAAATTTAAAGAAAAAAAAAAAAAAAAAAAAAAAAAACATCCGACGAATTTTCAAGATGTGGAATTTTTGAACTGTATAAATTTGTATATACCTAATGTCATATTTAAAATAATAATGATACATTAATATAAACAGGAAAACTTCACACACAAATTATTGTACTCTTACAGAACTATTCAACTATCTTTTCTTCATTGTTTTTGTGAAAATCTTTCCTAATTTTTAACCCCCGACCTGAAATGAGGGATGCTTAACTTTGATAGGTATGTGTATCTGTGTGTCAGTCTGTGGCATCGTAGCTTTTAAACGGAGGGACAATTTTGTTTTTTTACTTTTGTTTTTAAAACGACTTCTAATAAGGAGGAGGTTCTCAATTCATCAGAATCTTTTTTTTTATGGATGTTCCCCGATTACTCGAAGACGCCTGGACCGATATGAAAATCTATTTTTTGTTTGAAAGGGTATATATATACTTCTTACGTAGCCCCATATAAATCTTATCAAAATGGGTTCAGTATTTTCGTTTTTATAACAAAATAACTGGAAAAATATGTCATCCTAGTAAACGAATTGCGTATTTTGAAGACTGTTTTTTAGGGTTCCGTACCCAAAGGGTAAAAACGGGACCCTATTACTAAGACTTCGCTGTCTGTCTGTCTGTCTGTCTGTCTGTCTGTCTGTCTGTCTGTCTCCAGGCTGTATCTCATAAACCGTGATAGCTAGAAAGCTGAAATTTTCACAAATGATGTATTTCCGTTGCCGCTATAACAACAAATACTAAAAATTAAACAAAATAAAATATTAAGGGGGGTCCCGATACAATAAACGTGTTTTTTTCGTATTTTTTTGCTCAATATTAAAAACGGTAACAGGTAGACGCTTCAAATTTTCACAGAATATTTACTTGTATATTACCTTTCAAAATAAATAATTAAATAACAATAAAGTAAATATTAAGGGGGGGCTCCCATACAACAAACGTAATTTTTAAGCAATTTTTACTCGATCTCAATTAACAGGTAGAAACTTGAATATTTGTAAGTAAATATTTAGAAATATATTAACTATAAAAATAAATACCTAATCTAATACATAAAAACTCACAAAATGAAAGTAATCCGTGCATCTAAACGCGGTGCGAGCGCCGGTTTAGCGGGGTAGCGGGGGAGGTAACATCACGGAGCGAGCCATAGCCGCGCGTATTCGCGCGAACGTCGTCATGCTGCCCGGATGTGTATCGAAAACCTACCTATAAGTTTGCAATTTACTACTTGGAATTTCGTTGATTTCTCGTTATTTTATAAACAGAACTAAACTTTGTAGTATTATAGATGATAGTACGGAACCCTTCGTGCGCGAGTCCGACTCGCACTTGGCCGATTATTTTAGTTTTTAAACGATTACTTCTTTAAAGCACTATTATTATTAACGGGATATTTATCATGGTTTTTCGTTTTAATAATAGTGCTTTAATGAATAACCGTGATAGTTTAAAAAAGTGATTACTTTTTTTTTTTTTTTATGTTTCTAAATTTATCTGTTTTAGTCTTTGTGTAGGCTACAGATCATTCGGCAACGATTCCATACGAAAACGATATTTCCATTCATCTATCTTCCTCTCTTTTTCATACAGAATTACAGAGATGGAGTTAATTATGTTTTCCGAGTGAATCGTTCCGAATGAGTTCTGAATAAGGGTGCTGAACTGTAAAAAATACTCCTGTCAAATTTCAGCTTCGCAGCTCAAGTAGATATTGTGATTAGTCGGTCAAGTGGTATTTAATTTTATACAAGCATGAACGCACATAAATTGAAATTATAATATATGTTGTCCATTTGTTACCCTTCTATTAGTAATAACATTAAACAAACAACACAAACAACAAACATTTAACATTTCGGTCTTTTTGGAAATCCATGGGGGAGGCCTATGTCCAGCAGTGGACTTCTTATGGCTGAGATGATGATGATGATGATGAGTAATAACAAATAAGTTGACGTGATGAAATAAGACATAGAGCTTTTATACTATTTTATAGTCTACGGAATTAAAAGAATTTTACACGATTATAGGAGAAGCCACTGGCTCTGAAATACAGTGAATACTAGTTCAGAGTCAATGGGTTCACAAGTAATTTTTTTTTTTTTTTTTTTTTTTTTTTAACAAGTCATCTGTACAAATTCGGCTGTGACAAATAAACTTATTTGTATTTGTAAAGGAATATTTTTTTTTTGTTCAGACTATTTTGGACGACCACGGTTATCCTCTGAACACCACTATGAATATGTATGAAATACAATAGAATATTTATTTATTATTATTTATTATGCGTTATGTGAACAAATATTTGTTACTTGTATTATACTTGTAAACTGTGAGAAAAATTTGAAAATCAAAAGAAGCAGTTTTATGTTTTTCTAGAATCATTTATTATTTTTGTTTTTTCATAAAACAAATTTAAGTATTTAATTAGCAGATAAAGTATAAATAAATTTAATGTAAAATCGCAATAAAAGTATCATGACCTCAGAAACCAGTAGGTATGTTATTGGTATTTGTTATTCTCGTGACAGATCACTTCCAGGATCTACAAGATTTTAGAAGATAAGCGATACTCGTGATATTTTCTTTTTAAAAATGTATGCTGTTTTCCGATAAGAGATTGCGTGTGCCGTGTAATCGCTACTGGAAAATGTAGGAGTTGTTTTAACCGAGTAAAAATCTGGGTTATTGATTTTCTATTCGACTTAGTATATATTTTTGTTCAATGATCATTTCTGATTGAGAATCGACTTTGATGATGATTCGTCTTATATTAGAAAAAAGTTCACCAATAAGCCACCAAGCCTCGTAAAATTTTGTCAACTTAGGTTTTTTTTTAACAAGACCCAAACATAATAATTACTTCAAACCTATTGCACATTAAAGGGTTTAATTTTTTAAATATTTTAATTTGTAATATCCTAATTTTGATGTTTGTTACTGTACCTGGTATTAGAAAGACAATATCATTTACAGAGGAAAGGATGAGGTAAATACATAGGTAGAACAGAGATATTACTTAAGTATTTATATTTACAGTTTAAATTAGAATTTAAAAAAATACGTATTTTTTCTATACATTTTTTTTACAGAATTAATTGCATACAAAAATTAGGATAAAAAAATTAGGTAACTTTTGGTAATCTTACAACTATATTTGTTATTTAAAGTCGGATTTTACAATTTTAAAAATATATTATTATTTTTGTATAAAAGCGCACTAAGATGTAAGTCATGAAAAAACTTAAATGATTTTTCATTCATCATTTTCTACGTAATATATGTTCGTTAGCAGCACATATATTACGTAGAAAGAATTCAGGTACCAACCGCCTGTGGAACCCTGAAACCTGTCACTCAACCCAAAGTGCGCATAAATGAGAAAAAACCCTTCGGTACGCCGCTGGGCAGCCACTGGACATTTCAGATAATTATGCTCCCATTAATGGACCGGTGAAAACAAAAGGGCCTGAAAAACCCTTTGATTTGCCGCTCCACCACATTTGCCCGGGTCATAAGCCTTCAAAACTCAATAGGGCCTGAAATTTGAGAGGCTGAATTATGCTTTTACGCATGGCGAAAACTTTATCGCTAGAGGCATAAGAATTCACTGATGTATTGATCGGTTTATCGGTATATTAGAATACTATGTTGTTAAGGTTTTCTTATTTTAGATTTATTGTTATTTCGTTGGATACTCCGATTGTCGGCGTAGGAGCCGAAAATATTAACGGTGAACGCATAATTTTCGCCGATACGTGTACCTTACGCGTTTCTATACATAAGAATTAAATCGTTTCCGACTATTATTATATTTTGTCCGATTAAAAAGATACAATCAAGCCTACATACGTTTTCAAGAATATTTACATAAAAAAAATTAAACCAGACTGAACTAAAACGCATTTTGCCATTTCAGACGGTGACAAAACCGTCTGCGAATCCTAAAACGCAACAAGGACAAGTTACACAGTTGCAATAGCTCCTAAATCAGTCCAAATCAACGACGCCGAGTGATACCGGCAATAAATCAAAGAGAAACAAGATGGCAGCATCGGTAGCTGTCACCCAGGTAACATGGCGGACCGCGGCCAATTCGAAAATGGAATGTGATAAGTTTGGCAGTAACGAATACGAAGAACGTGGTACGCGAGGTACGAGGTGTGTGAATGGACACGAGGTGGCGTCATGGGCAGCAGCAGACGGCGTCTCAACACTAATTTTACCATCTGGCTCGCACGCACCACTAAGTTTAGCCGCCCCAAGATAGCCCCGGTCCACGACCCATCGCGCATAAACTTTTCACAATTAGACTATTATTTTTGGTAGCAAAGTCAGTCGGTCGATTATTAATAGAGGCTTTTCCGAGTTTATATTCGTTACGTGTGTTGTGGTGTTAACTTTTAGTGAATTTATACATAGACGCTTATAAATAGGATGTGCTGAAGTTGCGTCTGACGGACGGGGGAATACCTTCCTGAAATATCGTACTACGGCGGTGGTTTGCGTGTTTTCGGACGCATTGGTAACCGATTATTTATACATTGATGGCGAGGGTTTCCTCGCGGACTCGGTGCTTCGCGGGACGCGCTCGCGGTCACTCACGCGCGCTTGTAGCCCTCCTTACACGTCATCGAGGCTTTGACATTTTTGACATTTACCTCCATTTTTTTTTTGGTTGACGAATTAGGACCGATTGTAGTCCAAAGTGCAGCTGGTTTTGTTTTGAGGTTGATCCAATATTTTTTCTCTTTTGTTTTAAAATTTTTCATGCTAGCTGTTTTTTTTTATAATAGTGGCTTTAACATTGGCCACAAAAATTGAAAGAAGGTTTTAATATAAAAGCTGTAGAGACAATGGCCTCATGTCATCGTCGTAGCCGTGTAGCGACTCGTAGCCGCTACGCGATTATTTGATTCGTAGAAGTAGCTTAGTGCTTAATAATGTTCTAACTGAACATTTGAGTCTGTCCAATATGCGAAGTTACATAGAATAGTCAGACACCTCGAGGTATTTCTGTACTGTGAATAACTTTTATTACCTTTAAAAACTCTTGAAAAACTATGTAAGACTTAATTAATTATTGAATTTGTATGGAGCTGCTGATTATTTTTCACGAATTTTGAGACATTTTAAAACAAGCGTTTTCTGATAGCGTAGATAAGTAGCCAGAAAAGCATAAAAGTAGCAAAGCGTCTATTTAAAAATATAAGTATATATTTACGCTACAAATTGATAACCTCCTTCTTTTTGGATGTCGGTAAAAAATTGCTACATATTGAATTTGCATCTTTGTATACAATGATAACTTCTAACTAAAGCATAGTGCTTAATAAATATTTTTTTGATGTACGGCTTGCCTGATTGTAGCCATCACTTGTAGTGTAGCCTTTG
This sequence comes from Lycia hirtaria, assembly GCA_947563715.1. Lineage (NCBI taxonomy): Eukaryota > Metazoa > Arthropoda > Insecta > Lepidoptera > Geometridae > Lycia > Lycia hirtaria. Next base: position 5,093,672 of record OX387383.1, read on the forward strand.
TTACATCAGAAGTATTACCGTTATGTTGATAAACTAAATAAAACCGGTAAAGTAAGGGTTTCACTCGCACACCGAGGCTTCCATATTCATATGCATGACACAATACATAAACATGAACAGCCACTGACACCAGGGCTAGTTACTCAGCAAAATGTGCTTTATCTAAGACTATTAGAACTTCATATATTTTCTACAGTAGGAATAACCTTAAATACTAGGCGTTCACATACAATATCAAGTAAAAAAAGTAAGTGTTGCAGCCCTGTTTTCTTTACCCAAAGAGATTTTAACAATACTATTTACTCTATTGTAAGTTTGTCATGTGACATCAACCGTCACCGATACGTTCACTTGTCATTTTTCGTTTATTTTTTTTTTATGGACTCGACAATCTCGCAGTTAGCGCACAGTAATTTACAATTTTTTCAAAAATTATTTACGCAACCTTGTCTCGCACTTGACCAGTTTTTAGTATTTGTTCATTTACATCAAAGTAAACTCTACAATCTTCCCAATTTTGAGACTTCAAAAGATACAGCCGTTTAAGTGTAGGACAGACAGACAGATAGACAGACATGAATTGGCTCCCGCACTCTTAGTACGGAAGCCTAAAATGTATATATTATCAATAGTATACATTACATTTGGTTCTTCTTGTTACTTTAACCAGATAAATAGATGATAATGTTGGAAAAAGTCATTGACGCTTATAATTAATGCATTTATAAGTGGTTTTATTCTAATCTATTTTCATTCAATAATACCTGTAGAATATAAAAATAATTTTCCATTACTCATACTCTGAAAGGAGGTCTGAAGTTGCGGGTTGAAAGTAATACTTTCAGCCCTAGGGAGAATCGCTTTCAACAGCCAGCTGTCAAATTAAAAAGTCAAAGTCAAAGTCAAAGTCAAAGTAAATTTATTTGCATAAAACATGAGTAGCATGCACTTGATGTTATTTGTTTTATAGACCTTCATGTTATGCCTGATGAGGCGTACAAATCAGAGGCGCGCTATTACAATTTTATATTATTAATACAATATTATTATTTAATTTATATGTCATACAATTATTTACTAAATATATATTTTTGACCATAACGTTTTTATGTCATAATAAAATTACTACCTACATTAAAATATTTTTTCATATGGAACAGTCGTTTTTATATTCAGTAATATCATAGTAGCATTTATCTACCAGCATAGCTTTAAATTTCTTTTTAAATAAGGTAGTTGTAAGATTTCTTAGACTTAAAGGTATTTTATTGTATATAATTGGACCCATTCCAAATATGCTTTTTCTAAACAATTGTGTTTTTGCTCTATGTGTTAATATTTTATTGTCGCGTCTATTATGCGTTGATTTTGTGGACAGTTTTGGAAACACCTCACAATTAGCCCGTACAAATAGCGCAAGTTCAAGTATATACAGAGACGGAAGCGTTAGAATTCCATGCTGTTTAAAGTAAGGCTTGCAGCTGTCAGTTGATTTGAGTCCAAACATAGCTCTTATACATTTTTTCTGGGATATGAAAGCATGTTTTGAATCAGTTGAGTTACCCCAGAAAATCACTCCATACCTCAATAATGAATCCACAAGACCATAGTATGCGGTTACAAGAGCGTCTGAGTTAAGGGTTGATGCTAGTTTGAAAAGTGCAAATGAAGAACTATTGAGTTTTTTATTTAAATCATGGACATGCGCTTTCCAGTTCAACCTTTGATCTATAGTTAGTCCCAAGAATTTTGTTGTCTCTACATTATTTATAGTATTGTTACGGTACGTTATGTCAAAATTAGTTGTCGTGTGCGGTCGTTGCGTAAAGTGCATTATATTAGTCTTACTTAAATTTATTTTTAGATTATTGTTGTCAAGCCATTTAATTATTGAGTCAAGAGTATTAACAATGTCATTTTTATATGATGCTTTTTTATCACAAGCAATTGTTATAGTACTGTCGTCAGCGAAAAGTGTAACTGGATTATTTGTTGCTCGCGGTAGGTCATTAATATAAGAAATAAATGCTAGTGGCCCAATCACACTTCCCTGAGGTACCCCGTATTTTGGGGTACGTACTAAGGAAGTGAAGATTTCTTCTCTCTTTGTTTTGGGATTAATCTTCGAGATCTCAGTTACCTGCTTTCTATTACTCAAATATGATTTTAGTAAATCGTTACTGTTCCCTCTTACTCCGTATTTATGAAGTTTGCTAAGTAGTGTGTTGTGATCTACATAGTCAAAAGCTTGCGTCATGTCGCAAAATATTGCACAAACAGGGTTTTTTTTATCAATATTTAAAATCACGTTACTTAAAAATTCACAAATAGCCAAATTAATACTTTTTTTATGTCTAAAACCTTTTTGTTCTTTACATAAAATATCATATTTTTCAAAATACGAATACAATTGCTTATAAATCACCTTTTCGAAAATTTTTGCGAATACTGATAGTAATGCGATTGGTCTGTAGTAGTTCATTAGCTCTCTGTTTTCTTTTTTAAATAATGGTTTGACTACAGATGTTTTTAAGTCATCTGGAAATATGCCATTACTAATGCACATGTTGACTATATGACTAAGGTGTATTGAAATATTTTCACCGACAAATTTAATTACTTTTGTGTGGAAACCGTCATGTCCCACACTGTTAGTATTTTTTAGTCCATTAATAATTTTCAAAATATCATCTGGTATGGTTGGGCTCATAAATATTGAATTGGCGTTACTGTCTATTAATGAAGTTAAATTTTTTCGTGAATCGATAATCGGATCAATTTTGTCAATAAAGTAATTGTTAAATTCATTGGCTATCTCTCTTGGATTTGTAATAATTTTATTAGCTACTATGATTTTGTCTATGGGATGTCTGGGTATATTAATTTTAGAGCTATTTATAATTTGCCATGTTGCTTTATTTTTATTTTGTGAAGTTTTTATTTTATAGGTATTTTGTGCTCGTTGTGTGAGTTTAATAATCTTTTTATATAATTTTGCGTACGACAAATAAGCAGATTTATTTTTGGCTGTGCGGTCGGCTCTATACGTATTTAGAAGCAATCTTTTCTTTTTGCTACATTGTTTTATACCTCGAGATATCCATTTGGGTTTTTTAGATATTCTTACAATAGTGGTTTTAAAAGGAAAGCACAAGTCATAGAACAACTTGAAATTAGCCTTAAAGATTTCGTAAGCTTGATTAGGATCTACGGTGCCATATATTTCATGAAATGATAATTTACTAATGCATGATTTAAATTTGATCATGTTGTCATTGCTATAGTCCCTTCGTTTTTTACGCCATGTATCAATAACCCAAAGTCTTTTGGTAGGACATTTCAGTATTTGAGCTGTATGGTCAGACAATGAAAATTCTATCACTTCCGTTCTGCAACATTTTTTAAAATTATGAGCAAAATTTTCGATACAAGTCTGAGAGCTTAATCTTGTGGGTTCCCATAAAGCTAATTTTAAGTCAAAATTTAACAATAGACATTCAAAATCTCTGGTCAAAGGATTGTCTTTTAGGATATTAATATTAAAATCTCCCGTTATTACAATATTGTTATATCTCTTTTTAGATAAGTGTTGCAGAATTTTTTCTAGTTTATTCATGAAGATGTTTAAGTTATTGTACTTGGGAACTCTATAAATACACACAATTACTATTTTATAACTGATCAATTCTATGGCACAGCATTCAAATTGGTTAGTTATGCTAAGTTGTTTTATATGGTACAGTTCTTTATGTAGTATTCCTTTTCGGACGAGAATACATGCGCCGCCCCTACTGATGTGGCTTCTGCTGAAACATGCCGCCAAGTCAAAATTAGGAATGTTCAGATGTATTTCATATCCTTCTTTCATGTTGTGCTCCGTAATGCACAACACATCTATGGTTTTATTTCTCTCTGAAAGTTCATTAAGACAAACGCTTAGCGGGTCTGTTTTTCCTAAAAGCCCAGCTATATTTTGATGCATTATATTTAAATGCTTATCCACGAAAAAGCTGCGTTGTTTCATCGTCTTTTATCTGTTGTAAATACTTTTCATGTCGACTGATATTCTTCGTAAGGTTAAATACGCCTTGGAAAATTGTTCGCAGACCATTACTGTTAACTTTTCCAGTTATTGTTTTAAACATGGTGTTGTCATATTTCAATTTCTTGTTAGAATCATATATATATGCGTATTCATGTTTAACATTGTCAAAGTATATCTTTTTATTGAATTGGTCTACTCTATAGTTGTGCAAGTTTGTGGAGTTTGTCAATTTATAAGTTGGGAGACATATAATGATGTTGGTGTTCTTTATATTTTGAATTATTTCCCTTATGAAGAAAACTAAATTATTATAGTCGTGTGTCTTCCTAAAATCCTCTTCGCCAATTAATATGATACAAAAATCATCTTTTGTATATTTTGATAGTTTAGCGTCTATCCCTTCGAGCATTTGTTTGACACCCACATTGGTTGTGAGATAATGTACTACTTCATATTCATTTGCTAGTTCGTCTATTTTCGTTACAGCTGGTATAATTTTATTTTGCCCTATAGTGCTGAGTACACAAATTTTATTAAGTATTCATTGTGGTTTAGGTTGTGATTTGATGCTGCTTGTACTAAGTTCTACTGTGTTTTGTACTTGTGGACACTCTAAGGTAGATGGGTATTTGCATGTACTTGGACTGTGTGTTGTAACTATTTTATCATCACGAGATTTGAGATTTACGAGATTATTTTTTAATTCAGGAGGATTATTTTTGAGCACCTTAGAGGTGGTTGAATGTGGTACGAGTTCTTTCGAATTTGTTTGTATGTCACTAAGCTTAGTCTGTGAATCTGTGCTGTTAGTTGCAGATAGTTGTCTCTTTGATTTTATAGGACTTTGTAATTTAGATTTAATGGGGCTCTGTGTGATAACCTTAAACAGCTTATTTTTCTTCAATAATTCTGCATTGGTGCGCTTTAATTCGTTGTTTTCTAAACAGAGGGATTCTATTTCGTTGTGTGCACTTTTTAATTGTAGTTCTAAAGTGTTTATTTTTTCTTGAAATTGCTTCACCTGTTCAGTTTCATCGTCAGAAATCTCAGGTAAGCTACTTGTGGTGCCATCTAGCGTGTCCGATAATATTATGCTTTCATTTGTTTCATTCTTATTTTCAGATTTAGAACGGTTACGCCGCCGAAATGTTATAAAATTCATATTTCTTTTTTTATTTTATTTTATATACTACTCCTCATATAGCATTAAATAATTTATTTTTCCAAATTTCGATTTCTTTCGTCAAATAAACGCTGCGTATTGAATTATCACATTAAAAAAAAAAAAAAAAATGCCTTATCACTCGGCTAATTGTACTCGTAGTAAGGTGACAAAATAAGCCTTTACTAAAAGCAAAGACTCGTTGATACATCCAATACACGTCAGACAAGAACTGGTTTTGTTTACGTTCCCTTTCTCTCAAAAAAAAATTTTACTGTTTCAACTGCGCAAGTCAAGAGTCCAAAGGTCACTTATGTTTACGTGAAGCGCAATTTCAAATTAACGACACTGTTTTGTAATATTTTAAAGAACACTGATTACAGTTATTTTTATTGAGTTATTTTAACACTGGTGTAACAAAATAGTTATTCTAATCACAGTTTAAAACGAAAATGTTCGTTTATCCGGTTATTTAGCACTTAGTTAGTTTGTACACTAAAATGTTTTTTATTGTGGTTTACACAGATTTTTTGGTTTTGTCAGATCTATCACTTGTTAAGTGTCACTAGTTAACTATAATTTGAAACTTTTTTTTCACTATTACTACATTAATATAATTTTAATTTATTTTTTTGTACGGAAACGATGTTATGTGTGTAGCGCCCTCTGGCGAAAATATGTTAAGAAAACAAACTAGTTCTATTTTCACGTCTCTATTGAGCCATGTCCAACTTTCTTTATAGCCACTCAATTACAACGCGATGTAAAATTGAAATAACATAAAAATAAGTATTGATTAAAGAATATTTAGTTTTTAAATAACTATTATAATTTAGTTTCAACAATTTCTTTAAAATAACATAGAACTGGACAAAATATTTACCATTTTTAATGATGAAATTTACTCATTTTTTCTGTAGCTAATTCGGTTTTTTATTTTTACTTTCCTTGTATTCGTAATGAAAAGCACAGTGTTTACCTCGAGTTAAAGACTTATTTAGTCCCTCGAACTATTGGCGCCCTCACTTCGTTCGTGCGCCAAACCCCGTCTCGGGACTAAATAAGTTACTTTCACCCCTAGGGTAACATTGTACTATTAAATAGATCGTTCCTAGGTTAAAAACGTTTTTGTTCGATCTAAAATAGGGAGTTAAAAACCGTATCTCTAAATAATTATAGATATTAAGATATTAAGATTAAAGTTATTCCTAAATTCATTCTATTAAAAAATCAAATTATTTACGTCATAACAACATAGAATTGCATTTAACCTGTAAAGTTAAGGGGGGTTTCCGTCGCCTGCCTCCACTGCACGGGTATTTTCGTCTGGCCTGATGTGTCCATTCTAATTAGCAAGAGCAGTATCCGCCAATGGATTTAAGATATCTATGGTAAAGTATCTATATCTATGGAAGCAAGCCGGAAGTGCGGTAGGTCGCGGAAACAGAGGAACCATGGGTATTGACTTAAATTTAATTAAATAATCATTTGTGATTACTAAATTAGAAGTAAGTAGTTATGCGTAAAACGAGCAAAATCGTTTTTAGGGTATTGACTTAAATTTAATTAAATAATCATTTGTGATTACTAAATTAGAAGTAAGTAGTTATGCGTAAAACGAGCAAAATCGTTTTTGTTTTTAATCTGTGCATGATTTAAAAAAAGAATTCAGTTCGCCCTTATTATAGCGTGAGTTTTTTTTTAATTAGTGGTCGAGAATATTTTAGTAGTTAGTTTAAACTGAAACTTCACGACCTTAAATCTTAGTTACGATTATAAATGTGGATAATATTATTATGTAGAAAGAACAAAATGAATTTTAATTAATATAAATTCTTTGACAGCGTAACTTTTAAATTACATAAGATTAAGGTACAATTTAAATAAAACCGGACATGTGTGAGTCAGACTCGCCCACCGAGGGTTCCGTACAAACTAGTAGATAAAGGGGGAAATCATATATTTTTTTATATTTTCCTTCTTATATCGAAAAATTTACGTCGTAAAAATGTTTAAAAACCTGTTTTAACTTCTGCTAATTAAGCTCTTTCATATGGTACCACATGATACGGTTAATTCATTTTAAAATTTGAACCCTCATTCCTTGCCTATAGACACTATTTTTTTGCGATTAAATTAAAAATGTCCAGTTTTTGGATTTTTTCCTATATGTGTACTATAACACAATACTTTTTGCCAAATTTCATAGTTCTAGGTAAACGGGAAGTAGTACCCCATAGGTTTTGATTCCCTTGTGAATGTCGAAATGTGCATTTTGTACGACATATTCGGCTGTAACTTTTTTTTACAAAAACTGAGAAATTTTATTTTTCTTTCTCCAGCAAGAGACTATGGATCTGCGTATATGGTTTTAATTTCAACACGATATCTTTACGCGTTCCCAAGATAAAGGTCTTGATACCCGGACAGACGGACAGACGGACAACAAAGTGATCCTATAAGGGTCCCGTTTTTTTTATTTTGAGGTACGGAACCCTAAAAATAACTTTTATTCTACGTCTATTGCAATTTTGCAAAAAAACTATTTCTACTACCTACTGTTCCATAAACAAAGCTGACACTTAACAACATTTACGAAGCACAGAATATTTTTTTTTCTAAATTTTCAGAATTCTTTGAATACGAATGGTTTCTTATGTCTAGCTAATAAAAAAAAATGCTGTATATTCGTAGCAAAAAATTTATTGTGTTTATTGTGCTAAAATTTTACTAATGATATGATAACGACGAATATGATTTTATAAAATGAAAAAAAAAAAAAAAAAAAAATGAAAAATCCAGAAATGAGAAATCTGTGTGAAATGTCCACAAATATTTATTTATTTATTTATATATATATTTATAATATTATTTTATATATTTTATCAAAATCGGTTCAGTACTTTGGTTTTTAAAACAGAATAACTGGAAAAAATAAGTCATCCAAGTAAACGAAATGGGTAAACGAAGTCGGTTGTATCAGTTTTTTTAAACTATAACTATTATCGATTTATTTCAGGAACTAAATCTAGCCAGTTCATAATATTATACAAGATGGAGTATTTCTCTTGATCTATTTTAATAAAATGAGCTCTCAGCTTGGACTACCACTAATTACCCAACACCAGACTAAATGCTGTCAATTATTTGATCATTGACCTTAACTTATTCTGTACTACTTTTATTTATTTTAATCGACATCAAGTCCGATCGACCTATTCCAAAATGCTATTGGTCGATTCGCACCACGGTGCGAAAGAACCTATTCAAAAAGAGCTCTTGGGTGATTCGGACCGCGGTTCGAACCGATTGCGTGCCCAAATAAGGAAGCTACTTTTTTATAAGCCCTGTTTGTGCAAACTGTCCCACTGCCGAGAACGGGCCATCTTCTCATTGTGAGAAGGGTTAGGCCATAGTCTGCCACGCTGGCCAAGTGCGGGTTGGCAGACTTCACACATCTTCAAGATCATTGAGAACTCTCAGACATGTAGGTTTCCTCACGATCTTATCCTTCAGCGTTTGAAGTTGGCGGCAATCAACAATACGCACATAACTTCGAAAAGACAGAGGTGCGTGCCGCGGGATTCGAACCCAGGACCTGCAGATCGCAAGTCAGACGGTCTCACCACTAGGCTGCCGGAAACTTCAAATATTTGTTTAATTGACTTTTAAAAAGGAGGAGGTTGTCAAATCGTATTAATATCTTTGTCTTAAAATCTTCTTTTAGCTTTTATAAAGAAAGAGGTGGTTCTCATGTGTAGATTTGCATGTATTTATGTTATATAATAAAAAAAATCATATTTCATTTTGTTACGATGGAGAATTCTCACGTTCTGCGTCACAATGTTCAACAAGCCAAAACGTCTGGAGAACAAAAATATGCCATGGGCTATAATTTCCAGTCCCAAAATGTCCAGTTTCTCAAAATATCTATTCCCAAAATGTCTTATGTAAAATTAGATTATAAACAACAAATAATCTCAGATACTCAGACTAAGGAAAGGATTAAAACATAATCTAGATTAATTAGAACCTACGAAATGAAGTAACTGGGTTCAATAAAAATTATAATACGTTTATGACATCACACTATGGGTTTCGTATAACCAAATAAATAGCGGATGCAACAAAAACCGGCGCTCCTGTAACGGTGTGGAGACAAAAAAACAAACAGACAAATTGTGACAGGAAACGCGCCCAGCCGGCGGAGGAAAAAAAACTCCGGTCATTGACCCGCGCGTGTGGTACTACCCTTACGTCCGTTCCACTGAAACGCTTAGTAGATGACTCGTAACTACACTCTTCCTTATTTTGTCATCTTTGTGTGCCATCTTTTAATTACTTTGTTTTGTATCCAAGCATAGAATAATTAATAGTGTGTCCTATCTTTAGTTATGTCGCGTGGCTAGTCCTTGTGAAATTTGTTTCTCGCGCATTTTTTACCCGATTGCGTAAGAAAGACCGATTTTGATTTAGTTGTTTCTTTTTTGTTTGAAAGACGTTCATTGAGTGTTCTTAGCTATGTTTCATCAAAATACGTTCAGCCGTTTTTTTGTCGGGGGTGTTTGAGTTTTTTAAAACTTATACTTAGTAACCCAGTTTTCTCCTGAATCCTTAGAACTGCCAGATAAATAAATAAATATTGGAGGACATTTTCACACAACACACACACACAGATGGCTGATAGAACACTTTTTTTTTGTTGTAAATACCTACATATTAAACATAGAAACACCCAGACACAGAACAAACATCCATGCTCACAAATGTTTACACTGGATGGGGATCGAACCCACGACCTACAGCTCAGAGGCAGACGTTCTACCACTGAGCCATGGAGCCTGTCATGAAAGATGAAGATGTTTTACTCCACACCATTACATTCCATAAGTTTGTTAGCCATCTGTTTCGTTAGCTTTCTGTTATTATATCCAGAAACCTCATTTTTACAAAAATTTAATTATCAGATATTACAATTGTGATAATAGGTTCGTTAGATTTCATTTTATTTATACAAATAAATTTTCGTATTAAAAAAAATCAGTTAACAGACGCATTGTCAAATGATCTTTCGGGATTTTAATGAATTGTCTTAAAAAAATAAAAACATTTTCGGAGGAATGAAATTCGGTATTTCACAATTCAGATTATTGATAGGCAACCATTTCTATCTTTTAAACTTTGTTGACATTCTTATATCAACATGAAAACAAAATTATTACGAATATGTTATACAGAAATAATCATTAAAATATTTTTAGATACAGAATTCTGTATAGCGACGAGTGAAAGATGTTAAAATTGCGCTAAGCGCACACGCCTACAACAAAAATACAAATGGAATCCTTTCGAGTAAAGAAATGAACGACGGCAAGTTATTTTTATATTTAATGAAGAGATAATGTTCAACATTCTTTTATATCAACATATAATTTAATAAAACATTTTTTTTTTATTTACTTTAAAAAAATAAAGACTGAAAATTGTTTCTAATTATTATTATATAAGTATTATATTTTTTTTATATTAAATCTTATTAATAAAAATTAATTAAATTTTTATATTAAAGAGTTGATACAGACAATGCGGTATCTAAAGTAAATTTTTAGGTAAGTATGTACTTTATGCTTTTATCAGAAATTTTGAACTATTTAAGGAACTGATTTCAATATATTTGTAATAAATGTTATTTTTATATTTTTACCTATTATTTAAAGTTTTGTAGTGGGAAGCGCTCTGACATGTTAAATTTGGCCTAGTTCTTTTGGCTAATCTTCCTTTAATATATAATTTGTAATAAAAGCATACCTCAAATTTACTATACTTTTTTTAGGTATGTATTTGTAATACATACCTCAAAATATACTTTACGTATTATATTTGATTTGGAAAAATAAGTGAAAATATAATAACATACGAGTATTGACTATGTTTTAGTTTTTCATTCAACATTATATTAGTTACCCCTGAAGCAAAAAAGAGGTGGTGTTATAATTATATAAAATATACGGGTCCGTTAAAATTTGTTTCACTATACGGCGTGTTATGAGTTTGACGTGTACCTGTGTACCTGTATCTATGTGTCTGTCTGTGGCATCGAGATTGAAAAGATTTGAGTATTTTTTAAAGAGAATTTCATCAAGAGTGTATGTAAGCTATGTTTCATCAAAATCGGCTTAGCCGTTTTTTTGTCGGAGTTCTTGAGTTTTCTAAACTCATGCTTGTTATACATAATAATGCTAGGCATATTAATATTGTACAGTTTTTTTTATTTCAATTAATTTATACATACGCAACTTGATGCATCTGCTGTCTTCTAAAAGATACCTAATTTATACATACGCAACTTGATGCATCTGCTATCTTCTAAAAGATAATTTTAGTCGACATATTTTTAAACTTAGGTAGTGAATAGTCCTTCAAGTTCAGTCACATCGTTTGGCGAGTGGGTATGTACTCGTAGGTTCCAAATTCCACAACGCGATAAAAAAGTATTCAACATGAGCTTTGGAACATTTGATAGCTGAAACAGTGTCATCATCATCATCTCAGCCCCAAGAAGTCCACTGCTGGACATAGGCCTCCCCAATGGATTTCCAGAAAGACCGGTTGGAAGTGGCTTGCATCCAGCGTCTTCCTACCACTTGCATGATATCTTCCGTCCACCTTATGTCTGGTCTTCCTACGCTACGCTTGCCGGTCGTGGTCTCCATTCGAAAACTTTTCGGCCCCATCGGCCGTCAGTTCGACGCGCTATGTGCCCTGCCCACTGCCACTTCAACTTGCTTATCCGCTGTGCTATGTGAAACAGTGTACCTGTGACTAATATAGCAAAGTATTAAACAACTGCGAAAGTTTACGCAGATTTATACGGTTTACTACGTAGCACACAAACGTGAAGCAGGCACCCTCTGTTACTCTCCCATTCCGTCCCTCTCCCTCTTTCAATCCCCTTCACACTCCCCCCTTCTGTTTCAGCATCCGGCGCCACACCTGCGCAAGCGCAACTTGAGTTATGTGTGTTTAATCCACTCCTCCACGGTTTTAGTAATGAAGTTTTTGATTTACAGCGACGATAGAGGATATTGAAATATGGTGGAGTAATGTTTGGGGGTTTTCAACAACTTTTTTCGTTTTTACAAGTTAACAGTTAACGCTTCATATTGTGAGTAATAAAATGTACGTTAATTTGTATAGTTGTTAAATGGTGTAAGCTTACAGTTATTAAACATAGTAATTAGTACAATAAAATAATAATAAGAACTTAATGTTGCACGCCCGCAACTGTTGAAACTGATATTTTTAAAATAACTCTGTACACAGCTATAAGCAATAAATTCTATTCTATTCTATTCTATTCTTTGATAAGAAAACTTGGGGATATCAAACCCATCGGGCTGAATTTTCTTGAACATATTTTTCCAATAACAAATAATTATTGAAAGAAAATTAGATAAACATAATCCCTCTATTTTTTCTCTACATTTTAATGGAGTGCAAAATTAAAGTGGAAATAAAGAGAAAAGCGTTTTTTGTAGTCAACGCAAAAAATCAAATTAAAAAAAAACAACCCGAAATTTTGAATAATATGAAAAACAATTTAAATGGTTTTTCTAGAGAGAGGTTTTGCTATTAAGCATAATTTTTTTTACCAAAAATAATGAAAATTTACTGTTTTTAATGAAAGTTATTTTTTTGATCGAAAATAGACCTGCGCTTGACCGCCGACTCGCCTGATGTTAAGCGACTGTTCGTTCTACGGTTAAGCGCGCTTGCCTTGAAGGGGCAGTTTCTTACCATAGCATCTTATAAGCACGTACAAATTTCCCTACTAAAATCTCACCCATTCAAAACTGCATAAAGACAATGGAAGTTTCCGTTGCACAAACAATCGGACAGCCACACTGAAGCTAAATTATTCAGTGCTCGCTAAGTGGCAGAGCCATCCTACTGTCCATATATTATTCAGCCTCTGACTTGACACGTCGACACGCTTGATACCCCCCAGAGCGGGAGGGAAGGGGAGGGGGGGGGGGGGTCACGTCAGTTTCCTGGCCAATTATGCACATGCTGAAATGTCACCAGCACTTATGGACTGACCCTTAGACCTATTGGCCTTTAGGTTAGGATGCTTTATTATGCAAGGTCGTTTATCCACTTTTTCAGGGTCTTTTTTTCGGAAGGGTTGGGGTTGGATGGAAGTTCGATGTGACGGGTTGGTTTGGGTTTATAACGGAAAATTTAGGTAAATGTTACATACATAATATAGTATTAAATTTTTTATTAACTTTTAACTAAGCTCCCAAATAGTAAAATGTGAGGCCTGTGAAGAAAATTATGGAGTTTTGAGCTATTTTAAGGATTCCTTAGTCAAATGGAACCCTAATACTTGTCTGTAACAATAATGCTAGTTTCGCCATGTCTGTTAGTCTGTCGGTCCGCGGCTTTGATTTATGACTATTAGTACTAGTAAACTGTATTTGGTACAGGCATACTAATTATATTAATCACGTCAAAAAGTGATAAAATAAAAATTTTAAGAAAAATAAATAGACAAAAAATACACAGTACCTATACCTACATAAAATGGGGATGATTTTTTTTCTTGTTTTGTCTACCCTATGGTGAGGGTTTTCGTTGAATAGGTAAGTTAAAAATACTGTGGCGAACGCCGTTTTCCCTTTTTGAACAGACTTTCTAAAAGGGGGTTTTACATAATATATATTTTTATGTATGTTCCCCGATTACTCGAAAACACCTGGACCAATTAGAAAAAATCTTTTTGTCTGAAAGGGTGGAAATTTCGTTTATTCCCAGTAGTACGGTTGCCAGTCCGGTTGACCGTACTACTGAGACTTTTAATTCCCAGTAGTACGGTTAATGGCGGCTGACCGTACTACTGAGACTTTACAAGTCTCAGTAGTACGGTTATTAACAGTTTAACTACCAACAACAAAATTTTATCGTAAAGAACTAGATAACCGAATACATATTTTATCAAAATTCGTTCAGCATTTTGGTTTTTATAACAAAATAACAGGAAAAATATGTCATCCAAGTAAACGAATTCCGTATATTTTGAAGTCGGTTTTTTAGTTTTTTAAACGATTACTTGTAGATTCGTTTGTAAAATATTAAGCCTTAAAGTGATGTTTTGCTGAATAAATCATTTAAGAACCGAATAATCGGCTAACTACTAGAACACTGATTTGAACTTTATATTTTATGTGAGCGCTAAGCGTCCCTCCCTCCAACTGTAGGTATAGAAAATATGTGAAGTTACAAACTCATGTTATTTTCATTTGTCAAAAACACCAAAATATTTTAAATAAAAAATAAGTTCAAAAACTTAAACCTGACTTCTGAAAAATCGTGCTCTAAAAAGTATGAAACAAGAAAATGTAATAAATATTTTACTGTATTTCATATATATTGACAGGCCTCATGGCTCAGTGGTAGTACGACTGCTTCCTGAGCTATAGGTCGTGGGTTCGATCCCCACCCAGGGCAAACATTTGTGTGATGAGCATGGATGTTTGTTCTGTGTCTGGGTGTTTCTATGTATCATAAGTATGTATTTACGAAAAAAAGTATATAAGTATTCTATCAACCATCTAGTTTCCATAGTACAAGCTTTGCTTAGTTTGGGCTGGATGGCGTTGTGTGAAATGTCCTCCAATATTTATTTATTTATTTATTTATATTCATAGTGGTGTTTAGAGGATAACCGTGGTCGTATGCTACCTTACATAATGTATAGCTTTCTTACAGTAGGTGGCATACGACCACGGTTATCCTCTGAACACCATTATTCAAATTCAAATTCCATTTATTTCGACCATAAGTCATAGCATTACAAATAAAGTTATTAAATTACATTCAATTAAATTAAATAAAATCTTAAAACGAATAAAATCAAATTGAATCAAATAAAATCAAATTGAATCAAATTAAATCACATAAAATCAAATAAAATCAAATAAAGTCAAATTAAATAAAATAAATTCAAATCAATTATGAATATGTATGAAATACAATAAAATATTTATTAAATTGTCTTGTTTCATACTTTTTAGAGCGCGATTTTTCAGTAGCCGGTTTTAGTTTTTGAACTTATTTTTTTCTGCGTAACTTACCCTGGTGTTAGTGTTCATGTTGCATGGGAGTACAGAAGGCTCATTGTGCGAGTGAAACTCGTAATTTGCCGTTTTTTTTTGTAATATTTACTTATATCCGTTGAAGAAAAAACCGTTATTCCTCTGTTATTTATATCCCCCTGGTGTCAGCCTATATTTTATATTCAAATAGCTCTCACAACTACAATTTCTTGGACGTATAATTCTTTAATCGCATTTCACGATGGTAATTGCTAAGCAATTTCACCCTACTGTAAACAGCGTTTATGGGTAATTATTTCAACAATATTGGAAATTCAGTTGAAATACAAACAGTGATGCCCTGCAGTCACTCTAGGTATTCCACTATTTATTTTATAAATATTTTAATTCTTAGTTTACGAACGAATGCAAAGTTTGTGGCATTTTTTGTACAAGATTTACTTTGATTAACGGGATGGAGCGTCAGTCCTCATAAAGGTCCAAGCTCAATGAGATCTAATTAGACCCCTTACAAGATTAAAATAATTTCGATTTTCGAAATAATTAGAAGTGGCAAAATAGACGTCTCTAGACTTCTCAATTTAAATTAGGCTTTAGCGCGGCGACATAGAATCTTTATATCAAAATCTTTAAGATTAAGTTCGTTATTGTGGGTATATGAGTATCGGTCAACCCAGGGCACTATATTCGTGAATTTTGTTTTATAGTCCAGTCAAAATGGAAAAAAATATTATAACTTAGCCAAAATTCGCATAGAGCTGAAATTTGGTATACTTAGACGTTAAATAAATATTACTAATGAAATGTCAAAAATCCCCTTCGATCCTACTTTGAAAAAAAATACCAAGGCCAAAGGTCAAAAATTCAGGTTTTTCCCATTTTTAGGGTTCCGTAGCTCAAAAGGAAAAAACAGAACCCTTATAGGATCACTTTGTTGTCCGTCTGTCCGTCCAGGTTTCAAGACCTGTATCTCGGGAACGCGTGAAGGTATCGTGTTAAAATAAAAACCATATACGCAGATCCATAATCTCTTGCTGCAGAAAGAATAATCAAATTTCTGTTTTCGTAAAAAAAGTTAGTCGAATTTTTTTGCAGAAGTAGGATCGAAGGGGATTTTTAACATTTCATTTGTAATGGTTTATTTAACGTCTATACCAAATTTCAGCTCTATGCGAATTTTGGCTAACTTGAATGTCTATTTTGACTGGACTATTACGTCCACGGGATAGAAAGTTATTGAATATTTATGAACTTTTGATTGATCATAGACTTGCTTGAAGATTAGCGGCGGTGTGGCAGTAAATATAGTCGATCTATAAAATATATATTCAGCCTGCTACCTTTAAAACTCCAAGAATCTAACAATCTGGGTGTCTTTAAATCGCGAATGAATCGATGTCATCTAGATAAGCGCGATCCATTGTAGATAAAAACCAGGGATCGTAAACGGTTAAGGTTACGCTACCGGTATAATAATGGTATAGGTATAAATTATAAAGGTAGACCGAAAACGGTGATAATAACGGTTAAGGTATATAATAATAACTCTACCGATATTTTGTTATTTTGGTACCGAAATCACCGCGTTGCATAGGACCTCTCGCTCTTACGCGTTTGCATACGAACGGGGGATGGCGATGCGCGGGTCAAAACCTTTATTTTTCGGTTACGGTAGCGCAATTTATAATGATATCGTTATTTATCGGTACCGTAAAATTCCTATACCTTTATTTACAGGTATCAAAATAAAAAGGTATGACGTCATACCCTTAACCGTTATAACCTATATCTTTTCGGTATAAGACCCCTGATAAAAACGTCATTTTACATCAAATGACTTGGTCAAGCGCAATGCGTATCATGTATAATAATAAATGTTTCCATACACTTTTTGTGTATGTATTTGGTAAGTAATCGGAATATTAATTTTCTTGTTATATTCGGTTTTTGTAATATGTTACTTTACTCCACTCTTTCCACCCTTAGTGAAAGTCGACGCAACTCTGAGGTCCAACACTAGTAGACGATTTCTCCTTACGTATTCGTCTGATATTTAAAACATAGACGCATAACCACTAGGTACTAATAGATAAAGAAACTTTGTTTTTACCCGACCGCCGAAGGAGGGTTATATTTCTGGAGTTATGTTTATGTATATATATATATATAAACAGAAGACAGACTAGACCGCAACGTCGCTTATCATCAGGCGAGTTGGCGGTGAAACGTAAACTTATTACTACATAAAAGAAAATGTATTTAATTTGTAAGAATTATATATGAGCTTTCTTTTGCACGCTCTACAGCCTATACGGGTAGATAGATTTGATATGAGGTGTCAAATGAGTTGTCATAATAGTGGGAGTGGAAATAAATTACAGAGAAAATTAATGCGTAAACTTTGCGAAATATAAAAATTATACGATCACTACGTAGAGCTCATTCAGCAAATTTAAAACTGCTTCGATATTCGGAAATTAATGAGAAAATTCCATAAACTGTACTTGCAAGGTCAAAGCTTTATAACTGTATCTATATACTGTATCCACGACATCTTACAAAATATTGTCCACACTTACGGATATACCTTTTGTCTCCACTAGTAGCTACTAAATAACTGAGTGCTTGCAGCAAATAATAAGTAAGTATTCTGTGCGCATGTAGAGCCTAGGTAGGGTAGGTTAATTAGTAAACAAGAGGTTCCCACGTGTCGGCCGCCACGGGGTGCCCCTGCTTGGGACACGTGACAAACTCACATTGTCATGTGTTTCTCATAGTAGAGTGAGCTCTATAGCTTTACTCTAAGTATGTAGGAGTTATATTTTAGACGGAAGACGCCAGAGGGTTGTCCCGCTCTCACTTGACGATAAAATATCTCAACGATCAGAAGATCTCGTGAGCACAAACTTTGCGCTACAATATTTGTTGTAAATAAGTTTGTGCTTGCTTGTTTGTGGTATTATGCATGTTCTTGTTCAAAATTTAATGTCGAATGTTTCAGCAAAATCCCTCCTCCTTGGCCGACATTTTTTTGCTTATACTTAATTTTTTTGTATATAATTGAGTGCCTAACTTTTTTCAATACATATTATCAAAATCGACCGGTAAATGGTGCTACAGCAAACTCTCTTTTTTTGGGAATTAATCCCATAATCCAAAATTGCCGACGACAAAATCACAATTTCTACTAACCATTTCACCATTTGGTCCACTGTTTCAACCATATAAAAAAGGATCATCGAAATCTGATATTGTTTAGAAGTAGAAAACAGTTTCTTTTCTAACCTTTTCTTTCTCAGGATAATTGGGCGCTCATCTACATCGAACGTTCATCTACACCGCAATTTTCCGAGAAACCCCGATAATCGAAATTTTCATAATAACGTTTATGGAAATTTTGATTATTAGGGTTGGAAAGTTCTTGAAACCAATTTACATTATTAGGAAACTGTACGTAGATAATATTAATTATAGGTGCATTTAATTTTAATATTATTCGGTAAGAAAAACGTAACTTAACTTTAACCATCGTCTTAAATTCTCTGTCTTCTTTCCGCAAGTGTCATTAGGTGTCAGCGAGAAGTTGTCAAAATACGTTAAGCATTGCTTAAAGTAACGTTTTCCGGTAAGGCCGTATATATTATATTTTCCAGTTACTCAACCGCCATGCAGTATTGTGCAAGTATTACTGTTTGTAGGATGATATATCCACCGTACATTGTGTACATAATGTTAGTAGGGATGAAACATCTCCTAAATTTGTTTTCCGCTCTTCTCGTTGTAGTCTAGTAAAAATAAGATTTCTGACAACATAAAATACAACTAAGTATATTGTTATTTAAATGAATGTACTGGTGTTTTGAATTACATTTGACACAATTTCATAACGATATTACAAAAGCTAATTTTGCTACCTTTACACACTCAAACGGCTGAACCGATCGTTATGAAAATTAGTATAGAGATAGCTTTGGACCTGGAGACTGACATAAGCTACTTATCATCATCATAATCATTACCTTTTTCATAACTACGCGAGTGAGACCGCGCAACGCAGCTAGTCTATAAATCGGGGATTATTGTTGATTAATGATTTTTAGTTATTTTCCTATCATAATTTCAAAGAATCCCCCCATTTGCAAATACTGTGATCTGCTCCACACAAACAGATTTATTTTTACTAGACTATTGACTATAAACATCATATTAGTTAGAACTTGAGGAGAATACATAATTGTATAAATAAATAAATAAATAACAATATCACAGACAAATTGAAGTTACCGGCAGCCTAGTCGGGAGACCGTCCGACTTGCGATCCGCAGGTCCTGGGTTCGAATCCCGCGGCACGCACCTCTGTCTTTTCGAAGTTATGTGCGTTATGATTGATTGCCGCCAACTTCAAACGGTAAAGGAAAACATCGTGAGGAAACCTACATGTCTGAGAGTTCTCAATGATCTTGAAAGATGTGTGAAGTCTGCCAACCCGCACTTGGCCAGCATGGTAGACTATGGCCTTACCCTTCTCACAATGAGAAGATGACCCGCGCCCAGCAGTGGGACAGTTTGTATAAACAGGGCTGATAAAAAAAAAACAGCGAACGCCATTTTGATGGAGCGCGTCGCAAGTCCTTCTACGAGCTCATACACACACTATAGACTATAGCTGCGCCAACGCATAGGGATAGGATAGTACAACCGATCAATTTGTTTCGTTCGAACATGTCATATATTATATCATACATATACATATATATATATATATCGTATGCTGAGCTGGGACCGGTTTGTGGCGGACACATCATACTTATATATTGTAGCGTTTTCTTTTTTTTGTGCTTAATGTTAATTTGATGTTATGGTGTCTTCCATGAATAAACATATGTCTATACTCTATATTACTTATAGCTATTCTAATATATCATAATGATGAGCACAGCGCATTGCCATATAGGGTTTTGAATTCTAGATTAACACATTTCTGAGTGCTAGGTATAGGTATAGCACTGTTACGGATAAGCGTGGCGCTTGGCATCAGATAAAGGACTTGCTCGTCTCGTCTCAGTACATATCAAGAGAGAGAGAGAGAGAGAGAGAGAGAATTTTAAGATCAACGTATCCAGCAAGTTGAAAAAGTTACAGTCTGATATTTATACTGTTAAGGTACTCTGTCGTGCATCACGTCCGATTGGACGTGCACGTGATTGCACGCTGTTGAATCTATGAAAATGACGACGCATCAGTCGTCGGCCACACGCGTTAGTCGCAGACCACGGAATCAGTGCCATACATTTACAGTGCGACTATTCGTCGGTCGTGCGATCGGTCGCTATACACGGAATTCTACCTTTACACATTAAAGAAACATGCACATCTCAAATCTCAACTTGCCCTAGATAGAAATAACTCGTATTTCTCATTAGCCCCCAAAAACATTCCCCGAATCTCTCTCTCTGAATCTGAACGTAGTTTATTCAGATCCAAAATACTTGTCCCAGATTGCTGAGGTCTAATTCAGGCATCTGACTGCTGAGTGCAGTCGAGGTGTCGGTCAATTTTCATTAATAAAGCAGCAAGTTAAGCGGTTTCCTGTGTTCCGGTATACGGTCCGAAAATAAATGTAGCGGCTGGCCGTTGCATTCGTTAATGTAACGGTTAAAATGTCACCGTTGATTAAAAGCTTTTGGATTCAATTGCCTGTTATATTTTAAAAGCCCGAATAATTGGTATCTTTAATCGTAATTTGATCTGTCTATTTGGTGTGTTTCCGTTTTAATATGTTTTTAAGTATACTATACCGGATGTAAAGTCACCGATATAGCACAGCGGATTAGCAAGTTGAAGTTGAAGTGGGCACATAGCACGTAGAACTGATGGCCGATTGGGCCGAAAGGTTCTCGAGTGGAGACCACGTACCGGCAAGCGCAGTGTAGGAAGACCAGCCACGAGATGGCCAGATGACCTCATAGAAGTGGCGGGAAGACGCTGGATGGAAGCCGCTTCCAACCGGTCTGTTTGGAAATCCATGGGGGAGGCCTATGTCCAGCAGTGGATTTCTTGTGGCTCAGATAATGTTGATGATGGCCATCCCACGCAACCGTTACGATACAAACTACACGTACTAAACTAACTAAACTACTACACAAAAAGCAAATCGATTACCCCAGACCGATAAAGGTCTTGTCTTTAGACCTTTATCGGTACTTGCCCACAAAAAAAAAGTAAAATCAACCTAACCTGAAATAGCTAATTAAAAGATTCCGAATAAGAAAACATAGCGGATAATACAATTAAAATGAATCAATAAATTGAATTAAGCTAGACTAAAAATGATTTATAATTAAATTGAATAAATAAAGTACCTAGTTAAATTAGACGAATATGAATAAAAAATTGTGATGAAAATTAAAATTACTCTGATAAAAAAATGGCCAATTAATTTGTAAATAAAATATAAGTCGTATTTGAAATGAAAATATTGCGAATCTAAAACATGTCCTAGAGACTAATCGCTACCCAGTACCAGTACCAATAGTGTTTATATCCAGTATCTCTGCTATTGCATACCCGCTTTACTTTTCTATCAATTGATCTCCATACCACGGTTGCCTGGAAGATATCGCTTTTAGCGATAAGGCCGCCCGTTGTCACAATAGTTTTGTAAGTTGTTTGTAATATTGTGTCTGTTCAATGGTGTACAATAAAGAGTTTATCTATCTATCTCGCTCCAAGGAGATAACTTTGACAATGACATACAGATAATGTTCAAATGCAGTAATAGATCTGTGCTTGACCAACAACTCATCTGGGGGGTTAGACAAGTGATATTATAATTTCGTGAACGCCAGTAGAATATAAAAAAAATGTGTGGGATTGACATTAGCTAACGAAATGTTGCGTGACGACACCTCACAGTTTCTTAGCATTTCGAAGCATAAGCGTTTGTAGAAATAGAAACATTTACCACTTGTCTAAACCTGTTGATGTGGTTCACGATAAAGTACGGACGCCGAGCAGGAAGAATTTCGTATATTTACCTATGATTACCTATCTCTGTCACTCTCGCGTGATTATATTGCTATCGCGTTCGCACAGGTGCCGGCTGTTGCAATCACGCGGGAGTGACAGAGATAAGTAATCATAGGTCAATGTACGAAATTCTTCCTGCTCGGCGTCCGTACTTTAGAATGCGCTTACCTAGAAGAAACCAATAAGTACTAAGTAATACTTGCTATAAAAATAAAATGCCCCTGTTCCCTAAAACGTAGCTCGTCATTTTCCATAAGAAACCTCGCAGTATCATCGTTTTGAATGGTTTCCAACTTTCGAACAGGAACTTCTTCCGATTGAAGTGAGACCGTCCCGAATATAGCAACAATTACTCAAACGGTTCCAACCCGTATCTCAACTCAGACGTACAAGTATTCGATCAGGGTTATAACGCACTAAGCACTAGAACGACACGACATTGTATCTATATTATTCTGATAAATAAAGTTTTGTTGGGCTATATATTGATTTATATACACCGCTGCGAACAACTGTAGTAGATATAAAAGTATCTATAATAGAATTAAAACAAAATAGCCGACTGCAGAAAAGCAGTTTTTGTAGTGTAACTTACGATTTCGTTATAGACTAAGAGCGGGCCTTATGTTTACCCACCTCATCGGGTTACAAGATGTGAGGTTTCTAGGATGACGCACATTAGTACGGTGTTTCTAAATTTACAGGGTTGCCTAGACTAAGCCTGGAGCGTTTTGACCTAAAATGTGACCATTTTTTGGGGTGTCCATCACCATCGAGTAACAAGTAGTACATTCGAAAGTGCCTATCGAGGAGTGCCAAAATCAATATGGTTGACTCGCCTAACCTGGAGCTTTCATGACTCAGTCTAAGTTTAGGGTGCCAAAAATAATACCAGTCACGTCATGAAATAACAAGATGAGACTTATGCAACAATATTGATTTTGTTATTTCTAGATAGGCACTTTAGAATGTACTACTTGTTACCCGATAAAGTGGCAGACACAAAAAATGGTCACATTTTTGCTAACTGTACTAAACGCTCCAGGTTTAGTCTAGGCAACCCCGTACATTTAGAGACACCTTATTAGTGTGCGTCATCCTAGATAGCTCACATTTTGTATTGTTACTCGATGAGGTGGGTAACCATACGACCCGCTCTTAGTCCTTTACGCTTGATACGTTGTTGAGCGTGCGATTTTCAGTCTGACAGAAGTTGACAAGTCCCTATTCAGCGAATAAGATTTTAACATGCACTTATAAGTAACACCGATAGTCGTAACAGTTTACCCTGATGCAGCATCACCAGCTTGTTCATTTATCTAAGAGCACGTCGAACCGACTGTGAAGCGGTTTTATAATTCAGCTGAACCGAGCTGCTATTTTTCTATCAGATTAGCTGGGGTACAGCTTGGGAACATGCACTCGAAAATAGAAATTGAGAGGTAATTTAGAGAGGATTGCAAATAAAGCCCAGTTAATTCACTCAAGTGCGTAAGAAGGAGAGTTATGTTTTTCGAGTGTATAGGTATGTATGTATGTTTTTATATCACCTCCTGCAGCCTAAACGCCTTAACAGATTTTAATGTCCGAGGTGTCGTTAGATTCGTCTTCACTCCATTAGTGTCGTGGATATATTTTTTGTCTTATAACGAACAGTCTCGACCAAGATCTCAAGAGGCTCGATGCTTGAGTCAAGGGTCGGATTCAGAAGGCAGTCGTCCTAGACACGGCACAAATTGTCAGGAGGTTCCTAAGTCTGTAGCCCAAATCGCCAGCAGCTTAGGCCATGGCCCGCTGCCGGCGGCACTCTAGTTTTGTAGTATTTTTATAAATACCTATAATGTTTTTTTTTTTAAATTTATATTGTAAAAAAAAAACAAAATTAAGTCCCGCGCCCAGCAGTGGGACAGTTTGTACAAACAGGGCTGATAAAAAAAGTGAAAAACACTAGGTAACTAATGTTTAGACACAAACACAATTTACATTTTTATTTCCCGTGTCATCCGACAATACAATCTAATGGTAATACTGTACCTTCAAAACTTTGTTATGAAGGTAACACTCACGCACCCATGTCATAAAAATGACCCCTAGCTCGGAGAAACTTTTCTAATTTAATGGTATTGTATTGGTTTGTTATAATGGATTATTTTATATGGTGTCTGTATTGTACCAGCTTAGATTATTTTATGACTGTGCATTTTTAACTAAGGAAACATCAGTTGCCAGTCTTCGTAAAAGATTGGTAAAATAAATCGATGGAAAAGACAAAACATTAAGAATAAGAAAGATTATAAGTAATCGTTTAATAACTTTAAAATCTGAATTCAACTCTTGCGTTCTTGGCCATTTGCGTCGATCCCTTCAAAATACGTAATTCGTTTACTTGGATGACATATTTTTCAGTTATTTTGTTATAAAAACCATTTTGGTTGGTTCACAACAGAAACGATTTTGATAAAATATCTATGGGACAATCATTTCAAACAAAAAAAAAAATCATATCGCTCCAGGTGGCTTCAAGTAATCGGGTAACTCACATAAAATATAATAAAAATAAAACCGGTTAAGTGCGAGTCGGACTCGCGCACGAAGGATTCCGTTCCATTATCTATAAAAACGGCAAAAAAACAGGTTTGTTGTATGTCAGGGAGTCCCCCTTAAATATTAATTTTATTTTAATGTAATTATTTATTTTAAAGTCAATGATATAACTCAATATTCTGTGAATATTTCAAGCGTCTACCTGTTGCGGTTATCAATATTAAGCAAAAAAAACAGGTTTGTTGTATGGGAGTCCTCTTAAATATTTATTTTATTCTGTTTTTAGTATTTGTTGTTATAGCGGCAACAGTTTTTTTTAATACAGCCTGGTGAAAGAAGACAGAGAGACAGACAGTGGAGTCTTAAGGTGCGTACAGACTGGTGAAACGTAACATGAAATGTATCAGCAAGCAATAGCAAGCGTGGACGCACAGCGCGCTCTTACCGCGCATTCACTACGAACCTCCCGCGTACGTCTGCGTGCGAACACAAAAGATTGTGTTCGTTCGAAAAACCCACAAATCATGGGTCGCTCCGCACGCGGCTTGTAATGCTCGTAGCGTGCGCGTGAAATGCACATTTCGCGCGCACAAGACGTCTAAACTATGAGAAATTGTTGCAAAGTGTCCTTTCACATTGTAAAAAATGTGTACGGCAAATTCTTTCATTGCATGATACATTTCATGTTACGTTTCACCAGTCTGTAACCACCTTTATTAATAGGGTCCCGTTTTACCCTTTGGGTACGGAACCCTCAAAAGATTCTTACGAATGGAGAACCTCCTTCTTTTTGGAAATCCGTTAAAAAAGCAACGTCAAGACTGCACGCATTCCAAATGTCCAATTATTCGAGAACTAGCGACTACAGATTTGCGTAGGTATATGATTTTAATTTCAACTCCATACCTCGGTCTTGAAGGTCTTGACAGACGGACAGACGGACAACATAATGATCCTATAAGGGATCCTATAAGGGTTTTTTCCTTTCGAGGTACGGAACTCTAAAAAACAAAAAGAAGTCAAATCCAACTGAACGCTACAAGGAAAATTGATCTTCGGTTTGTCTATATTACCACACACCACATTCGTCACCTTCTCAGCTCAGACAATGTTTCCAAACACTCATTTTATAACCTATCATAAACTCAGCTCCCGTGTCAAATCGTAAAACACCACTTTCTCATTAACAGAGCATTTAAAAGGTTATAGAAAAACTTAATCGCTCGTTAATCAATAGTTAACAGATTTTTTAGTTTAGTTTTCGACACGGTGAAGTTTTTGTACGGAGTAGTTGGCATTGAACGATAGGGAGAGAGTCGGTTGATCGATAGATTGTCAATGTCAAACGTGTTGTGAGGGTTTCCTTGATTAATATTCAACAGGAAAAATCACTGACAAGCGGCCCCTGTCTTTACTTATAGGTAGTAATTAGAAATACTGTATTCAATAAATAATGGATTTATGAAAGCTTTTATAAAGTGTAGATTGGAGTTTTTGTGAAAAATTTGCCGAGTATGTTAGGTATTTTGGTTATAGTTTAAATAAAAGTATTTTTAACGGACTTCCAACAAGAAGGAGGTTCTCTATTCGACTGTGTTTTTTTGTATGTTTGTTCAGCGATTACTCCGCCAATTGTGAATTGTTTTTAATTATTATTTTTTATTTGGCAGGTAATACCTCAGAGATGGTTCCATTTAAATTTTACCAAAATCGGGACAATACTTTGGTTTTTATAACAAAACAACTGGAAAAATGTAATTCAAATAAACGAATTGCGTATTGTGAAATCTGTCTTTTACAGTTTTTTAAACTAAAATTATGTATCTGAGTACTTAGTTAAGTCGTTAGAGACTTTGATCAGTTTGTGGTAATCTGACTGTTTTTCATGTATTTTTTTGTGTTTGAGCAATAACGCTTCTATTTCCGCGGCGAACTGTATTCCTTTTGGCGTTGGCTTGCAAAAGGTCACTTTGACTGTAATGACAGTAGATTTAGTCCGAAGTGTAATATGTAAAGCTGCGTGTACACTGGTGCTGTAACCTGAATACACACCTTAGTGCAGGGCGGCAGGATGTGGGGCCACATGGCCCGCAATAGGCGGCTGCGGCACGGGCGTGCGAGACCATATTCCGACGCTAGCATGCTGTGGACAGGACATTTTATTATTTGATATAATAAACATTTATTTTTAATCCCTGGCCCAAAAAAGGGGTGTTATAAGTTTGACGTCTGTATCTGTATGGTATAACTGTCTGTGTGTCTGTCTGTAGCTCCCAAACGGATGGACTGATTTTGATCTAGTTTTTTTTGAAAGGGGATTTGATCGATAGCGTTCTTACCTAAAAACATCAAACTTCATCAAAATCGCTGTAGCCGTTTTCTTATGTCGGGGGTTTTATGTATTTCTTGTTATTTGGAATAAATTTAAGGTATTTTTTTCTGATAGTATTTTGAATAATAAATAACAAGATATTTGTTCGCGTCGTCTTCGCGTATGCGTTCAATTACCCACATTTTTACATGCACTTTCAGCGCAGCTGTTTTTTGACTTCTTACTTTTTTTATATTTACTTCACTTCAAAAACTTGTTCGCAATACGCAAGGAACCAGCAATTTGTATTATATACAAGATTAATGGAACATATACCCAGATTTGGAAGAAATCTAGATTTTCTTTGTTCTTCGTGAACACTATTCATCAAAATGTATCTAACATTTTGATCATGTCGATTGTTTAATCGATTGAATTTACAATGTAAAATATCTATTCAGTAAGTGCTTACATAAAAAAATATTTTGTGAATAAATCTTTTTTACTGAGATCGACAATTTAAAGAAAATATAGTACTTACTAGTTGTATAGTAATAATTTTAATATTGAGTCAAAAATGTTTTATTTAATGCTTTTATAGATTTTTTTTAATATCCAAAATAGCGTTTTTTCTACATTAGATAAAAGATTTTGGCTATAAATAATTTGAAATTATTTCTTCTGGTCATTCATCACTTAAAGAAAGAATATCCATATTAGAAGAAAAACAAAATAACCAACTGCAGAAAGGCGAATTTCACAATTTAAATTACGATTTTGTTATGCTGTTGAATTTACGTTTTTTGTGAGAAATTATGCGCAGTCATAACCCTCTTTCTTACGCAGTCAGGTAAAAGACGTATCAACAATAATATATCTTAATGTGCAAGTGAATAACATTAAAAATCGAGGTGGCCAGCACGTGTGCAGTAATTCAAGCAAATGCACGTGTGCACCAAGCCGCATGGTAACCTTATGAAGTGTTCTCAAAAGTACTTTGGATGTTTTTCTTACTAAGGTATCATCAAATTATTGTTGAATCATAAGCTAGTATCCACTCCACAGTAGTCAGTTTTTAACCTTCGACCCAAAAAGAGGGGTGTTATACGTTTGAAGTGTGTATTTGTATATCGGTGTACCTGCCTGTGGCATCATCATCATCATCAAACGGATGGACCGATTTTGATCTAGTGTTTTTTGTTTGAAAGAGGATTTCATTGAATTTTTTCTTAGTTTATTGTTATGTTTTATCCAAATCAGTTCATTCGTTTTTGGGCTTCCGTAATAAGGGCGCGGGAGCCTATTGGTGAGGCTACGGTGTCTGGCTGTTCTACACTTAAGCGGCTGTATCGTTCGAACGGCAATAGATACAAATTTCAAA
The DNA here is from genome assembly GCA_947563715.1 of Lycia hirtaria. NCBI lineage: Eukaryota > Metazoa > Arthropoda > Insecta > Lepidoptera > Geometridae > Lycia > Lycia hirtaria. The sequence continues at coordinate 5,122,262 of OX387383.1, forward strand.
ATTGGAAATATTACAGGGTTCCCTTTGATGTAAATCGTCAAATAATAATTGAATAACAAATACTAGATATCAGTTTTTGTCACTTTGAAAATGAAAAAAATTGATTCACTTTGTCGTAAGACATAAACTATTGACGCTAGATGGCGTCACTTGTCACTTATTAAATGCATTAATAATGTGAATTATTTCACTTCTATGTCTGAAAAAGATGTTTTAAGCAATATAATGTGGTCAAAGATGGTAAGCATACATAACACGGAATAAGAACTGGCTCTCAAGTAGGTGGTTGATAGTCATGGCATCGTTAGGTGTTTGAAGATAGCTTTTCCACTTGAAACTATAACTCTCAAGTGGAAAAGCTATCGTCAAACACTTAGGCTGCAAAACTAATACTCAAACACCATAATTCTGTTTCCTAATGATATTTTTCCTACACGGAAGATTAGCTCGTAGTTTCTTTTTCAAGAGGTGCTTTCCAATATAAAAGTTGAATGCACAACCAATTGAGCTGACATTGCTTCACTTTAGCACTTTCTACATTTCTAGGGCCTCGTTATCAAGTCCTAAAATAAATTTGACTACTTTATCGGCGTAATTAAAATATATCTTGAAAACACTTTCTATGGAAATAGAGTAATTACAACGGAGGTACCCTTGTAATTCCTCTACACGTAAAGTAGGGATGATTTCTTTTGCAAAATATTAAGCTTTATAATGATAATTTTTGTTAGGGTCAAGTGTCTCTCCCCCTCTATCAGCTAAATGGTTTTTGTTGAATAGGTATGCTGAAAAAAATCCAGCAATTAATTTCCCTAACGAAATTTGTAAGGAAAAATATCACAAGTAAGTAGGTTTTACAAGTTAACGAGTAATAGTCGATCAACTTAGCTTAACTAGAATATTCTTAGTATCAAACAACCCTATTTTAAGTTCACATAATATTGACATAGACATAAATTGTGATATGGAACTACGAAACCCTACAGTGCGCGTGGCCGGACATGCACTTGACCGATTTTTTTTTAATTGTTTTTAGTTAGTACATACCCGAAAACTAGTCTTCTAAAAACCAAACAAAAGAACTCAAGAAACATAAAGAAAACAATAGGTATGCAGTTCATGGAATGGGGTGAATCTTTTTTAAATTTGATATTACTCACTATTAATCTTAGAACTTATAGTTGATAGTGATGTCATTCAACACTCAAATGATTGTAGAATTTTTTGGCTTTATTTGATTTTTAGGAAATTATTTCATTAGTAAAAAAATGCAATTAAACTATATTATTTTTTCCGCTCGCTTGTAGCTCAAAGTTTTTAAATGGCATTTCCCATAAAAATGAACATGATTGAATATGACAAATTGATTTAATTTGATAGATCTATGTTTTGTACATCAAAAAAGTAAAATAAATCCAACCTAAATCACCGTTTATGAAGATTTTCCGCTATCGAAATGAACGGGAGTCAATTTTACCCAAGTTCGCGTTTAACTTTGACAGGCCATTTAAATGCGATTTTCTTAAATATTTTCTATACTATTGGACTTGTTACTTCTTTACTTTAAAATTGACCACGAAAGAAGACGCTTAAATAAATAAAATACTATTAGACTCATACATTAATACTCTGATATTGTCAAATATATGAAAAAGTGCGTGTAAAGTTACCCACGCTGACAGTATAATATATGAATAAAAAAGTATTTGTTGATAAAATCAATATTTTCTTAAGATGTGCCTACAGTTTTATATTACTGTATAGAAAATAAGTGAAATTGCAAATATTAATCCGGTTTTCTGTATTCACATGTTGCATGGGAGTACGGAAGCCTCTGTGTGCGAGTGAAACTCGTACTTTGCCGGATATATTTAACTTAAATTATAATCTATTCATATATACTAAAAACATAACCCTCCTTCTTACGCAGTCGGGTAAAAATTAAAACATGTCGCACATTTGCTTGTCAAGTCGCAGCTGTAAGCACGGTCGGTTATGCATTTTTACGACCACGGTACTGTTGTATGCTCACCATCTAGGTACCGTTTCTGTAAACATTATTTCGCTGCCAGTTAAGGCAAATCAATATCTAAAATTACATTGATTGTGCGTAAACAATTATTAATACGTTTAGAAAACTCAAAAACCCCCGACAAAAAAATACGTCTGAACCGATTTTGATGAAACATAGCTAAGAACACTCCCGACTAATTATCTTTTCAAACAAAAAATAATATGTATACACACATAAAAACAAAATATACACGCACGTATATATGTACACACAAGAGAATCGAGAGCGGTAGCGGGGCCGTAAACGCATGAAAGAACATCATGCCATTTTCCGTCACGGCATACGAGTTGGTCTTACTGCTAAGGCGCCGCAATAGATGTACCTATCACATCAAAACTGTAGAGATCGTAAGGTTAGGACTTCGAAGACCGGACTTTTTAAGAATTGTGAAAAAAATAAGCCGCCGCTCTGTTTTATTTTCTCAAAGTTGTGTAACTTCACTAAGTCCGGGCTACGAACTGCAGTGGACTAAATTGGGCTGATGATGACGATGATGATGATGTATAATTTAGAATGTGAAAGGTGTCGAAATAGTGGCGGTTTATTGATCCTCGACCCAAAAGAGGGGTGTTATAAGTTTGTGTATCTGTGTCTTTCAGTGGCATCGTATATGTCTCTACGGATGGACCGATTTTGATCTAGCTATTTAATTTGTTAGAACGATGATTTCATCTAGCGTGTTCTTAGCTATGTCCAAATCGGTTTAGCCGTTTGTTTTTGAGTTTTCTAAATATAAAATTGTGTTCTCTGATCACTTGAAGGAGTGAAATAAGGTGTATTTTTACGTTGTCGGCAAATATCTACAGATGCTTCGAATAAAGCCACTAACACCAATTAGAGAAGAAGAAACTCCTCCGTCTTCTGTTATTATACAAATAATTTGAACATGAATATAGCTTTTATTACTTTGAAACTAATGTATAATTTTTTCTTGCTTCTATCTTGCCTACATGAACTAGTCATTAGGCACATTTTCATATAAATTCACAGCATATGCGTGCCAATAAATAATAATAATTGGCACGCATAATTGTTATCGGTCTCTTTTCCTCTCTGACTATTTACTCATAGATTAAGATTGTTTCAGCTATTTACTAGTAGTAAATAGTAAATAATTTAAATTATGCGTAACAAAACTGACTGATAAATGAGACGTAAATGACTGATAAATGAAACAGAAAATTTAATTTTCATTTCACTCTCACGATTTGAAACTACCCTATGTAGGAAACATTAACTCTCACATGCCCTTTTTAAACTCGGACAAAGTTCATGGTAAGTACAGACAGTGTCAGAAATATATCAATTCGTATTGTGAAGGTATTTTTTTATGGCAAACTTTCATAAACTTTGTTAAACAAATATATTAATGAAACTGTTTTTAAATCACTGACTGAATAGAGGCAAATTGTCTTGCGGTATACCGGACACTATAAAATGTTTTTTTAAAGGTGCAGTAAAAAGGCAGAGGGCTCGCCTGATGGTAAGCGATAACCGTCGCCTATATACAACTGCAACATAACTGACATAACTGTTTCTTTGCTAGCCCAAAAAGGTGCTAGTAGACACCCTTTTTAAAACGCTGTTTGTTGTTGGCTTTATTTAAACCTCAAATAACACAGTCATGCATCAAAGTGGTAAGCGCAATGTTGCGTTTTTAGAAGCTCTTAAGGTTTAGTTTAGGTACCTCAAAGTGCGCAGCTCTCTCGCGCATCATAATATTTAACATATAATATCACTGAGTAGGGTAGGAATATTATAAAAGTGAAAGATAGAATTGTTTATTTAGATAGGAATAGTAAGTAAAGTTTTATTCAGATAACATATTATATAGTAGTGAAAAACATATTTTCTATTTCTTCAACCAAGTTAAAAGACATGGAAGAAAATGTTTTTTTAAATAATTTCTTATATTTAAATAAACAGATCTATCTCTCACTTTTCTATTATCCTATATAGGATGTTTAAAAATATTGTGATAAGCGATAGAGAGCACTGAGCGCTCGCTCGGTCACGGTCGGATCACGGTCTGGTTTATATAAAGCAGAAAGAGATCCAAGTCGGTAACTGTTAAAGTCTTAAGTAAATATTACTAGTGGTCACAGTTAAATGTGGTGCTGCCTGTACCGTGGTATAAAGTTGCGTGTCTGGTGATGATGCATGTGGTTAGGTCGCGATGCGCGTATCACAGCGCCGAGGTCGCAAGGTCAGATTCTCTACTGCAATATTATTGTATTAAAATGACCTATTTTACCTACAAAAGGAACAACTGAAGATGTATAGTGAACTAGTCGCTGTGTTGGGAAGACAAAAGTGATAGTGATAGGTAAAAGGGAAAATATCTGATAAGAGTTCATTTCGACAGATTGAATCAGGATCGCAAATGACCAGTTACGAAAATGACCATAAAATAAGAAACTAAATCTTACATTGTAACTTCTACACAAACGACCTAGATTTTTTTTTAGATACGTATTTTGCCCTATACTCGTACCTACGCAAAGGACCAGCAATCTAAAACTGAAATCTATGCATTGTACCCGATACTTAAGGTACTGATACACATGCTCATTATTAGCACAAAAGCATGCCATTATCGAGCAATTGCTACTTAGTAACATATGTGTCAAATCATTGCTAGAAATATAGCAAGCTCATTTCTAGTATGTATTTATTACGCATGCTAATAAGCATACTTTTTTAATAGCAAATGTATCAGTACCTTAAACGGACAAAAATATATGGACTTACTTATTTAAACTTTTTTTAAATGTAAATACATACTTTAGATACATAGAAACACCCCGATTGAAAACATGTTTAGTATATAAACAACACATATATACATATAAATAGTCTTGTAGTGAAATATGGAGGGTGGAATTAGGTCGTGAAGCTCTTGCGTTCACTGCTTGAATTAAAATCTGTAGAATATAGACAGCCAAGCTACTTTGCGTCGGTACTCGAAACTATGTATGGCGTAAAAATGACATATTATGTGCACAAATGTGCACAGTTAACCGACTCTAAAGCTTCCAGCTGATACTTGGATGTTCCGTCAAAAAGCTCTAGAACAACTGGAACTAGAATTCTTGAAGGTAGGAAGGTAGTTAAAAGTGTTTTACATATAAAAGTAGACATAAGTACATTTATAAATATGCAAATGCAGTGAGGCAGAGAAATGTCACATAGACCTTTACTAAATCCGCTTTCCGAGAAAATGTGGAAGAGTTGATAAGTAAGTGAATCATGTTATGTGATAAGTATACGTAGGTACTTATGTACGCAAAAAGTTATAGTTTCGCTACCTAAGACTCTTGCTTTATCACTAAAAAAATCTTTTATCTTCTTTTATCGATGATCATTTTGTTCAACGACAAAAACAAGGCATATTCATGGCGTATACACAAATATTTGCAGTCATTAACATCATCTTAACCACAAGAAGTCCACTGTTATATTAGATTTCTCCCAAGTTTTTGAAAAGACCGGTTGGAAGCGGACCGCATCCAGCGTCTTCCTACCACTTGTATGAGGTCCTCTGTTCACCTCGTCGATGATTTTCCAATGCTGCGCTTGACGTCCACTTGAGAATGTTCCAACTTCATCGGCCATCAGTTCTGCATGATATGTACACTGCCCACTGCAATTTAAACTTGCTAATCCGCTGTATTATGACAGTGATTTTAGTGAGTATATGGACCTCTTATTTAGGCTCCCGTACTAAGGGTACGGGAACCTATTCGTGAGGCTACGGTGTCTGTCTGTCTATTCTACACCTAAACGGTTGTATCTTTCGAACGGTAATAGGTACGTCTCAAAATTGGCAAGATTATAGTGTTTTACTTTGATGTAAATCATCAAATAATAATTAAACAATAACAAGCACTATTTACTATCAGTTTTTTGTCTTTTAAAAATGAAACAAATTAATTCACGTTGTCGTAAGACATAAACGAGTGAAACTAGATGGCGCTTACGATGTTGATATAATATTTTTATTTTGTAGATATATAATGGCGCACGCCGCCGCACAGTCGTCTTGTTTTAACTAAATCCACTAGATCGCGCTTTAATTATTATTTTCTTTAGATATGCCTACCATTTCAGAATATCTCTAAAGTATAAAAATATGTGGAATGACAAATATTAATAGATTTATAGCACATTCATCTAGAAAGTTTGTACAGTCGATTGTACAGTCGATATGTCTTGTGGGATTATTCAATTCGAATACATGTGTCAAGTTTATCATGAATCTTATCATCGAAAGATAATGTCTTATGTGTCATCTCATTCGCAATAAAAAATATCGGAAAGTAAAACAAGTTCATCCGGAATATAATTTTATTTAAACTACGTTTCTTAAAAAACAATCGTCAGAATAGATGATTAGAGAATATAATGGGGATGAAATTAAGAGGAAAGCCTTACTTGAATTCTAACAACATTATACAAACTTAAGTCATCACAAATATCGGAGGTACATAAAACGTATTATGTAATTAAATTATGATTATCTTAAGACAAATTCCCTGGAGAAAATCCGTGTAAGATGAGATTTATATAATTTGTACATTTTATAAAACAAATTCAGTAGTTAATTACTACTGAATAGTTTTTATGATAATATTTGTGAAAAATGAATTTTGCTTAGAAGAGCGAATAGCGTTATAATTGTAAAAGTGTATCCTACAGCAGATGATGCAGAGTTACTGTCATCTTCGTCGGTGTCTTCTTCTTCACCACCATCATTTCCATCATCTTCCTCGCCATCGTCGTCATCTTCATCTCTCTCAGTCCAATCCCATTTACCTTCAGCGTCTAAGAAATGGTTCTCATATATCTCATCCCAGAAGGTCAAAGTAGTTGGATGAGGGTTCACCAATGCAAGCTCAAAAGTTGATCGTTCGTTTATTTCATCGTTGTCTAGGATTCGTAAATAATTATTCGCAGTAGGTGAATATGTTCGCCAAAACACCGATGACGTACTACTCATAGGTACACTGTAAAGACAACGGCAAGTTAGTATTTTTAGGGTTCCGTACCTCAATAGGAAAAAACGGAACCCTTATAGGATCACTTTCTTGTCCGTCTGTCCGTCTGTCCGTCCGTCCGTCCGTCCGGGTGTCAAGACCTTTATCTCGGGAACGCGTGAAGGTATCGAGTTGAAATTAAAACCATATACGCAGATCCATAGTACGAGTATCTTGATGGAGAAAGAAAAATAAAATTTCCTAGTTTTCGTAAAAGAAGTTACAGCCAAATATGTTGTAAAAAACGCACATTTCGACACTCACAGAGGAATCAAAACCTATGGGGTATCATATGAAAGAGCCTCATTAGCATAAGTTAAAACAGGGTTTTAACACATTCTTCGCCCCTGCAGACCCTTCACTTCAGCTGGGAACCAAAACTTTTTAGGCGAATTTTGATTAAATACAGAGTGGCCGCGCAAAGCAACGTTGACTGCCTCAAACGCCGGCGGTTTACTGACTACTACAAAATGAACAGGACGCTCGCTCGGAACCGAGTGGGAGGCGTCACTACTATAGCCCCAGATCGGACTCGGATCCGAGTGGTGAGCAAGGAATGTGTTAAATATTTTTACGATGTATATTTTTTGGCTTATGAAAGAAAAAAAAAAAAAAAAATATGATTTCCCCCTTTTATTTAGTTTGTACGGAACCCTCGGTGGGCGAGTATGACTCGCACTTGTCTGGTTTTTATTTTTAATTGAATTGCCTAAAAGCTCATTTATTAATATTAATCTTGACGCAATTCGCATGAAGCGTTAGAAAGCAGCGATAGACTTCTCAATCTATAAAGTTGGAGCGATACTTGTCCAGCAGTAAAATATTGGAGAATAGTTGTGCAAGTGCGATTATGGGCTCAGCGCGATCTACGACCTTACCGCAAAACGTTACTTAACTTTAACCATTGTCTTAAATTCTCTGTCTTTTTTCCGCAAGTGTCATTGCGTGTCAGCGTGAAGTTGATATAATATGTTAAGCATTGCTTAAAGCTAAGAAGCTGCCAAGATACCGGCTGTGCCGAGTTTGAGGCCCACTGTGAAACCATTGTTTTATTTTAAATCTGACTGGAAATAAATATTTACTTTACTTTACTTTAAGTGACGTTTTTCGGTAAGGCTCTAATGTATAGCGAGGTTTAAAATTGGGCACCGTGTACTCGAACATCTGGAAAAGTTACGCAAGTACGATAATGGACAAGTCGTTACGAAATCGTAATGTTATCAACTGCCTGGATGGGGGTAGATTACTAAGCTATGTCCCAATTTGTAAAAAAAAACAACGGATTGCACTCCAGGAGTGCCGGCAGAAGTTAAAACTAAAAAATAAAATAGCAAAAAGACTGACTCGTGAAGGATTTGAACCTCCACCCTCCAATTGACAAATTGAAATTTATATCGGTGCTGTACCTATTGAGCTAACGAGTCTTACGTGCATGTGTCGAAAATAAGCATTCGGCCCAACGAAATGACGTCATGCTAGAAGGACAAACTTATACATACAATAATGAACATTAAAACAGAACGTTAGAATAAGTTTCTGACTAAAATAATGACGTCATGCTAGAAGAACAAACTTGAACATACAATAATTAACTTTAAATGCAGAACGTTAGAATAGGTTTCTGACTGTCCGTCTTACGATCTGAAGATCTGACGCCAGTTTAAATTTTTTTACCCATCCCAAAAATGCACAACGCCGCTAAAGAAGTTTTCACTTCAAAAAAGAAAATTCAAAACTTCAAAAAGCCGGCAAGGGCCAATTTTTCTATAGTGAGATATACAACTAGATGGTATTTATTCCATGTTTGAATTTTTCAATCGTCGGATATGACTTATTATCATAATCACAATCATTTATAACATTATGTTACAACAATAGGTTATAATTAAGCATCTAACTAAAGTAGAAATCTGTCACAAAATTTTGCAAATTTAATATTTGTATGAGTGTGATATTGAGATAGTGGAAAACTGAAGAGAAAACGCGAGGCGCAGCTAGTATTGTAATTAAATCAATGTGTATTTATTTACTTACCTAGTTTTAGCAAACCAACACCACCTTTCAACAAGAATGTCACCAATGGTGCGATCTCTTGCCGGTATTTCATCGGTATCGTCATGGAATAGGTAGGCTAATTCTTCACTATGTGCAGCACTGTTCACTTCAAGAGGTCCTACAAATGGTTCTCCCAAAGAGCCTTTGTAAGAAAATTGGTATAAATATACATGAGAATTGACTAATGCACGTAAACGCATTTCTCTCAGTGCAGATACTAGTATCATTGTATCTCCATGGTATTGTATATAATTTCCAACATGTTCCATATCGATGGGGTCGTTGCGGAAGTAAAAAGATCGTATATTTTCTGCAATTTGTACTTTATCTTCATCGTTCTCAAATGCTAGATCAGGTTGTATAAAATCAGCAAACGATTCGCTCATTCTTCCCAACCAATTGTTTTGAATAGCTTCTTCAGATCTTATTGTACCTTCATTATCAACGTATCCGGTTAAGAAAGGAATTTGCCTGAATTCTCCGCTTGTGAGAATTTCGAAAGGCGACTTTATCATGAAAGGCACGATATCTCCTAAAGCTTCTCTCTCCAAACATGGAGCAAAAGCTAAAGAATTATCAGTCAGGTCTAGTTCATTAATTACTCCCATTAAAGCAGGTACACTTGTTCTTTCAAACACTGCAGACAGTTCTTCAATGTCAGTGATAATATGGCCCAATGCTTCAGCTACTTGAATAGCGTAGTTTACATTGTCACGTGACACCGCCCACGGGGATAGTGCGTTACCACTTTGCGCTATAGCTTTATTAATTAACCCATTTGCCATTGGTGAAAGTGTTACTAAATCTACTGCCGCAGCTCCACTACCGTGCCCAACCAATGTTACGTCATTGGGGTTCCCACCAAATTGACCAATATTTTCTTGAACCCAACGTAAACCAGCGACAATATCTTTAAGTCCTGCATTTCCCGGCGCAGTTTCAGTTCCTAAGCATAAAAAGCCTAGCACTGATTCTCGATAATTTAGGGTGACAATAACCACGTCTTGGTCGATAAAATTTTTAAAAGACGGCTCGTATTCGTAAGCTTTATCAAATTCTTTTCCTTTGACCCAGACCATGACTGGAAGTTGGCTGGAGCCACCTAGATTTGAAGTGAAGATATTAGCAACTAAGCAATCTTCAGTTCCTTCGTATCCAACTCCCAAAGCACGAACGCATTTAATGTCTTTACGGTTAGCGATGAATGTATCTTGGAACGCTGGTGCAGGATTTGGTGCCTAAAATAAAATAAAATAAAAGATATATACATAATTTCTACACCATTTTTAGCTAACTTCAAAAAGGAGGAGGTTATCAATTCGTTTATTTTTTCTATGTAGTTACCCTATAACTCCGTCATTTATAAATTTACTAATAGGAAAAAATCTTTTTACTACTTATATGTATATTTAAATAGCTATACATTCAAATTGGTCCCATATAAATTTAATTAAAATTGGTTTAGTAGGTTGGTTTTTAAAACAAAGACATATTATTTGCATTTTTTTATGCAAATAAAATATGTCTTTCAAGTAAACAAAATTATGTGTTTTGGAGTCATGTGTTTCAGTTTTTAAAAGTATAATTTTTAAGCATAGCTTTCACAAAAGTACATATCATGTATATTAAAATATTAAATATATTCATAATCTAATAAAATAAAATAAATTATTAACTAATGTTAATGTAAGGCTGCAAGTCCCACGCATGCAGACCCTGATCTGAGAGTCCCCATCACGCTCGCAGCGTTACCGCGCTGAATGGCCAAGGAAATTTGTTGAACTAGGTACCACCCAGATCTCGGCTCGCGACCTCTTTCCCGCATTCGCCGCCCTAGATCTTGAACAAATTCCCTGGCTTCTGAGCCCCAAAGTCCCGCTGTCTCGACGGCAAACGGGACGAAATCATACGTTGATTCCAGACAGGCATATATTAATCGTTTGCCTCTAGCTGCCGCCTCAGCACCAGCACCAGCAGACCGTTGGGTAGCAGGGAGGTGGCAGGACGCAAACGTGCTGACGCACGTTGCGTCCCAAATGAGGCAACGTCCTCTCTTCCACGGAATCAACGTGAGTCCATCAGGCCGTTTGCCGTCCGAGCGAGACAGACCAGAGGGCTCGAAAATGCACGGTACGTCCGCTAATATGAGGGCTCGTCGGATGAAATAAAATAAAAATATTTACCTTGAATCTATTTCTGCCTGATGTCGCATCGGCATACGGTATTCCATAAAATTGCGCATATGCTCCGTCATCAGCATAGGTCCCTACTACTGTCCCTTGTGTTATTATCACTGTTGGACTTCTAACTTCAGGCTCTGTTGTATCATCTGGGTTTTCTGTATCATCTGGGTTTTCTGTATCATCCGGGTTTTCTATATCATCTGAATCTTCTGAATCATTCTCTTCATCAGGGTCTTCATTACTTCCTGAAAGTTCTTCAGAATCTGGAAGTTCTAAATCCTCTGGAGAAATTGTCACTGCAGTCTCTGGAAATACTATTTCTTCTGAAATATCTATTTCTGGACTGACATTTGTACCCCCTTCTGGTGATTGGCCTATTATACCAATAATCACTAAAGAAAATGTACTCAAATGTAGTAGTAACCACATGGTTGCTAGTCCCGATCAAGATTATAACTGAATAGTGAAACGACTTGAGAGGTATTAGTAGGTATTGATTAGATAAAGATGTAAAGACGTGTCAATGTTTTGAATCAGATCAAGATCAGATAAAGTCACAAATATATTTGATGTTTGATAAAGAGAGGCTCTCTCGGATAATAATTTAGAGTGTATAAGAATTCAAACTAGTAGACAGTTCAAAAACACATCTTGACTTGAACCCAAACTCTTGCCCTGTTTGTTTGGGAATCTGTGGCCAAATTGGTAAAGGCTCCCAAGTACCGATTGGGTTATACGAAGAAATTTTGAACTGGCTATAAATTTTTAGATACTTAAGTGTGGAAAAACGCTTCAAAAATATACATGAATTCATAGTCGTTTATTATTGAAGTTGTAAATTTATTTTGTTTGTCTTGTGCAAAATCTTTTCGTTTTTATCGTCATGGAGAAGTTATATAGAATTCTATCATATATATGTAAAAAAGTAACGTAATAAAAACAATGTTTTGAGCTTAGAGCATTTATGCTCTAAGGTTTTGAGTATAAATCTTGCCAGAACACCACCTAAATTAGGTCATTGACCTCATTCTTCACAAAAACTGTCCCTTCAAATACCGTTTCGAGATACGTTAGAATCTTGAATTTGCTTGGGAACCTTAACGTTATCAACATAAGGGTCTCATTTTTTGTATTGTTTTTTCAGAGCCCTTCGGGGTGGTAGCCGGCCGGGGGACGGGGGGTTTCACAAATGTGCGTAACATGTGCGGCGCCCGGGCAACTTCACAGTCATGAGAATTTCTGATTCATTTACTTTTGTCATATTGTTTATGGTTTGTTTTGTAACTTTTTGCATTAAACATTTATATTAAATGAATTCTAACAACAAATTGACCGCTGTACTTATTTAATGTTGATTTTTTCTTATGATAATTATCTTAATTGTTTTCAATTAATAATAATTTATTTAGTAAAAATGTTTTAATATGCCATTATCTCAGAATACATTTTTCTGTATTCTGAGGCCATTATTTATATATAAACTACATCATACTTCGTTACTAAGAGAAGATAATGATTTCTTATACCTACGTATTTTGAGTTAATAGACATAAAAATAGATTTCTATGTAATATTTTGACAATCAATACTTATAAAAGGGTAAGTTACTCCTGAGTGACTGACAGACCAATGACCAACCCAAAACCACTGGTCTTAAAGATATGCTTAGAGAGTGCCTTCCTTGTTCAATAAGAAATTTAGGTAACCATTAAGGAAGATCTCTCGATCACAGGAAAACGATACAGTTAAGTGCAAGTTTATATTATGATACATATTAAAAGAAAAACAAAATACCCGACAGCGTAAGAGCGATTTTCGTACTGTAACTTATGCTAGCTTGATATGCTGTTGAGCGTACGTTTTTGTGAGAAAGTATGCGCCAAGCTACTGTATAATTTATTTAAACGAACATTCTTTCGAAAAGTTTTGTAAAAATCACTTAGGTATTTGTAACGAAAGGACTTGGAGGTAACGTAAAAGCATTTTTTTTGCGAGAAATTTATTATTATTAGTATTACAAATTATAGCCCATGACACTCAGGGAGTAAAGAGAAATGTAGAGACACCTCGCACATCATAATCGGTCAAGCCGTTCAGACTAGGACGTTATACATATATAGAAACATACATAGACGTACATATACACGTATATATACATACACTCGAAAAAAAATATCTCCTTTTTGCGCAGTCGGATAATAAGTAAAGACAAAAGTAACGGTAGTAGTGGAAGAAGTAGAGGCCGTAAATAGGGCATTTTGGGGAAGAGGTACGGTTACGTTTAAATAAGTACCAATCCCGGACACATCTAAAAACTGACACATATTTCATACACCATAAGGTTGTCTGAAAGAGATCGCTGTTAGCGATAAGACCACCCTTTGTGCCATTATTTTATGTTTGTATTTTGTTATTTTATTACTTTTGTGGTGTCAATAAAGTGTTATTGATTGATTAATTGACCATCCGTGGCTTTAAGATGTATGGTCAGAATCTCTTTTCGCGGCTTTATCTAGTCATGGTATGTTATGACAATAAATTTACATTTGACATTTTAGTTTCACGGAGCTAATATTATTATTACTATTTTGTTTTATTCTTTGTTCAAAATTATTTCTCGACTCACACGCCCGGCCTCTTTGCTGGAGCCGTATAACACTGAGAGGCCCTTGACATAAAATAAAATAAGAAATACAGTAAATTGGTACATGGATGGGTGATGGAATTATTATAAACATTTTATTATAGCATATTGGGTTAGGAAATCTAGGTTATTGTGATGAATTGACTGTGACTTAGAAAACTAGGCTATGAGCTGATGCACAATTAGTGAAATGCTTCACTTTTGTGTGATTATTTTTATTTTATTCTACATTATGATTATTTTAAATTTTCTTTACATTGACTTGCTTACTCTGATTGTTAATTACTATTATTATTAAGATTCGCATGCTTAGTTAGGTGCCGAGCTCAGTGCCATTCGTATGTGAATTCCGTACTCAAATAAATAAATGGTACGGGAATCAAGCTATAACAAAGAAAAACCATTTCTAAATCTATGGAGAATTCAAGCGCATAAATATATAAGCTTTTTCAAAACTGTATTTTCTTCAGTCTCCCGGGTAGGAGCTGATGCGATGGTCCCCAACATGTGTCTCACCACGTGGGTCTTAAGTATGCTCGTATACAAATGTCTCTAATCCTGCCTTTATTTTACACAAACATAAACTGTGGCCAATTAAAAATAAGGCAGCTTTTTGAATGTACATTTCTTATACATGGATTAATTTTGGACCAGAAGTGTTACCTTGTGGGAGACTCCAATGGGACAGGCGAAAGGTTAAATATTATGCGTACCATATTGTACAACGCATCCCATTTAACGGTATGAAAATATTGTTCAATGTGAGAAAACATAATGTAGGGCACTAAAGTGATAGTAATTTGCATTTTGCGCGATTTTCTAAGTTTAGGGTAGACCGAGGCGAAACGGATCACGAGGCGAATCGGTTCGAAATAAGAAAATCTCAAATATAAAAAAATCTGCGCGTCATGAAAAGTAACTGCAAACGTCAAAACGTTCCCTGGTTCACGCCACACTATTTTGAATTTATAGTGGAACTCACTCGCCCGCACCTCAGTGCCAGCAAAAATCGCAAGTGACACGGATGTAGGGTGCGGTCGCGTTTTGCGCCAAATATAAGGTAAATGATTTTGGTTTTGCATTTTCTGGTATCTTTAATTAGCTTTATTGTTTTAATTGTTGTTTTACCATATGCTATTTGAAATGAAATATGAGTATAATGCTAGTTTTTTACGATATAGTGATGGATATTTTTTCAAAAGATATTGTTTTGAAAATATGGGTATGGGGCTATACGGATCATTGATTTTGGGGCGAATTTGATCATAACGCTTAATGCATATAACTAACCAATATTTATTTATATGTTGTTTTAGATGGTTCGGAACTATGGAGTACAAACCCAGAACCAAAACCAAGTCCAAGTAAGGACCTACAACCTAATGAATTCTCAGAATCAGAGCCAAGTTCAAGTAATGAACCAGTGGAGAAATGCGCCGACAGAGTCGGTGCTAAAGGCTTTATACACTTGTGAATTATGTACAGATAAGTAACTGATCTCATAATTTAGGTTTATATAAGCGTTTTTATAAACATTTAAGTTTTTTATAATATTTGTTTGTTCAAATAAGTTTATTTGTTTGATCCAATTCGCCCCCAAATCGGGGGTGAATCGGATTTTTCCCGATTTTCAAGTTTTTGTTAATTAAGAAGAAAGTTTTAGTTTTGTTTAAAATTTGAGTAAGTGGTTATAAACTATGATAAATACTGATTATGATTCAATAAATAAAACTGCTGTGCCTTATTCAGAAGTTTTTTTTTTCAACCCATACTTGAAGTGATCCTATTCGCCTCGGTCTACCCTAGATTTTTTTTAGTTCATACAATTCATAAAGAACGTACCCAGCAAACGATTTTAGTTACGCTGTGTAATGACAATCAAAATACGTAATTAATTTTATAAAAACGGAAATCAATTAATTTTACGAAAAGTGTTGAAAAACGGTGATGATGATTATCATATAAATTTTAGATAACAGTGCCTGATTCCATTACAAATACATATTTGTAGTTTCAGAGATAGATGTGAACCTGGAGACGGACTTAGGCTATTTATATATTCTATCATAATCATAAGCATTTATAATGTCCACCAATATATTTATTTTTAATTATTTTACATCACCGTTTTTAGGGTTCCGTAGCTGCACAGCATAAAATTATGTGAAGTGTCAAACAACTCTGTTTGACACTTTAAACATATTACATAATTATATTATTTTGGTTTAAATGAAAATTGCACAAGTTTTATTTTTCTAAGTAGTTTTTTTAAAGTTTATCGACAATTACTCGTTAACTTGTAAAATGTACTTAGTCGTGATAGTTTTCCTTTTAATTTCATCATATATGCTACCAGCATGAATTTTTCATGTCTCCAAAGTCAACAGCTCGACACGCACTTATTTGGCCATTTATGCAATGCTACGCGGGTGAAACGGCAGGGGGCAGTTAGTATTATATACTTTGCGCTCACGCACGCCCAACGCTGTTCTTAAGGCCACGCTTACCCGTAAAAGCAGCAAAAACAGATTTTTGAAAATTTACAAAAAGTCTCGTACTTATTAGTTCAAACTCAAATTTTTTGTATTTAAAATTTTGGTCTGTTGGCTAGGGTTCTCCTAGTATAAAAACACGATTGCAAAAAAAGTCTCGATAGCTTTATTTTTCGAAAAATATGCCCTTTTATTTATTTTTTAAATTGATCTCCAAGTTGCTTAAAGCCACCAACACCAAAGTTACCATGTTAAGTAGCTATTACATTTTTAGCGTTCTACTAGTATACATTTATGATACGTTTAGTGCACTATTTTATAGTAAGTAATTTATTTTACAATAATTTTGCCGAGCAGCCGTCCCGCGGCACGCGGCGCTGCAGCGGCGGCGTCGTACGTACTTCTATGCTACTACTTACATGAAAACACCGAGCTCAAGAAATGCGGGCTGAGGTAGCGTAAAATACCTAAAGTTCTGGGGAAGGCTCGCCTTAAGTATTTAATAAAGTTACATACATTCCTGTACGTGGTATTTGTACTAAAGTCGTACGTAGCCACGAAGTAGTTTACGAGTGTTACGATTGTTTTAATGTATTGCACACACACAACTCGTAGCGCGGGCCGGAAACAGTTTGCTTACTGTATTTATAACTTAATCATGCTTAGCTTTACTCTCTACATGCTTTTTTAAATATAATATATTTACGAGCTACAATCTTGGAATCTTCAAGCCTAGAGTGAATAGATATCTTCTAGGTCGACGAGCTCCATCCTCACCGTCGCTTAACATCACTAACTTAAAAAAAAACTTTTAATAGTTTTTTTTTATGAGAAAGAAAGAATTATTATCTAACCGATAATCATAATATTTAGGATAAGTATTAGATAGATTAGTTAAATTATAAAAGCGAATATAACTCTTGTCTGCTTCTCTATTTGTTACCTTTTCACGACCAATTGGCTGAACAGATTGTTATGAAAGTTGGCACAGAGATAGCTGAAAATCTGGAGACAGGCATAGAATATATTTTATCATCATCATCATCACCGTTCACCATAATTTTTCATCATTAAGCAAGTGAAACCGCGGTGTATAGTTACTATTATATAAGCGAAAGTAACTACATCTCACTGTTCATCTGTCTGTTGAAAACTGGCCGTTTGACCTTTTCACAGACAAACGGCCTGTTTCCATTCCTGGTAAGGTATTCACCAACCATCAAGCTATTTTCCTAGCCTGTTTATAAAGAAATTACAGTACTTATTAATGCTATAAAAAGAAATAACTGACAGTAACTAAACAGTATTTAGTCAGAAAATAAGAGAAAAACATTGTCCAGGAACTTAAAAGGATGTCTACAAGAATAAAAGCTTAATGATAATACAGTTTTCTATAAAAACAAAAGCGAAATCTAAAGTAAATAATTTAAAAAATAACTCAACTCAGAAGCAGCTTGCTGAGAGCACAAAAAGTAAATCGTCAAAACATGAAGCTGGAGTCAATATTCCCTGTACATTAAGACATGTTAGGGTGCTGTGCCACTGGTGATGATAAGACTACAGGAAGGAGGCAACTATACATACAGGTCAGTCTACAGTGAAATCTATCTGTTGGCTTTTATTATTTGTCAAACAGCTAGATAAGAGCTTTTTCTTACCGGGACGGGAGAGAGTGGAATACTCTCTGTATTTAATGAAAATTTATCTGTTTTAGGCTTCCGTACTAAGAGTGCGGGAGCCTATTCGTAAGGCTACGGTGTCTATCTGTCTGTCCTACACTTAAATGGCTGTATCTTAAAAAACAGAAACAAAACATGACATTTGAACATCTGTTTACAGTTGGTGTCCTGTGACACAAACTTAAAATAGAGTAAACGGTAGTGTTAAAATCAGAATCAGAATCATATATATATAACAACTGCCTGTGAATCTCTTTGGATAAAGTACATAAAAATTGTAATAGGGCTCTAACACTTACTTATTTGAACATGGTATGTACGCTTAGCATTACAAGGTATTGTTATAGAAGACTACTGTACTTATAGAAAATATATGAAGTTACAAATATCCTTAAGTAAAAAGCAGATATTTTTGAGTAATTAGCTCTATTGTCTGTGTTCATGTTCTTGTGTCGTGTACGGAAGCCTTAGTGTGCGAGTGAAGCTCTTACTTTGCCGGATATATCTATATCGCCTGTGCGTGTACTTGAGCGGTGACCGCAACTGCATATGCAGCATCAATAGCACCGTCAGTAGTAGAATGACAACCAATGTATTTCTGTTCGAATAATTATTTCTCAGAAAATAAAGATGACAAAGTTTTGTGATGATGTCAAATTTATGTCACCCGTGTCTACAGTAGTGTCATATGTAATTAGTGCCTCTTTCGTTGCCATATGCGTCTTATCGTTGCTAGCGAAACCGTACCTTAAGCCTATGGAGGGCGCAGTCTCGAGGGGAACGGTACATAAATAGACACCTCATGGATTCCAAGCGCTCGTGCCGCCTGGATTGTGCACGCGCCTGTGCTTGGACATTTTGCTTTGATTCCTACCCGACGACAGCAAGGCAGGATTCAGAGAAAAGATTGAGAGCGATTACTTGCAAGGTAATTTCTTTACAAGCTGATTTAAAAAAAAAAAAAAAGAATTGGCGAAAAAACTTTACTACTCGCTCTCACGTGGAATATAAATTTATTGTTAACTTATAAATTGAACTAAAGTGACCCAGATAATTTTGGATGTACCTACCTATATAACTGTACATATTACATATAACTCGGCTTAGTAAGAAGGAGGGTTATGTTTTTCGAGCGTACGTATGTGGGTATGTATGTATATAAATGTATGTTTCTATATGATCGCCTACAGCTTAAACAGCTTCACCGATTTTTATGTGCAAGGTCGTTACAGACCGGGAGATGGTGACACAAAACACTAGGTCATTTGTACCAGTATGGCGGTTCTTCAGGGGTCTAATTACGTAAGACAAAAAGGAAAATGAAGCGCTGGTACCGGCGGCCCAATCGCGTGGGCGTTAACGCGTCGGATAAACGAGTTGAACGAGTGTCGAACGATTTGTTCCACAAAAAAAAAAATGTACGCGTGGACTTGATAACCTCCTCCGTTTTTTCGTCGGTTAAAATGTTTATATTTTCCGATAGTCGATAAAAAAAGAAGTAGGCGGTAGCGTAATGCCATACTTCTCCAGTGTGACTTATTTATTAGATTCGTTTCCACTCCCTGAGTGTCACTATATTTTTTGTAAATAATAATAATACAATTCTCGCACAAATAAAAAAAATGCGGTTTTTCGTAAACTTCACGAATTTTATTCGTAATACATTAGTAATTTTTGTACTAAACTTATCCTAAACCGCAGATCATAAAAACAATACTCATCTAGAAACTTTAAAAGCGATTTTACGCATACTTTCTCATAAAAAAACGTTGTATACACAACAGTGTACTAAGCGTAACGAAGTCGCTAAGTTAGACTGCAAACACAGTTTTTCTGCAGTCTGCTATTTTGTTTTTGCAGTGAAACGCCTGACAGATGTTTATGAGATATAGAGTTTCACAACTCTTTGGTTAAAGAAAATTGTTTTACAGGACACTCACTTATTTTGTATTCAACGCTTGGCATCTCAGATTATTCTTACTATATAAAATTATATAATGTTGCAAAATATTCTTAGATATAAATCACATTTAGGTTACCCAACGAGCTATGAAGAGGGCTATGCTCGGAGTCTCTCTGAGAGATCGAATCAGAAATTAAGATATCCGTAGACGTACGAAAGTCACCGACATAACACAGCGGATTAGCAAGTTGAAGTGGCAGTGCACATAGCAAATAGCACGTAGAACTGATGGCCGATGTGGCCGTAAAGTTTTCGAGTGAAGACCAAGCACCGGTGTAAGCGCAGCGTAGGAACACCAGCCACGAGATGGACAGATGACCTCATACAAGTGGCGGGAATACGCTGGATGCAAGCCGCTTCCAATCGGCCTTTTTGGAAGTCCAATCGGCCTATGTCAGTGGACTTCTCATGACTGAGATGATGATGAAATCACATTTTGTTGAGTAATTAGCCCTGTTGTCATTGTTCATGTTCATGTATTATCTCATGCATAGGAGTACGGAAGCCTCGGTGTGCGAGTGTAACGTACTTTTTCGGATTTGTTATATTGATAGTTGAGAGGTATACTTATTTAATTTTGAGAATTTTCTATTACTTTTATACTACAACAAATATTGCTTATGACATTTGTTAATGACATTTGAACAAATAGGTACTAATATCACCTCAACAGATAGAAGATTCGTGTTCCTTTCAAGTATACTTTTTCACGTATTTCAATATCCGATACAATTTCCTGTAATATAAAACTTTGAGATCAAACTAAAAGAAACTCTAAATTGTTTACTGAAGATCCATTTTGGAGTTTTTAACTTGAAGTGTTTATTTGAAAAAGCTTTTGATGCGTACACTGAGTTTTGAACTTTTTGTTTTTACGCAGATGGTTTATTTTTGCGTGGGTTTCGAGGGGTTGTTGTGATGAGCGTGGGTGTTTAATGCTTGGAGGCCTGGAGACAGCTGTCTTCCCTCGGGTACCGCGAGGACTTTGTTTACAGCTAACGCTAATAACAAAATCTGAATAAGGAATAGGGCAGTGCATATCACTAGAATCTATATTGAAAAAAAAAAATATATGAAAAGACTGCAGACAGAAGATTATTATACTTTGTTTTCATTTCTCCCTTCTATTACTGCACATCCCTAAATCTTTTCACATCTTTTCATTCATCTTCATCCTAATATTGCTTGAAGGAGACCGCTATCAGCGATAAGACCGCCAATTGTTACATTAGTTCTTAGTTAATTTCTTTTAATTGTAAATTATATGGTGTGCCCCCTATGTAATAGGGCGAATTCTGTGGTGTGCCCAATACTTAAAGAGTATATATATATCTATCGGAACAGTGATTTTAAGGGTTCCGTAGTAAATAAGGAACCCTTATAGTTTCGCCAAGTCCGTGCCAGTCTGTCCGCGGCTTTGCTCAAAATATTAGTTCTAGAAAAATGTAATTTAGCATGAATATGCACTTTATTAGCTATGTCAAGAACGTAGTAGAATCAAATCTTTAAAACAAAATTTGGGGTACAGTACAGCCCGTACATGTAAACTGGGGATGAATTTTTATTTTCTCATCTACCCATAGTAAGTAAGTAAGTTCGTATAGACTGAGTGGCCAGCCCTATTGTCTGAGTTATTAAGCCGCCGAAAGGCCTCTGACTTATCTACCCATAAAAAAAATCAAGTCATCAACTTAAAAAATGTACATAGGGCCATTCATTTATTACGTAAGACTATTTTTGCCAATTTTTTACCCCCTCCCTCCCCTATATAAGAAAAATAAGAATAGGCTGAAGTGTAATATTTATTTTTCAATGTAACAATTTTTAGGAATGTTTATTTGTACTTTTATACACATCCGAGCGCACTTCGGCACTCGTGCTGTTCCCGCGCTTTTTCAAAGAATATTATGTAACTTAAGACAAAATGAAGAAAAAATGTAATAAGACATGGCCGACTCCCCTCCCCCCCTAAATCGTCTTACGTAATAAATGAATGGCCCCATAGAGAAGTAAGAAATGAAAAATCCGTGCAAATTTCATTTAAACTATCAATAAATTAAGTCGTATGTTAATGGAATCATATATAAAACTCAGTTTTAAATTTACATGAATTATGTTGTGCAACTTCGGAACCCTACTTTGGACGTGGCACGACACGCACTTGGTCGCTTATTGCGGTTTAACTTATGATTTTATTACGCTTGATTGATACGCTATCGAGTCTATGTTTTTTGTAACGTAGTGTGCCCAAAGTCGTTGCAAAAGTTTATAAATGCGCATTATTTTGAATAATTCAAGCAAAATTACTTGTCTTTTACGAAAAAGTTCGTTGGATGTTACGTAACAACGCATTTATTTTATATTTGCGAGAACTGTATTACTATTATTACAAAAAACATCCTATGACACTCAGGGAGTGAAGACAAATCTAACGACACGTTGTTCGACCCGGTAAAAATCGGTTAAGCCATTTAGGCTGTAGATAGATAGATAAACTCTTTATTAACCTTAGGATGGAGAGGAATGAAACGAAAGTAATATGACGGGGCGTGCAGTAATAGTGAGGGGAGAAAATTATATATATTTTCATCTGAATATGTATATTATGTAAGGAACATAATATACATACCCACGTACATACATAATTATATACATACACACATACATATACTCAAAAATATAACCTTCCTTCTCGCATAATCGAGTAAAAATAGTAAACGTTTCAGGTTTAGTGTATGTACGAGTATCTCAATGGGTTTAGTTCGGTTTTCTTTTACTTTTGAATGTAGTAACAGTTTTGTAAGATGCTTCATGTCGTCAAAGTAGTTTTTAAAACTACTCAATGGGTTTAGTTCGGTTTTCTTTTACTTTTGAATGTAGTAACAGTTTTGTAACATGCTTGATGCCGTCAAAGTAGTTTTTAAAACTACTTTGACGACATGAACAGTTTTGTAAGATGCTTGATGTCGTCAAAGTAGTTTTCAAAACTACTTTGACGACATGAAGCATCTTACAAAACTGTTACTACATTCAAAAGTAAAAGAAAACCGAACTAAGCCCATTGAGATACTCGTACATACACTAAACCTGAAACGTTTACTATTTTTACTCGATTATGCGAGAAGGAAGGTTATATTAAAACTTTTAAGTCAGCAACAGACAGGGCGAGTTAAGTTAATTTTTTACAGGTGTTCTTTGTACGATACTTATTTGATAATAGGTTCTATCTTGACCGTTATTCGTTGAGTCGGTTTGCGATGTAACGCGTTTGTGTAGAAGATATACTCGTGATTTGAGAGAGACCCAGATTTTTATATCTGTGAGGAAAGACCCGTTCAGGAAGCGAATTCATTTTTTATTATAATTCTTTTTTTTTTTTTTTTTTTTTTTTTTTATGTTTCCGTACTTCAAAAGGAAAAACGGAACCCTTAAAGGATCACTTTGTTGTTCGTCTGTCCGTCTGTCAAGACCTGTATCTCGGGAACGCGTGAAGGTATCCAGTTGAAATTAAAACCTTATACGCAGATACATAATTTCTTGCTGCTGGGATAAAAATCCAACTTCTCAGTTTTCATAAAAAAAAGTTACAGTACCGAATATGTCGCAAAAATGCATATTTTGACACTCGCAAGGGAGTTAAAATTAAAGCTAAGTATGGGGTACTTCTTGTTGACCTATACCTTTGAAATTTGGAAAGAAGCAATGTCATTATAGTACACTATGTAGTATGTACTAGTACACTATATCATATAGTACAAAATGTGAAAACTGTACATTTTTAATTCAATCACAAAAAAATAGGGTCTTTATGCAAGGGAGGAGGGTCCAAATTTTAAAGTACTTTATCCGTATTATGTGGAATATCATATGAAAGAGCTTCATTAGCACAAGCTAAGACATTTAAATATTTTATATATTTTTACGATGTATATTTTTTGGTTTATGAAGGAAAATATACACGATTAAAATATACGAAAAAAATATACGATTTCCCCCTTTTATCTACTAGTTTGTACGGAACCCTCGGTGGGCGAGTCTGACTCGCACTTGTCCGGTTTTTAAATACCATCTAGGCTTCCTTCGTTATTATTTTACATCAGTATGTTAATTATACCTAATTTTAGAAATTATAGAGTAGCGTTGCCGGTATAAAGTCGTAAAGAATCCGTTGTTATATATTTCTCGAATTTATATCCCTTGGTCGGTCGGTATGTTAACCTTTAATTTGGCAAACTTCCAGGATTGGAAACAGTATATTTCCTCAAAGTGTCCCCGTCTCCTGTGAAGTGAAAGGATAAAGGCCGACTATGATGATGTCTGACTGTTTAGCGGAGGTTTCGTAATACATAATTCATATTGTGATTTCCGTCTGCGGACGCCCGCTGAAGCATACGCCCTAGCTGAAGAAAGCTCTACACGTAGGGCGGGCGAGTTCCTCTACCGCGGCGCCTCTACCGTCAGCGAGCAGGAACTATGCGCCGCGGTGTGATTTGTCCGATGCCGTGACGTCACCCGGCAGCGGACCAATTGCGGGAAGTGCGCCCGCACTCGGTCGCAGTCCTCGTCGCCGCGCCTTCGTATGAGCCGTGTGTCGCCGTCTCCCGTCTCCCCCGCGCCCCGCGACCTGCCGTCTCGCCCGCATTCTAGTAGTGGGTGTCGCGCCGTGCAGTCCTCGCGTGTGCCGCTGAACTTAGTGCGCCGTTTGTGAGTGCTTTATATCCCGCACGAGTGTCAGTGTGACGGAGGAACTCTCGCCCTGCCGCGGAGGATGTTAACAGCATACGGTAAGTTCACGACGCAATATCAGCTTATCTCGCGCCGGCGCCACGTGAACGCGCTCTATATATAAAATGTAAACATGCAACAAATTCGATTCGAAACGATACGCAGTCGTGTTCCTTAAAAGCGAGAGTGTTCATCCGGGCGAGCTCTAGCCCTACTGGCAGTCGCAAATTAACAATAAAGAGTCGGTGCGCGAGGTCGAGATTACCCAGTTCCTGTAAGACGGACGTGCTCGTGACGCAGACGTGTGTCGTTAAAGAATCAACTCTGGAGATTTGCATTCAAAAGTGAACAGTCTGATAACCTTGGATCGGTTCAGGGCTGACGATAGCACGATAACGTGACCTTGGAGCGGAGAGTCGCGAACACCGGCCGGTGTACGACGCGCACGAACCTCACGGAAAATGTTCAGACAAACAATGATAATGAAGCCGCAAACATTGATAATGTCTGCCGTTCATGTGAGAAGCAGCCAGACCAGGATATGCAGTAAAATAAGTCCCAGGAATTACAAAGGCGAGGGCTGAATAACAAACTAATAAACTCGAATGGGACACACTTTGTGGTGAATTGAATGGCAATCATTGTTTTTATCGTCGAGACCCTGGTGAAGCGAAAGAGATCAGCCCAACATTTGGATGCGTTTCAATTAACAACAAACGAGGCTGCTCAAATGACTAATTGAACAATTCAATGAGTAATTCAAATGAACAGTACGTTGTTCCTGGTAAAGAAGATCAAAGAAATAAAATCAATACCTATAGTCTCCCTTTTAAACTGATGTCTTCTGTTGTTCTGGTTTTTAAATGAGTGTAATTTCTACAACAAGGTTTTCCTTTACCGCCGTTGCTGTTTTTTTAATGGCAGACCAGTCGGGCCTGTCCGGTTGAGATACGGTCAGGTTCGAAGTGTGTTGGTCCCACGCCTCGTTCCACATACTCGCTTCTTTTGAATTGCAATTGAAGTGGTCAGTTCAGTGGGCCTGTAGCTCCATAATCTGCGTCGGTTGACTCGATTACAAACACGGTATTTACAAAAAACCTCAAGCATTTACAAACACTGACGACCAATTACCTACCAACAATAATAATCAACACAATTACAGTATCTTTACCCAAATTAATACCAGTATTTACACGTCAAGGTCAAGACGAGTTTGGGTTCACAAAAACATAAAACAACAAAAAAGAGAATTAGCAAAAATTAAGTAGATTTGGGATTCTCATTCGCACTTACGCGTATGATCGTATGTTGAAAGAGTTATGTGTAGCGTGTTGTCTCTATCTAGCGCGTGTCAGCACCGTACGTAGGAGTGAGCAAGAGGGAGATAATTCGCATGGAGTAAGCAAACCGACCATGCGAGATGCTCAGCCGTATCATAAATATTAATCAGGCGCTGGTGTCAACAGCCACCGCGTAACGTGATACCGCCACGATCCGCTGCTAGCCTGGTACTCGGTGTAGTGGCCAGACGCCACATTGCGTTCAAACATACAATATTGTGTAGGAGTGTAAAGCAGAAAATAAAAAAATCAGATAGCGGAGACAAACTAAAATGCGCCGATTACAAGTGCAGTAGTAAATATTCCAGAGCAAACATTTCGAAGATCACGTTACTGGAGATAAAGTCGGAGATCTAATATTGGTTTTCTCCATAACAGCTCTTACAAACAAGCTGCGGAATAGTGATAATGTTATCGTTTGCACATCCGTTTGTGTTTACGCATGCAGCCATGACCTGCCCTACAACCTACAAGCCTGCAACTCTGTGATTGGTAAATGCACTGCAGTTTTATGTAAATGCACTCTACACATTATAACTACATGAGGCTATAAAAACCTTGCTGATTGTTAAGTAGAAATATTCATAACAAGCTCTTCATTTTACTGGTTATATGAAATCCAGTACCAACTGCTTCTTTAATATTTTGTCACGAACCTATTGAGTTGTTTGTCCATTTGAGGACATCTTTCTGCTGGTGCATTATGGATGTCAAAAATACATAAGACATCGACAGTATCAAAAGGCTGAAGACAAATTTCTGAACGAATCAAATTTATACCTAATTCATAAAGGAATACCTACACGATGTCTAAGTAAATTTTAAAAACATTAATATACAATTTAACAGGTATCGGAAGTCTTCGTTTATCGCCGGTTCTTCGCACTACTGACCTTCATGCGTGACATTTTGTACAGAATCCACAAAACATAAACAGGTTTTGTTACCTACGTTACAACCATTTAGAAATACGTGTTAGACTTTTAATTTTTGTACAAAACTAGTGGAAAAACTTATTCAGAATTCTCGTAGTTGTACAAATACTATCTACACGAGTTATTTTTAATTACCTATGTTTTATTCGGTCACTATTTATGCAATGAATAACTGTTTATGCACACATTTATTTGTTAGGTTTTATAACTTCAAAGTCAAACAACATTTATTCAGTTTGTATGTGAGTTTGAACATTAACGTGTGTATAATCAACTTTGTCGCACTCAAGTGTATCGGTCGCAATATGTTTTATTACGTCGATGAAGTTTAGCATTACAATTACTTGTGTCTTCTTATATAAGAACGTATTGAGGTATTATCATCAGCATAAATATTATTATCAGGCACAGTCGAGTCTTAAATATAACGACGTCCGTTATGGAGATAGCCAGACGATGTCAGGCAACATCTTGAGAGCTAGCTAAGTATGTGTGCACTTAAAATGTAATTAAAAACAAGTTACCACAACTACAGCTCGGGTTAGGGCTAATAAAGCTTTAATTATACAGGTTTTCAGTGTGGTATGAGCGAAATCATTTAGAATAAAAGATGAAAAAACTAAAATAGGATAGGACGTCCACTGACCTCTGAACCCGAGGAATAAGAAATGAGATTGTGGTTTAACTTACAAAAATAATGCATAACTATCAACGGAAGCTTTTTAATGAAACAAGAATCAGCGAATGTCTATCCTAAATTAACAAATTGTCAGTACTTCTTTTATCACCGTCGACAAACTGAACTTAATTATTCCGAAATTATTCCTACATAAATTATGGAGATTCGCACTAGACTTGAACTCTTGTTCAATCTAGCTGGTTATATAATATATTTAGGTATATTTATTATAATTAGATTTAAATGTTATGTCTGGCCAAAATTTTGACGAAGATTCCAGGCACAAAATAATTTTTATATAAATTAAATAAGTCAAGCGACAAAAATTATATTCGTAGATGCTTCCCCCGTAGATGAAGACCCTGTTTTTGCTCGAATGCGAAGCTTAAGCACATGTGTGGTGTTTTTACTCGTTTTTATGTGTGTTGAAATATATTTTTTGTTAATGTTGCCAGCGGTTGTGTTGTAGGCTCTGCGTCTTCTTAGTTTTTTCTTGAGCTCTAAGAGCTTAATAAAACCATTTTATGTTCGTCTATAGACGATAATTTAATTTTTTTGTATTAATTTCTAACTCAAACATATCTGGGATTAGAATCCGCACCTTCTATTTAGTAGGACGTAATTAAACGTCTACTAGGTACTTTATTCGTTTTAAATTTCTAATCTTAGACAAATTAAATATGGTTATGTTAAAATTAAATAAACACGTCTTAATTAGTAGTTCGTTGAATCTTAATAATAATGTCAATATCGTCCACTACATTTTCATTACCTGTTGCGAATTTAATGAATTGATATCAAATTTTACTGATCCTTGATATGACAGCTACCAAATATTATAATTCGTAAATAAATGGATCAATGAAACATGTTGACTAATAAAGCGTTAATTAGGATCTAGGAAAAGCGTGTAGTATATGGAGAGCACTTTATAAAATTCTATACAGCATTTGATTCAGTATTTGTGTAGAGCTAGGGTTTATATTGGCTTGTTTATCTTGATACGACTTGTTACGTTTATTGGTCGTGACGACGGTAATAAGAGTCACGAGTTGTTGCGTAACGCGAACAATCTCGTTCACTTCATGTTGAATACTAAAGCAGGATTTTTTCGTAGTTTTTTATCGTCGTGTTTCATTTGTACATTTTTGTTGGTATTATTCCATTATCACCGTAAAGGTTGTTAGTACAAGTGATACGATGGCCTCTCATGAACACTTAATTGCAAATTTCTTTGGCTCGAAATACATATGGTAATTTATTTTTGTTGAGATAAACATCATTTATATATTGTTATATTAAAATTCAGATATATCAGTCATAATCAGCCATATATTTAAAAAAATACAACGTTTAAAATGCAAGTTGTGTATTCTTAAAGGTGTACCTATTAACGAGAAACAATGAAGTATTTTTAAATAAAAACTACGGGTCACTCACGTCTGTTTTGAGCCGATATATCCGACTAACCCGTAACCTCGTGAGTGACCCGTAGTTTCTATTTAAAAATGTGTGAAAACCATTTCCATAGTAAAACAATGAAGTATGTTAAATTTAAAGGGATAAAAATCTGTCATCCTTTTTATATCTTTTATTTTTATACCTTAATAATTACATTTAAATTATTTAATTAACTTTTGGCTTAATTAAGTATGTTGTGTGTAGATCGAGCAATCTATAGATCCTGTATCAACATAATCGTCTTCGATTTTGATCGATGTAATCATACTAAGATCCAATATTTTAAATATAGTATCAAAATCATACAATAAATACCGTTATTTTACTGTCTATAATTTAATATATTCATTTAGATAATTTACCTTTTTACGTCACTCTACGAGACCTTCGAAAAACGCGTGGGTGCGCCCCTCGCTGTCTCTAACGACTCTCAAGTTTCAATTAGATACAAGAACCCCTGCTATACGTTTATAGGCTAAGAGAAGCTTGCTAATTTTATTGAAATCGACACCAGTAAGAGCAGCTTACAAATGTACACTTTCGCAAATTTTACATTAATATTATTTTTATCATTATTTGAGTCTGATCAGCCAGAGAACTAATGTGGAATTGGGGGCGCTGATCTCCATAATTCATTATTTTGTTCAGTCGAGACCACAGCATACCATAGTAGTAAATACTTCAAGACGTTAATTCCTCTTTTTGGCACTATAGAGCCACAGAAGACTTTAAAAGTACTAAATAATAGTAATTACCTAGTAACTATAAGTAAACATATTCTCGCAGTAAGGCGTTCAGGACTTTGATAAAGGATTCTATATAACTGAAATGTAATGGAACTAAGAACTAGTTTTAGAAGCATTTGCTGCATAAGATGCAGATCTGATACGCACTTTTACTTTTACACTGAATTTGATTTAGAACAACATTACGTAAGTATGTAGTTCCCAGTGGATCATCCCAGTAATATAATTATGATACTCAAAGACAAATCCTCGTTAGGATTTGGCTTTAAGTGTCGTATATTAAATGTTTAATGATACGTAAAGATATTAATTTCATAAAAATAATACTTTGATCCATTATTATCTTGCTTCTTAAAAGAGCGACAAAGAAACGAACAAACTTTCACGTTCATACATTTGTGATTTGTGGAAAATATTTCTTTTCTGTTATGAAATAAAATATTGTTATTTGCTACCGTAAAATCACGCCATTTTTGGCTTGGGAATAATTTTGACACAAACTTAGAAACAGCTTAAACTTCTCGCCATGTTGTTTAATCGGCTAATATCGAAATAAGTTTTCACTACAATCGTTAGACCATCATCACTGGCTTGTTGGTAAAGTAATACTTGTCGGGAAGTTTAAACTTATTCCAAGTTTGCACCAAATTAATACGACGTAACGGTAATTAGAATAACATAATATATGTTTAATATCATACATAGATCAATTTTACATTATCAAATGACAACAGAAAAGGATATATACCTAATATAAAACTAGACACATAAAAATAATAATAGTAAAACCGGCAAATCATGGCTATGGATCGATTAGTTAACTTCGGACCCCAAGCTAGGCAATAATAAACATCGAATTTTTAACTCCTGCCTCCCCAAATTTAATTCTATGGAGACGATTCTCGCACGGGTTCCGCGAAACTTGATGGCTCCGGATCAGATTAAATTGACTCAATTCAATTTTAAAGACTATCGCTTAAGAGATTTGGTATTTGACGAGGGTCAGATAACGAGGACCGAGGAAATTAAAGGCATTCGTTTTCGATTCATGAAATATTTAAAATACTTATCTCGCCTGGTTTCTTCATCATCCTTGTCTGATGTTTTTGAACTCGTTTGAGAGATCAAGTAAATTTGCGGGTTTGTTTAACTGGATTTCGAAAATAACGCAAATAGAGTTGTTTTAGCAGCAAGAATAAAGGAAGTCTATAAAACTCTCTAGATACAGTAAACGTGGGTAACTTTGAATCCGTGTGAAACATTGACCGTAGGGTTTTTCGTAGGTTCTTGATTTTTTTAACCAAAATATTAGTAATCAAATTACTTACTTAATTAATTAATTAGGAGTCGTTTTGATTGATAATATTTTGGGAAAAAAATCAAGAACCTTCGAAAAAACCTACGTTAAATGTTTGACACAGATTCAAAGTTACCCACGTTGACAGTTTTCTATATAAAGTATCTATTGACATTGGCAACTGACATGTAAATTGTCAAATGGATAAAAACGGTTTGTCTACATTCATTGCTTTATCTGGATGAACTTGTTTCACCTTAGATCTTGTATTCTGTTGCTCATAAAAATAGTGTCCTAGAAATTCTACAGGTTTTAGAATTTTTATTTAATTTATTAGTAGATTCGATAGATAATTAAGCTTGCGTTTGTCCGTCAACTCACACGATGCTAAGTTATCGCAGCTAACAACTTGCCATATAATGAAGATTTTTTTATCTAAAGTTCTTAACTTAAAAATTCAAAAAAGATTTACTTATTACGAAAAAAAAAACATTTATTTTTATTTTTGCGAGAGTCGTATTATTATTACAAAAAATATATTCATTTATTTATTAAGATCATCTACACTGTGAACAGATATACATTAACAATAAAAATCTTATATAGAAAGTAGAGCTTAATGTCACAATAATTACAGGCGAAGTCAGTATGTATTAATATTGAGCAAATTATAGTCCATAGACTATAATTCCTGAGTATCATAACACTCAGGAAGTGAAGACAATATCTAAGGACATCTCTGTCATAACCCTCCTTCTCACGCAGTCGGGCAAAAATATTAACATAATAATGCTAATGAATGTTCATCGTAACGTGTAACCTAAAATTACACCGATGAATAAGTCAAAGTTCATGTTATTAAGACAACTGGATCACTGTACATTATTGACGAGACTTATCTATGTACTTCAAAACAATGATACTGTTCTTTGCAACATAGTATTAAATTAATATGCAATTATCACTTATTAAAGGTGGAGTTTTTTCCGTAAATATGGGTTATATCTACTCTTATCCTTTATTTATACTGGTTTCTGTTGTTTTAAAAGTAAATGTTGTCATTAAACAACTTTTACCACGGACTTAACTCTGAATTCGCCAAAAATTATTTTCTTTTTCTCTTCTTTTAATTCTTTACATTGTATTGGGGTTATTTGGGGTTCGTTCCGTCCCGCACGCACACTATTGCGTTAGTGTGTGTGTGTTAGATTCACTCATACGTACACCAAGCGACACAAACACTCAACAACATACAAACAAACACAACCAAAGATCGCGCGCAATGAGGGCTTTTAATTTTTTTTAAATATGTTTTAAATATATTATATCTTAAATGGCGATAGATCGCACTCATAAACATGACATTCATGAAAGTTGGTTTCTAAACGGAACATCATATTTTTAAAATGCATATTTTTCAAATAATTCACTATAAAAATATATTTAATTATATATATTTTACTGCTAACTTCTGTCTTCGAAATACATTTTAAACTAATTATTCTGTAGTTTTTAATCGACTTCCAAAAAGAAGGAGGTTATCAATACGGTCTGTATTTTTTTTGTTGTTGTTTGTTTGTTTTGTATGTTTGTTCACCGATTACTCGGCCATTTGTGCACGAATTTTGATGATTTTTCTTGTATTTGGTAGTTCATACTTCAGATGTGGTCCCATAATTTTTTTATCAAAATCGATTCTGTACTTTGGTTTTTATAACAAAATAATTGGTAAAATATCATCCAAGTGCCTATAGAAAAGTGTACAGCAAGTCGCGTATGTGTTGTATTGCGTATTTAGAAGTCGTTTTTTTTCTTC
The DNA here is from genome assembly GCA_947563715.1 of Lycia hirtaria. NCBI lineage: Eukaryota > Metazoa > Arthropoda > Insecta > Lepidoptera > Geometridae > Lycia > Lycia hirtaria. The sequence goes on from OX387383.1 coordinate 5,155,387, forward strand.
AGTTTTTTAAACTATAATTATTATCATTTATATTAACATAATACGTTCGATTCGTTCATCTGACTACAAATTGTAACAGGCGATTTCGAACAAAATCTTCACAAGTTGTCCGACTTGACATATGGAACGATCGACGCGCCACCTAGTAAACAATGTAAGAACTAAGAATTTAAAAACAAAAAACTCCTCATTGTGATTTACAACAATTAAATATCATCTTGGATGCTGAAAATCTTCCGCGCACAGTCGCTCGTGTATTCTGCGACAGTTGAAGTGAGTGATGGATGAGCTCTTATCACGCCTGATAACCTTCTGTTCTCTCCCCCCACCACAGCCTCGCTTCACCCCCTCGGTAGATTGAGTAACACAACGAAAGTGTAGCATAAAATGTGTGAAAATGTAACTATATATTTTTATTCCTACTAAAACAATTGTTTTTTTTTTGTGTCCAATAAATTAACAGCTTCATTTTAATTAAATGATACAGAAATATACATTAAATCTACAGAGCAAATACAACTGAAACTCATTTGAATTTATGAAACGTATAAAGAGGTTTTGGGAAATTTATAATTAATTTAATATATTTTATTAATGCGAGTAATTAATCAATTATTGTTAATTTAAAATGAATGCAATATTGTCTAGTGAGCTACCAAATTGGTGCTTACGTAGTTTTCTTAAATAATTATACAATTCTGGTAACTAGGTCTTATTTAATATTGCAAATAACTAAAACACATTTGTATACAAAAATTCAGATGGAATTTTAATTGAAAAAACATCTAACCATAAATATTGGAGATATATAGAAAGTAAACATAATAAATCTAATTTCTGACAACGTACCCAAAATGCTGCCAATATTTCTCTGTTCAACGGTGAGAGTAATTTACTGTTCGAAATAGAATAGTGGTCACCAATTTGGTTTCGTGCCGATTATTCAGGACCCGACATATCTTTGCTTTTAGCGATAAGGCTGCCTTTTGTTGGATTAGACGTTCGTTGGCTGCTTTGGACCAACCATCTCACTTTCTGACCAAGCTTTATTACAATGTGTGATTGAAGATAATATTTTATTACGGTCATAATTCTTTTATTAATGACTCTAAAATGAGCATCGGTTATAAAAAAGAGCAACAAAGTAATTATTTTATTACTGCGTAATAAAAAATATTCACAGTGCCATAAACCTATGACAATAGTAAGAACTATCAAGTAACGCTAATTAATCGATAATATAATTGTACCTAGTATAATAAAAATTACGCGCATTTTGGTCATTCGCATTCATGTGGGCTCAATTTCTTAGCAGATTAAAAACTTATGTATTAATTCATTAATAATAATAATATTAGAATCACGTCATCAGCCATGGTTGTAATATTATCAGAAAAAATACGATTTGGCCTTTACACACCATATTTGACAGCTATTAAAAGGTCAAACGGGTTCATAAATGACGAAGTTATGAGGTAACAAACATTAAATAAAATACCTACAACCGAACTCCTTTTTTGAAGTCGGATAAAAATACATTAGGCTTATGAAAAATACAGTAAAGTTCATGTTAGTCTATAACATAGACACAACATTTTCTCTATGTCCACTATAAACCGAGTCCATAACTGTATAAAGATGTATATCTCCATATCCGGCCTTACCTACGTCAATTTTGTATTCTACATCTCTTTATATACTCACTTTGCTTATAACATGTTTACTATGTTATTGTATAATCTCGGCATTAAATCCTTGATATGTATAACTCAACATATTAATATTCATATAACGTAATTGCTTGTGGACATACAAAGATTTGGCGGAAGAACACGGCTTAATATTTGCGGAAGAGCCGAGTGGCACGAAATAGGCAAGTCTTGTCGGCAGCTAGATCTACTTGGAAGGTTAAAAGATGAGATAGCCTCGATGTTTCGGCAGTATGTCACATCTAGTACGGCTTCCTGAACATCTACTGAATTTTTTTAATCAGCCCTGTTTGTACAAACTGTCCCACTGCTGGAAACGGGCCATCTTCTTATTGTGAGAAGGGTAAGGCCATAGTCTGCCACGCTGGCCAAGTGCGGGTTGGCAGACTTCACACATCTTCAAGATCATTGAGAACTCTCAGACATGTAGGTTTCCTCGCGATGCTTTCCTTCACCGTTTGAAGTTGGCGGCAATCAACAATACGCACATAACTTCGAAAAGAAAGAGGTGCGTGCCGTGGGATTCGAACCCAGGACCTGCGGATCGCAATTCAGACGGTCTCACCACTACGCTGCCGGAAACTTCTACTGAATAAACGGTGAAAACTTCTAATGATAGGTACGCAGAATGTCCCATTCGCAAAATGTACCAGCATCATCTTCCTAATGCCACTTAGGTGGGATCGTTGCAGTATGTATATTTTCTACACTCGTCTCTTTCATTCTAAAGTTTTCACGGTTTGTTCAGTAGGCGTACACTTTATTTATTTTTGAAGTTTTTTTTAAATTTATAAGTTAAAATAACAAAACAAAATTTCCATAACAATAACAATAAAACAGAGTAATCCGCACCAAGTAAACAGAAAAACGTCAAAAAACATCAATTTCATTAGCATAATATTAGGTAAAAAGGATAAAAGAATATTATAAATTCTAAAAGGCTCGAGAAGGTTGAATATGTACTTATTTAATACGTACTTGATGTAGTAGTTTTTAAGAACGCTCGAATGAATTTCGCGCAAGTCAAGAAGTTATTGCGAATAAAAATGATTATTATATCATTTGTATGTGATATTCTGTCATTTATTTTTACCCACCTATTTTATACTTATATGTACTAAAGTTAATTGAGTAATTCCAGATGTTATGATAAAAACGTTATCATATATGAAAACGTTTTGTAAATGATAAATGATAAATGTATCCTCTACTGTTCGGTCATTATAATGACCGAACAGTAGAGGAAACAATTAGCAATTAATTTAAAGATAAAAAAATATCCAACCAAGACAAGCTATTTTAATTAGCATATATTATTTTAATTAGCCACTTCTGTCGCACTTTCCTTCTAATCTTGTGGTTCCATAAAATATCATTAACTTAAATTAAGTTAAGCACCTCAGATAAGTATTATGAATATTTTACTCCACAGTAAAACATACGAGTAAATCTCTAGTTTGACATTAAGCGTCACGTTGGTTTATAACTTTACAATTCCTTCTAGCATCAATACTTGTTGCAATAAAGTCAGCTCGCGAGGTCTACTGCTTATATTCTAAAATCTTATTCACTATTCAGCATTGAGTATCGAATGATTCAGATAAATAATTAACAAAATCAGCTAACAAATGGCTTCGTAATAAACTTCTTTTTTTTATCCGAGCTTTTAGAGCTTTTAGTCACGACAACACCTTGACCAAAAAATTAAAATTGCCCTAATGTTGTCCAATCTCCGATAGGACCGGAACGTAAAGAATAAGAAGACCAAACGTTTCTATCAAATACGAAATCTATAAAATTATAAAACCTGTATATAATATCTACCAAATTCGGTAAAAACTGCTTAAAAATATGAACTGTACGCAATAAACGTATTGAAGAAAGAAAATTTTGTTAGTTGATGCAGAGAACTCGCTCGTTCCGCTCACTTGGTCAATAAATAACAATAACATGATACATCTCATTACGCCTGGAAATTCTTCAAATATTTCTTTTCCTTCTTCCTTCGTCCCTTATTCTAGAATACAGTAATGTTTGCGTACTACTGCTTTGTTTTATAATTGTTAACACATAGTTCCCCAGACGGGCTCTGTAAAAGAGCAACTTACATACCCTAGATTAATCTGCTACTCAGATTGGATTTTTCAGTTCTATAAACTATTTTCCCTGCTCTCAGTCGATCTTTATTTTTTCTATCTATAACTGAAACAAATTACTGATTGAGCGATCGAGAAGAACGAAAACAGGTTATTTCCTCTTGAGTGCGGCAGTAGAAGTTTAACACCTGCATGGATAAGTTTTGTTTGACCATCGAATACTGGATTTGGTTCAATTGTGCTCGAATTTTAATTACCTGGGAAAAAGGACAATCAAAAGTCCTCGCTCTGACCTTAGCACTACCATAATTACTGAAAAGTTGTTTTTTTAGTGAGAGGATATGTTTGTTAACCTCAAAAATAGAATGCAAGGAAAATTCGATTACGTATAATCGATGGAAACTGGTATTTTAAAGGAAGCTTACGATTACGAGGCCAATATATTGAACAGTAATAATAATTACGTCAAATAGAGACAGACAACACAGAAAAGTACTTTAATAAATAATAATTGGTGAACTTTTCACATAAAACTATCTAGCCCAAATAATCTTATACTAGATGGGTAATAGATTATTTTTTTTGTTGTAAATACATAAGCATCCCGACTCTACAAACATCCATGCCCACCACACAAATGTTTGTTCTGGGTGGGGATCGAACCCACGACCTACAGCTTAGCAAGCAGACATACTACCAACTGAGCCACAAGGCCAGTCAACAATCTGTCTCTTGCATATTGTGAAATTTGTGTGATGAGCATGAATGTTTGTTCTGTGTCTGGGTCTATGTATCATATGTATATATTTACAAAAAAAAGTATATATGTATTCTATCAGCCATCTAGTTCCATAGTACTTTGCTTAGTTTGGGCTAGATAGTGTTGTGTGAAATGTGTACATTTATTTTTTTGATGAAGTACTTGTACTCTATACGGCGCCACTTGGCTGACTCACAATTTCTTCGCTACAAATTGCGTCGCAACAAGTCGAGCACGACGGTATGCTTGTAGCCCGTCTTCATTAGTCAACTTGTATCGTTATCACACTCGGTGGCTAATGGGTTCGTATCAAATATTGACTGCTATCGCATTACGTCATCCGGTAGCAGCCAGCGCGCGACGGAATCTAATCGAGTTTTGACAACTGCTGTTATTATGCAAATAAACACCAATGCTCCAATCTTATGCCTAATATTAGAAGCCTTAAGATATTAGTCAACTGTCAAGCCTATAAAAATAACAGAACTAGACAATATTTAATAGATTTTGATACGGACTTTAAAATGAGGTAATCAATTTGCCATGAAAGTGGATTATGTCTATCAATTCGCAGGGTTCCGTGGTTCCGTTTTTCTGTTCATTTTGGATCATATAAAATAATTGAATGGATTTACAAAAAACCCTTCCTAAAAAAATGAAACGTTCAAGAAAATTACACTTTAATTTACTTTATACTGTTTGTGGGAGTAAAATTAGTTTGAGGTAAAATGCATGTTGCATTAGTTACCTATAAGTTTATTGAGTAATTTCATATCTTTAAATTGGGCGAGAGTAACAGATTACATAATACTTACAACACCTAAACTTCTAGTTTAATAGTTAAATTAATGATAACACAGTTTGATAAAATATGTAATTATAAATGCTACATATCTTAAAATGTAAATACTACCCGCAACTTTATTCGTGTAACTGTATAAACAAACGTACTTAAATAAACTATGCAAATAATAAACAGCGTCGAACAAATCAATACTTCTTCCTGTCGAAATTTAAAAAAATAATCGTGTACAGATTTGAAACCTTATAATCATATTATTTATTTATATTTTTTATTTATTGTAGTCGTATGTATATTTGTAACGGTTTTGCTACTTACCTACGGATCTATAAAAACCCGTGGATAGCAACAGAATGGAAACCAAACTAAATAAGTTTTGATTTCAAAATATATAGCTAATAAGTGAATGCATTGATACTATTATTTAAACTGTGCCTGCATCAAGGATTTTTCTCTATAGGGTTACACAGAAAGTGAATTAGTATACTAAACTGAAATTAAAACCTTATTGTGCGCTATTACTTCTTTTGTCAATTAATGAAAGATATCCTAGTTAAAATTATAAAAGCGAAAACAAATGGGTACTTAAAGCCTGTTTGTTACATTTTCACTGCTAAACAGCTGAGCAGATAGTTATGAAATTTGGTATAAAGGTAGGCGAGGATCAAATCACATTTTTTCCATCAGTACGCGGACACTCTTTGTTCTTAGCTGTGTCTGCGTATCCGTAAGCACAGCTAAGACCAAAGAAAGAGCAATGTAAATATTAAATATATACATTAAAGGAAAAATACATATCCGACTGCTTATGAACGACTTTCGGCATTCATTGAAATGTAAGAAACTACTAATTGCTGTTTCCGGGTACATGCTTTACTAAAATTTGTTTATAATGAATAGAGCTCCACTAATAATAAATAAAAAATATTTTGTAATTACAAATTTTAAACTTATAAATATTTAACACGTATATTTTTCTTGAATTTAAATAATAATGGCAGATGTCCTTAAATTGATGACCGGGTCCTATGCAGGCTGCATCTCACAACCATCGGCAGCGAACTCTTTCCAGATTAAACTCTTTCTGTGTAACCCTGCATATCGGTTATTTAAATTGAAAGCTTGCCTCTCTACTTCTAGATTGTTTGAGGCAAGCTATTAAATTGAAAATACCTGTTATATATCTTTATTTTATTATATATAAACAATAATTATATTCAGGTTAAGCAACAGGTTTATTTATTTAAATTGAAAATATTCTAGCATCTTCTATACATATGATGCAAATTTAGAGGCGTTCATTAAATATAATGTTAAGATGCCTATTTTGCTATTTATCACACTATCAAGGAAGTGAAATAATAATTTATGATATTATATATATAAGTAAATATACATAAGTAAAACAAGTTTGATAATTTCTATCAATAGTTTTTTTTTATTAATGACGCCATTGTTAGGTATAGTATAGGTTAGAATTGGTTTGTTCGCAATACCTCATATTCGCAAATCGTCATGCGTTCGCAAATAGTCATTTTCCCAATCTTCATATTCTCAAAACGTCACATTTGTTGTCTGGTAGTCGAATTGCTTGACTGTCTAAGAATGAAATGAAAATGTTTTTGAGTACATATGTTCTCAGATTGTCACCTGTGTTTATAACCAATTTACTGTTTTTAACCGTTAAGTGTCATAATGTGTTATGATAATAATTTTAATGGATTTTTTGCAAAAAAGAGAAATCTACACTAACACGGATCTGTTTTGGAACCGTCGTTTTTTTACAATTATTTTATTGTACATATTTTAAAGTAATATAATTATATGCCGAGCGGAGCGAGCCCATTAATGACTCCGATAACCTCGCAATACAAAAATGCATAAATCTGTTTCCACCAACAAAGAGTCGAGCGAAAATGACAAAGAGGGCAAAAAGAGTAAAAATGAGTTCGCTCACTTATAGAGAACGGAGCGAACTCATTAATGAGTCCTTTCAACACGCAATCGAATTTTATATAGTAGTGTTTCCACCGAGAGAGAGGTGAGCGAGAGAAAATGACGAAAGAGTAAAAATGTGTCCGCTGCGTCGCAGTCTTCAAGTGAGCTCGTACGCTGTGGAAATCATAATTCATTATTCATTTCTCATTTTCAGTTCATCTCGCTCAGCTCTTTTCTTTCGCTCATTCCTCTTTGGCGGTGGAAATCAAACTCCCGAACTCTTTCTCGGTGGAAAAGCAATCCTATTTTATGTAAACGAACACCGCTCCGCTAGACATCCCTATATAGTTCATTCCTCTTTGTTGGTAGAAAACTGGCTTAAGGGAAAACAGGAGTCAATTTATGAAAGTGCATATAAGTTAATAACATGCTGAAGGTTTGTTTGGATTGCATATAGATATAGATATATGCACATTCATATCGACACTGCTGTAAGCCCTAAGGTTAGGATAATATTGAAACTGATAAGGCGACCCTGCATTGTCTTCTACTTTTACATTGCCTTGATCTCACCTTCCGCTCATTTCTTTGATAGTGTTCCTAGAAACTATTGTACACTAAATACTGATATTTCTCAACATTAATAATATTTTTATAGGAGGATTAAATAATATTCATCATTATTAACATACAATACAATACAATACAAAACACTTTATTGACACCATAATAAAATAACATTAGGTACATAATTAAGGCGTTTATCGTCTTCATTTCACTTATATCTCGGGCCGCAGCCCGGTCCTTTGATGGGCATCAGTGGAGCCGAAGCTAACACTGAGAGACCCTTTACATAAAAATAAAATAAAAAATACAGTATTTTGGTATGTGGATAGATGATGGAACTATTGTACAATATGGAATTTGACAAATCGGGGCTATTGAAATTAAATGGCTATGACTTATAAAACAAGTTTATTAGCTTTCTACCATTAAACCTTTTTAGTCCAATATTGAATATACATAGGTCTCCCCTTTGACTCTTCCATTGCAAGCCACTCAATAATTATCTTCAGTTTTTCTCTTCCAGCCGCTGCCAACATACATAGAGACAGACATGCGGAAATGAATATTAATGTAATTCTTATTTTAGTTTATCAAGCCTAATGTAAGAAACTAAGAAACTGTTTTTTAAAGCCTGCGTTTGAATTTGTGTTCAAGGAAAATTCCACACTTACATTATTTTATTCTTAAATTAATTTAAGTGCATAATAAAAATTAAATGCTATTCGGAGGACATTATTCACTTGAAAAAATGCTCGGAATTTCGCTATTTTTATCCAACTACGTAAGAAAGAGGGTTATGTTTTAACTTGGACTTCCGACTTCCACAAAAAGGAGCTTGCCTCAATTCGACTGTATAAACATACACGCGATTACTCCACCAATTACGAATTGTTTTTAATGATTCTCTTTTGTTTTGTAGGTAATACCTCAGAGGTGGTCCTATATAAATTGTATCAAAATCAGTTCAGTACTTTAGTTTTCATAATAAAATAACTGAAAAAATGTCATCCAAGTAAATTAATTGCGTACTTTGAGGTTTGTCTTTTCAGTTTTTTAAACTATAATTATTTGTGTATGTGTAAGTGTATGTATGTTTCTATATGAGCCTAAATGACTTGACCGATTTTGATATGCGAGGTCTTCACTCTTCACTCCCTGAGTGTCATAAGCCATATTTTTTTATAATATTCTTAATTAAGAGAACGGGTGAAGCTGCTGGGCACAGTTAGTAAGAAAATATAATTAAAAAGAATTTGAGAAAAGCAATTTCAGTACAGTACACCTACGTAGAGTAAGTACGATAAATACAGAATATTATTTCTTTAAAAAAACGGAATTGCGTCACAAAGTGTAAAGTACTCGTGACACCGAATCTTCTGGTAGGTTCTAAACCCAAGTGAAGTTAAGTACACATCATTAAAGGAAGGTATAGGAGTTTCTCCGACGATACTCAAAATCCGAAGGCTCTTCACGTGGGCGTAAAACATACGAATGAATGAAAACTTCGGTGGCTTTCGGAAACGGTCGGCCGTCTCCGCCGGCCTAGCCGCCCAAGGTCAGGGGTGGAGGGCCGACCCCATTTCCTAGGGGATCGATGTGGCCACCTCGGTGCTACCCCGATTTCGGGGTGTTTAGGTTCCAACGTGCGTTTTCAATGTCAAGTGATTCATGTTTTCGGCTAAAGTTCATGTCATTATTGCCAGTTTCCGTGACTTGGGTATGTTACGGTTGTCGGGTTACTGATGCCGGGTTCAGTTGGACCTTTTTGTCTAATTTCCGCAAATGAGTTTTTTCTAACTGAATTCTAAAAAGGAGGTTATCAATTCGTCTGTGTTTTTTTGTACCTATGTTTGTTCAGCGATTACTTTGCCAGTTATGAATTGAATTAGATGATTATCTTTCGTTTTTGTAGCTTATACTTCACCTTGGAGTTGGTCCCGTACATATGTTATCAAAATCTACATTGATTTTGACAAAATTTTGGTTTTTATAATAAAATAGCAGGAAAAATAAGTCATCCAAGTAAACGAATTGCGTATTTTGAAGTCGATTTGGTCAGTTTTTTATCTATAATGATTTAATATAGGAACTAAAAGCAATAGCAATATACTAAGGTGTATACAATAAAGAGTTTATCTATCTATCTATCAAATTGAACACATTTTCATACACATATTACATAATCGTGCATTCTGCCGATGTATGCACTTCTGTGCCGAAAGGCGTTTGTTTTCCAGTAATGATCTTGATTTTGAAGGTAAAAGAAAATCGTGAAAAAACCATAGTTGATAGAGTAAATTTTGAATAAGAAACTAATGTGGCATTGGTGCTAATGTTATTATTTTATCCCGTTTCTTATATGTACTCTTATAGTTCTCTATGCAGACAGACTCTAGCATAAAAGAGTTAAACCGTCTTAATTATAAATGCTGAATAAAGCTATGCTAGTTAATTAGTGTTTTGTTCCGTTTTTGCGCCCGACAGTTCTGTTCCCGTTTAACAGAAAGTGACAAGTAATTATTCAGTAAAATAGATTTTAGCATGCGTTTATAAGTAAGACGGTAAATGTTTATCTGTTATAAGCTAACACGAAACACATTTTTTTAATTCCGACCCAAAATGAGGTTAATGTATTTAAGGTATTATAAGGTTGACTTTGTGTGACTGTCTATGGCGTTCTTAGTTCTTAATCGGATTTTGATCTAGATTTTCTCGTTTGAAATAAAATTTGATTGAAAGTGTTAATGGCTATATTTCGTCAAATTTGGTTCAGCTGTTTTTGTCGGGGTTTATGTTTTACTAGTTAACTACAAAGTAAGTAATGTAATTAAAACCGTTTCTCATTCTACATAACAATCGAAAAAAAAAACACTTGAAAATTACCTTGGAAATTGCATAACTGGTACAGCAATACTAAGTTAAAATACTATTATTTCTCTCTATTTTCCACAAAGAAAACTAAAGAAAAATTTAAATTGTAAAAGAGTACATAACCCCCACAATGAGCTTTCCTTTGCATAAAAGGTAATGGTATTCAATCACGCTGTCAGTCAAAGACATGCGACATATTGCATATTATATTTTTGTAATAAACCCTCTAAAGACAGTTGTACGTCTCTGTATGTCATTGGTCTCTGTAATAACCTATAAATTGCTATGAGTATTTTACGTAATTATCCATAAGTATAAAGTTTTCAAGTGAATAATTACGTAAAAATAAAATAATTTATTTTATTTTATTTTATTACTTTTGGGGAAATTTACAGCTAGGTTTTACATTGTAGTTATTAAGTATAAACAAAAGGAGGCCAATTACAAATTTCCACGGATATTCTAAAATATTAACAATGTGTTAACGTTAAATAACGTGATAAGTGTAAAAAAATTAAATGTTGAAAAATGCGTTACTCAGCATTCGCTTGCAGCACGACGGACGTATTGAACAGGTCAACATCGTGCAGTGCAGCCACTGCATTAAAACTACGACTCGCTCTTAGCAGATAACTATTTTTCCTATAGAGTTAACTGTAGGGACAGATACAGTGCATGGTCTTCTAGTTGGATCGTCTGATACCTTCAAACCTATATGCTGCAATAACTCAGGACAATCAACCGAACCATTTGCTATCTTTAGTAGATAAACCACATCGGAAATATTTCGTCTCACTGTTAAGGGCAGAATGTGAAATATGAAAATGATATTAATTTGACATGGGTTTCCCCATTTATCATGTCTACATTTACTTTGTCTGTCTCTATTATATCATATCTGAAACAAATTGGCTGATTTCACAGCTCAACTGGTACGTCCGTCTTCTAAGTTATAGGTTGTGGATTCGATTCCCAGCCAGGACAAATATCTGTGTTATGAGTATAGATATTTGGTCTTTTTTTGGCGAAAATAGTTCATAAACATTCTATCAGCTATCTGGTTTCAATAGTATGTAGGAGTTTTGTTTAGTTTTGGCTGTATGAAAAAGTCCTCCAATATTAATACTTGTAATTCATTTTTGAATTGTGTCCCAAATTACGGAACGTACTTAGTTCAATTTACATTTTATGTAATAACTCTGATTCACGAACTCCAGTGTTGTTAACATATGCTAATTTTACTTTCGACGCTCAACACAATTAGCAGCCAAAGTTGCCCTATTTCTGAAAAGCATTTAATAGGCATGACTTTTGCTAGCTTTGATCTGCAGTTTCATCAGCTGTCTTAAAACCAATTATTTTCACATTTTCTAAAATTTCACTTCTCTTTATAGTCAAAGTTTGATGTGATGGTAACAAATATTACTCATCATAGACTTCGATTGTATTGATTATATTTTTTAGATAGACATGCACATAATTAACTTTTTTAAGTCTTATCTATTTCATTATCATTTATTCAGTAGATTTTTTTTCCATGGACATAGGCCTCCCCCATGGATTTCCAAAAATACCGATTGGAAGCGGCTTGCATCCAGCTTCTTCCCGCCACTTGTATGAGGTCATCTGTCCATCTCATTTGTAACATACATAATTGAATTATTCAAAGATTTTAATCTGTTTCAGCTTCAATAATATTAATATACAAAGCAATACACATAACTTAGTATACATAAATGTTACAAGTTGACGATATCGTTCGCAAATCAGGTTTAGACAAGGAAAACAGACCTCATCTAAAAAACGATAGTTGATTATTTTACATACGTGAGTCGAATGGTAATGTTACATTTGCATTTAATAACAATGACAAAACATTTAAATCTAAAAATGATTTTTTAATCTGTATTTACTTTGGGGCTTAATGTCGCTATGCGATTATGTCAGACCTGTTTTACACGCAACTAGGTACAATTCAATATTTTACTAAACTACTTAGTAATAGTAGTAACTACAATAGCAAGGGAATAAAAATGTAAATTAATACAAATGTATTGACTTAACTATACATTTACTTTATTATATTATGTATATATACTTTACAATAGTTTTTTTTTATACAAGATATATCTACCATTGACCACCAACTCGCCTGATGTTAAGCGACGATGTGGCCGAAGATGGAGCTCGTCGAACTAGAAAATGTCTATTCACTCTAGACTTGAAAATTCCAAGATTGTAGGTCTCAGGAAATTGAGATGGCGGCAAAGAATTCCATTCCTGTGCAGTATGCGTCAAGAATGTGGATCGATATCGTTGAGTACGGATTTTTGGCATTTCAACGAGAATAGGGTGGTAATTCACCGATTTTCTGCTAGTCCTGTAGGGAAATGGGGAGGTCGAAATACAATATATATATATATATATATATATATATATATATATATATATATACTGACTTAACTATAGATTTTAATATAGTTGCTCTGAAAATAGATAAATTCAAAACAATAGAGTGTCAATGACTGATAATGCTAAGAATAATGAAATGTTCTTGACACTGCTTAAAATAAAGGTTAATTCAATTCTATGTATACTCTAACGCTAAGGTAAAGGCAGTTATATACGCAGTCGAACCTAATAGGACCGTCATTCATTCAATCAAATCAAGCACTTATGCGTCACCTGAATAATGACTGATTTACAATTTAACTAGCTCTGATGACACATAACATGTAATACGTTACTAGTAATACATACGTTTGAATGTATGCCTACTACTGTCATAGATTTGTATCGAAAGTATGCTTACTACTGTCATATCGATCATAGTGAAAAATGAAAGCTGCAGTGAGAGAATTTATTTCGATTTATTGCGAATTTATGACATTCGATTTATTGCTGGGCCTTTATTCCGTATGACCATCGGCCACGCTACGTGAATGTGACGTGGGTGCATTGACAATGAAAATTAGTCTTTAAAGGTAAGAAGACAAAGTCTAATTATCATTGTAGACGCAACCACGTCAAATTCACGTTACGCGGCCGATGGTCATACGGACTTGTCTTGCCTGGGCCCTTATTCCGTATGGCCATCGACCGCGTTCACGTACGTGACGTGCGTGCATTGACAATGAAAATTAGCCTTTAAGTTTAAGAAGCCAAAGTCTAATTTTCATTGTAGACGCACAACGTCAAATTCACGTTATACGGCCGATGGTCATACGGAATAAGGGCCCTGGTCTAGGTTTGATTCTCAGATCATCAACCTCTTTACTTCTTCGAAGTTATATTCGTATTATTGCTGATGGATTTCATCGAGAGAAAATTGTGTAGAAATCAGAAACACTAAAAGTTTCTAAATGGTCTCGAAAATGTGTGATTTTTGCAAACTCGCACTTAGCTAAGGTCGATGGCCATACCATTCGTCCGAGGAGAAGAATACTACACCCAGTAATAAAATAGTTTATATAAACACAGTCGATAGTTAAACATAGTTATTTGTAAACTTAGTAGTAGTAAGTAGTTTTTGATATGCTAATATTTTGGTTTAATTTTGATTTTTAACCGACTTCCAAAATGGAGGAGTTTCTCAATTTAACTGTTTGTTTTTTATGTTAGTTACGCGATTACTTTGACGATTATGAATTGATTTTGATGTTTATTTATTTGTAGGTAATAAATAATTCAGCGATAGTTTCATATGCATTTTTTTATATCAAAATCGGTTTAGTACTTTCGTTTTTAAACAAAATAAATGGAAAAATATGTCATTCAAACAGACGAATTTGCGTATTTAGAAGTCGGTTATTTCAGTTTTTAAACTATAATTACCATATAAAAATTTAGTCTTATAATATTTACTCAATTTTTTCCTCTTCTAATATCATAGATCTTCTTCTATCTTATTCTATATATATAAATATCATAGATTCTCTTCTAATATCATCTATATACAAAAGAGGTTGTTCTAATACATCCCATGTACCTACCATAAGAATTGGCTAATATGTCATATAATTGTTCAAGCAAAAACTAATCTATCAATTGCAATAGCGATTAATTTTATCACAATAAAAAATGGCGATAAATACAATGTTATCAGTAGAGCAATATCGTACAATTGTCACGATAACCGAAGACTTCCTACTTGTGCGTAAACCGCTCGCGTTCATTGCGAAATAGCTGCGCGAGCGCATTGTCTAGCCACTTCCTCGGAGGCCAACCTTGACTGTGACTACGGACGACGACGCCATGCATCGAATATCAAAATACTTAAATTATATGTTTGCTGTATATTTTGCTTGTTATTTTATACAAGTTTTTCAAACTTTGGCTGGTTTGTAGAGCCAGGAAAATTTTGCCAACGATAGTAAAAAAGAGGAAAAATATAAACATAATAGTTAAACATTTGAGTGTATTTTTAGGGTTCCGTACCTCAAAAGAAAAAAAAACGGAACCCTTATAGGATCACTTTGTTGTCCGTCTGTCTGTCCGTCTGTCCGGGTGTCAAGACCTTTATCTCGGGAACGCGTGAAGGTATCGCGTTGAAATTAAAACCATATACGCAAATCCTTTTTCGCAATATCTTGCAAGGATAGAAAGAAAAATTAAATTTCTCAGTTTTCATGAAAAAAAATACAGCCGAATATGTCGTAAAAAATGCACATTTCGACACTCACAAGGGAATCAAAACCTATGGGGTACCTACTTCCCGTTGACTTAGAACTATGAAATTTGGCAAGAAGCATTGTGTTAGAGTACACATATAGGAAAAAATCCGAATACTGGACATTTTTAATTTAATCACAAATAGTGTCTTTACGCAAGGAATGAGGGTCCAAAATTTAAAGTTCTTTAACCGTATCATGTAGGGTATCATATGAAAGAGCTTTATTAGCATAAGTTAAAACAGGATTTTAAATATTTTTACGCTGTATATTTTTCGGTATAAGAAGGAAAATATGAAAAAAAATACGATGCCCCCATTTTATCTACTAATTTGTATGGAACCCTCGGTGGGCGAGTCTGATTCGCACTTGTCCAGTTTTTTTTTTAAATTGTACTTTGATAGTCGGCGATTTTGAACCGTTTTCAGAGGTGGTCTTGTAAAAACTTAATTATCTTCATTTTAGTAGTTTTTAACCAACTACGATTATAATCATCATCAACCATTGCCCATCCACTGCTAAGTTAGGTTTCTTCTTTAGCGCACCACTCTTTCGGGTCCTTTGCTAGTCTCATCCACTGTCTTCCCGCCTTGTTGATTTTATTAATTAGGAATATTTTGTTCGGGCACCTGTGTATATATTCTGGTTTCCAGTTTCTTTAACTATAATAAGGTACAAAGTTACCTAGGTAATAAGGTACCTAGGTAATAAGGTACCTAGGTAATAAGGTACCTAGGTAATAAGGTACCTAGGTAATAAGGTACCTAATAAGGTATACAATACTTTGTTAACGTCAGTTTTAAAATTCAAGACAGTTTTGTAAAAGCATACGAATGGTTAAACTTACCATTAAATAGAGTTATCTATTTGATAAAGAAGTACCTTACTATTTACCTAATTATGTTACCTACTCAAAACACGTACATGTTTTAGTTTGGTAATTTTGAAAAATAACTACGGTACTACTTCAAGTTACCGCGCTTATTAACTACTTATACTTAAAAATGAATATATAATTACGGAATACTTACCATGATTTATTCTATAATTGTATACTAACGGTGCATGCACTTGCACTGAAATATCGGGAACTTAGTTTCAAAATAAATAACGGTATAATATTCCTTAGGTAATATCGCCAGAACATTAGTTTTTCCCCTTTACGCTATGTAGCGCCAGGTCATGAACCATAAAAATGGTTCATACAATTCAGAGTTAAAAAGTAATAATAATTATATTATGCCAATTTTGAACAACATCATAGTATTTAAACCACATTATAATATTAATAAAATCTGTAAAAAAAATAACAAAATAATAATTCTTAGTCAAACATAATTATTATAGAAAGAAACAGCTAATAAATAATAGTTGAAATTTAAATCATGGTTGGGGCGAATAAAACAAGCTCAAACGGAATAAATGTTAAATAATGAATAATTAAACGTGTGTGGCTAGTTGGACAGCAGACCGCACAAGGTCATGCGGCTGCGTACTGTATGTACTGCTTATGAAAATTGAACTGATTCTTGTGACTACAACATGTTTTAGATATTATGTTACATATTAGCTATGTCTCGCGCCTTCACCCTCGTTATGATAACTCAAACCCTTGAGCAGAACAAAGACAACTACAATATTTGCATCAAAATTTATCATTTCTCTTATCTCTTTAACAGGTTATTTGTCAAAATAAAACTAACAAACAAAGGAACACATAGGCTGAGATAGACTACCTTTCGCTTTCAAAATAATAGTTATAGGTAGTTATAGCATTAACTAGTGCTATTTTGTTTTTAAAACAGGCACTGTTGAAATTATATAGATAAACAACATTTAACTCTATAGGGTATTTAAGTCTCATTTTTAAATAAAAAATAAGGGTCACTACGTCTGTTTTGAGCCGAAATATCCGACTATAGTTTCAACCGCATTCGGCGTGAGTGGGCAGACGTGAGTGACCCGTAGTTTTTATTTAAAAATGTGTGAAAACTACGTAAATTTCCATAGTAAAAAGGTATTTAAGTCTTTTGTGCTATAGGTCTCTACTAGGCTTCCCTGAAAATGCCATGGCTGTGTTTATGGTCCTTCTGATTATAAAGGTACTCCCAATTATAAGGCAGATGGGCAAGACTAGTTTGAATATGTCGTATGTTAGAATTTGTAAGATGTTAAAATTTTACAAGGCAAAAAATGCATCTTTTGTGGAATATTTAGTACTTGATTAAAATTATATAATGATTTTAATCAAACGATACAATATCAAAATTGTTAATTCCATCAAACACTTGATATGGTAGTAGATATACTTGATAATGTTGAAGTAGGTACTGAAGATGAAACACTTCATCAGCCTTCTATATTATTATAGTCTAGTAAAAATAAGATTTGTAATTATTTGCAACATAAAATACACCTTTGTTATTGTTATTTAAATGAATGTACTGGTGTTTTGAAATACATATTATGACACAATTTCATAATGATATTATAAAAGCTAATTTTGTTACCTTTACATGCTCAAACGGCTGAACCGATCGTTATGAAAATTAGTATAGAGATAGCTTTGGACCTAGAACCGGACATAAGCTACCATAACCATCACCGTTTTTCATAAATACGCGAGTGAAACCGCGGAACGCAGCTAGTCTATAAATTGGAGATTATTGTTGATCTATGACTTTTAGTTATTTTCCTATCAAAGAATCCCCCCAGTTGCAAATACTGCGATCTGCTCCATACAAACGGATTTATTTTTATATACTAGACTATTATTACGTCACATTTAAGGACTCATCAGTTAAGCTTGTTCACTACAATACATTCGTCACAACCTCGTGGCATGCTTTGGCGCCAAGTGCCAACGTTGGCGCCAACCGGCTAGAGCAGATTAATATAATTTTTGTTAATTAAAACGGACTTGCGACTTCTCATGACCAATTGTTACAATTTTGGATTCTGGAGCAGCTATTTATAACTTTTTCTTAAGTCGTTGACCAATGAGGGATTCCTTCAGAACTTTGAGGTTTCTCTGACGCAGGTCGAGCTGATATAAAGTTTTTGTTTCATAACGTTTCTATTTTTAGACAATGAATTGAAACTTTCGTAAATTTTATATTTAACTGAAATGTAGGAACATGTAAGATGACAAGTTTATTTTTTAATGTTATTATATGTTATGTGATCTACGATTGGCCACCAAATCTCCTGATGTTAAGCGACGGTGTGGCCGAGGATGGAGTTAGTTGATCTAGAAGGTATCTATTTACTCTAGCCTTGAAAATTAATTAAGTTCAATTAATTTAAAAACCAAAAACTCCGCCTTTTTATAAGAAACAAATTATGTGGAACTCTTCTCGACTCTAGCTCTTCTCGGAGCTAGACCGATCCAGAACTCAATAGAAAATTATATCATTGTAAGATATAATGAAACTGAAAAGGAAAAAACAAGTACTAAATTTAGAAAACATAGAAATCAGCGTCATACAGAACGGCTGAACCGAATTTGATGAAATATAGCTAAGAAAAGTCTCGATTAAATCCTCTATCAAACATAACAAAACTAGATCAAAATAGCTCTATCCCTATGAGAGAGCTACAATACAATAACACAGACAGACACATAGATACACACGTCAAACTTATAACACCTCTTTTTCGGTCAGTGGTTAAAACTAAAGGCTAAATATTGTTCATATATTAAAGTCGGTCAAGCCTATTCTTCCTGAGACGGTTATATAGGACATTATAGGAGAAAAGGATACTACATACACAGCCGATAAAACAGACACATTCATAATTACACACTTTTTACTTAGAAACATAACCTATCTTTGGCAGATGGGTAAAAATAATGATGGTGGAAATATTACACACGAGGCTATAACGAGGTTGAACTAGAAATGAATACCCGCAGCACTTTGGCGGTCACACCTGACGTACAAAATAACTATTTTTTCCCGTTAATACACTTCCCTGTAAAAAAGGTAGCGGAAAAATTATGAAATCATAAAAACTTTTATGGTAAAGCTAAAATGTATAATGAAAAAGTGGAAATCCAAGACAAACAATATAAATCATATATCACAATAAGAACATTTTGGTATTCTAATAAGATACTTATTGGATTCTCTTGATTCTCTATGTTCAATTAATATATAATCACAAGTATGTGTATAAACGCAAAAAGCAAACAATTGAAGACTTAAGTTCTTCAATTTGCTAATCTTATCGCACTTATAAAATACTATAAGAGACGTTCTTACATTATTTTGAAATTGAATTCGATTCGGACCGTAACCGTTTACCGAACCTCAATCGACTCGATTTGCGGAAACATAATAAGTTTTTTTTGAAGTCGATGTCGTAACTTCACGGTCAATGTCGAGAAGGCGGCCTTGCGGCGCACTCGAGCACGTCTCGCTTCATACCTAGTCCGAATAGTGGACGAAGTGTTACGTAACTGAACTATTAATTTGCTAATGTATCCTGCGGTGAATTCAAATCGTGTGCTAATCGAATAGCTTCGACGGCGCTCATTGGTCGGGAAGCTGATTAGCGAACTTCAAATTGTTGCCAATTTGAACGTTGAGCGGACGAAGAGTTTAATCGCGATATTAGTTTTTATTTGCACCATAGAGCCGAATCTTAATGGAATAACGATTGTTTTAACGTTTAGCCCTTTACATTTCGGTTCTGTGGTTTTCTTTTTATGATTATTGATCATCTAATTATCTGATGTTAATGATTGTGTATTATTGAATAAATTCCTTCTAATAACGTTAATACTACTATTACTAATATTCCTTCTATTTAAATATTATTCTATTTTATTTAAATTGATAAATTCTCTGGTTAACGCTCGGACCCGCTCCCAGTAGGCGATGAAACTTTGATTACATTAATTTTAATAAATAATAATGGCCACTATTTTTAACACGCTTTTATTAGGTTGACCTGTATGTAGAGAATTCTATGGTAACTAATTTAACCATCTTCCAAGGATCGTAGCATCATGAAAATTGGCAGCTATATGTAGTTCTGATGACAATACAATAATATGGTACAGTCGAACTGATCTGATGATGGAGCCGGAAGATATGAACTAGAATTTCATGATGGAACATCGTATCATAGCTGTGTTTGGATTTGTTAGAAGAGTCTTGTAATGAACTTTGACCACGATTAGGTTTATGACAATACAATGATTTGGAGCGTGTTTTTTTTTACTTTTTAAAACTGTAAATTATTTTAATGGTGAAGCCAGAAGTAGTGCTGTCAAACTAATGTGCCCTTATTTGCCTCATAGAGTTTAGATGCATTTATTTTGTTACATTAGTATTTTATAGAGTTAAGATGCATTTAGTTTGTTACATTAGTATTTTCTTATACTCCGGAACTACTTTATGATATGAAATGGTAAGTAGTTTCGTCGGATGCATTTTTTGTTGTTACCGTATTCACAAACCACGGTGAACAAATATGTACCTATTCGTCCAGTTTTGATCGTAATCAGTAATTATTACTTCGTTAGAGTTGATATTTTCTAATGATAAAGTGATTTGATTAAACTATGAAAGTCGCAAGAGGATGTAAAACTCGCTATCATTTGCCATTGCACTTTCGTTGCGTTGACCTATCTAATAATGAATTTATTGCCGATAACCTCAGCCGTTCCGTCAATTGCGAACAATATATCGTTGCAAGTCAACGACACTGTTGTCTGTTACATTATATGAGTAACATTAGTACTCGTATTATCAAGTGAGCGTCATCGAGCGGCCACTATATTTTTAGACTAGGCCGGACTAAAAATAGTAGCGGTTATAACTGTATTAATATTTCTAAAAATGGATCGTCTACGCTAAATGATAACGTGGCGGCCGAGACCGATAGCAGTTGTGACGTTTTGTCGTCATGCTCACTTTGTTTTCGTTTCTTCATGACAGTTGCTTTTTTAGTTTGCGTATTCGATTTCGGTCTCCTTACTTATGTTATTTTAATTTTGTTTTGTTTGTTACCTTGGTAGGTATGTACTGAACAACAACAATAATTATTTGCGTAGATTTTGTTACTTATATATTATGCTATCGCTACGATTAAATCCTTTTAAAATAAATTGATGCTTGATTTAGGACCTCGAAAATATTTTAATGAAGGATATTTGCATTACTTGTAATATGTACCTACGTGACTATGTATGCCAGTGTCTGTATATTGTTATGTAGTATTAACAGCTTTCGATTTAAGAGTTTTGTTTGATCAACTTTTAACTTCGCAAGCCTACATTTTACGGTCGGGCTTATAACAATTGGCATTATATTTTCACGTGGGTACCTGTCTGTCTTTCTAATATATTGTTTAAACATACTCTTACATTTTTATTTATTTATGTGTGTCAGACTTCGTTATGTAAGCAGGTCTGGCTTACATAATATCGATTATTTCGTTATTTTGTTTTTGTTTCGTATGTATATAAAAATCCAACAAGATCGAACACAGCGATAGACAGATAATTGGCAACAAATGTAATGTATATCAACATTTTAAATGTCTAGTTAAACAACTTGTCAAATAGGCTGCAATGAACTGCAATTTCGGAGCTACTTCATGTGCAATTTATTTTTGTAATTGTTTCAGCTCATTTTGACATCCTAATTTTATTCTAAAATAAGTATAATAGGTTAAAATACTAAAAAAACACGCTTAATCTTATCAAATTATTGTATTGTCATCGGTCCTCGATAAATCTACAAAGTTTGAATGGAATCTGACCGTATGAAATGGGTCAAAGTCATGTTTAAAGTTTCCGTTAGGGGGCCATTCATTTATAACGAGACAATTTTTGCCAGCTTTTGATCCTATCCCTTTTGAGCCTATTTGAACTATCAAGACTCCCTCTTGATAGTTCAAACCCCCTTGTAAGAAAAAATAAGAAATGGGATGGATATGGGGGGGGGGGGGTCGACCAACCCCCCCCCCCCCCCACAAATCGTCTTACGTAATAAATGAATGGCCCCTTACCTACTAACATACGTATAACGTTTATTAATTCATGTCATATTTTATAACTATAAAAAAGAAACTTATCAAAGCTGTGTTATTTTCTATTTCATAGTCATTTAGTTTCAAGTTGAAGTAATAATTAAGTAACTCTTTGGACTACAAGTTTAGTTGTGTAAGAAATACTAAAGTAATGCCAATCTGTGTATATTTAGCCTTTCTCTTTGATAATTATATGTGAAACTTGAACGCTTATCTAATCATACCTAATTTTAAATTGTTATGAAATTAGATCGAAGTGCTTGTCAATCACTTAATGTCTTTATTAACCAAAGATCTTTGGCAAAATTTGCATAGCTCTATTGAAGTTATTTTTGTATTTATGGTGTTAGTTTTTATCAGCGTAATTTTTATGATTAGTGATTATTAGCCTCTATCAGGTTATTAAACGATAACCAAGAGGTGTCTAGAGCGAAAATTATGCATTAGAATACGCAGCGTATAAATAAAGTGTCCTACTAGACCAAGCATCGATGAGAAGTTGAAACAATGAGAAGTTTCTCGTTATAAGTTGAGTAAAGTATGGTCCACCACGTTTTTTTTGCAAGATAGATCTACGATTGACCACCAACTCGCCTGATGTTAAGCGACGGTGTGGCCGAAGATGGAGCTCGTCGATCTAGAAGATATCTATTCACTCTAGCCTTGAAAAGATTGATTGTAGGTCTCAGAAAACCGAGATGGCGGCAAAGAATTCCATTCCTGTGCAGTACGCGTCAAGAATGTGGATCGATATCGTTGAGTACGTTGAACTAGTGCGAGTTGGCAGACTTTATACGTATTGAGAACTCTAGAATCTCAGATATATAAAAAAAAAAAATTGATGGGCATTTTCACACAGCACTAAGCCCCAAACTAAGCTATAAATTTTGCTATGGGAACTACATAGTTCATAGAATCATTATATAATTTTTTTGGTAATACATACTTATGATACATAGAAATAAACGAGGACAGATAATTATGTAGGTTTCGTTCCGATGTTATCCTTTACGTTTCTTTCCGTTCTTATTCGTTTGAAGTTGACGGTAACTAACAATACGCCTATAACTCCGAAAATACGGAGCTGCATGGGATTTGAATCTAGAATCTGCGGACTACAAGTCATTGATGATGTCTCCAAGTTGCTAGACGTATATGATATCTGCGTAAGATACTCTATGTTAGACTAGATATTATAACGAAATATGTATCGTCGCCTTATATGTAAGTATATCAATTTGCTCGTCAATAAAACGGCTTGGAATTAAGCGATTAAAACTGGCTGGCATATGAGTAGACGCCTAGGCCGATGATTGGACAAACTTTCAAATCCGTATTTTTAGAAATCTGACCCGACCCAAAAAGGGCTGTCACAAGTTTGAATTGTTTATCTGTGTATATGTATTTATTTATTTATTTATTTGTATCAATACTTCCCACACTTACAGCTACGCCAAGTCGTGTGGTAGCCAGTTATTATTTATAAAGTGACAAACAATATTAATTATAACTAAGCACAACACATAAGTAATTATAAAATTAAATAATAACAATTCAATTTCAATAAAATCAAAAAAAAAATGTGTATTTGTATATCTGTGTGTCTGTCTGTGGCATCGTAGCTCTCTAAGGATAGATGGATTTTTATCTAGTTTTTTTTTTGTTTGAAAGTGGATTTCATCGAGAGTGTTCTAAGCTATGTTTCTTCAAAATAGATTCGTCCGTTTTGTTTCGTTTCGGGTTTTTATTTTTCTAAAACTATACTTGTAATGCTAGAAAAGAAGTAGATGAGGGGTTTTTAAACAAAATAAGGCAACTTTTCGACTAGCCAAAACTAAATACACTGAAGCCAAAGCACAGTTTCTGATTAGCATATTGGTAGTTAAAAAAAAAACAGTTACTCTAATATATTATTCTCAATACATAATTTCAAACGACAGTTATTCAATGTTAATCTTATTTTTAACCGACTTCTAAAAGGAGGAGGTTCATAATTCATCGGAATGTTTTATTTTTTATGTATGTTCCCCGATTACTTGAATACGACTGGACTAATTTGGAAAATTCTTTTTGTTTGAATGGGAATAGTTCCTAGGTGGTCCCATAGAAATTTGTTCAAAATCGGTTTAGTTGATTGATATTTAAAATTTGAAGTCGAATTTTCAGTTTTTTAAACTAGAATTATAATACTAAATATAATTAATAACATTCTTCATTAGATATTAAGACATCTTAGGGGTCTCTCATAAATAAATTTGAATATAAGTAACTTTGTTTCAATAGTTTTAACCAACCAAGAACTTGAATAGTTGTTTAAGAGCTTGTTGACTGAATTAGGATATTCAGTGTTTTAATTAATTTTGTTATTTGTTACAGGTATGTTTGACCGCATCACTTCGAATACCATTGTTACCTACAATACTGAAAATCAATATAGTAAGTCCAATTAAAAATGTACCAATAATATTAGTTTCATAAAAAACTGAAACCGAGTAAATAGGAGAGTCGGTCACAGACTCGCAAACATTTAATCTTCAGAGTTTTAATCTGCAATAAGACTGTCGTGTAATTTACGTATTTTTTTATCCTGTGTCTCTGTGTCGTATAATTATTGCTGCGTACCGGTTCCAAGCTAGTTCGGTAGCTAGTCGTGAAATTGCTGCTTGTGCTGCGAAACGATGCGCCGCAGTTGGCAACGCACCTGATTGGTAGCATAGTCCTTTAGGGCTGTCACATATATAAAACACCTATTTAGGGCTGCAAATTTGAACACTGATATAATATGATTTGAACGATACAAAACACTAGGTTAGTATGATACCCTGGACTAAGGCGATTGTACTGACCATAGAAATAGTTCGCGTAGAAAAGCCATAAAATCACACTTAAAATGTACGAATTAGCTGATTTATTTCAAATTATAATCTATATGTGTGCATGTTTGTGTATAAAACTTCCTTTCGACTATGATCTTTTTAAAATATACATTCTATAAAATCTTTAGTAAGATATTTAATTTCTTTTTTTTCCATTTACAAATTATATGACTAGATAATAAACTTAATTTGAGTGAGAAATATAAAGAAAAAAGCTCTGGTACAAAATCTGTGACAACCCTATCAATACTGGTGTTAGGAGTAAAAAGAAACCTAGATCCGCAATGATACCCGTTCCAGGCTACCGTCTAGTAGCAGTAGTTAGGGTTATCTCTATTAGACTTAATAGATATTCGTAGCGACATCCACAAAACTTAACGACGCATTTGATGAGAAAGATAAAACTACCCGATTATGTATTTTACTTTAATTACAATATAAAAATGGGTATTGGTAAGACATTTTATGACTGAAGTTAGTATAGATAAAAGTGGATTGTCTGTATTTTATCTCGTATGTACTTACATGTAGATTTTATATATTAGGCATACTTTTTGTAAACTTTTTAATATATTTGGGCGTACAGTGACTAGCGAAAACGAGCCATCGAATGGGCGTGACGTTCGCGCTTCGAATAATCGTTGTACAGATGATTCGATTTATCATCGATGCCGAAGTATATTTTTATATGTATCATCAAAATATTATAGTATACATTTTACATTAACAAGAAATAATATCCGTATCTACTATCCAGGTATTGCTGGTATCTGTACTGTAAATAGTATTGTTCTTCTTCTTTTTTGTATTTTGGACCCGCATTAAAGCATTTGCAGTGTCAAGTATTATGATTTTTTCAAGTTTCTTGAATAAAACAAGTTGTAAATGTTCTAGTCACAATCTAAGTCACGTATACAGTCAATTTATAAGTCGAGTCCTGCTTCAGTAAAGTGGTGGCGACTTGACTAGAAGCTTCTATGGAGTTTTGCCGACAACGTAAAATCACACATTTTACTGCTTTATTTCTCTTGCCCACACTCACGCACTTCATCGAACACTTAATGAATAAAACACCACCATTTTTATAGCATTAATATTCAAAATAACACAAGCTTAGGAAAATAAAACAAAGCAACAACACGTTACTAAGACGTTCCCGCCAAAACTGTCAATAGTATTGTTTGTGTGTTTTTATTGCTTGTATCTGACGATTAGTGTGGATAAATGTTTTCTTATAGTATCTAATATACAAAAAGAAATGCAAACACAGTTAATCCGATAAAAATATAGGTAGGGCACACCAGATTTTCCGCACTTTGTTTTTATCATACACACTTCCAATCAATCTTGATGGATATCAACGACGTAAAATAATCATATGATTTGTTTATTAAGCTACGATAAACCGGCTGATACCGTATCAGGAGCTATCAGCCATTGTCGCAGCTTGTCAAACCCTATAGATTGTCATAAAGGCGTAAAAAAATCGCGAAAATATTCTGACATTATTGTATGACATGTCAAAAGTCTCTGCTAATCTACTTTCTGTAATGGAAAAAACATCACCATTTTAACCACAACCGTTGTTTTATTCTTTATCCTGCTCAGACTAACTAGAATTCTCATTCTATTTCATTCTCAACATGTAATTTCTGTGCTATTAGAATAGAATAAGTTTATAGTACATCCATACAGAGTACTTAAAGACTAGACTTTTAGACTCTTGTATGTATAGTTAATTTCAAATCAATGGACCTGAAAATGGTAAATACGCAAATCGCTCTTGTCTTATAATCCCTTATAGGAAGAAAAATAAAGAGTACACAGACTCAACATAATTACGTAAGTAGCTATTTGTTAAGTACTTTTTCAAATTGTATATATCGGATTCATTGAATTATACACAATAAAAAGTGTTATTGAAAGGACATATTCTGTTGCAAGCTGAAGATACATACAGATAATGAGTAACGAATTGGAATTCCTATACCTGCAAGCTTGTTGTTTTAAAATTGACATGTGAATGTATAAAACAACAAGACGTCAATTTATCCAAATTAAAACTGCAATAAAATTAACATATGATTTAACATGCGTCAACAAGATGTTATTTATAATGAGCAAATTAATTTTACCTAACATGGATTTCAGTAATATTTGTGATCAAAAGTTTCTTGATTTTATTTTCTTCTAGTATGATTGTTAACGTGACTTAGACTGTGACTAGAATACTATATAACTTATATTATTACGAAACTTGACGATATCTAAATCTGGCAAATCCATAATCGCGGGGTCCAATACAAAAAAAAGTGTAAATTTTAAACTATTTATAGTTTTTTTTTGATTTCGAACAAACTACGTAAGCACTACAATCATTTGTATAAGAAGAAAACATCTCATACGTCTAACAAAATACTAAAGTTGGTATTATTAGTTCTACCTTTCCTCAATGTTTATCAAGAAGCAAAAGTTTTTAAGCAATCAAAAGTTAGAACATCTAGGTGTCGCCTACACACTAACTTCAGCAATTTGGTTGATAATAAAATTATTATTTCGCCATTTTGATAATCAAGGTTGAATAAGAGGTAAACAAACCGATTAGCTTTTTTTCTGCTCGACGTAGGTAATATGAATTTGATTAGGGTATTAAAAATAAATGCTCAGTTTATTAAAATGCATATACTTAATACTTGGGAAATCTAAAGATGTTAAGCAATGTAAGTTATTATAAGAATATAAAAGTTGTGTCATTATTTAGATATTTTAGGTCTATTTTAGGGTTATTTTTATACTGCCTACGTACATATATCAATAGAGTTTGTTCAGCTAGAGAACTAATGTGGCATAGAGGGCGCTGCTTACTTATTTCATTATTTTATTCAGTCGAGACCATCAAATACCGTAGTAGAGTAGTGTAACTAAACAGACTCTAGGTATTCCGATTAATTTATTTCCGACTAATATATAAAGTATTTCGATTAATTTATTATTATTTATTTATTTAACACTTTATTGCACACAATTACAAAGTAACAAGCTGTACAATAGGTGGACTTAATGCTAATGTAGCATTTTCTGCCAGTCATCCTCATAGTGAAAGACAGACAGGATGTAGGCGTGCTTCAAACCTTAGGTTTATACGAAACTTTAAAAAAGGTGTTTCTCTATTCGTTGTAAAAATTACTTGTAATGTTCAGTGGTACTTTTTTTTATTTTGATGTCTGATTTGATCCGTTGTATTTAAAATAGTACCTACCTGTGTGTTTTGCTACAAAGAGGCTTAGGATAGGAATTAAAATTTTGATCCAACTTCAATATATTCTTTGACAATTATACTTTTTTTAATTAAAATAACTCGTATCAAACCTTTTCTTCTCCACGTAGTTTTCTTGTTTATCGAACTGTTACAATCCTATATCGACGTTTTAAAAACCTAATT
Organism: Lycia hirtaria; assembly: GCA_947563715.1. Taxonomy (NCBI): domain Eukaryota; kingdom Metazoa; phylum Arthropoda; class Insecta; order Lepidoptera; family Geometridae; genus Lycia; species Lycia hirtaria. The sequence goes on from OX387383.1 coordinate 5,184,162, forward strand.
CCCAACGCACTAGGGCTGAACTACTGACAGCTGCAGCCATACCGTTTATGGTGTTGCCAAGTTTTTTCTACGCAATAGACTAGCCATCCTATTCTAACCCTTACTGTCATATAATAAAGGCTGAAGAATTTTGTCGATGAGAGACGATGCGCGTTCCCATGCGATCTTACACGTTATTGGTTTTTTTTTCTTATCTGAAACGGGTCTACAATGTGCAGATTCTGGTTTTGCAAGGCAACTTGCGTTGATAGTGGGTCTTCGATATTGGTCGCGGTTTCGATTTTTACTCAAAAACTTTTGGTTTTGGTCTAATGACTAGCCTTATGGCTCAGTTGGTAGTATGTCTACCTGCTAAGCTGTAGGTCGTGGGTTCGATCCCGCCCATAGCAAACATTTGTGTGATGAGCATGGATGTTTGTTCTGTGGCTGGGTGTTTCTATGTATTATATGTATATATTTACAAAAAAGTATTTATGTGTTCTAACAGCCATCTAGTTCCATAGTACAAGCTTTGCTTAGTTTGGGCTAGATGCTGTTGTGTGAAATGTCCCTATATATTTGTAAAAAAAATATATTTAAAGTATTTCACAATATCATTGCCAACTTTAAAATATCCCCATTTACGCGATTTAAAAAAGTAGCTCAAATCTGTTTTTTAATTTCGGTAAAAAAAAAAAAACCGAGATCCTTGCAAAATGTGCATATTTTTTTATTACAAATTGTCTAACTTATTTTTTATATTGTGCTTAAAAAAGATTGTGAATAGGAAGGAGTGCAATACCCATATTTAATTTGTCAGATTCGGATTTGATACGGGATCTATATCTTCATTTCTGTAATGCTATGTATGTATTCATGTAAATGAAAGAAATGAGAATGATAGATTTCTAACTGTTCCGATGGATTATGAATAGAGATAGTGTTCCGGAATAGGTATGAATTAAGATACCATTGCCTATAAAAAAAAAAAAAAAAAAAAATTATATTCGCTCGTTACTTAATGAGAATTTAGTACAAATTTTCAGCACAATTTGCGAATAATTTTGCATCATCCAGAGAGTCGAGTGTCGTGGGTGACCACACGTAACTTGAAATTCCAGTCCCTACATAGTACATAACCATAACCTTAACATATTGCAATTAACGATTTTTTTTGTTCCATTACCGGCTTGGTATGTGTGCAACGGAACGTGGTGCTGAAAAAACGCAATGATTAACAATTATGATTTACCATCGTTCGGGTTGGAACATAACATAAATATAAAATACAGTCTTCCAAGCCCTGAGGTAAAAAAATGTAAATGCCCTCCATGACTAGGACAGCTTCTTGTGACCTTGACGGCGGCCATTCCTTTTTTCTTTTTTTTTCGCGCGTTCAATGTTGCCAACCTGACGGCCTGCGGTGCGTTCAATGTTCACTTTTTCATTTTCTTTTATGGTAACTTGTTATGCAACTTCTTTCAGGTAATAATTTCGAATTTTGTTTTTGAACGTCATTGAATTTTAAATTAAGAAGCGTGAACGTAGAATAATTATAGAAAAAACTGAAACAACCGACTTCAAAATACACCATTTTGTTTACTTGTAATAATAGTAAGGATTAGGATACATAAAGTTCATGTCATCATGTTCAGTCGGGTAATAATACTTAATTAAACAAGGCGCTCAAGCGTTGAAGTAACGCATATTTTCTCCCTATACACATTAGATGAGGAGAAAGGTTTTATTTTTCAAGATTACTAAATCCTTCACGACCGTAAACTTGTTAAAGAAATCTCTCTTCATCCGCTCGTTTTTTTAATGTCAAGATTGAGATTTGTCAATAAATGGCAAATGCTTCGTCTTCGAAAATTAGAAAATGTGCAGACGTTTATACGATAATCCTCAACTTTTGACACGTGAAAAACACAAAGAAAAACGTGAAGGTGGAAGTCTGCGATTCTATAATCTGAAGCACAAGTGACAAAGGTGACAGAGGGACAGAGTTACTTTCGCTTTTATAAGTAAGAGAAAGTAAGTAAGAATAAGGATTATTTATTATTTGATTAATTTAATAGATTTTCGGATCTGGATAAGTGAAATAACGAAGTAAAATGGGTTTTCTCATGTCAAAACCATTAAAATCTCGGATAAAGTAAATAGACCAATACACATGTGCTACATATATTGTGACAATAAATATATAAAATAAAAAAGAAAATATTACACAAAGTTTTTGCCACAACCTGACTTAGATTGTAACTAGAACTGACTTAGATTTATAACTTGTTTAATTTAAGAAACTTGAAGAAAACTTGACACTGGCAAATGGTTTAAGTGAGTCCAAATACAATAAAAAAAGGAAAATGATCGAAATTAGAATTTTTGAATATAGTAACGTCGACTGCGTAAAACACAATTAAAACCCAACAATTTGTTATGTAATCAAAATAAAAATGTTATCTAAAAAGCCCAAAAACAGTCGATCCCCGTATCTCCCTATCTCGGGCGCTCAAATGTTCTGACGCTAACTAATGATATAGTATGATAATAGAGATTATATCTTATCATTATTTTTGCGGGCCTGTGTTGGCAAATAAATATTGATCAACGTTTGGAGGACCAAGTGTCAGTTTTAAGGCCCATCTACACTTACTAGACGCTTAAAAATACCAAGTGCTTGTTTGCTAATTGAATATTCGCCGGTAATTATTTCAATACGGCTGTTAATCGTTTCCTGACTATATTATATACATTTGTGATGCGTAAACGCAAACAAATCATCTATATACATAATAACCATTATATATATAATTACAATTATAATATATGATAACAATTACGAGACAATTATAATAACTGTGATTTGGTAACTTTGGTACTTATCATAAATAGAAACACTCGGACACAGAACAAATAAATGGATGTTTGTTCTGTGTCTCATCACACAAATGTTTGCCTTGGGTGGGGAACGAACCCACGACCTACAGCTCAGAAGGCAGTCGTACTTCCACTGAGCTATGAGGCCTGTCAATCAATATAAGCTCTACGCTTGCCGAAACTGTCTCGTCACCGTGCTCACTCATGCTAACAGATCGGCACGCTTACACGCGAGTGTATCATCCCCTTAATTTGTTATCTGTACACGGCTGGCAGAATTTAGTAATCTGCTTCCTAGTGGAGATAGCACGTTTACGGGATTTAGACGTGGATTCGGTAATCGAGTATTAAGATTGTGGCGACGATATATTTGGGGTGGAGATATAAGCGGAGAATTCTGGGAGACATTGCGAAGTGCGCCAGATGATTAGCTTCAGATGAGATTTACTTATCTGAAATGTGTTCTTTTTATAAATTTGTCGAGTTTTTATATTTGTTTGAAAGATATAAGATTGACAGACGATTTACAGTTATGGCTTACGGTTATTTATGTACCGAACAGTTATGTTCATTGATATATAGTTACCGTCTATGACTAAGTATAATTTTTTGCGCGAATATTTGGATGAATAGATGAGAACAAATCTACGCCAGCGTTTGTTTAATTTTGGTTTTGGTTTATGTTTTCGTAAAATAACATGTTTTTATTTTCCACAATATTTACATGTGTTTTGCAATATCCTCATATTTTGTTATGAACCAATTTATTTTGCATTTAGGAGCAAGGTGTTGTGAGGCCCATATCTGTACTGCAGTTGATCAACTCGGCCACCACGGTCTCTCATGCTCGAGATGCTCTGGTCGAATTGGTCGTCACGCGAGCCTGAATGATATCATCCGCCGGGCTTTTACCACCGCCAATGTTGCAGCAATGCTCGAACCGAGCGTTCTTGCGCGTGACGATGGTAAAAGGCCTGACGGGATGACGCTTGTGCCATGGAAGTTCGGACGGCCCCTTGTGTGGGACGCCACGTGCGTTGATACTTTGGCACCGTCTCATCTTCCTGAGACACGGAGTAGGGCTGGCGCTGCGGCTAATTCGGCGGAGCAGCACAAGCGGCGTAAATATGTTAATCTCGGTAGAGGTTACATATTTGAGCCGTTTGGTGTCGAAACTTTGGGTCCGTGGGGACCGGGAGCTCATCTCATTTTTAAAAAATTATCTGAGCGACTGATCGGTGCGACGCGTGACCAAAATGCTGGTGCGTATCTGGCCCAACGCATAAGCATTGCCATTCAACGTGGCAATGCGGTCAGCATGCTGGGTACGCTGCCAACTGGTAGTGGGTTTGAGCATTTGGATTATCTTTAGACCTTTATCGGTCTGGGGTGATCGATGTGCTTTTTGTGTAGTAAGTAGTTTAGTTAGTTGAGTCTGTATATTGTTGTGTTGTAGTTAATAAAGGCGCTTGCCATTGAAAAACAATTATTTTGTATATATATTATTTTGATTTATTTTTACTAAGGAGAATGGTGATTCTTTAAAACAAAATATCAGGTTCTATAAAGCAGATTTTTACTATATCTAATAATTTGAATATTGTTTCTACTTGAAGTCAATTATTAAATTTTTGGGCTACATATGAGTATAATCGAGTAGACAAGAAATTTATACTTATTTTTATGTTTTGATAATATACTGTACTTTTAATACATACAAGGTTATAGTTTCTGTCGCGTTTACGAACAAACCAGCGTTCTTTTTACGTGACGAGAACTATATCATAGCTTAATTTGGAATATATCACCTTCCTTAGTTCGGACACATCGTTAGCAGTATCTTCAAGGACAGTATATACCTACAAGGGCGTAACCCACGACCTACCCAGTTCCCCATAGACCAACAGTAGAAAAGAAAACTCTAATATTTGTAGCATAGGCATGAAAATCGCTTGGAAGACGTTTGAGAGTCTCAGAGCGCAGATTGAATAAACTGCTTGACACAGATTCGTGGTTTCGGGTCAGATGGGTGCTGGAGTTCAGTAAACAAAATGTTCTGGGCCCGTTACGACACAACGAACATTTGAAATAAATAGTTCAATCAAATTAGAACCTTATTATTGGGCCTATAACTTCCAACTTCCATAATATAACATGATTGCATTTTTTTCCTGTTGAGATGATTTTGGCGACTTACGTATTATGTATTTGCCGGATCGGAATCAAGTATTTAATAAATGTTAATCTAAAATCAATTTGTTGCACTTAATGGTATTAAAATTGCAAATATGCTCAACGTATTTAAAACTAAGGTTTGTGTGAAATAAAATTTTTAATTAAATACTATGTGTTATCTCATATACATGTATGTAAATGAATGGGAAAATGCCTTTATTAACTACAACAAAACAATATACAAACTCAACTAAATAAACTACTACACAAAAAGCATATCGATTACCCCAGACCGATAAAGGTCTAAAGACGATCCAAATGCTCAAACCCACTACCAGTTGGCAGTGTACGCAGCATGCTGCGCAATGCCACGTTGAATGGCAATGCATATGCGTTGGGCCAGATACGCACCAGCATTTTGGTCACGCGTCGCATCGACCAGGCGCTTAGATAATTTAATAAGTATACCTATCAAAATTCTAAATATATAATAATAATTATTATTACGATAAGTATAAAAACATATGTCCAATTAAGTGCATTTCCGAGATAATTTCATAATACGCATTAAGTCAGGTTACAGACAAGACATATGAATGAAAGTAATTAAATCCCCTTTTATCTGATATAAATTACAAAAGATAAGATAAAATAATTCTGAATGTGCAAAAATGAATTCAAATATATAAATTAATTAGTATTATAATTTTGTTTGAAATATAAATTCAATATGATTTTTTATTTTATTTTTTTATATTTTATTCTTAGATATTAATAAAAAGAAAAAGGCGAAATTATGCAAGCCGTTTAAATATAGACCGGCAAACATAATTATGCATTCAGTAAGACAGCACGTTTGTATTCATATTAATATACCTACCCTCATTTTCAGAAGTCTGACAAAAGCTAATGAGTTAGTTTTTTGCTTAAACTTAGTTCGCTAATAAAGCACTTCAACACAAATAACTGGTATGGTGTTACCATATCTGGGGAGTTATGACTAAATATGTATGCGACATCAAAAGCGTTTCAACGCAGTGTTTCTAGCTCTATCAAGACATTGGTAAATTGGATTCTGGCATCACTAACCAAATTTAAATTCTTAAAATAACTAAATTTAAACAAGTTTAAGTTTAGAAATCACAGAAAGTCCCGACAAGAAATACGGCTGAATCGATTTTGATGAAACATAGCTAAAAATACTCTCGATGAATCTTCTATCAAAAAAAACTAATAGATCAAAATCGGTCCAACCGTTACGATGATGCCAGAGACAGACACACACGTCAAACTTATAGCACCCTTACTTTTGGGTCGGGGATTAAAAATAAACTAAATTCTCATGCAATTTTTGATTCTTTTTACCCGACTGCGTAAGAAGGAGTGTTATGTTTTTCGAGTGTATGTATGTATGTATATTTCTTTGACACACCCTAGAGCCTAAACGGCTTGACCGATTTTGATGTGAGTGGTGTCAATAGATTCGTCTTAGCTGTGAGAGTGACACTGGGTACATCAAAATTTAAAAAAAAAACATAAGTTAGGCTGCAAAAACCTCTTTTCTGCAGTCGGGTATTTTGTTTTTCTTTTAACATTGATACTTGTTATAATTTAGTGAATTTAAGGATTTTATTAAGGTTTAGTGGTGTCTTCAGAATTGCCCTTATTGGTAATTTATTTAGTAGTATTGTATAACCGTTTTCACGTTATTCCCAATCAAGCGCAAGAATGCTACCTGCACTATAACATACTTGTGATTATAGGTACTCGTATAGTTGCAATTTGTAACCAGTCCCCCGGCCGGCTCTGGCGGGGACTGATAACATCTCCCGTGGCGCCATCTTCCAGAGAACATTAGCATCTGAACAGCGCCGCATACTTTGACATTGTAATCTTTCACAACAAAGGAATGACCTGACATATGCTTATCAGAAGAGCGATACCAACCGACGTTTCACTGCAGAGATAAAGAAGCTATCACAACGCTTAACAAAATTATAGGCTTATACTATGGTTGGTTCGTTTTGGAACCGCAAATGAATTGTTGGTGAAATTGAATCTTTTTTGACAGGAGGAAAATGTGTATTTGTTATTTCTTACAAGATTTAGTGCTCGTTAGTGCATGCTAGACTCTGTTCAAATAGAGAACTGTTGTGGCATTGAGGGAGCTGTTCTCCTTATTTATTTATTTTTTATCAATCAAGAAGTTAGTTTTCATTTTTACCACACTACGATAGTTCTCTATCCAAGTAGAATTTATTTGTACGTGGCCTTTGATAAAGTATGATGGGAATGTCATTGTACGTGGCGATAAACTTCAAAATTTTGGAAACTGTGTTATAGTTCGTTCACAGATATTTATTTCTGACATTTTTCATTTTATTTTTGTAATGCATAAAGCCGATCTCGGTCTCAGCTCTTGAGCCGCCATGCCTATTTACATTACTAAATTATTTTTCATTTGTCACAAACGGAAAGTATGCTTGAAGTTGCCTGTACACACTAGGGCCGAAAACACTACTTTTCGTCCCTAGGGAGGGTCCTAGGTAATAGGGCGAATTCTGTGCTAGGGAGAATCGTTTTTCCGTGGTGTCAAATTATTGAAAATCACCTTCTATTTTGACATGTCTATTGAACTATGTTGAAACTGTTTTCCTTCTTTTTTTTGGTTTGTGTTTTCATGAGCCTAGAATTTTGCGTTTTAAGTTTTGAGCATTGCATTTTTCTACTTTCCTTATATTATAATAATACGATTCCAATTAGAATTCACTCAGTTATCATGAAACACTTTTAATAGGTGGATAAGATGACAGGGTTTCAACAGAGGAGTCAGGAGCCATATTTATATCATATAAACTTCCTACCAGCTTAGCGTAGTTTCATACAAACTTACAAAATGTAATTAAACAGTTGCGAGAAATGACATTTACACTGTTTGACACAAACTTCAACATTTTTTTTATCTTTGGCTGTTGTCTCTGAAGTCTATTCTTCTAACAACAAACGGAAGGATCGAAGTGACGAGACCTAATGAAGACAAATATTAAAGAAAATTCAGACATACACTTTCTTTAGAGTTTGCTAAACAAATATTATTTCGTTGTTTCCTTGGTATTGTACCATCACGATTAACGAAATTGAAAAAATGGACATTTATTTGAACGATTTATTTTAGTTGATAATAGCAGTATGGCCAAGTTGACAATGATCAGAATTTTGCAACTGTTTCATACATTTAATAGACTCGAATCGAATCGAATCAAAGTTTGAAATATTTTATAGATTTTTTTTCTCTATGAATGATTCCGCTCTTATTATACAGCGTAGCTTTCTATTCTCTTTGCTACCTACTTCCTTACTGTTTTGGCTCAGTTTTAGTTAGTAGTAGTAGAGTATGTTTCAGTGGATTAAAAAACACATGTGTCTGAAAACAGTATAAAGATTAAACGTTACACGCGCGTATAGGTAAGGATTATACAAATGTAAAAAAGTTTAAAGCATTAAATACATGTATTAATATAATACAGTACAATAAGCATTAAATGAACATCAAAACAAAAATAAAACGTATAAAATAACTGATAGCAAAGTAAATCTGATGTACAAATTTCAATATAATCACTAAAGCAGATAAACGGTATTAAAAGGTCCTTGAAAGTAAATTCGAGAATGCAAGCAACAGGTGGTTGTGCTCACAATACAAAGTGAAATTGAACTTGAATCTTTAGAGATCACGACGAAGTTTAAGCTATGAATACTTAGGTACTACTTTTCACCAAGCGGTCGCTTACTGGATTTGAAAAATTATCGCTATATTTTATGACTGTATTACGACCAATAAATTATAACTATTAAACTCGACTAGGTAATGCCCTCAGAAATGAAGAGATACGTAGACGTACAAAAGTCACCGATATAGTACAGCGGATTAGCAACTTGAAGTGGCAGTGAGCAGGACACATAGCACGTAGAACTGATGGCCGATGGGGCCGAAAGGTTCTCGAGTGGAGACCACGTATCGGCAAGCGCAGCGTAGGAAGACCAGCCACGAGATGGACAGATGATCTCATACAAGTGGCGGGAAGACGCTGGATGCAAGCCGCTTCCAATCGGTCTTTTTGGAAATCCATGGAGGAGGCCTATGTCCAGCAGTGGACTTCTTATGGCTGAGATGATGATGATGATGTAATGCCCTAGTGTTCCACTTATGGGCATTCTAAAAAAAGGCTATGCAATTTAAAAATGCTAATTAACGAAATTGTGGTCATTTTTTTTACCTTTCTATGGAGTCCCGACAAAGGTAGTTTATCAATTTTGCCATAATGGGTAGGTATAGAGAATTTAAAAATCTGGGTTTAGGGATCTACAAGAAATGGAATCGAACAGGAGCACACCGGGAGTATTTTGTTTTTCTACGCATACAAAAGCGAGGGTAACATTTATTTATTTAATTCATGTTCAGTACAAAAAAAAACTATCCTTTACGTTTATTCGTTTTATTGCGATAGTACAAATCAACATGCTAATCTACCATATTACATTAATTACTAATTAGTTACATTTACAATTCAAAATAAAATTATCCGTCTTAAAAAATAAGTAAACAAATTAATTATTAATAGTTCAGTTCAGATACGTGCTTTATACCATCCATTGGTATAATAAGTATATCCTGTTACAAAAGGAAAATCGTCTACCGACGTCATGAACGCGCGTTCGCAATCGATGCTTATTCTAAAAAATAACATTGAAAATCATGTCGCAGGCGCAGGCGGCTTGCAATGTATGCGGGAGTAGCTCGAATCACTTGCATATTTCATATTGAGTAGTCACGATCCTTCCGCCCTGTGCGTACTATCGGAGTTGGCTTGAGAATCTCAATAATGTGCAAATGATATTGTTTGTACAAAATTACGATGGAAGCTGTCCGAAATATATAAGACAGTTTAAGATTTTGAAAATTGATATCAAGGTAAGATTGTTATGAAGTGGTAGACAAAGCAAGGAAAGCAGACCGTTCGTTGTGAAACTGCGAAATTGGTCGTTGATATAATATTTTTCTCTAATCGCGGTTTTGGGATAGAGAAAGTTAGAAATTATAAAAATATAAGTATCTTGAAAGTAATTCGAAATGCAGAATGATTTATATTTACATCACATTGTACTCGTATATCAAGCTAATAATTGACTGTTTTTCATCTTGCAACAATTACTCCAAAAGAGTTTCGAAATTTTAATGCAGACCCCAAATATAAATTTGTATGTAACAAAATTGAACTATATGTTAGTCAAAATAATAAAAAAACCACTACAAATTATAATATTTATTGCTTATTAAAATAATTTTAAACTAGATAACAAAATAAGTCTAAACAAAAGTTATTCAAATGTAGGAATGTAAGTTTTTATGCACTTTTACGGCACAAGATAACAGATAACATATAAATAGGAAAGAAGATGATTTGGACCACAAATCACTTTCATGCTACGCAAAAAACCAATAAAGCGTAGGAAAAACTGAAGGAGATATCATGATGCATATCTGCGAGAAAGAAGGAGACCAAAACAGATTAAATATATGCCAATGTTATGTATGTTATCTCTTATACAAGTTGTCCAATAAGCCGCAATTTAAATAGTAATATTCACAGATGCACGGATGCTTTTTGGTAACGAAAAATTGTCATAAGTACATTTGATACCCTAACAAAAAAAACCTGTGATAAAATAATTGCATAGGTAGTCAATTACGATAATCAAGCTGACATTGTTCAGCCTTCTCTTGCCAAATTTGCATACAGTGCCAAACATCCCGTTGGCATTACCGCCAATACTTGTAATTGTCACTCGATTCCTATACATTAATTTGCTCTTATTTTCTTATATGTTGCACTGAATTACATTCGAAATTCAAGGTGTTTCTGTTCAATAATTTTAATAAAGCTCTTGAAATTATATTGTTTTTTTGCGTTCGCTTTATCAATGGCATTTAGGAAGTAAATGGGCGTTATTATTTTACAGTATTTTCTACGTTTTGCTTTTCCATATCGTGCTTTATGTATTACATAGTCAAATCATTCTATTTTACTTTCTTAGTTTTATTTCTTTTTTTCTGTATTTATTTTGTCTTGCTTTTTGTCCTTATCCACACTAGTTTTAAAATGTTGATATGTATAGTGAATTAATATTTAAGAGTTAATTTCATCAAGATCAAAAATAGATTGGTTGGTATTACAGATAATGATAGAACATCCTGTGGGTGGTTATATTCTGTTGAGATTTCTAAAATATTTTGAGAGTAATATTCTGAAATCATCATAATTATCATCTCAGCCACAAGATCCACTGCTGGGGCATAGGCTTCCCTAATAGATTTCCAAAAATACCAGTTCAAATTGGTTCGCATGCAGCTTCTTCCTGTAACTTGTATGAAGTCTTCTGTACACCTTGTGACTGGTCTGCTTTCGCTACGTTTGCCAGTGCGTGGTCTCCACTTGATAACTTTTCGACCCCATCAGCCATCAGTTCTACGTGCTATGTGCCTGCCCACTGCCAGTTTAACTTGTTAATTTGCTGTACTTTGTTGGTGGTTTTCGTACGTCTACGGATCTCTTCGTCTCTGATTAGATCTCGCGAACAGATCATAGGCCATAGCCCTGTACGTACTTAACTCGTTGCGTGATTTTGAGCTTCTTTATAAGGCCCATAGTGAGTGACAGACCACGTTACAGTGCCATAATATGTCATCACGCTCACATTCTGAAATGATACACTTCAATATCAGTATAAGTACATAATATAATATTAGTATATATATTAATGTAATTGTAATACAATTGGAAAACTCCTATTATAACATTAAAAAATCCTTTATAAATAGATTGGCAACTTCTTGTAATACTAAATTGAAAAATATATTTAAGTCGAATTTAAAATATACAGGTCAAATATTTGAAGTCAAGAATAAAATTCTTCAAATTTTAAATTTGTCCTGTACACAAACAGACAGGTCCACGGGAAAATACTACAAATACAACAATAATATAATCTACACCCACACTTGTTTGTTTACACACACGCACATTCATGCGGTTTTCTTATCGTACAAGCGGTATGTTGGTGTTGGTGGATGACGTCATGCAATTGTCATCGCTGCCACGGCTAACGAGCGACACTCGGTCACTGTTCTTGGTTCGATTCTGCATGAAACATTTTATTTGTTTATGTTATTTTGTAAGTTAAAGTTGTGTATTGTGCTATTTAATAATGTGAAAATGTAAGTGCTTTTTTGTGCGACTAATGTGATGTGTGGGTATGTTATACTATGAATTTATATTTTTACACATTTTTGTCGTTATCTACAAGCTAAATGAAATGAAATTATTTTAGAAAAAAAGTGTGTGCATCTATTTCGATATTTAAGATCACCAGGATCTATGATATGTATAAAGAATCATCATAGAGTCTATAAACACCAATCTAAACATATCCTTTTTGCCCTATTGTCAAAGGACGAGGAGGTTTCGAGTGTTATGTATATATTTGTGTAAGTGTATAATAACGTCTGTAGCCTTAAAAGCTTGACCAATTTTGATATATGCGATATCGCTAAATTTATCTGTATCGTCTAAGTTTCATATAGTTGCATATTTTTAACCAACTTCCAAAAAGGAGGAGGTTCTCAATTCGTCGAAATCTTTTTTGTTTACTAACCGGTTCAGTATTTTGGTTTTTATAACAAAATATCTGAAAAAATATGTCATATAAAAATATGTCATACAAGTAAACGAATTGCATATTTTTAAGTCGGTATTTTTAGTTTTTTTTAACGATTACTTGTACACTCGAATATTTATTTTCCATTTAATGATATAGTTATTTGTATAATACCTAATAGTTAAACAATTTTTTTAGCAGTTACGTACTTCGTTCTTCTTTTACTGCCTTACTTATAAACGCATCTTAAAATCTTATTCGCTGAATAAGGACTTGTCACTTTCTGTCAGACAGGACCTGTCACGCGCGAAAACGGAACAAAACACTGTTTAACTAAAATGCGCTTATTCAGCGTTTTTAAGTTAGACGGTTAATTATTAATTGTGTTGTAAATTTAAAGTTTATTAATTTTATTAATTTTATTTCTATCTACACTCTCAATATTAATGATACAAACTCTAGCACACTAATAATAATATCACGGACTAGCTCTAATAAATTATTGCTAATACAATTATGACCAACTGTCTAACGCCACTACTAGTTAACGACCGAGTCTTAGCTCATTGCTTAGCAACCTACATCTTAATTCAATCAAACTGTACTTTGTCTGCCAACGTGATACATTACGCGCCAATCACGTGCTCTCACTTGTATAAAGTAGGCTAATACGTCAATGTATGAAGAACATTATTAATATTATCATAGTAGAATATTACCTATAGTGAAATGGCCCATTCGACATTGACTGTTGGTTCAGTTGTTAACTCAGAACGTAGAAATGCGAATTCAAATGAAAGACTTTCGTTTTCTATGAACTTGACGTATTGTTGTGTAACATCTTTAGCATAGATGTTTGGTGCCACGACTTTGCCTTGTACTGTGTGCCTTCCGTACGATTCAAGGACATACAGACAGATCGAGTCTTTTTCATTGGGAAGTGACACGGTCGACGGACGCCGAAGAGACCTTGCCCCCCTCTGCCCCCTCTGGGTCTGTGCTGACGTCACCCGCGCCATCTTGCGGCAGTGGCGCGTTGCTCGGCAACCCAACACGCGCTACGCACCGAGACGCCGCCGGTACATTTTTTTGGTATTTTTTTAGCGCCGTCAGTTGAAATCGTAATAAGTTTTCAATTCGACATCTTTGTTGTTCCTAGACTTTATGGTCATAAAAATACTTTATTATCAGTATAATCTAATCAGCATACTTTATAAAATGCTGGATGTATCTCGATATTTTAACTTCCTGTTTCAAACTGTCATTCCATGATGCTGAAAATCCGCAGCGTCCGTCCATCCGTACACATTCACCGTTTCACCCTATGGATTGTACCCGCTGTGGGTGAAACGGTGATTTATTCGTTCGTACTTTTACTACTTCGTGGTTTCTATTCCAATATATATCTTTCACAATGGTTAACGTTTTTTTAATAGATTCAGTGGTTATAGCTATCAAATAAACATCTCATTGGCGTCTTCAGCTGCACTAATCACCCTATGGATTGTACCCGCTGTAGGTGAAACGGTGATATATTCGTTCGTACTTTTACTACTTCGTGGTTTCTATTCCAATATATATCTTTCATAACGGTTAACGTTTTTTTTAATAGATTCAGTGATTATAGCTATCAAATAAACATCCCATTGCGTCTTCAGCTGTACTAATTCGCGGCTATATCAGCGATTTTGATTGTTTGACAAATTACTATTTAAAGTACATTTTAACAGGAGATTGTTTGACAAATTACTAATTAAAGTACTTTTTAACAGGACAATTAATACCTTTATTAACTACAACATAATATTATACAAATTAAATACATACACTTAACTTACTTATTCTGATTATGTTTTTTTAATGAAACACCAAAGGTGTTGTTCTACTACGATAAATTTTTAGCATAAAATCTGACGTCGAAATTCAGCTTTAAAAATGTAACTATAAAGTATCAAATATCCATTTCTACGCATTATATGTATTTTATCTATTGTCATAGAAACTAAAACCCAAGACCTATGAATAGTACTAGAAAAACCCCAATTAAATTAATCAAACAGGTAATTACGCTCTATTTTTATCAGGTTTTCATGAGGAAGTATTTATTTTATAATAAGGTGGGGTAGACGTGGTCTAAAAACAATAATCCCCAATGTTTCTTGATCAAATTTATCCTGGAGTATGTCTCACGATAATAATACCTATTCTTATATGAACATTTTGCCTACTCCGTATTCCCATTGGAATTCCTAATGAGTCAGTTGTTTTGCTCAAAGGTTCGTGTGCTTTTTAAACATTGGCATTTAGTTTACATGCCTTAAGTTTTCCGCTTTTCCGATTATAGGTCTAAGGTAAGTTGATTATGACATATTTTTCTCTATAGTACCCTGGAGAAAAATGTTGTTTATTAAATAATTATATAGTATTAAATAATATGCCTGAATTTTCTAATAAATTAATTCAATCAACTTAAACAAGATATAATAAACTTTCACCGCTTAGTTTAAGAGAACTTGTCCCATATAAATATGAAAAAACTGTTTTCTACCCCTGAACATTAACCGATTTCGATCATATTTTTTATCTGATTAAAATCATAAATGTCTATCTATGCCTGTACGGATTGTTTTTTTTTAAATTTTGTTATAGTTCCGAAGTTCAGAAATTATGAGTGTACATTTTGAAAAAAATCGTAGAGGTAAATCGCCTTTAGTGGTTCCAACCATTTAAAAAAGAATGATCGAAATCAGATAACATGTAGGGGTAGAAATTGGTTTTCGCGTATTGTATGAAAAACGCGTAATTTGGTAGTAAAAAGTTCTTACAACAACGATTCTTGTACGTTTAGTTTAGTTTTGTTGGTGTCGTTTTAATATTTTACTTCAGTCAGTCAGCTTAAGATAATATAATGATGATGACGTATAAAGTTTCCATTTCTGTACTTCCCGTGCAAAACGGTACAAGTCGAAACCACAACTTTTCAGGAGAGAACAGATAAACATTAAAAAATAATTATTCACAAAAGTGTATTACTTAGATAAAAAAGACCAATGAATCATAGAGATAAATAACAATAAATTACGTTGTAAAATGGCGCTTATTTGTAAAATATGATTTTTAAAGTAAATTTTTGCTCTCCTGAAAAGTTGTATTTTTTTTCGTCTTGTACCGTTTTGCACAGGAGGCACAGATTAATTTTAATAAGGTGTAAAAGAAACTGAACAAAGATCTAAATATTGTTCGTAGTTGAATTGAATGACAAAAAAAATAAAAATATTCGCTTTATCGTAACTTCCAACGAACTTTTTCATAATAAACAAGTGATTTAACTAGAATCATTCTCAAGAATCCGAATTTATAATCTTTTACAGCGATTTTACGCATGCTTTCTCACAAAAACTGTAACTCAACAGCGTATCAAGCGTAACGAAATCGTAAGTTAGTCTGCAAAACTTATCTGCAGTCGGGTTTTGTGTGTTTGTTCAGTGATTCGCCAATTATGAATTGGTTTTGAAGATTTTTTTTGTATAGTAAAGTTCCCTCTATAAATTTTATCAACATCAGTTCATTACTTTGGTTTTTATAACAAAATTACTGGAAAATTATCATACAAGTAAACCAACTTACGTATTTTTAGATTGCTTTAGTTTATTAAACTATATATATAGAGTTAATGTATCTATAATTATTTCAATACCATGTCGTTTAAATTGTGTCAAGTGCAGTGTCTAATACGTTTCAAAGGATTTGCTGCGCCATGCCACCCGTAGCATAATTCGCGTTCAACGTAGAGTTTCGTAGACACACAATGTATCTACTTTCGCCCATGATTGAAATTGAAGGGTTGTAAGTCTAAAGGGTCTAAGTGCCAATTATTATTTTTTTATATTTTTTTTTTCATTTGCATATTATTAGGCATGGCACATAGATCGTATTTTTGTAATAATATTGTTTATCTTTTTTTTATGGCACTCGGACCCTTTAGAATTACAACCCTTCAATTGTGTTTCGATTTATAACACTTGCGAACGTATTATATATGTGTCTATGTACTCAGTATCAGAGCTAACTATTTATAAAAACCTGATGTCCCAAATATACTCAAGTTGTTTTGTTTACATTAAAATACAAATAATAACAATAAAAATATATTGGTGGATATTTAACACAATTTACGGTATTTTGTTTTACTTTCCTTTTACTAATAGGCTTGTTTTCTTTAAACTATTCAATTGCTACATGATCAGAAAAGGCATAATTATGTCGCTATGCCGACCAAGAGCGTTTTACTTCTTAAATCATCCAGTACATTAAGAATTCTTAGATAAACAGGTTTCCTAAAGACTTTTTTTAAGTTACCGGCAGCCTGGTCGGGAGACCGTCTGACTTGCGATCCGCAGGTCCTGGGTTCGAATCCCACGGCACGCACCTCTGTCTTTTCGAAGCTATGTGCGTATTGTTGATTGCCGCCAACTTCAAACGGTGAAGGAAACCTACATGTCTGAGAGTTCCCAATGACCTTGAAGATGTGTGAAGTCTGCCAACCCGCACTTGGCCAGCGTGGCAGACTATGGCCTAACCCTTCTCACAATGAGAAGATGGCCCGTTCCCAGCAGTGGGACAGTTTGTGCAAACAGGGCTGATAAAAAAAAACTTTTTTACTCACCGTTTTAAACTAAAAAAAGTATAAATTGGAACTTGAACCCAGGCATCTGGGTGAGAAATCAAACAGTGTTTCAGACTTCTTCCTTTTTATCTGTTGTTAATATTAGGGCATGATATATCCTTAATACTGACAATAAAAACGCATGGGTATTTTATGAATTTTATTGTATAGTTTTTAAGCAACAATACAGGTATCGAACATAAGCAAGCCTTAAGCTATTTATTATAACTAATAATATTAAATAATCAAGGTATTGTCGTAAACACGACCGGATGCCAATTAGTTCAGAAGTTACACGTGCCTACACTCACGCCTACATACTACCCTTCCCCCTCCGTGCATACCTCCGGACCTCCCTCAATAGACCTTCTACCCTCAGTACCTCCCCTTAGGTCGCACATGAGCTAGTGAGTTACTGGGAGATTTCATTACTCGTACACATCGGGAAATCTTACGGTTTTTTAATTTTTTTTTTTATATAGAATAACTCTATGTTTGACCACCAGCACGCCTGATGGAAAACGATGCTGTGGCCTAAGATGAAGCACGTAGACCTAGAAGATACTTAAGAGTTACGTTTTAGCTTTTTTCAAGTTTTAAGCAAACGTATAATAAATAAATTTGTTTTTATTAGTTTTGGGGCGTGTCTAAATTCAAAGATAATTCTTCTGGGTAGATGTGGTCTATCGATTGCTCTTAATAAATTAAAAAAACCGGACAAGGCGAGTCAGACTCGCCCACCGACGGTTCCGTACAAACTAGGAGATAAAAAGGGGAAATTATATATTTTTTTATATTTTCCTTCATTAATCGAAAAATATACATCGTAAAAATATTTAAAACCCTGTTTTAGCTTGTGGTAATTAATCTCTTTCATATGATACCCCACATGATATGGTTAAAGTATTTCAAAATTTGGACCCTCTTTCCTTGCTTAAAGTTCGTTTTGTTTTCGGATTTTTTCCTATATGTGTACTCTAACACAATGCTTCTTGCCGAATTTCAGAGTTCTAGGTCAACGGGAAGTACCCCATAGGTTTTGATTCCTCTGTGAGTGTCGAAATGTGCGTTTTTTAGGACATATTCGGCTGTAACTTTTTTTTACGAAAAATGAGAAATTTTATTTTTCTGTCTGCAGCAAGATACTATGGATCTGCGTATATGGTTTTAATTTCAACTCGATACCTTCACGCGTTCCCGAGATAAAGGTCTTGACCCGGACGGACGGACGGACGGACAGACGGACAGACGGACAACAAAGTGATCCTATAAGGGTTCCGTATTTTCCTATTAAGGTACGGAACCCTAAAAAAAGATTCCGACGAATTGAGAACCTTCTCTTTTTTGAAAGTCGGTTAAAAAGAAATCTTTACAGTAATTGAATTTTTTGTTTGCTCGTATACTACGCGTTATCAGTGTGGGTAGCGGGTGAGGGTCTCTGTAAGGCTTTGTCACCACCCGCCACCGCCGCGCCGCCGCGCACTCAAACGCAATCAATGTGATTGGATATTCATTAATATACTTGGTTGATAAACAGAACTTTCATATTATACAGAAAATTATAGTTTTTCTTTTAATTTTGTAGTTTCTCGATTCAACAGTATTTTTCCGTCTATTCAGCGACTCGATTGTGAAACGATTATGAATCAATTACGATTGATGATGATGATGATTTCATCCTGAAATCTCAGAGGTGGTCCCATTATAAAATCATTAATTTCTGTTCTGTAGCTAACTCCAATTATATTAAATGAATGTTTTGTGGGAGGTGCTTTTTAAAGTATACTTTTTATATTATAAATTATTTCTTATATTTCTTAAATTATAATTTATCAATTATTAGGTGCTGTTTTTAGAATAAACACAATTAAATAAACTAGGCTTTGTAAACTTGTAATATATAAATTATTAGATAGATAAGAAATTCAGGTTCAGCAACGGTGAAATTTAAACTTTTGAATATTTTGCTAGAAATATTTGCATATTATTCGTATATTGAAGCTTGCTTTAGAATGTTGATTAAAATTCAGGCCTGGCCAATCTAGATGCATAATTTTATCATTCCATCTTTCCTTTTAGATGTATAATCTATGTATGTTGACTAGAACATGTTTGGGGAAAAGCAAATATGGTAAATTAGGTAGACTTTACAATAATTATCATTTTAGGCATCCAATTTTTTTTGTCATTGAACTCTACAACGGCCACAGCTGGTTTGTGTGCTTAGATCCATTTATTTAATATTATTTCTAGATATACAATTTAAATATTAAATAAATATACATTTTAATTACGAAAACTTTATAAGAATGATCTTTTTGTGTCAATAAACTTGTGTATATATTTATTAGCTTATGAATAATACTTATAATAATTCACAAAAAAGCTTACGTCAATTACACAAAACAAAATTTAAAATTATTCAAATAACCCGCCCCGAATCAATCCTGGCGCAAAGGTGCCCATAATACTGGCAGCATTACCCCGCTGAATGGCAATGGCCAACCTCTGCACCAAGAACGAACCGGAGCGAGAGTCACCACCGTCATTGGCAATACGGCGCCCAATATCAATATAAGAATGATCTTTTACTTTTATTAAAATATGTCGCTTCTTTGTTTCAATTACGTGGTAAATCCAACAAATGTATTTTTTTTACTTGATAATTAAAATCGTGCATTCATTTTATTTTTACATGAATAGGTAACCAAAAAAACATGGAGGGAGTGCGAAAACCATTTTTCAATTTTGGGACCCGTTTGCGAAATATTAAGCTTCGAAGTGATAATTTTTGTTAAAGACGACTTTTACCGGCTAAACGGTTAACTTTGGAGATATGAAAAAAATCATGCTAGGAGTACATAATATGATGAAATTAAAAAGATACAAGTAAACGAGTAATAGTCGATGAACTTAAAAACACGTGCTTAGAGAACTAACAAATGAAATTTCATGCAAATTTCATTTAAACTAACGTAAGTTTCAACCCCTATTTTAAGTTCACATAAGTTATAATGTGCAACTACGGAACTACTAATGTACAAGTACTTTGCGCGTGGCACGACACGCACTTGGCCGCTTATTTTCAGTTCAATGAATTATAAAAAGTAAGCTGTAATTATAACAATAGTAACGCAGTTATATACACACCGGCAACCGCAGGCGCAGCGTAGAAAGTCCATCTTCAATATAGAGACGACCGAGTGGCAACAAATCGCTGGATGCGAGCCGCTTTCAACCTCTCTTTTTGAAAAGAGGAAAAGGAGGAGGAGGAGGTCTTTTTGGAAAGAGGGAGGCCTATGTCCAGCAGGGGACTTCTTGTGGTTGAAATGATGATGAAACGTAGTCATGAAAACCTGAAAAAATACGCGAAATTGAAGCAGTGTTCGGCGAATTTTCCCAGATTGCTTCCCAGTGAGCGTGGGTGGATTGACGTCACTGCAGAATTTTAGAGATTTCGATGAGTTGGTACTAATATAGGGACGGTTAGTAGAAAAAAGAACTCTGTATCAAATCTTAAAATGTTTAAATCTCGCAGAAAAATGCATCAAATATTCGATCAAATTCTAGATAAAGTTGTGAATCACATGCAAATATTTATTTAGAAATTTAAGAGTAAAAATTTATTTAAAAAATCAAGTTTCTTTCTAATGGGACATGCGACAGGTTTTCGGTTGTCATTTAAACGAATGTCTTTGAAAGTGAAAGTAAAAAGAGAAAAAAAAAAGTTATAATTTTTATTTAGCTACATCAATTTCCGTTACAAAATTCCCATTTAAATTTCTGAATAAAATAAAATAATCAGTAATTTAACATTAACTTGATAGATATTTTGTAAATAAAGTAGACGTGTAGCAGAAATTAAGTTACATACCGAGTATGTTAACATTTCGTATCGTTTAGTAACTAAATATTCATACGCAACTTCATTACATCTCAAATACTTTTGACATGTTAATCCGACATACCTAAACTCCATACTCATTTGATCTCAATACATTCGACTTTGAAAATATGGTAAAACTTGTTGCAAAAGAGCTTTTACAATTATGTTTAACTGTTGCTTAAGTCATAATATTTTCATCTTTAAATTTATTTATTTTCTTTTTAATATATCTTTAGTAAAGTATAATGTGGTTTGAAGTGACATGAAAAGTAATAATACCGTAAACATTCAGACCATTTACACATTCCATAAACGTGCACAAAAACGTGTCATATTACTTATCTATTTTCAGCAGAGTAACACGTGTTACACAGAATTTCATAAAGACGTATGTGTAGAATTTTCCCGCAGCCCAATCGTTGCCGAAAACTAAAAATGATTTACTGTGAGTTGGTCATAAACCAAAGTTTAATTTAGTAGTTTAAGTCTAATTTTCACAATATAGAATAAATTATCAGAATCAAGTTACTTAAATCAGAGAGCGCTGTATTTTTCCACAATCATGAAAAGTTATCCATAAACATTGCTTTGCTAGTTGCTAAAGATATTCCATGAAAGATTCAGTCCCATCTTTAAGGCAGAATCCTCCTATCCTGTTCTAGGCAAAGTTTATGCGATGTCAAAGACACCCACGTGAAATTCTAGAGATACTTGTATGTCTATTATTTGTTTTGATATGTTGAGCAGACATTACCCAAGTACTCTGAAAATAAATAAAATATGGAATATGTATTTCGTGTCACAGCTTCGAACTTTACAATTTTGCTAATTTGCAAAGTAACCTTTAGATATATGTATTGTATTTATATCACAAAAAAAAACTTTTCACAATATACTTACTTTTTTTAATTTCCGATGACGTATGAGAGGACATATTATTCTATTACTTGTAAAAAAAAACGTTTTTTATGAAATATCTGTAGTTGAACTATTCTTATTTCCCATGTAATGGGAACGTTGTATTAGCGCGGTTTACGCATTTTCCATTTTTTTATTATAAATTTGTGTACTTGGTACAAATAAGCCGCGGTACCTACCGTGACTGCGCATACTGTATTTTAAGATTATTCAATAATTTCAAAGTTACACTAAAATTTGTAGGTACTTAAAAATTTCAATATTTCCATCTTTCAATTTCAATAGTTTAATGTATATTTTTACATTTGCATTGACATTATGAATAGAATGAATATATCTATATGTATTTCAAGATAGTTAATAATAATTAATCTTGACATTTCAATTTGTGGTTTTGTACTATGTACTGTGTACAATTATCTGAAATAATTACGAAAAAAAAATACATTTACTCAAATCATCTAACATATAGAAAACTTGTGCAGTTCTAACAATATTGCATACATACAAGTCGAATTGGCAACCTCTTTTTTTTAAGTCCTTTAAAAAAAGAAACATATAAATCGTTATTTTTTAAGGTTCCACACGAAAATAATCCAACCCATTTAAAAATGAAATTCAAAGTACTTACAGCACTACGTAAATAAATATAATAATGTATTGCTTGATTGCCTGAGCCCATAAGCCTGCGTAGGATGACCGCCGCCCACGTGTCTGGTCCGCCCGCCCTAGCAAAGATCTACTGCCACTTTGTGATTACTGGGAAATGGGAGAGATAAATCCTTTGAACGTAAAGAAATAGACTAGTTTACCGATACTTACGCTATAGCTTTGGTGTAGAGTCGTATTGTACTTGGTTAAATCGATTGTGGTATAAAAGACGGATTTATTTGTTTGATGTAGTTTATGATTGACGTCGAGTATTTTCGAGCTGTAGAAAAATAATGTCTAATCTTAATCAGCCCTGTTTTTACCCGACTGCTTAAGAAGCAGGGTAATGTTTTTCGAGTGTATGTATGTACTCGTATGTATGTATGTATATTTCTATATGACAGCCTACAGCCTAATTTTGTCCGATTTTGATGTGCGAGGTGTCATTAGATTCGTCTTCGCTTCCAGAGTGTCATAGGATATTTTTGTAATAATAATAATACATCTGCAAAAAAAATGATATTTTCGTAATCTTTAACGAACTATTTCGTAATGAACAAGTGATTTTACTAGAATTATTCTAAAGAATGCGAATTTATAATCTATTACTACGCATACTTTTTCACCAAAAACGTACACTGAACGAACAGCGTATCAAGCGTAACGAAATCGTAAGTAAGACTGCAAAAACTGGTTTTCCGCAGTCGGGTATTTGGTTTTTATTTTAATATATATTTATATACTTGTTTGTATAAAATGGACCATTACTAGGTGTATTGTCATATTGGTTGTTGTATCTCAAGTCTCATCTAAAATATATGACAATGCTTTACCTTAATAGCTACCTAGTTCCCTTAGTACAAGCTTTGATTAGTTTGGGCTAGATGGTGTTTTGTGAAATGGCCACCAATATTTAGTTAATTTTATTTATACTTCAAAATTCTAATAAAATATCCTATATCTTTATCTTCATCATCATCTCATCTATAAGAAGTCCACTGCTGGACATAGGCCTCCCCCATGGCTTTCCATAAAGACCGGTTGGAAGTGGCTTGCATTCTACGTCTTCCCGCCACTTGTATGAGGTCATCTGTCCATCTTTTGAAAAAAAAAAAAAAAAAAAATTTAATAATCAACTAATACGTATAGTTTAAAGAGCATTTCTCATTAAAATATCCAAAATCATCCCAGTGATTTCGGTCCGTATTTTTGATGCTTCCTCCATATGTGTGTAATTCCTTGCCCCCTTCTCATCTTCTCAGGATAGAAATCGCCGATTTAGATCTGGACATTTTCAAGGGTTAATTATTTTCTAAATTAACGTGCTTCATCCTCGGCTACACCAACGTTTCTATTAGCCGAGTTGGTGGTCAAATGTAGATTAACTTTTTCATTAAAAAAAATCTAAGTAGGTATAGTGAAATTTTAGACATGATAGTGATAGTGACATCAAGACCTCATAGTCTGTTCTAGCCAATAATAATGTCCTTGATATGAAAAGTGTTCACAAGACCGAAGCTGTCTCTGTAAACTTTTCATCCGTGGCCACGGATAGCGTCGTTTCTCGCCTGTTTACCCCGAGTGTGGTATACGGTTCACGCTTCACGCCTTCACGTATTAACCTTTTAAGAAAATACCTAATGAGTCGTAGTGAAAAGGGAAGACTAAAATGCCCTTTATTATGTACCTATTTTCAGTCGACTGCGCTGAATGAAAAAAAAAAAAATGTAAAATACATAATGGTTATTTTGGAAATACGTGCTTATGATATTATTATTTTTTTGGCTTGTTTATTTATATTTTTAAATTATAGTTCTATTCCAAAAAAAAAACAGAATATAAATGAATAACATTTTTAGAATGGAATTATAATTTAAAAATATATGTATATATTGCTGATGTTGATTCTGAACTTACAGGCTATAAATTAGCTTTAAAAAAGACTAATCCAACTTCCAATTGTTATTTAATCCTAAAATACCTAAATAACGCAATGTTACAAGTACCAAAATAGCCATTATATATTTTGAAACCTTTCTTGGGTAATTTTTATGCTTATACTAACACTATATCGAAAAACAATTCCATTTCTTTATTTTAAATAATATCCTTTAAATAAATAAATAGTCCCGATTTAAAATAATTAATTCAGTAAAACAGGTTGTATAAAAGTTTTACATTATATTTTATGTTTTACAATTTGTAACGGTTTACCAAAAAAAGGTAGGCAATGTATTTTACTCTCAAAAAGAAACCTGAGCCGTAACCCGTACGTGCTTGTGCATGATTAGAAGCAACCCACCGGACACCTACAAACACAGTGACCTCTCTCTTCCACCCCACTCACCCCCTGACCTACACTGAACCACACAAGTTCACCCGAGCACACCAGCGCACCGCCATGCGTGCACTTACGCACACATGCACGAAGGGGAAGCAGGGCTAAACGTGACACCGTGAACTATATTTCACACGTAAGAACTCTTGCACGGCCTCACACACACACAATGTAACATGGAATTCGCAATGCGAACGATCTAGTTGAATATTTTTCTTGGCAATGGATAGAGGAATGAGGGAATGGAAACGATGACATTACGATTTGTTTCCTCTGGGAAACATTAATGATTTCGCACAAAGTAAAATTGTAAAGTACCTTTTATTTAAGGCGTCAGGATGGAGGTTTTAAAAAAAAACTATTTTTTTTCTTTTTTTTGTGTCAAAAATTATAAGTTTCAAAGTCGTAAAAAAATATTACATAAATATTCTCCAAATTTCTTAAATTGACTAAGAAACCATTTTAAAAACTTTTATTTTCGGTGTCATAAATATATCATAAAGCATAATTTATACACTATTCATAAAATTTTAGAAAACAAAGATATAAAAAAGATAAAATTAAAGAGCAGACAAAATAAAATTTTATGATTCGCCCAATTATTATGATATTTAATTAATTTTCACCCGTTCACAAAATATATGTTCACATAAAATATAATGATCGAAGTGACAGTATAATATAAAGCTTTGATAGCAGTCTGAACAAGTCTGCATACAAAATTTGGTCACACAAAAAATCTACATTGCACTAGTTACCTACCTACTCTGGGTAACCTAGACTAAGTCACGCATAAGTCAAGTGGCCTATAGAGTTTTACTTCTTCTAGCTTTATAGAGAACGGAATAGGTATTTAAAGTCTGAGACTAGGGAAAATACAGGCGGAGCGCATTGACCTCGAAACTCGAGTTTTTCACAAAGAATCGAACTTTTTGTTTAATACAAGGAATTAACTCAACAGCCTTTTTTATGTCTAATTGATCTCTGTAGTGTGATAATTTAGTATCAAATATCTAATTGTACTTTTGATTCTTAATAACATTTAGAATCGTAATTCTACCTATAAAGTTGGCTTCACTTTAAGAGTTCTGTGCGCTCCATCTACATTTTTTTCTAGTCGGAGTGTGAAATCTACTTTTTACCTTCCAAAAAGAAGGAGGTTTGATTGTGTTTTTTTTTGTTTGTTAGGTGATTACTTCGCCAATTATGAATTGTCTTTGATGTTTTTTTTTTGTTTGGTAGGTAATACCTTAGAGTTGATTCGGTTCAGTATTTTGGATTTGATAAAAAAAAACTGAAAAAATATCATCCATACTTGAAATCGGTTTATTTAGTTTTTAAACTATAATTATTCGATTAATAAAGCTGTCTTTGTCTTTTTCATGTGGAATTATCCACTGAATGAAAAAAAAACAGTCATTAAAGTTTAAACGGAATACGATTGAAAATAGATTATATAGTGTGTTCAGAAAAAGAACTAATGCACAAGATGCGCGAGAAGCCAAAAAATAACTAATGTGGAATTGAGGGCGCTGCTATTTGGAAAGAGAACTATTGTGATAAAATAAGGACAGCCTATTTATTAGTTCTCTTTCCAAACATAATAGTTAACCAATTAATAAAGTTTTGTGGCAAATGTGCAAATCGCACCAGTTCAAAAAAATGTAAAGAAGAATATGAATATTAATTTAGGTACTACAAAACAGACACAAATTAGAACTATTTCTTCGAGCACAAAAGCCACAGCCACAGTTCCGGCAGCCTAGTGGTGAGACCGTCTGACTTGCGATCCGCAGGTCCTGGGTTCGAATCCCACGGCACGCACCTCTGTCTTTTCGAAGTTATGTGCGTATTGTTGATTGCCGCCAACTTCAAACGGTGAAGGAAAACATCGTGAGGAAACCTACATGTCTGAGAGTTCTCAATGATCTTGAAGATGTGTGAAGTCTGCCAACCCGCACTTGGCCAGCGTGGCAGACTATGGCCTAACCCTTCTCACAATGAGAAGATGGCCCGTTCCCAGCAGTGGGACAGTTTGTACAAACAGGGCTGATAAAAAAAAAAAAAAAAAAAAAAACCACAAGTCTCAGTAAGCCATTTTTTTACACTCGTAATTAATATAAAAACATGTACCGTTATATTTTAAGTTATACCGATTTATTTAGAGGCGAGATTGATTACCTCATCAGTCAAGGCAAACTTAGAGAAACTTGTTATATGTATACATGATTAGTATACGTTGTAAATAACGAATATAATTGCTAAAAGCAATAAAATATACAAGTGGTAAAAACATTAGAAAACACACAAAAAAATAACAAAATACAAAATATACGCAAAAAATTATATTGAAATAGCAAAAATTAATGGATAAAAATATTTTTTGTATCAAATGAATTCTAAGGTAATCTGATCGTATTAAATGTGCGTGAAGGTAATTCCAGAATAGCATAAAAAATAAAGTTGTCGACCCTATGTAATAGGGCGAATTCTGTGTTGTCGACTTAAGTTATTTAGAACCTGTTTATCTGACCTTTAAATTTCTCTTATTGCATAATAATAAATATTTCTTGCTATTTTTAAATCCTCTTTATTTAGAACACCTACACGTTTATTGACCTGATATTTATCTATTTATAGACACATTTTATATACGAATTCTTTTGATCTAGAGCAAGTATCTACAATTCCATATTTTTTTTAATTCGCGCATGTGAAGAGAATTATCTTAATTTTGTATCATTTTATTAATAAATAAAATAAAATGATATAAGGAGGGGTTTTACAGCGATTTTACGCATACTTTCTCAACAGCGTATCCAGCGTAACGAAATCGTAAGTTAGACTGCAAACATTTAGTTTCTGCAGTCGGGTATTTTGTATTCTTTTAATATAAACACTTGTTCTAATTATTATTCTTGTTCATAAACATTTTGCTATGCGGAACAGCTGAACAGCGGAAACGCAGAAATTATATTTTAGAGTTATTAAAACTTTATAATTTATGGGAATTTAATTTATGTTGCAGTAAGCTTGTGAATATCGTGTATAATATTATTAATTCTACAAGTTTTTGAGTTTGCTTATTACGTAATCTTCTGTACTATAACAATAAACTTGTTGAATAAATTTATTGCTGCCAAGTGTAAGAGTAAAAAACAAACAAGTTTTTGACGCCATTTACAGACTTACAATGGTCATATAAAATTTTATACTATTTGCCAAAAACTTGTTTCGTCGATTATAAAAAAATGTATTCGAGACCCGGAAGAAAACATTTTTTGCATAATAATTGTGAATTTATGACAATTTACGAAGAACCTTGGTACTGAGGTGTTATATGTTATATATTCGAAAATAGTATAATCAAGAATACTTCCTATTCAAATCCTTCCTAATCAAAATTTATGACTAACGAGCTAGACGATAGGCCGCCTAGCCTGGAATGGGAACAGGTTCTCAAGCGACTTACTTTCGCGACATGGCAACTGCTTACCCAATTTCCATAATCAAACGATTGGTTTGTAAATGAATATTTATATGATAACTTCTTTTAACTTTTAAATATTGAAACATAATACATTGACAGGAAAACTTGGATATTTTACTTTATTTACTAGCCGTGCCCCGCGGTTTCATTTGCGCGGTGATGGAAAATGGTGATCATAGTGACGATGACGTGCACATCGCGTGCGACATCTTCAGGTTCTCAGGGATCTTTGTACCAAACTTCATAACGATCGGTTGAGATTTTTCATTATGACAAGGTAATAATCAGTCACTTTCGCTTTTAAAATTTTAGGTTACGGTATTAACCTCTTGTTCTGTTTCTGAGAACTAAAATCTTGGAATTTTTAAGGCTAGAGTGAATAGATGTCTCCATCGATGTATAGGAGAAGAGTGAATAGATATCGACAAACTGCATCCTCGACCACACCGTCGCTTAACATCAGGCAGGATCAGCATTTGTGGTCAGTCTTAGATCTTTTTTACTTTAAAAAAATTACTGAATTAAAATAGGTACCTACTTACACGGCCTGCGATTAAGATTATGGCAGTTTTTGTTCAATAAATCTAGCTATTGTATTCTTATTTAGGTTTTCCACGCATATTTTTTTTTTGCTTTTTTAATAAAAATGATTATTAACAAAAGTAGGTAGACTTACATAGGTATACATAATAATTACACTTATTCAGGTAAAATCATAATTTTACACTCGTAAATTTTATGCACGCTACTCAAGGCCTTTACAACAGGTGATCAAATATTTGACCACTAAACTTTGGTAAACCTTAATTTGACAATATAATCTAGCTTTATCCACAACAAAGTTACAGGGGGGATGAAAGTGCCCTGAATGGCTTCGAGACAAGGATGGTACGGCGTGGCCTTGCCGCTCGACTTGGCTGGGGCCACTGCCGTGCCCCCTGATTCAATTTTACTCATTATACAATTTTTTTACCAACTTCCAAAAAGAAGGAGATTTTCAATTCGACTGTATGTTTTTTGTGTGTTTGTTCAGCGATTACTCCGCTAATAACGAATTGTTTTTGATGATTCTTTTTTTGGTTGGTAGGTAATACAGAGGTGGCCCCATATAATCCATATATATTTTATAAAAATCGGTTCAGTACTTTGATTTTTATAACAAAATAACTGAAAAAAATGTCATCCAAATAAAGCATTGCGTATTTTGAAGTCGTTTTTTTTTGTTGTTTTTTTAACTAAAAATATATATTTCTTACGATATAAACGAGGTATAAACTGCAATAAATTATGACTAAGAGTCTGCTTGGATAGATAAATATCGTGGCAGAAATGAGAACTAAAGTTTCAGTTGAACAAAATGATGAAATAAATCTTTCAGCAGAACCCTCCCTCAATACCACAATTAAATAATTCCCTATTCGAATAGACTATCACTTGTTTTCAAAACATGATAATACTGTTCGGGAATGTGGATAGGGAAAATGTCAAATTATTAAATCATTACACGCAGGAAAATTCATTGTTTATCTGGCCCATGACGATATGGTACAGAAAATGACGTCAAAAATCTAACGTGTGATTTCATATAGTACAAAAGAGGCAAAACACGAAGTACCCGTGAAAAACCCCACTGTAATAAGTATGTATAGATGAAGTTGTATTTGGTGTCTTCAAATCACGAATGCATAGGTTCTAGGCAAGCGCACTCCATCGTAGACCGCAACGTCGCCCAATATCAGGCGAGCTGGTGAATGTAAACGAATAATAAAAATATTCTAACGAAAATTTCAGTCGGATCGATTGAAAATTGTTACGGGATTTTGGAATTTTTCGTTTTACATGGGCTATCTTTTTAATCGGCTTCCAAAAATAAGAAGATTTTCAATTCGTTTGTTTTTTTGTATGTTTACCGAATATTCTGCCAATTGTGCATTGATTTTGATGATTCTTTATACTTACTTATACTTCAGAGGTGGTCCCATAAAATTTTACCATAATCGGTTCAGTACTTTGGTTTTTATAACATAAATTTTATAATAATTTATTTAATTAAAGTTTTCACAAAAGTATATACGGTTGCTGTTGCCGTACTAGGCTCACGGCCTGTGTTACGGCGGACAGTGCTCTCCCCGAACCATTCACAAATATATCTATGTGAATATATTGCATGTATTATATATATATATAAATAACAATATGATAAGTTAACACTTCCAAGTACTCAATTAGTTTACTTGGATGACAATTTTCCAGTTATTTTGTTATAAAAACCAAGGTACTAAACCGATTTTGATAATATTTATATGGGACTGGCTCTGAAGTATGATCTACCAAAAAAGGCCGTCAAAAGCAATTCACAATTGGTGGAGTAATCGGTGAACAAACCTTTTTGGAAGTTGGTAAACAAAAAGATGATGACAAAATCTAGAGGCCACATTACACTTTGCATGACAAAGTTATGTGTAGCTCCTTCTTAGTATCAGTATTGCGGTGAAGCTGTAGGCCACTTATTATCATACCGTACATATCATGACTGTTATCAACCCACATGATAACTCTATAGTTATGTATGTATGTATGTATCTGTGTATGTATTATTTCTAAGTAGTTTATTTTAAAAATAGTTTTCTTTTTTATTAACTTAACTAGTCTACGAGTATTTACTCCTGAATTAGCACCACCGCCCACCTTTACATATACTTTTCCATCACATCCCAAGGTTGTCTGGAAGAGATCGCTTTTAGCGATAAGACCGCCTTTTGTGCCATTTTTCTTATGTGTTTATTGTCTTATTACTTTATGTGGTGTCAATAAAGTGTTATTGATTGATTGATTGATTGATGATGCCGCGCCGTCCTACTTGATACTACTTATTTCATATTCAACCGACTTCAAAAAAGGAGGAGGTTCTCAATTCGAATGTTTTTTTTAAATGTTTAATGTCACATAACTTTCGACTGGGTGAACCAATTTTGATGATTCTTTTTTTATTTGAAAGCTGGTGCTTCCCGTGTGGTCCCATTCCAATTTAGTCCAGTTCTGACAATGGCATCCTTGAGAAGTCGGTTGCTTCAGTTTTTTAAACTATAATTATTTATATTCTAAACTAACTCCATCGCGCTGTTTCTAACTGTGTAATACAGTATACTACTAAGTCAATAACAAATAATACCTATTGTAATAACATCGACATGTGTGACGTCGCATTTTAAGCTATCTATGGCTAGTGAAATAGTAGGTGTAAATTAAATTTTACTGAACAGAATTAAAGATTGATTTTCTTTTAACATGATCATCACTATTTTTTATTACCACATAAGTGAAAACAGCACTACTTTTGTATACATAATAATTATAGTTTAAAAAACTGAAGCAACCGACTTCTCATGGATGCCATTTTCAGAACTGGACCAAATTGAAATGGAACCACACGGGAAGCCCCAGCTTTCAAATAAAAAAAAATCATTAAAATCGGTTCACCCAGTCGAAAGTTATGAGGTAACAAAAAAAAACAGCCGAATTGAGAACCTCCTTCTTTTTAGAAGCCGGTTGAAAATAGATCTATTAGATAGATTGGTCTAAAAACGATGGCAAGATGAGCTTGACTCCCACTGTAGCGGCTGGAGTAAGGAAGCTCTAAACCTTGAAAAATGTAAAGAGGGAAGAGAGGCCTTTGCGCTGCAGTGGGACAGTAATGGCTGAGAAAAAAAAAAAGATAGATTGGTAAGCGGATGGTGAGACCGATAGATGGAGTAAGTCGATCTAAAATAAAAATCACTCTAGCTTTAAGAATTCCAACATTGTAGTTTTCAGGGCACAGAAGATGACAGGGAGTTTCACTCTATGGATCTAAATTGTTCTATATGGAGTTGGTAATAAACACATAAGTTATCTACTTATTGTTGAGTTTGAGTACTTTCCTGGATTCTGGTTTGACAATACCTACATTGTCTGTATAATGATGTCAATTATCATATTTTTATTCACATTTTCCTTTCAATTGTATAATTGTTCCGAGTCTACAGTTATTTTTACACATAATATTATTCAAATAACGCAAAATTTTAAACTAGAACAACTTGAAATATATTACCCTGCTGATTGGTTATACGCCAGGTCGTCTATCGGACTCTTTAAGACCTTAAATTTTGATTTCAAAAGTCTCGTAGAACTCATAAAAGCGTGTTAAAAATACCTTGAATTTTACATAAATTATAAATTTTTTCTGATATTTTTCTATATTTATATTATCTTATCCAAACATTACGAACCGTTTTCATGTAGTGCACTAACAAACAATATTTATACAGGCCTCATGGCTCAGTGGTAGAACGTCTGCCTCTGAGCTGTAGGTTGTGGGTTCGATCCCCACCCAGAGCAAACATTTGAATGGTGAGCATAGATGTTTGTTCTGTCTGGGTGTTTATATGTATCATATGTACGTATGTACAACAAAAAATATAAATGTATTCTATCAGCCATCTGGTTCCCATAGTACATACAAGCTTCGCTTAGTTTGGTTTGGGGCTAGACGTTGGTGGTGTTTTGTGAAAATGTCCTCCAGTATTTATAAAAAATATATATATTTATTTAATGTTTTATTATATAAAATTCCAAATTTTCTTTAAAATACAAAGTACTTACGTAAAAAATGAATATCTAATACTCCTATGACTAACTTTTAAGCGTTTCACAAAACTTTTATCGTTACATAGTCTAGTAATACGCGAACCAATTAAATTTCCAACTGTATTTTCCAACGCAGTAAAATTAACCCAACACATAGTACTCTGTCACAGGAAAAAAATCTCAATCATGCATTATTCCCAGTAAACAACAAGTACCTCTGTCCTTCCTCTGGCTATGACACGGCGCTAAAGGATAATACTGGTGCGATTGTTGTCTGATTACGTCATTATCGGCTGCCATTACGTAATCGAAGTGATTATCACAAAACTGTTAGAATATGGAATGCGCCATGTCCGGAGCGGTGGTCGGTTACCGGTAGAGTTGTCCTCGACATGATCTTGTACTGGAACTGTGGGATTTCACAGCTGTTTCGAAGTAATTTTACTTTGATAGTTTATATAATAGATCTAGTATATAATATATATTTTTATTATGAACATTAGAGAAGCCAATGGCATCCGAAACAGTTTTCTAACTAGTTCGAAACCATTGGAGTCAATCAATTTTGTATAAATCTACTTTGACCAAATAAAGTATTTTGTATTTATATTTGTAAAAAATCGTAATGTGCGAAGTAATTTAAGCTGTTTGTGTTTGGTAGTGGGGGTATTGGGCCAGGATTCTTTAAACACATCCAGGGACAGACTTATTGATTAATTTACTTCAGTAATATAACTAACCACAATAGTTTCAATAGTTATAGTTTAAAAAAGTGTAACAACCGATTACGAAATACGCAATTTCGTTCACTTGGAAGACATATTTTTCCAGTTTTATGTTTTAATAAATATAATAGTTTAAAAAACTAAAAAAAACACGCTCAATCTTATCAAATTATTGTATTGTCATCGGTCCTCGATAAGTCTACAAAGTTTGAATGAAATCTTACCGTTTGAAGTGGGTCAAAATCATGTTTAAAGTTTCCGTTACATAAATTTTAACGTAAGTTTACATAGCATACTAACATACGTATGAAGCTAATCAAAACGTGTTAAAAACCAGAGTACTGAACCGTTTTTGATAAAATTTAGATGGGTTTGTGTGAAGTTGACTTATCAAATAAAAAAAAAATCATCAAAATAAATTCACAATTGGCGAAGAAAGTATTTGTTACGCAAGTAACAAATATACAAAAAAAAAACAGTCGAATTTAGAACGTCCTCCTTTTTGGAAGTGTTATTCGGGTGATGTTGTGAAATTTATATCTCCTATGTGATGTAATTAATCAAAGTAGAAAAATCTTTTTCTGAAACTGTAATCATTTTAATAATTTTAGATTTCTGCACGAACTTGTTCTCTATATAATTAAATTATCATTTTACGTACTAGTAATTGGAACACTATTAATGTATTTTGGGGTATTAATCTGTTTGGAAAGATGAGAAAAAATGGGAACTGAAGACGTCTCGATTGTATTGCTAGGCAAACAAAACAATGAAAAAATAATAATAATAATGACAGCAGCACCCTCAATGTTACGGTACATTAGTTGTATTTCCAAACAAAGTTTCAGAGGTCTATCTCCTTATTGCCATAAAGTATTTTAGCAGTTTTATTTGTTAAATAATGTGTTTGTTTGTCTACAGGTAACAGCTGTTGACGTCCAAGGAAGCCAGCCGCTCGGCAACTCTCGTTCTAAACCCGCTCCCTCTACCCCCTTCCAAGATTGCTGCCACCATGGGTCGGAAGAAAATACAAATATCTCGGATCACAGACGAACGGAATCGACAGGTCAGTAAATCACAACACCAGCTTTTATTTATTCCTATCTCAAAGCGCAAGTTGAATAAGCGCAAACCTGAGATAGGTTTGCGCTTGACCGAAAATTCAACTTTCATAATGACGTTGCGATTCACTTTCATAGACACACCTTACACCTATATCATCATCATCATCTCAGCCATAAGAAGTCCACTGCTGGACATAGGCCTCCCCCATGGATTTCTAAAAAGACCGATAGGAAACGGCTTGCAACCAGCGTCTTCCCGTCACTTGTATGAGGTCTACACCTATATACACAATAAGTATCTATATTAAAACACAAAACAAAATACCCGACTGCAGAAAAGCAGTATTTGCAGTCTGTTAAGATTTTGTTACGCTTGATACGCTGTTGCACGTTTTTTATGCGTAAAATCGCCGTAAAGGGTTGTGAATGCGCATTCTTTAGAATAATTCTAGTATAATCACTTTTTTATTACGAATAAATTCGTTGGAAGTTAAGAAAAACGCAATTTTTATTTTTGTGAGAAATGTATTATTAATACAAAAAAAAAAAACCAATGATACTCAGAAAGTGTTGACGAATCTTGACACCTCGCACTTCAAAATCGGTCATGCCGTTCAGGCTGCAGGCGATCATATAGAAACATACATACATACACTCGAAAAACATAACCCTCTTTCTTACGCAGTCTGGTAAAAATAGACAAGTGACGCGCGCTGTGTATTTATACGACTATAATACGAGTATTATGACATAAACTTGAACTTGACCAAGATAAACGAATTATTATCGAAATAATTTCAGTTTTTTTTTTTTTTTTTATTTAACAAAATCTACAGCCCTCTACAACATACATAAATAACTTAGATAAGGCTTAAGGCCAATAATAGATTTACATTTTATATTTAATCATTTAAAATTACAGTCGTAAAGTAAAGGAAGATACTTTTACATTAAATAGAAAAATAAGCCCTGCTTAAACTAAACGTGTGCGTGATGTGAGTGTATGATGGTGAATGTGTGAATGTGTGCATGTGTGTGTGTGAGGAGGGAGGGGAGGTGAGTATATGTAGGAACGTGTGTCGTGTGTGTGAAGCGCATACATACATAATATATAAATTAGATATTGCCATTTTAAAATTTAACTATGTCCCCTTTAAAGGAATCTTTTTTAGTGACAATTGACAATCAAATCAACATTCTCCTAAATTATCTTAATTTGAAACCCCAAATACAAGTGCTCAGTAAAGTGTTTAGTAGGTAGAAATACCAAAGCTTGAAATTGTAAATCGCTCCATCCATTCGTATCAAGCAGCCCATTTCTCAACATACCAGCTTTTACGATATCAATTAAATGTAGCAAAGATCAAGCCGAGATCATTTCAATCAACACTTGATCACCCACGTGGCTCAAGAAGAGACTGATGATAACATTTTCCACTTATAAAGCATGTTAAAGAGTGAAATGACCTTAGCATCTGACCCAACAGATGTGGCGTATCACCACTCCCACTGCAAACCATTATCGCGAGTACAACGACCTATGGCGCTTGTAATGTATTAATTATACGATTACATTGTAGGCCAGATTAATTAGAACTCCTGAAACGTTCTCCATCACCCTTTTTTTGAACTGTCGTCCTTAGAAAGTGCAGGGAGAGGAAGGTCTCCGCGTCTGGTCGGAGGCAGACAAGCGAAATGAAACTTGCGAAGGTCAACTTACTTTGGTGACGTTTCGACAGTTCTAATTGTACAGTCATTGGTTAAAAGCTTCCTTTGTTTATTTCTGTACCCAATAGGCATATATTAGAACAAAGGGTTATTTGATTTCATTGTTTCCTACATTCGAGTTTGGATTATTATATCAGATGTAGAGTCTTAGTACGAAGTTACCAATCGATAAGTTGTAACCAAACTAGTTGTAGATTCATCTGGAGACTTATAGCATTTTTTTTGTTTTATACTTACTCAATGGCGTTCACGTAAACTATATTTTGTGTTCGATATTATTGACTGTCTTACACACTTAAGTATCTAAAAATTTTCAGACCATCTCACGTGACACCCCTGTGGCCTAAATAAGAAAGACTCCCGAGTATAGACTGGGATATGCGGGTTTAGTATATTAGTATATTATCAATTAAAAACTAATATTTCTATGAAATAAAATTCATGCACATTCCCAATATAAAAAAAAAATATGAAAATGGCACTAGCCGCTACTTTGTAACCAAATATATCAATTGTAGAATTCAAATTTGAAAGTCGCCAATCATACATTCCAAATTATATCAATTAGGTATAGAATAATTTTTTTTTTATCAGCCCTTTTTGTACAAACTGTTCCACTGCTGGGAACGGGCCATCTTCTCATTGTGAGAAGGGTTAGGCCATAGCCTGCCACGCTGGCCAAGTGCGGGTCGGCAGACTTCAAACATCTTCAAGATCATTGAGAACTCTCAGACATGTAGGTTTCCTCACGATGTTTTTCCTTCACCGTTTGAAGTTGGCGGCAATCAACAATACGCACATAACTAAGACAGAGGTGCGTGCTGTGGGATTCGAACCCAGGACCTGCGGATCGCAAGTCAGACGGTCTCACCACTAGGCTGCCGGAAACTTCCGGAATCCAAATTTACAAAGTCAATAATTAATGCGTTGTAAATATATCAAATATATCTAATAGCCAAATATATCTGTTGTAGAATCGAAACTTGGAAGTTACCAATCGATAACCAAATATATCAATTGTAGAACCCAAGATCAAATTTCAAGTTACCAATTGAAACATTGTGGTCAATTCTGAAGGCACCAATAATCTAGTTAAAATAAGTACCTACTACCTAAATAAAAAATAAAAAATCTCATAAAATGTTTGTTCCTATTTTGGTAATTTAGTGGTGCCTTCAAAATTTACCAAATTGTTATCAAATATATTAATCGTAGAACCCAAGTTCAAATTTCAAGTTGCCATTCGATACCAAGCGCACAGATTTAGTATTCCTAAATTTGTGACCAAACGACGGAACGCCGGAACCTTAAACAGCGCCTGGCCCGACGCACACTTGGCTAAAGAGGACCTAATATTATGATGACTAATATATGACCTGACTATTGCGTAGTCGGATAAATAATAATTTAATTATGTTTCAATCATTATCATTAGAATGGCCTTCCCTAACATTATAATGGGCTTCCCTATAAAACCCTTAAATATATGTGATATCACCTTTGATAAAGTATCAACGGGCGAGCGGTAATGTAGCGTTAGTCCTCAAACACGTCCGAGCTCATTGAGCTCTAAATATACCCCTTACACATTTAAAATAATTACACGTCCGAGCTCATTGAGCTCTAATAAGACCCCTTAGACGATTAAAATAATTTTAATTTTCAAAATAATTCGAAGCGGCAAAATAAACGTCTCTAGAATTCTCAATCTAAATTAGGCTTTAGCGCGGTGACATACTAGAGTCTTTATATCAAAATATTTAAGTTCGTCATTGTTGGTATATGAATATCGGTCAACCCAGGACACTTTCGTAAATTTTATTTTAGACTACGTTCACGTGATGGAAAGTCATTGGATATCACTTGCATTATAAATCAAGAGAGAATGACATATAAATTACACAGGATAAATTAATTTGGTTATTCCGTTAATCCTAGTATTTGTCATGAGGAAAACAATACACACAAACCACAATGAGGTAGGTACATACGCCAAGTCTAACAAGGCACGTTTGATCCATAACTGAGGTACAAGCGTTCGTACCACAATAACCCAGACACTATTAAACGTAAGTATGAATTGATTTCATTACTGTAATTATTGTCGCGTTTAATGTATGCTATAAATAAATTATATTATATCATAGATTATATAATTATATTAAATATATTGTTTCATGGTAGATAAATATATCTTTAGGGCAAAGAGTAGGGTGACGCCGCTGTCTCGCTCGGACGCAGCTCCTATTTTACCCGTCTGCGTAAGAAGTAGGGTTATGTTTTTCGAGTGTATGTATGTTTCTAAATGACCGCCCACAGCCTAAACGGCTTGAGTAATTTTGATGTGTGAGGTGTTTTTAGATTCGTCTTCACTGAGTGTCATAGGCTATATTTTTTTAAATATAATAAAATCAGATCTCACTCAAAACAAAAAAAAATACGTTTTTTCTCTCCAACGATCTTTTTCGTAATAAACGATATTACTATTATAGAATTATTCTAAAGAATACGCATTTATAATATTTTGCAGCGATTTTACATGAATGACAATGACACCTGGCACATCAAAATCGGTCAAGATTTGGCTGTCATATAATAAATAAAATAATAAATATTTGTGGACATTTCACACAACACCATCTAGCCCAAACTAAGCAAAGCTTGTACTATGGAACTAGATGGCTGATAGAATACATATATACTTTTTTTTTTTGTAAATATATACATATGATACATAGAAACACCCAGACACAGAACAAACATCCATGCTCATCACACAAATGTTTGCCCTGGGTGGGGATTGAACCCACGACCTTTCAGTTCAGCAGGTAGACGTAAACACACTACCAACTGAGCCACAAGGCCAGTCATAGAAACATACATACACTCAAAAAACATTACCCTCCTTCTTACGCAGTCGGGTAAAAATCGATCTAATGGAGTTTTTTTTATTTTATAATTATGAATTTATTACTCAAATCCAAACAAACGCTATTGTACAAAGTACTCGTAACGTAAGTACTTTTAATATATAGGTAGTACTAAAAGCAACTTTTAGTATATTTATGTTAAAGCTTAACTTAAAGTTCTAAAGTTCAAGCTGCATAAAATATTCGCACTGGTGTATACGAGTCCGGTGACGCATGGTACGGCGTCCAGTTCCAGAAACCAGTCAACTTCTACTATATAGGTACATTGTCTGACCTCACAAATAAACATTGGAGAACACTGACGGGTACCAGGAAACTAAATACATATTTGCTCTCATTTCGTGATCATACCAAAATATAAACACGAAAGAAACCCTTATTTTTTTTGTTTACTGTGCCTCTTGCCTTTATTAACTAAGGACGAAAAAAAGATACAAACAAAAATATACGTAATATATACCTATTACCTATTACCTATTTATTGAACTACCCAAACTTGTGTAGTAGCAAATTCAATCAGATTACCATAAACCAGTAAAAACTATATATTTAAGAATAATCCGAATACTGGTTAGCAGCATACCCAGAATGCTAGCAGCATTGCAACGTCAAATGGCAAATGTTTACGCGTTAGGGTGGGCCGAATGTGCAACAACATTTTAGTTTTGATCCACGTCTATGAGACGTTCAGATAGGTTTTAGTCTGTTTTAAATTAAACTAATTTTGATAAAACAGTGGTGGCAAAATCATTCAGGCGGAATACTTTTCCTCCCGGAAGTTACGAATAACTGGAAAAATGTGGTTAAAACCACAGCAATAGCTACAATAACGAAATATATAATTACAACTATAATCTCAACTGCTGAAGTTAGCTATTTCATAAAAAAAAAAAAAATTAAAACATGGAGAGAATTTATTGATTTTCTTTTGAGATACTACAATAAAACATTACTCGCCTGATGTTAAAGGACGTTGTGGTCGACGATGGAGCGCGTTTACATAGAAGAAACCAATTCACTCGCGATTTAATGTCACCCAGATTATATCTATCGGGAAACACCCAATCAGGAAGCGTATTCCACAATCTAGCAGTCCGCACGATGAAAGTGGAATTAAAGTGTTTCGTTCGGGTTTTTGGAATATCCACTATGAAACGGTGACGCTTTTTCATGTTTCTGACTGTCCGATAGTTAAAAAAAAATCAAATCAAAATCTGTTTATTTGTAAGAATATTGTCCTAAGATGTTGTACAATGTTGTGTTTCAAATATTCTACTTTATACCTAAGGTGTACAAATATTTAATATCTTTGATAGATAGCTTCAGTTTTTTAGATCTAGGGATCAAATTATTTTCTCTTAGTCAATTTTTAATACACCTATAAATATACAATTATTTAATTTTGTGACTTAAAAAATCATCCACATCATAATAACATTTGTCCATTAAAAAATTGAATAATTTGCATTTTAAAATATTAAAATTCAATTCCTTAAAACTATATGGTAATTTATTATAAAAAGTAATAACCTTGCAGTAAACATTGTCACTATACACACGTACTCTGCTGAGGAACTAATACTTGTCTCTTCTAGACACATACATCTCTGTATAATGTAAATTGCGAATGAAAAATGTTTGGTATTCAAATTCCAGGTGACGTTCAACAAGCGCAAGTTCGGCGTGATGAAGAAGGCGTACGAACTGAGCGTGCTCTGTGACTGCGAGATAGCTCTCATCATCTTCAGCTCCAACAACAAGCTCTACCAGTACGCCAGCACGGACATGGATAAGGTAACCACATTTATGCATTGACGTATTATACGTAGATAAGTTTTCTCCGGCTCTGTGTGGCAAAGCTCAAATAAGGTAATCGCCTGACTCGTCTTCAGTCGCGACACGTTGTGCAACGCTTTAGACGCGTGTCGTGACTTGTGAACAGTGACGTTGCCATCCTCTGTATTTAGTAAGAGCAACACCAAGATATATAAAGCCAAGAAAGGCCTTAAGGATGTGGCGTTAGCCTCGAAAGTGCTGAGAACTGAGATTTGCCGTACTTTTACTTCATATTCAATGACTATAACCTTTATAAATAAAATTACTACAAGTATACTGCTTAAATGGACAGATTCTAGGTAGCACGGTGTCAAAAGGACTTGCGAAAGGCTCTAACTCTGTTTTGTCAACATAATGTCTATGTCATGTGTCTCAGATGGAACAAATCCACTGCTGTACATAGGCCTTCCCCTTCATCATCTCAGCCACAAAGAGTCCACAGCTGGACGAAGACCATGGATTTCC
This sequence comes from Lycia hirtaria, assembly GCA_947563715.1. Taxonomy (NCBI): domain Eukaryota; kingdom Metazoa; phylum Arthropoda; class Insecta; order Lepidoptera; family Geometridae; genus Lycia; species Lycia hirtaria. Next base: position 5,226,238 of record OX387383.1, read on the forward strand.
AAAAAGACCTGATGGACCTGCTTGCATCCGACGTCTTCCTGTCACTTGTATGCGGTCTTCTGTCTTCTTACTACTTCTTTTGAAGTCCTCTTCTTTCATATTGCTGATCTTCCTACGCTACTACGCTGTTCTGCGTGCTAGGCCTCCCCCTTGGATTTACAAAAAGACCGGCTAGCACGCGTCCTGTAACCATCGTTTTCCTGCCAATTATATGAGGTCGTCCACCTTATGACTGGTCGTCGTATGCTGCGATTGCCGGTCCATTCTGTGACGATAGCTAAGCTGAGTACGTCGGTATTACGTACCCGGACTCTCCTCCCGCATCTCGCAGCTGCCTGAGGGTTAACCGGTTAATCTGTATCAGAAACAAAATGAATTTATTGAAACAACAAATTTATTGTAACTCTTGAAATTAGTAACAAAATGAAAGTAAATGCTAAAAGTTGTATTCTAAAGAACGAGGCCAATGCTATATATGAAGTCGGGTTTTAATTTTTCTGAACTTTAATTTAATCTATGAATAGTTTTAATCAAATCCCAAAGATCGGCCTTGGTACCATTTTTGAAGTGTATCGTTATAATTTCGATATACGAAACATAATTGTTATTTATGTAGTCTTAAAGTGTATATAGTTATAGTTCTTAGTATAGTTTTTTTCTTACATGTCGTTTTTGTAAATAAAAGAATTTAAAGTTAAAAAAAAGAAAGAACATCATTATTTTATTTTATATTCACAAAATTTACGGAGTTGATTTTATATAAGTTCAATGAAACAGATTTTATATGGACTATAACATAAATTTTTGTACCGTTTGAGAAAACGAATACAATTAGCATACATTGGCTTGGTGACATTCAAATTCTTCACATAATGAATTCTATTAAAGTATGCGAAACTCTAAATATAAGTGCAATTACATTTATAAATATGATGACTCAACCGGAAAGAGTTATTTTCAAAGTTGCAATTTTAACAGAATAAGAATTTCACGCTTTAGAGAAATTTTACGTAATTGCTCAATTTTTCTTATTAGCAATAACAAAATGTAAATTAAAAACAGGATAAAAAAATATAGATCGTTGAACCGTTTATTGTATTTTTTCACTTTTATCAGTGACATAAAAATGCATTTCCGTTGTGACTTCGTGCAAAAATGCTGATAAATTGACTGAAATTAACTGTTTTTAAAAACTAGCTTAATAATGATAAAAACATAACCCTCCTTCTTACACAGTCTGATAAAAAAGTAATGTAATTATTTTATTCAAGTGTATATACCAGAATATATACCATATTGTTTGTAAATAATTTATAAGACGCTGTTAAATTAAATTAAACATAATCTAGCAGCAATATCATTTCTTGATAAAGGGCGAACGTGAAAAGTGTCATAAAATGTAAGATTACCATTACCATTTACCGAAACAAAGTGTCAAACTGAAGACCAAAATTAGAAAACTTGGATGTTTGAAGTGAAATGAAACTTCAAGTAACAAACTTTGGCAATAATTGTTTCGACTTTTCCTTGTTATTATATCAATTCAAAGTCTCTGTTGATAAATAGACATTGGATACAAACTTGAATCGTTTTCAAAAGTACACTCACAAAATTATTAGGTATTTATATTACGAAAAATTGAAGGTGTAATACCAAATCCGTGTTAATCATTAGTAAAATATATGTTCTCGTCTCATTCCTGTGAATATCGAATATAGAAGTATTAATATCGAGATAACTAAGTATATAAGATAGATAAGTTATTATTCACACCAAAAGGACCTTTAACATCCTATCGGTCTTTCTGTTAAGGACCTTAAAGAAGCACAACAGTAATCGCTTAAAAAACTAAAACAAAAATCGACTTCAAAATACGCATTCGTTTACTTGAATGACAAAATTGGCTTTCCGGAAAAAATATAATCTGGATGTCTTCAAATCGTGGGAAAATAGGTCCCTTCTTGGCAAGCTTCAACATAGACCGCAGGAGTCGCTAAACATTAGGCAAGTTAACGGTCAAGGGCAAGTCTATTTTCAAATATAAATGGTTCTTTCTGTTGCAAATATATTGTAATACGACCTACGAGCATGTATATGGTTATTCATGACTCGCTGAAAGGGATCTCGATCATGTAACCTTTGTCGCATTTTGTTTGTACAGGCGTTTATGTTGTCTTTAGAGGTGTTCATCATTGTATCATTTGTTTCAGGTTCTCTTAAAGTACACGGAATACAACGAGCCGCACGAGTCCCTGACCAACCGCAACATCATCGAGGTACATGAAGTACGGCGTCATCTGTGTGCCCGTGGTCGCAATGCAATGCCCATGCAATAATGACTATACCATTAACGCGTGCTTACTACTTACACAAACCTAATGCATACATGTTACTAAAAAACCCAAAACTTCCAAGCTACGTAGCAGACCCGCCGAACCCCACAGTAAAGAAGCATGTTTATCCCTCCAATAAAAGATGAAAACACCAGACCCCAGTTTTATACTAACAGTTTATGAAACGCCCTAAATATTTATGTTACATTTTTTTCCTTCCAGCATGGGTTTTTGTAAATGTATTTTGTGTTTATTTGAATTAACCTGACTCCGTCGGAAGAAGGGTACAGTCAGAGTTGCATCATTGCGTTCGACACTACACACAAATGTACGCTAAAAAGTTTTATCACTATTACTTATTATTAGTTCACGTAGATTATGATAGCACTGTTTATTTTGCCCTCCTACATGCTGACTATACAATGAACGATATGTTATGTCAGATGACGAAGTGATTTCAAATCCGTCATAAGCTACGATGATTCCCGTTGTCCCCCACTCCTGTGTTCACCACTGATGGACACGGAAGTGAACACCTGTTTCAAAAAGTTGTGCTGATGTCCCCAGGGGACAACGCCACAACTTTTACATTGTTCCCGTTGTCCACCACTGCTGGACACTGACACGAGCTTTTATAAACCACCCCCATTGTCGACCACTGGTGGACAGTGATACATTTTCCAAAAGCTTACCTACAGAGTGAAGAAAAAGAAGTAAAAAGTAAAGTAGAAGAGTGAAGTTCAAAGGTGTAGTGAACCAAAAGGTCCGATGGGCAAAAATTACAAGACCCAAAAGGTCTAGTCTGAAATTCAGTACATAGTAAATCAAAGCCCTTCAGTTGGTTTCTGTGTATTCAGAAAATATATTTATTGAACGGTTTTATTTCGCTTGCCTTTTTGTTGTTTTTTTATTTGTTGTTGATGTTGTTGTTTATGCTTTTTTTTTGGGTCAAATTTAGTATTCGAAATTTGACCCCTTCCCGTTGACAGATTGGTCTGATATTTGGTACACGCTTTTAGTTTATACGATAATACAATTAAATATATTTAGTATTATTCTAAATTCAATATGGCTGCCGCCAAAAAATGGCGGATTTTATAATTTTTTTCAAAACCATCCACAATATGGGTATCAAAACCTTTTCTAGTTGAATACAGAAAGGGCTTTTCTAGTAGAATACAGTAAATACATTACCTACATCATTATCTTTCTTTCAATAAAACCGTTCAACTTAAAAAGTTTTTTTTAAAGTAAGTTCTTAAAATAAGTATTTATTCTCAATTGGTTACGTTTCACACTAGGAAAAAGACTTTTCTTCGAAAATCACTCAAATTAGCTAAAAATCTTTGTTTGTTTGACTTGTTTTTATCCGCTCTTAATGCTCTTAATTTTAAAAGATTTTCTTGTTATTTTTATTTGGAAAGTAATTGTGGATATTGTTTCGAATCCTATTATTCCTAACAATATCGTAAAAACAATAATACAATCCATCTTAATCGGATTTGAAAACACTTCGGAATTTTTACTAAGTAATATTAAATTGAATTTTTATGGAAATAACCGAGTTGTTGTATATCGAGGGTGTTCTAATTGCATGTCTATTAATACAGTCCAGTATTAAGACATTTGGCTCGTCAAGCCACCTGAGCTGTTTCCGCTGACACTTCCAGGCACTAACGAAGAAAGAGCATAAAAACGGAGTTATGTCACCGGACAGCCCCGAACAAGAACCCGAATACAACCTGACCCCACGGACCGAAGCCAAATACTCTAAAATTGACGAGGAATTCCAAATGATGATGCAAAGGAACCAGCTGAACGGAAGCCGAGTTGGAGTCGGAGGCAGCAACTACAACCTTCCAGTGAGCGTACCAGTCGGGAGTTACGATCAGTCACTGTTGCAAGCTAGTCCACAAATGCATACCTCTATCAGTCCACGGCCATCGTCTTCGGAAACAGATTCAGGTGATTATCTACTCCTATTCTTTTACTCCATCCATGGGGGAGGCCTATGTCCAGCAGTGGACTTCTTATGGCTGAGATGCTGATGATGATGATTCTTTTACTAGGAACTAACGTGCTTGTCACACATCTTTCGGGTTACTCACGTTTATTTTGGAGTCGACCCGACCACCGTTTGCGTAGTAACAGACAGGACGTCAACCGGGACTGACGTCTGCGTTGCTTCTTTTGAAAAAGACCTCAGAATCCGGTTGAAACTAACGTCGGAGATTTTGATTAAAAATAAACGTGAGTAACCCGTAATATATTTTAAAGATTACTATTCTTTTTACACATTGTTATTTTATACATCTACGCGATATTTACTGCAATTTAATTGATATTGAATTTCCAATATTTCAGCACATTTGCATGCACCAGTTTGTTGAGTAGATTGAAAATGTAGGTATTAGGAATAGGAGACTTTTCAAAATTGTTCTTTTTTTCGAATAGATGATAGGGTTTGTACATTGCTTGTTTAGAACAAAATTTAGTTAAAATAGTGGTCTCAGTAACATCAATTACATTTTTCAATGTATTGATAAATAATTTTATAGTACCTGTGTAGTTTGCCTGAGATTATTAGAAGCCGAGTAGATTATTCATAATCCTCTTTGATAAATAAAAACAATAGATAAGACAAAACTGACAGGTTCACTGACTTCATATATAACTCTTTTCGAGATTGAATTTGTTATCAGTGAAATTTCTGGACATAACATGCAAAATCTACGTAATATCTCAGATGGTATCTTCAGGGTCTAAAGTAAAAAAATAATTAATGGTGTCTTATGTTATGATCAGTTTTGAGCAATAATTTTTATTGGACCTTTCTATTTCAGTAGTTTAGAAGTATTAATTGTATTCAGTTGTAAGAAAGGAGTTAATCTCATTTAAAATCAATTTAACATACTGCCATTATCAAGATATTCTAATTGATCTTCAATTTCACATACTGCCATTATCAAGATATTCTAATTGATCTTCAATTTCACATACTGCCATTATCAAGATATTCTAATTGATCTTCAATTTCACATACTGCCATTATCAAGATATTCTAATTGATCTTTCTATTTTTTGCAGTATACCCAAGCGGCGGAATGCTCGAGATGTCAAACGGCTACCCTGGCTCCGGATCTCCTCTAGGCGCTGGCTGCACCCCCTCCCCCTCCCCCGGGCCGGCTCCCTCCCCGCACCGACACCCGCACAAGACCCACGGACATGCACCCCCTCCGCACCACTCCCCGCGACATAACAACCTGCGCGTTGTGATACCCAGCTCGATGCCACCGCCACAAGACGACATATCTTATTCTGGAGAGGTGAGAATATCTTTTTTTTTTATGTAGAAATAGGTCAGCGCTTGACCGCCAACTCGCCTGATGTTAGACGTTTGACGAGACGTTTCGGTCTATGATGGAGCGCGCTTACCTAGAAGAAACCAATTTACTCGCGATTTAAAGACACCCAGTGATATCTATCGGAAAAGACCCACTCAGGAAGCGTATTCCACAATCTAACAGTCCGCACGACGAAAGTGGAATTAAAGCGTTTCGTTTGGGTTTTTGGAATATCCACCATAAAACGGTAACGGTTTTTCGTGTTTCTGACACATTGTGTAGTTTGTATTAAAAAAAAAACGCACCTAAAATTCACCCTGAATTCGACATAGGCCAAACATTTGACAAGTGAGTCGTGTATTCAAGAGAGGCGTTTACTTTAGTATTGGTCTATAAAATGTAGTAAATTGATAGGTTATCATGTTTATCACCCCGAATTGGGCCATCGATGAAAATTAACGCTTCTCTCATTATATGTCACTTGTCGCTTACCTCAATATTGTCAGTTATTTGCTGTTTGGCACTATTTACTGCCTTAAGTATAATATACCTAATTTAATCTATCTACTCTCCGCTTATGTTATGCTTTACCGATTTGTGGTTTTTATTCAAAAACAGTGTTGTTGATTTGACCATAAAAATTACCCATATATTGGGTTTTGTGGTTATTAATACGTTACGTTATTATATATATATACATACCTTAAATGTAGTATGAATAAATGAATATAAATATATGTTATTGATGTTTGTTTGTGTTGATGGGGAAATGCGATTCCACGGCCTTTTCATGTCAGTCATTGTTTGGAACTTTGTTAGTTACTTTGTTAGCAAAGTTTCCATAATATTAATTTGTTAGATTGGTTTATAAATCAGAATGTACTATGAGTATGTATATGTCACCGGAATATAACAAGATCCGCAAGTTTATACATTTCCTAAAATTTTCTAGGAAATTTATCAACTTTCGTAGGATTCTAAACGAGAAATAAATTGTATTATTTTACGCCCACATTTTCGTAAATTTATCAATTTGCGACATCTCGTGGTAAATTTATATGGTTAGATTAGGTTAAACCCTAACCTAACCTAACCGTAAAATAATACAATTTATCTCTCGTTTAGAATCCTACGCAAGTTTATAAATTTCCTAAAAATGTTAGGAAATTTATAAACTTGCGGATCTTGTTATTTTTCGGTGACATATACAAATTAATTAAAACTTGTAGTAACAATGCATCTATTGTGACAAATGCACAGTTATTTTCCGTCACAGTTTACCTATAAATTGTGATGTGAGTACGTAATTTTTCCTCTGATGATACCTACATATATAAATAAATACCTAAGTATATTAATTTTTCTCGGTCCATTAAAACGCTTTTACGTTAAAACCGCACTCGCCTTTTATTTGACTTTAGTGCGGTTTTTTATAAATCATCTCAGAGACATTTGTTTGTATCATTTTGGTTTGTTTTACATTATATATTTTTATCGTTCACTTTTTTAAATTCTAAATATGTTGTATCTATTTTTAGATCGACATTTATATTTGAATTAAGGATATTAATTAGGTGTCAATGTACGACTAGCCTTGATTGTTCAGGTGCTAAATTAAGTTTTTAAGTTTCAAGTAAAATATCTTTGATATTTTGAGATTAATATTAGTATGGCCCTAAAATACTTCCTTGTGATACACCTATATCTAATCGTATTAGTTTCTGGTTCATTATTACAAATATCTTTTTTGTATACTGTCATGATTTTCCCTTGATTATTAAAATAATCTTAAGTAAAATTATGTTATTGAATTTAAATAAAATACATTTTCAGATAAGTACTAACAGTATCAAAAGCTCGAATCAAAACAAATTTTTAAATAAACTTACTTAAAAAAATTCTTACCAACATTAAGATCGTTTTTACATGCTTCACTATCGGATCATTCGTTAAGATACATAGTTTTTATTATTAATATTGATGTAATTTATTAATAAAAATATTGATTTATTTTTTTCAGACACCGCTAAGCTACTCAGGACTCGGCAATTTCGGACCACAAGATTTCAGCATGGGCTCGGACATGGGAATCGGGTTGACATGGGGAGCACATCAACTGCAAACGCTACAGCACAACAGGTACATGTCTGTATGCCTTTTATATTACTACTTTGGGACTTTCTGGAGACTTGGCATTTTCGAGAATACTAATTTTTTTTCAACTTCTGTAAAACTATGATTAGATACCACTTTTTTCTTCTTCTATCGTATCTGCTGTAGCTAGATATCACTGATATTTCTTTTAGTTATTGTCATTTTACTAGCAATTTTTAAAGTATTTGCCGTTCTATAAATTATTACAAATTATTCTTTTTAAATGGAACATATACATATACATTGAAATTGTTATTTGACTTATAATATGAGTTTTTTATGTCTAGAAATTGTAAAGTAACATTTTTAACTTCATTAGACATTGTCAAGTTACCAGATTGTGCCATTGGTGTTGTGTTTGCTTAATCGCATTAAGTTGCTATTATTTCATTTACATTGTCCTATAAACATGAAGCTTGACAAATAGACATTTTCATCGTAATTTTGATTTGTAATCAATTAATCGTAAAAAAAATAGCTCCGCCGAGACAGTGTATGACACTGCCGTGACCAGGATTCGAACCTGGGTTACTACGGCCACAACGTAGGGTCCTAACCACTAGACGATCACGGCTACCGGAGCTGTGATTCTTGCAACCAATTCATCGCTTGCGTTTTTCACAGCATTCTCAAGCAACCAGTTTCGAAAGACTACCTTCCCTCCCGCACTTATATCAAAATTGGACGAGAGAGCGCCTCAAAGTTTCAATCAAGGCTCAATACGTTCACTATCGATCGATACGCACGGCTGATCCGATTGACGAGATAATTTACTTCTTTGTCGGTTACATTGTATTTAATTGTTCACCGGAGTACTAGTATGTACTAGTCTAGGAAGTAATCTAATACAATTTTCAGGCTTCAATAGCTGGAATAGATTAGAAAGATTAATTGAGTCGCATTGTTGGTGACAGCAAAACTACCTACAGATAGAATATCCCTTTTACGTACACTTTTTATCCCTTTAACTTTCAGATCGTCTATCACATAAGCAATATAGGCATGCGTATTTATAATTTATACAGTTTTTGACGTAACAACGTCTAATAAATCCATGGACGCCGGCTGCACGCACGAAAAAGTAATATGACTCATTGTCCCGTTACGCGTTACGCTCATCATCATCATTTCATCAATGTTTTGTTATGACGTTGTCACGTCAAACTATCGTCCGTAAACCGACTTTACAGACAACCAATTTTTTTACAAAGTTAACTAATCGAATTGCGAGTGTGGTTGCTATGCTTATTTCATTATTCAGCTCTTCAACGTTATCATCTCAATCGCGCTAAAAAGCTTTAGCTATATCCACTCTGTGATAATTTTGACTGAAAGTATGGTTATTCCAACAGTAGCAGCTTGCCAGTGCTTGGCGGAGGGACGCCGCCGCCGGCCGGCTCCCCTAGTAATGTGAAAATCAAAGCAGAGCCGGTGTCGCCTCCGCGCGCGCCGGACCACATGCACCGCGTGCCGCCATCTGCGCCCGCGCCGCAACCCGCACATCTTTCTGGAGCTATCGATGGTAGGTTTCTATTGGTTTTAATGTATTTTTTTAAGTGGAAACTTTTTTAGGTGCATTGAGCTCTTTATTTTGTGTGTATTGAATTAACCTGAGCCGTCACATTTGGCTATGTAGCGCTCGTTCGGGTAAAGTCAGCTCGAGTCGACTAAGGGTGCGAGAGAGATAAAATTAACGCGTCATGCTGTACTATAATTCTATTTTATATTATTAACGTCGCCTTGATGAAGGTTTCACTTCTTCTGTCGACCACAAGACCAAACACAATATTGTTTTGTAATTATAACGCCACTAATATATTAATGACACTTTATTGACATATACTAGTATAATATGTTATGAATTCATATTCATATTCGTTTATTGAGATAAAAACGGAAAAAGACCAATTACAATTATCTCACAATATTCAAACATTATTCTTAAACAATTCATGTCTTAACATTAAGAAATATTCATTATATAAATACAATATCATTTAAAATGTCATTATAAAAATGTCAAATGGGCAATACGCCTAGCATGTCAATACAAAAAAAAGATATATCAAACAAAGTAAAATATACCGTTCGGGTAAGTACTCAGAGTACCAAGTCAATAAACTCAGAGGCTACCGTCAAAATTCAATGAATCGTCAGGCTTTTTACACCTGTCCCATTGATACATTAAATTTTCACAGTAAGTCAAGGAGGTACTTAAAATAGTCTTCCAGTTATCATAAAAAATGTCACAATCAGAGTTGGCAGCAAGGAATGCGTTTAAGTGGCGACGGGCACGATTCAGAGGCAACATAGAACGTGCTACTGTGCGACCGCGATCTACGTGGAACAAGTCATGTGGGCGACCACGTCTGTTTGCTGGAACCCCGGGCTCGTCCGGTACGAACAGTACGCATAGCAAGTCGTGCAGACGTATAGAATCGACGGACCCCCTAAGCGCCTTACAGCAGATAGTTAGCTGGTCTAACATTCTTCTAACTTCCAAAGAGTTGTAATCAAGCTGACCGAGCAGGAATTTAAAACATGTGAAAATAACGGCCAATAAATTATTTCACCCAATACAACTATACTATCTTTTCAAATTCAAATACATTTATTTGCTACTTGTAGATCTGCGTAACAATTAATACATAGTTCCTGATACATTTACGTCCGAGGAATCTATATCTAAACATTTAAGGCCCGCAAATTACCAAATTAAGTCACATGTAAGCCGTTAATGTTTAATAATGTTGTGATACGCGAGAGAGATAGTTGCGCGCGTTGATCTTATGGCCTAACCTTAAGAAAATATACTAACAGTTTACCTGTTGCTTAACAATGAAATAGGTATATTCGTTTCAGGTTCAGTGTCATCAAGTAACATGGGTTCGCCGGCCGGGCAGGACATGCGGCACGCAGCAGTGCCGCTGGACTACGAGCAGCCGCACTCGAAACGGCCGCGGATCGAGGGCTGGGCCACATAGCTAGGCTACGAGGCCTTCGGTACCTATCCGAGGCCCGTCCACCCGCACTGCTAGATCGGCCGCGCTGGCCCACCCCTATCGAGCTTTCGATAACCACCGTCCTGCGTCAAGCACATCCCCGCCCCCTCTAGCGCCGCATCGACGTTACGTGCGATCGTAAGTCTGAAACGGAAAAGGTGCATCTTTACCCCACGGTGCTTTATCATGGCACGACTCTTCTCGTTACAGTAGAGACCGGTCCCCGAGTCGATGTTACTTGTCAAGGTTACACTATACGTAATTATCGTGCACATAACTACACTAGTGATAATAAATGTTTAAATTAAGTACAACAATGCATAATAGCTGAGAAACTTCTGAACAATTTTAAAATTATAGATAGAGTTCTAATTCCCTTGTAAATAGATGTTAAATGTGCAATCCGTGCCATTGTCTGTTTAATTTAAAGTTAGTCAATTTTATTAGTGACTATGGTAGATAGGGTAGGCTAGTGATGGGATTTGCACGTATTGGTATCATATTTTAGTACGTAAGTCGACGGCTAGAGGGAGTGACGTAGTGCGCGATAGAACAAACTATTGAAAAAGTGTGAAAGTGCGTCAGACTTGAAAATGACTGTTGACAATTGTGTTATACTAGTGTTTTAAAAAGTTTTTTGTGCCATTTTAAAAATATATTAGTGTGACATCCGAACTTGAATCTTTGTAAATTTAAGGTAGTGTCATCACAGAAGATAATAAATTATGTATTGTAAAATCTATATCTATTGACGTATTTATACATGAGAATCATGATATTTACATATGTATACACGTCCCTTTAGGAACGAATGTTATGTAAGGAGTTAGGTAATAGCTAGAGATGAGTATATAAAGGTACCACACGAAGCTTTAAAATTTCTTATGATAACACGTTGCACTCTAAGCAGAATAAGTAAAACACGTTGTATATTATTATTTACGTGTAGGTTTTCTTGAACAAAATCATCAACAATCTGTAGTTTATTATCACAAACACTAATTATAATTATTATTATTTTTGATTTTAATAAATTTCAGTCATAATAAGTCAGGTCTAAAACTTTGACATGGTTATATATAATATGCATTTTTTTTTCTACATAGATATTTTTTATTTTCAAAAGAAAAAAATAATTTTTTTTTTTCAGATTCATTCGAGTTTTGCTCTCACATGCTTAGAGTTATTGTATGCAAATTCAGTAGCTACTTATTAAGGTCGTTTCTCGTCAGCAGACCAAAATATCAAGTCAATTTTGAATATCATAATGTAATTTTACTCGTTAAGTATGTTAGGATTTATTTAGTGGCTATCGTAATGTTTGAAGTCAAATGGACAAAGTCGGTTGATAAATACATCCTTTTTATTTTGTTAATGTGATCTGAAGCTAATACTACTTAATTAGAGAGACGAACAATATTACATTATAATCTCAGCTTTAATTGCACATACAAATGTTATATTTTACACAAGATTAATGTAATATTTTGGTAAAGCACTTTATTATCACGAACCGCCCTATTTTTAGAGAGTATGTAACAGACTTTGGGTAAGGACTAGAATAAAAACTGTCCATTTAAGCATAGTTATTGTTATCGATGGGTATCATTTAGAATCATGCGACCGTTTCGTTTGTTGCTTGATTTCCTATTCCTACCTGTACTAGAGCACTGCTGTCGTGAACCCAATATTTTTATTTCCCAACTATTATTTTTTACCTACCGTAATATTACTGAAGCGACATTATATATTACTTTCTATATGGCAATGTTTTAAAAATTTTATGAGTAAGGCTTTGAAATTCAAGTTCTGCTCTTTTAATTGAGTTTTTTGTTTAATCTGTCGAATTATGGTAGTATTGGGTTTACGATAAGTTTCCCTTCGTATATCGTCTCACTGTAGATGCCTTACTCACAGTGCCTAAATGTACCATATTGTACCAAATTTGTATAATACGAGGGCATTTTTGCTTTATATTTTCACATCCTGGTAAATAATAATAATAAGTCTTACAAAATGTTGAATCGTTATATAAATACACTACACTGAATGTATATCATATAGAATATGTATTCATTTAGTATTCGTAAGTATAAACTGTCGTAACTTTGTATTGAATGTTGCTATACCACGTTTTAAAGCAGTGTAACTGTTTATTAAGGATATAAAATGTATATATATTATAGTATATAATTATAACTGTTAAGTATAATAACTACTTTGCAAGAAATTAATCCTTCAAATCACAATAACAAAATCGTAGCGTATGTTTGTTAAATTTTGTACAGGGAACTAACCAGTTTTGAAGTTCAAAAGTCTGAACGCATAAAAAAAATGTATTTTCGCATTGTAAAATAGGGTACACGATTAGCTGTAAAACGAATTAATATTTTGCTACTGGAGCATAATGAATGTTGACCCATTTTAGGGAACTTATTGTAGGTAACTTGTAATTACACTTTTAATGTTAGATTATCCTTGATGTGATATGATAAAATAAAATACACTGTTGCAAGTGGGCCCTTCCTGTTACGTCTAGTCGGTGCTTAGTTGGGACTACCGCGTGCTGTTATAGGCTTTTCCAAATTTTTTTATACGTGGCGATCCTAGCTCCTGTTACGGGCCTGTTTTTGAGATTCTACAGTTGCGTTATATTCTTGGATTCGGTCGTTCGTTCCTAATAGTTCCTTCCGGGAGTGTCGATGTGCTTTGTATTAAAATTTGCTCAATCGTATCTGTTTTGGCGATGCAGCGAAATTCCCATATTTTCTCTTGTTACCTATTCGTTTGACATTCAATTCGAGTTCGTTAGATAGTGTTACTAAATATTCATCACAGTATCTGTTACCTTTAACTTACCTGTAATGTAAGACACTGATTTATTGGAACACCTTAATATTGGAAAGTTGGTTGGTTAGTCTTGTTGCACAAAGCAGTTATTAACTTTGTTAATGATTATCTTGCAAATAGTTTGTGGATACATAACTTGTATCTGTCGACTTATATCTTGTACATTTCATCAGTTAAGCTGGTATTGGGAGCATAATTTCCGTGGTTGTGAGTTTTGCTATCGGGAATGAGTTCATGTATAATTATATTAATATTATAAAATACTATAATTATTCTTTTGAACGCACAACGAACGTTGTGTGTTTTTGTAAAAAGAGTTTGCTTGATTTGTTTTGTAGATATACCTACATGTGTATGTGTTTACCTATATTTAAATTGCTGTGTGACAATAGCAAAGAGCTTTTACTTTCAGTTATTTTTATTATCTAGTTCATTGCATTTAAATAAAAATGTAGTCATAAGTATAAAATATGTGAAATCGGTGAGATTTCAACACAGTAGTATTTATGTATTACTTGTATGTCCCTTTTGCCTTTTGCTATTGCACCACAGTCTTCGTGAACAACCGATATAGTTTAATAGGAATATGAACATATCCTCATTGAATACTCAAGTCTATTTCAAATTGATTTCTCGTGACAGCAGGCGTGCAATACATACATTATTATACATTGAAAATTTGTTTAGGTAGATGTTATGTATATTTTCGTTTGAATTTACAAAGAATACAAAAATCTGTTGTATTTTATTGATATTTTTACTGATAATAATTTGAGAAGCGTCGTTTTTCGGGGCGGTGCCGCTCGGAAAGATTTAAGTCATATTGTGTAATTATTGTTTAAGATAAGGCCGGGCCAAATATTGCATTATTGTAGGTCTTACGGCGCCTGTGTTTCTACAGGATGTTTGGTTAGATGACGGACATATTTTGAGATTATATTCATATATTACTCTTAATTTAAATATGAACAAAAAACGGTCGTGTTACTTCTGTTTATTTGTAGATTAGATCAGCTCTAATCAGCTGACAGAAGCAATTAGTGAATTTATGAATGGCATGAATTTCGTAGTAGCACAGATTGGGCCATTCTTGGGTGTGCGTGCACATGTACATTATCAATATTTTATCATGTCACTCACATGTTTCTACAGCTATTGTTTTTGTAGTTTTTCAATGAATATTTTAATTAATCTTTTTTCATTCTACGTAATCGTCAAACTCTTGAATATGTCCGTGGTCTGTCTGAACACCATGTATAATGATGGCATGTCTGCCTGTTGTAGATAAACTGTGTGGTGAGAACATTATCTCAGTGGCTGAATGAATATAAATGTTTAACGACAGTGTTAGAAAATTGTTATAAATTATTTTGATGACTGTTCGAAGGATAATAAAGAGTTGGATGTCAATTTTGTTTTTTATTTTATTGGTATCATACAAAATAGGATAAGCTAATATAATATACTAAGAGATCAGCAGATACAGGAACGATAATTCTCCATGCGAATGTTAGAAGTATACATAACAAATATTTACAAATTGAGAATTTGCTAACTGAGCAAAATTGTGATGTACTGTGCTTGACTGAAACGTGGGGTAAAAACCATCAGATACAGGCTATGAATATTGAAAATTATAAACTTGCAACTTGTTTCAATAGGATATTTTTCGAACATGGCGGAACGGCAATATATGTTAAAAATAATGTAGACTATAAAGTAAGAAGTGATTCAAATAAACTCGCCTTTGAAATGAATTGTGAATTGTCAGCAATTGAATTGAAATCGTGTAACATAGTAATTATTTCATTATACAGACCCGATTATGATATTACACTGTTTTTCAGTATTTTAAAAAAACTTTTAGAAAAAAATTGCAAGGAGAATAAGAAAATTGTAATTGCTGGCGATTTCAATTTAAATGTTTTAAAAGTTGATAAAAATATTCAGAAATTCGGACAAACACTTGGCAATTTCAATTGTAAATGGGTATTAAAAGAGCCAACTCGAACCCAAACAACAAAAAAGAACATAACCATTTCAACTTGTATAGACAATTTTATTGTAAATTTTGATGATCATAAAAGCTCCGTCTTAGGGTGTAAACTGTCCGATCACAATGTAATTAAAATAGAACTCCACAATCTTAAGAAAACTAAATTTGTAAAAGAACGTAAAAAATATGTGGCAAGAACCTTTTCAATGAATAATCTTAATTACTTCAATTATCTATTTGACAAAAATTATAATCAGTTAAAATTAGAAATAATGTCAACTACTGACGCGAATGAAAAAATGAGGATTTTCCAAGATGCTTTAAACTACTATTACAATATTGCTTTTCCAAAAGTATTAAAACAAGAATCAATAAAACACAATAAGTGGACTACATTAGGTATAGAAACGTCAAAGAAAAATTTAACCAAATTAGAGATACTACAAGGTCATGATCCTAGTGAACAAAGATTGCTTCTCATAAAGAAATATAAGAAAATTTTGAAAAAGGCTATGATTTCAGCAAAAAAGTTACAATATCGGCATAGAATAAATAAGTCTACAAATAAAATAAGAGAAACATGGAATATTATAAATGAACAAGTAGGTCGTAATAAAAAACATAATTCAAGTTCTAGAATCCACTCAGTAAAAAATTGTAAAGGGGAGACTGTTACGGAAGCCAAAGATATTGCAAATCTATTCAATGATTTTTTCCGTAAAATTGCTCATAAATTGACAAGTAACTTAGATATTAGTGCTAAAAATTGCTTGAAGTATCTAGATGAGTCAAATAAACCACAAACATCAATTATATTCTATCCATTGGATTATAAGGAATTAAGAACTATTGTCACAAATTTAAAACAAAAATCAACTTTAGATATCTATGATATGAGCACTAGGACCTTGAGAAATATTATTTTAAATAATAACAACATCTTTGAATTAATACACAGTATTATAAACTCTTGCTTAGCTGATGGTGTATTTCCCGATGTATTAAAACCAGGGAGAGTGATACCTCTTTACAAGAAAGGAGATTCATCAGATCTTAATAATTATAGACCAATATGTACACTACCTGCTTTATCTAAAATACTAGAAACTGCCCTTAAGTCCAGAACAGTACAATTTTTTGAAGAAAATAATCTATTCACTGTTGCTCAATTCGGTTTTAGAAAAGGTCGTTCGACTGAGATGGCTATTAGAGACGTAATTTACTTTATTCTTGAATCTTTAGACGGCTCAAACAGATGTTCAAGCATATTTTGTGACTTATCAAAGGCGTTTGATTGTTTGAGACATGATATACTAATATTAAAATTAAAATTCTATGGCTTTCGTGGCACTGAATTAAACATGATGAAATCTTACCTAAATAAACGTAGCCAAACAGTATGTGTTAACGAATCCTCTTCTTTAGACGGAGATGTGTCAATGGGGATACCACAAGGTTCAATTTTAGGTCCTTTGTTATTTTTAATCTATATAAATGACCTCGCAAATGCTATGCCAGAATGGATGCATGTATGTCTTTTCGCAGATGATACTCATGTTGGAATTAAAGATAAAAATATTGAAAATCTAGAATTGAAAACAAATAAGGCATTGGACTTGCTTAAAGAATGGTTTAATTGTAATGGTATAATTCTAAATTCTAATAAAAGCGTCGTAATGCAATATCAAACGAGATTAGGTGTTTTTGAAAATTTTATCAGTAAAGAGAATGTTTTTCTGGGGTATACAATAGATAACACAATTAATCATACAGCTCACATTGACAAATTATGTAAGAAAATTGCTAGTGGAAATTATGCTTTGTTTAAACTTAAGCCGTTAGTAGATAAAACAACTCTTATATCGGTATATTATGCATATATACATTCTGTGATTAGATATGCTGTTACAATTTGGGGAAATGCTATAAATGTTATTAAAGTTTTAAGATGTCAAAAAAGAGCAATTAGGATAATTGAATGTCTGAAAAAGCGTAGTTCTGCACGAAAATATTTCAAAAAAAACAAAATAATGACGGTGATATCACTTTACATATATAATAGCCTACTAGAAATACATGAAGCTGATTTACAGCAGAATAAAGATAAGCATACGTACAATTTAAGAAATAAAGAGAAGTTGTATATCCCAAAGACTAGGTTAGTAAAAGCAGAAAAACAAGGGCGTCACATCAAAATATTACTGTATAATAAGCTGCCAAATTGTATTAGCAAACTTGATTATAGTATGTTTAAACATAAATTAAAATCTTTCTTTGAAAATAACCCTTTTTATAAATTAAGTGAATATATGGAAATGGATCTTCCAAAATCCTCATTTTTTACAAATACAGAGCAAGCACAGTCACGCGTAGCAAAAATATAATAATATTTTGGTATTTGTAGTTGTACTAGTATATATACTTAATTAACTAGATAATAATAATTTTAAATGATAGGTATTGATATTTTTGATTATTCTTGTTTTAACCGTTGGAGTCTTAAAGCAAATGTAATTAAAATTTATTGGATACCATAATTTAAATTAAATCGATTATATGATTTTATTTATGCTATTATCATAAAATTTAGTTAATTTATCATAATATGTGTAAATCTGACTTACCTGTAACATGTATGTTATTCAAGGTTAATAAATATTCTTATTCTTATTCTTATTCGATCACAAAAAACACGTGAGTTACCCGTAGTTTATATTTGAAAAAATCATTGCATCAAAGAATTTACTTTGATGTAGCAAGTTAATTAAAATGAAAAACAGTACTAGATTAGTATAAAAAAATACTCTTTATTACTCTGACAATAAAGACAATTCTGACAACATTACGTAAATCAATCTATATTATTCTACGTAAAGTAAAGATAGAGAAACATTTAACAGGTATAAGTTTAGAAAACTCAAACAACGCCGACAAGAAAACGGCTGAACCGATTTTGATAAAACATAGCTAAAAGAACACTCGATGAATAAACAAAATTAGTCCATCCGCTTGAGAGCTACAATGCCACAGCAGATACACAGATACATATACACGTCAAACTTATAACACCCCTCTTTTTGTGATGGGGGTTAAAAATGTTAGCCTCCTTTTTGGTCAGTCAGCTAAAAATAGTGGTTAGTTTAATTAAGCATAGTTAGTTTAAAAAAAGACGTTCCTTTATTTCAATCATTTATTATAGCTTAAATAAGTGTCGAGACAGACATATATTCCGTAGCTAATTGTTTTAATCTGAAAGAAAATCAAGTGCCAGGAAGATGCTGGATGCAGGTCGCTTCCAACCGGTCTATGAAATACATCTATGTCCAGCAGTTGACTTCTTGTGGCTGAGATGATGAATATAATGAAAAGAAGATCAATTGGAGAGTATTTTTCGCCAAGACCACTTTGTAAAAAGGCCAATGACCTCTGTACCATAACAAATTAGGTAAGTGTTTTTATCTATTATAATAATTAACTTTTTAGTAAAATACTTATAAATTATAGTAATCTAATCTTGTATATCACTTGTAATAATATGATCTCCAAAGGCATCTTTCGATGCTGTGTTCCTTTCTACATACACATCTTCCACAACAATACCTCTACGAATTCTATCCTTTTCAAATATCTCATTGATTTCTTTGTCTAAATCAACAGTACTAGATCTTCTTGAATCCCGGTCATCAGTGCCCAATCTTTCATGAACCATTATAGTCTCTTCTGTTACATGTATAACTTGCCCTTCCAAAGTATCTCTTGAGCGAGCACTTGAAGTTTTTGCGTCAAAGTGAATACTTTCGGTATCACCAGATATTACTTTTAATTCATCACTGCCTGTTGAAATTAATTCTTCTCGAGAAGTAGCGTTCATTTGTCGTTCTTTCTTTTGCTTACAAATGAAGCGGCATCTTCTGGTAAATCCTCCCATCCATTCTGATACGAGTGCAGTCGCTGCGATGAGAAAACCTGCAGCGAGAAGCAAGAACATGCCTTGTGTGTCTTCAAGAGTGAGACCTTTTTCTTCAGCTGAGGGTATTTTTATATTTCCTGCTCCAGCCTAGAAAAAAAAACTTTAAATGAATGACATGGGCAACTGACAAGACGAGAAAGATTTTTCCTGATAATCATTACATAAGATATTTATTCGAAATATGAAATACAACAAAATCTTCACTAATATTATAGAAGCGAAAGTAACTGCTCGCTGTCTCCCTGTCTGTCTCTCTCTGTTTGTTACTTGACATGGAGGGACTATAACGGAATCTAGTTGACTATGGAATCCTACAAAAGCGTAACTACTACTACAACTGGTGGCACTGTCGATAAACTGAAAAAACTGAAAAGTACGGTCTCAACGATTCTCCTTATACCTAATTAAATTTAATACAATTATAATTTAAAATATTTAAACAAAACAGTTCAAAATGCGCAATGTTGTTTTGAAAACCAATCAACTGAACCGATTTTAATGAAACCTATCTCTAAGTAAAGACGGAGTTATGTGGTTACAAATATGAAAAAACCGGACAAGTGCGAGTCAGACTCGCCCACCAAGGGTTCCGTACAAACTAAATAAAAGGGGGAAATCAAATATTTTTTTTATATTTTTCTTCATAAACCGAAAAATATACATCGTAAAAATATTTAACACATTCCTGTCTCACCACTCGGATCAAAGTGGAGAGGGGCTATAGAAGCGGCGCCTCCCACTCGCATCCGAGCGAGCGTCCCGTTCATTTTGTAGTAGTCAATAAACCGCCGGCGTTTGAGGCAGTCAACGTTGCTTTGCGCGGCCACTCTGTACCTAATCAAAATTCGCCTAAATAGTTTTGGTTCCCAGCTGAAGTGAAGGGTCTGCAGGGGGCGAAGAATGTGTTAAAAACCTGTTTTAGCTTATGCTAATGAGGCTCTTTCATATGATACCCCACATGATACGGCCAATTCACTTTAAAATTTGGGCCCTCATTCCTTGCATTGAGACACTATTTTTTGTGATTAAATTAAAAATGTTCAGTTTATGATTTTTTCCTATATGTGTACACAATGCTTCTTGCCAAATTTCAGAGTTCTAGGTCAAGTTCCCCATAGGTTTTGATTCCTCTGTGAGTGTCGAAATGTGCGTTTTTTACGACATATTCGGCTGTAACTTTTTTTTACGAAAACTGAAAAATTTGATTTTTCTTTCTGCAGCAAGATACTATGGATCTACGTATATGGTTATAATTTCAACACGATACCTTCATGCGTTCCCGAGATAAAGGTCTTGACACCCGGACGGACGGACAGACGGACAGACAGACGGACAACAAAGTGATCCTATAATGGTTCCATTTTTTCCTTTTGAGGTACGGAACCCTAAAAACTACTGAATTGTGAGCCTCCTCCTTTTTGAAGTCGGTTAAAAAGTAAAAGTGTCTAGTAGTAGTAGTTAATAGTAATATTAGGTAGTTAATTAAATAAAGAACTACAAACTTACAGCTAATAACTGGCCAGTAGCGGTTCTCTGCATGTCCCATTTGACTTCATCGACAATTTTATCCATCAAGCCGCTTTGTAATATCCTCCTAACATCGTTGCTGAGTTTTGCTGTATACAGCGAGTTCTTAGGGAAGGCCAAGCTTACTCCAAAAGGCACAAAGCATTCATTTGAAATATGAAGCACTGCTCTTTTAGATCTAGAAAATAATGATGATAGGTTAGATATCTAATCTAAATCCAGCTAAATGAATAATTTTACAGCTATTTTCTGTAATTTCTATATTCTGATTGATTTACAAAACTAAAGTAAGTACTTAGTTCGTATAGATAGCGTGGCCAGCCCTAATTCAGTACTCATCGCTTGAGATACCTAAATGAAAAAAAATAACTTCGATTAAGTTATAATACAATTTCAAAATAAGTCAATTATCATTCCAATCAGATAAACAGTAATTTCATTGAGTTCCAATACATACAGAGCTCCTCCTGGCTGATGGTTGTGACTAGATTAAGACGATGGTAATTTCGAGATTTTCGCTATCAATTTAAGGCATACGATTGATATCTTGTTATACGATCCTGTAAATTTATCTGTACTTAAGATTAATTTGGAAATAAATTATATTATAATTTAATCTCATATGAAGATCAGTTCGCTAGCACCAGACAGCTGTAAATCCATCACTATGTCTCCAATTGTCACTCATAGTTCCTCTTAAGAATTGGGATAATATGAGTCGTTATAACCAACTTACGAGTCTCTTCTTTAGGACATTTTCACTTCTTAACCTGAATAACTCAATTATGTTCCTGATGTTGACTGTTTTTTTTTTTTTTTATCAACCCTGTTTGTTCAAACTGTCCCACTGCTGGGAACGGGCCATCTTCTCATTGTGAGAAGGGTCTCTTCTCATAGGCCAGTCTGCCACGCTGGCCAAGTGCGGGTGGGCAGACTTCACACATCTTCAAGATCGTTGAGAACTCTCAGATATGTAGGTTTCCTCACGATGTTTTTCCTTCACCGTTTGAAGTTGGCGGCAATAAGCAATACGCACATAACTTTGAAAAGACAGAGGTGCGTGCCGTGGGATTCGAACCCAGGACCTGCGGATCGCAAGTCAGACGGTCTCACCACTAGGCTGCCGGGAACTCCCTGTTGACTGTTTATAAATTTAAAAATATGTAGTTATTAAAAAGTGACGGTTTATAGTCAGATTGCGTGTTACAAACGCCCTTTATTTCTAACCATCTTACCTAACTATGGATCTGAAATTGTGATCAGTATAAAACAAGGGTTTCATTCTAAATGCTTCACTCATTGCTTATAGCCATGTTAGCACCCTTATGAGCAATGAAAATAAGTAACTAAGTATATTTTGTTAGTTTCTCTTGAAAACGGTTTCTTAATAAAATCTAGATTAATAAGCTTTTCATTTCGTAACCATCATATTTATACTGCACAAAAGTTTCATTTACTCACTTGGCAGTGGAGAAATTCGCTTGAACCAGGTACTCCAGTTCTGCTTGAGATCCCAAGAAGGCATGAGGCCAGAAAAACGCCTTAGTGGTGTTCCTGATGCCTTCTTCGACACTTGCTACAAGCTCTAGTTTCTTCATTAACTTGTTTGTCTTTGGGTCTGAAAAATTTAAGAACCACTTTTCCCAGCCGCCGTGATCTGAAATAGTTTGTGAGGTTAGCAGTATCACAGTAAAACGCTTAGCTTGCTACCGCCGCCATCGGAAGACTTAGCATTATGATCTCGCTCTACCATCGCAGCTTCTTCCTATAAGGTTCAGTCTACAGGACAAATCGAAAGTCAGCCCACAACTGAGAGATGCAACATGGAGCTTTCAGTGTGAGCAATACATATACATTCAATGACGTTATTATACGTAGATAGGTTTCCCCGGCTCTGCGAGGCAAGCCTCAAGTAAGGTAATCACCCGACTCGTCTTCAGTTGCGAGACGTCGGGCAACGCTGTTAGACGCGTGTCATGACTTGTGAACAGTGACAATGCCATCCTGTGCGTTTAGAAAGTGCAGCACCAAGATAAATAAGGCCAAGATACTAAAAGCTCATAAGGATGTCTTACACTCGAAAGTGCTGAGAACAGAGATTTGACACGCTTTTACTTCATATTTAAAGAGTATAACCTCTCTATAGATAAAATCTCATTAGATACATCTATTATAAAAGTCTTGTTACTATTTAGCGTTCTCGCACAGTGACGCTTGTGGTCAAGAAACTGTGTCCAGAACACTCGCGCAGCGCGGAGGTGGCGTTATGTGGTTGTGGCGCGTGTTCCGTCTGCAGGGATCCTTAGCCTGCTTAGCTCGCGATCTCAAATTTAGAGTTGAAAAATACTGGTTTGAAAATTGATTTTTAAACTTACCCAAAGTGCCAACTCTGTAGAAACCGTCCAACAGCTGGTCGATCGTGTCCACAGTTTCTGGGAATACTGGTAACGTCACAAACGCTATTATAGAGCCCGTGTAGCAGCTGGTAATAATTATTGTGAATATCCAGTACCAACCTTAAATATTTTTAAGATATTGTACAGAGTTAGGATAACATGTACCTACCATAGACCAATACAGAACTAGGTTATGGCTTGTTTATTTTCAAATCAATTTTTTATATAGGCTCAAATTAAAAGTGAAATAAAAAAAACTGTTTCATTTAAATCAGAAAGGAAATAGCCGACTTTAAAATATCTAATTTCGTATAATTGGGTGATATTTTTTCCAGTTATTTTCCTAACCTAATCTAACCAAACTACTAAACCGATTTCGATAAAAGTTCTATGTGACCATTCTAAAAGTTATCTTTTCAAATAAAAACAGAATTTTTCAAATTAACGGCGTTAATATACGGTAGGTAATCAACATAAAAACACCACCAATTTCAAAACCACTTTTTGTTTGAAATCGGTTAAAAAGAAACAATATTAAAATTCTGAATCTGGCTGTTATTTATTACTTACCAATTAAAAGTCTTGTAGTAAGCTTATCAGTCTTGCTCCAGGAATTCTTACCAACAAAGGTGAAGCAGTTGGTGAACGTACCGAAGACATACCAGAACATGTTCTCTACCTCACCACTGTTGTGGATAAGGTGTTTCAGAGTGTGCTTATCAGAAAAAGCGAGAGGGAACATCCCGAAAAGGTAGGTAAATGTTAGTGCCACCCACACATGCCAATGGAACGGGCCGAGTATAGCGCGATACCTGTAAGATAAGAGCCTAGTAAGTTAGTACAGTGTACTTGTGTGTTAGTGTGTGTAATTTATAGACAATTCAAAAATTACACATTCTCTGCTTGAATTTACTCACTCACCCAAAAGGAGAACTGTTTTATTCCTCACTGCGGTCCGAATCGACCTATTCCAAAATGCTATTGGTCAATTCGCACCGCGGTGCGAAAAACCCTATTCAAAAAGAGCTCTCGGGTGATTCGGACCGCGGTACGAACCGCTTGCGGTGCGAAACGATGAAGTAACCATCCGACGGGACTTGAATCCGCATATCCCAATCTGTACCTGGGAGTCTTTACCATTTTGGCCACGGTGGTGGTGGTTAAGACTTTCGGACAGTCTTTTTGATTAAACCAATCAAGCATTGGTGCCACCCGTAACACGCTTCAAGCGTGCAATTGCTCAGCGGGTGTTTACAGGTGCCATACATGGACATACATATTTTTGAGTGTTTTACATAATGAAGTATCCACAAAATAGACAGTTAAAAAATTACACACAACCGTACTTGGGAGCCTTTACCATTTTGGGCACGGAGATGTCACGTGGGTGGTGAAAGTGTGTGAAACACTCAAAAATATCGAATATCAGGGCAGTCTAGGGCAGTTAAAAAATTTACTGATTAGCGAATCTTAAGTCCAAGGCACGTTTTTTTAATTTTGCGAATTTGCATTGCTACCAACCTCAAAAGGCCAAGGAAGATAATTTACGAAACCTGCAGGTATGAAAGCTTCTAGTTAAGAATATCAAATTAGCCTTGTATAGGTACTACATGTTTCAATAGACAAAATAATAATATAGCTAATAGAAGTTATATAACTATTTAAGTACCGATTGGCTCGATCAAAAAAAAAACAATACTTAACAGTATTAAGAAACAGTAAAAAAGTATACTTTTGTAATCTGTTCAAATAATTGTAAATTTATAGATATTTAATGTTTACGATAAATAGATATATCCAAAGAATTTTGGAGCTGTGCATTATCCTGTAGCGGACAATAACCTCACCTGCCAAGATAAACATACCAATACTTCAGTACTTGCCTTGGCAAAGCAGTGGACATAAGAGTAATGAAGACCGCACAATCTTGTGAATGCGAAAAAGCTAAATCCAGTTTTTTGAACCTTTCAATAGTCCGATACATTCCTGCCACTCCGATATCTGCTCGGCCGGCTATTAAGTCTTTCATGACTGCAGGTCCAGGGCTATAAAATATAATAATAAAAACTTTATTGATCAATTTACAAGTTGCACACTTAAAATTAATTGATCAACCGCAGCCGAGCTAGGCTTATGCCTGTATTTCGGCACACGGTTTCTCCCATTGAACTAAATTTAAAATTTTATTGCAACTTTAGACAATAGTTGAAGACATATTTTAATAAAAGCTTTAGTGCTTAAGTGAAAAAAGGAAAATAACTAAACAGACTTGTTAGTGTAATTTGTACCTCTCGTGCTGGTGTAAGGGTGTGTGTGTGTATAAGTGCGTATGAATGGGAAAGAGGGTGAGTGCATTTGTATTTTATTTTACTATTCTGAAAAGATTTTCTGTTTCCTAATAATCTATAGTTTTAAGATGGTTTGTGACCTTGTATTTAACCTCGGCCTTGGAAAGTTGATAGATGTTTGATGTTTATATAATATATTACCTAGTCTAGTTTTTATATATACAATATAGGTTTGCGCCTTACCGCCAACTCACCTGATGTGAAGTTAGTTCTCACTACTTTAGTAATTTAGTTATGAATTTCGTAATGAAACGTAAGTTTAGCGTAGCGTTCCTTGCATTATTGTGGCTGTCTTCCACGGATACGACGATATAAATAAGTTAATTTAGTAGTAATTATTTTGGCTCGATGATAATCAAAATGACAGAATAGTGTGGTTTATTTGTTTGACTTGTTTATTTATTTACTCGTTGCATTTGCATCACATGATCGATTTCAGTTCGAAAAAAAATTATGATAAAAATAATTAAGTATGAATAAAATGCTCTGGTTTACCCTAAATGAAGTTCACGAGGCTCTTTTATTTCAATAGAGAAGTTGTTTCTATCGGCTATCATTTTTAGTAACCTTATTTCAATCCCGTCCCATTTCACTCTTGGATTTCCACCATCCAAGTCGGTGATAACTCTGCACAAAACAAAATATTTTTCTGAAATGCTTCAAAACTAGATGATGATATTTATCAAGCGTGAAATGTTACATTACGAATCATAATTATGCTGTGAAATATTGTATCGTCACACAAATTGAAAAAAACAAATCGTGTTGTTGTACATGCAAAAAAAAAATTCGTTGTGAATTTGGCATTTGCAATTTTCGTTGTGAAATTGAAATTGGCACTTTACCTACTAATAGAATTCTTGGCACCGATGTTACTTAATGCAAAAGGATCGATCAAATTTATTTTAGGTATTTTGCGACTATCCCAGATGAATTAGCAAACTTAATTTATTTTGCATATATCTCAGATGAATTTAAATAGCCAAATATTTTCATTGCCAGATCCTACATTTCTAATAACAAATTAGGTGTAGATGTGCCTATACTTTATAGTGCCTATACTAATTTTAAACACTAAAAGATTACTGTCAACGTGGGTAACTTTGACTCCGCGTCAAACATTGACCGTGGCCTTTTAAGAAGGTTCTCGATTATTTTTTCAAGAGATTAGTAGTCAAAACGACTGTAAATTAATTAATCAAGTAATTTGACTACTAATCTTTTGGGAAAAAAATTGAAAACCTTCTAAAAAAGCTACAGTCAATGTTTGATGCAGAGTCAACGTTACCCACGTAGACTTTATGTTAAAGTCCTTTTAATGTATTATAAGTACTTACTTTCTAAACACAAAAGGTGGTTGATTCGCAGCCGCAACCACAAACCTATGTCCTGCGTACCCTTTCGTCATCTTGAGAGGAAACAAGTTGATGTTTCTCGAAAATTTCCCTTGAGACCAAGACGCTAACACAACCGGCTGACTTGCTCCCAAGCCATCAGTGTAGAGCTTGTGCGTATATAGTATAAATGGAGCTTCCTTGAAAAAAAAAACTTTAAGAAAAAAAGGTCCTATGTAAAAAAAAAAACGAATCTTCATGTTTATGCATTTTTTCTCAAACTATTTTTAAAAGTGATCATATTTATTACATCAGTTGATTTACTTACGTAAATTATACGTATTTAGTATCTGCTCGTAAATCCTTTACTTTTGAAATCAAACGTGATCTTGTTATCTTTAATTCCTTACTGTGATTAGGATATTAAAATGCTAATAAATTACTATATTTTTATTAGTATTTTAATTAAATAAATTTAAATAAATATTAAATTTTTTAATTTAAATTTTCAATGGCATCTTGGAGCTTAGCGTCTTAGCCCCCCGAACCATAATACAGAATTGATTGACACCGGTAGAAAATATAAACATACATACATAGTCATACCCCTTACTTTTGTTTTTTCTATAGTCAGGTGCAAACTATCGGTAAATGACAATTACATGGCACTTTTTGGTATCAGAGACAGATAAATTCTGAGGTACTGCGCCAAAAAATATAATTTTGTTACTTCTTGAAAATAATTTAATTACTTACAAGAGTGTTGTCATCGCCGTCTTTAAAGCTGTGCCCGATCACAAGTAAGTTAACGAACACCCTGGACAAGCTTCCAGCTAAAAACTCCTGCACAGCCCATTGTGAAGATCTCGCGACCACTACCACTTTGCTCTTAGACTGCTTTCCTAAGATCTTAGCACTTATTTTAATATCGGTCAAAAATATTATGTAGTGTAGACATTCTTGTACTGGAACTAGAAGTTCTGGTTCTTGCAATTGATCTGTGCCATTTATGTATCCATGGACATATGTTACTGGGAAACCTTTCAGCAGGTTTTGGAAAAGATAACTTTCTTTTGACTTTACTTGATTGTCGTATAGAATTACTGGAGTGCAGTCTTTCAGGTACGTTAATGTTATGTTGTGAAGTAACATTATTAAAGATGGCGTTTGGTCGAAAACTGTAGATTGATGCAGAAAATGCTCATACCATAGTTCTTCTTTGGTTTTAGGATATCCGTGGAATACGGGATCGGCTGCACGTTTTATTATATATTTTTCTTGCACTAAATCTCCATTAATATCAAATTTTCTTAATTTAAGCTCAGAGTTTCGAACATGTTTCTTTTTTACTTGTTTTTCAGATATTTTTGTAACACCATCCAAAAGTGATTGTGATGGGTAGTATTCTATGTCGTATCCAAAAACTGTAGTGAAAATGAATGTGTTGTAAATAAACTTTACAATGATCATTTTCTTACAATATCCAAGATTAAAATAATAGAAAGCACTGAATATTTTCTTTTTATATCTGAGTCAAAAGAGACCTTGGTAACGAAAATATCAGTGGGCAGGTGTTATGATTGAGTTTGAATCTTTCATGAACTGCGGCGTATCGTGATCATGACTATAGACCTTGACTTTTTGCTGTTTTATATTGTTTCTTTTCAACCTTGATACTCGATGTATCAAGTGTATATTAAAGCCTTGAAAAATATTTTAAATGCGCATTTTATGCAACTGAGTAACGAGACGAGCATTTCGCTTACCTAATGTTAATCTTCACGCTTGCTCATAACGCAACAAATTTTCCCTAAATTAATTGTTCTGCGTGCAATCATGCGGGTAAGATTTTTCTCGCTCAAGTTATCAGATAGAGTAATTTTTTATAGGTTTTAAAAGTTTATGTACGCGATGGGCTGACCCCCTGTCACTGCAAGCTAATATTACATCTTACCCTCTAATCCCCCTAATCCTTAATACCTTAACCCATTCATCTAACACTCTAACCACGGTCAAATGTGGCATCAAACGGTATCATAGTACTTGATGCTCTTCCTACCTCAGAAGGGTAAATATGAATGACCTTATATATACGGATGTATGTTCAAAAAGTACTTTATGGTATTTACCTGACTTATTATGAGTGGTAAACTGGAGAATATTTTTTTTATCAGACCAAATAATTTCTATGGCAAGGTATATTTTATTTACATATAAAATTTATATTAGATTAGATTAGATACTTTATTGACCTTATAACAGAGATTTGTTATACTAGGTAAGTCAGAATACATTATTAAAATTTAAATATAAAATTTACATAATACATGCAGCGAATTCCACCGTTATTTGAAATGATCAAACAATTATTAAATATAAAATTATAAAATAATGTCATCAATTGAGTATAAATTTGTGTCATTTCATTTAGGTTAATATGTAAAAAATAATTTAATTTAAGATACATTAATTTATGCACTTTCATGTGAAAACAAATTTTAGCTTAACTTCATTTCCATAAAATCATTAAGCTCATAGAAAACATTTTGGACGAAAAACAGTTTAATTTTTCTTTTAAAAGCTAGTACTTAATGGTAACTTTCTTAAAGCAACAGGCAACTTATTATACATAACCAGTTTGTTATGCACTCCTTACTTTTCTACTTTGCGAAGTCTTACTCTTGGCAGGGCTAGTCTGTCGTTGTTTCTTAATTTATAGTTATGTTTTTGATTATCTATCATTCTCGGGTATTTTTCTTCTCTATCAGTGTGAATTTCAAGGGGGCATTTATAAATATAGAGAGATATAATCATTATTTTATTCGTTATAAAGTATTTTTTGACAGATATTCTTCTTTTGAGCCCGTTTATTATTCTAATGGATCTTTTCTGACACTTTAACAGCTTCCTGATATCCGCACCATTTCCCCAAATTGTGATAGCATAACTTAGCAATGAATGTACATAAGCGAAGTATACGGAAATCAATGACTTTTTATCTATTAATGGCTTCAATTTGAAAAGAGCATAGTTTGCACTAGATACTTTTTTGCTAATTTTGTCTATATGCACAGAGTGGTTTATAGTGTAGTCAATTGTATACCCAAGAAACATATTTTCTGATATTATTGGTCCTGTAAGTGTAACTTTTTTAGCTTGATACTTAATTATTACACTCTTGTTAGTGTTTAAAATTATTCCATTGGCTTCAAACCAGTCTCTTAACATAGTCATGGCAGAAGTAATTTTTTGATCTAATCGTTCTTGATTTTTATCTGTCATGCCAATATGAGTATCATCAGCAAACAGGTTATAGGCATATTTGCAAAGCCTAATGTACCTAACCTATAAAAGTGTGCTCTGTACATATTGAAATAAATAAATCTAATGTTTTAATAAAATAATCGGATTTTGATGTTCACTTTTTAATAAAACAAAGAACACATTTAATCATTTTATTCATACTTGTTTATTTTACTCAACACTGATCCAAATTGACAGCTTTAAGAGTGTATAAATAAGATACCAAACGTTTTGAAAACGATTTGAGCGCAATAAGTCGTGTAGAAAATATCATCATTATAGCCGAAATAGAAAAAGGGAAACTACCAATTTTTAAATACTAATCCTATATTTACAATAGCTTATAAATAGTAAATATCTTATTATAAATAAAGTAATTGAAAGCGCATAAAAGCTCAGCTGCTTCAACACGCCAAAGCTTATAAAGTTCGATTGAAAGATTTAGCTATAACTGCGACATTACGATCAATCAATGAACAAAAATAAATACCTATGCAAAAGCAAAATGATATAAAAATTCGTGAAACTATGAAAGTAATTGTTTAAAATTAGAAATTAATACATAATGGGAACGTTCTCAAAAATACTACAAACAGTTGTATAGACATGTGCAACATCACTACAAGCGATGTGGTCAGACGTCTACACAATGTTAATCACATAAGATTTTCTATGTAATGACCAATTTTTTACTAGGTACATTATTTTAATGACACACATTTTGAAGAACGCAATATTACGCTAATATTTGCTTAAATAATCTATATTTACAAATTAAAATAAAAGGCAGTGTCAACAACAAAGCTGGCAAGATCAGAAAAACATATTTTCTAAATTTTAATATGGCTTCCGTTTACAAAAATGGTAATCTGCTAGTCATTTAATTCGAAATAAAATTCAATTGTATCACTTATTTGTGATGTTGTAATTAAGTTACAGGAATTAAAATTCAGTATTGCCAATTATGAACTAAATTAAACGAACACATAATAGGAAAATAATATTGCAACTGACATTGCACGAGTATCATCAATTCACAAACATAATTATATCTATACGAAACGTATTTCATGCACCTAACCTAACAAAATTGACAATCTTCACACATGACGATTGAAAACACTTAATATCACAGTTTCCAATACAACGACATACGACTTACGAAGGATATATCGAAAATTCTAATCACATAATTCTTGAAATTGTTTAATCTTATTTGCTTTGTGACCATCGATAACTAAATGGCACTCTTTAGTTGGTGACAAAACAATTTCTATAAATTTATTGATAAGTGCCTTGTTGGCTTCTGGTATCTACTTATCAAATTTCTTTATAGGATCTTCAAAATCTTCAATATTAGCTATAGCTACTACCTTGTTACTAGAACTAAGCTATTCGTTGAGTTTATTCTCCGTTGTCATTATCGATGCGTGAAGACCTGATGCCGCTTTTGCCGGTCCAAGGGTACACCTCGGGGCAGGGTTGACACGTTCGCATATATCTGACACCAGACTTGTGCCATAGGTTGCAGACCTTGGGGTTGTTGCACTTTTTGGGTCGATCCTGTAAAAACAGTAGTGGTATATGTAAATTTCTCATTTCTTGTTTTTGTTTTGATTTTGATGTGTTAGAATGAAGCTAATGCTTATTTTTTATTCGAAAATAAGCTTGAGCTTGATCACTAACTTGTATAATGTTAAGTGACTGTTGTGGTCTACCATGAAGCGCGTTTGCCAAGATGAACCTATTCATTCGCGATTTGAAGAAATCCAGATTATACATATACTCGTATACTCGGAAAGACCCATTCAGGAGGTGTATTCTACATTTTGGCGTTACAGACAAGACATTCGTTGTCTTGTCTGTACCGCCAAAATGTAGAGTAGAGCTAAATCGTTTCGTTCGAATTTTTGAAATTCCTCCAAAAACAATTGATACTTTTATGGATAGAATCCCATCTACAGCCTCAGATCTCATGTATCCCACCTAATTTCAGGATTAGGTAATATATATTAAACAATTTTCTATTGCCATTATTACTATTAATGAATGTAAGAAGCCACTGGTAATACCTAATATTATAAAAGTGAAAGTAACTTTGTTTCTTTATATCCCTTTTTCAGTTTGATACCTTTACACGCACAAACACGGCTGAACTAATGATAAAAAATTGGTACAGAGATAGTTGAGAATCTGGACCCCGTAGAGATGTAAACAGTGATGTTTCATAAATATCACTGTTTACATCTCTACGGGGGTTTTATCATAAAGCGTAGCTTAAACACAGAGCAATTTGCAAAAATCATCTTTCATTGGATAGAGTTAATAACTGTAAAATAAAAGTATTATTTTATTAAGCTTAAAACAGATTGCAGCACAAATTTGTTCTTCAACATATACCATTTGTGAGTTTTTAAATAAAGTTACTGTCAGATAAATACAAATAATGATAAAAAAGTTGTCCGACCTGGTAATTACACTGGAAAGGTTGGAAGTTGTTAAGCCTAGAGATGGGCGTGGGATCCCTGACCCATTGAAGCGCCTGCCAGTTTGTTACAATCCATACGTCTTGCATCTTATTGATAAAGTCCAGGAACATTATGAATCCTTCTTTATGATGAGGCTGGGTGAACCAAGCAGCGTGGTAGAAGAGACCGAATGGGGCTCTGAAAAAGGAGAATGTATTGTACCCAAAAGTCTATCAGTTTGTGTCTGATAGGTTGTTGATTAATTGTTGTTAGAGATGTCTCTTACATAAGATAAGGTTCTTATCCTTGGCGCATTTTTATGAAAAATTTGGTGTAGAGTTCCTAAAGAATATTTTAGAATTCGATTCATTGTTAGATTTGTGCTTTATAGTTTTTTATTTAACCTTACCTGTTAGTAGTATAGTGCCTGTCAAAGTTTTTCAGTAGCATCTTATATACGTTCTCAGCTTCAGGTGGATTGGCGCAGGCGTCTCCCATAGAGCAGCGGCCTCCATTCAAGTCTTGCCACATCACCATGGGTACTTCCCATACACCTACAAATGAGAAATATATGCCATTAACTTCTGACTAATTTATTTAAAAAAATTGGACATCATAACATTTTGAAGTGTTTAAGTTCCCTCGATAATTTCTTTATGGAGAGAAGTGGAAGAGTTCCTTACACAGGGGTGGGACAGTGTAAGTTAATAATAAAAAGTTCAAATATATGTACGAAAACAGTATGTTACCTGGATAAGATTTTGTCGGGCAAGGTGGAATCATACAGTCGTGGAACAGTTTATAATCAAGGGTGTATGGCCAGCTAGGAGGTCTGTTCTCGTACACAGGCATAGATGAGTCGTAGGTGAAGTTAGAGTCATACAACATCTTGAACATTTTGTTACCACCAATGGACAAGAAAGGTGCTCTCATGCCTCTTACATCCTCTAATTTAACACCACCGTAAGCTGCCAATATCTCTCGTTGACCACCCACTTCTCGGTTCCATTTCTTTTGAGAGAATTGCTCTCCAAAACTATGGCTAAAATTTAAAAAAAGTATATATGTAATTCACTCTTCAAATTAAGCTCTGATAAAATTTAACTATTGCATAGTAAGAATAGATGAGCAGAAAAAAGATTAATTGAAAAAAAGTAGAAAAATAGGTTTAATTAATGAATATATCAATTGGAAGATACACAGATGAATAGTTCGTTGAATTGTGGGTGCTGATTTATTCTTGATTGTGCAGAATCATCCTATGACAACTTACGAAACAGTGTGCGATGCCATTTCGTGTCCTGCCGAGTAAAGATTCTGCACTTGGCTGTAATCTGTCCATTCATGGGATACGTAAAATGTTGCACTGATGGGACAGCCGTTGGGATTCACGCGACCCTTTTCAAATAGGTCGGCGTATAATCCCTTGTTGAGATCGTTTACAGAGTCATCGAAGGTCAGGAGCACGATCTGTGGCACTTGTTCCAGCGGTAGATCTCCTGTTTGGCGTAGGACGTTGTGTGCATGTGGTTGTGTAAATTGTGCCAGGAAGAGGAAGACAATGAATAGGTAGAAGGATGGATAGAGAGGAAGAAAAAAAATACCATTAGTATAAATCAATGATAACCGGTAGGTACACGATACATAAATATGGATACTAATATATTCTTCTACAATATATATAATTATTGAAATGCCAGGTTATAATTAGTCCAATCTAGAGTCTAGAAATCAAGATAAAAGAAGTCATTAGAGATAGAAAGCGCTTCTTATACTCTGGACTTACGAAATGGTGTGCGATGCTAATTCGTGGCCATCTGCATAAAGATTCTGAACTTGACTATAGTCAGTCCACTCGTGTGAAACGTAAAACGTGGCTGATATAGGACAGCCGTTTGGATTTACTCGTCCCCTTTGAAACAGTTCTTCGTAGTACATTTTATTGAGATCATTCACAGCATCGTCGAAAGTAATGAGTACTATTTGAGGTACCTCGCTGACGGGCAAATTTCCTATATCATAAATTTTGTTTATACAATTAAGATACAATAAAGCAACGGATTCGTGTATAATTGCCAAAGCAACGCGTACCAGGTATGTCTTTTCCACCACAATAGCAGTCAGGGAGCAAGCAAACATCCTTTCTGCATTTGGCAGCCGTCTTGTCTGGAGTGGGCTGTGGATACACTGGAGCTGGTCTGCTTGGAGGATGTTCGTAGATATCCGAAAACTTAATGTTTTCGGAAACAATGGCAGTAGAAGGCTTGAGAGTAGGTCGGTTGCGACTGCTCGAAAAAAAAAACACGTTAAGTAACAATAATTTTAAGTGTATAGATACAATCAATTTAAGAAATAATGGAGTGACTAATGAATATGTTGTGAGTTTTATCTATTGAAAATGATATAATCATTATGTACGATATGAATTTATAAATAAGTTGAGAACATGAAAAACTGTCATGAAAATGTGCGAAGTGAATATAAATGGTAATAGCAAAAATACTGTGTTTTAAAGTAAACATAAAGCATGATGAATTAAATTTTCTTTTGTCTAACGTTGGTGGAGTTCCTCGGTTGGGCGCAGGCTGAGCTGAATCGGATCCACTTTTGGAGTAATGAGCAGATCCACGTCCTCTGGTGCTGGTGGTAGGCCTGAAATTAAAGGTATCCAATAAAAACGTTCTTTTCACAAAGGACTGTTAGTATGCGTGATCTTTATAGACAAAGCTAAATAAATTAAATATTTTATGTGTATAAATTAATACAAAGTTAAAATATCATTTTTTTTTTTGCCTGAGTTCGTTAAAACATGTACAATAGAATTTTGATTCTGCTGTAACATTATATAACAAAATTGATAATTCTGAAATCTCTCATGCCTGGTGGATCTCTTTCTATTGCAACGTATGAAAAAGTTCGTCGCCATGTTAAAGTTTGTTATATAGTGAGTTTTGAAAATGATACAACAGAATAAACTTAATATAGATCACTGATTACGTCAAATATGATTAAACATTAACACATGCAGTGCCAGCGTATCTTAATAAGCATTCGATACACTGAGGTTTATAATGGTGCACTTAAGGAACATGGATGGCAATGGGTGCAACTAGTTACAGCTACATTGAGGAACTTTCTACAATACTACAACATATAGGTATATAGTATACAATACACTACATTCCAAAGTGTGCAGGAAATGTGGATAAGGTCGCGTCAGGAGTTAACAATTCCGAATTTCAACTCAACCGACTGGAAGTCCCCCAATGAGAACAGTATGTTAAGCAAAAGAGTTTAGCTTTAGGTGCTATTAAACGATTCGATGAGGTTTTTGTCATGCTAGTTACTTCGCGAGGCGGAAAATAAGGACTTTTAATAGACAAAGCCTCCACCGGATGTGAGAAACGTCGGACTTAGTCTACTAGCCGGCGAGTGATGTACCTCTGGTATTTGATTTCGTTGCATTTTGGATTCGCTTGCAGACTGTTGTCTGATGAGCATTTGGACGACGATTGGTAACTCCTGCGCCCACTTGCAGGGTTTGACGCAGCCAACTTTATGGCAGGATTGACCCGAGAGGCTCGCGTAGGATAGGACACGCTTTTAGTAGTCGATTTCGTAGTCGGATCAATCTTGACAGTCAACGTCGTAGTCGATTTAGTAGTGCTCGTCGTTGAAGCTATTTCATTGATTGTTTCGCTTGAAGGTTTATTCAATTCAATATCTGAACTTTTTGTCGATTTGTCATTTTTTACAATAGAAGACTCGACGTTATCAATTTCGTCAATATTGTACATTAAAGTTGGATCAATAATAATATTTTTGAATTTACGTGATGGTTCAATTATGACCGGCGTAGTTTCGGATATAACTTTTGGAGAAGTCGATATAAATCTACTAAATTTACTATGATAATCTAAATTAGACAGATTTGATTCAGATACAGTAGATGCCCTTAATATAGGAGTAGTGGTAGGATTCATTAATAGATGGGGTAAATTGTTTTCAGGAGTTTGTTCTGTAGTTGTTGGTAATAAATCTTGGGTATGTATTTCTTCTCTTTGGATGAATACATCTGGTTCATTGCTAGGAGTAACAAAACTTGTAGGTGGTTCTGTTATAATTTTGAGACGTTGTACATTATGCCTCGGTGGTATGTCGACGTCAGTATAGATAACAGGCTTTTTATGGTAACCAATATTAACAACTTTAGGCTCTTGTTTTGGTGTTGTATCAGGTTTATAAGTACTCGAAAAAACTCGAGGGACAGGCGTAGTTACTATAGTATTGAAAAAAGCTTTTATAACATTTTTGACACTACTACTTAAAACTTCAGTTGTATGATCAGGGACTTCTTCATCTTCGATGCGATAACTATAATAAGAGGGTTTCAAATGTGGTGGCCTATCCCTAGATTTGAAATAAATATTGTTCTTTGCAGTAGTGGTACTTGTAAATCGAGTGGTTGATGGTGTACTTGTCGTAGAGTCTTGAATTAATCTCTCGTGTTTATTTATATTTCTTAAGTTATCTAATGTTTTATAGGGTGAAACAGTCGGTTCATTCCATCTAGATTGTGACCTTACACTTTGTTCTATTTTGGGAGTTATTTCGATAATTCTGTTAGTTGTAGACAGAGTGTCAACCCTAGATCGGGCATTCTGAAGCCCCGTATCGATTAAAGTTTGCACATTGTTTACAACATTTTCTGTAAATTCACTATTACTTATATCATCAGTAGAAAAAGGAGCCGGTCGCTTTACAACAGATTTTAAATAATACTTCGTGGTGGAAGTTGTCGGCAAAGTTGTTGATTTTACTTTATTTGCTTTAGATCTACCCCTACTTTTTGGTCGTATGTAAATAGGTATATCGTAGTCATCACTTATTTCGTAACGAGAATCTTTTCTGCGCAAAGTACTTTCTGATGATTTTTCAGATTGCTTGCTGTCAAATATCGCTGCTCCTGCGGCTATTTCGCTATGTTTACTACTGTTTTCATATATATATTTAATTGGTTCTTCAGTACTAGAGAAGTTTTCGCCGTTTTTCTGATTTTTATCAAAATCATTAAAAGGCCGTGTTAAGACTGTCAGCGTATAAGGGTTGTCAGTATTATTAGTATTACGTCTAATAGAAAAACCAGTAGTTAGTGACACAATTTTTTTCTTGTCTTTAGGGTCAGAACTCACCACTTCCACAGATTTTTCAGTATTAGAGTTAATCACATGAAATTGTCGAGGACTATATATCTTTTGAGTAGTCGGTACAGTCTCTTCCAAGCTATGTAAGTTGTCAGATTTTTCAAAGGGTTTGGCAAGAGAGGAAAAGTTTATGATTGGAGGTGGCGTTGAAGGAAATGAAGACACTGATTCTTCAGAAGAGTTGTAGATTGAAGAGGACTCAGAATGAGGAATGGGATTCTCATCTGTGGATGATCTGTTGAATACAAAGCAAAAAAATCTCTCTAGTACAAGCTTTATAATATGTAATACTTAAATAAATAGATGCTGCTGCTAGCTATTATAAGTGTATTTCTAAAGTTTGTAAATTAATTTAAAATAGGACCTTAAAGTTAGTAAGTAAGAAACAGGAATGTTATAAGTTCAAAGAATTCAAGTTCTTAATTAACTTGAAAGATACTACAAAAGCCTAACAATATTGTACAAGGTAATATATAGCAAATCAAATCAACCAATCAGCCAATTTTAACAAAATGTCAGATAAATAACACCTATGTACATATTCGTCAACCTTCAAACCAACGTAGAAAATTAATTAGTAAAATTGTTAGTTCTCCAGTTCAAAGGTTGCTGTGAGTAAATGATTCGGAATAGATGATGTTATTTTGATTATGAGATGAAGCGTCTGATTTTACATTTTTAGTTTATTTTCTTTTGTAGTACCTTGGAGTGTATCGAGACGGGGTCATTGCTTCTGTGAAAAGTGCAGTGGTAGGACGTTGTGTGGTAGTGCTCGTGCTAGTCGTTGTGGGAACGGTGCTTATAGGGGTAGCTTCGTAAATAGTCGTCTTCACACTGCTCGGAATATGTTCATATCCCAATTCGTTACCTTCGCCCCTGGATATGCATATTTAAGTTAATAATTTGTTTTAAGTGACTTCTTTTATCAAATTATTAATTATAATTTGTTAATTGTATAAAATTTCTTACCTAGTTGATTGGCGAACAGGTGATTGGTACTGATTCTGGTTGTGGTTATTTATCTGAAATATTTAAAACGTCAAGTATGATAAATTTTAAAAGAGTTTTGTACTAAAAATGTGACATTTACCATGGATCATAGTGTAGGTATATTTAAAGTCCTAAATACTGCAATTAAAAATATACCAATAAATTTAATTATGAATGTAGTGAAATTAGCAAAACAGAAACAGCTTAATCTTAGTATTAACTGCATTATTATTATTATATGCAATAATTATTTATATATTATCATAGCTGAATTGTCGTCATCCAATCAGTCAGATTAGAATAATATTTCCTTCCTCGTTCTCTGTTAAGGTCAGTATTGACCTTCTAGTTCAGAGTGAATAGATATCTATTAAATCTCTACACTTCATGTTCGACTACATCTTCGATTTTCTACATGTGACTTAGTTGTCAAACGCGGAAATATTCACTATTAAAAAGTTCTAAAAATGTATAGTACCTGTCCTTGAATTAGATCATCATCGTAATCTACTGGGGACACAGGAACCGGACGCGGGCTGTAGTTGTCCACCGGTCGCCTCGCTGGCGGTGGGGTGCCTCGGTACGTTTGCTGGACTGCCGGTCGGACGGAGGCCACGTTATATTGCTGAACGTAGTCTGTCGAAACCACCACCGAGGTATAGTTAGTGCCAAGTGCTAGGAAAGGGTGCCAAATTGAAATGTGGATATAAATTCAAGTTGAATAAAATATGAGACAAGAATACCATAGTTAAAATTTTTGATATGTAGTAGTTTTGGTAGAGTTATTTTTAGTAGGAGACAATTATTTAATTAGTTTTAGTAAAGATATAGCAGTATAGATTTATTGCATAGTTATAAAATAAAAAGGCGTATAAAATGCGCTCTGTGTTTGTATAACATAGTAATTTATTTATTTTTATTTTATGTGGTGTTCAGAAATCCTACCATAAAATTAAATAAACTGATAATGGATCTCTTCTCAATAGAAGTAGCAGTTACGGGAGTATATTTGAGAAAATTTATTAAATTTATGAGATATCATGCTTCCAGAAAACCCTTTGTTATTTTTTTTTTTATTATCGATATGTTAATCTTTATTTATTTATTTAGTATACAAAACAGAATATAGTCTTACGTAATACTATATAACACGTGATAATCGACCAGAAAGTCCAAAGCATGTATACATTATATGAGCAAATACATTTTAGGTATTATAAACTTCTTTGAACTCTATTATGTATTAGCGTGTATTTATATTATCTTACCAGTGTCTTTGTACAGTTCACCATCTTCATCGTAAATAGCATAGTATGGGTCGTATTGGTCAGGGCTGTAGTTTTGAGATCCATTGTACAACATCTTAGGTCGAGGACTGGGCGAATAAGAAAGAGGGGCCACACTTTCGGTCGGCTCCAGACTGTAATCCAACCAACGCAAAATTAACATAATTTATAAAGTAAAAAAAAAAACGATCTCACCAGTTATAAAATAGTCAAGTCATTGACAGTCGAAACTCGAAGTCGTCAGAGTTTAGTTAGGTCAGCAATTCAAAAGTGCAACAGAAAGTAAATAATATAAATATGTACATGAGAAGGTGTAGCATTAGTGCAGTGCTAAAATATTTTAGGTCATCTATAACAGTTAGTTAGTACGAGCATATTACTCTTATTAGTTCTCACCTGTTAGTTCTACCGTCATATTTGGCTTTCGTAATTCGTGTTTCTTGGTTATGGTTATCATGTGGAGTAGTCAACATCTGAGCTACAATATTTGGATGTCTAACTCTTTCTTTTGGATTGATATCTTTTTGAGTATTATAATCTTGCGCAGGTAATGGTAGCTTAGCTAATCTATGCCTAACTGTGTAAGGTCTAAGTGTAGTCTGGTTTAAATATTTTGGTGGTCTAATTGTATTAGGGCCGTTTTCTTGAGATGGTCGTTTCGTGGGAACAGTGCGATTTCGATGAACAAGTTCAAAATTTCCAATCTGTGGACGAATTATAACAGTCGGCGTGGGAGTAGAATAATCTACTAAGACGGGTATAGGTATTTTTACATTTACATTTTTATTGTATTCTTTTAAAGGTGATTTAGTGACGATTGAAACGTCGTTATGGTTTTTTGTGACTGGTTCAGAGTTTTGTGAAAACTTGGTTGGTTTTCTTGGTGAAATGCTCACGACTTCTTCTTCGAAGTCTTCGTAGCTATCATCGTAATGTTTATAGTTTTGTGCCATGACAGGTCTTTGAGGCTTTATTTCTGTACTAGGCATATATTGAGATTTTACTGGCGGTTCATAATAATCATCGTCATCATAATAATAGTCGTTCATTTCCGGAGATGGCTTGGGAATTAGTCTGCGTTTTGGCGCCCTAGTTGTAGTAGAATATTTTGTTATTTTGGAATTTTGATTCGTCGGTGTTTGCATGGAAGTTTTTACAGCTTCAGCAAACAATTTTTTTAATTTTTCAACATCGGGAGATGATGATGGTCTAAGAGTAACAGACTGTGATGATATTGACTCAGTGGTTGATTTCCAATAATTGTGTAGAGCAGATAGTTGTTCGTTTGCCAATGTTGTTAATGGTTTTTGCGTTGTTTGTTTGAATGTAGTGTAACCGTTCTGAGAATTCAAGGAAGAAATTTGATACGGTTTTCCAGTTGAAACGTGATATGGCTGCTGAGAAATTAGTTTCTCGTTTTTAACAACATAGTGCACTTTTGGTGAAGACAAAATAACAGGATTACCAGTAGCTGTCAAGAACAAATATGGTTTCGCAGTAGAATAATAGAACTGTTGTGAATTTTCTCCTTTGACGTTTTGGTGATTATTTGATTTAGTCGTTATTTCGATGGGCTTGCTAAAACTGTAGCTTATTGGCAACTGACGATCGTCATTAAAATTAGGTGGTTTTAATTTTGGCCTTACAGCTTCTAAGGGAGTTCCAGCACTTTGTTGTGCTTTGTTTTGATTTGAATACTGATATTGGTGGTGGTTGTAAGGATTTGTATTTTGTTGTTGTTGATAGAATACGTTTGCATGTGGATTTTGCTGTAGTTGTTGGCTATATGTATTCGAATTTTTATTTTGCTGTTGTTGTTGATTGTATGTGTTAATATTAGGAATTTGCTGCAGCTGTTGACTGAATGTATTGGAATTTGATTGTTGCTGCTGTTGCTGATTAAATACATTCACATTTTGTTGTTGTTGCTGTGAATATGTATTTAAAGAAGGTTGTGGTCTCTGGTGATATTGTTGTTCATTTGGTTCATTTCTATTTGACTGTAAAATATCTTGTGGTGCCAAGGTACTAATTGCCCCGTTTGGTACAACGCTAAAAGGTCGCGGTTCATTCATGCCTATATAATTTATAGTTGACGATCTAATTACAGAGCTTTGTGGAGTTGAATTTTCAGTAGGTCTAATAACCGCTTTTATTGCTGCATGCTGTTCTTTTTGCGGGTTAGATGTGGTATATTGTCCGTTGCTTAATTTTGATAAATATTCATCAAAATCAAAATTAGGACTAGCGAATGGGTTTTCTATATTTTCATATTTATTTCTAGGATTTGTGAATACATATGGTGGTTTTGGGTAACTGTGACCAAAATTTTCATCATCTTCCTCATCAGAGGAATCATAATCATCTTCTGAATCATTTTCTTCTTCGTTAATATCTTCCTGTTCATCATTGTTATAACTGTTAGGGTTTTTAGAAGACATCGACATTCTAATTGGCTTACCAGTCACAACTGTACTCGGAAGTTGTGATGAATCTTTAAAAGAGAATCTATTGTGTGGCTGATTTGCTAGAGCTGCTTGATTTTGTGATGAATAATGGTTGTTGTTTTGATAAGTTTGTGGTGGGTTGTTGTAACCTCCAGTCGGTGATGCAAATGAATTATGGTTATTCAAAGCTGATATTGGTGGACTTTTTGTTATTATTTGAGTTCCTACATGAAGAGGGTTATGGACGGATTTTTGGTTATAATTATCTGGTAAGCTTGGTTTGAATATATTTTGGGTATTATCGTTTTGATACGCTAAGAAAGGATTTGCAGCTGAATTTGAATTACTGTCTAATGAATACGGCCGCCGATTGTTATCGTAATAATTGTTATTATTTTGGTTGCTATAACTTTGTTGATATCCGTTACTTTGGGGATGATAACTAGACTGTGGCAAACTATCAACAAATTTGACTGGCTTCAAGACAGACCAATTTTTACTAGGATTTTTATATCCATTCTTAACATAATATCTAACTTGTCTTTTTCCTCGTTCAGTATCATCTAAACTGTATCGATCCTCATCTTCATTGTGCTCTGTGACAGGTTCTGTTTCATATACTTCAAAAATGTCATCACTACTGCTCCTTTTAGATATAGTATCTTTGTTATTGCTTATAACAGTTTCATTTTTTATAGTATCTGTCTGCTCCACCTTTCGTTTCCTTCTGGTTAGTATACGTTTTACTGTCACGTCATCGTTGATTTCATTTGTCTCAATGTCAAGTACGTCATGATGAGAGTCAGTCAACTTTTTGTCTTCACTGAAATAACGATAATGTCCATTATATAAATAGTCAATCGTCATTCCTATTTGAAAAATTAAAATAAATGCTTACCTATACGATTGAGGGGCAGGCGTTACAGTGGCTGATCGTCTGTCGTCAACTGATCGCCTGTCATCAACTTGGCTTCCGAAAGAAAACGATCCAATTTTGCCACTATTCTGGGGAATTGAAGCTGGTATGATATTAGAGTTGAAATTTCTTCCTGAGTTGACCTGAGAACTGTAACCATCTCTATCTCTTTGAACCTGACCGATTGTTGAAGGTTGTCCTCTGTAAACGCGCTGCTGCCTATCACTTTCAATTTCTTCTACTGGTGGTAAGTCATCGACTTCTGCATAGAGTTGTTGTTGCTGAAACATTTTAAAACATGTGAGACTATAATCAAGTGGTTGTTTTAAATTCAATTTATTCATTCTGCCTTCAAGGGCATGTAGGTATATGTCTTCTATCCTTACACCATTATTTACGTTTAATCATGCATGGTTATAAGACATTGTATGTATATAGTCATTGTTTATATATGTGTCTGTCTGTGGCATCGTAGCTCTCAAACGGATAGGCCGATTTTAATTTAGTTTTTTTATTTGAAAGAAGTTTTTATTGAGAGCGTTTTAGCTATGTATCATCAAAATCGGTTCAGCCATTTTTTATCAGTTTTATGAGCTTTCTATACATACGTTTGTTACTTTTTAATATACAAAATGTTAGTGGTGAACGAGATCTTCTGTAACATCTATTTATACGCATTCTTCCTGCTTTTCTTTCCAATTTTCTCTTCCATAAATACATGTACAATTTTTGAATATAATTCTTACCAGTTTTAATTTAGACATTTTAGCAATAAACAAAACCTTCTGCTGCATGAAGATATTCTGTTCTTTCTAGTTCTCTGCCATTGACATTTAAATACGAACCCAATTAATTAAGGCAATTTGATTTACCTTTTCGTATTCGTCACGGCTAAATTTAGGTTGTCCTCTAGAAGTGACGATGGGGTTAGGCTGTGCTCTGGGTGGCGGGGGTGGCGGATTGCGACGCGGT
Organism: Lycia hirtaria; assembly: GCA_947563715.1. NCBI lineage: Eukaryota > Metazoa > Arthropoda > Insecta > Lepidoptera > Geometridae > Lycia > Lycia hirtaria. Next base: position 5,271,078 of record OX387383.1, read on the forward strand.
GGCGGAGGCGGTGGTGGGTTTCGTTCGCTGATCCTCTCCAGGTCATCGCCGCCGACTGCGCTGGTGCCATCACAGCCAACGTTACGCGGCCAATCACAGGTTTGGAGCTCGTTGCTGGAATAGTCAACAAAAACTATTGACACCTAACGCTTATTATAATTTAGTACGCAAGGCAGACTAGGCATTTCGTAGTTGCTGTGTTCATTTGAAAAAAATACCATAATTTTAAAATCCATAAGTACACAGCTTGAGTTATTACAATCTATTGGGTCAACATATTGCTGGATATCGACAACAACCTTCCTTTAGCTCCAATGATTGCCCTTTTCTGACAGTTTTATGCATATTTGCGGGATAGCTAAGCTGTACGCTAAGTTCACTGAACAATATTGACAAAATAAAAACATTAAATATAATGACAAAGCAACTCAAGTCAACCCAGATACTTAAAATAAATGGAGTTGCTTGTACACATGGTAATAATAATAATAACAAGAGCCACAGCAAGGCTGATATTGAAGCTACCACATGCGCCGTTTCTTGAAATGTCTCACCTGTACAAAAGACCACCAGTGCATGACTCAAGCAGTGCGCCGCCAAACACGCAGACGTAGTATAACGCGCAGTCGGTGGGATGAGGGTAGTAGCCGAACTCTTCAGGGCAGTCGAAGCTGACGTCTCGCTTGATGTCGGCCGCGACAGGGACGCTGCGGACCGGAGAACGTTGGCGGGAACGGTCTGCGCCGAAACATTCTGGAAACGGAAATTGGGAAATAAAGATACACATGTTATACATTTACACGGACATCATTACAACGACGGTTAGCTCAATTTCTGTCTATAGAAAAAGAGTAAAAACTTAGTTTGTACAAAACGTGGTTTACTCATTTGAGAGAATTTACTTTTGATGTCGTAGCACGTCGTAGTCTGTTATTGATAAATTCTAAAAAATTTTAATTAAAAACTACGGGTCAGTGCAAGGCACGTCGCCGACCGAGAGTGACGTTTGCGCTGCTCCTTTGAAAAAGACCGCCGAACGTGGTTGAAACTATAGTCGGATTTTTTGCCTCAGAACAGATGTGAGTAACCTGTAGTTTTTATTTAAAATGTGTGAAAACCACCTTAGTTCCATAGTAAAATTCTAAATTTGATAGCTTTTACGTATGAAAAATTCTATATATATTTCAGAATAAAAATATGTGAGACAATTTCGCTAGTATAGTGAGATTAAAAATAGCCATCTCGTGTACCTACGTAACAAATAGACAAATAATTTATTCGTATCTGAACTTATACAAAAAAAAAACAGACGAATTGAGAACTTCCTCCTATTTTGAAGTTGGTTAAAAAAATAGATCTAATATAAGTTACAGAAATAAATTCGAAAAATCATTCATATGTCGTGCATATATGATGCATCAGCTGTTTCTATCTCTATTATGATCAAAATATGTACATTTAATCATTTTGCATTTATATGCAAAAAGTTACAGACTCTAGCATAGAATTAACAATGTGCAAAGATTTTTCAAATCCCTGAACGTAGTTATACCGATTTCGCGAAAAAAATATAGTGTACATATTGAGTAATTCATGCATAACAATGCATAATATAGTCTACATATTGAGTAATTCATGCATAACAATGCATAATCCACCAAATCACCAATGTTACCACCACGTTCTAATTCCGTTAGCAGGGTAATCGTGCACATAAATCAAAATAAATGGAAGCCGCGTTGATAGCAATAGCCGTATTTAAGTCAGTTAAGTTGGCTTCAAGCTATGTACCTATTTCAACACTTCCCGGCCTTGCCTAGCTCACTGCTTGTCGGTTCGCATGCATTGTTGCATTCTCTGAAACTTTACATCTGGATAATCAAGATTGACGTTTCGCACGCGATGAATGGGTACTAGCAGAAGGCAATGTTCGAACAGTACAAAGTAAGAACTAAGAAATATATCTTGGCGAGGGTCACACTCCAGTTTTTACTCGACTGCGCATGAAGGAGGGTTATGTTTTTCGAGTGTATGTATGTTTGTATGTGGGTATGTATGTATGTAGGTTCCTATATAATCGCCTACAGCCTAAACGGCTTGACCGATTTTGATGTGAGAGGTGTTGTTCGATTCGTCTACATTCTTTGAGTGTCCTAGGCTATTTTTTTTTCTAATAATAATATTAAGACTCTTGCAAAAATAATAATAATTCTTTTTTGTCTCCTCCAACGAACTTTTTCGTAATAAATAAGTAATTTCAGTGAAATTATTATACAGAATGCGCACTTATAAACCTTATACTGAGATTTTTCGCATACTTTCTCACAAAAAACGTGCACTCAACAGCGTATCAAATGTAACGAAATCGTGTGACTGCAAACTTTTCTACAGTCGGGTATTTTATTTTAATTTTAATAAAGAGACTTGTATTTTGACCATCTTATTAAAATCATTGTTATTTCGTTTAGGGTCCGCTCGGATCGCGAAGAAAAAATAAAGATAATCTAGTTTTAAAAGGTTATTTGAGATTGAATGTAATTTTATCCAAATATCCAAATTTTTGTTCAGGATTGAATCAGGCCTGAAGAAAATAATAAAAACAATCTGCAAAATAGTTAATATCACTGAAATTATCAAGAGAAATCTAACTCAAGAGGCAGTGGACGAAGTATCTTGTTCTTAGCGATGACTAAAGCTTGAAAGATAGATACTGCACCTGCCAAAAGAAAAAATCTTGATTTGGATCCTAGATAGTAAATAAAAAGAAACAATGAAGAAACCGTAGTTTTAATTACTTACAAAGTACATACATATATGCAGCACTCTGTAACTCCGGTTGCTAAGAGATCGTGAGCTATTCAGTGCTTCAAGATAAAATCTAATAACAACGTGTAAGCCATATCTACATGGCAGGTCATGAGTTATGTGCAATTGTAGCTCTTTAGTTTTCTGAACTTTGTTTATGGAACAGGTCACTTGTCTATCATCTACAGTCATCGTGGGTAACTTTGAATCCGTGTCAAACATTGTACATAGATTTTTTGAAGATTCTTGGCATTTTCTCCAAAAACTTAGCAGTTAAATTACTTAATGAATGAATTAACAGTCGTTTTGACCAATATTGTTTTGAGAAAAAAATTGAGAACATTCGTTAAACCCTATGTACCTACAATGTTTGACACGGATTCAAAGTTACCCACGGCGACAGGACCCATATCTTTATATCTTTCTCGAGGGACTTGTGTCTCAAGAATTAAAAGAAAAGTTGGAATCGTTACTATATTGCTTCGCTAAATCTATAAGCATTTGTTATTATTTAAATAACGATCTATTTGGTTTTGCTATTATGAATAGATATCTTCTAGGTCGACGAGCTCCATCCTCGATCACACCGTCGCTTAACATCAGGCGAGTTGGTGGTCAATCGTACATGAATTTTGCGTAAAAAAAAAATCAATACGGGAGTTTCCAACTGGTTTCTATAAGTACTATAAAAAACTCATCGTCAGAGATGGAGATTTTCCAATAGTGTATGAACAATATCTTATTATCTTACTAATGTCACAGATGACAGATGCCTACTTCTAATTTCTCGAGTTCATAACAGTACTTTAGTGCTCAATATTTTTTTTAATTTATTCTGGTGGATAAAGGTAAACAAACAGCTCTGCATTGGTTATAGTTGTTTGTTATTTTATTCCAAAATATGAATAAAAAAGTCGATATACCTAATTAGGTACCTACTCTATAAGTTAAGTTCTGTAGGCTAATATAACAATAGGAACGTATCACGCGTGCAGGTTGACTTGCGCTTTGTCCAATCGCAATTTAATTAAAAGTGTCTCCGGACTGAGTCTCCTGTACCTACACTATTGAGTATTATTATGGTATTGCATCAAATTCGTGATTGAAAATCAAATATTATTCAGTTCCTCATACGTATCTGTATATCTAAACACCTGTTTCCTCGACGGTTTTGCAAGCAAAGCTCACCCCCGTATTTCATAACAATAACAATAGGAATTGTGTGTGGTTTTTTCGCGTATGAATATAATGGTATTGAAGGCAGATACAATGGGCTATTGGCATAGATCTTATAGAACCAGACAGGTTGTAAATCCCGCTGTCGTGATGTAGACGAGTATTATTTCTGATAGGCGAGTATTATGAAATGTTTCTTACATTATAGACATAGACATAAATTTATTGTAACAAAAAACATACAATAGAAAAAAAAACACACTTTTTTTTTTTTTTTTTTTTAAATTGTCTTATTAATAAATATAACAGTAAAACTCCTAGTGTTAAATGTGTCTTAGATTAATTAAGTAATCATAACGCTTACATATCCACTTTCAAAAAGAAACTCAGATCGTTTATATTCCTAAAGTAATAAAAACTAAGCAAATGAAAGCGAAATTCAGTAATATCTATTAAAATTCAGCAGAGCGACCTGAATGCAAGTACTATTTGAAGTGAGATGTGAATGTTTTGAAACATGAAGCGATTTTAAAGCACCGGAGTGTCTGTCGCAACTGTCTCGTTCGCACGCGGCATCTTTTCTCTCTTTTTAAATAAACAAAATTATTTCTTATACCTATAGTTAATAAATACTGCCACAACACCATTCATAATACTCATTTGTATTTCAAAATCGGGGAAAAGGTTTTTTCTCATTTCGTAGGTAGGTAGTAGGTAGGTATTAAAATATTTTTATGTACAATGTTACAAGAAACTTTGGTTTATAGTATTTGGGGATGGCTAGTTTTAATATCACTAATAGTGAAAAAAAAATGTTTGTTTGTAAAGTCGGTTTACTAACGATAATTTTACGTGATAACGTCATGATAGATGTGTCACAAGCATGTCACAAGCCGAACGCTTAGGCCGATCGTGCCTCTCTTTCGCCGTGCTCTCGCTTGCACGCTCGGCTCAGGCGGAACGTGACAATGAGTCATGCTTTTTCGTGAGTGCAGCCGGCGTTCATCGATTTATAAGACGTTATCACGTCAAAAAAGATAAATACAAAACTCAAATAAGTAGAAAATAAAATACAAAACTTGACAAACGCACCAACATTTTTACATCATTTAGCATCATCATAATTTTAAAAGAATGAAACCACTTAATTTTCGTTCAGTTGAAGCACAAAACGCATGAAGATTCATTCGACCACAAGATGTGTCAAGATGTGTGTAGACAATCTGAGTCTAAGGACTTGTTTTCAAGAAACTTTTAAAAATATTTAAATGACTGATTTGGTAACAAAATTTTTTTTTTTTTAGGTTTCCTTACTAAGGGTGCGGAAGCATATACGTGAGGCTGTCTGTCTGTCACGGCTGTATCTTTTAACGGTAATAAGTAGGAAGTTGAAAATTTCACATAACAATTATATGTCAAATAATAATAACAAAAAGTTTAATTCAGGGGTCCCATAGAACAAACGTAATACAAAAAAATACTTTTTATATTTTTTTAGAGCGTAACACATAAAAGCGTTCCTTACGCTTGTTTAATAGTGTAATTACCTAGTGCAATATATTAGAGACATCCGCAAGACTAAGCACAAGCATTCTACGAAACAATGGTAAATAACCTTCGGCGCAAGGAGAAGGCCGGCGCGGCGGTTTCGAAGGGTGACTGTCAACCTGTTAACTTTATGACAATCCTTAACATTCAAGTTTTATATTAGGTTATAAATGAACATTTCATAATTTTAATTAATTATTGCAAATGTTAATTTAATTTAAGATAACAAATTAACTAAATTATGCAGTGGTGTTGAACTTTAGAAAACTCTTAAATATAACTCTTGTCTTCAAAAAAGGTGTTTTAGACGCTTTTATCAATACCATAAAAGATGCTCACGCTCACTTAAGTTATGCTCAAACTTAAGCGTTAATTTTCAATTTCTTTACTAGAAATTCATATGTAACCAAAAGAATATGATTTCCAAGTAACTAATATTCCAACTGTGATTATTCTATTAAACTACATATTTGTATTGGAAGTGTATTTTAATTTTTTTTAAATCGCTAACTTAAGTTTTTGCGCGGATTAATTTATTTATTTAAGTGTGAATCTAATATTATCAACTAAAACATGTTTATTTTACCTAACTGCTGAAGAAAAAAGGTATTTTGTAGAGTGCATATATGACAGTTTTGCGCTTACCTAAGTTTCTTTAGTTAATAATCAACAGATCTTGGCCACCAAAATTTCATCCCACGTACTATAAAATTACGTCAACGTGAGAAAATACATAAATCTCTGTTGCTATAAAGTTGAAATTAAGTAAAACTTAAGTACGCCTTAATTACCGCGTTCTCAGAACTTGGACTTGTTATGTAATGTTAATTGGAGTTTTTTTGTCAGTTTAAGTTATTTATTAAAGTTAAACTACATACGATGATATTTCCAACTTAAACGATGGTAAAAATTTGGTTTAAAGTTTGTAATTCGGACTATAGCTTTTTCACTCATACATTAGTTAAAAAAACTACAATTAACAAGTATATTAAATTAAAAAACAAAAAAATACGCTACATATTATTGTGGTCAAAGTTCATTACAAGACTTCTAACAAATCCAAACACAGGTATGATACGATGTTCCATCATGAAGTTCTAGGTCATATCTTCTGGCTCAATCATCAGATCAGTTCGACAGTACCATATTATTGTATTGTCATCAAAATTGCATACAGCTGCCAATTTTCATGACGCTACGATCCTTGGAATATGGTTAAATTAGTTACCTTAGATTTCATTACATAGTTAGTTACATACAGGTCGACCTAATAAAAGCGTGTTAAAAATAATATACCCGCGGTCACAAAAGATAATTTTGTAGTGTAAATGTATCTTACATTAGTTTTGGTATGATGTTGAATTTTTGCGAGAAAGTATGCGCAAAGCCACCGTAATATGCATTAAAATTAGATAATGTGACTCGCTTTTGTCCGGTTTTTTTAAATATTCCTCCTATCTAAATAAACGAATTCATTTCCCATTTTCTAATATCCCTAACCGGTGATTTTATATGTTTAAAAATGTGATGCGCGAAATAGATATTTAGCGGCATGTGTTGAGCTCTACTTCAATCGATCATTTTGATATATAATCTACAGACTAACTTCTGAGCTTAGTCATATTGTACGAGCATCTGTTTTAACAATCTATTTGGTCACACATGCTGTCTGTTAGTCCATGACACGCCTTAGGCTCTCACACTGCAAATAACTACAGTTCGAGATACTCATATCAAATATGGTTAAATTACTTTTTGCACGTCTACGACTAAAATGTTGCAATATTTCCATCGTAATGTAGATTAGTTTCACCATGAACGTGTGGCAATTTGTTTTTAAAATTCTTTTAAACCTACAAAATTTAGATCAAGATTGCTGATTTAACGTTATGCCTCATATATTTGATGCAATCCGAAAACATATCGTAAGTAGTTTCGGAATCAGGAGGTCATCGGATCCTCAATTACCCTCATTGCATGTTTGCAACGGATGTTGGGATTCCGCCCACCCTGCATTTAGCTGGACTGCAAAATCACGAATACACTACTCGCTGTAATCCGGCCCCTGTCTAATCCGGCACCACTTATCATCCAACACCCGGTACATACAAAGCATATTTAGGTAATACGGTAAATATTCATCAGTGCTTCAGTTATAATATTTGTGTGATATTTGCCGTTCGTGATCTTAGGAATTGTACTCGGTGCTTCAACACCGAGATTTTTTGCTCCGTATTGTTACAGTTTGATTATGAATGTGACGCGGGAATTTATATCATTACTGTCGCATTGTATAATTCAATCAACTGATTGACCACTACTATACCATACAATTTTTACTTTAAAAAGAAGTAGATTAACAATTAGGCTGTATTTTTTAAAGTTTGTTATTAGAAATAAACCGATTTGGATTTTGTTTTGCTTAAAAGGTTTTTTTTAAACTTTACAAGTCTTAGTTTCATAGAAATTTATCAAAATCAATCTCTTTGTTTAGTTTTAAAACAAAATTATGCATCTGAGTGCTGATATGCAAAAAATCTGAGTCTAAGGAGAAGATGACAGTATACGCTTTACTCCAATAAATTAAATTTACCAACACCGCGTTTCTACTACAATCAACTCTTTGCAGCATCTAAGCTCCATTATCCGATGTCACCTTCCATTTTGTTTGTCGGATTACCGAGAGTCTAGTGTAATGTGAACAAAACCTGGTATTAGAACTGACCCAGTTTTCGCAACTGAATTTGCTCATTAATCAGTTGACCGGTTCCTTGATCGTGGTTCTTGGTGTTGAAACTCAAGGGTGATGGTCCACGATTATTCCTCATGGACGATGAAACATGAGATTCACAAGAATGGCTAGCTGTGTAGGAAATACTCGAGCAAGAGACGATCTGCATATTGCAATGCTGTTTTGAAATATATTTTTTAAAAGGCAAGTGCTTTTATTAAATAAAACATAAAAACTACATATTAGGCAAATTAATGTACCTACTGTAATGTGGTAGAGAGAGAGAGAGAGAAGTAGATAGGTCAGAGGTCTTCCAGCGGCTTAGTACAGTAGAACTCCAATTATCCGAACTCCGACTATCCGAATCGCCGATTATCCGAATCACAAAAGTCAGTGTAGGCACAACGACAAGTTAAGACAAGTTCCGGCGCATTGCAGTCACGGCGCACCTGTCATTGTTTGTTTTGATTAGCCAGTGTGCTATTGACCTTGCTCGAGGACTGCTGATGTTGAAGTAGACGCTGGACCATCAGCTAGTGAAGCATTTGCCGGCCTCGAGACTGCTTTGAAGTGGATGGAGCGTCAGCCCGAGTGTGACCACTTGCAACTGCTCACCGTCAAGCGAATGCGTGACCTGGCTGCCCGAAAACGGTTGAAGACCGCAAAACAGCTTACATTAACGGAGATGTTTAAAAAACAATGATTTTTATTTCTAAACTTGTACATATTTTATTTATATTTAAAACATGTGAAAATTTCATGTTTCTTTCATTTAATTCAATAAAAAATAGTGCAATATCAAAACGTAGCTTTTATTCTCTCCAATGGCATTTTTTTTTAAAAAATCCGATTATCCGAATATTTGATTATCCGAATGGGTCCCGGTCCCCATTAATTCGGATAATTGGAGTTCTACTGTAATTATGACACTCAGTCTATACAAACTTACTAACCTACTGTAAAAAAAGTCTATAGAGATGAAGGTCTAAAAATTTATCAGGCGCTTAGATTATCACATCGTCTTAGCCACAATAAGTCCACTACTGGACATAAACTGGTCAATGGACCATAAAAGTCCATGGACTTCCAAAAGACCAGCTGGCGAGAGCCCGCAATCAGTGTGCCCCAACGAAAAAAGGTGGTTTGGGCATTTTATAATGTTCGTTTCACTGTCAGTTAAATTTTTGAAAATAGGTCCCAAATGGCTTGAATGGCTCAACAAACATTCTGAAAACTAGGTCGACAGAGTCGATAACAATACTATGTTTAGTACATACTATTCTTGATTCTGAAACTAGTATTGTGGTAAAGTTTGAACCGCAGTGACAATCCATCGACGCCTACAATACAAATACCACAAAACGACAAACATTAACAAAACCACAGAAGTAAATTTACGTTTTCCAATATTAGTAGAACAGCTAGCTATAACATGCAGTAACATACGCATATTTAAAATCATTAGGCTATAAACAGAACAACCATAGTAAAAGTTATCCAATTAAAACCATTCCACGTGCATCGACAGCGATATAATTCCTTATCTGCCGACTCTATCCCATTTGATTGCATTTCCATGTTTGTGAAATCAAAAGAATGTTATAAATATTATGCTATAAAAGGATTAAATACGTGGGTGGTAAAAGGTATCAGTGACCATTGCGGGCGTATTTGCATTCTAGTCGACATCAGCACCTACATAGATTGGTAATGAAATAAAACAAGATCTATTAATTGAACTTGACATTAAAAGTGAGGTGACCATGCTATGTGGAAATTTTCCACTTAACACAAATTGAATTCATGAAAATCATTGAAAAAATAAATCTGTGAAGTACTTACTATCTCTATCTCTATATATATATAAAAATCTATTGCTGTTCGTTTGTCTCGCTAAAACTCGAGAACGGCTGGGCCGATTTAGCTGATTTTGGTTTTGAGATGTTTGTCGTAGTCCAGGGAAGGTTTAAACGTTGAACGTTGAAAATATCGGGTCCACTCATTGATAGGTGATACGAAGTACGAGTCATCTAGTTGGAAAATATAAATATAAATCTTACGAAACCTTGTATATCAAAATTAGTCAAGTCGTTTAGGCTACAGAAAGCGAAAAAGAATTATATACACCTCGAAAATGTTCGTCCTTGGGCAGTCAGCTAAAATAGTACATTATGATACTAGTGTGCTAAGTTGGTCATTACAGTCGAGGCGGAATTGCAGCCCGAGCCGAAGGCGAGGGCGTAATAGAGCCGAGAGTGTAATGACCATAATGCACACGCGTTTCATACGACGTTTTTCAACACACTTGCGCGGAAAAAAACACCCGTTTATAACCTGTAAACTCAAATAAACAAATTTTATGCAAAGTAAAATGGCGGGGAGAATTATTTTTTTACGCGCCTTGCATTGGTTGAATTAGTTATGGAAGTCAAGACGAAACCATCAAACAGCCAAATATAATGCAAAAAATGGACATTATATGACAAAATTAAATAATTTGATGTAAATAATTGTTTAAATAGTGTGTTTAATGCATCACAATTATTTTATTCACAAAAATGTTACTTATTTTACATTTAAGTAAAAACTCTTTGTTGAAATTAAAAAAAAAACTGTAAAGTAAAGACACTAGTGCGTAATAGAAAAATCAAAAGCACGCGTGTTTTATAGGGTACTTTTTGGCCATAAAAACGGTTGAATAAGGGCCACTTTACGAGCAAGTGTGTTGAAAATAATAATAATGAAGATTTTACTCTACAGTGGGACAGTTACGATTGAAAATATATAAATATTAATTTAATTACATAAAATATACCAAGAAGACGAAGAGATGAAGACGGATTGTAGAAAGACAGTGGATGAGACTGGCACAGGAACGGAAAAGGTGTAATCTATGCTCGAAGGGTGGGGCACTAAAGAGAAGACCTATACTTAGCAGTGGATGGACAATGGTTGGTGATGATGATGATAACGAATGAATTATGGATTCATCACTCATTCGTTATCATCATCAGATTTAGAGTATACAAAACCATCAGGTTGTTTGACGCAACATGTGACCGTAGTTAGAGTGTTAGACTAATTTTATATTAATGGCATTATATAATCTGCGGTTAGCATGGTGGGTACGCTGCCAACAAGTAGTGGGTTTGAGTATTTGTATTGTCTTTAGACCTTTATCGGTCTGGGGTAATCGATATGCTTTTTGTATAATAATATAATTAAATAAACTAAAATTGTAAAGATATTTAAACTAAAATGTCCCTTTCCTTTATGCAACAACATTGAAACCAGATTTGATCGCGGAACACACTCGCATCGACTAGACGCTGCAAAGAATTATCGTCCAGGAAGTCCTCGAGTTGAAATATCGTTCGCAGAACATGAATTACGCGCCCTCACATAAAGACTCGTAAGGCCTGGGCCACACTGTTGACCTGTTACAACGCATTGTATATTGTTATAAAAATATGTGTGTACTTATTCTGTGTTACAACACATTGTAGGTATATTGTTACAAAAATATGTTTATACTTATTCCGTTTTGATTTTCTTTTTCAAAATTTATTTTTATTTTATTATACTATCGTATGTTACAGTTACATAGTAATACATAGTAAGTTTCCGGCAGCCCAGTGGTGAGACCGTCTGACTTGCGATCCGCAGGTCCTGGGTTCGAATCCCACGGCACGCACCTCTGTCTTTTCGAAGTTATGTGCGTATTGTTGATTGCCGCCAACTTCAAACGGTGAAGGAAAACATCATGAGGAAACCTACATGTCTGAGAGTTCTCAATGATGTTGAAGATGTGTGAAGTCTGCCAACCCGCACTTGGCCAGCGTGGCAAACTATGGCTTAACCCTTCTCACAATGAGAAGATGGCCCGTTCCCAGCAGTGGGACAGTTGGTACAAAACAGGGCTGATAAAAAAAAAAAAAAAAAAAAAAAAAACATAGTAAATAGCTAAAACATAGTAAATAGCTAGATATATTAATATTGTATATTATCGTACAAATTTCTAACAAGTTCGCTAATCCGTCGTTGTTCTATAACATAAGCGTTTATTTAAATTGTCTTTCACTCAAATAATTAAAACTTGCGTCTTATTTGTTTTCAACATTGTATTTTATTTCTTATTTAAAAGAACGATTCGTGAAAAAAAGTAATGCATATCAATTTTATTTTCATTTCAATTTGTGACACCTATAATGTGCACCAGCTTTATCTTCGTAAGGGAACTCTCTATGGAAACAAGTCGCGATAGCATTAGCATTCCTGTAAAACTGTTACAAAGCTCTTGTAAGGGAAGTAATAGGCTGCATTCAGCAGAAGAGATGGCTATCGCCATGTACATTTACATGCCCTGAGTAGATTGCCACGTGGGAGGCAACGGCCCGGGATGGGAGGTGACTGGACTGTGGAGGCTGGAGGCGACCGGACCGATGTGGATTATGATTTACTCTTTTACTGTAGTATTCGTGTGTATACTACAGTAAAAGTAGTGTGTATTGTGTGTATATTTCTACCCGACTGCGTAAGAAGGAGGGTTATGTTTTCGAGTGTATGTATGTATGTTTATATGTATGTATGTGGGTATGTATGTAAGTTTCTAAATGACAGTCTACAGCTTAAATGGCTTGACCTATTTTCATGTGCGAGGTGTCGTTAGATACGTCTTCCCTTCCTGAGTGTGATAGGCTATATTTATTTGTAATATAGATATCTCGCCAAAATACAAAAAAGCGTTTTTCGTAACCTCCAACGAACTTTTTCGTAATAAACAAGTGATTTTACTAGAATTATTGTAAACAATGCGCATTTATAATCTTTTACAGCGATTTTACGCATGCTTTCTCACAAAAAAACGTACACTCAACAGCGTATCAATTATTAGTAATTGAGTTTGCATTTTTGGGTGAATTTTCATACGATTAAAAGTACAGAGTGAAGTGAAATTCTGAACTTTGGAATAAGTTAGAACACAGATAGAAAAAACATATTGTTAGCAAGAACACCACTAGACATTGTTAAACTAACACATATGGTATTAATTTAATGTATAAAATGGAAAAATAATAAATATAAAAATAGAAAAAGTTATATATAATGCGGATAAGTACTTAGCGGAAAAACAGGTAAAACTGATTTTATGGGTCGAATTAACGTGAAAAAAATGGGTATTACAATTTGGTATAGCTCAATTTTCTACAAATATGGTGAGATACGTTAATAGTGTATTCAGGCCAAAAAAAAAATGGATAATAAGTATCCTAGGAAGAAGTGTATGGAGTCTACAAAAATATTTGTATTATTATTATCTAGGCCTGAATTTCACCATAATCTAAATGGATAAAAAGCAGCATTGAGTTTTAAAGTGCAGCACACATTCTCAGGATATTTATTCATAGATACCTACATAATGTAAGAAACATTATTTACACAATAGCTCTTTAAAATAATTTCCATTTTCATAAGATCTTACACCTATGTTTATAGACTTTATACGTTTTCTTTAAGCATAATCAAAACATTCTCAGCCCCAATATAATGCTCTATTTCCAAACATTTTACAAATGTACCGTTAGCAAACAATAGCCTAGTCGTGAGCCCCGCCCTCTCTCACCTTTGCCTTTATCCATATCTGTAAGTAATATCACTTCGTCAAGCTGCCCACCGGCTATCCCCTTAACAATATACCTAATGATGTATCAACACCGGCCTTGTACCCTTCACTGGGAGTCAATTCATGGCAACAATAACGGTTGTAGGTGGACTTTTCGAATGTCCAAACGCACGCGAACCTATTTTGACAATCTCTTTTCGGTACGCTATTCGTACAAGTTCGCTTACATGGTCAAATGTAATGATGTATTATACGTAGATCGGTTTTCCCCGACTCTGCGTGGCGTCTCAAGTAAGGTAATCGCCCGACTCGTCTTCAGTCGCGACGCGACACCTCAGACAACGGTGTTAGACGCGTGTTGTGACTTGTGAACAGTGACAATGCCATCCTGTGTGTTTACAAAGTGCAACACCAAGATATATAAAGCCTAGATACTAAAAGACCATAAGGGTGTGGTCTTATCTTCGAAAGTGCTGAAAACTGAGATATGCCATGCTTTTACTTCATATTCAATGAGTATAACCTCTCTTTAAATATAATCTCATTGGTCAAATTATACTTTGGCTTAAGAATAAAGTAGTTTTTATAATAATATTGTATACTACCTGTGCCCCATGGTATAACCAGCGCAGTGATGAAAACGGTGATGGTGATGATAAAATATAGTCTACGTCCTTTACCAGGTTCTAAAAGACTTCTGTGCCAAATTTCATAACGATGGGTCCAGCCGTTTCACCGTGAAAAGGTAACAAACATACATAGAAACAGATAGAATTACTTTCGCTTTTATAATATTATTATTATTAATAAAAATTTACATGCATTTTTTTTACTAACTCATTAATAAATTAGGAAAAGGTAATCTTCCGCTTAATCGTTTGTTTTAACCATGATTCTGACTGATTACTCACCTGATGAAAAGCGACGATGTCGCGGATAGTATGGAACATGCTTTCTTAGACGTAACCCTACAAATAAAGTCACCGATTTATAAATATCGAAAAAACACACTCGGGTAGCGTATTCCATATTTTTATAGAACTATCCACCGGTGTTTAGACTATCCAAGTCCAAGAAATTCTTCATTTGAATTTGCAGAATGAATTGCAAAATGAATGCAAGAATGGATGCAGTTTTATCGTGCTTGCAGTCAACCCACAGTAAAACAGAATACGGGAAATAAATTATAATCAAAATATGTAGATGCACATTTACCGAAATGAATCCGATGGGATTTTATACCAATTTCGCAGGAATTTTTCTACACTGCTTCGTTGTATAATTTTATTAGTAATTAATCAGTATTCCCGCCATCGACTGCAGCCTAAAACGTTTGACGGATTTCAACATATTATTATGAGGTGTCCTTATATCCGTCTCAGAAACGGGTGTGACCATAGTAGGTGAGGCATAGGGCTTATTAACATTATTATTGTCAATTATAAAACTAGTAGTTCTACGAACAGTAGACCTCGCAAGAGAGCTTATTTTCAGCTCACCTTGGATCATCTGTACATAATACCTACATAAAGTTGGCTTAGGAGGCCGTTTAAATTTTGGCCGATTTCGCAATTTTAAGTGATTTTACACACGTAATTTCACGGTCAAAAACATTTTATCCATTAAGCACCTTGAAAGATCAATTTAATTTTAATACAAAAAATAGGATATGTTTAGAAGCCCTTAATAAAAAAAAAACAATGTATATTCTTATAAAAACAAATAATAATTTTATAAACGAAGAAAACGTAAAATCAAGAAAAATATTCAGCGCTAAAATGCATCAAACACATCCACGCGCACTCACAGTTACATGGAATCTGAAGTTGGTTGTTATATCTCGACAATCACTTGACCAATTCTGTTCATTTTTACCACAAGTTGTAATAATTGCGTACTTTACCTACCTACCAAATATCATTAAAATCGCTTTGTAATTAACGCCGCAATAATCTTCCCCCCTTTTTATGGGAACCACCCCTCGTATCAAAAATCGCCGACGACAAAAAAATTAAATAATCCATAGAACTTATACACCAAGTTTCATCAAAATTGGTTCAAAATTACGCCCTGTACGCGAGTACGAACATACAAACAAACTGACAGATAAAATAAAATTTGGCCAGTTGATGCAGAGACCCTTCGCTCGCTTCGCTCGCTCGGTCAATAATATGTAATGTATATAGCTAACGTAATAGGTGAATACCGTTTTAATTAAATAAATAAATTAAACGGCTATTTAACCCACTAATCATGGTAACCATTCGTCCGATGACGAGGATGTAGGTTTAAGTTAAAATAAAATGAAACGATTTTCATTTTATTTTAACTTAAACATACACTGCACCACTATATATTTTGTTAGAAACCGATTCGACCTTTACACGCACAAAACTCTCGTAATTGAAATAATACATTAGTAGAGAAACGCGTGCGTCTGCAATTAAAGTGGAGCAATTTGATGTAATTTGAGAAGTATGAGGATGATGACTTCCCATCAGAGAGCTTAATTATACACCACGCCGCTAACTATTACAAACAAGTGCGGTTTCCGACTGCGGGAGAAAAGGTTACGTCACTGATTTACCCAAAGATATAGTAGATGGAGCATGCGACTTCACTTATATGTAAATCTTGTGTGCCACATTTTTGCTAGCGACTGCGACGTCACACAAACTATTTTGTGATGGAATGTTCCATCCGCGCGAAATCTATTCAACCCAATGCATCCGCGCGCTTGCACGCTAGTAACTAGTTGACAAAATATCGAATCGGAAGTATAAATTACCTGAAAATCCTGAAATTAAATAAATCTTGGTCGTCAACTGCGATTTTTTATCGTACTTGTTGACACGCTAGGTACATACACTTGGGGTATCTATAGAAGTCTATGGATTTACCTAACTTACCAAGTCAATGGAAGCAACTCTAAAAGCATCAAAAGAATAATTTAATTACGTATTTAGTGGCCTATATCCAACAGTGGACCTCTTGTGACTGGTGATGATAATGAGTATGCACTATGTAATTTGTTCATTGGTGTTCCTGCAACCATTGACACTAGAACTTTCAGATTGCTAACAGATTCGTCGAAGTAGATTTTTTAGAAATCACACTCTCACATTAAAACTTCAAATGACACTTTTCTTTAGTAGTTGTAAACTTCACACGATATTATTGTGTTAGAGTCAAAAAATGGACATAGTAACTCACATTTGGACACATACTTTTGCATAAGTGTATACACGAGTACACAAATATAGCATTGACTGACTTTGATAATAAAATAATAATACTTATAGCTGCATTAGGAACCTTTAATAGAACACTTGCAAGCCTTGGCATTCAGCCAGATGATTGTGTTAGCTCGGTATTATTATGAAGAATCATGATTGAAACATAATACTTATACGAATATCACGCTAAGTAATAATTATTTTCTGTAAAGTATTATTTAAGGTTGAAATCAACCAATGTCGACTTTTTTTTTATTAAAAAAAAAAAAAAAAAAAAAAAAAAAAAATGTGGACATTTCTCACAACACCATCTAGCCCAAACTAATTGGCTGATAAAATACATTTATTTAAATCTTTATTTCAGATACTAGATCCATAGTAATCCATACACATTAATACACATACAAAATATAAATTACACAATCAACTGAATAAACTATATTGTTTAGTTTAGTTAATAAATAAACATTAGTAGACATTTTAAAACAGTGCCATCTAGCTCCAAAATTACCAAAACATGTGCTATGGGAACCAAATAGGTGATAGAATACACTTATTTTTTTAAACGTATTTACGATACGTAGAAATAGACAAAACAAACATCCATTAGCATACTATTACAAATAAAAAAATGCGGGTAAAAGCGTAGGTACACCAGCCCTAAGATGGACAGAGGACCTCATTTCATACAAGTAACAGGAAGACGCTGGATGCAAACTGCTTCCAACAGTTTTTTTTTAAATCCATGGGGAGGCCTATGTCCAGCAGTGGACTCCTTATGGCTGATATGATGATGATGACAGGTTTACTTTAGTGGTAAACATTATAAATTAGCTACTCAATTCTAAATTAATATCTTGTTTTAGAAAATAATTAACCAAATATTCAATTTTTTATTTTTATTGAAATTAAAAAAAAAAACGCAATATTTTACATACATTTATGTCGTGACGTTTCGAACACACAGCGTCTGTGGTCACAGATGAGACTAGATGACTGTTGTATTTTTATTTAAATGTTAATTACTACCGCCTTTTAAATACCCTTTTATAAATAACAGAGTTATTGAAAAAAAAACATTTGTAACTAGCTACATTTCTAAATACCTACCTACTAATTTGCTTAAGTTTTAGACGCGGACACCAATGATAAAGTATAAACACTCGGACACATTGTTTACCCTTGACATTTCATAATAAACTGTCCCCGTACAAGTACGCGCAAAAAACAAAAGATGATTGTCACGAGAATGAAATAAAAGCACCGAACACGGACGACAAACGCATGACAGATTTATATCTTAGCCCATGCATATGTTCTAAACATTCTGGACCTTTTTAGATGGTGTAAGAGAAATAAAAGAAAAGTTATTAAATAAAAAAACAGGACAAGTGAGAGCCTCAGACTCGACCACCGAGGGTTCCGTACAAACTAATATATAAAAGGGAGAAATTATATTTTTTATATTTTCCTTCATAAACCGCCAATTAAACATCATAAAAATAATTAAAAACCTGTTTTAGCTTGTGTTAATGAAGCTCTTTCATATGATAATGATACGCCCAAATGATAAGTTTGAAGCAATTTGGATCCCTCCTTGCATATAGACCCTATTATTTAGTGATTAAATTAAAAATGTACAGTTTTCGGATTTTTTCCCAAGATTTTTTCCCTTTCCCAAAGTGATCCTATAAGGGTTCCGTTTTTTCTGGGGACACAAATTTTAATTTTTCTTTATGATAATCACCGTTGTTTAACTGTGCTCTGTAGTATCACCCGAGTGGTGATGAAAAATGGTGATAAAGGCCATAATGAAATACGATTTACGTGTTTCTCCACGGTCTATCTCTAAAACAAGTTTCATCATAATCCGTTCAGTTGCTTAGAAGAGATAACAAACACACGTAGAGACAGACAGAGTTACTTACAATCTTTAGAATAATTTCGATGAATGAGCATCTGATCTGCATCGTCTAATTCACGCTTGCACATTTTAACCGACTTCCAAAAAACTAGGAGGTTCTCCATCTCAATTCAATTGTATTTTCTTTTAATATGTTTATTCATCGAATGTTCCGCCAATTATGAATTGTTTTTGATGATTCTTTTTTGTTTTGTTTGGTAGGTAATATATGTATCAGAGGTAATCCCGTATAAATATTATCAAAATCGGTCAATTAATTTGGTTTTTACAGCAAAATAACTGAAAAAATATCATCCAATATAATGTAAGCGAATTGCGCAGTTTGAAGTTTTTTTTTCAGTTTCTTAAACTACAACTGGACAATTAGAAGCATTATTTCATGGTGGAATAATAACAAAAACCTTTACGGAAAGCTATAATTCCACTTTTTGTGTTAAGTTTAGTGAAACGTCTTGTATACATAGGTATAATGTGGGTGTATTTTAATTGTGTGTGAATTGGTTAGTGTTCTTCTGGGTATGTGTGCTCCATCGTGGACCGCAACTTCGCTTAACTATATGCCGCTGCGTGAAAATGTCCGCCATATATTATGTATTGCTTCCATGCTGGACTGGGATATAAAAAAACATGGAATGTACCACCTGCTTCTCTTCCCAGGCATACTGTAAAAGTCAGGTAAGGGACTTGAATTGGCATTTATGTAAGCGATTGGCTAACCACCTGTCACTCCAAGCCAACATTACATCCTACCCTTTTATCCCCTCCATTTAACCATATAATCACGGTCAAATGTGGCTTCAAATGGCCTTATTGATCATTAATGCTATGTCTACCCTGGCCCCGTAAGGGAAAACAGGTGTGATTTATGATTTATTTACATAACGGATAAAGATTTTATGTATGTATATATGTATAACTAAGTCGTCGTAATCCTACAATGTAGATTGGGCCAGTCACTTATTCACTTTTATGCACCTATTTAGCGAAGAACCATCTCTAATTATTATATATCTATTTTATGGTGTATAAAATAACATGACTTTAATACAGCTATTAATATACTGTACCATCACTAATATTTAGCAACACGGTACCATGGGAAATGATCTGTCGAAACTTTAAATGTTACCTCGTCTTCACTTTTAACCTTCGTATGGAACGGAGGCTTTGTTAGGGAATATTCGTTATCTAAGACTATTTCTAATTTATTTTTGATTTGTATTTAATTCAAACAAAGCTAATGTAACTGGACGATAGCATAATCCAATTATTTAAATGTTTTTGATTGCATTTGGTTTTTCCATTGCGTTGACTTGATTTTCTTCACAGCTTGACCGCGAATTTTTGTTATTGACTTTAATTTCCTGCGTGCATGCCTAATAGGAAGACCAGCCACGAGATAGACAGATGACCTCATACAAGTGGCGGGAAACCGCTGGATGCAAGCCGCTTCCAATCGGTCTTTTTGGAAAGCCATGGGGGAGGCATATGTCCAGCAGTGGACTTCTTATGGCTGAGATGATGATGATGATGCATAGGTAATAAAAATATCTTAACTCATAGACAGACATACAGACAACAAAATCCTATAAGGGTTCTTTTACTTGTTTGGAGTTAAAGAGCCCGGAAAAAAATTCATCCATACTTTCATGAGAAACTCAATATAGTAAAAGCGAAAGTATCTGCTCTCAGTTTGTTTATTACCTTTTCACAAATAAACGGCTGGAACAGATTGTTATGAAATTGGGTAAGTACTTGACAACTTGGAGACGGGCATAAATTAAGCTATATAATAAGGTCTCAAATTCTGTGATTTCATCACAAACGCCATTATTTCTCACTATGTGGGTAAAATAGAACGGAATAACAGCTAGCTAAGTATATCATGTTTTATAATAAAGAATTAAAAGACTTACCACCCCAACCTACAACATTAGTTCAAACATTTATTTTTCAACCACTATAAGCTGGACTCCGTGACTGCTTGCATTTCCGACATTCCCCGAGTGGGCGCAGCGAGCAACCTGTCATGTAGCCGGCTCCGTTCCCGGCGCGGGCCTACGACACTTCGCTGTCGTGACTGTCGTAACCATTACTTATACAGTGTGTTCGGATATATACTGACAATACACATGCGAGGCCGCGCAAAACTCCTGATGTAATTTCAGAATTCATGGTATGCACCATTTTAGTAGCCACTGATAATCCACTGAGTAAGATAGGCGTAATAAAATGCAAAATACCCTCACTATTACAGTAGTAGATTTTACATTTTAGAATAGTAATCTAAATTGTGGAGCTGTAGTAAATCTACTAACTTTACATAACGGATATAGATCATTTTCAACGATGTCTGGTATGATGAGATATTCTAATTCTAAACAAGCTTCAAAAACCTGACGAATACGTGATATAATCATTTTTCTTTGTTGATACACAGTTAATCAAAATATTTGTTAACAAAATCTAATGATACCACTAGTCAGTTGAGAAAATTCAATGACCTAGGCCACGTCATCAATTTTTTGTACACCTTAGTACATTCACGTAATTGAAGAATAAATTTATCAATAATTTGCGACAAAGAATATCATCGATGTTCTTGTACACTTTGTAGACGAATATTGTATGAAACAAAAAAAAACACAAATAGTTTTTCCAAAAACATCATCTTATTAAATAGATCATCATCATCATCATCACAGCCATAAAAGGTTACTGCTAGACTTAGGCCTCTCCCATGGATTTCCAAAAAGACTTATTGGAAGCGGCTTGCATCCAGCGTCTTTCCGCCACTTGTATGAAATCTATACTGAGTCTATCTGACTATCTCGTGGCTGGTTTTCCTACGCTGCACTTGCCGGTGCGTGATCTCCACTCGAAAACTTTTTGAATAAGTAGATACGTGCATACTTTTGTTATATAATTAAAATTCAATAAATATTCTTCTAGTTCCTGTCCATTGTCTATCCGAACACCCAGTACAAACTAGACAATTGCAGGTCTGTCCAAGCTGTTATGTAGAGAAATGTCGGAACATAAATGGGCATGTATTTGGATTGGTTAAGTTTATTGAATTGGATTGGTTTTAGTTGACAGCACAATGAAGCCATTAGACGCACGATTATTGTTTTTCGACCTACAATAGATAGATCTGTCTGTTGATAGTTGTTGATATAGGACACCATATTACGTGCATGAAATGCGAGTATTCAGGTCATAATTTCTCGTATTCTCATTTAAGAAGACAATTTATTATGATTAAAACTGACAACTACTTCAATCAAAGTGCTTTCGAAAAAAATGCATAATTTATTGTTGCTGGTTAAAAAAAAATACACAATCAACTCGTGTTTCTTTTTTCAACGACGTGTGGCGTTTGCTCACAATCTCACCTAAAAATAATATTATAGTTTACAAAACTTTAACAACCGACTTCAAAATATGCAATTTCGCAACATATACTTGGGCATCATATTTTTTTCAATTATTTTGTTTTAAAAACAGAAGTACAAAACCGATTTTGATAAAATGTATATGGGATCACCTCTGTAATAAGATGTAATATTGGTTTGGAGTGACAGGAGGTAACGTCAGCCTATCGCCTACAGAAATGTCAATTTCCCTGTCCCTTAACTGACTTTAACTTAAACTTTTACAGTATGCCCGGGAAGAGAAGCAGCTGGTACATTCTAAGTTTTTCTTTTTCTACCAGTCCAGCATGGAAGAGAGTTGCCTTTAATATTCAGAATTAAAGTATATCTTTTAAGCTCGGTACGACCGCAACTTATAATAGATTGAGTAAATATAGACAGACTAAGATTTAGCAAAATATAGGAAGATTAATTCTAAAGTAATAACATTTTCACTACACCTTTCAAGGTATTTGGCCCATCCAATTAAACCGTCTTGAAAACATATTCGTAAATCAGAGCAATTTAATATTTGAAGTATCGGACGAAACATCCTCCAGTAAATTTAATATCAGCTCAGGTCAAAGGTTAATAGGAATGCTGGCAACACTTCATAATGTAACTCGTTAAACCTATAGAGTAAGATTAGTTCGATAATAAATTATAATCCATCTATAGACGAACCAATCATAACGTACGTACCCGCTCGCTCACATGGCGGGGGCACGGCCGTGCCCCCAGATACTCGGAAACGAGTAATTTGCTTAAGTTCTTATGTAGAGCCTTATTTAAGGCGATTTTAAAAGGATGTTTTCTATTTGATTGTGTTTTGATCGTATGTTTCTCGAAGACGCTAATGCGTCTTCAATAATCATTATTTTATTAAACAGTGAGCTCATAAACGGTCCGGTAAAACTTTCATAATAGCTTTAAAGGAGTTGTCTCAAAAAAGCCCGGACCTATCGGAAAAGTAATATATCTCAAATGGAAGTGTATATTTTTTTAATCTAAAGCTATTGTTAACTTCGAAATTTTCAAAATACCCTCTTCCTTTTCCGCGAAGACTTTTTTCTTTTTGTTTTCTTTTTTTCTATAAGTTAGAGGTAAGATTAACTGCTTCTGTTCAAAGATGCAACATGATTTCAAAAGCTTAGTTATATTTGTAGAAATATCAGAAATGATTGTGTGTTCAAAAAGCATTAAAAAAATCAAGGAGGATACAATAGGTAAATTAGATTCTAAGCATAAGGCATTTTATTTAACTTTGTCTAAATAAATGACAACAAATTTTACAGTGAACGTTTTGTTAGATAAAAATAATGAAATCAATATACCGTACCTACTGTTATCGTGGTTAACTTTGAACGGCTTCTAATATTTCCTCAAATAAAATCTGTATAATTCATAATAATATCTCTTCATTGTAATATAAACTCATCATAGTTAACGATATAAGCAGATTTTAATGCTTAGCGTTATATTTAAGAGACTGACCAAAGTTACCCACATATTATTGACTGCAACAAATCTGCTACAAAATCGAATAAAAAGCACCTATTTCGCCACATCTGCAATGCACAAGTTATTTTGCAGTAGACAGTTAATGGTTGGTAGTTCGGAATTATCCTAAAATTGCCTGCCATTGTGCATGCCATTGTACAATTCAAATTCGGATTTAACGCAAATTACAGTTTATACGTCAATGGTCGTTAATCGCCAGTTATTGATAAATGCTAAAAGAATAATAGCTAATGTTTTCGCAATTGTTAAGCCTCGATGACACTGGGCTAGTTTACGAGCTGCTAGTCGGCGAGTTTTAAAGCTAGCGAGTAAGCGAGTGTCGATGACACAATCAAAAGCAGATTGTAAAAAAGCTCAATGACACGGAGCGAGCTTAAAAGCTGCTCGCGAACTCGCTGGCTTGTAGCTTGTAAACTAGCCCAGTGTCATCGAGGCCTAACTCATTGAAATTAAAGAAATTTTAACGGATTTATTGCGTTTATTTTACATAAAATCATATTATTTTTGTAGATCATAAAATTGTGTTAAATATACGTGTTAAAATCTGTTTAAATTAAATGAGATTAATAGCTGCCAACTGTGCATATAACTGTTTTACTCTAAGGTTATAAAGTACATACTTACTACAAAATACTTTTATCAAATATTCATTTAGCTATCAGTAGGAATACAAAGATTAACCGTTACCAAGTTAATTGAGACTTTAAGACTGGCCTTGTGGCTCAGTTGGTAGTGTGTTTGCGTCTACCTGCTGAACTGAAAGGTCGTGGGTTCAATCCCCACCCAGGGCAAACATTTGTGTGATGAGCATGGATGTTTGTTCTGTGTCTGGGTGTTTCTATGTATCATATGTATACATTAAAAAATATATATATATATGTATTCTATCAGCCATCTAGTTCCATAGAACAAGCTTTGCTTAGTTTGGGCTAGATGGCGTTGTGTAAAATGTCCACAAATATTTATTTACTAAAAAAAAAAAATGTATTTGTATAAAACTTTGCTTAAAATAGTTCCAAGATATCTTTAATTCTTATGATATGAAATTATTAGTAATTTATGATATATTTTTTTATTCATCAATTAAGTACAACTTTTTTAACCGAGTTCCAAAAAGAATGAGGTTCTCAATTCGCCTACTTAAAAAAACGCAACTACTCCGCTAATTGATCGGACATGAACATAACTTGATTTTGATGATTATTTTTGTTTGGTAGTTTGGTAGGTAGAGGTGGTCCCATATAAATATTATCATAATCAGTTCAGTAATTTGGTTTTAATAACTAATGATTGCGTATTTTGAAGTCGGTTACTTCAGTTTTTTAAATTAAGTATACTTATTTTTACGGCAGTCACTGTGTATGACTTCATTCATCTTCAAGTTTTTCATTTCTCCAAGGCGTCCTTGTGTTCCACGAGCATTTATTACCTGAAACAAATAATAATAATTGTAGGGTACAGAAGATACTTATATTCCTAGTATATAACTATACTTCACAAAGAATATTCATATTGAATAATATAGTATATTCTTAGTAGATAGGTATCTAGATTTCACATAAAATATACCCTCCAAAATCCATATATTTAGGAAACTACGGTATGCGCTGTACATTCTCTGTCAGTCAACCTATATTAGTTAATCTATATTTATTTAATGCAATGTCGTGATATTTGTCGCATCGGTAGAGCATTGCAGGAACGGAATGGGTGCGAGATTTAGGTAGGTAGGATGTACCGCGTACATCGGCTAGCCTAATAATAATCACCGTGTTATTAAAAAAAAACTCAATTAGGTAGCAGTAATTGCAGCAGCCGGCAGCCATCACGACTGTATCAGCGACCTATCACCGGTGGTGAGACAGCGTCGTGACCAGCCCAACACTAACTGTATCACTTTCGAATTACATAAAGTTACATGAGATGCAAGTAAATGTTGTTTCGCGTGAATGGACAATGTATCATCAATTATCTAATTTCTTTTTAGGATTCCGTGCCACAAATCTGTCTGCCGAGATCCTGTTTCTCGCAGACGCGTGGAGTTATCGAGTTAAAATTATTATCAAATGTTTATAATTTCCTAAACATATTTTGATAATAATTTTAACTCGATACCTCCACGAAACCCATTATTATTATCTTATCTTCTAATAAGAAGATAAGATAATAATAATAATAGGTTTTATTAGGTTTTAATAATAGGTTTTCAACAAGTAACAACCAACCGATTTTTCCTATACCTTAACAAAACGCACATCAAAGATATATTGATAGTTTTATTCTACTAATTACTTAACAAAAAAAAAACATATGATAGTCTGTCATTAACAAAACGTAACAAATGATGATTATCAAAATATTTGGATCGCTCGTTTGTTATAATGATATTTGTTTTGACAGATGTAATTAGTAAAATATGATTGACACTTTCTTGTTTCATTAAACTGTATCTGTATTTTCATTCATACAGAACTACCTATGTCGCTGTGACATTTGTAAGATTTATTATTATTATTTTTATCATTTATTATTCTGTGCACTTGACCACTAGCTCGTCCGCTGTAATTGTTTTTCAACTTGTCAGGCGTCGTATTCTTGGACGTAATGCAGAATACTCTAGACTCGAACTGATTTTATTTTTTTCATAGAGAACAAAATCGACGATAAAACGTCCACAGGAGAAAATTTTGAGTGAGTCGAGCAGCGTTGAGGGATAAATTACGTTCAAGAATACGAGAGACAGTTTTTTTTTTTTAAGTTTGAATGTCTATGCCGTTGGGTAGATGGATCCCTTCCCCAATGCCTATAAAATGCAAAAAAAAAAAAAACTTTCTAATATCCGACCGTTTTCAAGAGACCTTCCCGTCTGATATCAACAAAGAGTGTTTTGAAAAAAGTGTCTACAAACACCTCTCCGGGCTAGCAAAGCACAGCTCTAACGTTGCATACATGCATATTATCACTTACCGCTTGCTTTTTTCTAGATATAAAAATTACAGCTAGTAACTCGTTAGATTGGGCACCTTTCATGTCAACATCGGCGAATGATATCACAGCTGCCTTTACCAATATTTGTTCTCAAATTGACACGCTTGCTTGACTGGAACGCTTTTTTGTAAGCAAACAAACGGGCAGGAACGTTAAACATCTAAATTGTATAGGTATCCTAGGCAGGCGTGCTGCATCTTCGACCTCGTCATCGCTTCCCATCAGGTGAGATTGTGGTCAAACGAAAGCCTAGTTTGTCCATAACCATAATTGAAGGGGTGTAAGTCTAAAGGGTCTATGTGCCAATTCTTTTTTAATTATATTTTTTCCATTTGCATATTATTAGGCATAGCACATAGATCGTATTTTTGTAATAATATTGTTTATGTTTTTTTTTGGCACTTAATCCCTTTAGATTTACAACCCTTCAATTATAATCACCTTAGTTTTTGATAGATTATAACTCGGCCTGTTATTTAGCATGTCCCAGTGCTGTAGTTGGGTTTTTTCTCTTTATGAGGAGAGTAAATTTATTTGTTTAATTTCAAAAAAAAAAACTCAAAGCCAAAGTGGTTATGATACGTCAAACCTACAAGATGAACTAAGAAAAACAATTTGGACATTAAAATTAGTTGAACCATGCGAGAAAGATGAAAAAATATACATACTTACACTAAATCTCGCGGTTTTACCCGCTGAAGCACAGGATATGTCCATATTTTTTTCGGAATTAAAAGCAGCAGTTGTTATTATATGCAATTCTAATCATAACTTTAGTAAATTCCGTTGAGCTATGTTAGCCTAAAGAAGTAACAAACATATATACATACATGTTAAAAACTTCACAACCTTCTTATATTTTATGGCTGTAAAAATTAGGCAATGAGTAACACGATTAGATTAGCAAAATATAAATTCAGTGATTCGACCTTAGCACTGAAAACCTTTTTAAATAAAAACTACGGGTCACTCACGTCTGTTTTGAGCCGAAATATCCGACTATAGTTTCAACAGCATTCAGCGGTCTTTTTCAAAGGAGCAGCACACACGTCAGTAGTAGTTTTTATTTAAAAATGGATAAAAACCACGTTAATTTCCATAGTAACACTGAAAACCTGAACAAAACTAAAGGTCTTTACTAACCAAAGGTAAACTATAGAACTAACTAACTTTGTGAAACTTTTAAAAATGTATCCGAAAGACATTTTTAAAAGTTTCACGTACAATATGTGATAAAGGTTATATCACAGTGGTTGCGTCACGTCTGACCTACGACTGGTGACCTGGTGGTCATATGAATGACTGACTCATCGCTTGACCGTTGCGTTTTTACCTTTGCTCACTGCAAATGTTAGTAGGATACTTTTTGTAAATATTGCATGATATTAAGGGCATACATGCACGTACTTTCATCTAAAAATTTACATTAAACAGCGTGAAACGACGTTGTACAATTTATATCTATATTTGTATAAACATTGAGATTTGTAGAAACGCTCTATGGCAACTTTTAACAAAGAGCCCTTCAAAAATAATGCTTTCCAAGTGTTATTGATTACGGAATAATATCCTAACAGATGCATATCTCGAGTCTAGGTACGATTTTGGCCAGTTATTTTTACATAAAATATTTGGTCTTCAACCACCAATGTAACACTTTTTAACACTCTACCAAAGTAAGTCGACACTTCTTAACACGTGGTTACTCATTCGTATGTTATTCAAGTTTTACTATTAGTATTACCTACGTTGACTTATATTCTTGATATTTCTTTTATTTAAGATATGAGTGTCAGTATCATAAATATTTTTGAATGAGAATCTGCGTCAATTTAATGTTATTTTATGAAGTCATCATGTCTATTCATTAAAATTTATAGGAGATCAAAAGGTGGACATTAATTAGTTTCAAATTATTTATAAATCAATAAATGAATAAATTTAAACTCCTTATAGATTTTAATAAAGCTAACGGGACAGTTTACTTTGAATATTCTATCCAAAAATAGGTATTTTATAATTATTTAAATACTAACTTTGATTTTATAACTAGGAAAATAGAGATTCAAATCTTAACGCATTCGCATTTGTATATTGTATATTTAGTTGCCACATCAAAATAAATAGAGAACAACATCATGAGCAAACGAGAAAAAAACAGACATAGGTACAATAAATGAAATAAATATCGTTGTTGATACACGGAAATAGCCTCTGAACTGTTACATAAAATTGCAAATGTCAGTGTCAATCAACTGTAACACACTATCACAACTACAATAAATGAAAATAAATACAAAACACGATAGAACCCTGTCACAATAAAAATATTCAATATTATTAAACATTTGTAGATAAATCACAAAATACTTTAAAGTACGGGCTAGATTTAAGATTGATTGCTGACTACGATATGGTCATGGGACAGACGTATCTTTGACCCACATCAAATAAGAAATATTAAGGAAAACTATTGATATGTCACTTACATAATTCTGTATAAATGCGTCAGTGTATATAACAGCTACAGGTAAAGGTTGAAAATTAAAAGCTGACTGGGTACGAAGTCTAGTTTGCAAGGTGATAGTAATTTTATTTCATTTTAATTAAATTTAAATTACATTTCATTTAATTTTCTTTAAATTTCATTTACAATTTATAAAGACTGACGCCTGGCTTATAAAGACGGATCGATTGACACCCCGCTTGTCAAAATCAAATCTGCACCCTAGGAAATTAGAGGGAAGATATGAAAATATATATATGTAAGTATATGATCCGTATATAATAGACTGTGATGGTAATTTTACATCGGGCGAGTTAGTAATTTAGCAGTCATGCGTGATAGGTTTGCGCTGAATTGAATAAAAATTGTTAAAGCCACAACTCTCTCCTTTGTATAGTCGGGTAAAAGAAACTAAGTTCAGCAAAACATATGTAAAGATAGTAGCTACGCTGTTGGTTTGAAAGGTTTTGCAAGTTTACAAGTGTACCTAAAGGAGAAAAGGTCACTTGGTCACAGAACAGGGCGATAGGTCAAATAACAGCTATGGCATATTAGTTGGAAGAAATGTTGTAATCATAATATAAAATATTGACCGACCGAAGTGAAGTCTCAGTATTTATTTATATTACTTTTTAACTGATTTAAAAAAAGGAGGTTCTCAATTCAGTTGCATTGTTTTATGTTTGCTACCGCATTACACTCCGTGCATTATAAACCGATTTGAAAAATCATTATTTTGTTTAAAAGAATACATTTTCACATTAAATCCATAGAAATTTCATTAAAGTAGGTTTAGTTTTAGATGATGACAAAATATAATGCACGAACTGTAAAATGTTTGTAAAAATATTAAATTTCAAATTTCAAATTTCAAATAATTTTATTGCAAACATGGGTATACAGAGTTGAAAAAAAAATAACGAACTAGAACGCCATATTAACTGATTTATTTGATACATGTGATATTTACATTTAATTCATTTTAAATAAAAACTATAGATCATTCACATCTGTTTTGAGTCGAAAAATCCGACTATAGATTCAACCGCATTCGGCGGTCTTTTTCAAAGGAGCAGCGCAAACGTCACTCTCGGACGGTAGCGCGCCTTGCATTGACTGAACTATATTACTGAACTATAGCCGGATTTTTCGACTCAAAACAGACGTAAGTGACCCGTAGTTTTTATTTAAAATGTGTGAAAACCACGTTAGTTTCCATAGTAACATTTAATTTAGTTCATATAGACTACTAACGTTATGAAACTAGAGTAGTCACTTCACAAGTAAATAAAGATTACGTAAAACGGACAGGAATAGCTGCCATCCATTCATGCCTAACTCCAATACACATGAAAAAATTGGTTTGTCAAAAAAATTTGTCTGTAAAGTCGGTTTACGGACGATAGTTTAACGTGACAACGTCATATTAAAACATTGATGAAATGATGATGATGTAACAGGACAATGAGCGTAACGGGACACTGAGCGTAATGGAACACTGATCGTAACGGGACAATAAGTCATACTTTTGCGTGCGTGCAGCCGGCGGCCATCGATTTATTAGACGTTGTCACGTCAAAAATTTCACTCAACAAATTAAGCCAACGCATTAATCACTCGATCTACTATTTGATTGATCTCGTTTACAATGAAATATTATAAATATAAATATTTTTCAAAATAATTCTGATAACCGAATCTTTGTAATATCGAAAGTTTCTGTGTATAATAAACAGAAATTTAACGAACCCATCCTAAGAATTGATCTATATATCTGATAATTAAATCTATGTTAATAATAAGGTTTTTAATATAATATAACAAAAACTTAACGAATGTAACCTAATAATTGTTCGGGCTAACAAACTTATGAAATTAGAAACTGGTGTCAAGTAAAACAAGATTATGTGATAAAATATAACCTATGTCCTTCTCCAGATCCTAGAAAATCTCTGTGCGAAATTTCATAACGATTGGTTGAGCCGTTTAGCCGAGAGGTAACAAACAGACAAAGAGACAGACGACAGACAGAGTTACTTTTGCTTTATAATAATAATTAGGATAAAAGGATAGGATAAGGTTAAAGCTATGGGGTGCGATTTTTGAATCGCTCGAAAGGAATTCACATGCGAATTTGCCTGACTTCCGAACTATGTCAATAATATTTTCGTGGAATTTCTTGTTAATATAATTATAATTCGATCTAATATATATATATAGATTTATAGATAATATATTATCTAATCATTAGGGAGTGATGTGAATGATTGAAAGCAAACGAATTCTTGAATATAAATAAAATTAAAATAAATATAAATAAATTTTACTTCAGATCCGAATGTATTCTTTCACATAAAACTGGTTAAGCTTATTGGTGAGTTATTCTTGTCTTGAGCTTCGAACCCGCCTATGTCGCTGAAGACCATGACACAACCGACTAAGCTACCATTACTTCTAATAATAAATAAAAAGTGAACTATACACTTAACTGTATATTAAAAATAATTAGCTTTATATGAAAACTAGTCCCTATTAAGCACCGTAAATAGCTACTTTTTGCATCAGATACTACTTCACTCACGCTTTAAATCTAGTAAACTAGTTTCGAGCGTTGAATTCATAATGCTACTTACATGATCTTATATCAAGTGAACTAGGGCACCGTGACCAGCACTCACTTAAATAATTATATTTAAGCCCACTTAGTGCATATCAGTTATGTTCTACAAATAGCTAGATCACGAGCTGTGATAGCAAATGGTTAACCATTTCCTGCGTAGACGCAGCATGAAAGGACGTGTAAGAGCTTGATTAAGATAATCATTGTCATTTTGTAGAGAGCGAGGTGTGCGATTGATTAATGAAATAAGACTACACCTACCTCTTTTCTAATAGTTTGTTAGAAAAGAGGTGCAGTCTTATAGTACGCAATAGTATACCTAACTATAGTACTAAATTATTCTTAACTATTATAAGCGTCGTAGTTTTACCCGCTATTCTATAGGATCAACTAGTTTTTATAAAATAAATAACAGCCTATGTACCTACTAAATCAAGGAATAATCGAGGCTTACGCCTCGAGGTCAGAGGTCATGTCTATTGAACATTTCATTCAAATCCATATTGCACCGTTTTAGCGGGGTAAAATAAGTAATTATAAGTTTAGAGAAACTTAAAACACCTGACATAAGAAAGAAACGGCTAAACAGATTCTATTAAATCTTACTCAGGAACATTTTACAAATCAATCAAGCAATTTAGCTGGCACGGGCCATCTACTCGTGCAATTTAATTTTATATATAAACGGAACGAATTCGCAACGTCTTTCCATAATTCCGATTTAAATCCCAGTTTACACGAAACTAAAATGGCGTTTAGTTAAATTATGCTTAGTAGGTAAATCATGATTGAGATTGCAGTCGTGGACCAAATGGTGTTTGGCGCATGGTGGATAAGTAGACTACAATTTAATTTCGTAAGTGTGGATACGGATTGCAAAAGCTCAGTTGAAATTAGTTTATAGTAATTATATACTTGAATAATTTAATGCTTGTAATTAACAAGACTTGTAATAAAATTACGACCTGTTTGGCTCAGTGGGGGGACGTACGCGTTAGGAACGATAGGTGCTGGATTTGATTCCTGGCTGGGCAGATATACATATAGATATACATATACATATAAATATAGATAGATTTAGTCTTTACACACTTGTATACACCATAAAAAATACAATCAAGAGAAATTAAATAGAGACTAATTTAACTTAGTTAATTAGAAACTAGTGTAACAACTCGCCGGCCTTAACGCCTAATAGAGATTTCTTCCAGGTAATTTTAGGATGGAGAGGAACGAAAAAATTGAGAACATAAAATTATTTGTTCGGATATTGGGATATTGGATATTATTTAATTTATTGTATGCGTTCTATTGCATCAAACACCTACACACCCAACTTGGAATTGGAGTCGGTTCTCAATTGTACTATCGAAATATATATATAGTTTGATAGATTTTCTACTTGAGAATGGTCAAGTCATCCGGCCACTAGAAAGCAACGATGCCGAAAGCGCGACCACGTTGACGTAAGGTTTATTGAAAAGTAGTTAAAGTCCAATAAATGATACTTGCTACGAACAAATACGAATTAAGCAAATTGTAACGAGCGGGCCGTGCGTCCAATCACGGCCATCATTCCGGATTCCGAGCCAGTTTCATCACATTACGTCTGATGTTACGTCAAATATGCAATTGATGTAATTGACTCTAACACTGTACTATATTGTGCATATTAACAGTATGGACGCATCAATGGCCTTCAATTTTCTTTCCGGGGCAGTGACGACGGTGGCTTTCTTATTGACGTACGGAGGCCATAAATAGAGTTTTACTCGTTGGTAGTTTGATAAAAAGAGCTGTACTGCGACTTGGATGTGGTAGAGTCCGGTAGAGCTACAGAACGGGGGATTCCCCCCTTCTGCCACACACATACCTAAAATTCGGTACAGTGGTATAACAAACCATACTTCAAACAACCAAACTTATTTAGCTGTGATATTATGTGAGTGAGAAGTTTCTCTACATGTTATTTTATATTGCTGTTATAATAAAAGAATGATAATAAACATCCATAATTTTATAGCAAGCACGCAAAATTGCAAAATTTTAAATTTAGAAGATGGAGTAACAATTTGATTTGCAATATTTGTACTAAATGTACCGTCTGAAGTGTCAAGCTCTGCAAACTCTGGCAAATGGCCGGGGAGTGCGGGGAGGCGGTAAGGAACCTGAGATTGGCGGGAGGCGGCGAGTGTCCGTTATGTATGTAAACTATTAACATCTTCTGTGGTGTAATTACAGTTCTTCGTAGATTTTTTTAAATGTTGTTAAAATTACATTTAAAATTGTCAAATTAGTGAATGTTAAATGTCAGTTTAACGAAAGGTAAGGATTATAATTATATAGATAGGTTTCCGGACCAAACCTATCTATATAATTATAATCCTTACCTTTTACTAACGTGTCCAATAATTTAAATGATATAAAAAAGCGGAGTGATGACCAGTAAGAACTTTGGTTTGCAAAATTAAAGTTGTAGTGGGTGCTTAAAAATACGCCATGTTTACAAAGGGTAAGTAAAAAATTATGAATTTTATCTAGGCCCATACTGTTTACATGTAGTGACGCCTCACACAGACAAAAGTCTACGCGTTATTATGTAAAAGTGCTTTATTTTTAATTACAATATAAAGCGCGTGAGATTACGCACCAATTAAATTGTAGAACTTTTATGTAGGTGGATGAGTTGTATAATGGATTTATATGAGTAATTATTGTTTTTATGAATAACACACCTTTTATTTCTTCCGCATATTTACTTTAAATATACATATGACTAGCTGCAAATTTTCAGTTTCACCTGCAAAAAACATTCCATATCATTCCATTCCATATATGTCTAAGACTTGTAGCTTGAGTTTTTGTCACTTATTCGGTCAGATAATAGTGAAGATGTATACATTAAAAGCATAGTTATAGCTTTTTTTTCATATAACAATATAAAACTGTTTTCTATCTTTGAATATTATTAAAATTGTTTTTTTTTTTGTTTTGTTGGAATTATGAATGGCCATGCTTTTACTGTTAGATTTTTTCAAAATGTAAAATTTTGGAGTTGTAACGAAATTTAAAAAAAAACCTTATAGACAAAGCAATATACGATTCATTTTAACAAAAAAAAAGTTGATAAAATAATTCCGAAACAAAAAAAATATTAAGATTTATTTAGTATTAATTAGATAATTTAATCATTTTAAAAAATATTAACGAAATCGGATAATATTTAGGGATAAAATAGTTTTCTCCAGTTGCATGAAAAAATAAGTAAATTGTACTTAACAATGCTCTTAATACATACAAGTAAACAAACTTCTTAACTCGCACAATTAGTGAAATGTAATTACAGATAACTATAAATAAGATCTAAATACCACACGTGTGTTTAATTGCCGTGTCTATGTTTAATCGGATTACAAGACTAGTTTGCATTTCGTTTGTAATAAAGGAATAGTTAATTCAGTTATGTAAGAAAATCTTTTGCCATACCGCATTGAAGTCTCAAGTTGTTATACCTAGACGGTGCTAGCTGTATACCGCGGTTTTATGCTAGTCAAAATAAATCCGTTTGTATGGATCACAATGCAACTTTAGAGAATCTTGGGAGTGATAGGAAAATGCCTAAAGAACAAATCTTCACAATATTCCTCGATTTGTAAACTAGTTGCACCCATTGGTATCACTCATGTAATTATGTAAAAAAACGGTGATGATGATGATTATGATAAGTTGTCTATGTCTGTCTCCAAGTACACAGCTACGTTCTAAATTTCATAAAGATCTCTTCAGCAGTTTGGTCGTGCAAAGGCTTTATCAAAGTGTAAAGGTAACTAGCTTTGCTATTATTATATTAGTCTTTTTAATTATAATAAAAATTATCAATTTATACAAAAGTACTAAACCTATACTAAATTTTGTTGGTTCAAACTAAGTAATATTAATTTTAAAGATACTAGAATCTATTTGAGAAATGCACATAATTCCACAAAACATCTCCATCTATCTTAAAAGGTCAATAAAACATTTCCAATTTCACATAAAAAGTTTCCTATCTGACTACTAAGAATCACTTAAATCCGATTTCCTCAATAAAGCGGACGGTAGTCGTCCATCGCAACTTTTAAATCACTTGAAGCACTGTTATGTGGCGCGGAGAGCAAATAAACCATTGTGAGGTCGTTTTCCTGACCACGCGCCTGCTTTATCTAAGCAGTCGTATAAGTTATAAGCTAAAACATTTTCTATGCATTTTTTATAAATCTAGGTATGAGTTAAATGCCAACGTGACCGGTGATGTCATTGATGACATAGCCCAATGCTATTTTGTGACAACTGACTTCGCCCAGTTGCAAAGGCATGTCGCTCGTTTCCAGACTCCGAAAAACGGGTCTTTTTAGTGATTAAGATTGAAATTGGAGTCAAAATCACTGAAACATGAGTTTTATAACGACTTATTTGATATTAAATCATGTATCCACTTCTCTTCTACTTACGACAAAACCGGATGGCTACCAGAAATATTAAGTGAATACTTATAATATAATTTACTTACTTTTACTTAAATTTAGCCCTAAGAATCCAGACATTTTTGGAAAACGTATTAACATATATTTATTTATTTATATAAACAACAAGTTTGGATTATTATTACTATATAATTTACCATTTTTTTAAGATACGCGATGAAAGATGTCGTTTATGTCTTTTGTATGGAGTATTCGTTTTTAATATTATTTGTATATTACTCTCGCCTTCTGTCATCTTCATATTTTAGTCAAGTTAATAGTTTGCGTTATTATATATGTTAACTAAAATATTTAGTAACAAAAAATGTTTGTAACACCTTCCCTCTTTGCACTTGCACCACACTCTGTTCACTTAGTGTTCCGTATATTTTGTCCACGAGATATCGGCCCTATTAACTAGATCGGTTACGTGCTACCTTATGTAAAGGATTTATATACAGGTTGGCGGATAATAGAATTATACCGTTGCCGTATAAGTATATAATAATACCATTTAGTGTTTAGTCGCTTGCATTGATTCAGTTGCGTAAGAAAAGTTGATGAGGAAACGTGAGGTTAGGTCCAGAGAAATTGTGAAATGCATAATGTTGATAATTTAATTTTTCACCTGATCGATGCGACGCGTGATCAAAATGCAAGTGAGTATCTGGCCCAACGCATACGCATTGCTATTTAATGCATGCTGGGTACGCTGCCAACTAGTAGTGGGCTTGAGCATGGATTGTCTTTAGACCTTTATCGGTCTGGGGTAATAGATTTGCTTTTTGTGTAGTAGGTAGTTTAGTTAGTTGCTCGTTGATCAAGAAGATATCTATTCACTCTAGCCTTGAAAATTCCGAGATTGTATGAAATATTACTAATTTCGTGTTAAACAAACTCATCAGACTAAACAAATAGGTAACAAATTATCGTTGCCACAACAATGCCTAAATCATAGCCTGCTTTTTTCACCTGTAGCGCCATATGACACAATACAACATCTTATTTACATAATTATTGCAAAAATGTCACGTCAATCACATGTGTATTCAAATTATGAACATATTGGGCATTATAGTATTTATTAGGCGTGTATCTGCTTTAATTTCTCAATGCTTCTCAATATGTGTATAGATTTAGGTACATTCGATAATTTAGCGTGAAATTTATTGCAGTATTTGGTATTTAGAGTGCGAGTCGGTAACGTAAGAGTGGAACTGTCAGTGGACTCAATTTTGAAGTCGGTTAAATATGTCACTGTTAATTAAGCTCATTGACAATAATATAATCTAATCATACGTTTGTTTTGTTGTTTTTTTTTTCAAAAATGTTGGCTAAACGCTCTAATTCTGCTTTTATTGTGTGTACTCCTAAATTGTGAAATTCGTGTCGGTTCCTCCGATATACATATTTCAGATATTTTTAAAGTTACCTGCGAATGGCTGCTTTTATATAAATAAGGCACATTTTAATTGTACCATTTCCATTACGATTTTTACTAAATCCATGCATAACCAAACACAAAGGTTCGAATTTGTAACATTAATGTGCTGTGACATAGTGATACCATATTATAAACAAGTACATACAAATATTTCAAAATTATTAAATAACGCTTGCCACACAGTAAGCAACTGCATAATTCTCCTTAAAGGCTTAAGAATGACATAAATGCGTCTAACGTCTTAAATTACTCTTATAACGGCTTCTATACCTACTATATATAAATGCTCCACTTATACAGCTTCGAGTCGCAATATTGCGTAAAATTACGAGACCGTCAGCTGTTTTAAAGGCGACAGCGACAACGCATGGATCTTGATAAATCTGCTATATTCAAATGTAGAAAGGACTTGGGTATCAAGTGGGAGTGAAGGCGGCGTTGAATGAGTGATGACGTGCTTGCGTCTATGGTGATGTTATCGCTCTATAATGGTGTTATAATGCTGGCGAGTGGGACAAGTAGATCATTAATGAGACAAGTGTGATACAAAAACTAAACTTTAAAATTAAACTTAAAGAAAAAGTTACTAATAATATCAGTACTTACGTTTCCAGCTAAATAAGTGTTTATTTATGTGGTATCGCTACCTGCCCTTGTATTTTGTATGAAAGTGACGCGGCAGATGCGAAACTGACTAACTTCAAATTATTAAGTAAATTTAGACTAAACTTATTTATTTATATTTTCATTATAATGAACCTTAACTATTTCTTAGAGAGATAAAATGCGCCCGACATGTATAACATAAATATTTAGTAAAATATTTGTGGAATAAGCACTTAATAATGTATTTGGTTCAAATCCGTTCAGCCGTTTCAGAGTACATTCACACAATTCTCCCCACATTTCCGAGTGAAGCAGCTGGAATTAACTAATGTAGTTATAAAGTACGTACAAATAATAACTTTCATCCCGATTGTATAGGCAGATACTATAATTATCTTTCCACGTGCTTCATTTCTAACACGTCTACCTCCACTTCAATAGTTTTGCTTGTCGGTTGCGTTTACTTTTAACCTGACTGCGCAAGATTACGTTAAACGCAGGGTTACGTTTTTCGAGTGTTATGTTTTTATGTTTAAAGAAGTCGTAGGTAAGTGAGATCGCAAAAATCGCTATTCTCCAGTCGGGTATTCTATTTTTCTTTTAATAGAGATACTTGTGTCCTAAATACCTATTACCAAAAATGTCGTCGATTTAGTTGTGATAGTGTTATTTTATCGACCGACTCGCCCATTCACACTTCCAATACAGTCATAAGATTACTATAAAATCTGTACACTCCCTAATAGTTACGTAATAGTGAATCCCAAAGTAAGAGACTGACAGCAGTCCTGACACGTAACTTAAAATGCTGGCACGCAACCTTGAACAGGCTTTCCTTTAAAGGAAGCAGTTCCTCGACCACGCACTAGATTACACAAAGCGTATTATGATGCAGAATGAAGACGTTAAATGAAGTTGCATTTTTAACAGACTTCCAAAAAGGAGGTTCCCAATTCGACTAAATGTTTATTCAGCAATTTCTTCGCCAGTTACCTAATAAATATTGTCACGAAGAAAAATTTTTTTTTTTATTGCAAATAATATTTATTACTTTTACAGTGTGTTAGTTTAATACATAAATATAAAACAATTTAGAATATAAAAGCTTATTCGAAGTGGTCTCCATTGGCTGCAATACAGTCCTTTAAACGTTGAGGCCAGTTATCAATAGAAGCACGCACTCTTTCCATGGGAAAATTCTTCACTGCCAATCGTATGGATTGTTTTAGGGACTCCAAATTATCATGGCGTTTAGAGCAAGCCATACTCTCTAAAACTGACCATAAATCATAATCCAGCGGATTAAGATCAGGACTAGACGACGGCCAGTCTTCAGCTCTGATGAAGTCCGAAACGTTCACTTCCAACCAAGACTGCGTGGACCGAGCTTTATGACCTGGCGCCGAGTCTTGTTGGAAGGACCATACTTGATTATTGAACATGGTGTTGTTAAGGGGCTTAACTCCCTTCTCAAGAATGGTATTTTGATACACTTGTGCCGATGTTTTGATACCTTTTTCATAAAAATATGGCTCAGTCACTCCTTCATAGCTAACACCCCACCAAACCATCACTGAAGTCGGATAATGCCCACGTTGCACTCTGTCGACTAATTGGGAAGCTTCCTTAGAGCTTTGAGCATAAATACGGTCATTTTGTTTGTTAAAATGTTGCTCAATTGTAAAGATTTTCTCATCCGTAAACAAAATTATTCTGTGACCTCCCTTTGCGTACCGCTTCAGTAGTTGTTTCGATTTTACCACCCTATTATTTTTTAAATTATCAGTTAAAAAATGACCAGTGCGTCTCTTATAGGCTGCAAGTCCTAAGTCATCTTTTAAAATACGCAACATAGTTCTGGGTGCTATCTTCATCTCCCGAGATAAAATCTTTTGCTTTCGGACAGGATTTCTTCGAATTCTTTCCCTTACTGCTTTGACCACCTTTTTCGTACGAATACTAAGTGGACGGCCAGATCTTTTTCTGTCACAAACAGAGGAGGTCTCATTGTACCTATTAATAGCCCGATACACAAACATTTGACTAATACCAAGCGTATGGAGAGTTTTAAAAATTGCATTTGGCTCCATACCAACTTTGTGTAATGCAATCACAGCGATTCGGTTCTCTTTATCACCCCACCCCATTTTAATATCGCAAAATATTGTACAATGTATTGGCGCCAAAATTAGAAAACTCAATGAACAATCGTATAAAAATGACAGATTCCAAATTCAAATGTAATATCTTTCTTATTTTTAACTGTAACAGTATTTATGGCCAGACTAAGTATAAATTCATATAGATGTTTTTTTCTTTGGTAGGTCAAACTACAGAGTTGGTCCCCTATAATTTTTACCAAAATCGGTTCAGTACTTTGGTTTTTTAACAATAAAACATATAACTGGTAAAATATGTCATCCAAGTAAATGAATTATTAGTAGTTTTTTAAGTTTTGTAAACTATAATTAAATATTTTATGATAGTGCAGCCAAATTAAAATGGGATTAGGCGGGGGATGTGGCTCGTATGCATTTCGTCTGATGGGCTCAGATCTTC
This sequence comes from Lycia hirtaria, assembly GCA_947563715.1. NCBI lineage: Eukaryota > Metazoa > Arthropoda > Insecta > Lepidoptera > Geometridae > Lycia > Lycia hirtaria. The sequence goes on from OX387383.1 coordinate 5,312,280, forward strand.
AGTGTGTGCCAGATGGAAGACGCCGTCCAGGCAGACAGGAAACGCTGACGATTGACAAATTCTAGAAAATGGCGCAAGACGGCGACTTGTGGATGGAAGTGGGGGAGATCTATGCCCAGTAGTGGGACAGTATAGGTTAATAAATAATCGGCCAAGTGCGAGTCGGACTCGCGCACGAAGGGTTCCGTACTATCATCTATAATACTACAAAGTTTAGTTCTGTTTATAAAATAACGAGAAATCAACGAAATTCCAAGTAGTAAATTGCAAACTTATAGGTAGGTTTCCGATACACATCCGGGCAGCATGACGACGCTCGCGCGAATACGCGCGGTTATGGCTCGCTCCGTGATGTTACCTCCCCCGCTACCCCGCTAAACCGGCGCTCGCACCGCGTTTAGATGCACGGATTATTTTCATTTTGTGAGTTTTTATGTATTAGATTAGGTATTTATTTTTATAGTTAATATATTTCTAAATATTTACTCACAAATATTCAAGTTTCTACCTGTTAATTGAGATCGAGTAAAAATTGCTTAAAAATTACGTTTGTTGTATGGGAGCCCCCCTTTAATACTTTATTGTTATTTAATTATTTATTTTGAAAGGTAATATACAAGTAAATATTCTGTAAAAATTTGAAGCGTCTACCTGTTACCGTTTTTAATATTGAGCAAAAAAATACGAAAAAAACACGTTTATTGTATGGGGACCCCCCTTAATATTTTATTTTGTTTAATTTTTAGTATTTGTTGTTATAGCGGCAACGGAAATACATCATTTGTGAAAATTTCAGCTTTCTAGCTATCACGGTTTATGAGATACAGCCTGGAGACAGACAGACAGACAGACAGACAGACAGACAGACAGACAGCGAAGTCTTAGTAATAGGGTCCCGTTTTTACCCTTTGGGTACGGAACCCTAAAAATGATAGATTTCATTTTATTATGAACACAGTAACAACAAGAAAATGGCTTAATAATAAACAGTTACGCAACAAATTGTAACAAGCTAAATTGTTTCCTGAAGACAAAATTACGGCAGCAGACAAACGCTTGATCGGCTGCCAATCCATGCCATGTAAATGTACTGCACGACTGTTGCTACTCACTTATACTTACTACATCTATAATTATGTTGTAAATAATCTAAGTAAACGCAGAATTCTGAATTTGTACACATTGTAAAGGGAATAGGTAAGAAGGAATTAATCACGGAACGCAAGTAAAAAATGTAGTTTCGAGTGTTTACTTGTAAATCGCTAGTGCAGGCAATATAATTAGTTTGTGTGTATACATGAGAGACTAAAGATGATATTATCTGTATTTATAGCTAATATCTACTAGCTGCGCCCCGCGGTTTCACCAGTGTGGTGAACAAAAAACATTATCAAAATGGTTTTGATATTGTTCGGTAGTCAGGCAAATTCACATGTGAATTCCTTTTATCATATGAAAAAAACTACATTCTGTCTACAAACAAAACCGACATGCACACTTCTTCACTTAACTCACTGACAAATAAATTAAACGTACATTTGCAGCCTTAATACACTGGTCAAACTAGACGGACAAGCTTCATTAGCCGCGTAAATTTGCCAAGCAATTAGTCTAAAACATTGACACACTTGCGTGCTCGACTGTACTCTTAGGGCAGTAACACACGTTGCGACAGTTTACGCAATCGTCTCTATAAAAATTCACTGGCCAAGAGCTTGTCGAGACACGCATAATATGGTAGGATTCCGTAGCTGGCTAGCTAAGACTATTTTACTAGTTTAATAGCATCTGAGCTAGAACGTCTTGAAAGTTTTATACATTTATGGTGATATCTCGTAAAACTGTTATCACAGAATTTTCAAAATAACTCGAAATTATTAAAAACTGCTTCTTCGGTTTCGGTTTGGATTCCGTACCTCAAAACGAAAAAATGGAACCCTTATAAGATCACTTTGTTGTCCGTCTGTCCGACGATCAAGACTTTCTATATCGGGAACGGGTGGATGTATCGAGTTGAAACTAAAACTATACACGCAGATCTGTAGTCCCTTGCAGCTATGAAAATAATCAAACTTCTCACAAAGGAATCAAAACCTTATAGGGTACTTCCCGTTGACCTAGAACTATGAAATTTGGCATGAAGTATTGCCTTATAGTACCTACACATAAAGGAAAATAACCGAAAACTGTATATTTTTAATTTAGTCTCAAAAAATAGTGTCTTGCAAGGAATGAGGGTCCAAATTTAAATATAAGTTAACCTATCATGTGGTGTATTCATAATGAAAGAGCTTCATTAGCATAAGCTAAAACAGGTTTTTAATTATTCTTACGATTTGTAATTTTAGGATTGTGACCAAAAATAAAAATAAAAATATCCCTCTATTATCTAGTTTGTACAGAACCGTCGCTGGGCGAGTCAGATTCATTTTTCTTTTATCAGCCCTGTTTATACAAACTGTCCCACTACTGGGAACGGGCCATCTTCTCATTGTGAGAAGGGTAGGCCATAGTCTGACACGCTGGTCAAGTGCGGGTTGGCAGACTTCACACATCTTCAAGACCATTGAGAACTCTCAGACATGTAGGTTTCCTCACGATGTTTTCCTTCACGATGTTTTCCGTTTGAAGTTGGCGGCAATCAACAATACGCACATAACTTCGAAAAGACAGTGGTGCGTGCCGTGGGATTCGAACCCAGGACCTGCGGATCGCAAGTCAGACGGTCTCACCACTAGGCTGCTGGTGTAACACCTTTTTCTTGGATATAAGATACGGCTTACCGGTTTTGTTTATATTTCATTCCAAGTACATAAACACTGTTAGTATCCGTCTTATTGCTTTAGTTTGTTGTGGGATTTCTTTCTAAACGATTCATTCGTGTCGTTTCAACTGTTTTAGTAATTAAAACACTTTACATCAATTAACTTCGTTAAATACTATAGGTAAACGATAAATTAACATCATATTCTCTGTCAGATGTTCTTTGTTGTGAATTTTCTAAATTGTGTGACGTTGACAGTGTAATAGACATTTCGTAGTTTTCGGGCGTCGCTGTACTGACCCATTTGCCATAATGGTAATCAACTCTAATTATTTTATTATGTGAAGCTTGATTGATAGTCTTTAATTCCAGTAGTTATGTTGTGATTTAATATTTGATGATTTTTGTAGATTGTTCGTAGTGTTTCAGGAATTTATTTTATATTTGATTGTTGGTTAGACAGTTAAAATATTGTGATGGACACTTTCTCAGGGCACCGGTGATTCGACATTTTCGCCGGCCGGCTCATTGCATTTTATTGGAAGATTCGTGGTGGAAGACAAGCTTTCTTTGGCTTGATTCTTCGTAATACGATCCCCATTTGCTTTTGTTCGTGGTGTAACGGTACGAGACGAGACTACGTGGTGTATTATCACTTCGCCTCGTGTTCTTCTGTGTTCGAGGTGAGTATTGTAATTTGGTGGATTTCCACGTGATTGCCTTTCTAGTAGTATTAATAAGGAGTAATCAGGTGTTAATGAGGTTTATTCCGTCTTTGCAGCGACCTTCGGCGTGATTTTCTTGCCGGTGCGTGTCAGGGACGTGAAGGTGACCTTGACCTCGTGGTCATCGTGCTGCTGTTTTGAAGTGTTTGCCTTCCCTAACCAGGTATATAGATTTACTACTTAAATTGTTGCATCTAGTTATTTTCTAAAGATAGTGTCAGTTTTTATTAAAAATCAGTGAGATTGAGGTTATATGATTCAATGAACATATTTCAGGTAGTTGACTGTGTTGTCTATAATTTTACTAAATAATATCTAGGTAAACTCTCCAGATCTTATATTATGGTCGAAGTGATTTGTTTTTAGTTAATGTGAAGTGATATAGGTGATCTGTTACCCGGAGCTTACCTAATGATAGGTGTTTTTGTGTTTACCAGGAGGGTGTTTTGGTGTTTTGGTGTTCTACGTTTTGTATTGCTGGGAAGTTTTGCCGAGCAGGAGGCTGGGCGTATTGGAGTGTGTTTTACTGTGGTGTCTAGCGGAGTTGTCCGGCCGGGACGTTTCACCGAAACCTAATGGGACAGCGTGGAGTGCAGGGTGTGATTTTTATGTAGGGCTAGGTCTGGTATGAGCGTGTTAGAGGGGCACCGGTTTTCCGCGGGCTGTCTAAAACTGAACCATCTTTTGGGTTTATTATTAAATCTCATTTTATCCCTGTGTGTGAGGTCTCCGAGGAGAGAACTTACAGTTTGTGGGATTACCTTTTTTCCATTAACTATTCATTAATTGTTTTAAAGTTGGTGCGGCCACCATCACGGATATATTAATGTAAATCTATATTGCTTACCCACACCAATCTTGGGTACTTCATGGTTAATCCAAGATGTTGAGTCTACTTCCATGGAGGAATAGTATACTTTACTTGTAGTGCTTATTTTGTAGGTGGTGAGTTTCCTTTACTCACTTGAGGTTCGAGTGAAATAATAATTAGTGTGTTACTGTTGGTTCTGCAGACCAACCTTTATTTATGTGATGATGTGCTATATTATTCTCTTTAATTTATAGGATAGTATTGTGTTGCCCTATTATCTGACCTTCCGTACTTGATTGATGTTAGATAAGGTGCATCGGACAGTCTGTTTATGGAACTGTTTGTGTTTCATTTTCTTTAGTTGTCTGTGAGTGTTTACCTATACTGTAATCATCTCACCAACGCTAAGTTGATTAATGGATATGAAAATATCTGAACATTAATGTTATAGTGGAATATTTATTCATAATATTCACTAATATTGTAACCATAAAATAAACTAAATTATATTTAAAATTGGAACGTCTCTCTTGAATAATTATAATAACTTAAATTCTAGGTTGTCAGTTTGGGGACCATTCAGATTACGCTTTGGGTTGCAATGTTTTATTTTGGTAATAGAATGCAACCCAAATTAATTTAACTTCATGGCCTACTTAATGGTACCCATTCAGACTATACTACCCTAATTTGATTGTTTTGACTTTTAAAGTGTTTTCTTTAAATTCCAATTTGGTTTGATAGTAAAAATAGTTTGAGTGGCCGCGTCTATTGTACAACGCCACTGCTTATAAATTTAATAAATAGCTTCTCTTCTGAGTTGTCGACAAGGACAGATTAGAACCTGTTATCAGACAGATCGAACGACAACGAACCAGCTTTTTTTAACTTTAAGTTCACGTTGCCTCGCGGCTATCGGTGCTCTTTACTTATAAATAAAGAAGTTTAAGTGGTAACTTCACTTTTATTTCTACTTTACCTTGTTTCGTATTACCATTTGGCGACCGTGACTGGACGCAAACGCGAATAGGTTTCTACCATACGTTTTCTACGTTACATTTTGGCGACCGTGACAGGACTGGTTTTTATGTCGTGGATTGCTCCCCCGCTATTGGTCTTTCGCCCAATAATGAGTCGATCTGTCTAACTTGTCAATTATAACTGATGTATTGATGTGTATGAATATTTTAAACTGTGTTTAGGTGTGTATACTGTACTGTAGTTCGGCGTGTACTGAATATTCAGTTGGATTTATTTGTGTGTGTGAATTTATACCAGTTAATTTTAAGTTGGCTGTGTTAACTTTAAGTATCGGTTTGTGTGGTGTATTCTACCTTTAACTACATATCTTCCCATACTTTCCCAATATGGAAGAACGTCCTATTAACTTTAATCTTTTAAATAAAGATGAACTTATATATGAAGTGAATATTCGTGGCGGTGTGCCGGAAGGTACTGTTGATAAATTGCGCGCACAGGTTAAACTGTTAAATTCGAAGTTACCTACTGATGAAATTATTACTTATGATGATGAAGTGCGGGTTGAGCTTCGGCTAATCGAGGGCAAAATCGAAGAGTTGGACCAGTTGTGTAGTAAACGGCCATTATTGTTGAAATCCTTAAATCGCATCCAAGCTTTAGGCAACCATTTGTTTCATCGTTTGAGTCGTGTGGAATCTGATGAGGACGAGGAACGGGGTTATAAAGAAAAGATAGAGGAGCGCCTCTCTCGTATTTTGAATCGAATGGATCGTGTTTTACAAAACTTTAAAAGCAGTACAGAGTTTAAGCTGGCTGAGGATGTAATAGATGATAATGCTGGTGGGGTAAAGCCTTCTGCTTCCGCCACTGATAAAGTAAAGGAGATGGTAATCGACGATGGCAAGCCTGTGCGTATTGTTTCGTGTGATCGTGGTGCTAATGTTCATTCTCTGAACCTGAAATTTAATGGTAGGAGTGGTGTTCATTGTTTTATTGAGAGACTTGAGGAGTTGTGTCTGTCTCGAGGTATCTCTCAAACTAAACTTTTTCAATCTGCTGCGGAATTGTTCTGCGACGATGCATTATGTTGGTATCGAAGTGTACGTGATGAAGTCGAGGATTGGGAGGAACTCAAAAATTTATTACTGGAGGAGTTCTTGCCTCATGATTTTGATTATCGCCTTTTGCAAGAAATTCGCTCTCGTACACAGGGACCGGATGAGTCTATCGTCAAGTATTTAAGCGTTATGCATAATTATTTTTCGCGGTTAATACGTAAATTAAGTGACAGTGAAAAATTGGAAATTGTAAAATTTAATGTGCGGCCATTTTATACTACCCAACTGGCTTTGACGAATTGCGATACGTGGGCTGATTTTAAACAGAGTTGTCGGAGATTGGAAGCTGCAAAGCAGAGGGCGGAGTTGTTCGCGGAACCTCGTGCTAACGCGTCTAATGTAGTTTCTCCTGACTTGACATATCGTGGCAAAGCGGTTCGTAAGACTGAAGTAGTAGCTGTCACAACTGATAAATTTTGTGTTCGCTGTCGTAAAACCGGTCATGTTTTGTTGGAATGTAAGGCTCCTCCCGGTTTAGTGTGTTATAAATGCGGTGAAAAGGACGTGACAGTGAAGTCGTGTCCTCGTTGTGTAGTGAAGGCTCCTAGTTCTCCAAAAAACTAGTTAAGCCGGATCGTTGTGTGACATCTGCTAAAGAGTGGAAAGAATGGTGTGGTTTCGTGCGTGGATTTTTTCATAGAGGAAAAGCAGATGTTGCTGCGGTCCGTAGTCGTGTTGTTTGTTTAAATAATGATGTTCGTGGTGTGCGTTTAAATAAAGATGTTCGTGGTGTAAGTTTAACTAAAGACGTTCGTGGTGTATCTGTAAATCAAGATGTTCGAGGTGTATCTTTTAATAAAGAAGTTCGTGGTGTATTTGTTAACAAAGAAGTTTGTAGTGTGTCTGTTGACAGGAAAGATCGTAGTGGATCTTTATTGAATTCTGATTCGAAGGTTTCGAATTTGAAGTCTTTTCAGTATGATTTCTCTTACCCTGATAAAATCAAGGCTATTGTCGATTTTCCGGTTCCTACTACTCCTAAGGATGTAAAACGCTTCCTTGGAACTGCTTCTTATTATCGTCGTTTCGTTCGTGGTTTTAGCACTATTTCTGCACCTTTAAATGCCTTAACTTCTACGCGTAAGGATAGGCCTCCCTTTGTTTGGTCTCCGGAAGTAGAGTCTGCATTTCTAGAGTTGAAGAGCGCTTTAACTTCTGCTCCAGTGTTGGCGTGTCCTGATTTTTCAAAACCTTTTGCTGTTCATGCTGACGCATCGGAAGTTGGTGTTGGTGGAATGTTGACGCAGACGTTCGATGGTGAAGAGCATCCGATCGCGTATTATAGCCGTTCTTTGAGTAAGCCGGAACGTAATTATTCAGCGACCGAGAGAGAAGCCTTAGCTGTTGTTAATGTGGTGGAGCATTTTCGTCCGTATCTTGAAGGCCCTAAACCCTTTAATATAATTACGGATCATGCGAGTTTGAAGTGGTTTCTTAATCTAAAAAACCCTACGGGACGTTTAGAACGTTGGGGATGTCGTCTTTCTCCATATAATTTTGTGATGGTACATCGTCGTGGTTCGGAAAATATTGTACCGGACGCTCTTTCGCGTTCCGTACCTGTGTTTGTACTTGATGTTTCAGTGAATGACCCGTGGTTTCAAAATGTGTATAAACGTTGTCGGGATAGACCCCAGACGTGTCCTAATTTTCAAATTATTGACGGAAAGCTTTACCGTTATACGAAGAGTAAATTTTGTTTGACAGGGGATTTTGATTGGAAGGAGGTTGTTCCTGCTGATGGGAGACAAGCGTTGTTGACGGAGTGTCATGATTCTGACCTTGGTGCACATTTAGGAGTAGACAAAACTTACAAACGATTGCGTTTACGATTTTATTGGCCGAATATGTACCAGGATGTGGTGAACTACGTTGCGAATTGTTCGACGTGTAGGGCTTACAAGCACTCTAATCAGCCCGTGATTGGATTATTTGGTAACCCGAAAGTTTGTCGTAGGCCGTTCCAGTGTCTTAGTATTGATCTTGTTGGTCCGCTTCCAAAGTCTCGACAGCAACATGAATATCTTTTAGTTGTGGTGTGTTGTTTTTCGAAGTATTGTTTGGTATTTCCCTTGAGACGTGCAACAAGTGCCGCTGTAGCACAGAGGTTGGAGGAGCGTGTGTTTTTGGTTCATGGAATCCCACAAACAGTGATAGCTGATAACGGCCCCCAGTTTATTGGGCGTGAGGTGAAAGCGTTGTTTCAGAAGTATTCCATACCCCAGATCCATTATACCCCTACATATTGCCCTCAAGTAAACACGGTAGAGCGTTACAACCGCACCATTGTTACCGCAATTGCAGCTCTCGTAGGTGAAGATCAGCGTGCTTGGGATACTAAACTGTGCCAGATTCAGTTCGCAGTCAATACGGCGGTTAATGAATCGACGTCGCATACTCCTTTCTTAATTGTTCATGGTCGTGAGGCTGTGGTAAATGGTACTTTCTACGGTGATTGTGAAGATCTTGATGATCTAACTGTTGATTCGCAGAGGAATTATGTTGATAAATTAGGGGAACTGAAAAAAGTTTTTCAGCGTGTGGAAGCCGCTCTGATGAAAGCTCATTCGCGGAATGCGAAATATTATAATCAACGTCGTAGGGATGCAGAGTTTAATGTAGGAGATGTGGTATGGCGTCGAACCCATATTCGGAGTGATGCGGCGAGGCATTTTTCATATAAGTTAGCCCCGCGTTTTGAAAAGAGTACTGTCGTGAAAAAGCTGTCGAGGTTAGTATATCTGTTGGAAGATGATAACGGCAGACGTACTCAATGTCACGTGAAAGATATCAAGGATACTGCTTAATATCTGGTTTTTAACTAAAAAATTTCGGAAAGCTATTTCGATTGTGGTTGTCACACTTTTATTAAAGTGTTTGACAAAGTTTGAAATTTTCCGGGGAAATTAGTCTGTTCACTTGTGGTGTATTATTGTCGGTGATCCGTGGGGAATGTTTTTACTGAAGTTTCGTGGTGGAGATTTTTATGAAGTTTCGTGGTGAGGATTTTTATGAAGTTTCGTGGTGAGGATTTTCTTGAAGTTTCGTGGTGAAGATTTTTATGAAGTTTCGTGGTGAGGATTTTTATGAAGTTTCGTGGTGAGGATTTTCTTGAAGTTTCGTGGTGAAGATTTTCCTGAAGATTCGTGGTGTATAGATGTTCTTATGTGATCGTTAAGTGAGCTCGGGGTTTATTTGGTTTTGAAGATAGGTTGGAGTTGTAGTTGTTTCATTGATGTTGTAGTGCTGGAGGGCCAGCATGAATTTTTCTCGGTTTATTCCTCGCAAAATTCTGGCGACGGAGGGGGTACTGTAACACCTTTTTCTTGGATATAAGATACGGCTTACCGGTTTTGTTTATATTTCATTCCAAGTACATAAACACTGTTAGTATCCGTCTTATTGCTTTAGTTTGTTGTGGGATTTCTTTCTAAACGATTCATTCGTGTCGTTTCAACTGTTTTAGTAATTAAAACACTTTACATCAATTAACTTCGTTAAATACTATAGGTAAACGATAAATTAACATCATATTCTCTGTCAGATGTTCTTTGTTGTGAATTTTCTAAATTGTGTGACGTTGACAGTGTAATAGACATTTCGTAGTTTTCGGGCGTCGCTGTACTGACCCATTTGCCATAATGGTAATCAACTCTAATTATTTTATTATGTGAAGCTTGATTGATAGTCTTTAATTCCAGTAGTTATGTTGTGATTTAATATTTGATGATTTTTGTAGATTGTTCGTAGTGTTTCAGGAATTTATTTTATATTTGATTGTTGGTTAGACAGTTAAAATATTGTGATGGACACTTTCTCAGGGCACCGGTGATTCGACATTTTCGCCGGCCGGCTCATTGCATTTTATTGGAAGATTCGTGGTGGAAGACAAGCTTTCTTTGGCTTGATTCTTCGTAATACGATCCCCATTTGCTTTTGTTCGTGGTGTAACGGTACGAGACGAGACTACGTGGTGTATTATCACTTCGCCTCGTGTTCTTCTGTGTTCGAGGTGAGTATTGTAATTTGGTGGATTTCCACGTGATTGCCTTTCTAGTAGTATTAATAAGGAGTAATCAGGTGTTAATGAGGTTTATTCCGTCTTTGCAGCGACCTTCGGCGTGATTTTCTTGCCGGTGCGTGTCAGGGACGTGAAGGTGACCTTGACCTCGTGGTCATCGTGCTGCTGTTTTGAAGTGTTTGCCTTCCCTAACCAGGTATATAGATTTACTACTTAAATTGTTGCATCTAGTTATTTTCTAAAGATAGTGTCAGTTTTTATTAAAAATCAGTGAGATTGAGGTTATATGATTCAATGAACATATTTCAGGTAGTTGACTGTGTTGTCTATAATTTTACTAAATAATATCTAGGTAAACTCTCCAGATCTTATATTATGGTCGAAGTGATTTGTTTTTAGTTAATGTGAAGTGATATAGGTGATCTGTTACCCGGAGCTTACCTAATGATAGGTGTTTTTGTGTTTACCAGGAGGGTGTTTTGGTGTTTTGGTGTTCTACGTTTTGTATTGCTGGGAAGTTTTGCCGAGCAGGAGGCTGGGCGTATTGGAGTGTGTTTTACTGTGGTGTCTAGCGGAGTTGTCCGGCCGGGACGTTTCACCGAAACCTAATGGGACAGCGTGGAGTGCAGGGTGTGATTTTTATGTAGGGCTAGGTCTGGTATGAGCGTGTTAGAGGGGCACCGGTTTTCCGCGGGCTGTCTAAAACTGAACCATCTTTTGGGTTTATTATTAAATCTCATTTTATCCCTGTGTGTGAGGTCTCCGAGGAGAGAACTTACAGTTTGTGGGATTACCTTTTTTCCATTAACTATTCATTAATTGTTTTAAAGTTGGTGCGGCCACCATCACGGATATATTAATGTAAATCTATATTGCTTACCCACACCAATCTTGGGTACTTCATGGTTAATCCAAGATGTTGAGTCTACTTCCATGGAGGAATAGTATACTTTACTTGTAGTGCTTATTTTGTAGGTGGTGAGTTTCCTTTACTCACTTGAGGTTCGAGTGAAATAATAATTAGTGTGTTACTGTTGGTTCTGCAGACCAACCTTTATTTATGTGATGATGTGCTATATTATTCTCTTTAATTTATAGGATAGTATTGTGTTGCCCTATTATCTGACCTTCCGTACTTGATTGATGTTAGATAAGGTGCATCGGACAGTCTGTTTATGGAACTGTTTGTGTTTCATTTTCTTTAGTTGTCTGTGAGTGTTTACCTATACTGTAATCATCTCACCAACGCTAAGTTGATTAATGGATATGAAAATATCTGAACATTAATGTTATAGTGGAATATTTATTCATAATATTCACTAATATTGTAACCATAAAATAAACTAAATTATATTTAAAATTGGAACGTCTCTCTTGAATAATTATAATAACTTAAATTCTAGGTTGTCAGTTTGGGGACCATTCAGATTACGCTTTGGGTTGCAATGTTTTATTTTGGTAATAGAATGCAACCCAAATTAATTTAACTTCATGGCCTACTTAATGGTACCCATTCAGACTATACTACCCTAATTTGATTGTTTTGACTTTTAAAGTGTTTTCTTTAAATTCCAATTTGGTTTGATAGTAAAAATAGTTTGAGTGGCCGCGTCTATTGTACAACGCCACTGCTTATAAATTTAATAAATAGCTTCTCTTCTGAGTTGTCGACAAGGACAGATTAGAACCTGTTATCAGACAGATCGAACGACAACGAACCAGCTTTTTTTAACTTTAAGTTCACGTTGCCTCGCGGCTATCGGTGCTCTTTACTTATAAATAAAGAAGTTTAAGTGGTAACTTCACTTTTATTTCTACTTTACCTTGTTTCGTATTACCATTTGGCGACCGTGACTGGACGCAAACGCGAATAGGTTTCTACCATACGTTTTCTACGTTACACTGGGAAATTCGATTCATACTTGCCCGGTTTTATTTTAATATTGAGGGCGGTACAATGAGAGATGTTCTTTCTTTCATTATGGACTAATTCATTCCTGAACAATTTTTAATAATAATACTACAATATTTTAGAGCAACTTATTTTGTATATGATACTTGTTAAATGTATTTTAACAGTTCCTCAATAAAATGTAATAACACACAATCAGACACAAGTATCGCCGAACATTATTTAGGGTTCCATAACGTAACACAGATCCCCAAAAAAAATATTGCACTCACGTTCAGAGAAAGCATTCGCGACAAACGGAAGGACGGGCTAGACCACTATTTGTGTACGTGAGACACCTTCAAATCCTGTCTTGTGCAATACTTGACGAGGTCAGATCAATTGCTATTCTATTTAAGACCTTGCCTTCTAAGTAATAGGAATAATTAAATCTTTATCGTTGAGTTAAAAAGCGGTCCGCATTAACCGTGATTATCCTGATAGCAGACGCATGTTATATAATAACAGGTCTTTACAATTCTATTGTTGCGTATACAGGATGATTAGTTCTTAGACGGTTTCCTTTGAGATTTTATAAAAACGATTTGAATTATTTATTTAAATTATGCATTAGTTCAGCGAAAACTTCCAAGTTGAGTAATAAAAAAGTAAAATTTAAATTTGAACCTTGAAAAATTTAGATTCACCTAGAATTTCAGAAGCTATTTATTAAGCTAAAACTGTTATTTGACTGCAATTTAAATGTAATCTCTAATAATGAAGTACAAAATGTTGTATCAAAATGTGCAATTGTATTTAGTACCATTTTATAATATAACAATGTTTGGAATACCGTAACGCACTTCAAATACACCCGAAGAAGTCTACCGCCATTGATACACATATCACCATGATACAAAACACATATCACGAAACTTGGAATAAATACAATTTCTCTTTACATCAAAACTTTAACGCTTAAACAATAGCCAAAGCAGTGATTAGGAAGGTTCAAACACTTCCTAAAAGGAAACAGTCGTACCCCGAACTCAAAAAAACCGTAGATTCAAACTTCATTAAATACGACATTTCGGTCAAAGAGAAAAGAGACTGTTGAGTTTGAGTCGAGTTAAAAGTCTTTCAGAAAACCCTAGATTCAAACTTCATTAAATACGACATTTCGGTCATAGAGAAAAGAGACTGTTGAGTTTGAGTCGAGTTAAAAGTCTTTCAGAAAACCCTAGATTCAAACTTCATTAAATACGACATTTCGGTCATAGAGAAAAGAGACTGTTGAGTTTGAGTCGAGTTAAAAGTCTTTCAGAAAACCCTAGATTCAAACTTCATTAAATGCGACATTTCGGTCATAGAGAAAAGAGACTGTTGAGTTTGAGTCGAGTTAAAAGTCTTTCAGAAAACCCTAGATTCAAACTTCATTAAATACGACATTTCGGTCATAGAGAAAAGAGACTGTTGAGTTTGAGTCGAGTTAAAAGTCTTTCAGAAAACCCTAGATTCAAACTTCATTAAATGCGACATTTCGGTCATAGAGAAAAGAGACTGTTGAGTTTGAGTCGAGTTAAAAGTCTTTCAGAAAACCCTAGATTCAAACTTCATTAAATATGACATTTCGGTCATAGAGAAAAGAGACTGTTGAGTTTGAGTCGAGTTAAAAGTCTTTCAGAAAACCCTAGATTCAAACTTCATTAAATGCGACATTTCGGTCATAGAGAAAAGAGACTGTTGAGTTTGAGTCGAGTTAAAAGTCGTTCAGAAAACCCTAGATACAAACTTCTTTAAATGCGACATTTCGTTCATAGAGAAAAGAGACGGTTCAGTTTGAGTCGAGTTAAAAGTTGTTCAGAAATATCGAGGTAAGAATTAGTCACCCTGTATGTTAATCAAAGGTATGTGTTATGTAAGATCACATATTTAGATCTGAGTGTATTTATAGGATCATTAATTATTAGATATTAAGATGAGGCTTTGTTGAAAGCAAATGAGTGTAACAAATTATAATAAATTATAATTATAACGTATTATAAATGATGATACGCTTAGGCGATTGCTAAAGTTTGGATTTAGGGTTCCGTATTTGAATTGAAATAGAATAAGACTAAAATGGTTCAAAAATTGATCATTAATATTTTGATTTATGGGTGCATTGCTATCGATACAGAAGCTACAACAACAATTAAAAAAATGTTTCTGTCTCTCTATCCGTAGGGCATGCTCAATAGACGCCTAAATTATGTGGATATATGGATATTTTTCTTCATAATTATTAAGTTATACGATGTAAAATAATCTGGCACACTATTTAGCCCAGAAGTTAGATGTTAATAATATTTATACGATGTAAAAGAATCTGGCACACTTTTTAGCCCAAAAGTTAGATGTTAATAATATTTATGAAGTTTGTCTGAAAATCAAATGGACTTACACAGTGAAGTTCAGTGATTTTTTTTTAATCAGGTATCTGCAAGATTTAAATATGCGAACGAAAACTATTACGATGGAAGCAGAAAATTATTTATTTTGAAATCATGTAACTAATCTTAAATGTTACTTTTTCGCGGTTGGGTGTTCATTCATATGGATTTTTATCCGTCTTCGTCCACCTACGTAATTCAATCAGGTGTACCACGTGTACCTTTTTGATCTCTATCGTAACATCTAAAACCATAGTAAATAAGTACATATAATCAAATTCGTAGAAAAGGATTAACATGTATACAAATAACAACAAACTAACAAAAAACAAACAAATATAACATTAGAAAATATTATTTTAGCATTCTGACCTACTCTGACAACGGTTACAGCAAAAAACTGTTCTAATGAATAAATAAATAGTACCTCGTTAGAATACATTGTTATAATGACATTATGCAATTTATGCATGTACATTATCATTTACGTTAGGAAGTAAAATTGAAAGTGCGTAACGAACTTTCGTTTGTATTGAATTGTTTCATAATCTTTACAAATCTTAGGAAATGTTATCAGTAGAACAAATTAATTGTTCGATATTGAAAGTGTGGGTTGATAAAATTAAACAATAGTTATCGTTGTTAAAGCAATAAAGGGCGCCTAATATAACGCCTAACAACAATTCAATGCACGCGGCATTGAATTGTTGTTAGGCGTTGTCAACGAAATCGTTATTTTAAGTGACTATACAACGATTTTTTATAAAGAAATAGTGTATTATAAGAAAGTACATATTTTGTTATAAATTACTCCCTTTAATATCTTGCTTTTGATGGGATGTAAATTGACGCCTCATTACACTCCGCCTGTGACCAAAATTGAATACAACGGATTTGATAAGTTGTTAAAACATTTGAATTAGGTATATTTATTCCTTGCTCATCTTTACTACAAATTATCCTTACCATTAAAAAAATCTACATAAATGCTCATCTTTCTATGAAGAAAAAAATACTGGACTGAAGTAACAAATAGTGGACGATTACCTCAAAAGTCCGTTTGCAAACAAATCTTTTTTAAGAAGAAACAAGTTGTTTCTTCCAAAATAGGAAATATTGAATACCTCACGGCATTTTATAACATGGCATTGTTATTTTCGTTGATTGTTATGTTCCAAATACAGTAGGCTAGACCGGCCGGTGACCGGAGAGATGACCGGCTTAAATTTATCTGTTGTTTTTTTAATAGAAATAAAGACAAACAGACGGTTCGTCTGATGACAAGCGATAAAAACGTCTATAAACAACTGTCATAACAATAATATCAAGCATGCTTTGTGAGCCAAGACAGGTGTTTATTTATTATAATGAAATGACCAGCAAAGTCGTTACTATGCATTTAGGTCAATTATGTTTAAAAGATTTTATATTTTAATTGATGTATATTTTGTTGTTTTACATATTCGCTGCCTAAATGTTTATCGTCCACAATGATTAGGTATTTGTGTTACCACTTCATTAAAAGGTTCTTAGAAATGATAATTAATAAATACGTTGATTATTTTTACACTCAAATCTAAAAAAAAATATTAAAATACTGAATATACATAATTATGCATACGTTCTGTTTAAAAAGTGACTTTTTACACCTATGATTGACCAATAACTCGCCTGATGTTAAGCAACGTTGTGACCGAAGATACAGCTCGTCAATCTAGAAGATAATATTTACTACATCCTTAAACATTCCAAGATGTAGCTCTCAGAAAAAAGAGATGGTAGCAAAACATTCCTTTCCTGTACATCAAGAACGCGGTTCGAAAAATTATCCTAGACTATAGTGTATATAATATTATGGTGTAGGCTATAAGATCCCGTGGTAGGTCCCTTTTATTAAATTTACCGTCAGTTTTTACGAGACTTAAAAAATAAGATGAACATTAATTGTTGCACACATGGAAAATGTTACATTGGCGTCAATTACATGCTCAAAGTTCGTCAAAATATTTTTTCCTTTATTATTTATCATCTTAGTATAAAAAATAAAGATGAATAAATAAATTTGTCTTGTCAAGAGCTAAAGTTGCGACGTTAAAGATCTACTGTAACAATTTTTTTCAATGAGTTTCCTGTACCGCCAGCTCCTAGCCTACCCAAGATTCGTGGTACCACCACGCTCTAGTTGCTATCGGACTGGAGACACGAGTGGTACCGTCCACCGTCCACCGCTAGAAGCTGCAGTGAAAGTCGATCACGACGGCATCGGTGTGGATTACAGGTCTGATGCTTCGGATGAGATAACACTGCGTTACCTGGAACAAAATAATATTACACAATTAGATATGAATACACGAAAAAAATAATTAAAAAGTTCATAAGCTACAGTTTCCGATCAGATTACATCTTTTTTGTTTAGTAATGTTTCTGTATTCGTTTTTAAACCTTATTTTATGAAAGATCAGAAAGGCTATTCGGAAACGCTCGAGATTATTTTTGTCATATTTTTTGTTATTACTATTAATACAAATAAAAAAAAAAGTGTGACTGAAAATTTGGCCAATAACACTCAGGGCATAAAGATAATTCTAACAACACGTTACACAAATTATCAAGTCGTTTAGACTACAAATAGTGAAACAGAGTCATACGATCTTAACCTTATATTATTTAGTTAAGTACAACTAAAATAGCAGCCTTTATCGTGATTGCCTTCTGCATTCGTTTACTTTGGATATATGATAAGAATGGCTTACAGCAAAGTTAACAGAGAAGTCATTAATATGAAAGTTCCACAACTGAAACATGTTAGATAAATAACGACCTATTAAATTGACGACACATTGTTAAGAATTTCTACACTGTGCAGGAACTGTCACTAACAACGTCTTTATAGTCTGTACCTAGCCTAGTTTGGACTCAATTCATAAAGTTACATAATGTAAGCCTACTCTATATTTAGCAGGTGATAAATGTCCCTTTAAAGTCTAGTTACGTAAAACTATCGAATTTGCAAATTTATAAATGTGTGGCGAAAGATATTATCTTTAGATTGCGCTAAAGGGAAGTTGACCATTATTTGTTATTAACGATTTTCCTGGTTATAGAAAGTTACGTATTTAATCGATTTTTTACAAAGTGTGTAAGAATAGTTTCAATATATCCTTAACCGACTGTGAAGGAAATGAGGATAGTGAATTAAATACCATCTGCGTGGTCTTGAATTCCCTCTAATCTACTGACGAAGAGACTGAAAATTATTATATAGTAAATAATATATGTTCAGTGTCAAAGAGCAGGGTATGTAAAACGAAGAACTGATGGCTCATGAGGCTGTAAGAAGACCAGCCACAAGGTTTTTGTCCAGCAGTTGGTTTCTTGTGGCTATCACGATGTTGATATTGAATCTTTATGAATAAAAATACAAAAATCCTTGTTGTAGGGTTAATTGTTCAATCTTGTTTACACAATTAACTTCATAATTAATGTAAAAATATAGCATATTGCTTATATTTATAATTCTTGATTGACACTATTATCAAGATGTTGAGTTTTTGTAAATTTACTTTTGTTTACGCATGTTTATAAAGATCTGAATATTAACTAAGAATAAAGAAGCGTTACTTTTACTTTTATTTCTCATTTGTGTGTAAATCGAATCTGAAATAAAAAAAAAAGAGTAATGATTAATTGTTTTACATTTTCCTATTACGTACGTTAACACCTATTGAGCGAATTGCAATCTTATTTTCATAATTGGGTTTCACACTCTAATATCATGTTTACATACATACAAATTACATTGCAATTGCCCTCAAGCATTTTATATACCCGTTTGTGTTGTCTTTTCAAGTAAGATCTCTGGCATTGACCGCAAGCGAAAGCTTGAAAATACAAGTTTTCGATGATCACGGCTATTTACTAGTCGACTCGATAGTGTTTCGATCTAGATTTCGCAAGTTGCGAGTGACAAGTTGCTTTCCGTGTTAATCAGATTTATAATACGTGTTTTTGAGTCGTGTAGAAACGTAAATACTGGTTTATTAGACGTTAATGCAGACGTTAAATTTGGTTCAAGCGTTCACGCTTACAATTAAATAAGCGCGAAGAAAAGAATTCAACGCGCGCTGTTTCTACGAGTATTTTCTTGTTATTAGTTGTCGATGCCGTTATAGTCTCGCTTGTGCATGACACTCTTTTTAATTTAAAAAAACTGTATTTTTTATGATAAATATACGAATGTCAATGCTTATTTTTTATAACTGCATATCATTTATTTTTACAATCATACTAGGTGATTGTAAAAATAAAAGTCCATATACTTTTATAAAAAGAATATATATTGTTGATCACTGATACGATCGATTGTGTGGCCGAGGATAAAGCACGTCGATTTATAAAATCTATTCTCTCGAGCATTGAAAAATTCAAAGTTCTTGATCTTGAAAATATTCAAGATCGGTTTATTTCGGTCAAAATAACAGATAACAAAAAAAAAAAAAAACTGAATACATTAAAATGGCAATAGCTGTTATGAAACTCGCGGCATATTTATTAAAATTATATTCAATATTTTTATATAAAAAAAAAAAATATGTTGCACTTGCGCTCGATGGCCTTTCTACCATAGCACCTTAATTTATTCATGTAGTAGATATAATCAGTTCCCATATAGCTATTATTTAGCTATAGTAAAATATCTATCCTACTACAATAATAAGTTTAATAGATTAAAAAACTAAAAAAAACACGCTTAATCTTATCAAATTATTGTTTTGTCATCGGTTCATGATAAGTTTGCCGAATTTCGAGTTATTCCGACGTTTTGAAGGGGGTCAAAATCATGTTCAAAGTTTCCATTACATACATACTAACATACGTATGAAGCTATTAAAAGCGTGTTAAAAAGGCGATCCTCTTTTTGACATTAATAAATTATTATGACCAATTTTCTCACGCCTCAAGGCAAAAAAGCGCCACAACCTTGCCTCGCTAACATTGTATTATTTACGTGATCACACTTTAATGTAGGATAAAAGCGCTTTTATAGCTTTATTCTACAATGCCTAAAGTAATCGAGATCAGTGGCGAGTGACCCAGTTTGTGAAAACCGCTTGCGAACGTGCGCACGAGTTCACGGCGTGAGGGCGATGCGGGTGATAACGGACAAAATATTCAAAACCATATTTATATAATAAAATATTTTAGTTTTCTATAACTTATTTTAGACTCTATTCGAAAAGAAAACTAATGTAGCATTGAAGGCAATGCTGTCTTTATTTCATTATTTTTAACCCCCGACCCAAAAAGAGGAGTGTTACGAGTATAAAGTTTGACATGTGTTTGTATACCTGTCTATAGCATCGTAACGTAACGAAACAAATTAATTTTAGAAAATAAAACAGAATGTAACGTTTATAAGGTAAATAAATATGCGTTTTTCTACGCCCGGAAAAACTGTCTCGGCAGCTTAGCTTCATATAACAGATGTTCTTAATTTAATCGACTAAATTTTCCAACGTATCTAAATATACAATTTGCATGGTATGCCTTGTACGCGCATATAACAGACGTTCATAATTAAATCTACTCAATTTTTCAATGTATCTAAACATACAATTTGCCTTATACGCGATAACCATTCATCTGTCTCTGTTTGAATGTTGCAACTTAACGCGTGCGCGTACTTCCGACACAAATGTCACATACGTAGTGTTATGAAACAATTCGGACATGGAATAACGAAGCAGTAAAGACTCACCGTGTGGTGTTCAAGGCATTCGTTAAATCCTTGAAGGATTACACCTAGGTTACGCCTACGTAGTTTTATATCTAAGTAGGTACCTAGGTAATTTGCTTAATATTTATATACTCTAACTTCTATTCGTGTTATTTATACTATCTACTGACGGTATTTCTATTCCGCTATAATAATGAAGGCGTTTGTGCTAAATTGTAAATTTTAAAAACCTATTTATCCCATCATCGGGTAAAAGAGCAATTTAAAATTATTTAATTACAAATACCCATATAAATGTAGTGCTCAAACTGTTTGCTCTTTTCATGTACTTCTGCCGTGTCGTCTTCAATCAACGGAATGCTACTCGGGATTTTTCAGTGCACTACGTACAATGGCATCCGTACACTGCGTCAGACGTTACTCTCGAAACTCTTGTTTCTAGATCCTACATCAATTTTAAATTTACCTACTAATATCAAACCAAACTAGTAAAACAAAATCCAATTCACAAAAAATATAATATAAATAATAAAACATAGAAGTTCGACGAATTTGTCTAGTTAAAAAAATATTAAATTGTATTTAGAACATTGATTCTAAATACAGAAGTTCCAACAAACGTGACCAATCTCGGAAGCAAAATATACCTACTCGCTAAATTCGGAAGTATCATGAGCGTCACGCTCCGAGCCGAATATGTGCAACGGTTTCACAAGAATAAAATACGGTTAAAATTGAACAAACCGATAGTTTTGCAATCATTATTACGAATGGCCTAGTTAAAGAATGCTAGAGTTGACCTAGGACATTTTTTTATTTGGTCTTGTATCTAATTGTAAAATTACTACAATCTGAAAAGTATTTAGGCCTTGACTACGAGTGCGTTATGTTTGAGTTGAAAAAAAATGATATGATAATAATATGGATGTAAATTGATACATTTGAAGTCAATAATGCAGGTGAATTAAAAATAAAAGTTTTTTTGTAGAATTGAATGACGGGACGAGTAATTTGCTCGACTATATAATATAAGGTTAAGCTTCACCACAGAAGACATTAATAGTAGTTATTACATGCTTCACGTTTGCTTGTCCAATGTCATCCAGAACTCTGTACCGAACAACTATAGAATCTCTAAGATAATTCGCAATTAATCAATTCCTAAGCCAACGCCTTATTATATCTAGGTATAATTCAAACGTATATTTGCTGACTTGAAAGTTTGGTGATACTTTTACCATAAACTATTTCGTAATGCGTAATTTAAAAAACTTTAGGTCCACATTTTTATGCGTACTGCACAGCAACTCTCTGCTGCCTTTTCTGTTTCCTGATAACTATAATCTTGGAATTTTCAAGGCTTGAATAGATACCTGCTAGATTTACGTGTTCCATCCTCGACCACACCATCGCGTACCAGTGGTCAAGCGTAGATATATTTACCACAAGAAAAAACTATCTGACGTTTTCCTTATTACGGCTACATTATTTTATATATTATCTGAAAACCTAATGCTAGTTTCAATATTATTTTAAATATTGATAAAGTTTATGACAACTCCGATTTGTATGGAATCAAAACCACGCAGAGTGAGTACCGACAGATGACGTAGTTCATACATTTGACCTACATCAGGCATTTTTTTTTGTATGAACGCGAAAAATAAGTCTAAAATAATGCAAAAACTCGCACTGTACATTTTGAAATACACTAAATATAATGATATGACATTCACATAATTGAAATTCTGATAAAGTAACTCTATTTTTTTTTTCTTTATATTGCTTTAAACGCTATAAATAGATAAGAATAGCCAAGAAATATTTAAAGCTCTTAAATCACTCTAATACATTGTAGGTGTGCCTTATTGCACATTCTTAGACAAAAGAAGCGGTATTCTGACGCACCCAACAATTTGTGAGAATTTATAAGAATTCATTTCAACAAGTTCACACCCATGATTTTGCTCGCAATCTGATTCCGTAACCATTTGCCGTTTTGTAACTGATTCGGTTGCGTTTACGCACGCTTCTGATTTTCCACTGAGTGCGCGTGACCTTGGGATAACGCTGTTTAGTGGATTACAGACCAATTTCTTTGTTCTATTTAGTGGAAACTCTTTGTGCTGATTATAGCCTTGACTAGAAACTTTTGTGTTAGCCTTGACCAGCTATCTTAATCTTGCCAACTGCAAGCTTTGACAACGATAAGTTATAGCAGAATACGGATTTTATTTGTTTCGAATGCAAATAAAATGTATTGTTTTTTTTTTATTCCGAATCAATCCTATCTGTACGATATCACTCCATTTGCCTAATTTGTCGCAAGCCACTAGCTATTGGCTTGCCTCAGTATGGGCGTTCTGGAATTTCACAGAATATCAGAACAGACAATAGATTAAACTTTAATCTCCAAATTATTTTCCAACAAAGAAAATTTCGTTATCATCACTAGTTTAGCTGACCTGAAAAATATTCACAGGATATATTAATTGAATAAATCTATAATTACCAAGTGCTAATTAAATTATAGATACACTTAGTTAAAAGCTATATTATGCTATATATGGTTATCTATATGTTTATAGTTCTCCCTTATTTTCTTATTAATCCGTATTTACACTAAAGACGTATAAACAACAATATAGCTGGACTATAAACTTGCCGGCCAGTATTTTCACCTTCGCCTTCGTTTCAAGTGGAAATGCGAGGCCACTATCGCTTTCACAGATGGTGCTGCCGAGTACTTATTGGAACTACTTGGTAATATTGCATTGCATATGGCCAGTTTGAATTTAACTACCTTGCAAGGAGTTAAGTATAAATCTGTGGTTGATTAATTTGGTAGTTTGAATATAAATAATAATTATAGTTAAAAAAACTTTACTTTTACGCAATTCGTTTACTAGGCTGTCATATTTTTGCATTTATTTCGTTATAAAAACCAAAGCGTTGAACCGATTTTGATAAAAAATTAAATGGGACCACCTCTGGAAGCGAAGACGAATCTAATGGCATATCAAAATCGGTCAAGCCGTTTAGGCTGTAGGCTGTCATATAGAAACATAGATACATACATACATACCCACATATATACAAACATATATAATTACATACATACATACACTCGAAAAACATAGCCTTCCTTCTTACGCAGTCGGGTAAAAATCATGCCGCGATGCATGGTGAGTAATGCAACCAATCTCTTGAGTCCTCTCGGCGTACTACTTCCCATGCAATTTATCGAATATATTGGCCGTAGAATAATAAACATTATTTTGGTTAAATAAAGCACCAATAAAATACATTCCGTCGTTAACTGAAATAACGAGGCGATTGAGGAAATTCCGTCAACTAAATGCAAATTACTAAGTACTGGTACGCATTGCTAAACGGACACGCTTGATTGCGTTAATTTCAATGTCGCAAGCAAGAATGCAAAATGAGACCTTTGGGCACATACTCGAACTGTTGCCCTAAACACTGGATGCAGTAACTCAACTGCAACATTGTTTATAGAAACATAAATATCCAATTTGGCTATAAATTTCGACTATTTTAGCTATAAATACCTGCCGTTACGTAGTCGTAATATTTTGAGCGGCGGAATGTTATCATAGGTTCTAGCAGTTGTCATTCATTAGAATGAATCATCTTTCATTTTAATTTTAAACAAATTACATAAATTATACGTAAAAAAAAAAATTAAACGTGCTTGGCTTGAGTTTTCAACACTTGTAATACCGTCATGAATAAAAATTGTTTGGCAAAAATAGTGGAGAAATTTACGCGATGGGTCGACGAAGGTTGATTGTAAAGTATGTGTCCCCCTCGCTAAGTAAATCTGAAATTGACGTCTGCACCCAACGATTTATTACTAGCAGTGTTTACGCTGAATTCTTTATTTGCACAATTTGATAGTTTCATACAGAGGAAAACGGGTGAGGCACTTCTCTAAGCTTGAAATCTCTCTCTCTGTATAAAACTATAACCTTGTTCTGCATATTAAAGGTCAGCACTTTTTCGTGACTGGACCTATACTACCAAAGTGATAGACTCAGAGGACACTAACATGACCTATTTTAGGAGAACTAGGGTTTCCAGATACGAGGTCGTCTATTTAGTTTCGAGAATCGAGATGGTGATTGAGGCGCACCACAGGAATGGGTCGCGGGTTCACGATATTATGTGAAAGTGTTCCAAGTATGAATCCATAGAGGAACTTTAGAAAGGAACTTTAGAGAGGTGTCTCACATCTCTAACTAACACTACCACAATAAGGGACGTTACAGCATGCGTAGGCAATATCAATGCGTATTTCTCGTCATAAAAAGTAAGTAGGTACTTAAAATGTATCCGAACATTTCCAGTCTATTTCCAAAGATCTGTGGAATGTACGTAATGTAAGTGCCCTTACTGTGGTATTTTTTGTCCATTTGTGGCTCATGCTAGCCTACTACCCCCAGGCATGTGACGGAAGTTACTCAAACAGTACCGCAGCCCTGTAATTAAATGTACGCAACTTTCGTTGCGCAAATAATGATTGGATATGATTAATTGTTGTTCCAAAATTACTAGAGCAAGTTCAAGCCCATGTCGAAACATTGATGGAGTTGAATGAACGAAATTAATGAGCGTTCAACTTAATTAAAGGGGCAGTTTTAGGTGTAAATACTGACGCTCGACATATTCCGCAATTTTTTTGACGTGATAACGTCTTATAACGCCGGCTGCACGCACGAAAAACTGTCACGTTACGCCTGAGCCGAGCGCGCAAGCGAGAGCGCGGAACAAGCGATAGAGAGGCACGATCGGCCTAAGTGTTCGGCTTGTGACGCATCGTTATAACGAAAATTATCGTCCGTAAACCGATTTAACAGACAACCATTTTTTCACAAAAAGCAAGAGAGAGGAAAGTTCTAAGTCTCCTTTCAGGCTAACTTCGTCCTATTTTCTATGTTGTCCATAACATTATCAGCTATGTCAAATCATTGACAAATTAACATATCCAAGCTTTGAGAATGTATCAACTATCCAAGAAACCGTCATTGTAAAATTATATTATTTTTTATTAAGTCAAAATTAAGTAAAGTGTATAAGTGCCATGAGATAACATTACTTAGTACCGCTTTCAGTATTTTAGAAAAATGCATTCAATATAATTTTTTTTAAACAATCATCTACTTTCATCTGAATAAAATCTGCAAGTATTTTGAAATTTCTCTTACAAACACTCGACTTTCACTCGAAGACGACAACACGAGACAAAAATCATATTTACTTCGACAATCTTCGCTTCACAGTACATTTTGAATATTACATGCTATCTCTGTAATATGCTATTTTATGGCGTGATTATTTTTATTTTCTCACAACGACTTCCCATGGAAATTTGAGGTATTATGATTAACTTGCTTGGTGTCTGTTATTACGGAGGTAAGCAAGGGGTTGCCTCATCTAGGACGCTGCAAGTGTAACTCACTAGTGACTTTGAATGTATATTATGGAAATTACGAATATCCCGAGGGCTCATAGTCACATTGAGAATTTGCAAGATTCTATTACAAGTGTTTGCTTTTGCCTGAATTTCCTCTAGTTGTAAAATAATCTCTTCTATTCTTGATAGTGTTAAAAGTTGTTAAAATTAGGATTTTAACTATTGAAAAAAAAGTGAAATGTAAGAATAAACTCTATTTTTTTTTTAATTGCTTTAACTATAATTGCAAAGCAATGAAAATAATCACGATGTCTTAAATACGCAGCCCAAAGTCGATGACCAACCATTTGCCACTATGGATTTCCCATATCGTTATTACAGCTGCAGCAACAGCAGCGTAGAGCAACTCACCTGAACAGAAACTTGTTGTAATCATGATCATCATCATCATCTATGTGCTACATACTATGTTCTACGTGCTACGTGCCCTGCCCGCTGCCACTTCAATTTGCATTTATAGTGCAATTATAATATTGCCATCGAAAATAAATACCAAATCTAAGTAAGTTGACTGTTTCTGATAAAAAAAATGCTAATAATACATATAAACTTTAATTCAACACATCTTTCATACAGCAGCAGAAAATTTCAGCACCAGTATCCCCGTTATTACATATCATTGAAGTTACATACGTATACCAAATGTCAACATGATGAAACCAGTGGAAGTTATCCAAATATTTGTTGTTCCGTCTGCTGGCTGCTTATACAGTCCAAACCCTAATAAAAAAGCTCATAAAAACAGTATCATCTAAGGTCGCTACATCTCACAACTTCCAGACAGAGGTCAGCCTCCTCATTACCCTCGGATGCAACTGACCGCAATGCATTTTATCCAGGGCATCGAACTGCATGATCGACAGAAGGCGCATTATCTGATGCGCCAGTGTTGCAACGCCTGCATATATCAACCCGAAATGATGAAACAACGTCTTATAAGTTATGGATTTGCTTGTTCGGTTTTATTAGCTTGTATTTCCGGTTGGTGTTTGCTTAATGTTGTGGTATGCGCCGTCTGATGTACGAAGATTACAGAATTTATCTGTTTGCGTTTCTTTTTTATTTATTTAAAAAACATTGTTTTGCTTTGCAACTGGTGTAAATTAAAAAATATATATATATATATATATATTTTTTATAATTTTATGGTGTAACATTAAAATAGGCAAGGCAAAATACGCGAAGAATGGGACGTTCAGTTGGAAGATGGGTCGACGATATAGTAACAGTCGGGTCGAACCTGGACTCGATCTTCCCTCTTCCTCGGTCCTGTGCCAGGACCGAAGGAGATGGCAAGATAAGAGAGGCCTATAACCAGCAGTGGGATAGAGAATCATGATGATAATTACACTTTTTTATCATAGCTCTTTCACACAGCCTACGTGGAAGCCACACCATTGCTAGTTATTCTTTGTTGCGGATGGAAGCAAAATGTTTACAACAGCTATAATTTCGGATACGAATAATTTTATAGCTTCAATTGAAACAACCTACTTCAAAATACGCAATTTCGTTTACTTTAATGGCATATTTATCCAGTTATTTTGCTATAGACACCAATGGCCTGAACTGATTTTGATAAATTTCCACTTCTGAAGGCACCACCTACCAAATAAAATTAAAATCTTCAAAATTAAGTCAGAATTGGCGAAATGAGTAACAAACGTATAAAAAACATACAGACAAATTGAGAACCTCCTCTTTTTTGGAAGTCGGTTAAAAATAGTGATAGATTAGATAGAGCATCTACTCAAAAAAAATGGTTGTCTGTAAAGTCTGTTTACGGACGATAGTTTAACGTGACAACGTCATAACAAAACATTGATGAAATGATTGCATACTTTTATGAATAAAATTGAGTTCGACAATGAGCGTAACGAGACAATGAGCTTAACGGGACAATGAGCGTAACGGGACACTTTTTCGTGCGTGCAGCCGGCATTCATCGATTTATTAGTTGTCGCCTCAAAAACTCCTAAACTTCGAAGTAAGTGTGCTCAAATACAAAGTACTTCCTAATAACTAACTAGAACTGGATATTACGTATTATGTATTCATATTCATATCCTTTTCTTAGCACGTGGTCGTCGGATTAAGTTAAACATGATTAAAATTCGGCTAATGTATGCAAATATCTACAACCAGTATTTTTAAGAAACAACGTCCGCTGGAATGGCCAATATTTGATTATGGTCGCACACTTCAGTGATTTATATTATCTTTGACATAAAATTATTAGTGTTTGGTTCTCCATTTTTATTATCTTTGACTTATGTACATTATTGGAGTGTTTTGTTCTTCTGTTTAGGTGTTCTTTAACCTATTGACACGCGTCGATTTTTTAATGTATATTTAACCCCCGACCCAAAAAGAGGGGGTGTTATAAGTTTGACGTGTGTGTCTCTGTATTTGTGTATCTGCGTATATATAGATATACCTATCTGTGGCATCATAGCTCTCAAACGGATAGACTGATTTACTGAACTTGTTCTAGTTATTTTTATAATATTTAGGGTTTCATTGAAAGTGTTCTTAGTTATGTTTCTTCAAAATCGTTGCTGTCGTTTTATTTGTCAGGAGGTTTTGAGTTTTTTAAGCTTGCACTTGTAAAAAAAGCGTTTATTCGTAACTTCCAGTGAACTTTTTCGTAATAAGCAAGTGATTTTAAAATCGTAAGTAAGACTGCAAATATCTGTCTCATGTAGTCGGGTATTTTGTTTTCTTTTAATATAAATACTTGTTCTTTACGTGACGGGTACTAGGTATACTAGATATCTAAATAAGTACCTAGTTCTATCAAGGTCAGTTTTTTTTGATGATTGTCTTTATAACCTCATTAGGAAATTAGCTTCCAATCATCAAAGGTTAACATTAATCCATGCATTATGATCAAAGGTAACGCTCATTGTATCAATACAAAAACCATCATTATCAGTCATTGTCAAATCACTGTAACAAAGTAACGCCGTAATGAAGGGCACCATTGACACTAACCTATAGTACTACCAATTTATCTGCGAGACGGTCTAAAGCTGGAACTAATCATCTTATTGGGGCCAAGTTATGCCAGCTTAGTCTAGAGAATACGATGCTAGCGCCCCAGGTATTTCAGTATAAAGTTGGCCGGTGTGTACAAGGTACTTCGCCCACAGAAGATGAACCGAACAAAAACAAACAAACAAGAATCCTATCAAAACATCGTTAGGCTAGATTACATATGCAAGTAATCTTCCATACGGCTAGGGTTACCAGATAGCCGGAACCCATCGAGCTTATTCTGGAATAGGTAGGCATTTCTCAGGTCCCGGAATTCTAAAAATATCACTTGTACTGTGGATATCTAGCGAATGACATGTAGAATCGATTTGTCAGGGGCTCGATAGTAATCGATCATACTCTCTTGACTTAATAATAAACATCGTATTGCATCATCGATGTTTATTGGTATTCGTAAATCTTTATGTTTACCAATAAAGCAACTGATTTATTATTTTAAAAATGCTTTCCGAAACTATAAATATACTTTTATATCCATCAAACACCTGATGGAGATTTTTGCAATAGTATTTTATTTGCCATTTGAATTTAAATGATTAGCTTCTGTATAAATATGAAAGCATGACCATAATATGTTATGTTATTATGTAGAAAAGGTTGACGTATTTATCTATTATTTTAATACATACAAGCACATTGTAGCATATTGTACAAAAATAGTAAGTACCTATTTAATTCTGCTAGTCAGCAGAAAATGTTGTCAGTTGTTTTACTTGCGAGAAAACACACCATACATGCAATTCTGCGTTGGAAGTATCCATTGTATCGTATAATCGTAGATAAACGATGTAATTATTATTCCAGCGCTGTAACGCTCTTTTGTTTACTTTACCAAAAAATATGACAAGAATTTTGCTTCAGATAGCTCCTCTGGTACGTAAGTACATACAGCTCAATGAATGCGCCTTCAAAATTGTGGCGTGTCAAATGATGTTCGGATCCCCTGACTCAATTTACGAGCGAGGTATTACAACACAACCGATGCAGTAACAATCGATGATGCAAATAGAGTTGTTCCTTGATAAATCGATCACTGATATAATTCGATCGCTATGACGAAGTGCTGTTGTTATTTAATCAGTTTGATGCAATGATTACTTTTTCATTGCCATCTTACTACAACAGACTCGAATTACTTTTCGACTAACTTTTTCTGTAGAGTTAACATTTATTAAGTTTAACAACAAAAAAATAAAATTAATTAATTTGTGAAACCTCTATTTATCATATATCTATCACGCGTCAAATTTATAATACAATTTACGTCGGAATTAAAAAAAAGCAATGGTGTATAAATTCCAAAAAGTGGACCATTTTAGGGTTCCGTACCTCAAAAGGAAAAAACGGAACCCTTATAGGATCACTTTGTTGTCCGTCTGTCCGGGTGTCAAGACCTTTATCTCGGGAACGCGTGAGGTATCGAGTTGAAATTAAAACCATATACTTACGCAGATCCATAGAGTATCTTGCTGCAGAAAGAAAAATAAAATTTCTCAGTTTTCGTAAAAAAAAGTTACAGCCGAATATGTCGTAAGAATGCACATTTCGACACTCACAGAGGAATACCTATGGGGTACTTCCCGTTGACCTAGAACTCTGAAATTTGGCAAGAAGCATTGTGTTAGAGTACACACATAGGAAAAAATCCGAAAACTGGACATTTTTAATTTAATAACAAAAAAATAGTGTCGTTATTCAAGGAATGAGGGTCAAAATTTTAAAGTGAATTAAGTAACCGTATCATGTGGGGTATCATATGAAAGAGCTTAATTAGCATTAATTAAACCAGGTTTTTAAATATTTTTACGATGTGTATTTTTCGGTATAAAAAGGAAAATAAAAAAAAATATGATTTCCCCCTTTTATTTACTGGTTTGTACGGAGCCCTCGGTGGGTGAGTCTGACTCGCACTTGTCTGGTTTTTTTTATTACTTCTTTGAAAATTACACTACCACAATCAAATCTCTATCCGTCGATGAGCTTCATCTTTGGCCACACCGTCGCTTAACATCAGGTTAGTTGGTGGTGGATCATAGATCTATCTTGCATTAAAAAAAAAGATTTGTTTTTTTTATTACTTACTACAACCTTATTTTACCAACTAGCAACATTATGTGGCTGTACTTTATTATTTTAACTTTTAATTATCTCAGCCATGTACATCTCAACTAATAAAATACCTCTGAAATGTATTTACCTAGGCATCTGATCATTTTGCAATCTTTTATCGAATTGCAATGTCAGTGCAAACATTTATAATTGGAAGAGACCTCTGATTGGTGGAAATCTAACGCAATACTCGGTAAGTACATGTCAGATGAATGCGTATCATTCGGTTCGTTTGTTATCAATGTATTGTTGGTAATTTGCAGCGGGGCTTATTGACAAGGCCGATATTGCAATCCTGTCAATCGGTGATCAATAAACATTAATTTGGAGGTGTCTTGGCTGTAATACTAGTTTTTTTAATGAATAAACTACTTGTATCTAGCAGTTTTGCTTGCTATCATAAATCATTTTCTTAGTCCATATCACTTTACCTACCATAGATAACATAGACTTTTATTGATATCCCAATTGTATGTACCTAGCGTGTCAACGAGTGTGATAAAAAATCGTAGTTGACGACCTAAGATTATTTAATTTCAGGTGATAAGTATTGTATACTTTCGCTTCGATATTTTGTCAACTAGTTACTAGCGTACAAGCGCGGCGAAGGCATTGGGTTGAATAGATTACGAGCGGATGGAATATTCCATCTCAAAATCGTTTGTGTGACGTCACAGTCGATACCAAAAATGTGGCACGCAAGGTTTTCATTTATATGAAGTCGTATGCTTCATCTACTATGTCTGTGATATAGAACAACGGATAATGATGTTGCATGTCAGTCAATCAGAATAAAACAAACCCTTTTATTGATATAGAAGATAGATAAGTTAAAAATTTATGCAAATTTCATTTAAACTAATATTTGTTAACTCGTAATGTTCATAGTATCACTATTTAATTTCACATAAATTATAATGCGCAACTACGGAACCCTACTTTGCGCGTGGCACGACACGCACTTGGCCGCTTATTCATCACTATGCGAATCGCATTTTATACATAAAGGCACCAATATACCTATCTACTGAAATTTGAAAATTATGCGTAGTTTATTAGTGTCATAGACAACAGCTATTGTGCTCTATTTGTTGTTGGATAATTTGCCATAGACAACTACTGTGCTGTATCAGTTGTCGCATGTCAGCATTCTCATCATGATCACCTCTAGCCCTTGATCGACATAGCTCGTAGTCGTGCGCACGAGTGGTTCACGATTAAGTAACACTTAGCGACAAGTTGCGACACCGGCACAAGGTCGAGGCTGGTAGCTGAGGACGCACCTCATTCTGTATGCTGAGCTTTCTAGGGCTGGACACCTGGCTAGGAAACGAAGTTACCTATCGAATAGAACTACTACAAGTTTAGTACTGTAGTAAAAAACTGAAACAAACGACTTCATTGAGAACGCTTCTGAACAATATAATTATGTAATTAAAATTGGTTACTTAACTACTTAAGCAAAAAGGATGGAAAATTTTACGGGACCACCTATTAAGTACTTATTCCAATTGTAATAAAAATAATCATCGAAATCGGTTCATGATTGGTGGAAAATTCAAATAAAGAAGCTCTTTCTTTGTAACCGATTTCAAAAAGGAGGAGATTCTTAATTAGGTTGTATTTTTAACCGTTTGTTACCGCATGAACGCGATTCAAAGGATATACTTTCAGATTGGTCCCATAGAATTTCATCAAAATCAGCTCGGTAGTTTGTTTTTAAAACAAAATTGTTCATTTTGATGTCGGTTGTAGGTTCAGTTTTTAAACTGTAATGATTATTGAAAACAAGGTCACGTGACATTTCGTTAACTTAATTATGTCAATTCCATATATTTACTTTTCTATTATACATATAATATAGGTAATAATGCCTCAAAATTTTTCCTATATAATGAGACGAAATTAGCAGGTGCTGTTATCTCATTCTGATGCTCCCACATAGAAGCATCTCATCTTACTCACTGTGTGGAAGCATCAGCCAATAAACTAGTTTTCTAATTCATAACCATTTCATCATAATAGCCATAAACTTTTCAAGCCCCATATTGTACAATAGTTTCACCAAACATCCACATAATCACTTACTGTATTTTTTTATACATATAAAATTTGTAAAGGGCCTCTCAGTGTTAGCTTCGGCCCTACTGATGCCTTCCAAAGATCCGGGCTTGACCCGTGTACAAGTTAAGGTAATAAAAAATACAATGGTGATTATTTTTGGCTGCAATGTCAAGTCTATTATTTAAAAAAAAAATCATTTCTTAGCACGTTATCTGAGCCTGTAGATTGATTATTGCAACACTAAGTATGTTAAATTAATCTAAATATCTATCTTACAAAGGTGAAGATAAATAAATATTTCATATTGAGACCAAAGTCGTGTTGAATCTATTTATTATAGTCCATAAGTAGAACATAGAGCGATTACTGTATGTTCTACTTATGGACTCATCTTCTTAATTCAATTAGATTATTTTGAACACGACATATTAGAGAATGATTATTGTATATTTATATATGTACGAAATAGACTCCTAATATGACTAAATTATCGCCGGTAAAACGACGTTTAACGTTTCAATAAATCGATTTAGTTAATTTTACACTATTTTAGTAGCATCAAATTATAAAGTAGCATGTCCAATCTCACTAAAGGTCGTTTTACATCCGTCAAGCGGTCGTGCTCTTGATGCAACCGCGGACCAACCTTTGATTGCGCCGATGCACCGGACCGAGTGAAAGTAACGATTACTGCAATCGAGTTATTAGGTGGACTGATGTAATGATCGATTCTTGCGCTTTTTTATCGATTCAAACGATTGTTATTCGATAATAATGATTCAATATCTGTGTGGTACTGGCCGGTATGAAATGAGTGTTTTATGCTTTTTTTTATGTTTTGTTATGCGGCTTTCTTTGTTGCTTTAGTGTTTGAAGTGTTGGCATTTTGACAACTATATTTTTATTCAATTTTGTTTCTTCAATTAGTATATTAATCATACAGGAAGAGCTTACTTCTTAAGATACGGTAGCTAAATTTGGAGACCGTCTGACTTCCGATCCGGAAGTTCTGGGTTCAAATCAAAACACTTGCCTATATCTATGCGTGGAATAAAAAATATATATATATTTTTCAATTCCTTAGCCAATTTAAAAGATATCAAACAAAAACTTCTTTTAAATATTTCTCCTATTGGCCATTTAAACAAATTGGCCTCTTACTTTTCTAATACCCCTACTCAATGATTTTATATGTTGAAAAAGGTTATGTTGCGCGAGAGAGATAGCTGCGCGCGTTAAACGAATCCTTAAATACCGACATAATCAGTATAAACAACCTAAGCATGCATTCATGGTGTTAAAATCGCGAATATTTCAATGTCACTTACTTGTTCTGTATGATACCTTGACCATTCAGCACTAGTATAGTCATCAAAATGTGATAAGACTATCGCGTTCTCATTTTTCTGTTTCCACCACTAGTAATATTACCTGAAAAACAAGAAAGGAACAGGTGAGTATTACTGAAATCATCGATTTCACATATATTCACATTTCATTCATTTACAATATTGTAAATACAAAAAATCAAAGTATTCACAACTATTTTGAAACACAATTGAAATATCCAATTACATATATTATATAGTTTCTACCACATTCAGAAGTATTTAACAAAGAAGCAGCGCACGCATCTTTTCTGGTTGAATAGCAAATACGGTGGAGATTTCGACTCAAAATTGGCGCAAGTGACGTACTATTACTTAAAACTGACATGAGTATATTATAAAACGTAAACTCATACACGTGATTTGATTGCAGAATTACCCAATCACATTACGAGATCCATCTTTAGCCATGACTCAACTTTCTCAGAATTTCCAACGGTGAAAAATGTCCACGACAAGGTTTGAGTCAAGATATTTGTGTCACAAAAACGGTGAGAGACATCCTTCGCAATTTATCAACAATCATGCCAACCAAGTTAACAGTATTATTTTATTAATTACAGGCACGAATAAAAAAGTTTAAAAAATGTGTTTGTCATGTCTCAATAAAATAATCATGCAACAAGTATAAGTTTAGAAATCTCTAAAAGCCCCGACAAAAAAAACGGCGAAGCCGATTTTGATGAAAAATAGCTAAGAACACTCCCGACTAATTCACCTTTCAAACAAATTAACAAAATCAAAATCGGTTCATCCGTTCGGGAGCTAGGATGCCACAGACAGACACACACACAGACACGTCAAACTTATAATAACACCCCGTCGTTTTTGCGTCGCGAGTTAAAAATAAGCATTAGGTAAAAAAAATAAACCTATGTCTTTTTGGAGGGCTCGTATCTTTATTTGTTAAATTATTTTTATTATTAATTATATATTTTCTTAGAAAACTATTTATATTTGTAATATGCTTATCGCTTATTGAGTTCTTTTTTGTTGGCAACCACAACATAAGTATACTTATATCTGAAAATTATTTTCAAAATCCCTCACACTTCTGAACGCACGTTTTGCTTCCGATCCTTTATTGATTATGTTTGTGCTCTTACAAAATATCCTATATCACCCAAACTTTAAGAATGAATCGAATGAATCGAACACCTCATTTATCATAATTATATACGAAGTTTAGACACTAAGTACATTCATACGTAAATGTAAACATGTACTGCCACAAACATAACCTTTCTTCCTTCCTTCTTTTTCCTATCCTTTCTTTTGACTTTTCCGTAGTTAGGGGGAAAAGAGCAAGAGTATAACTGAAATTACAAACCTCATTCAACACTTCACACGATTTGAGTAACTGGTGACAATATCTTGATAAAGCTCGTGGAAACGCGGCTTTAAGATAACTTCTGTCGTAACCGTTCACAAAGCATGTCAGAGTCAGAGTACGTCAACTCATTCCTCGTGCCATTTTTTTAACTTCGTGACTGGATTCCCAAACATATCCTTAACGGTTCCGTACAAAACAAATAATG
Source organism: Lycia hirtaria (assembly GCA_947563715.1). Lineage (NCBI taxonomy): Eukaryota > Metazoa > Arthropoda > Insecta > Lepidoptera > Geometridae > Lycia > Lycia hirtaria. The sequence goes on from OX387383.1 coordinate 5,348,413, forward strand.
TAGGTATAAGATATTTGCGGACAATTTTAACGGTTATCCGCAGTAAAATCAAAATGTGGGCTTTGATGAATAATTCAACAGTGGGCTAAAATGTAGGTGAAAGAAAAAAATCTGCATTAAAACGAATAACAAAAATTAGGCCACTAAAATTATATGAGACTATAATCTCAAAAAACAAATATAAATTAAACAAGTATCAATGTTAACAGAAAAACAAAATACCCGACTGCAGAAAAGGGGTTTTTGCAGCCTAACTTATGATTTTTTTTAATTTTTATGTACCCAGTGTCACTCTCAAAATTAAGACGAATCTATTGACACTACTCACATCAAAATCGGTCAAACCGTTTAGGCTCTAGGGCGTGTCACGAAAACATACACTCGAAAAACATAACCCTCCTTCTTACGCAGTCGGGTAAAAATATATATAAAACAATAGACGTGATAAATCAGTTAAAATTGTTTAATTTCAACGAGTAAAAATAGCAAAAACAAAGTTTCGTAGTTATTAGGGTGATCAGTGAACTTATTTAAGGGCCATAAATTCGCAAAAAAACGTCAGCTGTGTTATACAATTAGTCGATAGCTACTTTATTATATAACAGCTATTTCAGGATATGTCCCGTAGTAAAAAATGTTTATACCTATGAAAGTGCTGACAAATTTATCCCGTAAGTAATCGTATTTTTTTTAGGTCAGGTCATAAAATTATGTAATATGTAATGTCATAAAATTTGTAATGTCATAAATTATTACATAATTTTATGGCCTGGCCTAAAAAAAATATATATAAAATACCCGTAAAAATATACGTTAAAATTTGTTTTATTTCTATAAGTAACAATCGCGTTAACCTTAGAAAACATTAACTGCTGACAGCTTTATTAACCGACTTCGAAAAAGGAGGAGGTTATCAATTCGTACCGTATATATTTTTTTATGTATGTACACGAATTACTCCGTCATTCGAGAACCAATTTTTGTGTTTCCTGAATTGGTGTATAGAGAAAGCTCCTAAGTTGGTCCCATAATTATTTTAAACATTGCTTTATTACTTTTTGAATAATCTCTAAAAATGAAAATATTTTCACTGTATTCCTGAGGAAGTGCGTCAGATTATAGAATCGCAGAGTTCCCCCACACGTTTTTATTTGCAAGAGTGTCAAATATTAAGGATTATCATATAAACATCTGCACATTTTCTATTCTTCGCACACGAGCATTTGACATTCAATGACATTTATCATTGCATTCTTGACAAAAGAAATAAAAGAGTAGGTGAAGAAAAAAAAAATACTCTAGAAAAAATCTTTAAAAAGTTTACAATCGTGAAGGATTTAGTAAGTTGCGTTTTTTTTTTTTTTTTTTTTCTCTTGATGTTGGCATCATGCTTCCACATTTGCCATTGGTCGAGTTTATATAAGTTGCGTTTGAAGTCGGTTTTTAATAGAAAAATTATAAATATCAAAGACGTCAAGGCAGCTGCAAAGCAGTGCTGTTAATAAACAACTAAATTTTCACCTAACTAAAAAAAAAATATTAAACAATCAGTCGAGTAGTACCCCGTCAGCAAGAGTTGGCAGGCGACATGGTGTACGGATTTGCAGATGTCATTGAGATAACAATCACAATGCTCCTACGGCCAACAATAGGGTACTCACGCATTGTACTGTCCAAAGAATACCCTAGGAAGCTGAGGCCATCACAACCTTGGGCATGTGAATAGCCGCGCACTTGATTGATGCTGTATGCAGTAAGGGTAGGAAAGTCAAAATAGATGGACTCGCGTGCCGTGTAAGGTATGAATCGTGCCGGTCGCGCTACTTAAACCTTTGTTACATCTTGTGTCGTCAAGACGTCGAAAAAGGCTTGTAAATAAGGTTGCCACCTAGAGTCTAAATATTCTTCGGAGTAATGTTTTCTAAGATTTTTGGTTTTTACGATTGTTTTTTTTTTTTTATTAATTTATTTTCTTTAAATTCTTCGGAGTGTCGGTCTTCCCTTCCAGCTTTATTTTTTATATTAGGGTAAAACAGTGTTTGATTGTAGATTTCTTGTGATTTTTTGTTTGCTTTAGAATAGGTGGATGTCAATAAAGAAGTATTGGTATTTTTATTAGAAAACTAAGTAAGATCTGTGTTGAAAGTTTTTGGCGGGAAACATCTTCTGCCAAGTTTTTTTAACATATTGAGACAAGTTGTTTTTTTTTTTTTTATATGTGTATTTGTGAGGGCTTTTTAAATTTCGGAATGGTAACCCTACTTATACGTACCTTGTTAAAGCATCAACATTTTTCAAAAACCAGCGTGCAAAATTACACACCATATTTGAAGAGAATGTATAGAGCAGAAAAATTGCGTTGGTATCGGTTTTCCGTTCTAAAGACGAATAGGACGTCATAGTAAATAAATGATAAATGAAGAGGGACAAAGGAGACCACGCGTGGGACGGGAAGGCCGATAACAGTGGGCGGACAAGTGGACGTTTCAACAACTATAAAATGTATTCCATCATACATAATATTTGCATCAGTGAGTGTCAGAGTTAGTCAGAGACGAATTAAATTATTGTTGATTTTTTGTCTGCTTTTTTTTTTTTATATAGAAATAGGTTTGCGCTTGACCGCCAACTCGCCTGATGTTAAGCGACGTTGCGGTCTACAATGGAGCGCGCTTACCTAGAAGAAACCAATTCACTCGCGATTTAAAGACACCCAGATTATATCTATCGGGAAAGACCCACTCAGGAAGCGTATTCCATATTCTAGCAGTCCGCACGATGAAAGTGGAACTAAAGCGTTTCGTTCGGGTTTTTGGAATATCCACCATGAAACGGTGACGCTTTTTCGTGTTTCTGACTGTTCGATAGTAAAAAGGGCAAGGGGGAATTATATGATGCAGATCAGATGCACACTCGCCGAAATGAATCCGATAAAAAACCGATATGCTAGCAACTTTGCTTCCAAAGGTTTCTCAACGTTGAAGCTTGGGTTTGTCATTTAATAAAAAGTTATACATTAAAAAAATATACATATATACACAGCCGACTGCACATGTCATTCAGGAGGTAAAAAGAAATCTAGATAACTTTTAATATGACATTATTATTTATAAATAATACTGGATATACTTGGTTTTGATAGATTTTGGAAATGCATGAAGAAGGCCTATGTCTAGCAGTATACTTCATGTACTGAGATAATCATAATTATGATCAAAATGACAAGACCTAATTAAATATGCAAGCAAAGCTATTATACTATATATTATATACTTATTACAGATACTAATATATTATTATCTGTAATAAGTATTAATTCAATAATTGAAAATAAATGTTATTCTTATTTATTAATCCTCGTGAATAGATGACGTATTCAATATTTTTGAAGTGTTTTTCCGTACTTATCTTCAAAATAGTGTTACGGGTGGCGCCACCAACGCTTGATTGGTTTAAGCAAAAAATACTGCTTGAAAGTTTCGAACACCCCACGTGACATTTCTGTGGCCAAAATAGTGAAGGCTCCCAAGTACAGATTGGGATATTTATGCGGGTTCGCAGCCCGCTACAAATGAATGTACCAGTACAAACTATGTAACTTTAGTTTTTAAGTAGCTTATAAGCAAATTTATAATGTAAGTTTTGTTTTAAATAAAAAAAAGTCCCGTCGGATCTGTAATTTTTGAACTGTCAATAAATTTGTAAGATATAGGTACGTCGTATTCCACTCAAAAATCTTACCCATTTTGAGAATGGTATAAAGCTTAAAGTATAATATTACAATTATGTATACCCTTACTGTACTTGTGTTAATGTTGTTGTATGTAAACCATCGTCAAAATTAATTGATGTTGCAACGAGAAATAGCCTGTAAACTTGGAAGAGGAACTGCTAATTTCCGTTCTTTTTACAGAGACAATAGCTCGTTAGCGTGTTGTATAATCAAGAGATGTCTTTCTGTTGGCGAACACTAAAAAATGCAATTTATCTTGTGATTTAACACGCCGACTGCAAGCCGTTGGATAACGCCGTCTTTGGTTTCCTTTAGCTCAATTTGTTTGTTTACTGGATTGAGTCATTTTATATAGATTGTCTCAATTGCATTTTATTAGTGTTTCGGAATGCAATTGCAAAATGTTTTATTCAAGTCATATTTCTGCGAAATGCAGTTTCGATGTGCCCTAATATTTCCAAGGTAATGTTAAGTTTCAGTTCAGTCGTGACCTCTGTGATTACGAAATCTAGATCAAGAATAGAGTTGAATGTGATGCAAAAAGTGCCATGTCAAATTGTGTATGAATAGATTGGTATCAATGACACCGAGACGAAATTTAAGCCTGAATAACCACACCTGAATAAATACAGAATTTATTGGTTCGGTTTATACTTTTAAGTATGGTGAGTGAATATCATTAGTGTTGATAAAATATAATAATATTAAAAAAAAAACTTTTAAAAAACAACCTCAAAATACGCAATTCATTTACTTGAATGACATTTTCCCAATTATTTTGTTATAAAAACCAAAGTACTAAACTGATATTGATCTGGGGGACCACCTCTGAAGAATTACCTGCCAAATATAAAACTACTTAGATATATTAGTTATTGAATATTGAAATAAAATATTTATATCCCAAAGTAAACGCACCATGTTATAAGTACCAGACACAAGTTATCAAGATTTATTTTATTTATAAATTTAAAAATAAAACTTTTGTTTATGTTTGTGTGTTGCCATAATGTAGTCACGAAAATCATAATGGTATGTTTCGCAACCACTGAGCGTGAGATATTATACGAGCCGTGAGAACTCTGTGGTACTTTTCTTAATATTTTAAATGTAATAGGTTACATTTTCAACAATTACAATCTTTTTTAATCGACGAAGATAAAGATTGCCCTAGTTTATGCGTATTATAGAATACTAGAGTGAATAGATATCTTCTAGATCGACGAGCTCCATTCTCGGCCACACCGTCGCTTAACATCAGGTGAGTTGGTGGTCAATCGTAGATCTATCTTCAATAAAGAAAAAAAAAACTATGAAAGCGCAACAATACTATCCCTCTCTAGTAGATATACCAACAAGTCGAACTAAGCAGGTCGCCTCGCTGGACTATTATGTTTACTAGCTTATCTTAATCTTATTATATTATCCAATTTTCGTGTTTATTTTTTTATAACGTGGATATGTCAAAGGCCCTAAAATTTCAGGAATTTTTCTAGAGTTTTTTTTTTTTAACTTTAGTATCGTAGTTTTCTTGGTCGTTACAGTAAGTACTACTTTATAAAGTATTTAAGCAGTAACTCTATTATACCATGATATTAAAGTAAATCTATATAATATAAATGAAATACATCTACTACTGTATCCTGCAGTTGCATCGCTGGATGATAATGATGTTAAAACGTAAGTCTTTATAGGTATTAAATAATTAATTAATGATTTGTTTAACATAAAACCGACGTAAAAAGAAAGCAATACATAGTTAGAAATACATAATCACACATATTCATCAAACAGGAGCAATAACTCCGGCTTAAATAATTTTGGCGCCAGTTACCGTTAAAACAACAAATATAACAATAAAACTATCACGATTCATTCGTAAATGTATAAAAAGGAAACCACAAAAAACTAAACACATCTGCTCACCTCATCGATTACAAAAAAGTCAGGTAAACAAACTTAAATCTAGCACATTTTACATAATATTTAGTACATCAATAAACGCCATATCGGAGCCAAGTTCATTGCCGCTGGGCCATGTCCCTGGGAGCAATGTCTCGTGAGGTGAAAGTGCGCGGCCTTCCGCTGATGCAATGTTATCTAATGTTGGAATCGCGATGAACTTGCTCGTGACTCTTGACCTGCTGAGATTTTGCATCAGATTGACTTGGTTTCTGATGTTAATCTTCTATCTTGGAATTTTCAAGGATGAAGTGATCATCACTATCATTTGAAAGTTTGTACCTATCATTATTTCGATAAATAATATTTCAGTCTGTCGGTTTTCTTCGTTTAACTAAAAATTTGTTTGTCCAGTCTAAGATAGTGAAATGTACCGTTAGCAAAAGTAACTCTGTCTCTCATAATAAACATACATGGCTATAATTTCACGAGTCTTATCAAGATTCACTATAAACCTATGAATATATGCTAAATATTAATAATGTTGTTTGTTTATTTCAACATATTATTTAATATAACTTAGTATTTCGTTTATAAATATTAAATCGTATTTCAAAGTTTCTTGGTGGTGAGTCGTTGTGACGTCAAAAGCTAAGTTTAGTCCTTTGAATTTATTTGACAGACGTTAAATAAATAATTGTAAAAAAAAACTTGCCAAATTTTCGACGATAAAAGTAAACGAATGGCCACCGTTTGTACAACTGCATGTTTTTCTCTTATTTCCTTGAATGTCGTTTATTTATGCAATCATGATGATGTAATGTTTGAAGAGATAGATCTGCTGAACTTGACTGAATCGTGAACTTTGGATTGAATAAAAATAAGAGTTTATTACGAGCGAACAAATTTTAGAATTCGTGCGTGCAAATTGCGAATTATCTCATTTTTCCGGGTTACCAACCTCTTTACCAGAATCTTTGACAAAAAAACGAGAACGGGTTTTTGAAGGCAACATTTGCTTTGACAATATTTGTAAAAAAAAAGAAAAACGGGAAATCCCTGATGCCATAATCACATACCAACATAACATATAATACTTACAATGTTTATATTATTGTATTATTATACAATTATATACATTATCTGTGACTACAAAAAACATAGTTAAAAATAATTCAGACCCGTAAATTATAAAAATCTTTTAGGGGTTGATTAGAAAAGACTAGGAAATTAATTTCAGTCTTTGTCACGTATCAGTCAGTTTCTCGAAACTTATTATAAGGCCTTTAGACATAGATCTAATCTGTTTATAGGTATATATATATTAGCCTCGAGCCCCGGGACAAGCTTTGGCTTAGGTTTGAATTGGAGCTCGCCGAATTTTTCTCTTTTTCTTAATCAAATCATTTATTTGCAAGAATACAAGTACATTGAGTTCTTAATTTTAATTTTGTAGACATATTGTATTCAGTCTGCAGGCAGACGTGCAAATGTTCCAAATCTGCTTATAAATGTATTAAAAAAAATATTTATTATCCTAATTGAATTCCATATATTCCTTAACGCTATAAAAACAATTTATGAGAAGCCATTCAGTCAGGGACTTCTTAAATTTAATGCCATCCAACATTTTGATATGGTTTGGGACTTTGTTGTAAATTAAAATATACATGTTGTAAACATTAGAATCATTCCTGGTTTTACGGTTTTCTAAAATATACAATTGATCTTATAATAATATATTAAACCTAATAAAGATCATTAGCTATTTCATAGCTACCATCAACATCACTGTATAACTGGGGTCAAGGCGTAACTTTCAAGTTTATAGATGGTTGTGCTCGTAAACTGTTCGTCATTTTAATGGATTTATATCATACCGCTAATGAACTTTCATTTTCTTCATAAACAGCATATATATAAGGCACTTTATATAGGTAGGTATGGAACTTTTACAATAAGAATGATAGATAAATAAACTCTTTATTGTTTACACTTTAACTAAAACACAAATTAGAAAAGAATGGTTTTCAATTATTTGAATTGCGGTTATTAAACAACCTTTTAATTGAACTCTAAAGAATTGACAATGATGATTAAGATGATTAAGATACACAATTTAATAAATTATACAATTATGTAAATACAAAAGTATTTAATTCAATTATCAGAGAGATTCAAAACTAGCTAAATACAGATACGCAAGAATAGACGTAAAGAGAGACACAATAAACGTACATACAGAAGCAATATACGTTCGTTATACGTAATACATACAACATTGAGTGAAATAATGTTTCACATTTTTCTATACTCAAAATTCAAACAAATATATATTTGATTTAAGCATATATAGCAATATTTGTTTCAAAATGACAGCTTACAACTACATATGTATACCTAAAGCGGTTTAAACAAAAGATTCCTGTTACTACATTCCATTGTACAAATACCAGCACGCTCATATTATTTCCAATTATTCAGGATTTTTCCAAACGACATACAGAGGGCATTGCAACTACGCACTGTGGACTAGACCGCAAGTGAGCGGAGCGGTTCACCTCGTTCAGCCACGCCTAAAGGGTTCGTTACCACGCGGAAATGGTAACTCTGTTACTACATGTACGGCACTTGACAAACAACATGACAAAAATAGTTCTAGATTATACCACACGTCGGACACTCCATACAAACCCTCACTATTTAGTAACACATACGAAAGTTTGCTTATGTGCACAGTGCACACAATATGAATGAAGTTATGGGTGTTGCTCGTCGTGATATCTATTGGTTCTCAGCGCTTTTAACATGCAACCAGTTTATCAGTACTTCAAGATGAAGCAGCGCTTCAAGCGGTGTCAACATCAACTGACATCAGTTTACATGATACATGCGCAAACAGTGTTTTGACGGTAATACTGATCAGAAAGGGGATTTTTAATGGCAGCCATAAACTCGACAAATGGCAAATGAGCAAGCATTATGTCAACATCAAGCAAAAAAAAATGGCGGCCACTTTTGAGAATTCTTTGACGGCTCCCAGTTAGACAACAAATTTTAAAATAATTGGTTCACGAATGACGGAGTAAATACGTAAAAAAAATATACGGTACGAATTGATAACCTCCTCCTTTTTCGAAGTCTGTTAAAAAACGTGACAGTCTTCTGTCAGATTATGGATAGCGACAGGGCGAGCGCGGGGATTGGGTAAGGAACCCGAGATTGACGGGAGGTGGAGAGTGTCCGTTCTGTATGTATTAGAGTCTTATGCGATTATATGTACACTACATTTTATGTATTGTCAATATTATCACACTATGTAACCCATGTCCACAGACTAAATAAATGAATTTGAATAATTACATTTGTTGCTTCAACCTTAACCTGTGTTTTTTTCGGTGTCTCGATAATACATATTATATTAAGTATTATAAGTCCTTGTAAGAATTTCGGCTGTCTGAATATTGCTATGATTTGTTCTTTTAGTCGTGAAAAAGTAATATACGGGAAGGGAAACAGAGAGACGAAAAGAGAAAGAGAGAGAGCTTTTTTCACTTTTATTAGCATTAACATTTAATGCTATAATGAAAAATACGACATGGTTAAAATTGGCCAAACGTCAGAAAAAAAGAAAGGAATATTTAAAGTTCACTGAACAGATATTAAAGACAATTTATTATTGCTATGTAAAATAAGTATTTTTATTCTGAAAGATTACAAGAAGACAAAATAATTTTCCATATAAAAGACGTTGAAATCAATTTTCAAGCTATTTTAAACAAACAAAGTGCTTCGCTCAATTTTTGCAATATTTGCATACAAAAAGTTTCAGATGATTCGACGGATCGGAACAATTTGCTCCGTACACTGCAATCATAAGAATGGCAACTGGCAACTAGTGAAAGGCAAGGGTTGGTAACTAGTGCGACCTTGAGAGTGAAGGTCGGACGGCGACCGCTGACCGAGCTTCCGTGTTGTGCTTGTGGATTGTGGACCACTTTTTGTCTGACCTTACCGAGAAAGAAGGATACCAATTATTATGGAGTTATGGTAAAAAAGTTTATTAATGTCATTACTTAGACACATTTGGACAAGGTAAAATGCGTGGCAGGATTTGATTAGATTAAATTTTTCTTAATTTTTTTTCAGTAGATATGTTCTTAAATTTACATACTAATTACATATTTTTCATTTTAATGTTTAGTTTATTTTATTAAACATATGTACCTTGATATTACCTAAAATAAAATAAAAACTAAAGAAACGACCGACTTCAAAATACGCAATTTCGTTTACTTGGGTAACATATTTTTTCATGTTATCTCTTATATTATATATAAAAATCAATTGATGTTCGTTTGTCTCGATAAAATCCGAGAACGGCTGGGCCGATTTAGCTGATTTTGGTTTTGAAATGTTTGTCGTAGTCCAGGGAAGGTTTAAATTTATAGGTGATACGAAGTGTACGCCGGGTCATCTAGTTTTGTTATAAAAACTACAGTATTAAACCGATTTTGAAAAAAATTACACGGCACCACCACGGGGTTCAGTTTTATAAACACTATGCCTACTATAAAAGTGACTAAATTATTTCAATGATTTATATTATATTAGTATTGAAAATAATATATTAATAGATGACAAGATTGATCAATAAAAAAAAAATATTGGACCAAAATATTGATGATACGGGCACGTCTGCTTGTATGTCACATGTTTCACTTTTTATAATGTTTTCTTTAAATAATATTAATAATAATGATAAATTACATTTTTGTTTGTTGGTCTTAAAGTCCAAGCTCTGTAATTTCACAATAATAAAGTCAAAACACATTTTTATTTATTAAACTTACATGATATTTTTACATTGAGTTATCAGTACTGTCAAAGTTTCCGAGCTTTGTTTATTCAAGCATGGCGTTTTAATATTGAAATTTTAATCTATGTTTCCGGAAGAAAAAACGAACACGGAGCTTATGTTTCGTATAATTATAAATTATTTTATTACAAACAATCAAACACTACACGTGTAATATTAATATTGATTCAATTAAGCATTTTATTTCCTAGCATTTGACTTCCTGATGCATGAATGGTTAAAACCACAACTAAATCATTCATAATTACACTATACATTACAAATACGCCAAGATATAATTATATAAAGACTTTTACGTGCAGGCAATATAATTCTGTATAAAATACTTTGGGTACACCTACCTACAGCCGGTGGTAATAAAACATTTTATAGAAGCAAAATTATTTGAATTTGTTAACAATAGAATATATAAGTGATCTTTGTTATGAATAATGACAGTGCGATTATGCCTATTCCGAGCCATATAAATCAGATAATAATTTTTTTATCAGTAGTACTTAGTTGATTACTACTGAACCTAACCTAACCTACCTACCTAACTTATAAAGTGTAGGTAAGTACTTATATCTTGTCTATGCTTATAAACTCAACCTAGACGCCAACATATCCAAAGGACACAATAGAAAACAAAGCGTCAAAAGGTTATTTTGGGAAAAATGGCGCGCCATGCCCATTTTCAATTTTTGTAATATGCCCCTTTTGTCATAACATCTTTAAATAACCGAATCTAACTGATTTGCGACACTTTTTTACCTCGATTTACGATTAAGCAACTTTAAATGTTACCAATACCATTCCAATCAACTTATTTTAATTCAATGCGACGACTAATTACACCAAAATAAAACCAGTTCGATTTACATTTTTTATGCTTTGTAATGATGTTGTCATTTTCGTAGTTTTTAGCCTAAGCGCATTGCGAGAATCTATGTTATAATTATATTGAAAAATATATTAAAATATTTGAATTCTTGACTTATAGTTAATGAGCTATTATAGGTTAATTGGTAAGAATACCGCGAAGTAACATATTTAGCTATAATCTATTGTATTTATTTTGGTAAATGTGCACAACTTCACGTAATTTCCATAGTTATTTTATTTATTTACTTAACCTAAGAGTGCTATTTTCAAATGTCTATTTTAACAACCATAAGAAAGCTAATCGTAATAAAAAGTGAGAAAAAAATTCTTAATAATAGACAAAGTTCTGGCGGACATTAAACCGGTCGCTCCGACCTTGTCTCTCATTGTAGGGGTACTCGTACTCTGTCATCCGCATTAAAAAGACGTCAGAGAATGAACCATGTTCTTATGGTATCGTTTATTTATGCTATAATATGATATCTAGGATGATTACTAGGTTGTTGGCAGGCTTTATCAGGTCATTGCCATCGAATGAACAGTTAAATTATTGCAATAAGAGCTTTATTGCAGTTCACGTCCTACTTATTATTTCAAATTGTTTTTTGATTAGTAAATCGTTTATTTAACATGCTTTTCTTAGCTTGCTTTTGTTGGTTTATTTTTGAGTGATTATATACTATGACTTTAGCTTTCCTACAATAATAAGACGGCCCATTCCCAGCAATGGGTATTCTCAATTTATACAAACAGATTTTATTTGATTATGTACTTATAAACTCTAGGAGTTCGCTAAAAACAAATGTTGCTGGTAAAGCCGTATATAAGATCGAAAAAAAAACCCGCAATAAAAAACGACTGAACAGATATTAATGAAACATAGCTAAGAAATCTCGATGAAACCCTATTTCAAACAAAAAAAAACTAGATCAAAATCGGTCCTTCCGTTTGAGAGTTTGAGAGCTATGATGCTACAAACAGATACAGAGAAATATACACACGTCAAACTTATAACACTCTTTTTGGGTTGGGGATTAAAAATGGTACCCATAACGCACACTTTCAATAATAATTTAATAATAACTATTTTATTTGATAGCTAAGAGATGTTAATTATAGAGGCGTGTGTCAAAATAACCAGATTCCTCGACAAGGCCGCGCGGCGGACTGCAGCTTCCGCCGGATATCTCGGATCTAGATACGTTACAAGTATTACAACTGACCATAAAACTGTGACTACGACCTCGCATTGTCTGAGAACATTCGCCGTAGGAAGAGTTTAATAACGGAGATGATGTATAAAATGAGAGTAATTGTTATCTATCATTGCGTCTTAAGTACGTTAATACAAGGTCTCTATTACCATGTTTCAAGGTTTATATAAGTTTCAATAAGGTTCGAGGCTATTTTTAACACGTTTTTATAGGCTTTACTTATCTTCTGCCTCAATAAATCACTAATTATATAATTTTAGATTTTAAAATCCCGAAAAAATTATCATTTATTTTATTCAAAAGTCGATATTAACCTACTTAACAGAAGATATCTTACAAGTGGCAGGAAGACGCTCGATGCAGGCCGCTTCCGACCGGTCCTTCTGGAAATCCATGGGGGAGGCATATGTCCAGCAGTGGACTTCTTATGGCTGAGGTAATGATGATGATTGAACCAATTTTAAACTACCCAAGTTATGTACTCAATTTGATGCCATCGGGCTCAATTGATGATGTAACAAGCAGTGATGTATTATACGTAGATAGATTATTATCGGCTTTGCGTGGTAAGCCTCAAGTAAGGTAATTGCCCGACTCGCCTTTAGTCACGACACGTCTGGTAACGCTGTTAGACGCGTATCATGACATGTGAACAGTGATAATGCCATCCTCTGTGTTTAGAAAGTGCAACAAGATATATAAGGCCAAGATACTAAAGGGCTTTAAGGATGTGGTCTTATCCTAGAAAGTGCTGAGAACTGAGATTTGCCATGGTTTACCTTCATATTCAATAAATACAACCTCTCTATAGATAAAATCTCTTTGGTAAAAAGGAGGTAAATTGTGGAGCTCCTCAATGACATCTCAAGTGTGGTTATGTATTTGTTTGATTTGTCAGATTCTAAGCATTACATTGGTAACGAGAATTCGATAATACGAGTAGATGAGGAAAACTAATAGACGGACTTCTTTGGTTTGGGGTCCTTTTGCTTTTTACCCGACTGCGTAAGGAGGGTTATGTTTTTCGAGTGTATGTATTTATATAATCGCCTAAAGCCTACACGGCTTCACCGATTTTGATTACGTGCTGTTGTGTGATGTGGTTTCGGAGCATGTCTTTTTTAGATTAATTAATTGTCAAATTATTGAGCACACTCAATAACTTAACTCAACTCAACTCAGCACTATCTTGTTTTAGGTAAAAATATTTTATTATTTTCTTCATAAAGTTTCAAAATAAAAATTCACATTTCCTATGTTAAAATGAATACGGTTTTGCTTGCTTAGCTATAATACGTGGGTTCTTTGGTTTACGTATGCGACGCGGTAAAGCATTACCTGTTTTTTATTACGCAAATATTTCATAGCAAGTGGTGTTTTATTAGCTCGCGTGTCTATTTTACATTCCACTTATGCTCGTTTGAAATGATCGAACTACATGTAATTTATTTATTTATTTTATTTTTAGAGTGAGTATTCCCCAGAACTTTTACATAAAATGAATTTGTGTTATTTTTGTTTCTTTTCAGATGGATTTTCAAGCGCCGTCGGTAGTAAATCTTTTATATCACCTATACATAATATATTTTAAATAATAATAAATTAAAAGATACAAAAGACAGTCATCCTAGACACGGCACGTATTGTCAGGAAGTTCCTCATTCTGTAACCCCTATCGGAAGCTTAAGCCCCGCCCCGGTGCCGGAGGCCCCCTATAGTTTTGTTTATTACAATATTTATGTTATTTTTTATAAGTTTATACTTGTATTGTAAACAAATTAAAATTAAGACATTAATTAAATAAATGAGATAGTACTTTAAAAAGAAAACAAATAAACGTACTGCTACTATTAAATTAGATAAAAATATTGTTATTGACCTTACTTAGTGAAAATCGAATTTACAATAGTAGATTGTTATACAAGGGGCGAAAAAGACCCATTGTAACAAGGTTTCTATTTACTCCCTCGCTAAAGCTCAGGAGTAAAAATCTACCTCGTTACAATGGGTTTTAGCGCCGTGTGTACACTCTACTTTTCACTACGATTGCGAGAAAATAAAATAATTCAATAGAATAATTCAAAGTTTATTTCCTTAGTTTATTTCATTAAAAATGAAATGTACAATTTGTACAATTCTGGATATTTAACGAGATGTTTGCGAAGAGAATGTAAATGAGATTATTCTACTTTTGAATAAAGACTGTTTCGTGTATGTAGGCTCTTTGGTGACCGATGTAAATTAAAAAAAAAACTTTTTCCCCTAGACCTTAAAATGCTATTCTCCGCTTTAGTACGCTACAATGACGGACTTTTGGAGCAAGTGGAGTGAAAATACTAATTGTGTTGTGGCGGGAAGACGCTAGACCCAAGCCGCTTTCAATCGGTCCTTTTAGAAATCCATGGGGGAGGCCTATGCCCAACAGTGGACTTCTTATGGCTGAGATGGTGATGATGATGATGTGTTGTTATTAAAACTATTTCAGGAAAAAAACTTTTCTTTTTCTTCCTCTCTCCTCTCATCAAATACAGTTGCTCAACTGTCCAAGGTAACAAACAGAGTTAGGTACTTTAAACTTGCATTTGTAATTCTAGGCGATTAACTAAGGTTTAGGCATAAATCACAACAATACCTAACTCAAAATTCCCCGAATGACATTCTGTTTCATCTTCTCATATTTTTTTACTCATGTGGCCAGTTTGTCTTATTTTTACTCGTAAGTGGACCTTAACCTCTAAAGGTGCGGTTGCACTTTTAATAAATTTATAATCTGTGTTAACTTCCGCGTCTGCGAGAAAATGTACAAATATATTCTAAAACCGGTTTCACAATCTGAATTTTACATGTTATTATGCTATTGTTTAACAAATTCCTTTTATATTTTGATTTGATTAAGGTACTGATTTTGAATATTTATCTTTATTTGAACGAACTTTACTCTTAACTTATTTAAATGAATATTTGCCTAATTAATGTGATATTAACATCCAATTAGCGTTTGATGCATTTTTGAACTGGTTAACTATTGCAATCGTTTACTTATAAGTAATTTGGATTATTCATAATCTTTCGCCGTAAAATTGGTCGCTTGCAATTAATCCTTAACTACATTGGTTAATTTAGCTCTAGTGAAAAAACCCTATATTGCTGGTAAAACTAAGCTAAAGCATAAAAAGTACGATATGTTTTACTTTTAACGTAGGACATCATCATCATCTCAGCCATTAGAAATTCACTTCAGGACATTTCAACATGTATTTCCGTTGAAATTACTTACATATTTACCCATTCCTATTCCCAGCTAATGGGACCAAATGAAGTCGTCCTTTTGTTTCAAGATCTTTACTTTTCATGTTTGACAAAAACCACAGGAACTTAATTAATAGATTATAATGAGACAGAAAATTGCGCAAAATTTCTTTACCGATTTCTTTATATATAATAATTATAGTTTAAAAAACTGAAGCAACCGACTTCTCATGGATGCTATTGTCAAAACTGGACCAGTTGAAATGGAACCACACGGGAAGCACCAGCTTTCAAAAAAAAAATCATCGAAATCGGTTCACCCAGTCGAAAGTTATGAGGTAACAAACATAAAAAAAAATACAGTCGAATTGAGAACCTCCTCCTTTTTTGAAGTCGGTTGAAAACCAGATAGTCATTCAAAAACCAGATACGTGTTCTACGCAACGACAAATTTCATTACCGACATTACAGAAATTTCTCAAACCAGCTCCGAGACATGGTTGATTTAATCAAGCACGGCCGTCGGGTGTTTCGATATTACAATTTGTACAGTCTGCGGCCACACGAGCTACCCATACCTACTTGCCTGCTGAGGGTTTCGTAAGGACCGTGCTTGCTTGCAGCTTGCCTTTGGATATTTTTTTTCTTCGCCGTACATTGTGTACTGACAGGCAAAGGTCATTTGTCCATACAGCCTCGTGTGATTTAATTTCATCTCCTTTGGAAATACTTTTTAAGGTTCTGACAGGAACGTGACAAAGTCATGCCGCCGCTTTTTTTTTTTAATTTAAGACAAGAAAACAGCAAAATAGTAATTTTCTTGATGAGTGATATCATCTCATGTAGACAATTGCAACACAAGTATCTACTCGCTGGTGCTTTCTTTGTCCGTAGAAATTAGATCAAAATCGATCCACACGTTTGAAAGAGAGCTACGATGTCACAGACAGACACACAGATATACAGATACACACGTCAAACTTATAACATCAGGCGAGTTGGTGATCAATCGTAGATCTTGCGTAAAAACCCTCTTTTTGGGTCGGGGGTTAAAAAAAGCAAGCACGACCATCGAGTAGCCATATTACAATTTGTACGTAGTCTATGGCCACACAAGTTTCCCTTAATAGAATCTATTTACTTATAGTTTTATAATGGCAAAAAAGAGGAACTAACGAACTTACTAATATACTACATACTATGGAATTCTGAAGTCTCGACTGAACAAAATATTAAAATAATTAAGTACAGTAACGCCCTCTATACCGCATTAGTTCTAATAATAAATAAATATTGGTGGACATTTCACACAACACCATCTAGCCCAAACTAAACAAAGCTTGTACTATGGCAACTAGATGGTTGATATAATTCATAATATACTTTTTTCTGTAAATACTACACAGTAACACCCAGACACAGAACAAACATCCATGCTCATCACACAAATGTTTGCCCTGGGTGGGGATCGAACCCACGACCGACAGCTCAGGAGGCAGTTGTACTACCACTGAGCCATATTCTGTAACTAAGCAGAGTTTCCTACACACTTGAGTTTCGTAAGAATCCGTGTTAGCCTGCAGCGCCTTAATTATTCCGAGCGTGCGATGAAGTGATAACAGTGTGGTAAGCTTTGCTAATTTCTGTACTTTGTGTGAGTATAATTTCAACTAAGACGAGGTTCATTTTAGAAATCGAAATAATATGATATCATCTTTCATGTAGATACTGTCCGTCTTACTTATAAACGCATGTTAAAATCTTATTCACTGAATTAGAACTTGTCACTTTCTGTCAGACGGGAACTGTTGCGCGCAAAAAAGGAACAAAACACTGATTAACTAAAATGCCCTTATTCAGTGTTAATAAGTGAGACGGTGTGTAAACAATATCGTTTTCAACCGACTTCAAAAAAGGAGGAGGTTCTCAATTCGACTGTATTTTTTTATGTTTGTTACCTCATAACTTTCGACTGAGTGAACCGATTTTGAAGATTATTTTTTTATTTGAAAGTTGGTGCTTCCCGTGTGGTCCCAATTCAATTTGGTCCAGTTCTGACAATGGCATCCACGAGAACACGGTTGCTTCAGTTTTTTAAACTATAATTATATATGTACAAAATGTTTATAAAGTGATATTTCCCCGACTGCCCAAAAATAAGTAAAGTTTTATGGGTGTGTCTATATACTACCTCTTATAGCCAACATGGCTTGGCTGATTTAGATATGCCAGGTGTCACCTTTAAATTAATCTTTATCTCTCGAATGTAGTTTTTTCTTCTTATTAATAAGTCGCACTTGGCCGCAAACTCGCTTGATGCAATAGTTGGAGCGCGCTTGCCTAAAACAAATCGATTCATACGTGATTTAAAGACACCCAGATTATATCCAATAATCTGATGCAATCAACTTAACTTTCTATAAGGACAATCAAGGCATACCACACCTACATAAATGTATTTATTACAATTACCTTCGTAAAACATAAATATTTATGAAAACCATATAAAAAACTATATAGTAACTCAACTAGTCATCTATTACATGATGACCATAAAATGTTGTTCATTTGTTATATTCAAAATATTTGTTTATTTATTGCACGTAGTACGTTCAAGAGTATAAATATTTTGGAGGACACTGGTTTTACAAGTTTTTTAAGGCAAGGCAAGTAATTTTAAAACAATGTATATTTTTTATACGTTTTGCCGCTGGACCTAAATAATATAACAACCCCACCTCAATATCAAAATAATGGGGTATGTAAAATAAATTTTAGGTACTTTTTAGGATTCCGTACCTCAATAGGAAAAAACGGAACCCTTATAGGATCACTTTGTTGTCCGTCTGTCTGTCTGTCTGTCCGTCTGTCCGGGTGTCAAGACCTTTATCTCGGGAACGCGTGAAGGTATCGAGTTGAAATTAAACCATATACGCAGATCCATAGTATCTTGCTGCAGAAAGAAAAATAAAATTTCTCAATTTTCGTAAAAAAAAGTTACAGACGAATCACTTCAGCTGGGAACCAAAACTTTTTAGGCAAATTTTGATTAAGTACAGAGTGGCCGAGCAAAGCAACGTTGACTGTATTAAACGCAATACAAATGGTTTACTGACTACTACAAAATGAACGGGACGCATGCTCGGATCCGAGTGGAAGGTGCTGCTACTATAGACCCGCCCCACTCGGATCCGAGTGGTAAGCAAGGAATGTGTTAAATATTTTTACGATGTATATTTTTCGGTTTATGAAGGAAAATATATAAAAAATATATGATTTCCCCCTTTTATTTAGTTTATACGGTGGTATATCACGCCCTCGGTGGGCGAGTCTGAATCGCACTTGTCCAGTTTTTTTTTACATTAAATAGATCTATGACTGACCTCACCTGAAGGGCAAGCGACGGTATGTCCCATAATGTAGTTGGTCAATATAGGAGATTCACTCTATTCTTGAATATTCTAAGATTTTAGCTCTCAGTAAACAGATATAGATAAAATCTCATTGGTTAGGTAGGTATTTATCACCCGTAGAGACATTGTCTACCATAAGCGCAGTACACGGATAATGTCGAAATGTTTCCCGTGTGTCGCCAGTCATTACAGGCTATTCCATATTCCACCGACGAAGTGATTTCTAGCGGCAAAAAATGAGGGCCTCATGTTTCATTGGAGCTCATAGTACATTTAGCCTATGTTTGTTCAATCTAGTGTAGAAACATTGCTGGGTTAAGAAGTCGCTGCGTAAATAAATTATTTACAATTGAGTCTGTCATCCTAAGCGATGTTATAAAGTAAAAGATAGGCTAGTTACAATGTTATCTACAAACCAAAAAGTGCCTAGAGTTATCTCATTTCATCTATTTATAATCTCTGGAATTAATAATTGCAAGATTAGAGCATAAAAAAAATCTTTCTAAAATACTGATCAGCTCGGTTTTTAATTAACACGCTTTTATTAGGTCGACCTGTATGTAACTAACTATGTAATGAAATCTAAAGTAACTAATCTAACCATCTTCCAAGGATCGTAGCGTCATGAAAATTGGCAGCTGTATGTAGATCTGATGACAATACAATAATATGGTACTGTCAAACTGATCTGATGATGAAGCTGGAAGATATAAACTAGAACTTCATGATGGAACATCGTATCATAGCTGTGTTTGGATTTGTTAGAAAAGTCTTCTAATGAACTTTGACCACAATATTTTGTAGCGTGTTTTTAAGTTTTTTAAACTGTAATTTATTCATGTCCAATTGCTCACCGCGCTGACAAAATTTGATTTGGCAGCACGCATCTTCAAGAACTTTATAAACTCCGAGGTTTACAGGCATCCTCACGATTTCTTCTTTATATAATTGTAGTTGTTTTTAAAAGTCTATGTGTATTGTATATGGATAAAAATCTGGAATAAACTAATTTCATTACAGTGGATTTTTATGGCTGAAGTGATGAATGATGATGATCGTAATTTCATTAATTTCAAAAAATTATTTTAAATTTATGATCCTGTAGATTTTGTTGACAACGAAAAGACATCAAGCAGAGGAAAAAGGACAAAATATCACGTTACGTTCTTGTCCGCTTCATAACAAACAACAACCAAAATTCAACACACTCGGTGGGAAATAATGCGTATCAATCAAACACATCATGCGTTCGGATTACTTTTCCGCGTCGAGCCGTCGCGTCGCTCAGCGTGCGTGCGCGCATCGCACAAATTAGTACACGCAGAATTAACGTTAACCTGGAAGTAGTATGATTTATTGCGTAATTAACAAAAAATTAAGGGAGTGAATTAGACTGCTATTTAATAAAAAAACATAGTTTAAAAAGAAAAATCAACTTTGAACAGCAGGTACCCGAGCAATATATTCAAATGATTGGAGCTGGTAAAAACCGTATGAAAATCTGTTCATAACCTGTGAAGACACCATAAAAAATATATACCTACAAAAAAGAAAACAGTTGAGTTAAACACAAAATTTTCAAGCGACTTTCAAAACAGGAGGAGGTTCTCAATTCGACTGTATGGTTTTCATGTATATTTGTTACGCGATGACTTCCCCAATTATGCATTAATTTTAATGATTATACTTTGTTTGGTAGGTCATATTTCAGAGACGATCCCATATAAATTTTATGAAAATCGGTTCAGTACTTTGGTTTTCAATACAAAATAACTGGAAAATTATATCATCCAAGTAAACGGATTGCGTATTTTGAAGTCAGTTTTTTAAATTATAATTAAATCAAATCAAATCAAATCAGGTTTATTGCATAGGCTAATTATCAGGTTAATTATTATAATTTAAAAGTATGACATGTAAAAATTATACCTTAATATAAACACATAATTACTTTACTGCACGAACCGTAGAAAGAAAAGCCACAGGCTTATGCCGGAAAATGCGTTTCAAGTTTCAATTGTTTCAAAATAGCAAAATCTTCCCTCAGTCACATCCAGCGGTACAGATACTGATCTTCCATCGTTTCGCATGCATTTCTCCGCTTTCCGCATCCGCAAGAATGCAGTTTCACTGGTGTATCTCGATACCACTGTTCCGTGGTCTATGATAGCGATACGCTAGCCATATTGGATATCGCTGTACTACTCTTTATAGTGTTAATTATAGGCGATTCATGCATAGGTGAAAAGATTGCATTAACCTGGTTGTTTTCTTTAGCCTCTAAACTATTTACGATGTCATTGTCAAATGAGACAAATCCTTATTGTTCCTGAGTATTTATTAACTTATAGTGCTTTAGCATGAGCTGGCAAGTGTATCATGTATATAGTAACAAGTAAGTGAAAAATTTTAAGCAATGCTTAATATATTTTGTCAATTTCTCACTGCTAATGACACTTGCGAAAAAAGACAGAGAATTTAAAACGTTGGTTAAAGTTAAGTAACATTATCCGGTAAGGCCCTAAATGTTATTTGCTAATGTAATTATATACCATATTTTTAGACTAAACTTTTAGACTTAGATTCTTAGACAAATAACATAATGGTCTCACTTCAATTTTAAGTCAAACTTTCCGATTAAATCTCAACCGTATTTCTACCATGTTAATTGACAATAAAATTTCTTTGACATCTCGTAAATGTATAGTTTGCCTTTATTATAAATACTGAATTTATAGCACAAATTCGAGTTACATATATTTTTTTTTTCCTGACTTAGTCTTTTGTCTTTGACTTAGTTTTTTTTTACTTATATTATTATAATGAGCCTATGCTCATTATAATAACAAACTATAAGATCAAACTAATCTTATTCCTAAGTTATCCAATGAGCATAGAAGATCAAACTAATATTTATCCTAAGTTATCCAATGAGCATAGAAGATCAAATTAATCTTATTCTAAGTTATCCAAATGTACCTATAGTAACAAAACTGCGTGCCAGGACCAGTCGTGCAAGCTCAGCGACAGGTGACCACTGCAACCGCTCCAGTTTCATTGTTGCATCAGTATCTGATAACTGTTGGCCAATAGACCTAACGTTATGTGCTCAGAGTCGATTTTCTGCCTATAGGTATAAGTAACTTTGTTATAACTGAGTTTTTGTCAATTATAGTCATTGCAGAAATATCAAAAACAACAAGTAATCCCACAAAATACGCAACTGTCATAGTAGAACTCTCTCCAATTGTTTTTTTTTTCTCTTGCGGACGCTTTATAAAAATAATATGCCATATATCACTCTCAATGAGATGCGCCTAATACGAGTATTATTTCATATGTAGAAATCTGTCAATCGGTTTAGGCTGTAGAACTTGTTAAAAAATTAGACATACACACACTTGAAAAATAATACCTTAGACTAAATACGTGGTAGTTTATGGGAGAAAACGCGTAAAACGCAGTGTTCGATTCGCACCCATACGTGGATGAGCTTTTTGATGTTAACACGATGCTACTGACAATATAACATTAACATGAGAGAATAATTAATAAAAAGGTTGTATGACAAAAACAGTATGCTATGCAAGTCGTCTCTCTTAGGGATTTTGACCGAAATCAAATAGTTCAGAAAAAAAAAACATTCGCATCGATAAGCATCAGTGATATAGAACAGCCAACCAATACGGTCTGAAATAACAATAGCTCAGTTATGTCTGTCGTAGAACCAATTTTGCTGTGCAAACGTATTCTAGAGGTAGAGTGGAGACCAGTTAGTAGTGGTTGTAAGCGAATAAGCGAAGCCGAAGATCAAAATGGGAGAGTTACATTCCCAACAGCGTACTAAAGCGAAAAGATTGTGATTATAGCACTTTCTGTGACTTTAAGGGTACTGGCTGTGGGTACTGGTTTTATTATTAACTAGTAAAATATTTTTTTAAAACACAAACAGTTTTTTATTGCACGTTTCATGTTTATTCATCTTCGTATACAATCCCATAAAAACACACGTTCACACACATCTGTTGAGAAAGATAATTGTGACATTGAGGACGTTGCTGTCCTTATTTAATTCACACAATGGGCATTGGGCACTTTGATGCCTAAGTATGGATATTTTAAATAATCTCCAATTACTCAGTTCTACAAATATTTATTTGTTTTAATTTTACATAGTATATTTTATGTTAGATAATTAAAATAAAGGCCTATAGGTGCTTAAAAAAATTGTTCACACAGTTCACGTGAGTTCTCATTTTTGCTACAATAGTTCTTTTTCAAACAGACTACAAGAAATCACTAAAATTCTATCAATAGCAATCCCACGATCGTCACGGAACAAACATAAATCGAAAAGCGAATGGCATGGCAACACCGAGCAGGAAGGGCCGGCGTCCAGCGGGATACATTTCGCAACTCTTTGTCGACTCGATAATTCTGTTACGGTATGCCATTATGCAACCTGCCTACGTGGTAAGCATATTTAGATTAATGATATTTCGTAATAGTAAATGCAGTTACTAGTTTTGATTGCACAGGAACGCTATTGTGCTCATTTTGATAAAAGGGTGTTTACTTGTACAAATACACATTTATTTTCCTAATTTATATTTTTTTTACAATATAGATATAAAAAATTAATAGGTATCCAGCTGCCGTAGATAAAGACCTTATGACGTCTTACTATAAAAATTGATAATGTGGTCGAGACTCTTCTCTAATGTGAGAAATTTCAAAGAATAAGTACTTTGAAATAAATAAAAAATCAAATCGGTGGTTCTCATTCGGCTGTATACATTTTTTTATTTTTTTATTCATCAATTACTTCGCCAATTATGAATTGTTTTTGTTGATTCTTTTCTATTTGATAGGTCATACTTCATCGGTACCATATAAATTGTATCAAAAATCGGTTCAGTCCTTTGGTTTTTATAATAAAATAACTGGAAAAATGTCGTCCAAGTAAACGAATTGCATATTTTGAAGTCAGTTTTTCAAAACTATAATTATTAACTGTAATAATTATTATCTAGCAAACTACCTAAATCAAATTTTATACATAATCCATGTGTCACGACACAGCCTAATAGATTAATTAAACCGGTCCTAGCAAGCTTGTTAATGCTCTAGATTAATAGGTTCAAGTTTAGCTCCAATATTTCGCAAACATCGTTAATTTGTCTTTCGAACAAGTGATAATGCGAGTGTCGACGTAATGGGAGCAGGTGATTTAAGCAAATTACGTAATATCGAAACAATTATGATTTCGACCTTGCGGGATGTTGCAACGTCAAATTGATTCTAGTTAACCAATAGTAAAATGTAATTGATTATGAGTATGAACTTATCAATCATTATAAATGATAAAGAAATAACATGGTGGTTAATTAACTTTATGAACAAGTATAAGTTAAGAAAACTCAAAAACTTTTAAGAAAAAATGCGCGCAAAAAGGCTGTATGCACGAATGTCCAAGTGAGCACTAAAAACCAGCGAAACACAAATTATTTTTGTATACTGTCAATGTAGGTAACTTTGACTCTGCGTCAAGTATGTATGTGGCCTTTTTAGAAGGTTCTCGGTTATTTTCTCAAGAGATTAGTAGTCAAAACGACGAAATTTTTCATTCATCAATTATTCAAGTAATTTGACTACTAAACTGTTGGGAAAAAATTTAGAACCTTCTAAAAAGGTTACGTACAATGTTTGACGCAGAGTCAAAGTTATCCACATTGACTATACCGAGACTAATTTCCAATAACAACACTTTACGTACCACATAAAAAAAAACAAAAAGCTATTGACATTAGACAAAGTGTAATAATGTTTTTTTTTCTTAAATTCATGTCTGATCCTATGATAAAAGTTGTTTACCGTAAATTGTTTCGTTGATACCGCCAAGAAACCTCTGCATAGCAACTATAATAGTAAGTAATCCATTTCATATCAATACAAGCGAGAGACCACTCATTTACAAAAGGTCAGTACTCTGACAGTTTGATATGTTTTATTAGGTACAAAGTGGAGCACAGAAGGTAATTGTCAATATAAATGCTCCTGGTAGACCTTGGTGATAACGGACATAGGTACAGCCACCTGGCAGCGAGCCGGCTTTGATAACATCTGGTGCCCTTATTTTGTACTTTATAATCCATTGTGTTGAATGGATAATGTTTTTCTTAACATGATTGAATTATAAAATAATATTATTATTTTAATATTACAAAAAAAAACATTATTTCAGCAAAAAATAAAAAATTATAAATGTTAAAATTCAGGTAAACATTATCCAATTCATATTATCTGTATCTATAAAAGGCTTTGTTCTGGCTGACTGACTGAGTGATACAAAATACTTTAATAACTAGTCAATAATCCTAAAAGAAGTTTCTGGCAGCCTAGTCGGGTGACCGTCTGACTTGCGATTCGCAAGTCCTGGGTTCGAATCCCATGGCACGCACCTCTTTCTTTTCAAAGTTATGTGCGTCGTGTTATTAATTACCGCCAACTTAAAAAAACTGAAGAAAAATATCGTGAGGAGCCTACATGTTTGAGAGTTCTCAATGTTCTTGAATGATGTGTAAATTCTGCGAACCTGCACTTGACCAACATGATTTTACCCTTCTCACAACGAGAAGATGACCCACGCCCAGCAGTGGGACAGCTTACACAAAACAGGGGTATTTTTTTTTATTGAGTCCTAAATGTATAGGCTAAACTTTTGGATAAAGACTTTAAATTTAGAGGGTGCCTACTTGTAAAGTATAGACATACAAATCTTTAGGTTCATAAAGATCTCATCGCAAATATACTATCACAGTACTATTTTTCCCAAAATGTCCGTTACTACAAAGAATTTTTCAGTCGCAGGTGAAATACTAATCAAAATCATTGAAAACCAATCACCTTGTACCATTAACGAACAGATAATGTTACTGCGGCCTTTAAATCTAATAGTGTCATTAAAGGTATATAAGTAAAATTGGAACTGACGAAATATTTTAAAGAGATGAGCTAATTGTCACATTTCAATAGCCTCAAATACCTCTATAAAACGTGACCGACTTACGTCACTTAAAGAGGCTTTTATAGTATTTGTCACTTAAGCCCAGCTCCGTTACTTCGCCAAAGAGTCCATTACTTTGATCTATAGTTTAAAGTAAGTTAAAACAAAAGATGCCGATGAATAAGATGCCATCTTGCGATTATGAACACGCATTTGAAAAGGTATATAACGGTGATATTGGTGTGACATTTTTGTATTAGTTGTATAGAGATGTGACAGATGAGTCGAAACGTTATGTCACATAGCGATGAGTTATTTCGTCTCTCAAAATTAATTTAAAACAATTTGTAAATCAACAAAGAAACTGTTTAACATGTAGACCGACGTCAAAATTATAATTGAATCAATTGAATTTTTAGATCAATTTGTGAGATGTAAGTACCTTTATCAATTGAAGAGAGCTTTTCCTACGTGCGTTTCAGCGCTGTTGTGTTTTAATTGAAAAAAACCATTAAGTACCTGCAACAAAAAACAATACAAAAATTAGAATAATTTATCGACAGAAACAAATATAAATCTAACATCTATATAATATATCTAAAACTAAAGGTTTAATAAAATAACGATCTTCATCCACGACCACACTGGCGCGTAGTCAAATACAAATCTTCATCGTACAAAATAAATTAAAAATAAGTAATAACTTAATTTGTGTTGTATATAATTATTAATTACACACAATATATACTTATTCTCTAAAATTTTATATAATTTTATTATAAGAAGAATATTTGTCTTATCAAACACTTAAACGATACTTGAAGGAATTTTGTTAAAAGTCAAGGCAACAAGTAGCATACCTATCATGAAACTGTCACAAAGGCATCATAAAGACATCAGTATTCACGGTTGGATTAGCGTAACACATATTTTTACTTAGTTGACTAATTACGAAGTAAAACATACATCCTAGCCACGTCTTGTCACGATCTCAATATCTATGTTTAGTTTACTCGCTTGCGTCATTCCTAAAAAGATTACATTGGGTAAATTAATTTCGTTATTCACGATTTACCCTTGAACCTTTTTCCTGTTCATATAAGGTTTTATTTGACCTCAGACAGTGCAAGTTGAAGTGGCAATGGGCAGAACCCATTGCACGCAAACTGATGGCTGATGATGCCAAAATGTTCTCGAGTAGAGACAACGTACCGGTAAACGCAGTGTAGGAAGTTCATCATCAAGGTGGCTAAACGAACTCATTCAAAGTACCAAGAATATGTTGGATACAAAACGTTTCCATTCGGTGTTTCTTAAAATCCATGAGGGAGGAATAAACTTCTTGATGCTGAGTCCAGCAGTGCACTTCTTGTAGCTTAGTTTTATAGTAAATTTTTCACATATAGCATGCCACATCAACGCAAAATGAGCTATTATTATGAGGCTTTTGAACCTCACACAAAAAACAGGGTTTCAAACGTCATGTCTACATTTGTTATTTTTTTTTTTATATCAGCCCTGTTTGTACAAACTGTACCACTGCTGGGAATGGGCCATCTTCTCATTGTGAGAAGGGTTAAGCCATAGTCTGCCACGCTGGCCAAGTGCGGGTTGGCAGACTTGTTACATAGAGAGATTTATTTTTACCGCGACGTCGTTTACGGATTACGCGTGAAAAAATATCTGAATCGGTAAATTTCACTTGGTTAATTCATTTAATTTTGAAGTACATACGTAAACTTAAACTTAAACTTCATTATTATTAATAACACAAAATTAAATAATAACATAAAAATCATGCCCGATCCTTCAACATACTGGGTGTTACCGAAAAACGTTAATTAACTTTAACCAACGTCTTAAGTTCTCTGTCTTCTTTCCGCAAGTGTCATTACGTGTCAGCCAGAAGTTGACAAAATATATTAAGCATTGCTTAAAGTTAAGTAACGTTTTTCGGTAAGGCAGACTATAAGAAATAATCGTGTAAAATTTCGTTCAAACCCGTCCAGTAGTTTCGGAGTCCATCGAGTATACAGTGAGCTTTGATAACGTGATAGGAATGTTATTGACAGAGAGTAAAAAATACTGTTTTGGTATCTGTATCGAAAGTAATAAATCTCCTCAAATTATATGCTTAAACTGTAAAAAAAAAATTACTTATAAAGGAGAATAGGCAATAACAAACATAACAATCGAGCTACCAAGAAATGATTTACATATAAATCTGATTTGTTTATATGTATGTTGCTTTCCTTAAGCTTGTGAATAAGATCTTCCATTAAACATATTTCGTAACATATTACGAGAAAGCTGCAATGCCATTGTCGTTAAAATGCTAAAGTGGTAACATCTCAATATATCACCTTCGATTCACGATCAGGTAAGTTTGATTGTTCACCAAGACGAACATTTTTGATACCTGTTTAAATTTCTCAACGCAACAAAGTACTCATCTTTGAATGAACCTGACTTAAAGGTTTAGTGAACATTTTCCAATTACACGTGCCATTTTTAATCAAAAATAAAATGTATTGTAATTTTAACAAAGCTACATTTTTATCAGACTGTCCAATAAAACGGATAATTTTTCCAAATTTTATCAAATTATCGTTTCATTTAAACTCGTTTAGTATTTTTTCAAGTACATTTAAATAGTAGCAGATCTCTAGATAACCATCACTTGCGCAACAGTTTTCTCCGTCGACAATTCCAAGATGGCGGCTATTGTCACATGTGGCGGAAAGAATAATCTAATATGACGATTAATAAGGTTATTACATGTGCGGATGCTTCCAGACTTTCTCCGTGCGACTTAACTTGCGTATATCTTACTTTTTCTTGTCTTAGGCCGCTTACACACGATGATTTTTGCAACGCTTGTAGTTTTGTAGCAGCGATGCAGTCGAAATCCTTGACCTTTATATACACTTGCTACTTTATGTAGCGATACAATCATGATGCAACTCATTAGTCAACTTTACAGCCATAGGTCATCTAACTGCAGTGATACATGTAAGCTTGCATTGATGAAAATGAGTTGATTGACCTATTAATATAACATGCATGGTTATTTTTTTATTTACATATTATTTACAAACAGATCAATTCCACTAAACGAAATTAAAATATTTCAAGACTAAGACCGGAAAAAATGATGTGATAAAGAAGAAGCCTATGTCTAGCAGTGGATCGATAAAAGCTGAAATGATGATATGTCATTACTTTTATTTCTATTAAATAAAAATCATGCATATTCATGTATATTAGTGACGCGATACAGTCGTGCGATTAAATAATGACGTTTTTGTATGTCGTTATAAAAATAATAGTGTGTAAGCGGCCTTAAGATTTCAAGACACGGTTTTCGTCGGAATCGTTCAAAACTATTTTGAACCAGTTAACATTTTTTTAAAGGAATAACCACAAACAAAAAGCTATTTCGCTACGCGGAGCAACCATGTAAGATTTTTTTTCAAATATTTGTTGAGTTAAATTAAACGCTTGTCGGGTTAGCCTGACAAACGCTGACAGTATATTGAAGTGAACTTTCTAAAATAACAATATGTCTAAATGTAAAGCTTTTTAAATATATATAATATTTAAGCACGAGTAATATATCTATAAGTAATATGCCTCTTAATGTACCTAAATGGTTTGATTGTATTTTTATATACCTATATTAGCAATGAGATTTGATATTAGATCTACTTAGATGTTTAAGCTCTATTTACTCGGGGAAGTACCACCTTTTCCTATTATTCAATCACCAAATAGTGTACATTACGAATAGAAGTGAAATGTTTCCAACGAAATTTCCTGGGAACAAATATACATATCTTAGACTGACGTGCACAGTTCATTGCCACGCAGGGTTTGAACTGTCTTCTTAACATTAAAGAGATTTACTTTACGATATAGGTACTGACCCAAGCTTGAAAGCTAAATTGACTAATACGTACTATTTTTCATCAGAAAATATATGTAATTATGAAAATATTATCTCTTTTTACGACACAAACACATGACAATAGCTAAGCACCGCGGCTTCTCTTGCTATCCCATCCCATAGGAACCTATAGTTTTCAAGATAATAAGTAGCTTATGTCTTTGTACAGGATGTAATATACTTCCATGACAATTTTCATTTGAATTTGTTCTAGAATCTTAGAATGAAGGAGTAACAAACATACAAACATTTTTTTCCATTTATTTAGTGTAGATTACTGTAGACTAGCTGCGCCCTGCGGTGTTATGCGCAATTTTATATAAATTATATCAAAGGAGACTTATTTTTCGGGCTAAAAAGTAGCCTGTCAGCTACCTCCACACCAAATTTCATCAAAATCGGTTTAGCCGTTTGAGCGTGAAAAGTAACAAACATACAAACACACTCACAAACTTTCGCCTTTTTAATATTAGTGTTTAGTGTAGATAATATTCCACTTGTATTAGGATGAAATTATATTGAATTCTTAATATCTCAAACCACGGGTAACTGCTAAGCTAGCGTCAGAACAATCTTGACCATAGCTACTAACAATACACGACCCTGTACTAATTCGCATACAACTACGCGCCACACGTTAGTAGATTCCCA
Organism: Lycia hirtaria; assembly: GCA_947563715.1. Classification (NCBI taxonomy): domain Eukaryota; kingdom Metazoa; phylum Arthropoda; class Insecta; order Lepidoptera; family Geometridae; genus Lycia; species Lycia hirtaria. Next base: position 5,379,270 of record OX387383.1, read on the forward strand.
CATCTCACGGAAACATAAAGTTAGTAAAATCACTGATCGTAAATCGCGATACCCGTGTCAGGGCTAACTTAACCATAACTTAGCGCGCAACTTTAACATCCAGTCACAATATTCAATCTTAATTTATATATGTAAGATATCAATAAAATACATAGATTGATAACTATCAATACGAATATTTGGACTGGATAATGCCATGATTTTCAACCGACTTCAAAGAAGAAGGAGGTTCTCAATTCGACTGTATTTTTTTTTTGTTACCTCAGAACATTCGGCTGGGTGAACCGATTTTGATGATTATTTTTTATTTGAAAGCTTGTGCTTCCCGTGTGGTCCCATTTCAATTTGGTCCAGTTCTGACAATGGCATCCATGAGAAGTCGGTCGCTTCAGTTTTTTTAAACTATAATTATTGTATCGGTCCATATAACAAAGATTACGTACGTATCCGTTTAGTATCCGTATCCACAATGTATCGTATTCGGATTCGATTCGCAATCTACATCTTTCTCTCTGTCACTTAAATTCAGAATGACAGAGTAAGATATATATTCCAATTAGAATCTAATGGATAATAAAGATGGATGAATCGAATATTTTTAGACTGAGGAAAATTACTCGCATGTCTAACTTAATTTGAGTTATTAAAATCAATTGGATAAACCTTGTGTCTTGTCCGGAGTTTCTCTAAAATTTGTTGGTTTTCTTCAGTTGTAAGTATACTGTTGTAAATCAGGTATAAAATCAGTTTTAAATACGTGGTGAAATCTAATTTACGAGTATCTAGAAAGTATTATATTTCTGTGCATATTAAAGCAAAATAAATCTTATTTTCAACAGACTTCAAAAAAGAGGGAGGTTAATTCGACTGTATTTTTTTAAATGTTTGTTATATAACTATATAATATAACATAACTTTTTACTGGGTGCACCGATTTTGATAATTCTTTTTTATTTGAAAGCTGGTTCTTCCCCTGTGGTCCTAGTCCCAGTTGGTTGGTTTTTGACAATTTGGTCCAGTTCTGACAATGGCATCCATGAGAAGTCGGTTGCTTCAGTTTTTTAAACTATAATTATGTTTTAATATGCTTAGAAACAATTGACTAAGTGAAATATGATATTTTCTGGTCAATCAATACATCAATCTTTTTGATTCCATAAAATTGTGCTTCTCATGTGATCAATAGCATAAGTAGGTAGATAAATAAATAGATAGATAAATAACACTTTATTAAAAGACCACAATATAGAAACATTAAATACGTAGAGAATAATATTACAGCTAGGTGTTTTAATTGATGGCCTTATCGCTTAGAGCGCTTAGGTACTCTTAGGTTACGCGTAGGTTAGGCTTAAAGGACGCTTAATGCTTATGAATTAGATTCCGCCCCGTATGTGTTATTTGCATGGAAAATATTCCATAATCAGAATTCAGAATATCGTATATCGATGCAAATTCTGAATTGTGTTGTCCTTACCAGTGGCCCGGGATCTCAGAACCTAAGAGCAATATTTTTCGCTTATCCTAGCCTAAATCTGACTCGGACGTATTTGAACTTGTATTGAAAATTCCGGTTCCATCAAAATTCTACGACATATCTAAATCTAACGCCTCCTTATAAGTACGCGTTAGTTTTAGACAGCGTTATGATATATCGTCGCTTGCATGACTAACTGTTCTATTTTCTCATTTTTCAAATAATAAAAAAAGGTATTTAGAATGTTAATACATTAAAAGTATCAATGTGAAATGAAAATTAATGTGATGAACCTCTATGAAAGCTAATGTCATTGGGTATGCACAACATCCGATTTTAAATATTTTGATAAATACAATCTAATCTTAGAACCCAAAAACTTTTATCCTGAATAAATGACTGAAATGAGAAAGGGCAGTTAGGCATGCGAGCGACGATATCATCGTCAACGCCCGTTATATTAAAACCATAACAATGAAGGCAGATTTCCGTTAACCTTGGCGTCTCCTTTCGATTTCTTACGAACAGGTTGGAAACCACTTTCATTGCCCATCACATCTTAGCCTCGTACAATTATACAAACATACTCGCGCACACGAGATGTCTCTACACGATTTACCCGACTGTTGCGAAGCCAAAAACGGAGGGTTATAAGTTTAATTAAGCAAGCAACGTAAGAAGACCAGCCACGAGATGAACATACGACCTCATACAAGTGGCGGGAAGACGCTGGATGCAAGCCGCTTCCAATCGGTCTTTTTGGAAATCCATGGGGGAGGCCTATGTCCAGCAGTGGACTTCTTATGGCTGAGATGATGAGTCATCATCATCTCAGCCATAAGAAGTCCATAAGATGATAAGTTTAATTTGTACGTATGTATTCTTTTCTATTCCCTCGTAAATACTAAACGGCTGAACCAATTCTGAAACATTACTTTTTTATATTGGATCGATCTGCGATTGTATCACCAATTCGTCTGATGTTAAGCGACGGTGTGGCCAAGAATGAAGCTCGTCGCTCTGGAAGATCTATTCACTCTAGTCTTGAAAATTCCAAAATTGTAGTAATTCTCTGGCGATAGGGATGGCGGCAAAGTATTCCATTCCTGTACAATAAGCATCAAGAGTACGAATTTTTGACATTTCAATGAGAATTGCATGAGAATTTCGTATCATTACATTTTCCTTTACAGAACAATTATCAGTGGGCATATTAAATTGATATGAAATCAAAATAGCGGAGTTTTGGCGCCAAAATTAAGTTTTCAATTTAACTGAGAGAGTGGTCATAACGGTAAGCCTCATCAGGCTACCTGGTATAGAAGTAACTTTTATGTGAGCCTGAAAACATGACAGATCTCAAAAATGAGGTTGGTAGATATTCAGTAGGGCTCTAATAATTTTAGTTATTGTAAAAAACTGAAAACCGACTACAAAATTCACGATTATGTTTTAAAAACCAAACATTGGACTGATTAAGATGAAATTTCTATGAGATCAATCTGAATGTATATCCTTTCGTTTTTTTTTATTCGGTATATAAATGACGGAGATCGCGGTAACAAACATAAAAATACAGCCGAATTGTTAATCTCCTTCTTTTTGAAATCGGTAAATAGCCTATTAACAAACCTCAGCTTCCTCATAATGATTTCTTTCACCGAAAGATCATGAATGAAACTGTATACTCCTACTCCAAACTAAAAACTAGTTTGTAATTATGACAAAGGTCACGGACCTTGGTGTCCGTGGAGTTAAAAAAAAAAAAAAAAAAAAAAAAAAACTGTATGTTCCTATGAGAGTTATTCGTTTCTTCTAAATATGCAGAACCCTAAAAGTCGAGTTATAGCAATTATTTTAGGACTCAGGTAAACTTGTACATCGGTCAATAACCCGGATTTTCGACCAGTTTTGAGTATAGGTTTCTGGACCCTAAACACTTTCTGAGACCAAAAAAAAAATACGAAAGCTTTTATAAATAATGATAACGCATGATGGCCGGCTTAACTCTTTATTGCAATCTTATTTATCGACAGGTTTTTACCATTATCCAGTCATGATGCATGAATCAAGTCATGTTGATTTTCAAAGGATTCCATTTGAAGACCAGCATGACATTGATACACTTGAAGAAAATTCGAACTTAGCAAGAGTCGCAATTTTATTCAAACCTTATATTAGGTTATCCAGACAGGTGTCCATCGTTAGGATAGGTAAGTACATAACTCATGGAGAACTATGGCGGAAAATATAACTATGGCCAGGCTTTTGGGCAGCCTTATCGCTTAAAGCGGCCTCTTCCAGGCAACTATGGAGATCAAATCTTAACCAATACTAGGACAGTCGGATTTTTCGGCTTAAAAGAGATGTGAGTGACCCGTAGTTTTTATTTAAAAATACTAGGACAACAGAAGTTGTCCTGATCAGTAGAAACTATGAAGAGAGATGTATGATGTAGGTACCTATGTAGAGGTATGTAACTTCATTGTTATCTGATATTGGAGCAGGAAGGTTGGAGCTGAAACTCCCTCATAGTATTGTATAGTATGTCATAGATCAGTCGATATTGTTTGTTTTCTTTTGATGTACATAATAATCGATGTAAAATGACTTTATAACGTCCAAGTGAACCACATTTTTGGCTTTGATAAGCCATCGTAAATACATTGCTAAAGAATTGATTGAATTGAATTAACACGCTTAAAAAATATTTTAATAATTAATTCGTTTAAGCGGTTATTTTAATATTTTTTTGCGAATCCGTTTGTACTATTTAGTATTAGTGTGGCTTGGTTTGCATTTCCAATAAGTACAGGTAGAGTTTACATCCTCTCAAAATATACAAAAAAAAAAACAACGGGTTGCACTCCGGGTGTGCCGGCAGAAGTGAAAACTAAAAAATAAAATTGCAAAAAGACTTAAAAATGTACATACAATAATGAACTTTAAATGCAGAACGTTAGAATAGGTTTCTGACTAAAATAATCCGACCGTCTTGCGAATTCGATCTGACGCGACCTTAACATTTTTTACCCATCCAAAAAATGCACAACGCCGCTAAAGAAGTTTTCACATCAAAAACTGAAAAATAAGAAGTTTGACACGCCTTGACTTATTTTCAATTTTACATAAAATGCAAATTCACAGGACCCTAATAACTTAGTGTACCTAATATAAGTAATTTAAAATCAACAATATCTTACATGTCTTTTGAGATTTTTATCAATATTTTCGATTTGACAATAACAAAAAGTGTACGTTACACCAAAATATAAATATTTTATACTTGCATATTATTATTTTTTCTAAATTATCATGACACTTATAAAAATATGTGCTTGATCTCACGGTACAATCACGCTAACAATATTTTGAATATACATTTGTCATTGTAAAGTACCATCCTTCTTCGTGTTGTGATAAAAGATTAATTGAATGTCTGCTGCAGGATCTCCGTGTTTTATTTTGATGTACTTGACAAGACGCGTAGAAGACGATAGAAAGCGCCTGGTTTTTCCAGTTTGATTGAGACTTCCTAGCGTTTTTATTACCATCAATAGCTACAATTAAACTGCGTAAATCAAGGTGATTTACGGACTGTCCTAATAACATTTTTAACAAACATACACACACAGACACACACGGAACAACTCAAACCAGCAACAATATTGTAACATACTGCAGAAATGTATGACTAAATTATTTTCTCTTGGCTTTCTGATTAAAAAATACATTGAACATTGAATTAATCCAGTCGGTGGAAAGCAATCTTATATCTTCCTAAAGTATATTTTGTCTAAATTATTTATATCAACCTATACAAACTAAACCACAAATTAAAAAACCTTCAAGTCAATTTACGAGTTGCAATGCAACCATTAGCATGCTGACTAGGGTCGCAATCGTAATGGTGAACCCATGTCACTTCTAAGGGTACAACACCACGCGACAACCATTGCGTCGGCTGTCACGTGAAGCAAAGCGAAAAATCTTTTTACCTGACTGCGTAAGAAGGAAGGTTATGTTTTTCGAGTGTATTTATTTCGATACGCCAACAGTGAACATATTACACATTCTTAATTTTCTACATCGTTCATACATAGATCTGATATGATCACCTATTACAGTTATGTATGTTGTGTACGTTGTACACAACGTTGTTGTTGTCTAGTGTATGTTGTATGTATGTGGATATGTATGTATGTATGTTTCTATATGACAGCCTACAGCCTAAACGGCTTGACTGATTTTGATGTGCGAGATATCATTAGATTCGTCTTCGCTAGCAGAGTGTCATAGGCTATTTTTTGTAATAATAATAATACATCTCTTGCATAAATAAAAAAATAGTTTTTTCGTAACCTTCAACGAACTATTTCGTAATAAGCAAGTGATTTTACTAGAATTATTCTAAATAATGCGCAATTATAAATTATTACAGTGATTTTACGTACTTATACTTTCTCACAAAAAACAGCTGCGCAGCTCAAAAAAAATGGCGGACCCCTAATCCGCAGCGGAAGGGATCCTAATGTGATATTCCTAAAGTATAACTTATTATTTTAACTAAAAACTACGGGTCAAACTACTCACGTCTGTTTTGAGTCGAAAAATCCGACTATAGTTTCAACCGCATTCGGCGCAAGTGCAAGGCGCGTCACCAACCGAGGGTGACGTTTGCGCTGCTTCTTTGAAAAAGACCGCCGAATGCGGTTGAAACTATAGTCGGTTTTTAGACTCAAAACAGACAGAGTGACCCGTAGTTTTTAGTCAAAATGTGTGAAAACCACGTTAGTTTCCATAGTAAAAGTTATTAGGACATTTTCTTTAATTAAATATATTGCAATGCTACAAGCATAAGTAGTAAGTAATAAGTAAAAGTGATCCTCTTAGAGACCTCATTGGTTTGCGTTTGCGCTGTTGAATTATCAAATAGAATTACTCATAATGAATAACTTTTATATACGAGGTACGGGATACTGCATAAAATCGCATTTTCCGCGCGGGAAATATTCTATTAAAGATTAGGTACACGCAACCTAGTACAATGCTACCATAAGGATTAAGTAACTGGCACAACCACCATATTCTAGGCGTCTGCTTTTAGAAAAAGAACGTCGTAACTTCTTTACGTCCAAAATTGAACATATGTCTCTCTTCCATTCTGCGTGTGACATTTAATGACATTTAACAGATTTTCACGCATGTGCAGTAGGCAATTTGGCTTGCAATCTCTGTTTTACATGCATGGCGAGTAAAGTTAAATTTATGAAAAATGCCAGCAGCAGTTCCGGGGATTTGTTAAACATTTACGGGTAATCGTAATGTTCAATTTCAAATTACCTTTCTTTACCGTACTTGATAGAAAATTGTCGATTCCATTCCACTAATCATTCTATATTTTGATTGTCAGAATCGTATGACACCGCAATTTGTGTAAGCATGAGTTAGTAAAATGGTAGAAGGTTGTCTGGAAGAGATAGCTTTTAGCGATAAGACCGCCTTTTGTGCCATTTTTTTTCTTATGTGTTTATTGTCTTATTACTTTATGTGGTGTCAATAAAGTGTTATTGATTGATTGATCGAATGAAACCAGATTTGACAAAATATTTAAATTTATCCGGAGCTTAAGATATTTTTCAATCCATATTATAAACACATCATTTTTACACTACCCAAACTAATCAGTCTACGGAATGTCATTGGATATATAAATTTGAGAATTCAATTCAATTTCAATTTCAAAATATCTTTATTTGTCATAAAAGCATACAATTTAATACAACGCCAGTGTACATAAAATAATTAATCCTAGCGGTACAAATATGGAAAGATGAGATGTTTTTTCCAAGCGCAAAGGCTTATTTATAACTTCAGGCATGGAAGTCGTTCTACGAAATGTCATGGGATATATCAATCTGAGAATTGGCATAACGTCTAATACAGAGATTATAATATTAACTCGATAACTAGACGTGGTAGAAAAATAAATTGCGTTAATGTTATCTAAAAGAATGGAAAGAGGGAAGAGAGGCCTTTGCCCTGCAGAGGGACAGTAATGGCTGAGAAAAAAAAAAAAAAAAAAAAAAAGTTATCTTCTCCAGCAAGCATTGATTTAAATCTTTGAACGTGGTAAGTACGTATTAAAATTACAGCAATATTAAAGTCATTTTTTTTGTCTGTATTTTTTTATTTATCTTATACTTAACGAAGCTTAAAAAATATCAAATCTAACTTAATGCATCAGAGAGTAAGAGAGAGAGAGAGAGAGAGTGAGTGATTGTGTTTGCGTGTATATGTGTTTCTCGATATGCACGCGTGTTTGAATATATTGAAGAGCGTTAGGGGCGTGCGTATGTGTGCGAGGGTGTTTTGTGTGTGGGGTGTATATAAGAGGTATGTGTAGGGGTAGGAGGTATATGAGAGAGAAAGAGATAGATAGAGAGATATACTTTAACTGTGTATGTTTGTCTCAAGAAATGGAATTAATATCAACAATACATTAATTATTGTACTGGTTTTACATTTTTACATAGTTAAGATATTATCAAAACATGTTCATATTAAGAATATATTGTTTTTGATGATTATCAGAAAAAACAACCAAACCAAAACAACCCAAGATTACCAACTAGTTTTATAATAATTGTAACTCCATATTACAAAATAGCGACGACCGATGACCTCAGACTCATTGACCTTTACTTAATACGGAATACGTACTTATTATGTAAAATACTTATTGAACACGCGTTGCTTAAGGCTCGAGTTATTGAGCGCATGCGCACTTACGTTTAGACGCTGTGGAAACTTTTGTCCTTTTGAACTTGCCGACTTTAATGAGGATTCACCGGATGCGTCGATTATAGAGATAAATTTAAAGTTATGATCGTGACTAATCCAGGAACAAACATCCATGCCCATCACACAAATGTTTGCCCTGGGTGGGGATCGAACCCACGACACCACCCTACAGAACAGCAGGCAGACATACTACCAACTGAGCCACAAGGCCAGACCAGTTGCTGCATTGCCACCAAATACAGTATAAAAACATCACCTTCCTTCTTTCCAGTTGGGTAAAGATTGTAAGTTACATAACAATATCAAATAAGCATAACATTAAATGATTTTACCTACAACCTATTTAGAATTGCAGTGGGTTACTATTTCACAACACCTTACGGAACTCTAGTGTAACTCGATATAGTCACGAAATATCGATCACTCGATACATAAAAATATCGATTACAGTACGCTCTAGTAGGCCTTGGGAGAGCGATTATACAAATCGAAAGTGATTGTTTGGTAATTTTAGGGAAAACAACTTGAACTCATGTAGAAATTCGGTTAGCCTTCACCTTCCTTCACTTTCGTTTAAACCTAAACAAAGTATTTACATATTTGCGTTAAATTCTTATAGGCTCTTTGATAAAATATCGATGGGATTGAGATTTAATTAGGTACACCCTTTACACGATTAAAATAATTTCGATTTTCAAAATAATTCGAAGCGGCAAAATAGACCGTCTCTAGACTTATCAATCTAAATTAGGCTTTAGGAAATACTTAACCACCTTCTCACGCAATCAGGCAAAACATGTCTTCGAGGCCTAGTCGTAGAACTACTAGTATGTATTATAATTATGGCTTAAAAAACTGAAGCAACCTACTTCTCTTGGATACCATTGTTAGAACTGGACCAAATTGAAAAGGGACCACACGGGAAGCACCAGCTTTCAAATAAAAAAACCATCAAAATCGGTTCACCCAGTCGAAAGTTAAGAGGTAACAAGCATTTAAAAAAAACTGTCGAATTGAGAACCTCCTCCTTTTTTGAAGTCAGTTGAAAAACGATATTCAACGTATCACTAGTGAACAAAAGCCTTCAAATCTGCAACACACGTCGCGTGCGTAGAAATCTTACCCAACGCGAGACTAATACGTACAATATACTCTCCATTGCAGACGTCATTTTATGTAAGGTCCCTTTATACGCAGCCGGAAACTTTAGCGACGACTCTTCACGCATTTTACACAGTTCACTCTTAGCCATTTTTTTGCATGGAGGTTGCAAATAACCATAGATAATATCATTGAGGAAAGATCGAGCGTGACACACATGTTACTTAATTTTTTTAAGCACTTCCATAATTTTTTGAGTATTTCCTAAGTAATTTTTATTGTTCTATGACTTCTGGACTTTAAAGGAAGAAAATCAGTTGATGTGTATAATTTTTATCTTAATGTAAATTCATCATCATCATCATCTCAGCCATAAGAAGTCCACTGTTGGACATAGGCCTCCCCCATGGATTTCCAAAAAGACCGATTGGAAGTGGCTTTTGTAAATTAACTTTGTAAATTTAATTTTGTAAATTTGTAATTGTAGCTAATGTAAATTAACATTTGATAATTCATTTTGATAGAAAGACCTGTATGATCGAAAATGGAGCACACTCGCAAATTGTATTGCGTTCTTTTACTTAATTCATATACAAAGAAAATCCCATTATGAATAAAAAAACCGGACAAGTGCGAGTCAGACTCGCCCACCGAGGGTTCCGTACAAACTAAATAAAAGGGGGAAATGATATTTTTTTTTTATATTTTCCTTCATAAACCGAAAAATATACATCGTAAAAATATTTAACACATTCCTTGCTCACCACTCAGATCCGAGTAGGGGCTATAGTAGCGGCGCCTCCCACTCGGATCCGAGCGAGCGAACGTTTGAGGCAGCCCTCATTCCTTGCATAGAGACACTATTTTTTTGTGATTAAATAAAAAATGTCCAGTTTCAGATTTTTACCTATACGTATGTGTACTCTAACACAATGCTTCTTGCCAAATTTCAGAGTTCTAGGTGAACGGGAAGTACCCCACAGGTTTTGATTCCTCTGTGAGTGTCGAAATTTGCGTTTCTTACGACATATTCGGCTGTAACTTTTAGGAAAACTGAGAATTTTTTCTTTCTGCAGCAAGATACTATGGATCTGCGTACATGGTTTTAATTTCAACTCGATACCTTCACGCGTTCCCGAGATAAAGGTCTTGACACCCGGACGGACGGACAGACAGACGGACAACAAAGTGACAACATAAGGGTTCCGTTTTTTCCTATTGAGGTACGGAACCCTAAAAATGATAATATGAAAAAAAAACTGAATAGCTAGCCAGTGAAGATAGCCTAATGATACAAAAATAAACAAACGCTAAAAAATGGTTTCCTTTATCAAAAGCTCAAAGTGACTGTTAGGATTTGAATTGCGCCCTCCTAGAAAAACCATCCACTAACTAATCTACAATCGCTTCAAAATTTAACCTTATAGATCACAATCTTTATATGTAGATACGGTAAAATCACTATCATGTAATAAAAGGAAGCAAAATCAAAGATTAATAAATTTAAGTAGATAAGCAAAACCGTCAAGATAATTGAGTTGTGTAAGAAATACTTCACTGTTGCATAAATTACTGTATCACTTATAACAAAGTCGTTACTACGTAATCTAATCTATGTTGCAGTATCAAAAGAAATGTTATGGAATAATCGAAGGAAGTTGGGTTTTGTGACATTAAATTGTAAGGTATGACATAAAACTGTTTTGCGAAACGTAACTGTCAAGGAAATCCGCTACATGTCTGATATTGTTTCTATAGGATATTACAACACAATTATAAAATCAAACCTTAGACATTGTATTGTATATTATTCAACGGACCTAATTAGGATATTACAACACAATTATAAAATCAAACCTTATGACATTGTATTGTATATTATTCAACGGACCTAATTAACCGACTGCGTTTGTGCAGTCGGAAAACATTACAAACATTAGGTATGTACGTACTGTAATTTCTATGTTACCTCCTAAAGCCTAAACGGTTTCTCATTCTGATTTATCAGGTGATGTTAGATACGTGTGTATATATATACCAAGTACATATGAGTCTACGAAGCATTGTGTGTAGTACGTGTTGGCATTTTTTTTTGTAATGATGTTAATACGAAACCTAACGTGGTTATTACACATTTTTATTTTGAACAAACGGGTTACTCACATCTATTTTTGAGCCGAATTCTCCGACTATAGTTTCAACCGCATACGGCGGTCTTTTTCAAAAGGAGCAGCGTAGACGTCAATCCCGAACTCTGCGCTGCTCTTTTTGAAAAAGACTGCCGTATGCGGTTGAAACTATATTCGGTTAATTCAGCTCAAAAATAGACGTGAGTATCCCGTTTGTTCAAATTTAATATGGTTATAGTATAACGGTCTTAAAAATTAAAACTGCACTTTTTCGTAGCTCAGTCACAAATAAATCATTTTATTATTGCAAAGAATGGATTAAGACATAATATTGCACTTTTCTAACAGCGATAGCAACCTAACCTAGAAAAAGTCTGAAAAAAATTTAGTCCTACCATTAGTTTAATTTTAATGAGTGTATAACGGAATCGGGCTTAACATCAATCATTTGCCTGCTAATTAATTGATTTGTAAACTAGTTTATAAATACATGAAACGGAAAACTTAAATCATCGCACTGACAAGCGCTGAAATTCGTTTTCAGCTTGGTTTTCATTAGGATAATGATAATTTCATGTGTGTTACTTTTATAAAACGTATTAATAACGCGCTTTAAAGGTTCCATTTTTTTATGAAGACTTAGTTCGCGAATTTTCAAATTCTGTATTTGATTAACTTGCTTCACACATACGGAAGCAAGTCATCTTATACACAAGGTGATGAATAAAACCAACAATATTTTTTTTTGAGTTTGTGGGTTGGTATAGATTTACAAATGTCACATGTCACATAAAATATCTAGTAAGCCTACATTGAACACTTTGTAAACACATCTTTGATATTACATACTTGCAAATTCTACAGGCAATTCAGTTATTCAAAAGCGATCCGTAACTGAACTTTTGAGAAGCATTTCCTGTCGGCTGCTATCATTTTGATTTAGTATCGAGCGAAGGACGTGTTACGTTTCATCAAATGTGTCAATTGTAATATGACATAAAAGTGACTGAATCAAAACAACTATGGCGGCCGACGGGAAACGATCCACATATGGTTCGGCTATGAAGCGGTCTTGAATAACTGAATTGGGGCCCTGATCACACGTATAGATAGGTTTTCCCCGGCTCTGCGTAGCAAGCCTTAAGTAAGGTAATCGCCCGACTCGTTTTCAGTCGCGATATGTCGAGCATTGCTGTTAGACGTTAAGTGTCGTGACTTGTGAACAGTGTCAATACCATTCTGTGTATTTAGAAAATGCAACACCAAGATATAAAAGGCCTTAAGGACGTACCTTGTCCTCGAAAGTGCTGATATTTGCCATGCTTTTACTTCATATTCAATAAGTATAACCTCTCTATCTCATTGGCTAAGTGTATATATCATGTCTCAATGGTTATAAACATCCTAGTTAATATTAACAAGAAAAAGTAACCCTGTCGCTTTTTTATTTTTTCACGATCAAACGATAGAACCTATGATAGTTGAATGACATGGTCATAACATTACTATAAATATGTATACTCGTGTTCTAAAAGATGTTACGGTACTCTGAAAGGTAAATAAACTTTTTCACAAAGAAATTTACCCATTCCAGTTTTTCTTCTTCTTAATATTACGGTATTTATTTCAATCAAAAGTACACAAACATACATCTTATTCGTAAACAAAATAAATACATCGTATAGGTATTTATTCAAAGTAAAACACGCAACTATCTCTCTAACATCTTGTACAAACAACATGATCTCATACAATTTATAAAGTGATCATTGAGTGCCAATTGTCATTGTATCACTGCGGCGTATCTTTCGAAAGTGCTAATCTATGGTCAATGCTGTCAGAACGAGGTGTGAAAAGGCACGACTACGTTTAACAAAGTTGTATTCCGTTTTGTGTATTGTAGGTATATAAAAATACAGCTGAACTCCCTGTGTCGGAGATGACATAGAACATATGCAATGACCAGGATAATTAGCACCTACTCCTATTTAAATATATTATGGTTGCCTGGATGAAATCGCTTTTATCGATAAGCCTGCCCTTTATTGCACGTACAATAAAAATGTCTATTATTTGAACTGCCCGGATGGGAATCAAATCAATATTTATAAGTATATGTTTATTTATCAATCTTTTGCCATAAGATAAATATTTATGACATAAAATTCGACACAATAATTATTATTGTTTAAAAAACTTGAACGACCGACTTTAAAAAACGCAATTTTGTTTTAAAAACCAAACTACTGAAACTATTTTGATCTGAAAGTCCTTTCAAACAAAAAAAAATACATTTCCAAATCGGTTTATAAATGATGGAGTCATGCGGTAACAAACATAAAAAAATACAAGCGACTTGAGAACCTTTTTTTGAAGTCGGTTAAAAACAACACTGCGCATTCGTCAAAATTTGCCAAGCTGCAAAAATTTCAATAGAAATACGGAATTTTAAAAGATCATACTGATTTCGTGTCTATTTCCACAGCATTGATTTATTGTTGTATTAATTTGAGGAACAAATAAATATGTATGTACAAGATTAGAAGATCCGCTAGAATTTCTAATCAACCTTGAAATAATATTAACGTGCATTTGCATATATTTGTATATGCGTTTGTATTTATAGGAGGTTTGTATCATGACACCACGACCTATGCTAAGTGATGCCATGAACCATACTAGCGTGTTGGTTGCGAAATCACTCGGTTTATGTAAACTTTACAGTGTAAAGAATATGTCTCCACATAGAAAAGTGACTTATTGTAATATTTAAAACATAAATCCGGCAAAGTACAAGTTTCATTCGCACACCAATGCTTCCGTACTCCTACGCATGTCATGTGAACATGAAAACTGGCACTAGAGCTAATTGCTTAGTTACGGTTTAAAAAACTAAAAAACACGCTACAAATTATTGTGGTCAAAGTTCATTACAAGACTTTTCTAACAAATCCAAACACAGCTATGATACGATGTTCCATCATGAAGTTCTAGTTCATATCTTCCGGCTCCATCATCAGATCAGTTCGACAGTACCATATTATTGTATTGTCATCAGAACTACATACAGCTGCCAATTTTCATGACGCTACGATCCTTGGTTGGTTAAATTAGTTACCTTAGATTTCATTACATAGTTAGTTACATACAGGTCGACCTAATAAAAGCGTGTTAAAAAAATGTGCCTTAGATCTACGAATATTTGTAACTTCTCATATATAAATAGTTGCGCACGCGGTCGAAACAGAATTCTGTGCTTCACATATTTTCTGTACAGTAGGAATAGCAAGAAATGCTAGCTATTCACGTATCAAGTTAAAATACGTAAGTATTAGAGATCTATTTTCTTTGTCCAAAGAGATTTTAACACTACCGCTTACTTTATTTTAAGAGAAATGACACCAAATGTCGACCAAGGTTCACTTATCATTTGTCGTTTTTTTTTTTAATTAAAAAGGAATTTTTATCTCGCGCAATAATTTCCCATTCTTACAAAAAATATTTACAAAAGCTTGGCTCGCTCTTGGACAGTTTTTAATATTTGTAGATTTCATTTCATTTACATCAAAGTAAACCCTACAACCTTGGTAATTTTGATGCTTCTATATATTACCATTCAAAAAATACAATCGTTTACTACGGCGTCTGTCTGTCGGTCCTACACTTGTAGGACAGACAGAAGGGACAGACAGACACCGTAGGCGCACGAATAGGCTTCCACACCCTTAGTACAGAAACCTAAAAAAGAGCCGGACGACGTATAATGGCAAAGACGAATATAACGACACCTCCCATATCAAAATCATATACAAACATACATACATACGAGTACATACCTACATACGTACATACATATGTACATACAAACACCCGAAAAACATAACCCTCCTGGGTAAGGAGGGTTATACGGGTAAAATTTTACCTGAGACATGAAAAAAACACATTCTACTTCGTATTCAACTCATCGTTACTAGCAGTCAATAATGTTAACCATGTAAAGGTACATTAATATTTAATGTATCAAGTTCTCTTGACCAGACTTGACAGTCAATTAAGAACCGAGGGCAATCATTGTAAACCCCAGACATGACCTGAAAATCTGTTGCAATTCAACCAGACAAGACTGACCAAAGAGTGGCCATATTGGCTATAAAGCTTTAACATTATATAGCTATCAATGATGACACTATGGTATTGACCTTCTGAATTCATGAATATTAAAATGGATAACCCGAAATCCCACACTTTACATATTTTATTGACGATGAAGTTTATGTTGTCAAGTATTATTTTGGGCGCCATGTTATAATTGTAGAATTCAGTGAGTCAGTGAGACAATCAGTGATCAGTTAAGACTGAATTTTGTCTTAACTGATCACTAATTGTCTCACTGACTCAGATTATATTAATCAATAGCCCAAGTTAAGCAACGAACATAATCTGAATGAATTATGAAATATTAAAAAATATTTATAAATTTATTGATAAAATATTATTTTACACATCAAGTTCGTAGGATTTAAATGGCGTTAATTAAAAAATAGTTCCGTCAAAATTCTAAGAGTACAGTAGTTTTGTCATATCGAAGCATAAAATACAAGTTTATTTATTTACAATAGCGAAATAATATACGAAGTACTTATAAGTAAGTACCTACACTACGCCACGAGAAAAATATAATCAAATTACCCCCAGAGCAATTTGAAAAGTGAAATTTTAAAGAAAATGTTTGAATTTCATATAAATATATATTATCCTACTTCATAAACCACAAAAATATTAAGACTAATCTAGGTACCTGTGTATGATCTAGGTACCTCTGATTTAACGCATAATTTCTCACAAAAAAACGTATACTCAACAGCGTATCAAGCGTAACGAAATCGTAAATTAGACTGCAAAAATTGCTTTTCTACAGTCGGGTTCGTTTTTTTTTAAATTTTTTTCCAATAAAATATTAAACCAAACTAGTCGCATGAACTTGATATTGTGATACCATACACAAACCCAAGTAATTATTCTTGTCGCAACATACAAGACCAACTTACAAAATATCAATTTTCCTCGCCTTAATAATAAGTCATTTGCTTCCTAATTACAGCTCTGATGTGCAGTTAATAACAATCTCTTAAAAGATAATCTAAAGATTATGCTATTAGCCTTAGGCTTGGGAAAACTACGCGGGCACATGGGGCGTTGCGAAATCCGCATTTACGTCATTGTAGCCGAAATGGACAGTTTGAATGACATGGGAAAGGCGTTACTGCTCTGAAAAAACTGTATCGAGTCACTGCATGTAAAATATACCTGCGGAATTATTTTTAACACGCTTTTATTAGGTCGACCTGTATGTAACTAACTATGTAATGAAATCTAAGGTAACTAATTTAACCATCTTCCAAGGATCGTAGCGTCATGAAAATTGGCAGCTGTATGTAGTTCTGATGACAATACAATAATATGGTACTGTTGAACTGATCTGATGATGGAGCCGGAAGATATGAACTAGAACTTCATGATGGAACATCGTATCATAGCTGTGTTTGGATTTGTTAGAAAAGTCTTGTAATGAACTTTGACCACAATAATTTGTAGCGTTTTTTTAGTTTTTTAAACTGTAATTTATTATGTTTATAGTTGTGTACAAAATATTTTTTAGCTCTGTTAACAGTAGATCTCGCGCAAAACTGCGCGCAAAGTTGCTTTGTCCACTTAATAAGTAAGTGGCATGATTATCTCAAGCACAAGAACTCCACTGCTGCACATAGGCCTTACCAAACCTACTTAAACCAAAATACTGGACCGATTTTGATAAAATACCAAACAAAAAACAATCATCAAAATTAATTCATAATTGCTGATGTGATCGCTGAACAAACATAACAAAAAAACCTAGTCTAATTTAGAACCTCTTCTTTTTGGAAGTCGGTTAAAAATAAATAACCACATACCCTGCCATCAGCAATGATTTCGAAGTAAACAAATATGGAACTCAGTTTACCTGCAAGAAAAAAATATATGTATTAGTAGAAATAATACGATATCATTGTTTTCAGTCATAAATTTTTATTAAGTCTGTTAGAACATACATCATTGTAAATTAATAAACATGTAACCCAATAGATTAGTATTTAAAAAAAAAACATCATTCAAGTTAACGCGAGATGTACTGACGCACTAAAAATTATCCACAGATCTACGAGTAAGTTTTGCGTATCTAAAAAAATTCTCTGCCTTTTTTGTCGTTTGAGAACAAAGAAATGATGACAAAGATCTATAAGTCTATCTCTGTCACTCTACAAAAAACTGGAGATAATTTTATCGCGGCTCGCATTACAGACTTGCTGAATGGTTATATAACAACAATCAATAAGTCATGAAAAGACGAGGGAAAAAAATTCTCTACGGCCATGATAGCAATTCAGGCTTGTAAACTTTGATCTCAGACGTGTAGCCGTTCTGTTTTTACGAAACACTTGCAGTGCATTTCAAGTAATTCTTTCACAGTACTAATTCAGCTAATTCCAAGAAATGGAATATAAAACAAAGCAAGATTACACAACGCCATAATAACCCACAATCCGTACGCAAATGACGCTGCAATTTGTGGCAAGTGCCGACTACATTTCTTATGGGAAACGGTTGGCTGCACTTGCTGTTCGTACACTGGGCGATACAAATATCTTACTCGGGCCAATAGATATATAGAATAGAGGTGATTGACACTTGTCAATCGCCTACATAGGATGAACTAGACTAGACAAAGAATAATACTTTTCCGGTAGATTTATATAGTATGAGTCATTTTAACAACAATTGATTTTTTATAAGCAAGCGATTTTTTCAATTTTTGGCCAGTTTTTCTCGTGACTCCGATAATGCTACTCGGTTACTTAATTGGTTTAGTTTTCTATGGATGATGACTGAGATCAAGCTACAATTTTACCGTTGCGCGAGATTTCATAAAATAAATTATAAAATAATAAGTGAAGTGATATATACGCATATTGAAAGATGGTGTAGTATGTATACATAGCCATGTGTACGACAAGCGCTTAGACCAGGGTTGTTGCAAGTGAAATTACTGGATATTTATATGACTTGAAAATTGGCAATATAATGCGAGAAGCACAGAATTCGCCCTATTACATTGGCGAGAAGTTAGGTGAGTATGTGTTTTTTATTTGTATAGACCACTGTAAAAAATCTTAGACTACTGACTACTGGTCATAAAAAAAATATGATGAAAATCGGTCCATCCGTTTGAGAGCTACAATGCCACAAACAGATACATAGATAGACACATCAAACTTATAAAACCCCCCTAATTAGGTCAGGGCTTAAAACAAACACTATCAATGTCTATATACATGGAAAAAAATAATTAATAAATACAAAATTAATATAAACAACATACATATTTTATGTAGCATTTTAGTCACAATATTGTTGCAACTCAGTCTAATGGTTGAACTTGTTTGTATATAAATTGTAAATATATCTTTCTTTTAATATTATTATTTTTCTTTGTTTTTATAGTAATTTGTAAATCATAAGAATGTAAACTTTAAAAAAATATGATTAATAAATTATTTTATTTTATTTACAGAGTCCAATTCTTTTTACTACCTATTGTATACAACCAAGAATAATATATACAATAAAGACGAATATGAATATGTTCATGGATAACTTTTTTTTGTGTGTGGGTGGGTTGTTTACATTTTGCACAATATAGTTTATAGCGTTCTCATATAAATTTTGACAACTTTGTTTCAGCAGTTTGGTAACTAAATATTATTAGGTATTAAATTTTTGGAAAACAAACAGCTTTGAACATAACAACCTATATAATTTAAATCAATAGTACAGAATAACCCTTATAGTTATCACCAATAGAATTAAATTTACAGGCCTATTAATATATAATAATAATGTTTATTTAAACAAAATAATTTGGGTCATAAAATTTGTGAACCCTGCATCCCAACACTAGGAGAATCTTGTAAAATGTATGAATGTATCGTGGAATGTATTGCCTTCCTTATAATTACAAGCAATGTTACTAGGGTACTAATGGCTACATAAAAAATAAATTAGTAGATTAACAGCATCTTACAAAAAAAAAGAGATAACAGTCTGGAATATTTCTATACTAAAGTTTAATGTCCAAGGTGTTTTTGAAATAATTTACATTAAAAACTTCTCAAGTTATTTAGGAGAGTAATCTCTTGAGAAAATAGGATAAAAAGAATTATTTTTATTTGTTATTATTTTTGTGAGTCTAGTGCAGTTTGCCGTGGTTTCAAATGTATATGTAAATGTGTATTTTGCTAATGAGTGTGTATGTATGCAATATGTATAAATGCTAATGAGTGTGTATGTATGCAATATGTATATTTTTTTTTTGTCTCCCTCAAGAAGTTAACTTTACGATGTATTTCAGGTTTTTGAACACAAATTACGTAGGAAATTTTTATTATAAATTTTCAGTATATCTTGGCTTATACAAAACTGAATTGATAAAAAAGAAATTCTTTCTCTGTATGTTTATTACTTTTTCACGATCAAACAACCGAATCGATTATTATGAAAATCAGTACTGAGTATCTGGTAAAATATAGGCATATTTTAACATCATCATCGATTTTCATCACTATGGGAGTAAAATTACAGCTAGCATATTCTTGGTGCTGTATGAAAATGACCACATAAATTTATTTTATATGTATTATACCTCATTTTTAGACTGTCCTTGTGTATATAATTTGAAATCTAGTTTATTTCACATCCATTTACGTTTTAAATCCTCTCTACACGAGTAATGTAACCCTAACATGCAATGTTCATCAGACGTCACAAACATTTCTGTGTGAAGACTACTAATTGCAGAGGTTCGCAACCATGGGAATATGGAACGAAAACAAAGCGTTGCTCACTGTTTGAGCAACTGTCTAATTGATTGTTCACCTCTGAAATACTCTCAAAAGTGAAGTTTTTATCTGAAGTCGAGGTCTTACATATCCTAGTATAGCAACAAAAGCTTGTTATATCTGACAAAAAAAGTTGGAAAATTTGTTACAATGATTGTCAAAGATCCATTAAATATATTAATATGTAATACGTCGTAAAGTTGTCTCGATGTGCTAGGTAAAAGAACTTTTGTATGGAAGTCGAACTACCTTAAGGTGATACAATATGTATGCAACGGGAAATTAAAATTCCAAACTGTCTTTTTGTTGTGGTACCCAAGTAATGTATCTAAAGTAGTTGATCATAATGTTTGTGACAATTGAAGATTATTATTTATATTATTAAATAATTTTCTTTACTATTAATACATTGTATTATTTATATTAATCTAGTAATCCGTTTTTACTAATTCAAGCAACTGCTCGGGACATTTAAGCGTAAATAAGCATTATTGATAGTTATACTGACGCAATAATATAAAGAATAGCCTTAGATTGTCGCAAACATTGTAATTACTTACAAAAGTTACCGTGACTAGCTACAAAGACAATAAATGTTAAAAAAAATTATTTCTGCCACATGTCTGCCGTTTGTCCTTCAACAAAAATGTTATTAACACGATCTTTATTCATAACGAAAGATGGACGATACATTGAATGATATAACCGGATCATTTATACTAAAATTTAATGGCATTTCGATTTGTAGTAAAACTAAGTATCGTAGTAAAACGAGAGATTTTATTTGTATTTAGTTAGAGTTGAAGGCCTTTAGAGTTAGAGGTGAACTTGTGACTACGACGAGACTCCTTATTGCTAAATGTACCATCAGTGATTTAAACTAATTTGCATATTTTTTGTATGATACTTTGGCTTACTAGTTTCTAAGTCGCGCATTAAAATATGACTATGCAAACCATGCAAACTGTGTTGTCATATTATATAGAATCTAGTGTTCTAAAAATCAGGCATATATTGTAGGTATATATGGTAAGCACTTTCAATTGCTTAAAACTTTTTAATTTCTTCCGCAAACATTGTACTGTGGTAGAGAAAACATTGACGCCTCGTCTAGCTTCACAAACGCATTGACGCTTCGCTGAAGTACCTACGAATCCTACGATACCACTATAAACAGTATGAATACTCGAAACATGAACTCTGCAATTTCGTTTAACCGTAGCTTTAAAACCGATAACCAATCAGGCGCTAAACTTGAGTTGATAACAATTTACAGAACCACCTCTACTCCTATACAAAAAAAAAACATCGAAATGTTGTCATTTATTTATCGGATTGTCTACGAAAAATTGCAT
This sequence comes from Lycia hirtaria, assembly GCA_947563715.1. Classification (NCBI taxonomy): domain Eukaryota; kingdom Metazoa; phylum Arthropoda; class Insecta; order Lepidoptera; family Geometridae; genus Lycia; species Lycia hirtaria. Next base: position 5,401,069 of record OX387383.1, read on the forward strand.
ATTTATTTTAAGTAAAAATTATATAATTACTATTCCAAAAATGTAGCATATTACACTGATGAAGTAAAGACGAACCTAACGACACCTCACACCCATCACACATCAAAATCGATCAAACAGGTCCACAAGGCTGCTATTTGATCATCACTCGCTCGACACTCGCTGATACGATTCAACGACTATTTTGACGAATTGCTAGTCTACTATTATATAAATAGACTACAAATTTACAAAATAGTCGTTGAATCGTAACAGCGAGCGGCGAACGAGTGATGTTCACTTAGCAGCCTTGAGGCCCTGTTCAGGTAGCAGAAGGTAATAAAACATGAACATTACCGGTAAAAAGTGCTACCTCGGCATAAATCTGCACAGCCCTTACTGCTGTTATGCGCAAAACTGTGCACATAATGTCTCACTACCGTGCAATTATTGAGAACGTGTGGGCGCATGCACTCTCCATTCCAAACTACAGGCTCGCTGTTGATTTCTAGATTACGAGATTTAAAGATTAGCTTATGTAGCTATTGTTTAATACTTTTAAAGTATCAAATAAGGATTAATCTTCTATCTGTAGATCATTTGCAAAGTCGTAAAATGAATTGTGTTGAACAAACTGCAAGCCCAAATTATTTTCAAAAATGTAAGCGCTTGATCGGCGCGACACGAGGCCAAAATACTGGTGCTTATCTGACGTAGCGCATATGCATTGCAAGTAAACATGCCAATACTGAGAGCATTTTGTTACGCTGCCAAGCGATAGTGGATTAGGAGATTTGCATTATCTTTAGATCTTCACGCAATAAACTACAACTTTGATTCAAGTCAACTTTGATTAATTTGAGTTTACAACTACTTTAAATGAAAATCAAATTAGAATACATTTTTAGTGTATGTAATCGTCAAAGACTGAGTTAAAACTTATCATAAAATTACGAATTAAATTAAAAAAATGAGAATAATATAGAAAATATTTTATTTTCATTTCATAAACCTTTCAAAGTTACACAGAAGTTCAAAGATATCCACTTTGACTGTATCTTTAAAAAACCCGTGATTGATATTTACTGTTTGTGACCTTACGTTTTTTGCTAGATTTTCGACTGTGAGCGATACGGATCTTCAAAATTGTTTTTATGAATCTATGCAAAAAAAATTACATGAGGTTATTCACATAAACTTTTTAATTTTACAGTTACAACGTTTTCAATTCGCGAGTGCGTGCGAGTCCTCACATGTAGTACTCGCGCAGCATTATTTTATATGCATATTGCGTTAGTGTGCGTGATAAAGCGAGTGGATGTCACTCAAACATACATAATCACTACTCACACAAACAAAGGTGGTGCGCAATGATGACTTGTAATGACTATGGCATATTATTATAGTGATTTACATCAAGTGATTATCAACTAGTGGAAAAACATTTGAATAATGAGTGTTCGGACGTTAGACTTTGCTAATAATTCCTTAATAAAATATCTACTTTAGTTTTTTTTGTCACGTGCAATCTTTCAACAATATTTAGCTAATATTAATAAAACCGGTAAGTGCTAGTCGGACTCGCGCACGAAGGGTTCCGTACCATTATCTTTAAAACGGCAAAAAAACACGTTTGTTGTATGGGAGCCCCCCTTAAATATTAATTTTATTTTAATTCAATTATTTATTTTTAATGTGAATAATATAACTCAGTATTCAGTGAATATTTCAAGCGTCTACCTGTTGCCGATATCAATATCGAGCAAAAACGAGCAAAATAAATCGAGTTTGTTGTATGGGAGCCCCCTTAAATACTTATTTTATCCTATTTTTTTTTTTGTATTTGTTGTTATAACGGCAACAGAAATGCATCATCTGTGAAAATTTCAACTGTCTAACTATCACGGTTCATGAAATTAGCCTGGTGACAGACGGACGGACGGACAGACAGACAGCGGAGTCTCAGTAATAGAGTCCCGTTTTTACACTTTGGGGACGGAACCCTAAAAAATAATCATATTCCAGATTCTAGAGTTCTTTTTTATTTCTCTTGTTCAGAGTTGCTCAGCGATTTTTGATCATATTTTTAACCTGCAACCAGCGTATTTCTGCTACTTGTATGAAGTCGTCTATCCTTGTGGCTGGTTGCACTACGCTGTACTTATTCTACATTTGGGGAAGTCCTTATTTTAACACCCTGCACTACCGTGACGATAATATAAAGGTCAAGCATGAGGTCGTTAAACTCCATACACAAGAAATATACTAACTTGTTTGCCGATAAGATGCCTCATGGTCTGTCTAAAGAAAAGGTCAAGTCATATTTTATTGCACCTGACTTAACTTCGCACCTACGAATTTATGATTCTTGCCAAATATATTGCAAGTAACATCTGTTTTAATAAGGTGTTTAGTAACGTGGCATTGTAAGGCATGATTTTGAATTTTGAGATTGTAATTAAGAAATAATAAATACGTATTATAATTGAAATTAAGTAAATTTTAACAGATTTATCGCGTATATTTCAATGAGTTACAATCACGAAAATATAATAAAAAACTGAAACAAATGATTTCAAAACGCGCAAGTTTGTTTAGAAAAAAAAAACAAACTATAGACTTGATTTTGATAAAATCCTATCTATGAGACCAACCTGAAAGTATATCTTTTCAAAGAAAAAATTGAAAAAAAAAAAAAAAAAAGTTTTCCAAATCAGTTTATAAATGACGGAGTCAGGTGGTAAACATAAAAAAACGATTACAGAATTGAGAAACTTCTTTTTTGAAGTCGGCTTAACAATAACGAATGATGCCGTTTGCCAAAATAAAATTATTCAAAACCATTTTTGAACATAGTATTTCAAAATATTTTTAACTACTACCTCATAAGTCATACTCATGGAATTATTTATTTATTTATATTCTAGAACATGGAATACATAATCATCGGAGAGAGTAAAATGATGTAAGGTATCAACTGGCAAATTTGCTGTCAGCTATAAGCATGTTTACTTATTTGTTTATGAGGCAAAATTTTCAACTAAACTTTATAAAACTTGGTATACAGGTTCATTTTTTATTGTCATTACCGATGATTTTAAATTAGGGTATATATTTTAAAATGAGAAAGTTTGAGAGAAGAATGTTGCACGAAGCAATGTAACGACCTATTATTATAAACTGAAAGTCAAAAGGTGAAAAGTCCGCTATACATTCGATATTCATGTAAGCTATCTAGACATATCGAGATTCAGTCGTAAAGCTCCCAGCCTGCATTTTCGTGTCATTCAGCTTCCTCTCAGATCTCTAGTGGATATTCAATCTTATTGTTTTGTAAACATATTATCGAATAATTACCTGAAATAGCATTAAATGTTTAAAACTACCCGCTAACGTACTTCCACATTCTGTTAATACTTACATAATGTATGTTGTTTGTATTTCCGAGGCAAGCGACACTTTCCTTCCGTTTACTGCAAGTAGCCGGCAAACAGCGAAATTATTTATTTAATAATAATTATTTTGAAATATTATCTTTGAAATTAATATATTTATTTATAAATCTTCACGCTTCTTCCTTGTACGCTTTAATTCCCAGAAAACAAATACAATAAATAAATATTGGTGGACATTTCACACGACACCATCTAGTCCAAACGAAGTACTATTTGTGCGGAAGGTTCTTGTTGCCACGGCAATCTTTCTGAGAGCACTATTCTTATGCAAATTATCATCACCGATACAGATCAAGTGCCGCGTCATCTTCAACACCCCAAAACCTCTCAAGTAATTAGATGAACGATATTACATAAGAAGACGCGAGAAATGCGAAAGCTCTCCATTTCTACGATTTCTAGCTGACTTGGCAGTTACTCGCCAACTCTAGTGATTGCTTAATCCTCATTTGCGGTGATCAATGCTCATACGCCACGGGTCGAATGTGATTTGCATTACTTACAATGATTTGGTTGCATGTAAACATTTCGATTTGATATTAATATTTAAATTGTAAGTCTTATTGTGATTCATTAATCCCTCTCGCACGATTAAATCTCTTTCAAATGGCCTGTCCTACAAACCTCGCACTTCACTTAAGTAACTCCGATTATGGACCCACGATAAGACTTTGCACCTCATTTAATTACCCCGATTAAGGAATCACTATTATTGTTCATTAATGTAATTATTATTGTTCATTAATGTATAGTCAATGTATTATTATTATAGTTTACACGCAGGAAGACGTTAGCACTCGAGACACAGAATATCTAGTTCGGGTGCTAACACACTTTTTATTATAAAATTGTAAATTACCTATCAATAAAAAAATAAATTAAAAAAACAGTGTGGATTGTAAATTTTGCGACTTGAGGCATTGAGGTATATTAGACGAAGAGATACTTTTGAGTTTCCCGAACGCTGCCCAGCCAAGTTGTAGTTTCATAATATTATATTATAATTATGTTCGATTAAAACTAGTCATATTGTTGCATCGCTTTATTTATAGGTACACGAATACATACATTTGTCAACAATAAGGCTTTTGATACATTTTAATTCACGTTTTATTAGGGTTCGTTATCGGTTTATCTGATCTAATACCTTTAAACGAGCAATTCTTGTATATACATATATACAAGAATTGGACTGCAAGAAGCATGAATAAGCGACATCGTTATATGGTTGATATTCCGAAAACACGTACGAAACGCTTTGGCTCCACTTTCATTGTACGTACTGCCAAACTGGAATGCGCTTCCTGATTGGGTCTTTCTGACTGGATATAATCTAGGTGTCTTCAAAACGCGAGTGAATAGGTTTCTTCTAGGCAAGCGCGCTCCATCGTAGACCGTAACTGTCACTTAACATCAGGTGAATTGACGGTCAAGCGCAAGCCTATCTTCAATAAAAAAAAAAAAAAAAAAAAAACATATTTATATATATAATCTGAATCTCGAAAACGGCTCCAACGATTTCATGAAATATAGTATGCAGGGGGTTTCGGGGGCGATAAATCGATCTAACTAGCTTTCATTTTTAGAAATGTCGTTTTATCCGTGTTTTCAGCCAATGAAAAACTGCTACAATATCATTAGAATACGAAGGAAAATTTCGCCACCATCTACAAGGTTATACTAGCTCAGGTGAAAAATTGGGCGGTCCCGTATCCAGAAGACCACAGTTCGATTCCAGATGAGATTATTTTTCCTTTTTTTTTTCAAGTTACTTATTTTGTGAGAAAATTTTTATTTAGGGAGCCCTTTAAAAAAATATTCATATTACAAAAACCGAGCAAAGCTCGGCCATCCAGGTACTGCATATTTATTCGTGCATAACACCTCAGTGAATAACATGCGTGAAATTAAACAACTTCTAACAATCTCGAAAATATAAGAAACAGTTCTTATGAATGATTATTTCCTATAGGGACCACAGTTTCAATCATTTTAAGAACAAAGAGACAACTTAACCAAAATATCCAGCATTTCATTTATAGGTATGTCGAATATTACAGAATAATATCAATTTTAGTAAAAAAAAAAAAATGTGTACATTAAAACAATTTTATTTTTGTTATTTCATTTCATATTTTTTAACATTTTACTGTAATAAACATTTTGTTTTAATATTTTTTACACACTTGCATGCTTTGTTGGATATCAATTGGCCCCGAAACGCGTTCCAATGGACGACGAGCTTAACTCTTTGTTTAAATATGTGAAAGAACATTAGATCATGTTTAAAAGCAATAAAATAAACGTTTATTTCTCTCCATAGCATACAAATGCAGTAGAAAAGTAATAGGTACAGGAAGTAAATTACGCAACTTTAAAACAAATATTCTTTAAGCTTCTATTTTTATGATTTTGATGAAGATAAGAATATTTACAATTTGATTACTTAGTTAACCAGTTTCCGACATTATTTCAAAAGCAATTAACGTCTATAATTTGGCCATTACTAATAACTGCGATATGCATTTTATTTGCAAGTCGATGAGATCAGTCTCTGGTTGAAAATTTAACAAATATGCAAATAATATGCTAAAAACAATTTATGAACTGACTAATTGACTACACATTTTGTTTTACGTATTTTGGGTTACGTCTTCATGTGTTTATTTTATTGTGAATAAGCGTTTTTTTTAATACTATCATGGATTGATGGAACTTTGGGCTTGAGTTATAAGGAACCCATTTAAAAAAAAACAAGTGCGAGTGCGGAGTGTCGAAATGTGCGTTTTTTACGACATATCTGGCTGTAATTTTTTTTTTCGAAAACAGAGAAATTTAATTTTTCTTTCTGCAGTAAGATATTATGGATTTGCGTATATATATGGTTTTAATTTTAACACGATACCTTCCCGCGTTCCCGAGATACAGGTCTTGACACCTCGACGGACGCACAACAAAGTGATCCTATAAGGGTTCCTTTTTTTACTTTTGAGGTACGGAACCCTAAAAATGAGTCAGATATATATATTTGATGCAATTAAAAGTGCTAACGATGACCTAAAGAACTAATCAACAAACACGCAAATCTTTTTAAATGCAGTAATACGAGTACCTACGTTTGCGTTATTAAGCGACGTTGCGGTCTATGATGGAGCGCGCTTACCAGAAGAAATCAGTTCACTGGTTCATCATTAGCTATTGAATTCACCGACATAATTAAAAATAGGTACCTCTATGCCTGTGATAAATATGCAAATGGATAATATCTCAACGCATCTATTTTAAGCTTATCAGAAAGTTCTAGCGCTAGTCCCTATTCACAACTCATTCGGTAGAGATTCCAATCAGAAACTATATTTTTATCTCTGTTATTTCCATACAGAATGACATACGCAGAGATATAGTTTCCGATCGGTATCGTTACCGAATAACTCGTGAAAGTTTCAGATCCTTGGTACCATATTACTGGATTATCATGATCGTGCTGTGATCTTGTTTAAATATCGGCAGTCTATCGAAACATAACGAGAATCTAAATAAAAGCTTTCAAATACAATAACCTAAACAGCAGACAGTTGTCAAAATACATATCTTTAGCAAACAATCTCCGTGCGAACAACCAAAATCACATCGTTAGAAAGTACTCCTGTTACAAAATCCAAACAAAGGCCGACAATTAAACTGTAATAAAAATTACATCACACGGTCAAAACTAAAGGCTAACTGACGCAGACAATGCGCCCGCGCACCAAAAGAAAGTCGCCTACCGCTAGCACAGCACCCGACGCACAATTCATGACCATGAATTCCGTGAAAGCGGTGTAGCACAAAACAATGAAAAACGGTAATTCCGTGACTTGTGCCTTCGACATGTTATATAATATGACATGTTATACTTTAATATGACTTTTCGCGAACGCATAATGAGAATTGCATAATTTATTGCGGTGGAAATGTTATATTTTTATTATGTTTCGTTGTGCTAGGGCCTACTGAGGAAGTAGGCGCGTAAATTAGGCTTGATTATTTAAATTAGCATTAGTTTTATTTTATGTAATTAATCTTCATAACAAGACGCTGTCTGTATAATATCTGGGTCACTGTAATTGTAATTTTAACAACGATTTTGTGTTTAGTACTTTTTTGCTGAGTTTGTCTGGAGAAGTAGATATGATGTAAATAGATATGGTGTAAATATATATGTGTACCTATATGATGTAGATTTTTGTCAGTTATACGGGCTCCAAGGTTTAAACGTTACTTTGTTCTGGATGAAGGTTATTGTTTCCAGCTACATTTCGGAATTACAAGTGCAGTGCATTGTCACAGAGAATTTTGAACTGAAATTGAATAAGAAAAAATAATTATTGCAAATAAAGTGAAAAATCTATTCGTATTATGACCAAAATATAAACATGTAAGTTTAAAATAAAATACTAGCTGAACCGATTTTGATTAAATATAACCAAAAGGCTCTAGATAAAAAAAAATACAACATAAAATAATAGCTGAACCGATTTTGATGAAACATAACTAAGAACCCTCTAGAAAAAAAAAAAAAAAACCCTCTTTAAAAAAACAGATCAAAATCGGTCCATCTGTTCGAAAGCTACGATGCCACAGACAGACACACAAATACACTTTTTTCTACTGATGTTTTCTAAGATTTTCGCGATTGCTACTCATTGTCTCACCTGTGACCATGGACGCTGCAAAGTGTTTGAAACGTCAGCTCATATAACCTCCTTTTTTTTGAAGTCGGTTAAAAATTATGTAAAATATAGATAGATAGATAAACTCTTTATTGGCACACCATTAAAATTAACAAAAACAAGTACAAAAGAAAATAAATTTACACTAGAGTAACAACGGGCGGCTTTATAAAAGCGATCTCTTCCAGGCAACCGTGAAATGAAATGAAATTTGGAAAGAAATAAGACGGAAATGTTCGCGATAAATCCGTTATTTACTACATTTTTACTGGTGTTTCTTTGATTTTTGAATGAATTTGACAAGTACTGACAAATATGAATGTAAGCTATTAACACAAAAATAATACCTAAAATCTGGTGAATGGAAATAGAAGCCTACAATAAATAGAAACACCCATGACATGCTTTCTGCAATATCTTCGAAAACCCGGTTATATTCTATCAATAAATTGTCAATTAACGCCTTTAGTTCATATCAAATATCACACGATTGACATGCAAATGTAAGTTGTGTAAACTTGCATATTGTGTAAGCTAGGACGTGCTAAAACTAAGCCTGTACAAATATTAAGTTAGCTAGGTACAACATATTATGTAAAAGTTACGAGTATATTATCAAAAGTTATATTTATCAAAAACTAAGCCTGTACAAATATTAAGTTAGCTAGGTACAACATATTATGTAAAAGTTACGAGTATATTATCAAAAGTTATATTTATCAAAAACTAAGCCTGTACAAATATTAAGTTAGCTAGGTACAACATATTATGTAAAAGTTACGAGTATATTATCAAAAGTTATATTTATCAAAAACTAAGCCTGTACAAATATTAAGTTAGCTAGGTACAACATATTATGTAAAAGTTACGAGTATATTATCAAAAGTTATATTTATCAAAAACTAAGCCTGTACAAATATTAAGTTAGCTAGGTACAACATATTATGTAAAAGTTACGAGTATATTATCAAAAGTTATATTTATCAAAAACTAAGCCTGTACAAATATTAAGTTAGCTAGGTACAACATATTATGTAAAAGTTACGAGTATATTATCAAAAGTTATATTTATCAAAAACTAAGCCTGTACAAATATTAAGTTAGCTAGGTACAACATATTATGTAAAAGTTACGAGTATATTATCAAAAGTTATATTTATCAAAAACTAAGCCTGTACAAATATTAAGTTAGCTAGGTACAACATATTATGTAAAAGTTACGAGTATATTATCAAAAATTATATTTATCAAAAACTAAGCCTGTACAAATATTAAGTTAGCTAGGTACAACATATTATGTAAAAGTTATATTATCAATTTACGTTTCAACAAAATTAGAATTTCTTAATTTTGGGAAGTTTTTTTTTAAAGTTTTTGTTTGAAGAAAACTAACTTATTAGTAAAACCGACTTCAAAGAGGGTGTTGAACTAGTTTAAAGTATTTTTATTTGAAAGGACTAGGGATAAAAGGAGCATACTCGTAGCTAGGCATTGCTTGTGACGCCACAGTGCTCTACATTACAAATCTAAAAAAATATAAAATCGACATTAATCGCAAAAAAAAACGAGATTAATTTCGGAAAAACAAATAAAAAATATAAACATTAATTAAATATATTGGAATTTTCAAGAGTAGAGTCAATAGATATATTCTAATCGACGAGCTCCATCTTCACCTACACCGTCGTATCAGGCGATTTGTTAGTCAATGGTAGTTCTTTGTGGCAACAGTTCTATGGAACTAACGTAAATTACCATGTATTATTAATTCTATAGAACAAATGAGAGAGATTTCGTTTTAACAGTTCTACCATAGAACTAAAAGGATTAAAAAAAAAAACACAGTTCTATGACGTCACAGTTCTATAGAACTAATGGGAGTTACCGGATATATCTTGCGTAAAAAAATATCAAAAAAATTACTTTACATGCCCATTAAAATTAATAGTTAATGTATTATAGTTATAGTATATTATAGTACCCAAAGATCGTGCAACTTCAGTAAAGTTACGCGGCGCGGTTTGACGACCTCAAGTGCAGAACCGTGACAAATTTTCGTAATATTCTTTCATCGACAATGTGTTCTGCCGTGTTTGGTCTACTTGTTAAGTACAAAAACCGTCTTCTATAGGTAAGTATACTGCATCCAATAACATGACCTATATTTGTAAAACAAGTAAGATTTGACATATTTGACTACCGACCGATCTCAATATTTTGTCAAATGCAGTTTAGCCATACCGTTTTTCTAACCATTACTTTAAACGATTTTCAATGTCTTATTGTGATATGTAAATATTGTTACAGGTAACATTATAGGGTATGTTTTTATCAGAGGTGACAGGTTACAAATAACTGTTAGTGACATTAAAGGTTCTTTTTTTGGCGGGAAGGTCTTAGTAACATGTTGTTGCTTTGTTTTATTTTCCTAAACTTGTGTTATTTTGAACATTAATGCTATAAAAATGGTGGTGTTTTATTCATTAAGTATTCGATCAAGTGCGCGAGTGTGGGCAAGTGAAATAAATCAGTGAAACGTGTGATTTTACGTTGTCGGCAAAACTCCATAGAAGCTTCTAGTAAAGTCGCGATCTCTTTACTGAGGCAAGACTTAAATTTGAAAATGACTGTTCACGTGACTTAGACTGTGACTAGAACACTATATAACTTGTATTATTCAAGAAACTTGAAAATATTTCAATACTTGACACTGGCAAATCGCTAATCGCGGGGTCCAATACAAAAAAGAAGAAAAAGACATTAAAGGATATATTTTTGTCAGAGGCAACAAGTTACGAGTAACTGTTATTGGCATTATAGAATATGTTTTTGTCAGAAGTGACAGGTTAATAGTAGTAGATTTGACAGAATATAGAAATAAATATAAATATATAAATATAAATATAAATATTTGTGGACATTTCACACAACACCATCTAGCCCAAACTAAGCAAAGCTTGTACTATGGAACTAGATGGCTGATAAAATACATATATACTTTTTTTTTGTAAATATATACATATAATACATAGAAACACCCAGACACAGAACAAACATCCGTGCTCATCACACAAATGTTTGCCCTGGGTGGGGATTGAACCCACGACCTACAGCACAGCAGGCAGACATGCTACCAACTGAGCCACAAGGCCAGTCATCAAATCCATCGTTAGGTAGATGAAATCCAATATTTTGAATTGGAAAAATTGATAAACTGATAATAAAACACAATGACATAAATAATCTTAGTAATATTGTAAAACCCAATAAATTATGCTGTTTGTTATTCTCGATGCTCAGCATTTGAATCGTTTAAAGTAAGTTTAAAAAGTTGGTAAGTTTAAATTTGGGACAGAGCAGGATACATTTCATCAGGATTGCAGGTGTATAGTTTTCGAAGTCTTCCGTGGATTCTTTCCTGCCCTGCGTTGATCTAATCCAGGTCTACAAATCCAGATATTTTATTGTCTTGTACTTTGACAATATATTCCTTCAGTCTGGCTGTTGTCTAGCGAATCATTTCTTTAGTTCTGTCAGACGCAAGATGCTAAACAACAGGATCTATTCCAATATCAGACATCACTTATCTACCATCTTTTTTCAACAACTCCCACTGCATCTCCAAAACTATCTGTCTACAGTCGTATTTTATCACCAGTCATATTAACATAAACGGAGGCAGTGCGGCTCATCATTGTATATTCTGGTCTAATTAGTTATTTATATATTCCGATAGATGTGTTGAGGCGCATGCTGTGACCTTGACCTGGTGCGCTGTCGTCTGCTTGTGTCTGGGCTTTTATGTGACGGTTAACGCCTTTACTGCTGCAGACCTCACACGTTTTGTTACACTGTGTACCTAACTAATATTAGATCACTCTCCGAAATGCATAATATCCAAGTTGGTTTTATGAGAGACGTTGAACGCGATTATATCGACAGTATTTTTTGGTATAACAGGGAAAACTGTTTTATTTTTTCGCTAGACTTTATTACCTCTAGATTTTTTATAAAAATCCTGCTTTCTATTGTTTTTTGTTGTTTGCATTTTTATTGTATTTTGCTTTTGTATTGTATTTTAATAAAATTGAAAAAAATACAGTCCGATAGGTTTCAATCTCATAAAATATTAAAATTAAAATTAAGTACATAGTAAGTCAGATTTATTATTTTCTGACTATAAATGCGCGTTCAAACGAAAAATTTGCATTTGTTTGCTCTCGATCTTACAGCCTAATTTCGATTTTACTAATCTGAGCTTTCTATTAAAAAACAATAAACACTTCATTTATTAATAAATCACTACGTCAATTTGTCCTCGTAACATAACAAGTCAACACACTTGTTAGTTTCAAACTAGTTACAACACACTATAACTAGTCTGAAAGTCAAATTAACCTTTCAGGACGAGTTGATGTATACCACAAAGCTGAATTACATTGTATCTCTAACTATTCATTTACAGGGAATGATGAATAGTTTCGTATATTTATTTATTTATTTACAAATGAGTGCCACGCTTACAGTTTATACCATATAATTTGCTAAATAAATATACATATACGAGTACTTTATTTACTTCCTTATTATAAAATTACAAACAGATGAAAGCGATAGTAAATTAAAACGACAGAAGGAAGCGTAGATAAAATAATTATCATACGCTTTCTACGTTAAATTTAAATGTTGCAAATATAACTGAGTGTACAGAAACTATTGCATGCGATTAAAAGGCATAATTTGCACATAGTTTGCGCTCCTTTTTCGGTAATACGAGCAAGTCCTGCATGATAATTTGGCAACAATTGCATATAATCAGATGGCTTTCATGCTTAACTCGTGCAGGCTTAATATGCCAAATTGCAAGTATTGCACCGACCTAGAATGCTCCAGTTACCATTTTAGGTAACAACAGATGTTAAAGCGGATTATTTCCAAATTTTTTCGAATAGCTTTAAATTCTTTCACGCAAAATTGAGGAATGTAACGCATGTAGCATGTAGAGGTTGCGAAAATTTTCGCCACGTTTCGTCTACGATAATTTTTTAAAGCAAGACTATTCCCATGTTTCGTAATATCTATTTCTAAACGGTTTTATTTGGCTTGACCTGTTTGTTTGGGTCAATTTTAATAATTGAAATTATACCCCCTTGCAGTTGACGGATCGATCTGGAATTTGGTATACACCTTTATTCCTGATGACAATACAATTTAATATATTTTGTATTATTGTAAATCCAAGATGGCCGCCGCCACAAAATGGCGGATTTCATATTTTAACACAAACCCCACAATATGGGTATCAAATGAAAGGGCGTTTCTAGTAAAATACAGTAAGTAAATACATTACCTACATCATTATCTTTCTTTTAAATAAAACCGTTTAACTTTAAAAAAATAAGTAATTAAGTACTTGTTTCTGTTTATTTTCAATGGGACTCCGAATGCTTGTCGAGTGACAATGATAACTACATAATATCATGTAATGCAACATAATAATACCATGTATCTAATGCAACATAGACAATCCTCTAATTACGGGAACGAAGAACCTGATGAAGAACTTAGAATTTGTTATTTAAAATTGGAATAAATTACTGCAACTTTTACGGTATCATCACAACTAAAATGTTCAATGTGAAATAAGCAAAAATAAATCATGTAGTTAATAAAATAGTGTAGCGCCATTACCCACCCCGATATTTTACACGCACCAACGTTCTTGTCGAATGTTTGTTTCCACACAAAACGTAGATTATCTATTGTTCGTAAACACCATTTGAGTCTAAACAAGACAGACAGACATACGTTGAATCACTAATGCAGATGTTTATGAAATTGCAACTTGGCCTTGGCCGCGATTATTGGACCTCCTTTGTCGTATTTTACGTTTTAACGAATTTACATTAGACCTATACGGGTTCTATTGTATGATTTCAGGTATTTGGTGTTGGCACACTATACGTGTTGTCATGACATTTTCTAAAATAGGAAATACAATGTCTTTAGACTGCAGATCTTGTAAGAATTAGGTGTGAAATGCAAATTTGTTTATTAAGACTTTCAGATCACTGTTAAAGCTATATTTAAGGTTTCCCCATGGCCATTTTCTTTGTTTCGAATCCAGACCCAGTCAACACTGATTCATTAACTGACTTCCAAAAAAGGAGGTTCTTAATTCGTCTGTATGCTTTTTTTGTTTGTTCGGCGATTACTTTTTTTTAATACATTATAAATCTACGATTAACCACCAACTCGCCTGATGTTAAGCGGCGGTGTGGCCTAGGATACTCCGCCAATTATTAATTGTTTTTTCATTTCTTGCACACTACCTACTGCTTGGTGGTCGGATCTCAATGGGTTTCATCTAGGACATAGCACGTCAATCAAAGTTTACTGGTTCACCTTTCACACTTGTACTTATCGCCCCCACTTCAAATTACCTTGTACTAGTAAAAATTGTATATAATACTTAAAACTATTATATAGACTTATTATTAGAGATTATATACTAAATATATATTAGAACCCAATTTAATCACATAATCATTTTTTTTTTCTATTTATTTAAATTATGTATTGTCAGATTGTCAAGATGTCGATAAGTTTTTTGAAATCGCAGATTATAAAAAAAAACTACTGAAAAAATACACCTTTGCTTTTCAATAAATTGGTAATAGTGGAGTAATAATAAAACTATGTATATTTTGAAACAACTTTGATTGATTAACATGTATTTAATTGTCATCTATACCCATATTTATCTACTCCAACATAATCAAATACAAGCAGAAATGTTTATACTTTAAATATTATTAATTTAAAGTTAAACACGAGCTTAAATTAAATTTCCTAGCTTGTTACTACAAGTTAGGAAACTGTTACTGTTACTGTTGTTGTTGTTGATACTACAATCTAATCCTTTTTTCAAAACGATATTATACAGCCCAGTTCTTCTTCTTTTTTGTATTGGACCCGCGATTAGCCAGTTTCAAGTATTGAAATATTTTCAAGTTTCAAATTGCCTCAGTCACAGATCATAATCACCTTGTTTTATGATCTGTGGCCTCAGTAAAGCGATGGCGACTAGAAGCTTCTGTGGAGTTTTGCCGACAACGTAAAATGACACGTTCTTTATTTCATTTGTCCACACTCACGCACTTGATTGAACACTTAATGAATAAAGCACCGTATAATATAAGTATAATATTATAATATAAGTATAATATAAGTTTCCGGCAGCCTAGTCGGGAGACCGTCTGACTTGCGATCCGCAGGTCCTGGGTTCAAATCCCACGGCACGCACCTCTGTCTTTTTACCATTTTCATCCGATTAATATTCAAAATAACATAAGTTTAGGAAAATAAAATAGAGCAACAACATGTTTCTATGACGTTGCCGCCAAAACTCTAAAGCCCAGTTGTTACCCAGCGCACGAAAGTGACATTCCATTGACCAACATAATAGTGGAAAGTGACCATGTCGATCGCAAGGCTATCACGAATTCACGACGGATCTCGAGCACTCGATCTCCATTCGGCGTCACTCGAAAATTCTTTACATCACAATACCCGAGGATAATCTCTGAATACGTATGAAGTAACCCCACTCTTTGTGTAGTTGGTACTGAACACGTGAGAAATGTCCGTGTCTTATCAATTTTTCGTCGCAAATTGTGTTTTACGATTTGATAACTATGACATTGCGAGCGCTATTTTGGTATTCGCAAATTGTGTTGCTATCGCTGCTTGATGGAATCGATCGATGGAATGCTTATTTATATTTTGGTTGACAAAGTATGTGTATAAGCCCGTAAAACTTCTGTTTTGGAAACGATACATTTTATCAAAGTACAACTTAAAACAAGTATCTATGTGAAATAGAAATACAAAACACCCGACTGCATAAGAGTGATTTTCTTAGTGCAACTTAAAACTCGACATCGTATCATGCAATATGCTAGTGGCATTGAATATTGCATAGATATGATGTTGATTATACGTTTTCGTGAGAAAGTATGCGCAAATCCGATGTGAAATGTGTTTAAATATGCAATTCTTTAAAGTAATGCTTTTAAAAGCATCCGTTACGGTTACGGAAAATATATTTTTTTTAATTTTGCAAAAGATTTAGTAATATTGTCTTCTTTTAATATGTTTGTACAATGTGGTCTTTTAATAAAGAGTTATCTATCTATCTATCTATCTATCTATTATAATTGCAAAAAAATGAAGCCTACTTGAGAAGTGAAGACGAATCTAATGACATCAAAATCGGTCTAGCCGTAGAAGGTAGGCTGTAGAAGGTAATATAGAAATATAACCCTCCTTCTTGAGCAGTCGAGTAATAACGGTAGATATGAGTATTATAACACAAAGTTATAAATTACACACATTTATTTTACTAGGATTTGTTTACAGAAGAGCTAATAGGAACAGTTAAGTTTCGAACTATGTTTTAAGAAGATACATTAGGATTTGTTTACAAAAGAGCTAATATGTACAGTTCAGTTTAGAAGTATGTTTTAAGATAAATTTGCAAACAGTCATACTAGTTTGGCCTCTTCTGACATATGTAATTTATTTCTCGCACAACCAGCTTTTATAGTATCTGCACAAAAGAGACATTAATTTCTTAGTACAATAACTATCTTACTACATAAATAATGTTACTTCTAAGATAAGCAATTTGTCTTGAAATTCTTGAATCCTCCAAAGGATAACGTGTCATAAATTCTATGATATCATGTACCTGGATTTTCTCTGATTTATTAGAATCTGGTATTAAATTATAAATAGTTTGAAGTACATTTTGACAAGATGGCGTCTGTTCTTTTAGTGTTCAAGTGGCATTTATTTATTTATTTGTTTATTGCAATATTTACAGAGCAAACTACATTTGACATTTCCGCCTACGCTCTAATATTTTCCAAGTTTGTCTGTTTGTGTAATGTAAAAGTTACAAAATGTTTAGGACTTTTTGTTTTTCTTTTCTTAATTTAAATTATTTATTCAAGCAACAAAACTTTTTGGGTGTTCTTGTGTGAAAGTTTTTTGACGCTTTCAAATCCATTCCATAGAAAAATACAATCGATCCAGCTTTTTAGGTGTTTTAGCTTTAGTAAAATATTTTTAAGATTCAACTCAGTATAAATTATAACTACTAGTTTTTTTTTTTTTATTATTTAACATGTGGACAAACTAAAAAACTATCAAAACTATCTTTGAAATACACAAGTAAGTACGTGCTCTTTATCAATCGATAAAAAATATCAATTTATCTACTTTATCTAGTCATTTTCAAAATTTACGTCCACTATCCGCATTGGACTGATCAGTCAATTCTGACAGTGACAGTAATAATTGACAACTTGATTTCTTAAATCCATCACGGACTGGTACTTACGATGCGGATATTTCATTGCGCAGCTATTTGAATGCATATTCTGAGATTGACCACAATTTGCAAATCATTCTTCGAAACAAAGGAAAGATATTTTGTACAGAAATATCTAATTTTGATAATCTCTTATTTTGTCTACAGTCTCATGTGTAGATGCGTTCATAGATTAAACCAGTTTGTTTATTAGACAAAATAAAAAAAAACTCCAATCAATGTAAACAGTATGAATACTAATTATACCAGTACTTGAAAGTCTAAAACAATTTAAAAATAGAAGTTAATAACCTTAACCATTGCCCTAAAATGGCAAAAGTCATTTATATTACGGGACTTGTGAATCATATTATGTCATTTACCTTTTAAGATTTTTATATGGCAACTTTGTTGTTTTCTTTTCTATGGAATATTTAATAGGTTGCATAGCATTTACGGGACCTGTATTAACATTTAGCATTTTTGGAGCTACGACGTTGTTTTATGTTATTTCTATGGCATTTCCAATAAAATCTACCATTAATTTTTCGTATATGGAATGCACGTCAAATTTTCTTGTTTACGAATTTGATTTGTTTTCTTTGTAAAGCTTAAACGTTATTTCAATGCAAGTATTTTTGTATGGTTTTAGTCATTTGCATAATAATAGCTTTGTGTTGTTATTTTTATTTTAGTAATCTAAATTCGAAACGGAACTATAAAAAGACTATCTTTGTAGTCAAAATGGTTTGACAGATTTATGAAGGTTGTTAAACATAGAGGTACTATTATATAAATAGTCTTCTCCTTCTACGTTGTTAAACTTATTTTTGACACTAGGCTTCATTCCGCAGTTCGCAACATATTTTTTTTAGAAAATATCACTCATTATGCTTCATAAAAGATAGTAAGATTTTAACTAAGGTTAAAGTTATTAAAATGCCAATTCCAAACTATAGGAAGTCGAAAGAAATTATTTGTATACGGACTTAACACTTCGACTGCTAATAGAAAAACCTGTCATTAATTTTCACCGACAATGCATAACATGCAACATTATTACACCGACACGCGTCGTCGGCTAAAAAAATGACATTAAAAAAACAAAGCTGAGATTACGAAAAAAAGCGGATTCAATATTATGCGGCTTTGCAATCACGATATTATTTATGCGCGTATTTCTAAATACTTCATCTCGTCTTGCCCAAGAAAAGCCTTGTAGCGGTTTTTGCACGTTTCCCATGCTCATTGAAACCATTGCATTCGAGAATGAAAGTAAATAACTTCTCACACAATAAATCGATGTTATTAATCAGATTGAATTGAATAATCGAAATATTTTAATCGAAATCGAGTGTTAACTATATTTGTCACAATGACATTGAAAGTGCTGTGATAATGACCGAAACTTAACAATAAAATAATCGATTATGAAATTTATCGATTTACAATGCTAATGATTTTCTGGCACTTTACATATTTTAAGCGAACTAAATTTATATTCAACTTTGCTTGCTAATACGTCAATTATTGCGTAACCGACACACAAAAGGAAAGTGCTTATTAACTAATCAGCATAACAATGGTGGAATGTTTTTGTTTTTATTTATTTTGCGAGTGAGGTAAACGCTGAATATTTTTAACGTTAATTTTCTATTGTGCCAAAAGTCCTGCAGTTTTGTATAATTTTAATTTGGGACGCAGTCATGTGGTTAATTGTTATGCGCATGTTTTGGGGCTTACGTATTCGGGAATTAAAAAAATATATATTTCAAATAAGGTTATTTTTTTAAATATATACAGACCTACATATTTAAAAAAATAACTTTAGTTGAAATATTTTTTATAAAATTCCCGAATACGTAAGCCCCAAAACTTAGGTTACAACTAGATTTTGGGGCTTTCATATTAGTAAAAAAATTAAAATATCACCTATTTTGTTTAGTTTCAATATGAAAATCATAAGATAAATAATATGGAGGTAGGTGATAATTAAAACAAAAAAAAACGCTCTGTTTTCTTACATTCCGGAAAAAAATCACAATTATCAAACTAAGTTTCCTGAAAAAGGAAAAGTATTTTCCGCATTTCCAATTAATAAAAAAACCCACCTGTAAGAATCGCTAGGGCAACCAGCGCTGCAGCGCACGACCACATGATTGGGCACTGATCACGTGTGTTTTTTCAAAATATTTTTCAAAATTCGAACACTACACTGGCCACTTCTCACCACCGAAGCATGTTACACGGCCGACGCGCGGTAGCTCAGCGCGCGATCGCGGGAGTGAGCGTTGCATGCAACAAACCACCAGTGGAAGGAATGGAGGGGCGGTTGCGATACAATTCCGCCGCAGCCTTGGTGCTGCTCTGGCCCCAGGAGCGGATTTCGATACAACACTCTATTTACAGAATTACTTCCTTTGCCTTTTGAGTTTCGTGTATCTCAAAGATGAAGGTTGTCTTGTAGTACAATAGTATTGTGTGGAGCAGACAAGCAAGCCATTAGACGGATGGATTTGACGTTGATCTGTTTTATTAAAATAGTGTTTGTTAGAGTGTAGAGTCTTGCATCAACCTCAATCAATTGAAATAATAAGCCATTTTGGAACAATATAATTAAAAAAATACGTTTTTTTTTTAATCTTTTTTTTTTAGATTGTGTGTGTTAGATTGGGCTTATATGCACGGAATATAGATTATATGAATATTTTTTATGACTAACGGCAAAAGATGTGGTAGTTTTTAGGATTCCGTACCCAAAGGGTAAAAACGGGGCCCTATTACTGAGACTCCACTGTCTGTCCGTCCGTCCGTCTGTCAACAGGCTGTATCTCATGAACCGTGATAGTTAGACAGTTAAAATTTTCACAGATGATGTATTTTTGTTGCCGCTATAACAACAAATACTAAAAAACAGAATA
Source organism: Lycia hirtaria (assembly GCA_947563715.1). NCBI lineage: Eukaryota > Metazoa > Arthropoda > Insecta > Lepidoptera > Geometridae > Lycia > Lycia hirtaria. The sequence goes on from OX387383.1 coordinate 5,421,512, forward strand.
AAATAAATATTTAAGGGGGCTCCAACACGACAAACGTGATTTTTTTTGCTTGTTTTTGCTCGATATTGATAACGGCAACAGGTAGACGCTTAAAATATTCACTGAATATTATTGACTTATATTATTCACTTTAAAAATAAATAATTAAATTAAAATAAAATGAATATTTTAGGGGGGCTCCCAACAACAAACAACAAACGTGTTTTGACGTTTTTATAGATAATGGTACGGAACCCTTCGTGTGCGAATCCGACTCGCACTTGGCCGGTTTTTTTTTTATTCTATAGGAAAGTAGACTGTTATTGAAACCTACTTAAAGCGTAGCAATATATTATTATAAACTATATTTAGAATTATAACTACATAGTATTATTAAGCGAAAGTATCCTTTGTCTCTGCCTGTCTGTTACCTTTACACGATTATAAAACTGAGAAGAAAAACAACCAATCTATAAGAAGGTCGAACTGTTCGAGGAAAACCGACGCGAAATCCTAGACCACAAACGTCAAGTTCAAAAAGACAGACCCAAGCCCTCCTATGCATATACGTACAATTCTGCGGGTCAACTGTATTGCAGCACTTGCGATAGAGTCTTTAAGACCAAGTTTGGCCTAGCGAGCCACATCAGGGCTCATGCTAGGAAACCATAGTCCGGGGTCGCTGTCATCGAAATCGATGAGGAGGATTATATATATAAAACTGAACAAAGATAGCTGAAAACCTAGAACCAGACATAGCTACAGTCTCCATGACCATTGTTTAACCCCCCACCAAAAAGAGATGTTATAAGTTTGACGCGTGTAAGTATCTGTATATCTATGTATCTTGTTGTCTCTTTGGCATCGTAGCTCTCAAACGGATGGACTGATTTTGATCTAGTTTTTTTTTGTTTGAAAGAAGATTGTATCGTGAGTGAGCTATGTTTTATTGAAATCGGTTCAGCTGTTTTTATTTGTCGGTGGATTTTGAGTTTTCTATACTTATACTTATATTAATTAAATAATAATTATATTTTTTTTTTAAACAACGACTTCACAATACGCAATTTCGTTTACTTAATTATTTTTTCAAACTACTAAACCGATTTTGATGAAATTTCTATGGCGCTAATCTGAAAGTATATTCTTTAAAAAATCAAATTGACTTATTAATTACGGAGGTAAAGAAAGATAAAAAATACAATCGAAATTATAACCTACTCCTCCTGTTTCGAAGTCAGTTAAAACTAATAACCACATTAAGTAGGTGCAATAAAATTTTAATCACATTTTATCATTATCGATGATCAAGTCGTAATGCCTTCCTGTAGCCGTACCACAAGCGTTCAAGCATTTTGTATTTTCGTATTTCAATATTACTTTGACTTATATCTCGCTCTTTCTACAATTGATAGAGCAAGACAAGGGTCAAAGTTATATTGAAATGAGATTGCTATTATGATTGTGGTAACCCCTTTGTACTACCTCTTCGAAGTCGCAAGATCGGCTCAAGTTAGCAAGTTACATAAAGTTATTACAGCGTTTGACGAAACAGCTTCAATCCATCTAATGAGCCGAATAAATTGACGGCTTAGTTCAAGGTTACTGTCACTGAGACGGATTTATTAACCACATTCGTTTTATACATTATAGCATACTTGACATAGATACAGTTATGTCAACTAGACTATATATCAGCCAATTGCTGCAACCATTTTTTTAATAAACCTAAAATTAATAGCTTCACAGCTCAGTTGATCGTGCGTCTGTCTTCTAAGCTGCAGGTTTTGGGTTTGATTCCCACTCAGGACTATCATTTGTGTGTTGAGCATGGATGTTTGTACTATGTCTGGGTATAAGCACTGTGCTTACAAATAAACATAAGTATACTCATTCTCAATACAAACTTTGCTTAGTTTGGAGCTAGATAACGCCATCTAGCGTGTGAAAAATGAGCAACTATTTCCAATAATCATTACGTAAAGCCTACTTTATACTATTTTACATGCCCGTACGTGCCGTACAACCGCGTTTCATTCAAAGTGAAGCTAAATACATACACGTGCGTAGCGAAACCATACGTAGCAATGAACCCACATACCTATTAATTAGCACCTAACGACCCGTCATAATATCTGTACTTGAGAGCCAAATTCAACTCCAGGTTGGGCTATCGACCACGCCTCTTCGACTTCATCTGAATTATGGTCAACAAAAGCCAGTTGAAGAAGAGAAAATTTACCTTAGAACCGAAAATTATAACTACAATTTTGTACACGCATCTTTAGTCGGTGACCTTTGCGGTCTACGAAGGAGCGTATTTGCCTAGGAGATAACGATTTAATTGTGATTTTAAGACACCTAGATCATATTTATCTGGAAATACCTATTCAGAAAACATATTCTTGCGAAACATATATTTTGGCGGTACGCTACATGGAAATAAAAACAAATCGCTTCGTTCACATTATCGACATAGGTAACTTGAAAGGATGTCGCTTACCTACCTATAAAATTGTTATAAATATTATATTTAATTACCGAAAATTTTAGTTTTTGTATTTATTTTGGTGATATTTCAGAGGTTACGAAAGTCACAGAGTAATAAAATGGTGTTTGGTATTATTTAAAGCAACCGCATACGTAGGTACTAACCGACCAACTTATTTATGTAGTTGACTAACTAGTGGAACTAAGGATTTATCGCGAATGACTGTCATTTCAATGGGAAAAAGTACTATAGTTCTCTTATTCAGGTGCATTGTTAATTTTGTGTCTGTATTTGCATTAGTACTGTAAGTAGCGGTCGCGGAAGCTCGCCAAATGTCAGGGTTTCTGCTACGGCTTGTGAGACAGGACGCCATAATCGCATTTTTATAGGCGATAAAAAATAACTAAATGCCTCATTTAAAGTGATCTGAACATTATTACACTGAGTTAACAAAGAAATAAATTTATTGAAGTCTATGAGCCGCTAAAATATTGTAAACTTATTAATACATATTTATTTATGAACCTAAATACTAAATTATGTATTTATTCATTGTTTGTAAATCTAAAACATCATATGATTTTAATGTAATGTATTTACATAAAAATCATAAGATTTTCATGGAACATTTCAACCCTCATATAAGTGACGGGAAGATGCTGGATGCAAGTCGCTTCCAATCGGTCGTTTTGGAAATCCATGGAGGCGGCCTATGTGCAGCAGTGGACTTCTTATGGCTGAGATGATGATGATGATTTCAATCCTATTCTGATCTATCCCTTTTTTTTAATATTTAACGGCTCTGGTTAATGTCATTATAAGTTATTATTTCCCGGTATTATAAATGTAGTTAAGCCCTGCAAATTGAATTTGTTTTATTTCCCGGTATCCGATTGAGCTGAAATTTTGCATGCATACATAAATTAAAGGACAGTGCGTGATAATGGAACAGTGATGTAGGGAGTGGAACTTCCTGATGAAAGTGCAAAGATAACAGTACTAAAACTTCCGTGAGTATTCATTTATATTATTGCCAGCTATGGTCTCAAACCAGAAAAAACAAAAAGAAGGGTCGTTTGATAGGAGTAAAACAAATCTGAAAAAATAAGAAAACATAAATATGTTAGATCGCGTTGATTAACGATAAAATAGATTAAAATAAAGGTCAGTTCATTAAAAAACTATGTGACATTTTTAATCCAGATTTTAATGAGTTTTTTATTTATTCTAAATAAATAGATTTCACTGAAATGTCCGACGTTTGCTAATCATAGCCAGTGTAGGTTTTTCTTTTTGAATACCTAAATTATTCATGGACTGACTGTCGCAAACTAATCATTAGTATATTCATTAATATTATATCTATGTAATGCACTGCCTGTGGCAATGGGGTATGTAAAGTTTTTTTTTTCGATATTTTTTTATATTTTCATTTGATAGATTGGATCATTTAAAAGAACTAATTTCAATATTTTTTATTCTGTTCAGGACTTATTTTTTAATATTTTTTAAAGATAAAATCGTGATGACGTCACAATTACTACAGAATAAAATATTGTGATACATGAACTAAAAAAAATATGATACACGTCCCGTCTAATTTCTTTCCGAATTTCACTCCATTTCTTTGGTTGCCTGGAAGAGATCGCTTTTGGCGATAAGGCACCCGTTGTTACACTAGTGTAAAATTATTTCCTTTTTGTACTTGCATTTGTTAATTTTAATGGTGTGTCAATAAAGAGTTTATCTATCTATCTATCTAGAAATAATGTATAAACGAAATGTGCGGGCGAGACAGCTACACCTTAATTCATGGGTAAAAGTGGTTATGGCAACCCTGTGTACAATCATCACCGTCGTAATGGACTGGTTGTAAATATCAAGGGAGAAAACAAACTGTTCCGGTATAACTCGACAAATGGCAAATGTGGAAGCATAATGCCAACATCAAGAAAAAAAAAGAAAAAAAACTGTTCCGGTTCCTCGTGCCTACATCTTTATCGCGTGTGGGACCTTATGAAGAACTTGTAATTAAACAGTAAGTAAGCCCATGCTTTATCTTACAGGATATAATGGAAACCAATTATCTTACGGCCGATTTCAATATTCAATTCCAATTCTCCTTTCTTTCGTTAATAATAATTAATTATATATATAATTAATATTAATAATAAGTTATAATTCCGTTTTTCCTGTTGAGTAGACAGAGCAAGGTGAATATACTATAATATAGTCTATTCTGATAGAAACTAATGTGCCATCGAGAGCGCTGCTGTCTTTATTTCATTTTTATGTTCAACCGAGATGTTAGGTATATTTTTTGGTACAATAGTTTTCTATCCAATCAGAATGTACGTTCATATTTTAAATAAATCGTTGTGAGGAATTTAATATTTTTTATTTACGTAAATACAATTCTGTAATTTTTTTATTGATTTTCGCTAAAAATATATACGTATAGATAAATAAAACATCTATTCTGTAAAAACTTTTATTTATTTTCACTAAAAATATCCATAGATAAATAAAATTTCACAGTTTTCAGAGTTCCAGTCGGAACTGAGTTCAAAATCAAAACCGGTAACCAGTTAACAGCTAATATTTTTTCTAAGGTTTTCGCGATATATTCTCCTTGAAATGAAACATAAAATTATGTATAGTATACGCGATAAATCCGTTAAAATTTGTTTCATTTCAATCAATTAACAGCTGTCTATTTGCACTTATTGTATATTTACCGTTTCCTCTAAAAAACATGTTTTTCTGGTTCCCAGCCAATTAAATGAGTTATGTCACCAGTTCACGTAACAATAAAATTCTTAAGCTGTCCTTTTACCAATTAACTAAAAAAAATATCAAAGTAAATTGTAGTGAACTGGAAACGGACGCAAGCAAGCAAGCAACAGATCTGTAGTGAGCCCGTTGATGTCTTTTGTATGAAACAATTTTCCCAGCAGTAGGATTCCGTCAGGCGCCAGACGTTTAAAGAATCAATTTATATCTCATCTCACTAATATATTACTATTAAAGTATTCTGTGCTAATATTACAAATGCAAAAGTATGTCTATGTGTGTATATTTGTTAGTTCTTCACGCTGAAATGGTTGAAAAAAATTGAATTGATTGCACCCTGGATTAAGAATACTTATACATTTTACCCCGAAAAATCTTATGGTACAACGCGTGAGTTGTAGTTTATAGCACATAACATATAGTAATATTACTGTAGGTAATCTAGTGGGGTACCATGGGGTTCGCCGTGGGGTACCGGCTTAGAATAGTACCTCCCCCTCTCTTCCCGTGGGTGCCGTAAGAACCGGCTAAGGGAAATACTACCAGAGATGGGCAGCAGCATCCTCTGCGGAAAACGCTACCCACTGCGCTCGCCAACCCGCATGCCAAGCGTGGCGAGTAATGGCAAAACCCCCCCCTATGACAGACGACAAAAATACCAGGCCCCCAGTCCCCGGCAGCTCCGCTATTCCGGACTACGGTAGCGGTCCCGGTCACGGCGGAGCAAGGGGTGCTAAGAATCTCCGGAAGAGATCCGGCTACCACCCCCTGCATAAACGACGACTGGCCCTGGTAACACACAATATTCGCACGATGAGGACAGACGAGAAGCTAGCTGAGCTGGAAGAAGAAATGGGTAGGTTACATTGGGATATCCTGGGGTTATCGGAAGTCCGACGAGAGGGTGAGGACACGATAACCCTGAAATCCGGTAACCTACTATACTACCGGGAGGGCGACCAACAGTCCCAAGGTGGTGTCGGGTTTCTCGTCCACAAGTCCCTTGTTAACAACATTCTTGCCATCGACAGTGTATCGAGCAGGGTTGCGTACCTGATACTCAGAGTATCCAAGAGATATTCGTTGAAGGTCATCCAGGTATACGCACCGACCTCGGCACACTCGGATGATGAGGTGGAGGTGATGTATGAGGACATTAGTAGGGCCATACACACTTCTGAGACCTATTTTAATGTTCTTATGGGGGACTTCAATGCGAAGCTGGGCAGGAAATGCGAAAGTGAGTTGAGAGTGGGGCAATTTGGATATGGACAACGGAACCCCAGGGGACAGAGGTTGGCCGACTTTCTGGAGAAAGAGGGACTCTTCATGATGAACTCTTTCTTCCAGAAGCCACCTCATAGGAAATGGACCTGGTTGAGTCCCGTTGGTTCTACGAGAAATGAGATAGACTTCATCCTGACCACCAAGAAACAAATATTCAATGATGTCTCTGTGATCAACATGGTTAAAACCGGAAGTGATCACCGAATGGTACGAGGCACTTTGAATATTAATGTTAAACTGGAGAGGTTCCTTATGATGAAGTCTACACTCCGACCCACTCGCGCCCATATCCAAAACCCCGAGAGCTTTCAGCTCGAACTATCAAATCGCTTCGAGTGCCTGGATAGCTGCGCATCGGTGGATGAGATCAATAACAGGTTTGTGGAAACTGTCCGTACGGTGGGCGCGAAGTTTTATAAACCCCACCGTATAAATAGACCGCAAAAGCTCTCGAGCCATACCCTCGACCTCATGGCTGAACGACGCTCATTGCAACTGCAGTCTTCCGGTGACGCCGAGTCATATAGGCGGCTCAATAGACTCATATCAAAGTCTATGCGACACGACATCCGTACCTTTAATACTAATCGTATTAAAGAGACGATAGAGCGGAATAAAGGCTCCAAAGTGTTCGCAAGAGACATGTCTATTGGGCAGAGCCAGTTGACGAAGCTGAAGATGGAAGATGGCAGTATAGCGTCGACCAAAGCAGAAGTCTTGAGGGAAATCGAGAGGTTCTATGGACAGTTATACACATCGGTCGCAAAACCTGTTAGCAGTTTGGGCAAAGATCCAAGAGCCAAACTGACTCGACATTATACCGAAGATATCCCGGACATCAGCCTGTACGAGATTAGGATGGCCTTGAAACAGCTCAAGAACAACAAGGCACCGGGCGATGACGGAATTACATCAGAGCTACTGAAAGCGGGTGGAACACCGGTACTGAAAGTCCTTCAGAGGCTCTTTAATTCCGTCGTGCTTGAAGGTACAACGCCAGAAGCATGGAACAGAAGCGTGGTGGCGCTGTTCTTCAAAAAAGGAGACAACACTTTGCTGAAGAACTACAGACCCATCTCGCTTCTGAGCCATGTCTATAAGCTGTTTTCAAGGGTCATCACGAATCGTCTTGAACGCAGGTTTGATGACTTCCAGCCTCCCGAACAAGCCGGTTTCCGAAAAGGCTATAGTACCATAGACCACATCCATACGCTGCGGCAAGTGATACAGAAGACCGAAGAGTATAACTTGCCCCTTTGCTTAGCGTTTGTGGACTATGAGAAAGCCTTTGATTCGACCGAGACCTGGGCGGTGCTTGAGGCTCTCCAGCGATGCCGTATTGACTATCGGTATGTCGAAGTGCTGAAGTGCTTGTACAACAACGCCACCATGTCAGTCCGAGTACAAGACCAGAACTCAGAGGCAATTTCATTGAAAAGAGGCGTGAGGCAGGGAGACGTTGTCTCTCCGAAACTGTTTACCGCCGGTTTGGAAGATGCCTATAAGCTTCTGGAATGGAAAGGGCTCGGCATTAATATTAACGGCGAATACATCACTCACCTTCGGTTTGCCGACGATATAGTAGTCATGGCAAAGTCGATGGAAGAGCTCAGTACGATGCTCGAAGACCTCAATAGAGTTTCCCAACGGGTGGGCCTCAAAATGAACATGGACAAAACGAAGGTTATGTCGAACGCCCATGTAGTGCCCACCCCAATATCTGTGGGGAACTTCACTCTTGAAGTTGTTGACGAATACGTCTACTTAGGACAGACGGTCCGATTAGGCAGGTCCAACTTTACGAGGGAGGTCAATCGTCGTATACAACTCGGCTGGGCAGCGTTCGGGAAACTTAAAAGCGTCTTCTCGTCCAATATTCCCCAGTCCCTCAAGTCGAAAGTTTACAACCAGTGTGTGTTACCAGTGATGACATACGGCACTGAAACGTGGTCCCTAACTATGGGCCTTATAAGGAAGCTCAAGGTCACGCAACGAGCTATGGAGAGGGCTATGCTCGGAGTCTCTCTACGAGATCGAATCAGAAATGAAGAGATACGTAGACGTACAAAAGTCACCGATATAGCACAGCGGATTAGCAAGTTGAAGTGGCAGTGGGCAGGGCACATAGCACGCAGAACTGATGGCCGATGGGGCCGAAAGGTTCTCGAGTGGAGACCACGTACCGGCAAGCGCAGCGTAGGAAGACCAGCCACGAGATGGACAGACGACCTCATACAAGTGGCGGGAAGACGCTGGATGCAAGCCGCTTCCAATCGGTCTTTTTGGAAATCCATGGGGGAGGCCTATGTCCAACAGTGGACTTCTTATGGCTGAGATGAGGTAATCTAGATCAAAATCAAAATGATAGGTAAGTTACATTAGAGAATAAACATAAAACGTTTAAACGCTTACGGTAGTATTAAAATCTCTTTGGATAAAGAAAAAAGCTCTGTAACCCTTACTTATTTGAACTTGATATTGTGTGTGAACGCTAGCATTCCAGGCTATTTCCTACCATAGAAAATATGTAAAGTTACTAATATTCTTAGATATAAAGCATATTTTGTTGAGTAATTTAGCTCTGGCTGAAAGCATAACACATGAATAACTGACTGATAATTACATACTGGAATTAACATTTTCTTTAAACTAACGTATTTGAAGATAAATTTGAGAATTCTTTATAAATTTCATTAAATTCATCTAAACTGAAAAACGTTAATTATTTAACTAAGCTATAAACTGAGTTGGTAGTATCTCTAATCTGTAGATTGTGGGTTGTTCGTGGTAGACTATGGCCTTACCCTTCTCACTATGAGAAGATGGCCCGCGCCCAGCAGTGGGACAGTTTGTACAAACAGGGCTAGTAAAAAATAAAAAATTGGTTGTCTGTAAAGTCGGTTTACGGACGATAGTTTAACGTGACAAAATACGTCCGCGCGCGAGCTCCGAGGAATGATAATTTTATTGAAGCGACGCGGAATCGCGGACGGTTGGGCGCGGCGCACACCCGCCCGCTTCCTCAGCCACCGCAAGCGCGCGCGCGCCTACCGGGACAAGGAGCGTAACGTAACGGGACAATGAGTCATACTTTTTCGTTCATGCAGCCGGCGTTCATCGATTTATTAGACGTTGTCACATCAAAAGAGTTTTTTATGTTCCTATAATAAGCGTATTCCGCCGGCGTCGCAGCACGACGCGCGGCGCCGCACAAGCGTCCGTGCGAAAACGAAAGTGTTCCGCGACCTACATCACGACTTTCGGGCTTTTACGTAACACCGACCACAATCGTACTTTGTTTCTGCTCTATATTTTTTTAACAGTCCTATATTTTATATAATTTTATACCGTAATATTTGACCTATATATAATCTTCCTCTTCTTGTCATCCAATAGATACCTGCTAAAATGCTATCCTGCTATGTAAAAACAGCCTTCGGCAGAGTTCTACTATTTTATTTAATATTATAATCTATGTTTTAATGATTTTATGATATAAATAACTTCTGATTGGTCTATCGCATATTTTACGTAATTTTAAGAACTAGTGTTTTAAGTACTGTATCCGTGGTCACAGATGGATCATTCAAGAGCAGGTGGCAAACTTTTGTTTGAAAATACACACAACAAAAAAAAAACACATGTCACCTAACCTTGCTGTGTCCATGAACACTTCAAAATTGTTTCAAAGTAAGGTATTTTAATGTAAAATATACGCGAAAGAAGTTTGCGGCAGCCTAGTCGGGAGACCGTCTGACTTGCGATCCGCAGGTCCTGGGTTCAAATCCCACGGCACGCACCTCTGTCTTTTCAAAGTTATGTGCGTATTGTTGATTGTCGTCAACTTCAAACGGTGAAGGAAAACATCGTGAGGAAACCTACATGTCTGAGAGTTCTCAATTATCTTGAAGATGTTTGGTCTGCCAACCCGCATATGGCCAGCGTGGTAGACTATGGCCTTACCCTTCTCACAATGAAAAGATGGCCCGCGCCCAGCAGCTGTCCCACTGCTGCGCGCGGGCCATCTTATCGTTTTGTACAAACAGGGCTGATAAAAAAAAAACGCGATAGATCGGATCACGAGAAAATCTATGATACATATATCTATATACTATATAGATATGATATATATATATATATATATACTATGATATATATATCTATATACTTAATATAACCTCTCTATAAATTCAACACTCTCGATTAAATTCTCTTTCAAACAAAAAGAAGTAGATCAAAATCGGTCCATCCGTTTGAGAGCTACGATGCTACAAACAGACACACAGATATACGGATATACAGATCAAAATTAAAACATCCCTCTTTTTGAATCGGGGGTTAAAAAATAGCATTATTATAAGGTTATACACGTTTTACAATCCCTCTTTATGAACTTAACCCTGATCCATATCTGTTTAGTTATGATTATCTCGTCAAATCTAAATTGCAAATTCTGATCTCAGATATTATAATATCTATCTGGTCTATCTAAATAGCCTATCTGTGAAGTCTCTCTATATAAATGAGCAATTTTTTGGTCCATTTCGTTTTCAAATCTTAATGGCTTATCCTAATATGACCTACTTCAAGTAATATTAACTTGATTTTTGATATTATAATTATGTTAACAAAAATTGCAATCTGATCACAATTTCAGAATCAAAATCATCGTGACTCATTTGAAATATATGTATTTAGATCAGATACAGATATTTTATTGATAAATATAAACATTTACAGGTTAAAGGAACTAATTTCTAAAATCTAAAAATAATATTATATTACTACACTAGCGGTACTTATAAATTTATCTGCAAGATATTCTGTTACGTCATAATATGCTTTGAAGGAATATTTTCAGTTTATAATTAAATATATTGAAAGTAGCTGCGTTTCTGATACCTTCCGGTAAATGGTTATATATGCTTGCACCACACACTTGCATACACAGACTTAACAGTTTTTGCTAGAGAGTGAGCAGGTGTTTTAAGTTTATTTTTCTGTCTAGTATTATACGTATGGGTTGCGCCTAGTCGGTCAAACTTATCCAGCTTTAGCCTTACAAAGGTGCAAACCTGATAAATTTATATGACCGGTACCGCTAATATACCGAGTTCGGTAAAATATGGCTTTACGGAAACATCCCATTAGACCCTTACGATGGTTCGGACAGCACGCTTTTGGAGTATGAGCGGTCGCTCCGATCAATAACAAATGGTAATCCAGCTAAAACTAACTAGCTAAAAGGTATAATCTTGCTAAAACTAACTAGCTATAAGGTATAATCTTGCTAAAACTAACTAGCTATAAGGTATAATCTTGCTAAAACTATAACGGCGATTTCAACAACTCCGCGCCAAAATCTGCGTGCTTTACGATTCAAAATATTTCTTACATTTTCTTTCAGGTTTCACAAATCGATTGCAAGAAAGAAGGTTTCGAAATAAATATAAGTAATTCTAAGTACGTGTGAAGCCGGCTCACGTAGCTAGTCGTAACTCTTCCTGTTGTCACACCAGTTCTATAAATTGTTTAATTTCACGGAATATCAGCGCCTGTGTATGAAACGAAAGTATTTCGTGGCCTACATCGCAAGTTTTCAGTTTTCGTCGATTGCATAATTGCATAAATCTTGCATTTAGAGGTTGATCTTTATCTTAATATTTTGAAGTTTCAGGTTTCATATATTTCAATCACTGTTAAATATTTAATTATTCATTAACAGTGGTACTTGACATTCCTGTCACTTTACCTCTTATTTTAATTACAAACCTGATTTTTTCTTAAATCATACTTTTAAATTGCATATTTTAAAGCTACTTAATTATATTATGTGTATGTATTTATGTTCAGTGATAATGGGGTAAGTATTTAAAGTTATTAATATCAATATTATACAAGTAGGTATCATCATCATCATCATGTCAGCCATAAGAAGTCCACTGCTGGATATAGGCCTCCCTCCCCCATGGATTTCCAAAAAGACCGATTAGAAGCGGCTTGCATCCAGCGTCTTCCCGTCACTTGTATGAAGTCATCTGTCCATCTCGTGGCTGGTCTTCCTACGCTGTGCCGGTACGTGGTCTCCACTCGAGAACCTTTCGACCCCATCGGCCATCAGTTCTACGTGCTATGTGCCCTGCCCACTGCCACTTCAACTTACTAATCCGCTGTGCTATATCGGTGACTTTTGTACGTCTACGTATCTCTTCATTTCTGATTCGATCTCGTAGAGAGACTCCTAGCAAGTAGGTATATTAACCTCTAATCCCCTCTAACCCTGTTATATCCTCTCCCTTCCATCTAACCCTGTAATCACGGTCAAATTTGACGTAAAACAACCTCATGGACATTGATGCATGGCGTACACCATAAAGAAAAATAGACGTGATTATATTATTGTATTTAAAGTGATTTTTAAGTATTTATTTTGTATTTGTGACTTTGAACTATTTTAAGAATTCAAATATTTTTGCAGTTGATGTCGTTAATATATTTTTTTTTTTTTTTTTTTTTACGGGAGCGCTGTGGTTTCACAAGCTACATATTATAGTACTTTAAGTCACATGCTACACTACACGTTCTCTATTAAATAATTCAAAAAACATGAAAAAAATTATCTAAATCAATCCCATATATATTGACTAAACTTAGTTAAAATCATCTTGTTATCATTAAGTTAATGATTAACGTATAGCAATAAGTCATTTAATTGAGAAATAAACAGACGCAATTAATAACTCCGAGCAGTCCACTTTAGATACTAAATACTTTATTATATTTATTACAAGTCACTATACCGCGCAAACTATAGTCGTGGTGGTGTCGTGTTTTATACGTGTGAGTGGCGACCGGTCGTTTCTTGCCGCACACACACTGTCGCAATGTATATGTGCACTAATGCTATATGAATGCTACACATAAAAACTCGCGCGCACTTATGAATTGCAACAAATTATTTCTACTCAGCAAAGGCCTTCAAACAGAAACAATTACATGAGATATTTATTGCATTCTTGTACTACTTTTGAAATATACATGTAATAATTGTTATAATTATCGTACTAACAAAATCAGGGTTTTGGGTAAAGAGGCTTTAAAAGTTTGTTAAATGAAAGTTTTTTTTCTTGATGTTGGCATCATGCTTGCACATTTGCCATATGTCGAGTTTATGAAAGTGAACTTAATGCTCTGTTTTGTGTAATAGCCGGACAATATAATAATGCGCTGTTTAATTTAACCCGCTAATGCTGAATTGGAACCGGTTTGTGACAAAAACTACTGTAATTTTGTTTATTTTTATGTGCCTGTTTTTTTTCGCAAATAAAAATATACCTACGTCAATATTTTGAAATTATTTTAGATGTACATTTTTTCCCGACAGAAAAGCTAAGCGCATGTATTTTTAAACGACTTTACGAATGAAAGAGGTTATTAATTAGATTATTTTTTTCTACGTTTAAACCGTAAGACAGAAATCACGTAGTTGCATAGATATTTATGATTAAAATCAAATATATAATATATAATAATTTATTTCCATATCAATTTTAAATACAGAAAAATTTACAGGATCTTAGGATAAGATCCTAAAATAAATTATAGTAAATCTATAACCTATAGTATTTTTTTCTGTATTTAATATTAATATAGCACTTGTGGCAATGGCATAAATATAGTTCTTGTGATTAATTTAGGTGGTTAATCGGTGACGATAAACTAGTTGCCAAGAAACTACTTAGTCTCAAGCACCGCCGTAAAGTAGCATATATGTTTATATTCTACAGGATTCATTTTGGGGAGTGTGCGCAAGAGCTTTACAACCTAATTCCAACCTCCCCATTTCACTACATAACTAGCAGAAAGTCGGCGAATTACCACCCATTCCTCTTTGAAATACCAAAAATCCGTCCTCAGCGATATCGGTCCACGTTCTTGATGCGTAAGTACTGCACAGGAATGGTATTCTTTATCGCTATTTCTGTTTCCTGAGAACTACAATCAAGGCTAGTGTGAATAGATATCTTCTAGATCGACGTGTTCCATCCTCGGCCATACCGTCGCTTAACAACGAGTTGGTGGTCAATCGTGGATATATCTTGCTTAAAATAATATGGGGGGAATTAGTTTAATACATTGACAATACACTGAAAGGTTAACGACCATTTAATTAAAATGAAATCTTCACACCGACATCATATCGCGAAGATTTTGATTCACATTAGCAAAACTATTGTCGAAATAATAATTAAGCAACTATTATCATACGTCCCCATCTAAAACTCTTTAGAACATATTTCACCATTTAAATAGACCCGGCGTTTAATTAAAAATACATTACCGAGTAGGTCTTAATGGGCTGGTGAAATAAGGCGGTATGTACTGGATATTTCGTCGAGCGTTTAATACTTCTATTTTTGTTTAATGTTGTAATTAGAATGGGGAAGAGCGCATTCTCTTCGATCTTGTGCGAAACTTTCGTTGGAATGCGTTACAATTTAAACGTAACTTGTTGCGATAGCTTACATTAACCGACTACGGCAGTCAAAAGGAAGAAGAGTTATGTTTTTGACTGTCTATATTGTATTTATTTATAGACTATGACTATTTATGTTCCACTGTAGTGTCTAACCTAATCATCCAATGTAGGTGATAATCGATAAAAAGGTTAATCGTGCCGATCCTAGTAATCCAGGCCTATTTCGGTTACATCCATTTTGTGCAGTCATGGAGTGTGTACTGAATAGGTAGCTCATGACATAACGTCATTTAACATCAGGCGAGTTGATGGTCAATCGTAGATCTCAAACAACAAGTCATACGCGACATAAACCGCGTAAAAAAGTAATAATAAAGGAAACAATGTAATAAAGCCACTTGCTCCAGCTTGATGCCATTTAAGCGTAAACTATCTCCTCAGTCCCAGGGTTGAGGCAAAGCAATGCGGAAATCCTTCAGCGCACGTTCGAATGCCTCTAGAATGTGCGCCTTTATACTAGCCGATATCAATACTATCAACTATACGATTTTGAAATCAGATTTATTGTGTTTCGTGACCTTTAAGAATAGCTGCAGTTGCACTATTTTATGCAACTCTCGGTGAAATATTATCATAGAAAATGGCTAGAGGTACCTCACTGGGGTGCGTTTATGTGTGTTTTTTATTTTTATTTAAGCAAAATGTTTTTTATTCTCACAGTTACATCAACATAGACGAGTTAACATCTATCCATAAATCATTACTTATATAGGCTATATTTAAACTGGCAGACAACAGCCTAATCGAATTATAATATGTATTGTTCCCTCTGCGGTGTTTCCTAGAATTTCGATATCTTAGAGACAAATTTGGACAGTAATTTTCTAGTGAAGTGTAGGTAAGTATCCACTATGAAAGGACTTCTCGGGTATTATGACGCGGATGCGACTAATTCTAATATACTTGCCTAAATAACTAAATATCTATGTTCTAATATATTGGTAGATCGGATAAGTATTATACTTACTAATCTTGTAATTGAGTGATTATGTACTATATTAACCTTGGGTTTCCTGTAAAGTTTTCTTTCTACTATCATAATACTGACGATATTTTCAATATCGCATTAACCTTGTAACAAACATCCGTCGTCGTATTTTATGTATTCTCAACACACTAGGTATTAAAATTTCATCAATAAAACGTCATTCAAATAAGTTCAAATAGACATTTCCAATATCGTATCGGGTGTTGTAAAAGCGTCCGAAACTAACATGCAAGCTCGCGCGTGATCCTAGATCAGTTATCGAATTCCGCACATGACTGTGCCAATTCTGCATTGTGACCTGTGACTGGCGCATGGCGTGTGTGCAAGGTCGAAATTGGATATTTACTATTACACCGTAGCAGAAGAAAGCTTATAAGCATTTAATATTTACTTGTAAAAAACTGTCAACGTGGGTAACTTGAGGTAACTTTGACTCCGTGTCAAACATTGTACAAAGCTTTTCTCGAAGGTTCTCGATTTTTTACCCAAAAAACTAATAGTTAAAATTGAGTTAAAACATATGCTAATTGAATAATTCAGTAATTTGACTGCTAAAACAAATCTTCTGGAAAAAATCAAGAACCTTCAAAAAACTTATGTACAATTTGACATGGAGCACGGGCGTTGCCAGGTTTCAGTTTCGGAGGGGGTTTTAGAAATTAAAACAACTAAAATACAGTGGTCATAAGGTTTTGATCACGGCCACGCGAAAATCAGTGAATTTAATACCTTGACTAAGAAGACGTCCCCAGGTTTTCAGCTATATATGTTTCAAATTTTGAAAACGATCGGTTCGTGCGTGAATAGTTTGATCGAACATAGTTTCAATAGTTTAGGTACACCAATATTAAGGAATAGAGCAGAATTATATCTGTCATGCGGATCTGTACGTGCAGTGGGCGAGGAAACATTTACTTCATAATGTATGTAAGTAGTAGTTTATTTTCGCAACAGGACATAGCAGAGAATATCTTGCCTTCAAATCAAACCAGCAAAATGCTTAAAACATGTAGGCGTTTATTATTTGAACTTAACATTAAATACAGAGAAATACCACTGAATTAAAAGGATGTAAATAAGTTACGTTTTAGAAGCTTATATCCTGCATTGAAAGTGATATTTGTGTAATATGCATTTCGTATCAACTGAATTTTATCTAGAATTAGACTTATGTAATAAGCTGTTATCGATTTGTGGAATAAAGAAATGGTGTCTGCCATATTCGCTCAAATAAGCGAATAACAAAAATAAGAAATACATAATGACATATATACATCCACTTATCGGGGACAACAAAGGACTCGATTCATCGTAGACCGCAATGTCAGACGAGTTAACGGTTAAGCGCTGGTATTGAAATATAAAAAAAATATCGACGACTAATATGTGGCTACTGTTTTTTGCGAATAAGATTGCAATTCCGAATAACTGCGTATTTAGGATAATTATACACATAGAAAGACAGGGAAAAGCTGGAAGCATTTCAAATGTAGTATTAAGGCCATAAAGAATGAATTTGTACATGTAGACATCGTTAAGGAAAAAAGCAGGATTATGGAATGCATAGAGACCAAAAGAGGCAAAATATCTGGCCACCTTATATCACTAATTCATGAAATAGATCATTTAAGGGAAGATTTTTGGAAAGAGGGGACGAGGAAGACCGATATAAACATTCGTAGAGCAAATAAAGGAGGAGGCTAATGTCATTACGTACAGGAAGGTGAAAACGCTAGCGGAAGCCAGAGGAGCATGGAAGTTACTCCACCGACAAAAGCCATGCTCATAAATAAAGAATGGAATACACGCAGATACTATACAAATCTCCTTAAGCCGTATTGGATCGATCCATCTTCAATATGGAAATGTTTTCTTAAATACCATCGAAGGCTCCTTCTTGCGGCGGCGTCGTGAGGCGGGTCGCCCTCTTCCCTAACATATGGTTGAGGAGGGCGATGGCTGGCACATGCGTCATACTCGTGATCGGGTGCTGCTTGCGGGTCGCTGGTTTGCTCGTGGTATGCACGCAACATAGTAATAAGTACTTAAATTAAAATAAAATTATTTTCCCGTAACGATAATTAGTAAACAATAGTTTGTAAAAGTTCACGGACCCTGGTGTCTGTGGAGATAAAAATTAAATAAAAAAAAGCGAAGCTAAAAACCTTCTAAAAACACTTTGATTAGTGTTTCTCGTGCGTGAAAATAAACCGAACGCCTAAATAAAATATTTTGCCGAACAGTAGTCTACCAACGTCATCCAAGCCATTAGCTTCTTTAGTAATCACTGACATTACGTCTTCACTCTTCAAGGTCAAGATTATGCCAAAGACCAAACAAATAACAATTCTCGATCGGAGAAATAATTGCATAATTGCAGCTGCAAGTTAACAATTAAAGAAAAAAGCTGTTCAAAAACTGGATTTCTATGACTTTTGCACTGTGACCCAGTGAGTGGTACAGCCGAGGTCAGTGGTTAATGGGTACGCATTCCAATTAGTAACTACTGGACTATTAGATAGTTTGTTTAGCTGATTCGGCTATTAAACTGACAGTGACCGATCGCCCGATGAGAGTTTTTAGTTTAATCGACCGTTCAAAATGTTTGTTTACAACTTTATTACTTATGTTAAAAAATGTGCTTTACCTTGTAGTCTATTTTTTTCGACTGCTCTAGTTAAAGATTTATGATATTAGACAATAGGTGTTTATTTATAGTTTAAGATATATTTTGTTACATTTTTGGGTGAATGACGTGCCTACTAATACGAAAGGGTAAAATTAAAAAATCGAAAAGAGAAAAGTCTTATGCAACAAATCGAAAAAAACTTTTTTTATACAAAGAATTCAAAATTCACTCTCTAAAGCTAGAAAAATATCGAATGTATCCGATGTGGATGTAGATGTATTATGAAAATATTTTATCAATTTTACGAATAAATGAATTCCATAAGACAAAATCGTTTATATTATATTGCTCATTGGTATACTATCCGTCCGTGTTACTATCACTTGCTAACGGTTAGTTTAAAAATATAGCAAATTTTTTTCATGCATTTTTTCAGTTACTTTAAACACTTATAGAGATTACGTTTATGTATTTATACTTTTTATACCGATTAAAAAAAACTGGAAACATAAAATCTAACTCTACCTGTCAATTGATGAAGTTAAACATTTTCTATTTGCCCCTAACTGTGCTATTAATCCAGTTAACATCCGTAAACTGCACAAAAAACAAACGCTACAGCAGTAGTTATAAAATAAATGATTGATTGCCATATTGCACGTCATTAGTTGGTTAACAGACGGATCTAATTGTGCCACAAATTATTCATTCCCAGCCCACAGGCGACAACCTTGCCGCGACCTTTGAGTCAGACACTTGAACCTTTACTATCACTATAGCAGTCACATGTAAGCCGTGTATTCACTGGGCAACAATTGTTGCGCAACTTGTTGCTCGTCATGTTGAGCGAGGAAGCACATGGTATAGCAACGATGCTATTTCATACATGATCAACAAATCTAATTCATCATTTTAGACCGAAGAAGTCTACTACTAGAAAGTCCCCATGGATTTCCAAAAAGACCGGTTAGAAGCGGTTTGCAACCAACTGCCACTTGTATAAGGTCCTCTTATTTTATACAAGAGAGGTTTGAGCTTGACCGCCAACACGCCTGATGTTAAGCGATGTTATCGGTCCACATTGTGGCTGATTGCCAAATCAAATAGCCAGAGGAGTTAGTGAAGACTACTTAACCAAGCTAGATCATCAACGTAAAGAAACATGTCTGTCTATATTGGAAAGCTGTAATTTGGCATGGATATGCATTTTAGTTATGCCGAGAAAATCGTAGAATAAGATTTTGAAAGAAATTGCGGTACCTTCCATACAAGAAAAGTGGGGGTGAATTGATAATAGGTAATCATAATATATTGCGAAATAATAAGCTTTGAAGTGATAATTTTTGTTAGGATCAATTGTCTGACCCCTCCCCCTCTACTGGCTGAACGGTTGACTTTCAAGATATGAATAAATCATGGTGGTGGCATATATATGATGAAATTACTAGGAAAACTATCACAGCTATGTAGGCTTTATAAGTTAACGGGTAATAGTCGATCAAAAAAATGTACTTAGAGAAGTAAGAAATGAGAATTTCACGCAAATTTCATTTAAACTTTTTACTAGTATGTTCATATTATGCCTATTTTAAGTTCACGTAAATTATGATGTGCAACTGCGAAATCCTACTTTCCACGTGGCATGACATGCACTTAATTTTCATATGCACACCTCCTGCACGGAACTGGAACATCTACTCTTATTACCGAGAACTACAATCTCTAGTATCTGATGAGAGATATCTGCTAGATCGATGTGATCCGTCCTCGACCACATACATCATCACTTACCATTGGTCAAGCACGACATAATTTGTATAAAAAAATACCGTAATTTTTGTATGCAGCAATAAAGGAATAGACCACATTGAACTATTAACGACGTTTCAGACCACGCCTGCACATGCAACATTGACGAGTAACTACGGATATGAACAACAAGATGACGCAGAACAAATTGCGCATATTCTTGTGCATCATCTATCAACGTCATCTGTGTAATGTCGTCAAACATGTAGAGTGTAAATTGCTTCGCCCCACTGTTGCCTAGTGAATACATGGCTTTAACTTGTGACTCTAACTTGTGATTGCTCACCTAAAAATGTACTTGCCTTGAAAATTATTAGATACTAAAGAAAAATATGCTGCAAATGAAACTTGTTACGGTTTGTTTACGAATTACGATATGGGACCCGTGTTATTTTTAGTTTTATTTTTATGGTCAGTTGTTGGATTAAATTTTCGAACATATTTAATCATTGGTGCTTGGCCTTATTTTCTAGTGAGCATAGGCAAAGGGCCGCAGGAATGGGGACATTTCACCGGGCAGAACATTCCAAGGGGCGGTATTGCGTCGCGTCGTGATGTAATTGTGATTAACTGTCATTAAAGCTAGGCTCCAAAGCTTGGAACATCGTCGCGAGGTTGCTAGCTTGTCGGTTTTTTACCGGATCCATTTCGGTGAGTGTGCATCTGATCTGCATGAACTAATTCCTTCTAGCCCTTTTTTCTATAGGACGGTTAGAAACACGAAAAAGCGTCACCGTTTCATGGTGGATATCCCAAAAACCCGAACGAAACGCTTTAGTTCCACTTTCATCGTGCGGACTGCTAGAATGTGGAATACGCTTCCTGAGTGGGTCTTTCCCGATAGATATAATCTGGGTGTCTTTAAATCGCGAGTGAATTGGTTTCTTCTAGGTAAGCGCGCTCCATCGTAGACCGCAACGTCGCTTAACATCAGGCGAGTTGGCGGTCAAGCGCGAACCTATTTCTACATTAAAAAAAAATGATGTACAGTGGACAGTAGAAACTATTCTTCATGATGCATCCTAATTAGAAATCCGATCATTAATAACCAAAATAAAAACTTCTATCTGTGTGCACTCGCCGTGCTTGCGCATTTCTTCTTATCCTTTTAGTAATTCGATATAGATATACTTACGTCTACTTTCTGAGCCGTTCCGTTCCTGTGTGTGTTAAACAATAACTTAAGTACCGTATTCCTGAATTTTGCACCTAAACTTAAGACTACCATATTACACTGGCGAAATTTAGTTATTATTCATCTTCCAAAGTAAGAACAGCAATTACTCTAAATGCCAACCATTTTTGTAACAAATTACCAACAAACAAAGCTATGAGATCACTGCCCAAAGTCAGCTCCAACCGCAGCGCCTTGTAAGGAATCCTTGGGAAAGACACCTAGGTTAATTAGCCAGGCAAGAGAGAAGTACTAATTGCAAGACAATTTAGGTTGTACGCAGACGAATTGTGGGATTGTGACCACAGACTTGAGCATGTTGAAAAATTGTGAGAATCTAAGACAACAAGCACTATTAAATTAGTTTGGGTTAAACTTAGACAGTTTGGATATTTGGAACACCCATGTGATTGAATAGGGATTATGCATGATTTATTTTTATTTGGTCATAAAAAAGCTAACCACACATAGACCCATTCCACAAAAACAAAATTAAAATATCTTCAAAAATAAGTAAGATACAAGCATTTTAATTTCATGTTAGACAGAAAACACGATACACGATATAATAGCGAACGATGGTGTCATGGAAGTACGCCGTACAAATTCAATAAGTACAAACTGTTGTTTTGCGAGAGAGGTACAGATCCTCGGATCCCCTAAAACTTTAAATGTAATATGATTGAAATATTTTTTTAGCGTATGTATTACATTTTAGTATGTTATCAATTAAAATTATATTTCTTATGAAATAAAATTCATGCATATTTCCTATGCCGATTGATTTCCGTGGATATATTGGTAAAGACTAAGTGCTAATAAGGAAAGTACGGTTTCAAATCCCGTGGGATGTGTTATTTTTAAGCCCCGATCCAAAAAGAGAGGTGTTATAAGTTTGACGTATGTGTGTATTTGTATGTCTGTATATAATATGGTTTTGAGAAAACGAATGGACCGATTTTGATCTAGTTTTTGTTGAAAAATGGGTTCTGTGTTCTCAGCTATGTTTCATCACAATTAACGCAGCCGTATTTTTATGTCGGGGCTTGCTAAGATTTTAATTTGATAAACTTTATTATAAATAAACACCTAAAAATTAAATACACATTACGTAAATTAAAATCAAAATATTTTGACCTCTATTTATCTTGCGTTAGTACTCGAAAAGTACAGAGGAATCTAACAACACTTTAAATATCAAAATCTATCGAGCTAGATTTCAGGAGGTAGCTATCTGATATAGAAAAATGCATTAATTTGATAAACATTGCCTCTTTTTAGGTAGCAAATGCCACCATATCCATACATACACAAAAATTTTAATCCACTTTTTTTTATTTCTACACAGAAGTGGATTCCCAGACGCAAATTCTGTTTTCTAAGTACAAACTTGGAATTTTCAAGGCCAGATAAAAGTATATCTTCTAGATTAATGTACATACTCCATCTTCAATCACACTTTTGTTGTATGTTTTTAGTATTTATGTATTTAGTTGTATGTCTTTTTCATATAAAAAAGGCGGGTAAAATCGGGCAGTTTGTAAAAGTAGAATAGAATAGAATAGAATATAACTTTATTGTACAACCATACAGATAATAACTTAAAATAAACAATAAACTTAAACGACAGTACAAAGGCGGCCTTATCGCATAGAGCGATTTCTTCCAGGCAACCTTAGGGTGGATAGAAGTAGTATAATTAGAATGAGGAGGTGTTAGTGGTTACATAACATATTTAACAATAAAATGCGTATGAGACTATAATATGTACTATTAAAGATTACATAATAGTAATACATAAATACTTAATATATCAATAAACTAATACATAACATATATAAATAAATAAATATATAATAATAAATACAATATAAATAAATACATACAATAAACTACCTAATACTAATTTAAGATAAGGAGAGATAATGCTTATGAACGAGGTTCTTGTAAATGTTTAAGGATTTAGCCTGCCTTTAAAAGTAGATATACTTAGTAGCTCTTTCTGTAGACCATCGAAGGTTAAAGCTTATTCCAGACAGCCAATAAAAAAACAATATTGCTCGACATATGACAAGCTTTATCTTCCAATCATCTTAACGATACCACTAAATAATGTACTACAATAAACCTGTACAATAATTTTGTAACACGTACGTACGTACGTAGGAGTCTATACCGCCCATAATAACAACTTAAAAAATTAATAGTCTTTTTGAAATGTTGCTTTTAACAAGCTGGACCGTGTATTACCTAATGAAAAAGTCTAGTACATACATTACACTATATAATCCTTTATCGCAATACGTCATTCTCATTGGAAAGACAGTTTGAAAGAAAATTTGTTGGTAAAATTTATTATGACAGAGTTATAAGGTGAAAAAATTAAGTGTAGTCTGGAATAAGATAGATGGTCTGCGGAATTATATAATAATCACATCATTAACTGGTATTGAATGGTCATCTCGTCTATACGTAGAGTAATGAAGATTTAATGAGGTCGTTTTGAAGCATCGCGTGCACCAACTCAGAGGTGATAATATACGTTAAGAGTACGAGGGGAATCCGTTTACAGTCCCCTCGATGTCATTTACAGTTTAATAAGAGGGGAATCCGTTTACATTCCATTCTCCCATTCCCCTATTTCCGATGTCATTGTCAATGCGAACCGCTCGGGAATGGAATGCTTTGCCGCTATACTTGTTTCCTGAAAACTATAACCCGGGTGTGTTCAAGTCTAGAGTGTATAATTATCTTCTAGGTCTAGGTGCTTCATCTTCGGCCACAGTATCGCTTTCCATCAGGCGTGCTGGTGGTTAAACGTAGAGCGAGAGAGAGAGAAAAAGTTTATGTTTGAACAAAGTCAGCAGCCTTTTTTATGTCGATGTTTTTATATAAACTTATATACTGGAGACTTTAATAGTACTTACTACCTTGTACTTGTTTTTGTGTGGCAAGCTTTTTCTATAAAAATGTCGACCTGTTTTATGACTCCAATTTGAAATGCTACCTACATGCGTGAGTGCCCCAACGAGACCATTACAAAGGCATTCGCGAATGTCGCAGATTCACGGACACGTTGCGGATGTTTAGTTCCATAGGCTCAATTTTTAACCGACTTTAAAAAAGAAAGAGGACAACTGTATGTCTATCAATTTATTTATTAATTATAGAATGACTGATATATTTTTTTTTAACTTTAGATTCCATATGAAGGTGGGTCCAACAAAATATATTAATTTGTATTTTTTTTATTCGGGAGTGTGCTCATCGAAGTCGATTGTTTCAGTTTTTTCCAACTTAATACTGGTTCATTATAGCTTAATTTGAATATATTGTACTGATTCTGGTAATAATTCTGCAATATAGAAACTTATTTCTAACGAATCTATCACAACTTCGCGGTTGTGATTTCTAGATACGGTGCAGATGCTCATGAACTTTGCTTACACCAACTTTGGCGCAATCTCCGTTTTTACAAATTTCAAAAAGGAGGTTTAAAATTCGAATGTATTTTTATTTTCTTTCATGTTTTTATTACCGTATCACTGGATAATTCTGTCATCTATAAACCGTTTTTTTTTTTTATATACTGTCAGATTAATCCACAGAACAATAACAATACTACGATTAATCCCATAGAAGTTTCATAAAAAGTTGTCTGGTAGTTTTGAAGTCGTATTTTCTGGGTTTTTTACTATAATTATTTATGTTGGCGCATAGGGGCCATTCTGTTTTTTTTTTACTATATAATTATTGATGTTGACGCATACCATTCATTTATTACGTAAGACGATTTAGGGGGGATGGGGGTCGACCATGTCTTATTTTTTCTTACAAGGGGGTGTATGGTCTTGACAGTTCTTACGTAAGATTACAAAAATTAAAATAAAAGTTAAAATTATACTTTAAAAAAGCGCTGGCAACCGCGCGAGTGCCGAAGTGCGCTCGGATGTGTATAAAAGTACAAATAAACATTCCTAAAAATTGTTACTTTGAAAAATAAACATTACAATTAACCAAACGTGTATTAATTTTTTCCTTTAGATTCTTACGTAATAAATATTACACAGGGGGGAGGGGGTCGGCCTATTCTTATTTTTCTTATATAGGGGGGGGGGAGGGTCAAAAATTGGCAAAAATAGTCTTCTGTAATAAATGAATGGCCCCATATATGTTATTACCTCTCCATTAGCTATTTGATCGATGCCTATTACCAATAACTATTCTTACAATGGTGTATGTAGCTTAACTACAGACACCATTGTAAATCTCCTATGTAATTTGTCTTCATTTAGGTACTCTTAAGAATGTATTGATTTGCGATAAAAAATATTGTATTGACTATATTTTTATAGTAAATAAATCAAAGTTTGACTATCAACTCGCCTATTGATAAGTGTTGGTGTAACCGAGGATGAAACACATCGACCTGTAAGATATGTATCAATTTCAGCCTTGAAAATTCCAAGCTTGGTAATAAAACAATATATTTTTTTTATTACCTTGAGGTTAATAAATTAATTGTGAATTTAATGTTACCGTCATAATCATTTCAATATTTATACACACCTATATTTATGAGTTTTTTTTAATCATTATAATAATTATTATTTATTATAATTTTCTTGTCGAATTCACATCATTGCCTGCGGCTTCACTGCAATGTACCTAGATAATTTTTGCAAGTTTTCTCAAGTGACCTTACTTCCGCTTTTCTTGTCACACTTTCAACCGTTGCCAATCCGTCAGTCTCAGTTCCGCTATTCAAGGTTAAGTGACGACACATTGGCACATTGTGTGGACGTGTTGTAATTCTTCATACTTGTAGCATTTACAATGTGTATAGCATAATATTTTTGATTATGATGTCGTATGTTTTTAGGGTTCCGTACCTCAAAAGGAAAAAAATGGTACCCTTATAGGATTACTTTGTTGTGCGTCTGGCCGCCTGTTCGTCTGTCCGTCTGTCAAGACTTTCTATCTTGAGAACGCGTGGAAGTATGGGGTTGAAATTAAAACCATATACGCAAATCTGTAGTCCCTTACAGCTGCGAAAAAAATCTAACTTCTCAGTTATCGTAAAAAAAAAGTTACAGCCGTATATGTTCAAAAAACCACATATTTTGACACTCACAAAGGAATCAAAATCTATAGGGTACTTCCCGTTGACCTAGAAATATGAAATTTGGCAAAAAGTATTGTTTTACTACAAAGTACCTACATAAGGAGAAAAATGCGAAAACTGTACATTTTTAATTTAATCACAAAAAATGGTTGCCTGTAAAGTCGGTTTACGGACGATAATTTTATGTGTTAACGATGCGTCACAAGCCGAACGCTTAGGCCGATCGTGCCTCTCTATCGCTTGTTCCGCGCTCTCGCTTGCACGCTCGGCTCAGGCGGAACGTGACAATGAGTCATGCTTTTTCGTGCGTGCAGCCGGCGTTCATCGATTTATAAGACGTTATCACTTCAAAAACTCTACGCAAAAAATTAGGGTCCAAATTTTAAAATGCGTTAACCGTATGTTTATTACCATTATACATATAATATACAACATTTATAAAAACATTGAAATCGTTGTCTAACCCTCGCCTGAAAGTATGATTAAACTTAAGTGCATTTCACAAATGTCATGTTGTTTCCAACCTTACATAACAACCAACAGTAGCTATATTGTAATTCCTAATATTTCTCAATATATGACAAGAGTCATATCCAATCCTAAGGCCGCAAGTAGAGATCCCATGAGAGCGCCATATATTTATTGCAACACTGTGTTTAACGATTGTACACGGTCCTAGGTGTAATATTTATGGCATGTTATCAAAACATTGATATCCTCCATTAGATTCCGCAGCCGTAACACAGAAGATTTTAATATGGAAACTAGCGTGGTTATCACACATAAAATTTAAGTTAAATAAAAACTACGGGTCACCTACGTCTGTTTTGAGTCGAAAATCCGACTATAGTTTCAACCGCATTCGGTGGTTTTTTCAAAGGAGCAGCGCAAGAGTTGGGCAGTGCGAGGCGCGTCACCGACCGAGAGCGACGTTGACGGTGACCCGCAGTTTTTATTTGAAATTATTTTAATAGTACTTCATAGCCAAAATTAGGTATCTGTTTCCGAACATATTCCGAAGCATAAACTGTATAATAAAATAGGCTCTACCTTTTAAATCTTAGTTAGTTTCTATATAAAAGCTAAAAATCACTCGGTGAGCTATGGAAATGGCTATGCTCTGACTCTCTCTCTCTCTCTCTCTCTCTCTCTGCGAGATCGAATTAGTAATGAAGAGATCTGTAGACGTACAAAAGTCACCGACATAGCATGCCGGATTAGCAAGTTCAAGTGGCAGTGGAGAGGTCACAGCACGTAAACGCACGTAAAAGAAAAAATCGAAGCGATCGAAAAGTTTTCGAGCGAAAACCACGCACCGACAAGCGCAGGATAGGAAGACTTGTGGGTTCACAAGGTGGATAGAAAACCATAAACAAGAGACAGAAAGACGCCTACAGCCTAAAATGTTTTAACCGACTTCCAAGATGTTCTCAATTCGACTGTATGTTTTTGTTTTGCCTAAAATGTTTTAACCGACTTCTAAGATGTTCTCAATTCGACTGTATGTTTTTTTTTTTGCCTAAAATGTTTTAACCGACTTCCAAGATGTCCTCAATTCGACTGTATGTTTTTTTTTTTGTAGTTTGTTTAGCGATTACTTCGCCAATTATCAATGGTTTATAGTTCGATTAAAGAAGGTTGCTATCTTAGCACGAAGAAACACTAAATATAATAATAAAATAAGTGATTAAGACCGAGTCAAGACACGTGTATAGTAGGGTCCGTTGCTAATGCTTTAATTTAAAAGAAAACAACTTTGCGAGTATTTTTTGTTTAGACTACTTTACGAAAAGGTCAATGACCTACTACTACACTACTACTACTGCACTATAATGATTTAAGTGTTTCATATATACATATTACATGTATTTATCGCTATATCTCGAAAAGGTGTAATCACAGATTGTTCAAAATAATTTTCGTTGAAAGTATTAAATATGATCTACTATTATGATATATCATGAATTTCTATGTTCAATACTTTAGAAATGCAGGGGGGAAGTGGGGGACACAGTTTTTTCACCTTTGGTGGGCTATATCTCGTACAAACCACATCTGATAAAAAAATATGTATTGAACCTTATTCTTATTATTGTCTATCTATCTATCTATCTTATTTTAAGAGATCTATTCAACGTTACCCCACACGATGGGGTGGAGTTGAAATAAAATCATCCCTTCTTTATATGTATGTACTGAGGTCTTTGGCCTTTTTAAAAGTAGTCTAAACAAAAAATAATCGCCAAGTAGTTTTCTTTTAAATTAGCATTAGCTATGGAACCCTACTAAAATATTTTTTTCACTTCAGTAGCTCAAACATGTAGGTTTTGCTGCCTGAAATCAGTGAGACAAAGTAACTTTTTAATTATTTTATTCAGAAAGCCGCGAATATCTTATTCAGCCTTGGGTTAATCAAACAATTCGAAACATTCACACTCTATCTCTTTCCCGCCATTAGAAAGAGAGAGAGACAAAGACCAGCCCTTTCGGAATTTCGTACTAACTAAAGAAATTTAGCAAAAATATAATTATGTATTTCAATGTAATTTATTGAATTTTTAACTTATTGTTGTATTTAAACGAAAATAAGTATTTACTGCAAATAAAACTGTTATTTAACCTGTGAATATTTATTATCTCCTAAAGTGTTCTCGCTGCTGAAGTGAAAAGTTATGTGTGTTACACGAGAGCAAAGTTTTTTGCATCTCGTGCCTTTGAATTTCTCGCCACACTCAGGATTCAACTTTAGAATCATTGAATCCTTCGCTTGCTTAGGATTCAAAATCAGCACTCGCAGCAAAAAACGACTTTGCTCTCTTGTTGCACAAATAACTATTTTTTCTATAAGTACTTTACACAAATATTATTTAATACCGGATCGTTCTAGCCTTGCGTTTTTAATATTTCTCAATTATTTTCAAATTATCCTACACGTAACATTTATATCAAATACTAAATGTTATCACCATTTATAGTAATAAACATTAATCTATCTAATGTGTTTCCTATATTTGTCTCTTTCTCGTAATGAATATTGTTACAATTTCCAATAAATATTCATATCAAGGTCGTAAGGCGTAGGTAAATGGCAAAAAGTGGTATGTCGTTATAATAATCTAACGATCAGATACAAAAAGCTGTCTAGTACACAGGAAATTCTAATGAAGCAAAATATAATGAAGTGGTCAACTGTAAAATATTGTTGATAAGTCAAAAATACTTTGGTGTAAGCTATAACGTCCTATTAGCAAACCATGGTAAGTAAAATAAAACCGGCCAAGTGCGAGTTGGACTCGCGCACTAAGGGTTCCGTACCATTATCTATAAAAAACCGGACAAGTGCGAGTCAGACTCGCCCACCGAGGGTTCCGTACAAACTAGTAGATAAAAAGAGGAAATCATATATTTTTTTTCTATCTACCTTCATAAACCGAAAAATATACATCGTAAAAATATTTAAAAACCTGTTTTAGCTTATGCTAATGAAGCTCTTTCATATGATACCCCACATGATACGGTTAATTAACTTTAAGATTGGGCCCTCATTCCTTGCATAGAGACACTATTTTATTGTGATTAAATAAAAAATGTCCAGTTTTCGGATTGCTTCCTATATGTGTACTCTAACACAATGCTTCTTGCCAAATTTCATAGTTCTAGGTCAACGGGAAGTACCCCATAGGTTTTGATTCCCTTAGAGTGTCGAAATGTGCGTTTTTACGACATATTCGGCTATAACTTTTTTTTACGAAAACTGAGAAAATTTATTTTTCTTTTTGCAGCAAGATACTATGGATCTGGGTATATGGTTTTAATTTCAATTCGATACCTTTTCGCGTTCCCGAGATAAAGGTCCTGACACCCGGACGGACGGACAGACAGACGGACAGACGGATAACAAAGTGATCCTATAAGGGTTCCGTTTTTTCTATTGAAGTACGGAACCCTAAAAACGGCAAAAAAATCGCGTTTGTTGTATGGGAACCTCCCTTAAATATTAATTTTATTTTAATTACTTATTTATTTTTAAAGTGAATAATATTCTGTGAATATTTCAAGCGTCTACCTGTTGCCGTTATCAATATCGAGCAAAAACGAGTAAAAAATCATGTTTGTTGTATGGGAGCCCTTAAATATTTATTTTATTCTGTTATTGTATTTGTTGTTATAGCGGTAACAGAAATACATCATCTGTGAAAATTTCAACTGTCACGGTTCATGAGATAGCCTGGTGACAGACGAACGGACGGACGGACAGACGGACAAACAGCGAAGTCTTAGCAATAGGATCCCGTTTTAACCCTTTGGGTACGGAATATAAAAGCTTAATACGGTAAGAATTAAGCTACGAAGGACACCGCCCTGATGCCAGGGTACTAGAATACGACATCGGTATCTGTATATCGGTATATCCTGTCTGTAGAGAGAGCATAGTAGGTCGGGAGTAGGACCCTGACCTACTATTCAAAGGGGTCAGGGGTGGACGATCGCGCGGAATGGTTCACGTGGTCAGGCGTAACAGGCTGAAGAGGCTGTCTCGGGAGGAACTGTGTCGCAGTGCTGAGGGTCTCGGTAAGTGTTCGTCAGCAGTACCCGAAGACCTCCGTCCTCCCGGAAGCTGACCACCAGGGGAGTTTTAGTGTATACACTCCCCCATAACGCGGTTGCATCCCCAACGTACATCGCAGCCGGGTATCTTACCTCGTCAAAAAAATAATAAGATTGTGGTAACCCCCCAGAGCTTTGACACCCGTCAAACAGAATAAAACGAACAAAAGATTCATTTTAATCATAATGGTACAATAACTGCCATGCAAACGATAGTTTCTTTATTATACTTAAATAAGAAAAATAATGAACTAGCAAGTGAATGCCACTAAAATGATTTCGAAATTCCATTTTATAGCCTGTAAATGGGTTGTAAATCTGCAGTTGATTATTCTCAAGGTACGTTGAATGCGTATTATTGACCTTTTAATTTTATTGTGCGTTAAGTTTAACTTATAATTATAAATCCACAATTGTATTCACCTTTGCACATGATTAAAATTAAAATAACTTTTAAACGATAAATATCATTGAAAAATAAATATACATCATTTTAAGACAAAATTTTCAGTTATCTTTTTTTAGCCACGAGTTGATAGATGACCTCATACAAGTGGCAGGAAAACGCTGGATGCAAGACGCTTCCTATCGGTCTTTTTAGAAATCCATAGGGGAGGCCTATGTCCAGCAGTGGACTTCTTCTGGCTGAGATAATGATGATGAGAAGTTGATACTTTAATATATACTACTGCCGAAGTTTATTTCTACACATTTGTAACATAAACCATTTACTCATAACAGAGGGTGTAAATATACATACGGAATCTGGAAGCGGAATATGACGCAAATTGTTAATTAATTAATGTTCATTATTTTGATGAGTATTCATTGTGAATGTGGAACCGGTTTTACGGCCGTTGAACCCTATCATACTAGTCCAGCTCGAAATAAACCTGCTGCAGAACAATGCACTAATTTCAATATTTTTCATATCGATCTTACAGCAACGAGAGTGACGAATGGATATTACGTATATCTTTATTTAAATGATCCATTATGAAAGTAACAAACAATATGAATTGAATGAGATGCATTGTTACTGTACAGAACAGTAAGGAAAATTTACTGTATAAATTATGAATTACCTTTTATGGTTTATGCAGTATTTATACGTGTGGGTTTCGGAACTGTTGTTGTTGTTGTCGTCGTCCTCGGAATCATCGTCGTCATCGTTCGATGTCGAAACCATCATAGTCGTCGTCGTCGGACGTCATTACCATCCTAGTTGTCGTCAGACGTCAAAACCGTTGTCGTAGTTGGACACCGGAAATCGGAATCATCGTAGTCGTCGTCGTCGGACGTCAAAACCGTTGTCGTCATTGGATGTCGAAACCGTTATCGTCGTCGGACGTCCGAATCATCGTAGTCGTCGTTGTTAGATTGGACCGTGGTTGTCGTCCTCATGGGACGTCGGAACCGTCGTCGTCGTCGGACATCACACGTCAGAAGTTGTTTTAATTTGTTCCCAAGGTCTAAACCTACACTAGTTTGATCACGTTTACGATTGGTATAAGTATTAACTTCGATGATAATTCAGGATAATGATATTTACCAAGTGACCGGTCTGATGATGGTGCCGGACAACTGACACTGGAACTTCCTTAACTTTCAAAATAGGTAATAATATCAATTAAATCCTAACGAACTCAAAAACATGTCACGGTTGAGTCCCAGTTACTAATCAATATTAAAGAAAGTTTCTCTGTAGTTTGGCCGATAAAATGAAAGACACCATTCATTACTTTGTTTCACTTACCTACACTCGTTATATCTCATTATAAACATACGAAAGAGCATAATTTGTGTGTCTAAAGTGGTGCTAATTTTCCTACGTTCCAATCAAACCTCCACGTGTAATATTGACGGAACAAGCAAAGTGAGGTATATTATTTAAATAAACTGGCATTTTTATCTTTCATATGTACGGATGTTTGGATTTGGATAGATACCCGCATGCAGGTCGTATTTTTCAATGAATCATGACAAAACAGGTTTTACAATTTCATAAAAAAAAATATCATCGATAATTTTTGATACAGCTCGCATTATTGCTAGTGTTTATAAACTTAGTCACTGTCACACCACACACATACATTTACATAGATTCGATTCAAAAACAAATTACTTCATCAATACCATAGCGTTGCACATAGTAATTGTCGGACCCTACTATGGTAATGATCGAAAGCAATATCGCAACTTGTGAAAGTTGATCGAGTTTTCGTAATAAACCTACGCAATGTTTCAACTTATGAACAGACTTTAATTATTCACCTAAAGTTTTACTTATATGTTAAAAGTAATGCATTTAGTTGCAAAACAAATTTCCGTCTTTACATAGGTAGTTAATTATCGCCATTCGCTCGTTATTAGCGATATTTTTTTAAAATATGGAATGCCTGACTCGACTTTGAATAAAATTGGCCAAGTGCGTGTCGGGTCATGCACAAGGTAGGGTTCCGTATTTGCACTTCACTTTGTGCAGATTAAAAATAAAGCTACTTGTTTGATACTACGAACATCATCATCATCATCTCAGCCATAAGAAGTCCACTGCTGGACAATGGCCTCCCCCATGGATTTCCAAAAAGACCGATTGGAAGCGGCTTGCACCCAGCGTCTTCCCGCCACTTGTATGAGGTCGTCTGTCCATCTCGTGGACTACGAACATATTGATTGATTATGTGATTTAAATGAAATCTGTACGAAATTTACTGCCCCAAGTATATTTTATGAGTTGATTGTCTATAACTGCTTAACTAGTAAAGCCTACATACCTGTAATAGTTTTCCTTTTCATTTCATCATATATGGTACTATAGATAAACCACTTAACTGAGTCTGTTCCTGAGGTATGGGAGCGGCGCGGGAGGGTTCATATGTAACGGCAATGCTGACGCCCGACTGACGTAATATAACCCCTCCCGTACCGCTCCCATACCGCAGGAACAGACTCAGTTAAGCGGTAGATCTATAGCATGATTTATATGATGAATATAGGTCTCTTAAAATAAGACTCAAGTTTATAATTTTTTTTTTTTAGATGCGATGTGTGCGAGATATAGCCAAACAAATGTGAAAAGATTGTGTCCCCTCTCTGCATTTCTAAACTATTAGCCCTAAAAATTCATAATTAACCATAGTAGTAGAACATATCAAATACTAACGTAAATTGTTTCGAGCATTCTGTAATTATAATATGTAAAACACTTAAGTCATTATAGCACAGAGGTCATTGACCTTTTTGCAAAGTAGTCTAAGCAAACAATACTCGCCAAATAGTTTCCATTTACACTACAGTATTAGCCACGGAACCCTACATTTGTGTCTCCACACGGTCTTGGTCATACGGTTGCTTGAAAGTGAATTCGATCGAGAGTGTTTTAGTTGTTTCATCAAAATGGGTGCAGCCGTTTTTTATATCGAGGGCTTTTAAGTTTTCCAAACTAACTTATTTTTAATTAGATATTTTATATATAGTAATGTAGTAGTGTGAGATTTAATTTTGTAGGTATATTTAGATTTATTGTAGCTAAAAACACTAGCTCATTAAAAATGTACAATCGCCTTGCCCTAAACTATATCGCGAAGGGCAGTGCAGTTCCCACGTCCTTTTGATTAGCCCTAGCCTCGGCCGCCGAGACACCGGAGCATTCTAACACTGTTTTCAATTCCAATGCAATTCCATTAGCACTTAATACGTGTTTCATACGTACCACGAACTAATCACACTAATAGAAACAGCAAACTGATTCTAAAACATTCAAAATCTCTATGTTTTATTATAACTATCACGGTTATTTACCTACATTTACTTTATATAGTCTAAACAAAATAAATCCGATTGTATGGAGCACTTGAAGATTCTTTAAAAATGTGATAAAAAATAAAATATCTAAAAAACGTAGATTTACAATAATCCCTGATTTATAAACTAGCTGCGCCCCCCGGTTTCTCCTACATATTTATGAAAAACAGAGAGTGAACAGCGCTAGGTTCATCTATATTGTACTAAATTACATAATAATAAGCCCGCTTTTTAACCGACTGCATAAAGAAAGAGGTTCTCAATTCGATTGTGTTTTTTTTTTGTAATTGTTTCAGAGGTCTAAATAAATTTTATCAAAATCGATTCAGCACTTTGGTTTTTATAACAAAATATTCAATTATTTTTTTACTATAATTATAATATC
This sequence comes from Lycia hirtaria, assembly GCA_947563715.1. Classification (NCBI taxonomy): domain Eukaryota; kingdom Metazoa; phylum Arthropoda; class Insecta; order Lepidoptera; family Geometridae; genus Lycia; species Lycia hirtaria. The sequence continues at coordinate 5,457,126 of OX387383.1, forward strand.
GCTACTCAGTGATTTTAAATGTTTAGTAATAATAAATAATAGTTAAAAAAAAAACTCGCTTCAAATTATTGTATTGTCATCGGTCCTTGATAAGTCTACAAAGTTTGAATGAAATCTTATCGTTTGAAGTGAGTCAAAATCTAGTCCAACGGAGTCGATTACAAACAAACAAACATGCATACATTACTTTATAATTTTTGTGCATACAGGTGAAGCTAATAAAACCGTGTTAAAAATGTTGTGAAGCGCAAGAGAGATAGCTGCGCGCTTTGTGCTCAACTAATGCAGTAGTCGTGAGAAACTACATCTAATGACCAAATTTAATTGAAACCTACCATGTAATCTAGTACCAAAATTGTTCCTATATTTATGTTTGCATTTCCTGATAATATCAAAATTAAGAGTCAATTGATCAAATCAAACTCATAAAACATCTACGCCTTACAAATTCTAGAACAGTACTTCTGACCTTTAATACAGCTAATACCAATAAGTACCTATAGCAACTCTGAGAACCAGCAATTACTCTTATATTGACTGGACACTTGGCATTACCAATTCTAACTGAACTCCCAAGACATTAACATGTACAAAGATTGCTAAGTCGTCGAAGTGTCAAGCTATGATAGCCGGTAATACTTTGGTCCAGTTTTCTGTAATGGAATGCTTAACGCCTTGGCATTTAGAATTCGTTCGTTGCCAAAGGACTCTATGATTGATAAAAATAATTTGGATCATAAAAAGTGTCCTTGATTATTCGAATGTGAAGATTGAACATTAAATGCTCCATCCGGTTTGTTTGCAAGAAATTAAAAGTAATTATTTAGACCAGCTTAAATAGATTACCTAGCAATACGTACGATGACATAAACCTTCGTTGACTTTAAAAGGCGACGACTACACCGACTTAAAAATACGCGATTTTGTTTTAAAAACCAAACCGATTTACATAAAATCGCTATGGGACCAATCTCAAAGTATATCCTTTCAAATAACAAAAGAATAGGTTTATAACTGAATAAGTTATGAGGAAAGAATATAAAAGAAAAAAATACAACCCAATTGTTAAGCTCCTTTGTTTGGTGTCGTAAATATAGTTTAGATCATAACCGAAGAGCTCGTTTAGCTTGAAATGGAGTACTGCATTTTTTCTGTGGTAATATCGGAATATACTATTATTTTAAACAGATCTACGATTGACCACCAACTTGCCTAGTAGCGTTGGTGTGGCCGAGCATTGAACACGATGATTAAAAATATACCTATTCACTAAAATCTTGAAATTAAACTTGATTTTTCAACTTGAAAATGGCAGTTAATGAAACCATTCTGTGGCTATAAAAAATATATCCACCATGGTACGTTTTTTGCTTTCTTTCTTTGAAAGCTCTTTTACGAATGAACCTGGCGTCTGAGGGTTAAAATTCAAATTGAGCTTTGTCGTTAAAATCAGAGTGTCTATTTCTTTCTTTTTTTTGCGTTTTTACAAATATACTAGGTATAACTAGAGAGACTATATAGGTATGAGGTCGCAAAGAGTAGGTAGGCGCATGTCATTTCTGTTAGTTGACAGACTTTTCTTAACCGTCTACTCGCTTTTTGTTTAGCCATGTTGTAGATTATATACACACAAAAGGAGGATGCCAAGATTGTGCCATACCCAGATTAAACCTATATCTTCCCTATTCATTACTTGAAATAATAATAATGACAAATGACATAGTATTCCTTGCAACTCTTGCAGGTAAGGGTTAGCGAGGAGATAGGAATACCTAATCGATCGATATAATAATAGCATGCGCCGTTACAGAAACGTAATTACTATCGGAGAAAACAAATTACAAAGCATATTAACAACCTACAATGAAAGTATCTACATGATACCAAAGCATTTTGTCAGAGTTTTAACTATGACAACAAAATGGCAAGACCTTGCGATAGTGTCGCCACTTGTTCAATATCAGTCAGATATAATTACAATATTTCTACATCCAGGTCACTCATTCTCACCGATCGCTGCAGGTTGTTCGACGAAGGTTATCGCTCACCTGTTATCTATTATGTCAATCGAATGCATTATGCAACTACAGATGTTTCAAGTCACGATTGCTCGTGTCCTATGAGTGTGTGCGATTTTCGTTTGTGGACGTGTGAATATGAACGCTTGCTCCGGACTCGCACACTAACGCAACTTACTAAATCGTTTTATAGTCCGCACGGAATCCTTTGGCCGTACTTGTTTTAACTGCAGCAACAAGCAACATCGAAATAATAAAATCCACCCTTTGCACTTCTCCACTTTGTAGCTTAGCTAGTGCCCTCCATCCCTCTTACTTACTAAAAACTACGTCATCATCTGCCACAAGAAATCCTCTGCTGGAAATAGCTCTCTTCTGACGCGTGGCCTGAAACTGCGTGTGGTAACATGTAGCTAGAGCTATGTCTGTTTGTAACAAAATTTTGTACAAAACTCTTAAAACACTACACCTACAAATGATTGCGAAAGCGATTCTAAGTTTCTATTGTTAACAAACTCAATATGCAATTTTTTGTTTCGAGCGTCCGTTTCCCATATCCCTGCATTAAGTAATAAAGAAGAATAGGGTATTATCAAATGTGTGTAACGGTCGATTCAATCGCTCTGACGAAATAAAACTTAAAAAGGCTCAATTTACGTGGATCGTGGACAAGTTAGTGACCGCGCGCTTTTCACATTGTAATAATTATAAGGTACTGCGCAAACGGAAACTTTCTGAAAGACAGCTATATTCTCGCGGTTCCTTTATCTATAACAAACTAAATAAAATCCTCAAGTTTTATCCTATGAATCGGCTTCAATGTAAATTAACGGTAAAAAAATGGCTGCTACAACTTGACTAAGAATCCACAGAAAATATACTAATTAATCCCTTATAATAATAGAAAATAAATTAATGGTAGTTTATTACATAAAAACATGTACAAAATGCTCATAATCAAAAATAAATATAATAATATAGTCATAGTATAGTTTTTACACTCATATATTTATTACACAGCAGTACTTTATCATCTTTGCGACTCACATCTCTAAATCTTTATAACCTTGAATATGTTGTGTACCTATAGGGTTGTAGAGATGATTCAGAGTAATTTTATTGTGTTTAGTTATTAGGGTACCGTACCTCAAAAGAAAAAAACGGAACCCTTATAGGATAACTTTGTTGTCCGTCTGTCCGTCCGTTCGGGTGACAAGACCTTTATCTCGGGAACGCGTGAAGGTATTGTGTTGAAATTAAAACCATATACGCAGATCCAGTCTCTTGCTACAGAAAGAAAAATAAAATTTCTGTTTTCGTAAAAAAAAGTTATAGCCGAATATGTCGTAAAAACGCACATTTCGACACTCACAAGGGAAACAAAACCTATAGGGTACTTCCCGTTGACCTAGAACTATGAAATTTGGCAAGAAGAAGTCCTTAGAGTACACATATAGGAAAAATCCGAAAACTGGACATTTTTAATTTAATCACAAAAAATAGTGTCTCTATGCAAAGAATGAGGGCCATATAAGGAATGAGGAAATATAGAGTAGCCGCGCAAAGCAACGTTGTCTGCCTCAAAAGCGGTTTACTGACTACTACAAAATGAACGGGACGCTCGCTCGGATCCGAGTGGGAAGCGTCGCTACTATAGCCCCGCCTTACTGGGATCAGAGTGGTGAGCAAGGAATGTGTTAAATATTTTTAGGATGTATATTTTTCGGTTTATGAAGGAAAATATAAAAAAAATAATCAAATATATATATATATAAAGGGGGAAATATATAGAAATATATTTCCCCCTTTTATTTAGTTTGTACGGAACCCTCGGTGGGCGAGTCTGACTCGCACTTGTCCGTTTTTTTTTATAAGCAATCTGTGCACAAGGAGATTTTGTGTTGTTCGTCTTCAATTAGTAGATACATTACTGTGTGTAGTTAGAATATGTTTTTTTATTCGTTGTATAAAAATAAAATATTCATTAGCCGTTGATTTCACGACACGGATGATAATTATATTAGTACCTGGGCGACCAAGCTCTACTCGGATTTTTTATGACTGAAAATACGAGCAAACCTTGGGTCACTAAAAATTCAACCTAGCAAGATCGATTTATCGTCCCCTAATCTACCTACAATCCAAATTTCATTAAAATCGTTGGAGTTTTTCCGAAATTCAGATTTTATATATATAAATATATACAAGAATTGCTCGTTTAAAGGTATTAGATATAGTATATAAGTACATGTTTCCCGTACGCGACACTTAGTTTCTCGTCTGCGCAGCCCCTAACTTTGCTAAAGCGGTTGCAAACCTTGTCTTGTAATTTTGACCAAGTTTACGAGTGTGCGAAATGAGATTTAATGTCGCACGTTTACGACTGCAGTTGTAAAACTGACGCAATTGACGTAAACTACTTGATTATAAGGTTGAAAATAATATATAGTGTGGAGTGGTACTAGTCCCCTTGTCTCAATAATTGCTACAGATTAAACTACTTTACATATAACTCTTGCTAGGAATTTGAAATTCAGATAACTATTCTAGTTCTACGAGCTCCATCCTTGGCCACACCGTCGCTTAACATCAGGCAAGTTGGTGGTCAATCGTAGAAAACAAATTTAAAAATAAGGGTGAACCCTATTGGCTGATTTTTTTTTACTCCTTGAATAGTACTTTTCTGGAAAAGAAAAAGATATAACTGAATAGTATTTCTCCTGGGATTGTTATAGTTGGCATTTTTGTGTTTTTTTTTTAACGTGGATCTCTTGGCTTATAAAAAACATAAGTAACTTAAACCTACATATAAATGGAACTCCCTGACCCTTGCCCTACTTCCTGAGAACCTTGTATATACCTACAGTCTTGAATATTTGAATGTGTAGTATTTTTTTTAGATTGCAGTGGTCCATTCTCGGCCAAACCGTCGCTTACAACGTGACATAGTAGAGTTGGTGGTTAATGATTGATTTATTTAAAAAAACTGTGAACTCATTATGATTTTGGTAGGTAGGTATATACATAGTAGGTATGTACGTAGTTATGTACCTACTTAAGTTTCTGAAATTGAACTGAACAGTTGTACTGATTTCAATTACCTATTTTTTGCGTTTGGAATGTAGAAATAGCAGCGTTGTTCTAGAGATCAATAAAATGTTGCCACAAATCAAAGCACGTCGTGACTTACCCAATTTTTTTTTGATAATTATCTCAAGTTTCTCCTTGTCATAAATATTGTGCAAATAAACCGACAGTTATAAAGTTTATTTGTCTAGACTTCACCACCATAGTTATCATAATAAAAACTATTACTCAATATTGAAATCTGGTAAACCACGATCACGAAAAAATAAAAACAATAATAGAACTGTTTTCAATCGATTACATAAATCGAGTCCACGACTCGATTCGGTCAATTATTTTTTTGGTTCTAAAGTCTGTGACTTTACCGGATATTTGAAAAGTGTTTTGTAATAGCCCGTGACTAAAACTATATTAAACGGTTTAAAAATGCCTAATTAAGTTATTCGAAGTGCTACACAGCTTATTTATGTAGTAAATATGTAAGTACTTGGATGATGAGTTGATTAAATTTAATGAGAGCGCTTTTCTTAGTTTTTTTATAGCGATTTACATGTTACGGTTTTCTAGATTAGTCGACTCTGTGGTATATTAATCTCATCAGAGACACGGAGGCATCCTGACTTAACATTATAAAAGCGAAAGTGATTTTGTCTGTTATCTGTCTCTCTGTCTGTTTGTTACCCAAACGGCTGAACCAAATGTTATGTAATTTGGCACACAGATTCTTCAGTACTTGAAGACGAACATAGGTTATATTTTATCATCATCATCATCACTGTTTTTCATTACACGAGTGACACCGCAGGGCACAGCTAGAAATAAATATAAAAACGACTAGATATACTTTAAGCGGTTGTAATATTGAGAACCGCTAATTTGTTTTTACTCTAATTTTTCACTCATCAGAGATATTTTTACGTAAATCATCTTAGTCGTTATTTTGTTTTGTGGTTACTATAAAGTATTAATTGATTGTTAATTACGCGAATATACTTATATTGATAAAGTTTTAACCTTCTTAACAAGTAATTTAATCTAGAGTAGGTATTAGAAATTCGTGTTCAAACAATGCCGCCGGCAATTTAATGTTGCGGTTTTGGAAGGCGTGGACGCGTGACTATGAAATACTTCTGTAATCATTGTAATATGTGATAATAATTATGTGTTACCGTGTACCTATTGTCGGTCAAATAGTTTTGTAATAATTCATAATGTTGTTGCATTGTAGACTTGATTTGAGCTTGACCACGTCCATTTAAATGCTCTCGAGACGATCAACGGAACCTGTCAATCTCACCTCAAACTTGAGGAGAAGTCGAGTCAATTAGGATACGAGAACAAGAAGCGACATCAAGGGTTGTTCTGTAAGTTTTTTTTTTAATTCAAGATAGATCTACGATTTACCACCAACTCACCTGGTGTTAAGTGACGGTGTGGCCGAGGATGGAGCTCGTCGATCTAGAAGATATCTATTCACTCTAGTCTTGAAAATTCCAAGATTGTAGGTCTCAGGAAACAGAGATGGCTGCAAAGAATTCCATTTCTGCAGTACGCAATAAGAACGTGGCTCGATATCGCTGAGTACGGATTTTGGCATTTCAATGATACCAAATAGCTCGCCGGTCCACTGACTCTAAAGCTTCCAGCTGATACTATCTGATGTCTGATCTATCAAAAAGGTGGCAGCAGTACTCCATACACGATCGGATCTGTGTCTGATACAGATGAAGCAGTTGTCCCGGTGAGAAGTATTGCCTAACCTTATTAATGATGCCAAGCTTTTTACTAAGTTACTGAGGTACGTGATGGTCTCATTGATTGCCTTGGGAGCTGTTTACGTTGATTGACGTATATAATTAGCCTGCCGCCTTTGAAGGGCTGATTCTGGTCAGAATTACTCAATACCTTTTATTCCACTACTTTCCAAAATTCAGCAAAAAATAGCGGCAAAAAAATTGTGCTGATTATTAATTTTGAAGAAAGACAGAGTTCCAAGGATATTCTAAGCATATGATTAGTGCTAACTTGACAGCTTTGTTACCTCTTGTAATGGTACAATAAAAACTCACGTAATAGAATATTTGCGTTCATTAGTATAAATAATGTCCTGGTATGAATTGTTTAGGTCCTTATAACTTGGAAAACAAGTTTGAAACCTTTATCCTTGTAATAATTTTTGCATAATATATAACAATACGTTTTCTAAAATAGCTTTATTGCTAATACTGCAAATAGGGTTGCCATGTTTTGGCCCCTTTGAGGAAATAATAGATATAAAACTGGTAAAATACGGTTTTTTCTTGTTTTATTATGATAACTAACGTGGTTGTTAATTTTTTTATTTAAACAAACGGGTTACTCATGTCTGTTTTTGAGTCGAATTCTCCCATTATAGTTTCAACCGCATACGGCGGTCTGTAAAACAGACCGCCCGTACAATACTCTTTTGAGACTGCTGCGAAATTCGGCTCAAAAATAGACGTGAGTAACCCGATTGATGAAATGAACGTATACTTGGACGATGTATTTTTCCCAGTTATTTTTTAAATCATGCGATTTTGTTGACATTTCTATAAAACGCATTATGAATGTAGATATACCAACCCTTTCAAATAAAATATAATTTTCCAAATCGGTCTATAAATGACGGAGTTATGAGGTAACAAACATAAAAGAAAAAATATATAGATACACTACAAATTGATAACCCCTCCCTTTTTGAGATCGGTTAAAAAATACAACCGAATTGATAACCACCTTTTCTGTCGGTTATAAAAGGTACGTCTAGTAAATAGTAAAATGCGGGACTGTTGGAAACGCTAACTGCAAGTTTGAATAAACCTAGCTCGGTCTAGGTGAGTGGAAGGCCTTGGCAGGGTACCGCGGGCGGCACCGTGACGTTTCTCGAATCTAGACTTCATAGTGTACCTAGCTAAAATGTTCGTAACGGCTGTTAACCAGGTCGTTACGGCAAGCGGCAAAAGATAAATCTATGATAGCTAATCTTTTTTTCGCGGTTTTGTGTTGAGGTCTGAAGGTAATATTTGTTACTACTGTTATCTTTGACAACATCGTCGGAATCGAACTTATTCCCGATAAAAAAAACTTTCACACTTTTATAAATCCACAGTTTGATTACGAGACAATTTACAATCTAAGTAAATACTTTGAAGAAAAAAGTTAAATTAATTAATTTTATATCTTCAACAGTGTATGTTTAATTTTGATAGATAGATAGATGAACATTACCTACATATTGAATGAACATATTGTGCACACCTTAAGGATTTAAATAGTCTAGTACAACAACAGGCGGCCTTATCGCTAAAAGCGATCTCTTCCAGGCAACCATAATTTTTGATAATTTGTTTTAAGTAATAGTAGATATGGTAATGTCAGAAATACGAGGGTCACAGTTACTAAAGATACATATGCACATCAAAGAGTCCAATCGGACATCGGGAAGTGGTTCCAATTTAACTTTATCACTTTGTTGTCCGTCTGTCTGTCCGTCTGTCCGGGTGTCAAGACCTTTATCTCGGGAACGCGTGAAGGTATCGCGTTGAAATTAAAACCATTTACGCAAATCCATAGTATCTTGCTGCAGAAATAAAAATCAAATTTCTCAGTTTTCATAAAAACAAGTTACAGCTGAATATGTCGTAAAAAATGCACATTTCGACACTCACAAGGGAATCAAAACCTATGGGGTACTTCCCGTTGACCTAGAACTATGAAATTTGCCAAGAAGCATTGTGTTAGAGTGTGTACTCTATACACATATAGGAAAAAACCCGAAAAATGGTCATTGTTAATTTAATCACGAAAAAATTGTGTCTTTACGCAAGGAATGAAGGTCCAAATTTTAAAGTTCTTTAACCGTATTAAGTGGGGTATAGTGGGGTGGGGTAATGAAAGACCTTAATTAGTATAAGTTAAAACATGTTTTTAAATATTTTTACGATGTATATATTTCGATGTAAGAAGGAAAATATGAATTCCCCCTTTTATCTACTAGTTTGTACGGAACCCTCGGTGGGCGAGTCTGACTCGCACTTGTCCGGTTTTTTTTCAATGTGTCTGGTAGTGTATTTTGGTAGTACTCGTAGTTGAATGAAGCGAATCTGCTAAAGTAATAATGATAAGATATGCTTAGGACGTTATTACACGAGGAGAGAGGGGTGTAAGAAGTTGCCATAAAATTATATTATGAAATCAATATATAGGTAGTGCTTGCTCTTTTAACCTCTAATTTGCCTGATACTAAGCGACTGTTGCGGTCTACGATGAAGCGCACTTGCCTAGAAGAAACTAATTTATTTTCGAGCTAAATACATGCAAATCATTCTATTGAGGAAGGAAGAAAATTCTAACCTCTCGGGAAGAAAATTCTACAACTTAGCTGAACGCACTCTGATTGTAGAACCAAAACGTTTTAGTCTGTATTTAGGAATATCAGCCATAAAAAAATGCCATTTTAAATAAAAACTACGGGTCACTCACGTCTGTTTTGAGTCGAAAAATCAGACTATAGTTTCAACCGCATTCGGCGGTCTTTTTCAAAGGAGCAGCGCAAAAGTCACTCTTGGTCGGTGACGCGCCTCTTATTAAGTAACTTTTTTTTTTAGTTTTTATTTGAAATGTGTGAAAACCACGTCAGTTTCCATAGTAAAACGATGCCGCATCCCACTGTAATTATAAATGCGATTGTGCTGATCTAATTTGAATGAAGCTTGGTATCCTTATGACTTTATTCAAACAAGGATATTTTTTAATCTTAACAAAATGATCGATTCATTTGTGATAACGTGTGAAACCATGGGGCGCAGCTGGTACATGTTATCATACTTGATTTTATGATTTATGCACTTTATATCTAGTTTATAAAGCAGGTTACATTGGACAAAATAGTGCAATGGCAGGTGATAAGGGGCGTTGCACAACCGCCTTTCACCGTCGTTGTGCAATAGTTGTCGGGTTTGCGAAGTGGAAAATTCAAGGTCTCATTACAATGTTTCGCCAAATTTGTTTTAGAGCTTCATTAATCTTCAAATTAATATTCTTCCATTAAATATCTCGACCGGTATGTGTTCCGGGTTGAAGTAAAAACTTGGTAGAATTTATATGCTCTCGTTATTTTGGGCTTAGGTAGATAGAAAATTTGTGTTTCAGATGTTAGAATACACTTTTGTAAATTTCATTGTTTTTGAGCGTTTAAAAAGGAGGAAGAAATGTGTTCTCGTTGTAACAAAAGTTGTTCTAATTTTACAAGATGTTAAATATCAGTATTAAGAAAAAAAAATGTTAGGAAAAAAAACCAAATACATAAATAAATATTGGTGGACATTTCACAATTTCAAATAAAAAATAAATCATCATCGATTAATCGATTGATTGCTCGATTGATCGTTCATCGGTCAATCGATCGGTTGGTCCGTCACTCTTTGTCTAGGATAGGACTAAACTATCAGGTTAATTACGAAAACAGTTTTAACAAGAAGTTTTTGGATAATTTGTCAACAATTTTTTAATGAAGATAACAGTGATTTCGTAGTGTGACAGTTACGCTTGATATGCTATTAAATGTATTCTCGGGAGAAACTATGTGCAGTGCCGTTGCACAAATTATTAGCTTGTCAAATAGTCTCTAGTTAACTACATTTTGGACGAATTAATTTAGCTTTTAGAATAGGTTAGTTAAAATGAACTAGTACCAACTTATACAAAACTTAATGACGCTTGCTCCTAAATGTCCTGTAGCTTATATTCATAAATTTTCTCACTCCTTGTAAGTTAAGGGCCTGTATGAGTAGAGCACGCTTTTTTGTTTACGCATTGTAATAATTTTAAATATATAAATTATATAGGTGAATGCACCTACTTAAATCAAGGGGTGTACACAAAAGGTCCCTGTAGGTCGAATAATCACCGATTAATTTTGGTGGTGCCCATAAAAATATAATAAAAATACCGAGAAAGTTACAATTTGATTTGCATAAAATGTAATTATTATCAAAATTGCTCATGTAAAGATTTGTCGTAAGTACAATCTGATTCTTGTCTAATTTTTATCTTTAAACAATTATGATAAAACGTGAAAAAGATAACTACTTTATCAGTATAGACACTTAATTGCAAATGTTCATAATTGTCTTTTAAAATTCCAACTTTAGACAGACTAATAATAAAATTATCTTTAATCATCTGTCATTCCACCAAAACACCCATGTGGCACCTACTTTTGGAACATTAAAGATTAAGCTGACTTATATAAATGAGCATCTACATCAAATTCAGCCAACGTACACTACTGGATTTAGATAATTAATAAAATTATAGCCTTAGCGAAAAGGTCAATTATTCTGACATGTGGCCTTGCACCGTATTATTACCCAGAACTAACAAAGGTTTATTAGTGCTGTGTTTTAATTGTAGTAGTTATGGACACGCCACGCCATTCTCCGTCGCGTAACAAAACTTTGATTGATCGATAAAGTTTTAAGAATAAAAACAGCCATTGACAAATCGAAATTTTGTAATGAGCGCCGAGAAATTCCATTACGATTCCGCAATGATCGATTGGAATCGAATCGTGTGTTAACGTCTATTGTTCACTTATTTCACTAATTATGTCCGACAAAAGTGTTCAGCCTTGGGTATCGATTAAATGCGTGCCCAAGTCATCGATTCGGTATCGATCATTGACGTAGCGTGTCGATAATCGATATTCACCGGTGAAAATGACGGATATGGTCGTGATCCGAACGGCATTGACTGTTATTGTCTTTGTTACCCGTGCCCCGGATTTGTATGAAATTAGGTTCAAGAACTTGTGGAATAATGGAGTTTTTTATACTGTTATATGTGAAGGCGTAAGTTTGACGTTAAGTTTTATCCGAGATTCTTGGACGTCTTTTAAATCAGATTTAATTTGATTGTGTTGTCAATTGGACCAAATCGAAAAGGTCGATTATTATTTATGACTCTTATATCTGTGGATCACTTATACGAGTACATATTTGGAAGTGAGTTATTGAAAAATAAAGTAGAAATAAACATTCTTTAATAAATATTAAGGTCACGCCTGTTTTGGCTCAAAAAACTATAGCTTCAACGGTCATTTTCATCAGTGACGCAGGTGTACTCGTTGGCGTCATAATGAGCACGTGGCGTTAGTGGCCTGAAATGCAGGCGTACTCATTGGCGTCGTATTGAGTACGTGGTGTGAGTGACCTGAAATTTTACTTATGTGACAAGTTATTTTCCATAGTAAAATAAGTGGACACCTTCTTGGGCGTTGAAAGTTAGTTACATATGTACTTACTTAATATAGTAACATCTAATTGCTTTTTATGTTGTGCTAATTTATTTTCATTTCAAACTTGTTTATTACGTTTAACATTGAACTTGCGTGACAAATTTCGAAATCTACACATTCTTATACAAAGGTCAAAGGCGGGACATTTTATAAGAATTAGACGGCAAGTGTCAAAAGTATTTGTTAGTGTCCTGGGGTGTAAACAGGGGTGTCGAAATCAGCCTTCTTCTCAATGAGGGTTGTGCAATACAGTTGAATAATGTTAGCGCATACAAGTTACAAGATATTACGTTTTACTTGTAATGCAGTTTTCGCATCCACGATAATTGACCTCTCGCACAATGTCACGCGTTGTTTCAATTGTTTTTACCTTCATACAACTTACATACCACATTTTATTTTATACCGTTGTTAATTGAACGAAATATTCCATAGATAATTGTTGAAAAACCGCTTATGACAGTCGTAATCTCTTTTGGGTTGAATGGGGAACTAATATAGTTATTTTATTACGCAAGAATAGTACACGGGGATTGCGTGAAATTGAAGTGTTTGTTTTGTTATTTACATATTTATTCAGAAAGATCTACAGAATACTTTCAGTTAGTCAGTCTAGTCTAGTTAGTCTCTATTTCAGATATGGCTGATTTGGGTCTCATCTGTATGTTAGGTTAGGATGTCACAGACTGTGGACCACTGATGCACAAACGTAGCCTCCATCTGGGCAGGCATACATTGCAGCCAGACGAGGTCAAAAGTATCTCTCCCAAGAAAGTACACACACGAGATGGACAGACGACCTCATACAAGTGGCGGGAAGACGCTGGATGCAAGCCGCTTCCAATCGGTCTTTTTGGAAATCCATGGGGGAAGCCTATGTCCAACAGTGGACTTCTTATGGCTGAGATGATGATGATGATGATGAAAGTACTGAGCTTCTTAATGAGCGCAGGACTAGGGAGAGAACTGTAATACAGCGGCAGTCACAATAGATCTCAATAGGTCGCAGTGACATTTAAGCCGCCTATCATAAGAAAAAAAAAAAAAAAATAGGATGTCTGTCTGTTAGGGATCGTATTTTCCAACTACTTGGTATTCGTGATTTTTTAATATATATTAGAATTTATCATCATGGCATACCTACTTAAGTAACTGAACTACTATAAAAAAGCAAATTGATTACCCCAGACTGATAAAGGTGTATAGACAATCCAATTAAACGAATTATTAGTTATAGACAATCGACTTCTAAAATTAACTAAAAAATAATAATAATAAATAAATATTGGAGGACCATTTAGCCCCAAACTAAGCAAAGCTTATAGAAGAGAAAACTTGGAGAAGCAAATTTCGTACTAACGCCTATTAAATAGCAAAACCAATCAATATGTTCATAGTATCAAACAAGTAGTTCTATTCTAAGTCCGCATATAGTGTAATACAACTACGGAACCCTACCCTGCGCGTGGCCCGACACGCACTTGGCCAATTTTATTAATGATATAAAATCATTGGTTAAGTTGGTAAGGTTAAGTAAAGTGGGAAATGAATTTGTTTAATTATATCTAGGAGAAATATATAAAAAGTTGTCTTCAGATATCATTTATAATGGCGACAAAGTAGTGAAAAAACATATATTTTCCTACTCCTCAACCAATTTAAAAAGATTTATTTGCATACATCACGAGAATTTTATACAACAAGTGCACAAAAGATGTTACAATAAAATTAGCCGCTTAAAATCATGTTGTGCCGATTAGGCGTACAAATGTCAGGTAGACAGCATCATGCACAAGCAAAAAATTAAAGAAAAATTATTTGATATTAAATTGAAACAAAAAATAAATAAACATAAATTATAACAAAAACAGAAGCAATAAAAGATACACATGATGAAAAGATATCAAAGTAAAACTTTTCTTTAAATATCTTCTTATCTTGATGCGCGATAGAGATAGCTGCGCGCGTTAAGCCCATTCCTAAATTAAAATATTAACCTACAAAGCAAATGAGCCTTATCCGTTATGAAAACGCACATAACTATGATCTAATTTGATTATTCAACGAGCTAGAAGTCGGCGGGAAATCGATCCGATGCTGTTTTACGAAATAATTATTCGCTCCACAAACAAAATCATTCGAGGTGGCTAACTACCGTACCTTTGTGTTTTACTCTTTTTAACTGAAACGTAAATAGATCTTTCAATAGCAGATTAGATGGTAATAAAGGTAATTGTCGGTGACTTTTCTACGTCTAGATCTCTTCGTTTCTGATACGATTTCGTAGAGAGACCCCGAGCATAGTCATCACCATACCCCGCTGCGTGACTTTATGCTTCCTTATAAGGCCCAATAGTAAGTGATGAAAGGTAATGAGTACCCCATCCCACCTTAGTTGTTATTGGATATGTGAAAAAAATCAGGACAGTAGCATATATCATCATCATCATCTCAGCCAGAAGAAGTCCACTGCTGGACATAGGCCGGCCCATGGAGCTCCAAAAAGACCGGTTGGAAGCGGCCTGCATTCAGTTTCTTCCTGCCACTTGTATGATATCTTCTGTCCACCTTCCTATGCTGTGCTACGCCGGTTCGTGGTCTCCAGTCGAGAACTTTTCGGCCCCATCGACCGTCAGCTCTACGTGCTATGTACCCTGCCCACTGCCACTTCAACTTAATTGCTAATCCGCATATATAAGCTTAAGCGTAGCTTAGTAGCATACATAACGTAGTTTATTTAACGTAGATACTCGGAAAATTTAAATGGTAAATTTCGTAAATTTTGTCCGTAAGGTTTGATTTTTGTTGTCTCCATTGACCTAAAATACCTATATGAGTTTACTAATCGTGTAAAACAATATATACTGCTCGTGACTAGACATGCGCTTAGCCGGGTTCATTTTATTCAATAATAGATTTCTATTTGACCGCCAAATCACCTATGTCCAAGAATAAAACGGGCTAGAATACCTCTAGCCCGTCTGCAAGATCGTATTATACCTCGGAGCATATTCACGTAAATGAATTCGATAAGAAAGTACAACACCGATTAACTAGTGATGTTCCAAATTTTGCCATTAAAATAATCATTGAGAATATTTTCACCTTGTAAATTTATGTAATCCTTTCTATATATTTATTTCTCTCTCATTATCATGTAAGTTTTTACACACCCATTATTTCATTCATCTTGTCGTTTCACGTAGATACATTCAGCCAATTCAGCTTATCTCCTTACAAATCAGTCTCCTCACGAAGACAACCATTAAATGTCCCATTGTCTTCTTAATTCTTCAATTAAAGCCCCAAACGACGAGTACTTATAAACATTCTTGAATACCGGATGTGAACAAAAAAGTTTCGTTAACTTGTCACTAGATCCTTAACATCGTTTATAAATTTTAATTAAGAAGTTATTAAGGAAGTGACAGCGAGTAACAGAAATACGTAACGTGCTTTAAATGCTTGTTGATCTTGCGATCGTAAAGACCTTGGGAATCTTAAGTAAGAAACAAATCTCACGGTTATATATATGTATTCATTCAAAACGCATTGACTTACAATAAGTAACTTAACGATATTGATTTACTTATCGTATATAATGTTCAAAGGATTGAAACATATACTGGAGACATACTTTAAGGAGTTAATTATAAAATGTGGTCAATTCTTAAGACATCACTTAAACTATAGTCGGTTTTTTTTATTAGACAGAGTAAACTGACAGATTGAATGTTGCCGTTTTTTATGAAATGAAAATAGTGCTACTCTAAAAAGAGCTACTAAAATGAACTGATTCAGATTAGTGATCTATTTCATTACGTTGTATTCTAATTCTTTCTAAAAATCGAAAGAAGGATTTAGTAAGCTTGAAAAGTCTAACCTTCTTACTCCTCGTCCAATGTGAATAAGGAGAAAATGGAGTTACTTCAACGCTAGAGCGCCTTGTATAATTATTACCAGAATGAAAATGATGATATGAACTTTATGTATCCTAATCCTTACTAATATTACAAGTAAACGAAACAACGTACTTTGAAGTCGGTTGTTTCAGTTCAGTTTTTTAAACTATATAATTATTAGTACTAAGCAAAGCCGTGGACAGGCTGACAGGCGCATGGACATGGCGAAACTATAAGGGCTAAAGTACTTGTTCTTACAAAATATATGAATAACTAAAACCCAATCTAACTTCTTTCTTTTTACTATTCAGTGTAACTCACGACACATACGATAATTCTTTCTTACTGTCATGATTTGAATATTTGTTGTATGTGGTGTGCGGTGTTTTCAGTGTTGCGGAGTGGCAGCACTGCTATTTTCTTAATTTATATACTCTGGAGAACGGTGATCGAACAGAATGAACGCTACCCCGGATGATGGCGTGATGTTGTAATTCCGGGGAGGGGATATATCGCGGGCGGACGAGCGCGAGCGGCCCTTCGAAAAAGGTAGTCGCGGCGTAACTCGGGAGTAAAAAGGCGGTCTTAGCGTCAGACCGCTCAGTGCAGTGAAATAAGTGCAGTGTTATAAGTAATAATAAAGCGTCATAAAGTTCAGACAAGGAGTTTTCTTCTTATATCAGAAGTGGCAATCAACCTGCGAGCCGAGCCCGGTAAAATCGTGAGTCACTTGCGAGATTATATTTTACCCTCCGATTATTGAATATTGATGTTAAAAATTTGTCACGCATATCGAATTGGAAAAATGGTTCTTAAAAGTGTTGAAACAGGGTGCTAAAATAATTATAACGGGATATTCTTAATACGGGTAGACAGAATCTGTTAAGATACTGCAATGAGATGTGATCTGGGTTACTCCCAGATTATTTTATTGTAGCACAGCGATTAAAGATTATAATCCGACGACTTTATTATAACCTAATGAAATTTTGATAGTGTGGTTGGGGCTACTCCCCGATAATTTTATCGTAATTTAAACGAAATGAAGTCTGTTGTAAGTAAGTCATTAGTAAATTATTTCGTTAACATCCCGAGAGACAAGTATACGAAAATATGTTTTTCTTGTTTGAGAACCATTTTTACTTTTTGTATTTGATTATGCTGCAGCCATTCAGAGGAACCATAGCGTGGTAATATTTTTTGGTGTGATGGTGAGAGTAGTGTTTTTAATAATACAATGGCTATGGCATATCGGTCTGTGGCCGTGTCAGCGATCAGCAGTGTGTTATTTTTCTAGAAGACTAGTAAAGTGCTGCGAGTAAAATATTTTAATTCGGTAACTGGGCTACATCAATACAGCCTCTAAATGTAGTTTTCTAGAATATTGCTAACAGTAATGCAAATAAAATATTATGGTAAACTTAACAGCTTATTATCTAGCTGTTAAGGTTGGGCTCCACTAAAATTGTGTTCAGATTCAGAACACTTGTTGATAAAAATTTGGTGCAGACCTTTTGCAGTGCGCGAACTTGATCACAATAGTAGATTGCCTTGATCCACCACCTCAGTTGTGCGTAACTTTAGTATGCGTGCTGTACGGTACATTTGTACACGAATATTTATACCTCGGAAATGAGCTTTACTTTCAGTTTAGTGTGTAAACATGTGTGCGAGTGCGTCGTCGCGGGTACAACGCGAGACCGAGGAGTGCGCGACAAAAGTTCACGGTTTGTCGAATAGAGTGCGCGCACAGTTTGCTGGTGCTGCCCGTAAGAGTTCACCAAGAAATACATTTATGCTGCACTCTGTGCGGTACAGAGCCGCACACTGGTGGAATCCTGTCTTTACAGTTACGGCCATTTAGGGCGAGTTGTACTGTGTTCATTTTTCTGTAAGGTTAATAAAGTACCGCAAGTAAAATATTCTAGTACGACAACTAGTCTACTACAACTAGTAGCACTGTCTTTAGTCGTGTAAGTATGCTATACCATGAAGCGAAATTTTGGTATTGTATCTCCACCTGCAACACTATAACTACTTTGTGACGTAACTATTGTAAGATCTTGAACCACATAAGTGTGTCAAACGAAATTTTATATGAGTAGAGCTACAATATTGATGGATTTACCAGAGTATCACTGCGTAAATATTTAATACAGAAGTCTGTTTATGAAGTTGAATTATACAGAGATAACATAGTTCGATTGACTTAAAATCTTAATTGAATTTCAAAGGCATGTATAACCTCAGAAATAGTACCATTGTGTACCGGTAACTTGTCGCGAATATTTATCCGTTGACGCTTTGTAATCATGGAGGCGGAATTTAAAGCCGCGCTAAGATATCAGAGTATCGACAGTGCTGAAAATTAAAGTGCATTTCTTAGTGTTAACAACTACACTTAGTGTTACTGCGAGTTTGAAATTCAAGGATTTTTAGTGTTTATGAGTTTGTTAGCTGCAGTCATGTAGGTGAACTGCAGGGAAAATGTTCCAAAGAGTGCCATGTATGTGTGCCGTAAAGTTGAAGTTCGTAGATTTGATGATGTTATCGCTGCAACCATGTAGATGAGCTGCAGGGTAATATTCTAAAGAAGTATGGCCATGTAGGTGTGCCGTAAGGAAAGTTCGAAGATTTTATGATGATTTCACCGCAGCCATATAGGCGCGTTGTAAGGTTGAAGTTTGAAGATTTGACGATGTTTGAAGTTTGAAGATTTGACGATATTTGAAGTTTGAAGTTTTGATGATGTTTGAAGTTTGAAGATTTGACGATGTCGAAGTTTGAAGATTTGATGATGTTCTCGTTGCAACCATGTAAGTGAGCTGTAAGATTTAAGTTCAATTATTCAATTATGTTTTAGCTGTAACCATGAAGGTTTGGTTTCAGGATGATAATTTTAACCGGTCACGGAACACTTAGCTTCCAGCCATGAACGTTTTAAACTGCAGCAGGTCAAGCCTATTCAAAGGAAAGTAGAAGCTCCAAACTGTATTTAATCCAAAATAACTTGATTAACTAAATTTTGTATAATATGTATATGGTGTGCAAGAGTGTACACAGATCTTGTATTTTAGTGGATTTGATTAATCCAGTCGATTAATGATCATTTTAATGTGATTATGTTAAGCGTTGAATAGCAGAATCATTGATCGGACTTTCCCAGAACCTGAGCACCTGACTTTTAATGATGATATAACGTTATAATTCCAGTTTTGATGTAGTTTCGAGTTTCATAGAGAAAATTTAAATCATATATGAGAGATCAACCGATCGGACACGCAGCAAGTAACCTTGACGTGCATAGAAACTCAAAGAGTCGAGGGAGGAGTCTTGACAAATGCCACTATGCTTGAAATTTCCGAAACGTACTAATTAGAATCGACTTAGAAGTGACTTACACTTACTTTTGATAAAACGCGTATAGTGCGTTAGAGCGAATAAATTTATGAGTAATCTGTTTGCAATTATAAGATTCTCAATTATTATGGTTATTATTATTAGATTATAGAGAGAATGGAAATTACTCCATCAATAAGATTCATGAATTGATAAATGAGTAAGCCTAAGACATTTACCAAAAAAATACTATTCGGTTAAGGATTATTATAAAAATATATATAGTTATCAGCGATCTGTATGTGCCAACGTAATTAGATGTCATGTTTTGAACACCCACGTTATTTTTGCAACTGCAGAGCAGTGTCTACACTTTGTTGAATTGTCCGCTGGACAGTGACGTAAGCAGTGATGAGCGTTGACATTTATCGTAAAATATATATAAACAAATCTGTATGTTAAATGAACCACTCGATAATATTACAAAACTATTAGTCGAGAGTAAACGTACGTAGTAAACGTTTCTTTGAGAGAAACCTATTTTATGCCTTGAATGAGTTGATGAAAATAGATCTTGCTGAATTCTCGTTCTAATGGAACAGCGGATCATATTTTCTACTTTCTTCCATAAGTGGATTGGCATATTTTTTATTATTCTATTTTGGCCTTTTGAACATTATTATGAATATTGACATAAGTTTGACGACATCCTTTTATTATTTATTATGTTATTGGATATAAAAATGACATAAATAAATAGAATATATTATATCTAAATTAATAAAAACTACGTTAAATTGTATTTTATAACAGAAAAAGCTTGGAGTACAAACGTAACAAAAAATACTAATTTGAAAAGGGCTTTTCTAATATAACACTTTTGTTACAAGCCCAAGAAATAATTTGACTTTGAATTTAAGCGATGACCGAAGTTTCTTATCACAAACTAAAGATAATTCAAAGAGATAAAGATAAAGATAAGATAAAGATAATTTATTTGCATACAACACAAGAATTTTATACAACAAGTGCATAAAAGATGTTACACTAAATTTAGTCGCTTAAAATCATGTTGTGCCGATTAGGCGTACAAATGTCAGGTAGACAGCATCATGCACATGCGAAAATTAAAAAAAATAATAATTATTATTATTTGTTATTAGATTAATACACAAACCAAAAATATATAAAATAAGACAAAGCAGAAGCAATAAAAGATACACATAATGTCAAATAAAATTAAAATTAGTCATCAGAGAGAACTGATTGATCAGTTTCATATTTCAAACAAAGTAGCCTCAAAAATAGATTGCACCGGTGGCGGTTTTATTGTAAAAGTACAGTTTATGAGTTCAAAAATTAGTCAAATATAAAAACTGAATATTCATAATTAATTTATTTCTTGCAAAATAGGTATACAAATATGTGGTCTTATGATAGTAATAACATTTGGTCCTCTATTTTTGCTGTCAAAGCGTGCAAGTATTTCTAGGTTCTAGATCAATATCGTTAAATATCGTTCGTGCATGTGAACATTTTGATAAATCTAGTATAATTTTGGTAAGCGTATAACAGAATTGGATCCAGCATACGAAAATTAATCGATAAATAAAAAAATATCTTCATTAAAAATAAGCAATATTTGATAGGACTGGTAACGTTTCCGATATATGATTTTTAGTTGAAATAAAACGGCAACTATCAAAATCACCACTGGCTTGTACTCAGTGCAAGAGCAGTTATGATATGACTAGTCGACATTATATAGACCTTTAAAAAAAAAAAACAACAGAAATTAATAAGACAAATATTGAGACTAATTTTATTTATGGAAGTGATTACCTGCTTCTTCTCTTTTGATGCTTTAGTATTAGTTCAGGTGTGCACTAAAAGGAATTAAGTATGCTTCTGTGTATAAACATTCTCTGTCTTTACCTACAGCTAAGTTTATTAAAACCTAGTCAAGTAATTTCTGCTCTACTGTTACATCAGTACTATAAATATTGGATGGGAAAATAAATATGTCCACATTCTCGGTTTGAGTACTGTTAGTATGTAATGTGTACAGTATTTTTTCTAGCTAACGTGTCATCAAAATAGTGATGACGTATTTGACAAACAACCAACAACTCTATCCTCAAAGAGATTCATATACGAGATAGATTATCGTCGACTGGGCAATTGCAAATACTGAAGTTCTTTGCGCAGATCTCAAGAAAAGAGCACTCGACGGAGAGCCTATCGCAGCATATGCATGGCCGTGTAGAAGGCAAGCGAAGTCCTGGACGATCACCAACACGTTGGACCGACCTCATTAGAAAAGCTACGCAGTCCACCGAAGTAGAGTGTACTCGCAATGCAACCGACCGGCAGAAATGGAGAAGCATCGCGAGAAGAGCAGCTGGCCTGGAGAGTGACGGTGACACGGCGAGGAGCCACCGCCATTGCAACCACGACCACTCTGACTAGAGTGTACAATTAAGAAGAAGAATTTGGCAAACAACAGATTAAAATCCGACAGATGTCAACTCAGGGCATCTGTGATGTGAAGTGATTCAACTTGATAGTACATCAATTTAATGGTAAACAGCAACAGGTATACGCCAGTCAAATAACGGTTGGTGAAGGACTGACAATGGATCAGCTACCTGTAGTTTATCGTGACTAATTTGTCCCTATGATAATGAAATTTAGTGATTAGAAAATAATAATACTTCTGACATTCTAAACTGACAAAATTTTGCTCGTGTGCTTTGCCGATCATCCACAAGCTTGACAGAAATTAATGCGGTTGTAGCGACTTGCTAAAAAAAAGGGGTTTGGAAAATTATTTCCGTTCTCTTATTCTCTGTATTACTCGGATTTGGGGAGTATACGTTACACAATTTTAAAATGCTATTTGGTAATGGCAGGACAATGACAGAAATACAGTTTAAAATGTTGATTCCTATGAGAGCACTTACAAAATTAACGTACTCGTGTCACCATATTATTACTGGAGCTGGTTTGAGTTGGATCTAAATATTTGAATTTATGTGTAATTATTTTTGGACGAAATTTGCTTTCATTTTATTCAAGCTTTGTCGTTGGTCATTTTAATGTTTGGACGAATAACAAAAAGGAGTATTTATAGAGTTTTTCATAAAAAAAAAGTCTACAAGTCCAAGTCTACAAGGTTTGAATGCTACTTCAGTGGCCACTTCAACATTGGGACATTTATATAATGATGCTTCCGTTCGCAATCACTAAGCCAGAGGAGGAAGTAATTGAGTAACCGACAGTAAATTAATAATGCGAATTGAATAAGTTTTTATGTACTTTTTTTAATTATATACCAAACCTCTGGAAATACCAGAATATATACTCGATCCGTACAACATATTTGTACAACAATGATTTATCTGCATAGTGTACACACGAATAGGAAGCCTCCGGTTCCCAGACCAGCTAGAATAAACATAAAATAATTGTCATATTTAAAAACGAATCCGAGTGTCATGATTATTTGTATCTACAATAATAACTAGTTACGACAACGTATACTACAAAGTTTAGTGTGCCATAAGTAGTTTTATAAAATTAGCATAATAATTACTGTTTAACTATTTTATTTTGCAGCAAATCTTTAAGGAGTCCAAAGGGTTCGATATGATTAATCAGACTTGCTTTTAGAGAATTGTTGTGCATCGGGACGTTGCACAAAAGCGGATGGCCGAGTGTCATGATTTGAATATTTGTTGTATGTGGTGTGCGGTGTTTTCAGTGTTGCGGAGTGGCAGCACTGCTATTTTCTTAATTTATATACTCTGGAGAACGGTGATCGAACAGAATGAACGCTACCCCGGATGATGGCGTGATGTTGTAATTCCGGGGAGGGGATATATCGCGGGCGGACGAGCGCGAGCGGCCCTTCGAAAAAGGTAGTCGCGGCGTAACTCGGGAGTAAAAAGGCGGTCTTAGCGTCAGACCGCTCAGTGCAGTGAAATAAGTGCAGTGTTATAAGTAATAATAAAGCGTCATAAAGTTCAGACAAGGAGTTTTCTTCTTATTACGTTTAGATTTATAAATAATAATAACCAGAAAGTGTATAAAAATATGAAAAATCAATTTTTCGATGTCATTCCGTGCTTGAGCCAGAAATATAAATCACAGAAAAGGTTGTTGGAAATAGGGGATTATATACCACGCATAGGTGGACGCATACTTCACAAGCTCTTCTACTGCTGCTGCTGTTTAATGAGAAGCGACTCATTTCATTCCGTGTTACGACCTTTTTGAACTATGTGACTCAAATATCCCATCACTATTATTTGAGAGCTGGTATCATTATTTGAGCAAGTGACATTTCGGTTTGTCAGTTTACTCCGTTTAATTAAAAATACAAGTATACTTAAATTTATTAAAAGACTAAATTCAAAAAACGAAGAATGTCTGGTACAATTTTTGTTCGTTTTTAGGGTTCCGTACCTCAATAGGAAAAAACGGAACCCTTATAGGATCACTTTGTTGTCCGTTTGTCCGGGTGTCAAGACCTTTATCTCGGGAACGCGTGAAGGTATCGAGTTGAAATTAAAACCATATACACAGATCCATAGTATCTTGCTGCAGAAAGAAAAAAAAAAACTCAGTTTTCGTAAAAAAAAAGTTACAGCCAAAATATGTCGTAAAAGAAATAAGAGTTGTGTGCACACCTTGAGCATTCATGCTCACCATCGAAGGCTCCTTCTTGCGGCGGCGTCGTGTGGCGGGTCGCCCTCTTCCCTAACATAATTATGGTTGAGGAGGGCGATGGCTGGCACATGCGTCATACTCGTGATCGGGTGCTGCTTGCGGGTCGCTGGTTTGCTTGTGGTATGCACGCAACATAGTAATAAGTACTTAAATTAAAATAAAATTATTTTCCCGTAACGATAATTAGTAAACAATAGTTTGTAATTATGACAAAAATCACGGACCCTGGTGTCTATGGAAATAAAAATTTAATAATATATATATATATATATATATATATGTGTTGTAAAAAAACGCACATTTCGACACTCACAGAGGAATCAAAACCTATGGGGTAATTCCCGTTGACCTAGAACTCTGAAATTTGGCAAGAAGCATTATGTTAGAGTACACATATAGGAAAAAATCCGAAAACTGGACATTTTTTATTTAATCACAAAAAAATAGTGTCTCTATGCAAGGAATGATGGCTGCCCCAAACGTTCGCTCACTCGGATCCGAGTACACTACTATAGCCCCTACTCGGATCCGAGTGGTGAGCAAGGAATGTGTTAAATATTTTTACGATGTATATTTTTCGGTTTATGAAGGAAAATATAAAAAAAAAATATGATTTCCCCTTATATTTAGTTTGTACGGAACCCTCGGTGGGTGAGTCTGACTCGCACTTGTCCGGATTTTTATTAATTCAGTGATTTTAAGAACTTTATTTAATTTAGTTGGTTGTTGGCTGGTTGATGATTGCTACTCATTGAAAATATACAATTTTGAACGGATTTATCGCGTACATTTTACATAATTTTATTACCTGACGTTTCGAACACTTTATTTCAGCAATGTGTTCGAAACGTCAGGTCATAAAATTATATACCTAAAATAAACGCGACAAATCCGTTCAAAATTGTTTAATTTCAATTACCGAAATTTTATAAAACGCGCAGTAGATATAATGTTGCAACCATTGTTCAAAGTAATCAAAGTTAGACGTGTTCATATCGGCAAATCAATGCGTGCTTTGTAAAGCATCCTTGCTTAGACGAGCGCTCACCATTAAGCGAGGTGACACAACATTCTTTTTCTTGTAAAATAGCATGATTTGTTACTTTTTTTCTTCAAATTTGATAAAAATCTACGAATCATTTACTATTATTTCAAACTTGTTCTATGCTTCACATATTTTATAATGTTCCATACAAAAGACATCAACGAGCTCGCACGTAGAGCGCGTCAATGCTTAACAGCCTAGAAGCTTATCTCCATTATCAATAACATTTCTAGGTCACAAAGATCGATTTCTTGTCCTCGAACCAGAATGGAAAATCACATTTAATTCCTTAGAGCAGAAAGTAATTTCAAAATACGTACATCAGAGTTACCATATTCAGTACTATCCCTCAACTTTGCGCAACACCTTGCAAAAACGACAACAATTTGATCCAAAGAGGCATAATCTTAGCTTAAATAAATAAGCTCAATAAATAAATGACTTAAATTAGTCATCATCATCATCTCAGCCACAAGAAGTCCACTGCTGGACATAGGCCTCCCCATGGATTTCCAAAACGATAGGAGATAAAATACGAATAATAAAAGTAATTTTAAAAAAATCGACTTCAAAACTATTCAATAACCTGAAAAAGGAGAAATAACAACAGCTGTTACTTAATACCGAAATATTAAATCAAAACTGAGCATCTACCTAAGTAGATAAGTACATACCCCGACTATTTTTTGAGATCGGTGCCAGGTAACGATCACCAACTTAAGTGTTGGATAGGCGAGCTAACTCGAAACAAAATAAAATGTTAGTTGATGTAAAACCACTACAATTTTTTTTACTAAATAACAATGGAGACACTCTTTTTAGATTCATTTTTAACCGACTTCGAAAAAGGACGAGGTTCTCAATTCG
Organism: Lycia hirtaria; assembly: GCA_947563715.1. Lineage (NCBI taxonomy): Eukaryota > Metazoa > Arthropoda > Insecta > Lepidoptera > Geometridae > Lycia > Lycia hirtaria. The sequence continues at coordinate 5,483,433 of OX387383.1, forward strand.
TCTGTATGTTTGTTACGGAATATCTTCACCAATTATGAACTGATTTTTATGTTTGTTTTTTGTTTGATAGGACCTACTTCAGGAATGATAATATATAAATTATATCAAAATCGGTTCAGTACTTCGGTTTTTATAACAAAATAACTGGAAAAATATATCATCTAAGTAAACGAAAGTGTGTATTGAAATCGGTTGTTTCAGTTTATTAAACTATAATTATATTTTTCCTACTCAATCATTAATTCGCTTTCATTACCTGAAATAACAAAGCAATCGCGTACCTACTTCGAAACATCTGCTTTTTAACAATAGGTAGCTAAATTAGACCAGTTATCCAATGCTCTTACTAATCGCTTCCATAAGACCTATTGTTAAGACTTTATATCGCTAATCGTACGTTACGAACTACCTTTCTATTAAACTTCTTAAATCATTGTAAACGTACGCTTAGACTTCATTGAAATTATATTATACCGACATTTAATTTTCAACTCTATACTTTTACTGCTACGATTTAGATTTGTACGGTTAAAAATGAATAAAGATGTTTTTGTAAGAGCCTCTTGTATTAAAAAGTATTTTGCCTTAGTTGCAGGTTATGAAATAATCAATATTGTATCTAAAATTGAAATCTGTGCCGTTGAGGTGTGTAGGTAGGAGGTACAGAACGGAAGGTGTTAGGTAGATCTTTTACGTAGATCGGTATTGATAACATTTCATTTCTCTTTCGTAAGACTTGATAGCTATATAGAATAGGATTGTATCCACTAATAACAAATTGCTTAGTTTATAGTTTCTAATTATAAATGAAGAGACGTATATAAGAAAAAAATAGTCTATTTAACATAAAAATTAAAGATTATCAATATTTTTAGAAAATAAATTCGAAATAAATAGGCATGACAAGTCACATGACAGCGAACACCAATCAGAAAGTCACGCCACGCAATTTGTTGTTGACGTTTTCCTACAACAGAGCAGGTTACTATGGTTACTCCGTATTGTTTTGACACTTGACACAGATGTAAACAGTTTGTTTTCGCATGGATTTCGCACACTTGGACATCATTCAAGACGCCATGACACTATTCATCGTTTTTAAGGGAAATCTAAATTAGTAGTAAGTATCCCTGTGGATACTTTATCAAAGGTCTAGAGTCATACTAACCATAGAGTAACTTATACGGGATATGAACCAGTTACTCTATGATACTAACCTTAGACCCCTTACACGATTAAAATAATTTCGATTTTCAAAATAAATCGAAATTGCAAAATAGATGTCTCTAGACTTCTCTATCTAAATTAGGCTTTAGCATGGCGACATAAAGTTTAAATCATAATTCTTAAGTTCGTCATTCTAGGTAATTAATGAAAATCGGCCAACCCAGGACACTATAATCGTGAATTTTGTTTTATACTTTATTCCATGTTATGGGAATGTCATTGACTAATACTATCATAATATCAACAACATAAAGATGAACATAAAGAACAACTAAAAAATAAAAATAAAAACACAAAAAAATAAAAATTAAAACATTGTTAAATACTTCTAACATATAATTAGTATAGTTTAAATAATTATAGTTTTAAAAACTGAAACAGCCGACTTCAAAATACGCAATTTCGTTTACTTGAATGACATACTTTTTCAAATTATTTTTTTAAACGAAAGTACTGAACCGATTCGATAAAATTTGTATGAGACCACTTGGGGCCACCTTTAAAGTATTACCTACCAAACAACAAAAAATCGACTTAAAATACACATTTTCTTTTATTTTGTCGATGTATTTTTGTGTTTATGATAGGTCACTCACGTCTATTTTGAGTCTATAGTTTCAACAGTATTCGACGGTATTTTTCAAAGAAGCAGATCAAACGTCACTCTCGGTCGGTGACACGCCTCGCACACACCGCGAGTGACCCGTAGTTTTTATTTAAAATGTGTGAAAACCATGTTAGTTTCCATATTCAAACTACTGAATTTGATGAAATTTCTATCGGACCAGTATGAAAGTAAATAATAAATCTACCTGTAATTATTTTTTTTGCAATTTGTTTTCTAAATGATGGAGTTATAACTACTAACCCCGTCATTTTTTAAACAGTTTTATTTTTATGTTTGTTACCTCATAAATTATAAGGTAAAAAACACAACAAAATACCTACAACCAAATTTATAATTATAAATAAACCTCCTATTTCGAAGTCAGTTAAAATACCAGCGGTCAGTCTGCTGTCTGTTAGTATGAGTACAAGGGTGACATTACACCTTTGGGTCCAAGACGTGACATTACATTCACCGAATAATCTCAGATCACTATGATGAAATGTACTGCAATAGGTACTAGAGTAGATCATAGATATGCCACTTACTGGGCTGGAAGTCTCGACTTTTCTTATCGACCGAACTTGGCTGATAAGTTGATTCAAAGTAGATAGTATAGGTTCTCGAGTAAAGACCACGCACCGGCAAGCGCAGCGTAGGAAGACCAGCCATGAGATGGACAGATGACCTCATACAAGTGGCGGGAAGACGCTGGATGCAAGCCGCTTCCAATCGGTCTTTTTGGAAATCCATGGGGGAGGCCTATGTCCAGCAGTGCACTTCTTATGGCTGAGATGATGATGATGATGATGAGACAGTATAGACATAGTCGGGTTAGTGCAGAATAAGTTAGTATCAATTTATCTCTATAAGCACTCCATAAACTCCAGACAAACGACAAACGTGAATCGATAACACTGCAATAAATCGACACTAACTTACTCTGCACTAACTAGACTATGTCCATACTGCCTGTATGAACTATCTTATAAACCGAGTTCGATCGATACAAAAAGTCGAGACTTCCAGATAGAATAGGTAGGGTAGAGCCATAAGTAGAGCACATTCCTGGCTGTATATTTGTTTCGACTTCCGAAAAGGAGGACGTTCTCAATTCATCGGAATCTTTTTTTTTATGTGTTCTCGAAGGCACCTGGAATAATTTGGATTTTTTTTTAAGGGTATAGGTACGAGTATATGCTTCCTAGGTTCCAAAAAAAATCATCGAATTCGGTTCAGTAGTTTAATTTTTAAAACAAAATTGCTCATTTTGAAGTCGGTTTCTAATCCGACTTTCAAAATTAAGGAAGTTCTCCATTCGACTGTATGTTTTTAGGGTTCCGTAGCCAAATGGCCAAAAACGGAACCCTTATGGATTCGTCATGTCTGTCTGTCTGTCCGTTCGTATGTCAAAGCCACTTTTTTCTGAAACTATAACAACTATACTGTTGAAACTTGGTAAGTAGATGTATTCTGTGAACCGCATTAAGATTTTCACAGAAAAATAGAAAAAAAAGAGGGGTTCCCCAAAATACATTTACCCATACTTAGACCTGAAACTCAAAAAATTTTTTTCATCAAACCCATACATGTGGGGTATCTATGGAGAGATCTTCAAAAATGATATTGAGGGTTCTAATATAATTTTTTTCTAAAATGAATAGTTTGCGCGAGAGACACTTCCAAAGTCGTAAAATGTGTCTCTGTAACTTCTAAAATAAGAGAATGATAAAACTAAAAAAAATATATGATAATATATAAATATATATAATAATAAACTTCCACCGAAAATTGTTTTGAACGAGATCTAGTAAGTAGTTTTTTTTTTTAATATGTCATAAATCGTAAACTGCAATTTACCTTTCATTCAATCAACTCAAATATTAAAAAAATAGTTTTAAAAAAACATTTAATTTCATAAACATAAACCTTATGCATAAGCCGTGAACCATTATTTTCTAATAATAAATCTGTCATAAGTGCCTAAGTAAATAATAATTATAATTCGCGCGGGGCGTGGCTTGATCGGTAGCGGGTGCGGAGCGCGCGGGGGGGCAGGTTCCCTACTGCGCTTACCCGAGCGGGCAGACACGTTTATGTTTTTTGCAACAACAATATGCCAACATTACTTTTTGGAGACTTCAACGAAGATTTTTTTTAAAACAATTGTATACTGTCATACAGAACGCTGGATACAGGATGTTATTACCACCTTGTCTAACTACGCGAGGAGGCACACAAATTGATAATATTTTTGGAAATATTTCTTGTCAAACTGGAATATATATTAGCTTGTTTAGCTATAACAAGGCTAGGTATATGGGCTCGCATATAGTTAGATCTAAATCCCATCATTTAGGTACCTAATTATAATGTTTACTTATCAATAACTTAATTAAAAAATAATACACTATTGTTAAAACATCGATCAAAGTTACAACGAACTACAAGAACTTTTATATTATGTTACTTGCTGCTACGGAACCCTTCATGGGCGAGTCCGACTCGCACTTGGCCGCTTGTTTGTTTAGGGATTACTCTGCCAATTATGAATTGTTTTTGATGATATATGACAAATATTAAGATAAAACACAACCCAACATTTTCAAATAGCGTTTCATAGTTACAAGCCACTCCAACATACTCATACTCATATTATTTATTCCCACTAAGTATACATAAATGTAGATGGAATTACATGTATTTTTACAGAACTTACAACTTAGTAACACAGCCGAAATGCTTTCACTTTTTTACCGACTTCGAAAAGGTGGTTATAAATTCGTACCGTACCTACATATATTTTTTTGTAATATCAATTACGTCGAATGTAAGGTACAAAAATGTATTTCACAGGTGATATCTAACCGGAAATTTACTCCATATCATAAGTAATCATAGTTTAAAAAACTGAATAATTATAATTCACAAAACTGAAATAACCGACTTCAAAATACGCAATTCGTTTGCTTGGATGTCATTTTTTCAGTTATTTTGCCAAAACCAAAGCACTGAACTGATTTTCATAAAATTGACATAGGACCTCTGAGGTACAAAACAAAAAAAGAATCATCAAAACCAATTCGTTATTAGCGGAGTAATCGCTGAAAAAACAAACACAAAAAACCATACAATTGAATTGAGAAGTCGGTTAAAATTTGATCAAATCGGTACATTCGTTTGAGAGCTACGATACCACAGACAGAAACAGAGACCCAAAAATATATCTGTAAAATATAGCTGTTATAACTTTAACGTGTGTCAAAGTTATAACAGCCCTCTTTTTGGGTCAGGGGTTAAAAAAGAAAAAAGAAGACATAGGTACCTTGTTCTGTATTATGCAGTAACATACTCACAGATATCCTATCTACCTATCGACCTAGCCTAACATTGTATTTGCAATCTATTGTTAAAATCTTGACATTCATTTACATCTACCGTACGTATTACCTATCTTACATAACAACACACAACACCTGACATACACCTAACAATCAATTTCGCAAATGCAACGACGCACCTACTTTCGAATGCAACCTCATTCATGAATATAGAATAACAAAATGAAAAAGTAAATAATCGTCTACGCATTGATAACTAAAATAAGGTTCTATTATGGATAAAACCGTTCGTAAAATAAAACATTATCGCTTTACATATAAAGTTTAGCTGTAAATAAGTGTAGAAAACTCAAAAACTTCCGATAAAAAAACGCCTGAACCGATTTTGATGAAACATAGCTAAGAACGCTCTCGACGAAAAGGACCTATATCTACATAATATATTATATCCGTGATCAAATGTTTTTGTTGTAAACCTACCTTAATCCGATAACTTTGTTCTTAACAATTGATCAAATCCAAATTAATTTTGATATGCAATAAAAACATACTCGATAGTATGGAATTAATGCTTTAACAATCAACTTACTAACACCCTTAAGGGGTAAGTAATAAAATTCAAAATTAATCGCACAGGTGGGCGGGTGCGTGTACTAGTAAAATAGCCTTGGGATTTGAAAGTGCGGACAGCAACCGGAACGCAAAATGTCTTATTACCGAGTTCTACGAATAATATAATATAGAGCATAGGCATACAATTTTATGTAGGCAAAGTACCTAATACCTTAGAACAAGTGGCGAGACACTAGAATCTGTTTAAATATAGAATTTTATTGGCAAAACACGGGAACGTCTGAAAGTATGTACCTATGTACTGTGATATTCACCGTACTCTCGACTGAACAAAATAATGAAATAAGGACAACAGCGACCTCAATGCCATCTTAGTTTTCTAGCTGAACAGGATATAGTTTAAGAGGATTTCATCGAGTGTTCTTAGCTATGTTATTTCAAAATTGGTTCAGCCGTTTTTTTTTTACGGAGGATTTTTAAGTTTTCTAAACTTATATTTGTTGTTGGTTTTATGTGTTTTTATTTCACGTATTCAATATTAATTATATATACAAAATTGTTCATATTGATGACGTTCGCCTACAAGATATGCCTAGGCTACACCCTGACAAATTCTATGCAATATCCCTTGTTCATAGTAAGCTTATCTAGTAATAGCGTAGTCAAAATAAACTCAGTTTACTGACTAGGTATACTGTGCTAATAATAGTGAACCCCTGAGGTTAGGTTAGGTTAAAATCAGAAAATTGTCACCAATGCAACAATAAAAAAACAGCCAAGTACAAATTTGATTCCCAGACGGAGGCTATACTACCGATTTTTGGCTGAGGCAGTAAAAATGGATCGGCTGTAGTAACAGAAGCTTACCCCAATACCCAATAGGTAGCATTTATTGGACACTTGATCTACCTAGCTACCAGTCAGAACGCCCGCAACGCCATCTTACAGTCACTAAAAAACTATAATAATAAAATATCGTACTCTGAGTTCGTGTAAAATGATGTAATACTAGGCTAGTTACAACAACAAGTATCCATATTAAAAGAAAAAAAAATAAACAGATAAACAGATAAACATTTTTATTGATAATTTGTACAATTATACGTCATGATTTCCATTTCCTTGGTAACACTACACATCATGTAGTAACAGTTCAAAAGATAATCAACAAAAATTTAAATATATTTTTTAAGACAAAATTCTAAGAATCGTATAAATAAATAAATTCAAATAATTATTTGAAAATTATAAAATAAAATGTCATCGACTGTCAATTGCAATTTGATAATAATCAGTAATGTCAAATAATAAATGAGTAGATATACTAAGTAAGCGTCTTATGTCAACAATATTAAATTTGTTTTGTATAAAACTCGTCAAGCGCATAAAAAGATTTTTGAACGAGCCAGTTTTTTAATTTTAATTTAAAAAGGTTATCGCTCCCAATACTGGTGATTTCCTCCGGCAAACAATTATAAATTTTCACCCCCAGCACGTGAGTGAGTTTCCTCGAACGCATGAGTCTCGTATTTACGGTCGCGAGTCTGTTCGCGTTGCGGAGATTATATTGGAAAGAGTAGCATGCTCCCCGTTTTTCGTACAAGTCCAGATTTTGCCTCACATAAAGAGCTGCCTGCAGTATTACAAGCGAGGGCAGCGTTAGTATTCCTAACGATTGAAACAATGGTCTCGCTGACGTTCGGCGCGACACCTGCGCAATTGCCCGTATTGCCCGCTTCTGCATTCTGAAGGCGCGTAGCCTATCCGCCGCATTCCCCCAGAGTTCGGCTCCGTATTGAAGGACAGAATGGACGGTTGCAAAATAACAGGTGCGCACTAGATCAGAAGGAACCACATGAGCCAATCGACTCAAGGCATAACTAGCGCTGCCCAGCTTTGCGCAAAGCTTATTAATGTGCGAAGCCCATGTCAGGCCGGAGTCAAGTTCAAATCCAAGGTAAGTGATAGATTCAACCTCGCTTATTGGTTCTCTGTTTATAACCACTCGCAGTCTGTCCACTTGACGCCCTGATACAGAGAACTGCATGAAATGAGTCTTCTTCAGATTTAAGACAAGACCATTCAATTTAAACCACTGAGCTAATTCATTTGCTGTCTCGTTCAGCCGAATCTGTAGATCGTCTGCCGTTTTTGCAGTAACAATCGCTGCGACGTCGTCAGCGTACATGAATATTTCCCCGGATGCAATGTAGTGGGGCAGATCATTTAACAGCAACGAGAAGAGGATATTGGACACTGACGATCCTTGGGCTACTCCTATGGCTGTAGTCAGCGGGTCCGACCTCGTCTCACCACCATCACCGACCACCACCTGGGATCTGTTTCGCAGTAAGTCTGTCAACAGTGCATGGGCGGGTCCGTTTATGCCATAATGAACGAGCTTGGCAGCGAGGACGCTGTGGTCCGCAACATCGAAAGCTTTTGATAGGTCGCAGCATAAGACGGCGACTCGCTGTCTCTGCTCACTGGCCTCCATCACGCGCTTGACCACCTCTCGCGTCAGCGCTGTAGTGGATCTGCCCGCCCGGTATGCATACTGCCGTTCAGAGAGTGCCATGGTGGAAGTCAGGTAACTTGTGAGCCGCGAACTCAGTCCGTTTTCGAATATTTTGGCCACGGCTGGTATGATGGAGACTGGTCTATAAGCATCCAAATCCTTACGTTTGCCCTTTCCTTTAAAAAGTGGTGACACTTTGCTTAACTTCATCGCACCCGGGTAAATACCCTCGCTTAAACAACGATTGTATAGCTCAGCTAAACAAGGCGCTAATGCTGTTTGGGCGAAACTGATTAATTCCATAGATATGTCGTATATATCTTTGGTCGGCTTCCATGGTATCCGCGACATAATTTTAAATACTTCGTCAGCTGTGTACCTAGTAAATCTCAGGCTAGTGTCCGCCGGGCGACGTGCAGCGACGAGCGCAGTGACGACCGCCGGCACATCGGCGCACGTGGCCCCAATCGCCGTCGCGGCACTTACGAATCTTCTATTCAAGGAATCAGCCGCGGCTTTTTTTGATGTGTACTTATGGCCTAGTTCGTCTCTGGCGACATCCGTAAAACCAACGAACGACTGTTTGTTAACACCCCTTTCTGTATTTACAACTTTCCATATAGCTTTGTGTTTGCTGGTGCTTTTGGATATTATTCGGGAATAAAAGTCGGCTTTGTGTCCTGTCAGAGCTTTGTCATATAGAGAGTTCAGTTCTGTAGAGACACGGAAGAGTTGGGCATCCTCCGGGAACTTTGTCATCAGTTGTGCGGTCTCATACAATAAAGTCTTAAATCTGAGCACGTCCTCATTGACCCAGGTAGACTTTCTGATATTTTTGCGTTTGACAGGAAAACATACATGATATTTATTTGAAATTATATTGATTACTGACGTGGCTAACCTCTCAGTAGAGTTTTGGTGTTTCCTAAAAATGTCTTCCCAGTCTACACTAATTATAGCTGCGTGAAAGTTCTGACGACTCACCTCAGAACAATCCCTGACCAGGCGGGTGCGTGGCGGCGGTTGCCGCAGCTGGCATGGTACTACAACGCGCACCGCCCTGTGATCACTGAGAGGGTCATCTGGGTTGCAGGACGAAGTATCCACGGAGTTTGCCACTACATTTCCGTACTGCATGTTACAGTATACATGGTCCAGACAGGTCGAAGAATCCCCGTACACTCGCGTCGGGAAGTTCACTATGTTGGTGAAATTGTATGCTGACAGGATATCACTCAGATGTTTTTGTTCATTGCAGTTTGTGCGTAGCCAATTAATGTTGGTATCACCGATAATTATACATTGTTTATTACAGTCACTGACTCGTTCAAGAAGTGGCTCAAAGTATGTAAGAAAACTACTGCTAGTAACCAAGTTGGTTCTGTAAATGCATAACACAATAATATTATAGTCTAACAACTCAATCGCGGACACTTCACAATATAACTCCGTTGACAGTTGTACAAAATCTACATATTCCACGGCTTTTATTCCGTCCTTAACGAAAATACACGAACCACCGCGTGCGGTATTTCGTCTACAATAGCTGGACATTAGAGAGTACCCAGTTATATTCACACATTTCAGGTTATCGCTACTGCACCAGTGTTCTGTGATGCCTAGTTGTAGAATTAAATAGGAAGGAAGAAAATATAAAGAAACATTTTTATGCGACTGCACGCGTGTAAATTTTATTTTGAAGTAAATAACAAAAAGAACATAAGAATAAACAGTTTAAAAAACAGATTCTTATTTTGAAATGAAAAAGTATGTACAACATCTCCTCCTTTACTTTAAAATAAAAATAATCTGTTACCATTGACAATTGAATTGGTGCTGTGGTCAATGCGAACCCACAAGGGCCTGATAGGGGTAATTGCTCTCACCAGTTCCAGGGACGAGTTTCTTTTGAGCGAGAGGCGTCTCTACCGGCTTACAATCTCTCATATTTAATATTCATATATTCATATTTATTTCTCATATTTTCATATTTTTATTTATTTTAACAATTCTTCAATATACGATCTTTGCGAGATCTTTATATTGTTTTCAGAGCAATCTATATTAATTCCAGTGAAAAATTTAATTATTCCAAGATCTTTGCAACTGAAAAATTTTTCAAATTGTTTCTTGAAGTTGTCAATTGTGACATCGTCTACGTAAAGAATGACAATGTCATCGACATACACTCCTAATATCAAAGAGTTTTCATCTGAAATCTTTTTTGTGTAGACACAAGCCTCCGAAGGAGTTTGAGTATAACCCAAACCTGTCAAAATTTGTTTGGATTTTTGCAATAAACAGACTTTCCCTTCCTCCTTGTCTTGAACAAAACCTTGAGGCTGCATCATGTAGACTTCTTCCTCTAATTCGCCATTGAGAAACGCCGTGTCAACATCCATATGTCTTACTTTATATCCCTCCTGGACCGCTAAGGCCAAAAGTGTTCTAAAAGAAGAGTGTCTCACCACAGGAGCAAACGTCTCCTTGTAGTCTACACCTTCTATTTGTCGATAGCCTTTAGCAACTAATCTCGCTTTATATTTGATTATGTTAGCATCGGCATCTCGTTTAAGTTTATAAACCCACTTGCAAGGAATACAAATCTTGTGACTAGGCTTATCGACCAAAACCCAAGTGTGTTTTTGGAGTAAAGCATTATACTCCTCCTTCATTGCTGTTATCCATTTATCTCTATCATCGCAATTAATAGCTTCATGATAGGACTTTGGATCGTCAGAAAGTATCTCATCTACACGAGTACTATACGAGTAATAATCGGGAGGCTTACGTTCTCGGTCTGGATACCTTCTCGCTGAAACAGTTGATTCATTTGAGGGAACCGTCTGAGTCTCTGTTTCATCAATATCTTCATCTGCATCTTCGAAATCATCACTTAACTCTTCAGACAATATTTGGGTAGCCTGTGATGAGGAAGAGCTCTGTTCATTAGATGAACTTTGCTCTCCCGACACAGTTTCCACAGACTGCTGCGATGTGGAAGTGGATGGAACATCTTCCATTAGACACAATGATGTCGGTGATGAATTCTTTGAATGAATTTGTGGACATCGGTCCACACACATCCGTCCAAACCACCTCAAGAGTGGAAGTAGCCCTCATGTGCTTGAGCCTTTTGAATGGCTTTCTCGCCTGCTTACCCTCGATACAAGGTATACAAGACTCTTTGTCTACCTCGTTGTCTGTGTACTCTACACCATCAGCAAGACCTTTTCTAAGAAGGTCCATCCCAATACGGCAAAGGTGTCCAAGTCGCTTATGCCAAAGCTGAAACCTGGACTTATCGGAGTGCACATTATAAGCTGAAACATATTGCGGCAGATTTACAGTACAGTCTAAATTATACAGTCCACCACAACAAATACCTCGCACTAAAGGTTCATTATCAAAAGAGACATTACCTGTCTTGTAAAAATTACAACCAGATTTATCAAAAACTACCACTAGATCCTTTTCTACTACCTTTTTAACTGAAAGTAGATTACTGTTCAGTTCAGGCACATGTAAAACATCACTAATTTTGTTGACTATAGAATTAGTATAAATTGGAACTTCACCGCAACCTAAAGCTAATAAATCTTCACCGTTAGCAACAGTAACACGTCCTTCACTGATTTTCTTGTAATTCTGAAGCCAATCACCTCTTGAAGTCATGTGTGCAGTAGCTCCGGAATCTATAATCCATTTATCAGTATTTACTTTACATGGTGCTGATAAAGTGGTGCTAGTTACTTCAGTAACTGCTTGCGACGACATACTGCGATTTTCACTAGCAGCACCATCTCCTGTGGTATGATTAACCATCATGGTTTTACCTGACGTTGTCTCATTCTTTGTCTCTTTCTTTTTATTAAGACGACAATTTGGACTTTTATGCCCCCTTTTTCCACATCTGTAGCAAGTCACTACTCTCTAGGATGATGCAAAAGCTGCGTCTACATCTACTTTTCCATCTCCACGGATCATTTCACTCAAGAGTTTATTTTTTACCATCTCTGAAGTAACTTCTACATTACAATGTTCTAGCGCCATTATTAAGGGCTCGAATCTAGGTGTCAAGCCACCTAACATAATTGCAGCTAAAGAGCTGTCCTCTATTCTCTTGCCGATATCGGCAAGATCCTGAGCAGTCGTTGTTATTGCAGTCAAATACAGCTCCAAGTTGTCAAAATCATTTAATGAATACCTGTACAACTTCCTCTCCAACGAAAGTTTTCTTCCAAGGCTTTTGTCCTCATACGCCGAACATAACGCATCCCATGCTTCTTTTGCACTTGACGCAGTTCTCACGTGTGTAATTGCAGAACCGTCAATGGTAAGACAAATTTTTGACAATGCCTTTTGATCATTTTTATTCCGCAACTCCTGGGACGTTTTATCGCCTTCTGGATATCCTATTATAGTTACCCATAATTCCTCGTGAATCAATAGCATACGCATCTTAAATTTCCAGGTAGGATATCCATCTCTGCTTTTTAGAAGAGGTATTGAACTAATATTTGACGTACCGGCCATCTTTTTATTTCTTCTCAATTTAAACTCAAATATATAGTTTTCCGTAATAAATCTTCTTTTAATAGATTTATCTACTGGAGCTCGTGCTGATAACGAATGTAGAATTAAATAGGAAGGAAGAAAATATAAAGAAACATTTTTATGCGACTGCACGCGTGTAAATTTTATTTTGAAGTAAATAACAAAAAGAACATAAGAATAAACAGTTTAAAAAACAGATTCTTATTTTGAAATGAAAAAGTATGTACAACACTAGTACTTCGCACTGTAATTCTTGCTGCAATAATACGTCTAATCTTTGAGTCTTCTTCACATTTAAAGATCTTATATTTTGCGAGCAAATTATAATTGTTTGTTCCGCGGCGGAATGCAACTGCACTAGGGAAGGTGCGTATTTACGCAACCAGGTTTTTACACCAGGTATTTGCTTGCAAGTATGGCGACCAGGTGCCGCCCGAAACACTTGCAAGGAGAAAAAGTATTTACTTTACGGGATTTCGTGAATGCTATTATGCTTCTTATTGTAACATGTACAATGAACATTTTCCTATGCAAGTATTTTAGTTGAAAAACTCGCTACGCAATTGTGCACCTTATCTTAGTTAAAATACAAATCAATTTTCTTTAACGAAAAAAATACTTTGAAGGGTTTTGAGCCCTGGTTTTTGGCGCTGGTGTTTTTATGTGGGCGCACTTGGAAGCCCTGGTATGAGATTTTGCAAGTATAACCCATCCCTAAACTGCACTGCATACCGTTCGTTCCTATCTTCACGTGTGTTTACATTCTGCACGGACGCGTCAACCGAGTTATGCATATTATTATCGTTGGCCGCCGCGCGTATGAGCGGCGCTGGCGTCGACGGCTGGCTTGACGGAAGGACGCGCGGCCCGCGCTGCCCTGCCAGTTCCTCGCTGAAACCACTGGGAGACTTTTACTCCCTGGGGCCACGAAATCGGCGAGCATATTTTATCGAATAAGCTTTCTGGGAATCCGATGACGAAAGCAGCGTGTTTGTCTGTCATTATGTCCCGTTTTTCGACAGTATATTTATCGTTAGTCGCAACAGATTTATTGATATATTTAAGGACGTTTTGCGCCGTAGTTTCCGGTTTAAACGACCAAGCTTGCACATAAAGTAGTTTTTCGGTTGTTTGAATATCTTCGTCAGCTCTTCCAGTCCCAATAACAATATGTCTTTGTTTATTACTAGCAACTCGTCTTCGCGTTACTCGTTGCCACTCGCCATCCTTAGGGACTCCGAGCTCTGGAGTCAGCGCATCATGAGTAATCACTGTATTTGTAGCATCGCTTAAAGATGAGCTTGCCTTCGGTTGGGGTGCTCCAGCTACGGTAGATACCGTCATGGGCGCTTCTCGACCGGTAGGAATGCTTACGCTATGGACAACTTTCTTAGCCGTGGTTATGGAATTAAGTGCAATATTTTCTTTTGCGTTTGCCTTCGCTTGGCGTACTTGGCGCTGTGGAACTGCCAGGGGTTTTGCATTTACTTCGTTTCTAGTAGTAGTGGGTTGTGTTTTGAAACTACCCACAATTTCGAGTCGTAATACATTGATGGTATCGACAAGACTCGTAATTAAAGTACTCTGATGACCAAGATTCGTCTCCATGGTGTTAATCCTTTCCGCCATCAGCACCATCGTATTTTGAAGCTCACGTACAACACTTTCAACACTTTTTAAGGTCATGATTTTAATTTTGAAACATTAAATTGTGGAGCACCGAAGTTACGTAGTTGTGTAGCTGGCGTACTTAGGTAGGCGCCCCAACTATTTCGGTATTACTCAGTTGTTTCTCCTTTTTCAGTTAAATGGATTGTTTCATAGTCGATGTAATTTTCTTTTAATTACTTTTATTTGCCTGGTCCGCTTGAACTGACTACCGAACCGGACCAAGGGCAAGAAGTAGCGAAACCGTATAGAATAGTTACTCTAGCGAAATAAACGAAGAAATTGCCTATATGACTACTATCAAATTGCCGTTAAACCTTTTTAAACAAGGTGACATTTCTTTCATTTCTTTCTATGTTTCAAATCACATCAATAGAGTCAAAGGTATATTTCAATTAATAACTTTTTGCATTAATGCATAAAAGCAATGAGCTGATAATTCATCTAAAGAGTTGATAATTTTAGTTCATTCTAGCATAAGTTGTACCTATTTTACTATGGTGTTTCCATTCCAGGGCAAGATTTAATTTTCATAGGTCACAAGCTGTATTGATTCGATTGACATAAATGGGAACGCCGCCATGTTTCGATTTGTAAATTGGAATGCGTGCAGCAACGGACGATTATTTTTCTTTCAAACTGGTAAAGTAGTAATAGGCCGGTAAAATAGTGTAATTGAATAGATTTTATTGTTTAAAACCTAAATAAAATTTTCTTTCTGCAAAAGTAGAATGGAGACAGGTGGTTTACAAGTATTCAAAAGGTATGCAACTCACCTTAAAACCTTCATTTGTTGTCTTTGAACTTGCGCGCTAGAAAGTATTGATTTTTATTCCAAAAATAAGTTTGGAGGATGTAAATAAATCATAACGCGAACCTTTAGCATTTTGTTACCCTTTATTTATCACGCTGTGGTTTATTGGTTTGGTATTTAACGATAGCATAAAGGTTGATGGCCTTCTTATTTTTAGAGTTGATGTAACTAATACGCCAGATTTAACTCCAGTGAAGCCTAGATTACGACGCTTTGTGGGAGTTTATTCTCCTGAACACCTGAACTTAACGCCAAGACCTGTAAGTACAGTTTTCTTCCTGTAAGTATCTCTGTAGAACTGTTTCACAGGCCTTAATTTCTTGTTTTCATATGTAACACTGAATCTTGACTGTATTGTTAACTATTCAATTTGTAAACAAATACTGTAAGTTCTAAAAGTTTTTATTTCTTTAAAATATAATTTATACCTAGTAGAATGAAATGCTCCATGCGATGTACTTTTAGAAAGTACCTACTTACTTAATTATATGTATTCAAAAAAACATATTTCAACCACCGGGTACCCAAGCAATGGTTTGAAATTTTTTTTTGAACCCGAGTTGATGAACATTTTAATGGACTACTATAGATCTACCCCTTTTGCTAACATAAAAAAATCATGACAATTGTTTCACAACTGATAAATATATTGAGAGGACATACATTCTGTGTGAAATGTCCACAAATATTTATTTATTTATTATTATCATTAAAAAAAATTGAATTATGTACTTACATACTTTCTTTTTGAAGTGAAAAGTAGATTTGCAATTAGTTTCTTAATCTTATTTGTAACATATTTTTTTTATAATATACTTGACTAAAGCAATTCTATTGTATTGCAGACACCAAGAAGAGATTTTTGTCAAACAAGGAATGAAAATCCAGAACAACTCACACCAGAAAAGTTTACTGGGACTGATGAAGATTGCAAATGCTGGTAATTTATTATGTTCATAATAACCACAACATGCAGTGAAAGAATCGTTTACCGAGATGAAAAAGCTCACAGTTTTATAGTTGTTGATTGCTAAAATTAAGTAGCTCATGATTACTGTGTGATTTTGTGATCTATTGTGGTACTACATGCTTTTTTGCAAGTAATTTTCTTTTAGATTTAGAAACAAAAACAATAATAAAATAAAATAAAAACAAAAACCATCGACACGAAGAATATAACATTATAACATTATTATATACTTATTATGATCTTGGTCACATTTATATTCAACATATAAATTGTGACAATTGCTGCAACTGAACATAGGTACTGCAAAAAGGGGCAAAGAGGGCCAATTCTATTATTACTACTATTATAGAAGCTCAACAAACTAAATTGACAGAATTAAACCAGCCAACCTAATTATTTTAGATTTTAAAGAAAAACTAGATACAACTACTCTTGGCAATTCAATTTCAAGTTTTAGTGAGTGAGTAACATAATTGGCACCCAATGTTCTTCAATAACAAATATCTATAGTTTTTTTGTTACCTATATGTTATTGTTTGTGTGGTAGCTTTGAAAGTTCTGGTATTATAATTCTCAGGACAAATATAATCAATTGATCAATGTAATTTTTTTTTCATTTCCAGGACAGTTAAACCACAGCCTAGATTCAGAAATGTATTCAACAACCATTCATTTGAGGGCAACCAGAGCTTCCCTTGCCTGAGTCGCCGAGTCAAGCCGAGAAGAATGGAGCTCGAGACACCAACCAAACTTAAACCAACTGTTGATCTTGTTAGAGGTAAGAATACTATTAATACACATGCGCACATTATTTCAAAGCTTTGCTTTGTCATACTATCTAAATTACATGAATGTTGCATTTAATATGTGCTTTATATGAAAGAATATGTAATAAAATAATAACAACAAATAAATATTGGTGGACGTTTCACACAACACCATCTAGCCCAAACTAAGCAAAGCTTGTACTAGAAACTAGATGGTTCATACTTTTTTTGTAAATACATATTTATGATACATAGAAACACCACAGACACAGAACAAACATCCATGCTCATCACACAAATGTTTGTCCTGGCTGGGGATTGAACCCACAATGTCCATACAATACTTACAATATATAACATATAAGTTTTAAAGTCTAGACTACAAGTATAAATAATGGAAACAAAATAAAATTATCAGAACAGGGTTAAATTTCCATGGCAGATATTCAAGGTTCTGCCATGATAAATTACAAATATGTAGAGAATGTCTAAAACATGCTTGATAAAAGTCTTATGAAATTGCTGTTACATTACTAACTTAAGGTTATTACTATCATAATCTTATGATACCTGGACAGGAGCTATGACAATTTTAAATTTACCTGCGCATGTTTCATACTCATCAAATCAAAATAATCACACACTTTGAACAACTACTTCTACACACAAAGGCCCCTTGTTATTTGTATACAATTTGGTACGATATTTGTAAATACAAAAGATATAGTACATTTATCCTCAATTTTTCTTAAACATCCATAACCTTGAATCTAACCACCTCTACTAACAATTCATCACCATCTCTTAACAGTGGATGGTCCGAATGGTCTACGTTTCAACACCTCCCTTGCAACTGAAGTTGCAGGCTCACCAGCACAGTCACAAACTGACCGCTTGCAAACGACTTTCAATCCTAGCAAAGCTGTGTTTACTATAGAGCCTAACACTTCCAAAGTAAGTTATCACATGATTTTTCAATACTTCTTGCTTTCTTTGCTTTGTATAAATTATTAACTATAAGTTACTTCCATTCATATCTTGAAGAGTCCAAAATATGAAAGTTATTCCCTATCGTAGATGATGGTTTTGCATGATTGGTGTATTTGTCTTCATCAAAATAAAAATGTAATTTTTTGTTAGTGTTTTTCTAGAGCATCCTAACTAATATATAAAAGCGAAAGTAACTCTGTCAGTCATCTGTGTCTCGTGTCTGTTTGTTACCTTATAACAGCTAAATGACTGAACCAATCACTATGAAATTTGGCACAGAGATTCTTTAAGACCTGGACAAGGACAATAAAAATTTTTGCCGCAATAAAATTATAGGCTATATTTTATTATCATCATCACCATTTTTATCACTACGTGGCGTGGGTAACATTGCGGCGCTCAGCTAGTTATAAAAACATTCAAAATTACTTTAAAAAAAATCTTTTAACCTATATTGATCTTAATTATTCTTTATTTATCTTTTTTTATTTTTATTTTTTATTAAATTATTTCAAAAGCCTAGCCATAATCTTATTTTTCTATGTATCTTTTTCCATTTATACTGTGGTCTTTTAATAAAGAGTTATCCATCTATCTATTATAAAAGCGAAAGTGATTGTGTCTTTATCTCTCTGTTTATCACCTTTTCATGCAGAAACGACTGAACCGATTTTTATGAAATTTAGTACAAAGATAGCTGAAAACCTGGAGATAGACATAGCCTATATTATTATATAGTTCACCACCATCTCCGTTTCTCAACACTTTTAATTTTTTTTTAAATTACTTTTTTGTAGCCAAACTGATTGCAAGATTAAAACAAAAAAATCTTGTTTGCTGATACATGTACAAAAATACTATTATTATATTTTAGATTCTGATAGTCAACAACAAGGCATGCTCTCTGCTGGGCTACTCATCTGGCGAGCTATGTGGGTTAAAGTTCACAGAGCTCCTTCGCAATAAGAACTGCAAGGCATTCAGCCTCCAGGAACCGGAGTTGGAGCATGGAGATACAGCCGAAGATGGAACTATTGTGTTGCTTAGTGGGAAGGTAAACAAAACATTTTATTCATTGGTAGGATTGTGCTTGACCAGTAATTCATCAGATGTTACAATACTGTCTGTAGGAACTTTTTGTTTACCCCGTCCTTAAAAAAATAGAATATCTTAATGATGTATCATGGCCGATTTAGGTGTTATACAAAAGTAAAATAAGTACTACCATCTGAAAAATAAGAGAGAGAATATTGAGATTGCTCTCCCAAGTTTGTATGAAATTATATTGTATAAGACATAAAGCATTCCTTTTATTATTGAGGCATTTTAATGTGAAATAGTAACCAGTATACTTTGAACGGAAAGTCGGAATTCGAGCCTTATACAGATTGATTGGCCAGCCAGACACTATTGCCTATACACACATACATGCACCCTCTCACGCATACAGATACATCCCACACAAATACCCTCATTTATAATATCAGTTAATATATTACAGGTGGTAGAACTTCTATCAAAGGATGGTGATACAGTGCAAGTTTCCCTTTGGATAAGGCAGCTGGACACGGACGGCCCTTGCTTAGTAGTTGCAGAGCCAGTCAACTGCAAAAATGTTGTGGTAAGGTTATACAAAGTAGGCATAGGCTTGTAATTTCTCATAATATAGTTTTAAAAAAAACATGTCAAAACTTTTATTTTTATTTTTAGAATATTTTAACTATAGTAATTGTTCTATGTTTCAGCTTACAGTCGACGCAGACACCGGTATCGTAGTAAGCTGTGAAGGCAACGACGCAGGCGTGTTATTTGGTGCCGAAACCACGGACAAACTAGTTGGGCTGCCTATCGCTTCACTCATTCCTTCGATACGGTTGCCGGTCGACTCTACACTGTCTCGGAGCGTATCCAAGCAAAAAGCTACAGGTAACAAAAGCGTGGACTATTAATACTGGTGTCCAAACCACCGACAAACATATATTTATAACTCACACACACACACACACACACACTTCAAAATCAAACCGTTTAAGCTACAAGTAATTCAGAAACAGTAAAATATACATAAAGATAGTCAAAAGGCACAACCTACTTTATTGGTTGGTTGAGTTGTAAAATTTTGAGAGAGTTGACATTTTATTTCTGTTAGGGATGTCTGAAGTTTTCTGTAAGGTATATTTCGGTATGGTCGATACGTCTATACCTTTTTGAAGTTTCAATGGTTAGTGCCAGTAGCTATGCAATTCGCATGTTTTAGGTGCATGAGAGATGCGGAATGCGAAGGGGAGGACCCACCGCAGGCTCTCTACGCGTTTGTCATAAAGATTTTCTTGTACTCAATCAGCTGTTTTATTATTTTGTATATGATTTCAGGGAGAACGTTAGACGGGTGTTGCTTCCCCCTTTGTATGTGGATATCTAAAGTGAACACCCCTGAAAGTCCGGCGTGGCCCGCTATCAAAAATCTCAAGGATACTAAAGACAAGACGCTTCTAGAAATTAATGTCAGGGTAAGGTATTCTACGTCTCAATAAGACTAATTAGCAAAATGTACTGTAAATCCGTGAATATTTCTAATTTCACATATTTTCCATACAGTACAAATATTCTGAAATGGTAGACATATCTAAAGAAAATATTTATAAAAGCGCCATCTAATATGACTGATAAAACAAGATGACTGTGCCGCGTGCGCGATTACTTAACTACTTCAAAGTAAAAATATTATAGCGACGTAAGCACCATCTAGTTTCACTCGTTTATGTTTAATACTTTGTTTCATTTTTAAAATGACAAAAAAGTGATAATATATATTGTTTTTTGTTTAATTAATATTTGTTGGTTTACATCAAAGTGAATTCTATAATCTTGCCAATTTTGAGATTTATATCTATTACCCAATGATTTTTATGACGTAAAATCTAAAACAAAATTCACGAATATAGTGTGCGGTTCACCGATACTCATATACCAACAATGATGAACTTAAAATTTTTGATATAAAGACTTTATGTCGCCGCGCTAAAGTCTAATTTAGATTGAGAAGTCTAGAGACGTCTATTTTGCAGCTTCGAATTATATTGAAAATCTAAATTATTTTAATCGTGTAAGGGGTCCAATTAGATCTCATTAAGCTCGGACGTTTTTGAGGACTGACGCTACATCCCGTTGATACTTTATCAAAGCTATTACCTTTCTAAAGATACAGCCGTTTAAGTGTAGGACAGTACTCCCGCAGTTGTCCCACACACTTAGCACAGTAGCCTAAAACAATGAGCTTGCAGGTAACATACAACGTTAGCGGGCTGCTAGTGGTGGATGAGAACGGCATTATATCTGCTTGCAATCACCACTTCGCGATGTTGACCTTCGGCAAGCAGCACTCAGAGGTGGTGGGGAGGCACATCGATGACGTCATACAGAACTTCTGCCGGGAATCGGACATCGTGAAGGTGCCGGAGAGGAACAGGAATATGACGCTATCGCCTGTCAATAATGTTGATAATGGATCTGGTAAGAATTGACTTAATAATGTTATTACGATATTTTAGGGTTTTCCTAGTTTAAAAAAATAATTAATTTAGTTAAAAAGTAATATGTCTTAGTTTATAAAAGGCACGGACCCTGGAGTCTGTGGAGCTCAATTTTTCAAATAAAAAAAACTGAAAAGCTCACCCCCACATTTTGCATAACTGGAAATACTATACAGTAAGGATCTCCCGCTCCTTCCTCCCGCGAACAAGCAAAATGTGGAAGGTCCTCTCGAGAGCTATTTCGCGTTTCTAGTTGGATGTGGTTTTGTCTTTGAGTTATCTTTCTCTTACACTGTTCAACATCATAAAGTATCATAGCCTATCTATATTGTTCCAGTAGATAGTAGAATATCGGTATGTTTGGTCCCGTCTCTTAAATTTCTGATTTACATTTTCCAGTATCAGACACAGACGACGACTCTTGCGACGCGTTCAATGGCAGCCAAAAATCCGCGTGTACTTCACTCAACGTCCAACCGTCCATACTATCCACTACCAGAGAGAAATCCTCCTCCGCTCTATGTCTCGACAAATCATGCAGCATGGTCACCCACACCCCCACTCCTACCCAGGACATGGTTTCCAGCATCAGCACTACGGAGCAAAGGAACGACATATCAGCTTTACCGGACATAACCTCAGGCATGTCCGGCATATCCATAGATGATGAAAACTATTGCCACAGTAGTATATCGAAATCACGTTCAGAAAATATCCTACGTTCCGAACAGAATCTGAAATTGATAAACAAAGTAGCTGAGAAATCTGATTCAATTTATTACACATCGCAGCATTCCCAAGAAGTAACTCCAACGGGCAACACTCCTAGAGTAAGAATGAATGATCCATCTTTGAGACTCTCATTTGATTCAAGTAAATATAGGTCTATGAATTCTATGAAGGTGAATCTGCCCGGTCAAGTGATGAAAGATGATAAAAGCAGTTTGTCACTAGATTTTTGTGATTCGAATGAGACTAGTGCGGATTTCTTGACGCCTATAAATGAGATGCCACCGCCGGGATGTGAGATAGAGGATCTGCCTAAACACAATGGGAACGAGAGTGTGGACAGTTTGAGTAATGATGTGGATTTGGAGACGCAGACGGAATCTGCGCCGAGGAAGAAATATGATGGTGAGTGGAGAATGTCATTTATTAACACTCGGCTCGGCTAACGTAGACCTATTTACTACAAAAAATGCTGTAAACCTCCTAATATAGGTATAACTGTAGTTATGTAGTATGATTTCATAGACAATATCACTATGTGCAAGTATCCAAATTCAAAGGAAAACAAAATAACTGACTAGACGAGTGATTTTTGCAGTCTAACTTACGATTTCGTTACGCTTGATACGCTATTGAGTATATGATTGTTGGCAGGAAATATGCGTAAGATCACTAAAAGATTATAAATGCGCGTTCTTTAGAATAATTCTAGTAAAATGGCGATTTTTATTTTATTTTTGCGAGAGACGTATTCTTATTACAAAAAATATAGCTAAGAATATAATTTTACATCCCCACAGACGAGGCACCTGAAACTCCGTGTGTAGCGAAGCGAGTGCTCCGTACTCACGTAGCGACGTCGACACCGTCGACACGCGTGCCGCCCGCGCTGCGCTGCGACTGCGCGACCGAGTGCGTGCACCGAGACGGGACATACAGAGGCGCTATCAAACATCGCGATGGCACTGAACTCAGTATGTCTGATATACTTTTTTGTACACCAGTTTTCAGTAGAGTTATATTTTATGATTAATAAAATGCTTTGCATAAAAGTACTAAAACACGATCAAATCTGCGCGACGCACACATGGATAAAACCTTCAAAGTCATTCAGAGTGAACTATAAACCATTTACCTGGAGAGTGGAGAGTACGCTGTGGTATAGCTGCGATTTTTTTTAAAGATCACTGTATGCTCTGAACCGATCCGGTCTCGTATTAGACATAGACATATATTTATTTGTGGAAGGTAATATGTATGTACTATACATAACAAAAATTCATAGAATATTATAAATGTGCCAGCCACAAATCGAACTTTATAACTTTACTTGTTATTAGACTTTTTTTTTTTTTTTATCAGCCCTGTTTGTACAAAATGTCCCACTGCTGGGAACGGGCCATCTTCTCATTGTGAGAAGGGTTAGGCCATAGTCTGCCACGCTGGCCAAGTGCGGGTTGGCAGACTTCACACATCTTCAAGATCATTGAGAACTCTCAGACATGTAGGTTTCCTCACGATGTTTTCCTTCACCGTTCGAAGTTGGCGACAATCAACAATACGCACTTCGAAAAGACAGAGGTGCGTGCCGTGGGATTCGAACCCAGGACTTGCGGATCGCAAGTCAGACGGTCTCACCATTAGGCTGCCGGAAACTTTACTTTATAAATAAGTAAAGGGTTATCACTGAAAATTAGTAATCGTTTATAGCGTTATTGGGGTATTCAACTATTCACACAGGATCGGAGAAGTGGCTTGTTTGCGGCATCGCGGTAAACACAGCCTTGGACTGTTTTGCCGTCGTTGCCGGCATTTGCCGCCGACACACCTGGTGGCATGTGTGTATACACCATTATGTTTGTTTCCAGACGTGATATACACTGTGTCGACGATGCAGCTCGGGAATGGCAGCCGCGTGCGCTACGTGTGGCTCGGCGTCCAGCTTGAGGACGGGCCCAAACACACCACACTCGCATCGAGCATAGCCTCCACTGCTGACAACTCACTCGTACTTGTGAGTTCACGTAATACGGAATACGTATGCATTTTTGAGCGACTTCCAAAAAGAAGGAGGTTATCAATTCGGTCTGTATGTTTTTTTTTAGGGTTCTGTACCTCAAAAGGAAAAAAGGGAACCCTTATAGGATCACGTTGTTGTCCGTCCGTCTGCCAAGACCTGTAACTTGGGAACGCGTGAAGGTATCGAGTTGAAATTAAAACCATATACGCAGATCCATAATCTGCAGAGAGAAAAATCAAACTTTTCAGCTTTCATAAAAAAAGTTACAGCCGAATATGTCGCAAAAAATTTATATTTAGACACTCGCAAGGGAATTAAAACCTATGGGGTACTTTCCGTTGACCTATAACTGTGAAATTTGGCAAGAAGCATTGTCATATAGTAAGTACACATAAAGGAAAAAAATCCGAAAACTGTACATTTTAAATTTCGAGTCTGACTCGCTCTTGTCCGGTTTTATTTTTTATATGGTTGCATCCTATTGTTTTCTTTTTTTTAATATTAAATAAAAAATAATCCTATTGTTAGTTGCCTGCTGTACCTATGCTGTAACTCTTCAAAATCATCTTATTTTAAATCGCCTATGTTAAATGATGTTGCGGTCTACGATGGAACGCGCTTACCTAGAAGACAACGATTCACTCACGATGTGTATGAATACAAAGCGAGCGGTTTGCTCGTCTTATCAATTATTTTTTATTCAGGGCAACAAGTCCGTGAGCAGCCGCCCTCAGTCCATGTCGCTCATGAGTCAATGTGGCGACGAACAAATCGCCGGCGAGTTCAGCAAACACTACGTCACTCTCAAACAAATTGGTACGTATAGATGGCTATAATTCTGGCCCAGGCAAAGCTACTAGGAACATCTTTTAAAATAAAAGTAAATATCATATTTTTTTCTATGAGATATCTAAATGACTGTCAATGGATAGAAATGTTTAGAAAACAAAAAAAAAGGCTGGAACGATTTTGGTACAACATAGCTAAGAATACTCAATCAAATCTTCTATCGAACAAAGAAAAACTAGATCAAACTTGGTCCATCCGTTTAAGAGCTATGGTGCCACAGACACACAGAGATATATCATCATCATCATCTCAGCCATAAGAAGTCCACTGCTGGACATAGGCCATGGATTCCCAAAAAGACCGATTGGAAGCGGCTTGCATCCAGCGTTTTCCCGCCACTTATGAGGTCATCTGTCCATCTCGTGGCTGGTCTTCCTACGCTGCGGTTGCCGGTACGTGCAGAGATATATGGATATGGATATTTCTATGTCAAACTTATAACACCTCTCTATTTTGGTTGGGGGTTAATAAAAAGAATCATCTTCCCCTTACATGTTCTATCTACTAGACTTAGAATTAACCGTTTTGACATAAACTATTACAATCATGCTATAAAAGCTCAATGCAAATTATTTTAAACATTCTGTGATAAATATTTTACGAGATACTGCCATAAATGTATAAAACATTCCAAACTTAGTAGCTCATACTTTATTGGCCTTTTACAAAATGGTTAGTCGCAAAGTGATATTTTTCGATTATGGCGTTGGTTACGAACCCTTTGTCCAGTTATTTTTCTTTAATGTTTAACCAATAAGGGTCTTTCTTACCTTTTCGATAACGTTACATCATATACGTTTGAACAATGTCTCAAATTCTCCTTAGTCTTATTTCCGTATGTGTCATTACGTGTCAGCGAGAAATCGACAAAATATGTTTAGCATTGCTGGCTGAGTAATGTTTTTGACGTGACAACGTCTATTAAATCGTTGAACGCCGTCTACACGCACACGCATGAAAAAGTATGGCTCATTGTCCCGTTACGCTCTTTGTAACGTTTGCATTTCATCGATGTTTTGTTATGACGTTGTCTCGTTAAACTATCGTGCGTAAACCGACTTTACAGACAAACCAATTTTTTTCGGTAAAAGCGAAACCTAAACTCCTGTTGATTGTCTCAGGTAAAGGTGCATTCGGATGCGTGAAGATGGCGTACCGTCGCTCGGACCGACTGCTCACCGTCGCAAAGTTTATACTGAAAGAGAAGGTGGGCGCGCAGTTCTGGGTGGACGGCCCGGACGGACGGAAGGTGCCGCTGGAGCTCAGTTTGTTGCTCACCTTGAAGCATCCCAACATTGTGAGTGTTTTACATACTGAAGTATCTACCGTAGACAGTTAAAAAATTACACACATCCGACAGGACTTGGTCCAATCCAACGGGACAGGACGACAGGTGGACAGGGTTAGTTGGTTCCGATCGGTCTTTTTGGAAATCCATGGGGGAGGCCTATGTCCAACAGTGGACTTCTTAAGGCTGAAATGATGATGATGATGACAGGACTTGGGACAGGTGTTCAAGTCCCGTCGGATGTGTGTAATTTTTTAACTGTCTATAACATTGGGAGTGTGTGTTAGACTAAACTTGCTACTTTTATGTCGCATCGTAGCTCGCATCCGTGCACAATATAGGATAGGAAAGTGAATAAACGCTTGCCAAAGAGCTATTATAAAATAATTATAGTTTAAAGAACTGAAAACCGACTTCAAATTTTGTTTTAAAAACCAAACTATACTGGACTAAGTTTGATGAAATTTCTACTGACAGTATTTCCTTTCAAACAAAAAAGAAATTCTGAAATATGTTTTTAGATGACTTAGTTATGCGGTAACAAACATTAAATAAAAAAAAACTTGTATTCTTTCTTACATAAACATTTCATAAATACTAATTTAAACCAAAATACAATATGCTATACTATCATTTCTTTTATGACAGGTTGGTTTCCTGGCTCCGGCCATTTTCCATCAAGTATAAAGGACCTTATTTTTTTTAAGAAGTGACACAAAGTTCTAGAGCTTATTTGAACTGCCTAATTTTATTGTTTTTTTTTTCTAATGTTGTCAGGTGAGCATAATAGACGTGTACGAGAACGACAAGTATTTCCAAATGGTGATGGAGAAGCACGGCGCCGGTATGGACCTGTTCGAGTTCATAGAGCGGCGGCCCAGACTCGACGAACCCCTACTCAGCTATATATTTAGGCAGGTACGTGTGTGGCGGACAATTGGCCCTAGAAGGCATCAGACTTATATCATAGGCTGAAACTTTGACCTTATATCCGAGGTTCGAAAGCTTCCTGTATCAGTAAAGCATATGCACTATTTTATTTAGGCATACATATATATTTTTTAATAATATTGGAGCGATATATGCACGAGCGAGACGGACGATGGTCGGATTACGAACTCTTAATTATTTTCTTCACAACACGATCGAGACGTCAGTTCCAGTGTTTTGCCACGATAATAGAACTCCTTCCAAACAGACTCTATCTCCTACTTTATGATACCTATTGGGCAACTATATACTTTCAGATAGGCCAAGCGGTCGAATACCTACACTCTCTAAGCATCCTACACCGCGACATAAAGGACGAGAATGTGATTATAGACAACAAGTTCCACGTGAAACTGATAGACTTCGGGTCGGCCACGTTCAGGGCAAAAGACGCCTTGTTTTCCACTTTCTACGGCACCACGGAGTATTGCAGTCCTGAAGTGCTCGCGGGAAATAAGTGAGTACAAAATATATCGCCTATTGATTAATTTCTCTAAAATAGTTTAGTCAATCAATAACACTTTATTGACAACACAAAAGTAATAAAGTAACAAAATACACACATAAAACAATGTCACAAAGGACGACCTTATCGCTAACAACGATCTCTTCCAGGCAACCTTAAGATGTATGAAATGATATAGTGTTTTTTTTAATGTAGAAATGGGTATCGAGAAAGACTCACTCAGGAAGCGTATTCCACAATCTTGCAGTCCGCACGATGGAAGTGGAACTAAAGTTTTTCGTTTCGATAGGCGGTGGTGGTGGTTTTGTCATTTTTAACTGACTGCCAAAAAAGAAGGAGGTCCTCAATTTGACAGTATGATTTTTTTATGTTTGTTACGCGATTACTCAGCCAATCATGACTTTATTTTGATGATTATTTATTTTGCTTGGTAAGTAATAATTCAGAGGTGGTTCCATATGATTTATTGAAATCGGTTCAGTACTTTGATTTTTATAACAAAATAACTGGAAAAATGTCATCCAAGTAAAAAAAATGCGTATTTTGAAGTTGTTGCTTGAGTTTTATAATCTATAATATTATCTTATATATAGAGCAGAGTCAAATGTGTCTTTGTTATGTATAAGGCCCCTAGCACATGGCGTATTTTAAACGCGCAGACGACGCGCGTTTTCTGCGTTAGATGCCGATTTTTGCGTTTTTATAGATTCGAACGCGCGTTCGAAACTCGTTAGATGCGCGTACAAAGGGCCGGAGGAGGGGTGCGCGCTTATGCCACGGCACCGCCCGCCGCGCGCCGCATTTACAGCGCGTCTGTATCGCTGTATCTGCGCGTATACGCGCAGTAGACGCACGTTTCACAATCACCCCGTGTGCTTAGGTTACAAGGTTCCGTTCAAATCTCGTTTGAAGCGCGTATACGTGCGTTACCAGCGCTTCGTCTACGCGTTTATAATACGCCGTGTGCTAGGGCTCTAAGGGGCCATTTATTAATAACGTGATGTTTTGTGCAATTATTTGCCCTTCCCTCCCCTGGTGTAAAAATGTAAAACATTGTTGCTCAAAGATCAATCAGTTTTCTCTAAATAATACAAAGATCATTGACCTTTGAGTTACAATGTCTAAAACCCCACCACATATGTTTTAGACATTGGAACTCAAAGGTCAATGATCTTTGTACTATTTAGAGAAAATTGATTGACCTTTGACCTACAATGTTTTACATATTTATCGCTATCACTGGTTTTTAACAGAAAATACATAACTTTTCGTCTATAGCTACGGGATCCTACCACATGCGTGACACGAATGTCTCGAATATCCTTGGTCAGAAGTACCCGTCTTCACAACTTGAAACTATATCTCCATCTCTGTCATTTCTATACAGAATGATAGAGTTAGAGCTATACTTTACTACCCGATTCCGAATCCAACAATTTTTGATTAGCCCTACAGGTATCCGATTTGGAAACTTGCAGGTACGCGGGCCCCGAGCTCGAGATGTGGTCGATGGGGATAACGCTGTACGTGCTTACGTTCTTTGTTAACCCGTTCTCCGACATCGAGGACACGATACAGGGGCCCCTGTCCTTCCCGCAGATCGTTTCTGAAGGTAACCCCCCATGCTATTACTCACATAATAATAATATGGATATTTTTATCAGTAATTTTCTTAGTCTGTTCAGCTAAAAAAATATCCCATCAAAAACATAAATGTGAAATGAGAGCCAAGTTCAATATTATGTTATATGCCTTGGTTGTTGACTTCAATTACGAAAGAAGTGAGATCTAAATGGGTGCCAAGTTCAATGGTTAGTCCTGAGATTTATTTATAACAACGTAAAATATTTTGTAACAACTTCCAATATCATTTCTTCTTATAACTTTAGGATAATATATTGAAACCTAAGGTCTGACTTGGCTAGTTTTTGAGTTATGAGGGGGTCAAAAGTGGCTCCAAATAGTTCGAGAAATATAACACACGGTGCTGCTCGCCAGTTCTGTTAGCTTGAACTTGACACGCTACCGCGTGTCTAGATAATATCATATGGCATTGAGAGCGCTGCTGTTCTTATTTCGTTAGTTTGTTTAGTCGAGACAACAGAATACCGTAATAGTATATTATACTTCGAGACGTTAGTTCCTCTTTTTTACTCGACTGCATAAGGGTAAGGGTTATGTTTTTGCCACAATTGAACTATAAGTAATTATTCTACATTCAGATTCTACATTTTGTTATAAACCCATCTAACTTTATGTTTTGTTTGAATAAGCTTGGACATAAATGAGTCGCCAGGTTGCTGTATCGGGTTATGGTGGCTACCGAGTTTATATATATATATATATTATTTTCTTGGCTGGTTTGCTCGCGGTATACACACAACACAGTAATAAGTTACTTAGTAAATTAGAATAAAATAATCTTCCCGTAATGATATGTAGTTAAAAATAGTTTGTAATTCTGACAAAGTAACGGACTCTGGTGTCTGTGGAGCTAAAAATGAAATTATAAAATGTATTCATATTTTTCTTTGATAGCGTGATAATTATTGCCTAGTTTGTGTTGTTCCCAAGATCTGGAAAGTCTGCTCCGGTGGATGCTGTGCAAGGAGCCCGCCAGCCGCTGCACGGTGGCGCAGCTGATGGCGCATCCCTGGCTGCGGCAGCCGGTCGCCATCACCAACTATGTGTTCCACGAGATCGTCGACTGCGGTGAGTTCGCTTACCTATTTAACCCCCGACACAAAAAGAGGAGTGTTATAGTTTGACATGTGTATCAGTATATCTGTGTGATACTGATATTGATCCGTCGAACGCTTAAAGCCCAGAACACTTATCGAGATAAGTATTGTGGAAACTGCAGCCCCGGATCTAGGGGGGGAGCGAAAATCATAATTAATATGATTAAAAAACTTAATTGACTTAATTAACTAATAAACTTAATTAACTTGCTCCACAAAGCGCCTAATACGAAAGCTTGGTTGACTCACCGTTAACTTTTAAGAAAAAGGCGCCACATAGTTAATTATATTAAGTTATTTTAAGCGCTGGAGAGAGGAGCGCCACCGTCAAGTTTCTGCCCCGGTTCGAAAAAATCGTAGATCCGGGGCTGGGAAACTGACAAATGAATGGCGCTATACTGCCAATGACAGGATGATTGCCAGGAGCGGGTGAGGATTCTGAGATTGGCGGGAGACGGAGAGTGTCCGCTCTGTATGTAATACTAATAATTTCTTCTATCCTGTGGTTCCATTACAGACCGTCACGAAGCCAATCCCGAGATGTACTACAGCGGCAGTCTGGGGTCACCCAGAAGCGGATCTCCCATCTCGCTCGCAGATCCCCTTGCCAAAGGTATGCTTTCATTTACATCTTTAGCTATTGTAGATATTTTTCTTACTTTTATTATAGAAAGTAATATGGTTATCACACATTTAAATATACATATCACTCATGTCTACTTTGAGTAGAAATGTGCAACTATAAATTGAAACGTAATCGACGGTATTTTTCATGGGAACATTACACGCTTTGTTGCAGGTTAGCATTGCGTTTTACACAACTATTAACCCGGGTGTGCCCGTGCCTGGCTGATGTCGAGTGCCATAACTGCGGTATTTTTGAAAAATCAAAATTGACGATGCGGTTCGATTTTAAAGGCTCGTCCAAGGAAAAAAATTGTAAATCCTTATGAACACACGTGTGTTCATGAATCACTTAACAGGTTAAAACTGTCGAACACGTTAATAGGTTACTTTCTCTCGACATCAGGCGAGTTGGCGGTCAAGCAAAAAAATATTGTCGGAGATTTTTACTCAATATACATGTAAATAGCCCGCGCTTTAACTCTATAATATTCTGCGCAGAAAATGTCACAAACGCTAGTCGATGGTAAGCTTACACTTATCAATATTATTTTCTAAAAACTAATTTACCCATAGACTTCTGTAGATACCCCAAGTTTATGTACCTAGCGTGTCAAGTACGATAAAAAATCGCAGCTGACGACCAAGATTTTTTTAATTTCAGGTGATATATACTTTCAATTCGATATTTTGTCAACTAGTTACTAGAGTACAAGAGCGCGGATGCATTGGGTTGAATAGATTTGGCGTGGATGGAACATTCCATCACAAAATCGTTTATGTGACGTCACAGTCGATACCAAAAATGAGGCACGCAAGGTTTTCATATAAATGAAATCCCATGGTCCATCTACTATGTGAATTTACCGCTTAACAAGTCGTCGCTTCAGTGCTTGTTTCAGTATATGTAACTAGTCTATAAAAAAGACTTAAGCCTTACAAATATAGCTTTTTCAACAAAAAAAAAGCAAAAAAACTATTCTCATGTAAAGTTTTACCAATGTTAGATAGCTCAAACAAGCACTGAGGCGACGAAGTCTATTATGTATTATATATTTATTTGCAGAGCGATCGAACCCGTCGGAAGTACTGGTCCGTTCCGACGGCAAGAATTTATCCAAGTCGGAGCCGAAGCGGAACTCGCAGCTGGCGCTCGCGGCCATCGAGCGAGATGCGCACTCGGACAACTACAGCCTTAGGTCTTCGGCTGACGTGAGTAACGCATTCAACAGACTTCCGACAAGTATCTACATTAAAAGAAAAACAAAATACCCGACTGCAAAATAAACAGTTTCGCAGTCTTAACTTACGATTTCGTTATGCTTGATACCCTGTTGAGTGTACGTTTTTTGTGAGAAAGTATGCGTGAAATCTCTGTAAAAGAATATAAATTCGCATTCTTAAGAATAATTCTAGTAAAATCACTTGTTTATTACGAAAAAGTTCGTTGGAGATTATGAAAAAACGCATTTTTTTTATTATTCATTTTTGCGAGAGATGTATTAATATTATTATTACAAAAAATATAGCCTATGACATTCGGGGAGTGTCGACGAATCTAATGAAACCTCGCACATCAAAATCGGTCAAGCTGTTTATGATATAGGTGATTATATAGAAATTTACATACCCACATATATTATGTACATACATACACACACTCAAAAACATAACCCTCCTTACGCAGTCGGGTAAAAAGGAGTTTCTCAATTCGAATGTATATTTGTTACATGATTACTTCGCCAACTATGATCTGATTTCGATGATATTTTTTTGTTTTGTAGGTCATATGTACTTCAGAGGAGGTAAAAAAATTACTAAATTCTAAATTTTTGTTTATAATGTTTATTTGCTACCTAGTAATGGAGTTAGCAAAGATTTCAAACTGAACTATTACATATCTACGTAAAGTTTCATACATTAAAATCATTTTTTATAATAGTAATTTTTATGTATGAAAATTAACCTGAACAAATAGAAATTTTTGACCAATATTTGTGATGTTGTTTTCTAGTTTTACAAACTACGATTTTTTCCAGTTCAATTCAGAAGTTCATGCAGTCATTTTATATCTTCAAAAATGTGGGTATGCGCGAGTGAGACAGACGATGGTTGAACTACGGACTCTTAAGAATAATGTGCTTATTTTTCCAGATCCTTGACATTTCTTCAAAGCCCGTATCGGACGCGGCTCTAACCGACATCAGTTCGGACGCAACAGGACACGCCGCCTGCGATATCGACTACGACTGCGACCAGTACGAGTGCGACAGCTGGGACGAGTGCGAACAGGACAGCTTCTCCTAAACAACCAGAGAAAGGCATTATTGACAAATGATAGAGACAGAGGTGACGATGTACAAATTCATGCTGTTATTGAATCAACATTGGAATGGTTCTGACCGAGTGGCTAAGACAAGAATCGATATGTCGAAGACGAGTTTCAACGTTGTCTCTTATTTTAAAATCTATTTTTGAGAAGGCAATTCGATACGTAAATATTGAACTATCTTATGTTTGTTAGGAAGAACAATTTTATGTTATGGTCAATAATTCCGATTATTTTTTCTCATGTGGTGTTCATTTTGAAACAGCCATGAATCGATTACTATTCCATGTTTCTTTTACGCACCGGGGCATTATCATTTGTAGTCTAAAATTAAACTTCCTTGCAGTTCTTATAAATGTAAAAAACAGAGGCGCGTAACCAATGAGAACTTGTATCTGAGATATAATTCATCACTTAGCCGCCGATGTTTTTTACATTATAGATTGAAATTCAGATTTTATTTTTGTTAACTGTGTCTTATGAATTACATCAATGATCTTAAAATACTAATTTGGGTATCAACAGTTAAGTTAATGGCGAACATACAATAATTATACAGTCAAGGATGCAGATTTGTATTGCTTGTATGCCAAATTGGACAGGATTTTATCCTTAATGTTCTTACGTAGTATATAATATAAAAATATTATAATGGTATTCCGCTCGCACTCATGGCGCAAGGGCATGGTGTGCCTGTAGTATACGACACGATAATTGGTGATGACATGATAATTCATGACACGATAAAAACAGTATAAGAATTCCTGTACTTGTACTACAAATACATTATCGAGTCGAGAAATATCATGAAACACATTTTTCTATTATAAGTGAAGTGTGAAGGCACCTTAATAGTTTATCCTAAGTCAATGCGGTAGAAGTAGTTGTAGAGAATTGATGTGAGATCAAAAACGACCAAAGTTGATGTTTACTAGTTTTTAATGGAATTGAGCTTGGCACTCGTGTCATTGTAGATGTACAGAACTACGCTTTAATTAATAATTAATGATTGCTATATTAGTGCACAATATTTTTCTCTATTCATATTAACAGAGTTCAAAAAGGAGGTGGTTCTTGAAATGATCCAATAAATTAATTAAATTAATCCAGTTATTTGCGTTCAATAGTTTTTAACGAGTTTCTATAATATGAATATTTTGCTTATTACCTGCCGAATTTGAATTTTTTTAATCATTCATATTTTGCACCAAAAACGTCTGTTTCAAAATACTAATGACTTCTTAAATACAAAAGATTTCTATGTAAAATATTGCGTACTATTGCGAAATTTCTATGATTATGTACTTACGTAGTGTTATATGTATTTGTGTATTTTAGATTTAATTTTACTTTATTATGGTTAACGTTAACCAAGGCAGAAGCCAAATGAACTTGAGACCAAGTAAGGTAAACGTAGTGATTCGTGTGTAGTTATCTTCTTGATTTGTAACCTTATATACTGTTAAAATGACGCTCAGTTATACGTTTTGACTTAAAATTTATTTTTAATTATTATAAATTACCTCTTGTATATGGAGACTTAAGATTACCTAAACTCACCATGCATCGGTCAAAATAGACAAAAATCACTTTCAGGTTTTTGTGTTATTGTTAGTTTTGTCTATCTGCTGAATTTCGTGTGCATTTTTCGAATATTTTGTGTTTATTATCACGATGTACAAATCAATAATGCACAGAATGATATCCCACGACATAATGATACACCATATGATATTTATTATAAGTACATATTATCTACTTCTGTACTGGTGTACTCCAATTATCATGTCATTCATTATTAGTGTTGTACACTATAGACTCCCGTACACGCAACACACGCTCTCCGTAATTTTTGGTGCGCTTAGAGCAAAGCAAACTGTAGCGGGTTAAATCTATAGTGGTCATAATATATCAAAATTAAGTTTTAGGTTCTTGAAACTCGTGATCTCACATGTTTGGCCATATTATCATTTTGGTTCCTTCCTATTCAATCTCAATTTCTATCAGTATTGAATAGATTAATGCCAATACAAAAAGATCTCAAAAATTTAATATTAAGAGAAAAATAAATACTTCTCTATATTTAAGGATATTTAAATACATATTGTTATGCTGTCCACTTTGTTCAGCTTTCGTCCAAATTCGTCCGTTTTAAGTCTCTGTGTGTAGATTCTACTGGCAAATCAATCTAAATCAGTTGTTATCCGCCTATATTAATAATGTTTTTGCATATCGAAACATTAATGCCAATAGAATTTTCGAAATTGGCTGCGTAAAACGAGATTGTATTCGTGCGGAAACAAAACCCAGTTAGAGTTAACAAAATAAGCGAAATACAGAAATCTTGCCTATTTATTATGAAGCAATCGCATTGAGACATATGCTTGGAGTTTCATTGTGATCGAATCAGAAATGAGATGAACAAAAGGAAGGAAGAGGAATATACAAGATTTATATTTTTTTACTACCCTCAAATCACGACTGGTTTTCTTTCCGCGCAGATTCCTAGTCGCGAATAAGTCTATATTTTAAAACTGTAAATAAATTGAATACCATAAGTTAGCATGTAAAAACGTTGGGACAGTTAGTTTCTCTTCCCCAGTTAAATTACTAAAATATTTTAATCACTGTTTTTCACTATGCTTTTTAATAAGCATCTATGTACCAAATTCTTCCATTCTATCTGGTTTTATGTAAAAAAAAAAAGATTTCGGCACAGACGAGCGAGATAGAAAAACTACTGTAGCACTACTCACGTCTTCGTGAGTTCATTCTTAATGACTTGAGAATAAGATAACAACTCGTATATAATTTTGGCTCGAGTTTATATAGTCCGTTCACAATTATATTTTACCACTCGCTATGATGTTGTCTAATATTAGTAGGGAATCAACACTCGCTGAAATTATTTTCATTTTGGGTTCTTCCTAATAATAAAACGAAGTAAAATGTATTTGTTTTTTCACGGTTAGACTCGGTTTCACGGTAGAATAATACCTAAAAATAGGTCAATTCGACATTCATGGTTTTAGCAGTCTTTTTGATAATTTAACGACTTAAAGAAATATTTCTCAGTATATAATCATGATGTAATGATATAACGCTTATAGAGTACCTATCAAAATTTGTAGTCATTTTCAAATAGGAAGTCTCTTGCGATTTTTAATTTTCTATTTATCTTATAGGATAAGAGTTAGTTTACTTAATGTCTCTGTTTTGTTGCTTTAAAATGGCAACTCGCGCCTTCTCCCGCGTGTCTGATATTTTTATTACTAAGCCTCTACTTTTGCCATGATTGTTATGTTTTGGGGTAATTCTACCAATATAGTATTTATTTTTTACTTGCGGCAACACCGATGGTATAACCAACCTTGGGAAATAAATAAGAGGTTAGAGGTAAAATAAGGAGGAATGGACTATATTTTACAATTACACCTGTTTTGAGTCTTATTGGCTTTTTCAAAAGGATGTCGTTTAGTCAAATGGTTCTTCATCAAAGGTTAAAATGCATCTTCCCTTACGGCCATAAAACCAGAATGTGCTCTTTACTATTTTCTAATTCATAAAACCATAGTTTATCTGCGTGAGAGTGCTGCGAAATCATTACTTATTATAGCGAACACAGGTGAGATAGTTTTAAAAAGATGCTTGTGAATTTCATGGCATTATTCCGTGATTCTTATGACTAGTATAATCAAAACCAGTATTATGACAATACCTTGTAAGATTTTTAACCTGGCTATGAACTATGTAATGTAGATAACTGTTTTGAGTTAGTAGAATTAATTCTCCCGTGTAAAATCAGCTAGCTGACTAGAGTGAGCTAGACTTGATTCACCCCTTGGGTATCTGTTCAGGTCTACTGACCAAGTGAACTAGGTCATACCACCTAAGCTTTAGATCATTTGGGTAAATGATGCATGGCTACTAAGTGTACTTAATTCACTTGGATGATGTCCCACATGTGAATTAAGTATGATCTTCCTTATTTTTGAAATCGTTTCATCTATAATCATTGTAAATATCATCAAGTGAAATGTAACATATCTATGTTGGGTTCAAATAAATAGTCATAATATGTTGTTTATTTATTTATCGATGTCAATCAGTATTTTATTTATAAATCAAATTGTATGTAAACGGTCAGTATTTGTTATCATAGTAAGCTTTCTGATGATTATAAACAGACATAGTATTGTATACAGCCAAATTAGAATTCAGCTTAGTCTGTCTAGCTTTCTTAAAGTTAGGAGGCCAAATTAAAACAGGTATATTAACCTGAAGACGTTTTCAAGGCCGATTTATTGTGGTTTAACTGGAGTCAAGAGATTAAACGCTTTTGATTTTGTCTAAGAATTAATTGTAACTTTGCAATAGAAAGAATTAAGTGCAGGGATTATTTGTACTGTGATTTTTTAAATGCTTTGAAAAAAAGTATTTCAAACTATTAATAAAGTAAGTTTTTTTTTTATTTGTGGTCTGTCTGTAATCATCACATGTGGAATAGACTCTAATGATGGGAAATATTATATTTTTGTAGTATTCATGTTAATTCATGTATTTATTTAAATCGGTATTACAAGATTGAATATGGTACGGCCGAGCCTGTATCTGATAGATAAGATAAAAAAGATCGCAATATATCTTTCTCGTCGGTTCGATGATGGTTCGGTCTATACTATATTATAAACAGTCATGTAATGCTACAATTATTGTATTAAACTGTAGAATATAATATGTTCCCATAACGTCTACTTTGTGTTTCTCGCCCGACTGCGCAAGAAGGACGTATGTATATGTTTTTTGTGTATATATTTCTGCATTTAAGAATGTATGTATGTTTATATATGTTTTCTATTACCTTTTAGAGACTAAACGGCTTGACTGATATTGATGTGTGCGGTGTCGTTAAATTCATCTTTACTTCCCGAATGGCATAGGCTATTATTATATATTTTTAAATAATAATAATACAGATCTTGCAAAGAAATAAAAACCGAAGTTTTTTATAATCTTTGACAATTTTATTCGTAATAATTCTTGTAAAAAAACTTATTAGTTATAAGTGTTTTCACAAAAATTATCCTAAAGGATGCTCATTAGAATATTTTACATAAATTACATTTACTTACATATATATATATATATATAAATCATATATTTAATACCATATACTTTCTTAGGAAAAAGTACACTCAACATCAAATCAACTCTCTATATATATATAAACTACGAAAATCGCTCTTATGCAGTCGGGTTTTTGTTTCTCTATTATTAGAAATCCTTGTTTTATTGTAGGTATTGCGAATCCTGACATGTGTGAAAATTGACTGCCTTATGGACACCGAAAGTTCTTATTCAAAATTATGCTTATCATACATTCTACTTTAAAGTTATAAGTTACTAATAAAGATTGTCAACAATATTGAATTCAATTTCGCTATAATATTTGACTGAAATAAGGGCGCGTTCATATTTAAAACATTGCACTTTGTTTATATTATAGAACCATCTATCTCTTATAAAAGTCGCACTAAATCGTTAATCCAATCTACCGAAATATATTTAAATGATGCAATAAATAAATCAGAGAAAACGAGGAAAATTACATTTTTTATATAACACAAGCACCATAATAAGAAGATAGATATGTTTCCAGAAAAAAAATGTGGGACATATAAATATTACCAAAATGTAATAACTGTATTGTACTGTGCTTATTCCAACCCTCATATGGAATCAGTTTTCAAAGTATAACATAATTTTATGCGTCAAATATAGACGCGCCTTCATTATTGTAGAAACACTTTTATTTCTCCAGCTGTTTGTGGCTAAACCCGCCAAACCAAAACGATATTGAATCGAGAAATAAATGTTTTCTGCAGTCTCATGTATTCATGTAACTATTTGGTTTGTGCTGTGCGATGCGTCCGTTTCTTACTTAGTGCCTTACGACGGACGACGGGTTACTTTGCTCGTGTAGGACGCTGTGACTCATCGTAAATAAATACTATTTCCCAGTAAGATTGTTTTATTTTTAACAAATGATACTCAATGAAACCTCAAGATTACAGCGCCACTGATGGTTTATTGGGGCGGCATTCCATCACTTGTGGTAATAAATCCCATGTAATTAATTTTAGAGTTAGTACAATAGAGTTTATCTATCTACTGCGTATCCGTCTTGTCACGCCAATTAACAGCCACGCCTTAAACATCTAGTGAGTGAGGTCTACTTGCTTACAAAGTTACTGGTAAAGATATACTTAGTATCCTACAGTAGTTTGTGGGAAAGATTCCTTATTAGGAAGGACTAGACATGTCACTTGATCTCGAACTTATCATACCATTTCACCGCACTATCTATATCGTCCATCAGATTTAAGGTGCATGATGCACCAAGTAGATATGTGGCAAAATCTTATGCGAACTATTTCCCGCCCTTAATTTTTGTAACTATTGTTACGCTTGTCTTGTAGTCAGCGTTTTTTTTTTTTTATATTTAATTCATAACGTACCCCCGCTCTACACTTGTGCCGTGAACGTCCGCGAACAGGCGTGAACATAAGTGTGGAGGGTTTTCACGGCGTTCGTAGCCGTTCACGCCTGTTCCCCGATCGAAGTCGGTATTTTGTCCCGCGGCAGTTCGCGCCTCGTTCACGCGCGCACCACATTTACGGCACCGTTCCAGTTTGCTCCTTACTATAGATGCGCACGGACGTGTAATGCGAGCTAAATGGCAGCGCATCGGATTATTATAAGTTGAGATAGTGAATTAGATATTTGCTTTTTGAAATATTACCACGCTGAACGTATACTGTGGGACTCGAAGCATCTACATCGTAGTAATAAAAGTAAAATTATGACGCCTAGAGACGGATTAGTTTTCAAATTAATATCGATCGGTGACGATATATTTCAATCATCCATCATCTCCTTTTTCTCCAACGCTTTCGAACGATTTTCTTATTTTGTAGGTGTAAATAATTATATGATGCCACATCAAACAAAGTTAACGCAGCAGCAGTTTCGACGTCCGTTTCGCGGCACAAATGAGTGACCTCCGTGAATGTGGAGGGTGCGCCTCTGCCGTGAATTCACGGCACAAGTTTAGAGCCGCGGGTTGCCGTGTTTAGATATCTATTGGCTGTTGTAGTCTGCGGTTTTGTTGTTGTAAATTTTTCTTGACCACGAAAACAAAGTCCTTCAGTCGAAACAATAAAGAGTACTTTTTTAGTAAAACGTTAATGAGTCCTTCGTAAAGTGATGGCGACTTTACTAGAAGCTTCTATGGAGTTTTGCCGACAAACACGACACGTTTCACTGCTTTATTTCACTTGCCTCTATAGTCTGTTTATATTTATTTATTAATTTATTATGGCTTGGTTACAAGACCTTTAAGCCAAATCTTTTAATTATATTTTCATTTTCATTATTTTATAGTCCTAGTAAAGCGATGGCGACTTTACTAGAATCTTCTATGGAGTTCACTGCTTTATTTCATTTGTACACACTCATGCACTTGATCGAAAACTTAATGAATAAAACACCACCATTTTTAGCTCATATTCAAAAAGGAAAATAAAACAGAGCAACAACATGTTTCTATGACGTTCCCGCCAAAACTCCCTCTATAGTCTGCGAAGGTGTCAAGTGTTACAACTACTAGAAATAACAAAACTACCTTGTTATAAAATGTCAAAAATAAAAATGTTATAGCAACACCGTCTCCAAAATGTCAAATTGCATGGCGGTCCGTTGCTTTTTTGCTAATCATTGCCGTATTTTTAGGAATTCTAAAGTATTTACGATAAATAAACGTAAGCTATTTACTCCAGCCACTGGTGCAATACTGCCCATAATCAACAAACATATAACGGTATGTATTTTTTTGCTTCAATTATATATTTATTTACTCTACATAAAAACAAGGATCTATTATCTGTATTGGTGCAGTGATAGGGTCTTCCTGTGTTTTATAATACTGTTATACTCAATTTAAAATTTCCTTTGTAATTCACTTTCGATATAAAATAATACATTCTAGTTTCGTTGAGTTCAATAGTAATAACCAGAATTCTATTGAGTGCCTATAATATAACCTACAACTAAAACTAGGCTAAGTTTCTAGTTATGTTTTGAAGTATAAACTTAGTGCATAAAGTAAAACACCAGTTTCGAAAATGCATGTTGTAAGCAGATCCAATTTTTTGGTTATAGATGTAGACCCCGGCCTAGACAAAATGCTTCATATAATATCAAATAAATAATGAAAAAACATGCAGTTTCTTACCATATGGTGGGTTTTCTTGGGACTAGCAGTAATCTTAATTATCAGTCAACACCTCTTCTTGTTGTATCAGGTGAGATTGACTCAGTATTAACAAATAATGCCACTTGTTACCTTTATAGTGCTGATATGTAACATTGACATAACAAATATAAATCACCAACTTATCACTCTAATTTCTCTTTTTAATAAATGATGTTGCTTTTCTAACTCTTTCGTGATTCATTCTACAAATCAATAAGTAACAATTATCAGTTTCAAAATCAGATACCATAGTGTTTACTTAGTGTTGTATTTTAGTGCTGTATGCATTTTGTCTTTCCTTTCATTATGTTACTATTTGCATGCTATAAACTACATTATTTAGAAGTTTAAGAAACTACATAGCCCTTTGGGTACAGCATAAATTTACTTCCAAGCTAGAATAGACTTAGACTGAATGCACAGAGCTCGAAATTCAGACCTTTTGTGATGATTTGAATTTGTATTTTGCCCAAAAGTAAGGAACAAATAAATGTAAAGAATTATCTGTTTAAGTAAGACTTTTCATCATCATCATTGTTAATTCTTTTACAAAAACTATGAAATTTTAACTCTGAGCCTAAATGTTAAGTTTCCTATACAAAAGTTTGCTTAACTTAGGAATTCTGCATGTACCATTCCATC
Organism: Lycia hirtaria; assembly: GCA_947563715.1. NCBI lineage: Eukaryota > Metazoa > Arthropoda > Insecta > Lepidoptera > Geometridae > Lycia > Lycia hirtaria. The sequence continues at coordinate 5,525,990 of OX387383.1, forward strand.
TGTTTTTGTTTTAGTCTATATTGTATATAAACTATTTATGTTACATAAGAGCCTAATATAATGTAAGTTTAATATTAAACTCAATAGTTTGTCTAAAAATGCAATAATTATTCTATCCTTAGCTACAACCTGTGGTTGTGTGCGGCATTGAAAAATAATGATAATAAAAAATTCTTTATAGTTCTTTTTTTAGGGTTCCATACCAAAAGGTAAAACGGGACCCTATTACTAAGACTCCGCTGTCTGTCTGTCTGTCTGTCTGTCTGTCTGTCCATCCGTCCGTCCGTCTGTCACCAGGCCGTATCTCATGAACCGTGATAGTTAGACAGTTGAAATTTTCACAGATGATGTATTTCTGTTGCCGCTATAACAGCAAATGCTAAAAAATATAATAAAATAAATATTTAAGAGGGCTCCATACAACAAACGTGTTTTTTTGACGTTTTTATAGATAATGGTACGGAACCCTAGCACGAATCCGACTCGCACTTGGCCGGTTGTTTTTATCTAAATATTAAATATAGTGTTGCTTTTAGAAGTGATCTCATCTTTAAGCCAACCTACCATCTGGTAAAGGTCATTGATGTTATGGTCATATAATTAAAACTTCGATGGAAAAACACAAAATTTTAATATGATTGCACATACATATAAAATAAAAGATAAACAACCCATAATCAACCTAGAATGAATAGGTATCTTCTGAGCAGCCATACTTTATGCCTGCTATGCTTATTTTCCCAACTTCCCAAGATGGGAGGTAATGTGTTTTTGTTGTATATATATATATATTTATATTCGCTTCATCATCATCATCCACAACCTTCTCTATCCCACTGCTGGGTACAGGCCTTTCTCTCTTATTTTGCCATGTTTTCGCTTATAAATAATAAATTATACTGCTCAAGAAAAAAGAAAGACCCACTAATTAGCAATTGCCATTATAAGTTAAATTTTCATAACAATAATCATTAATCAAGTAACAAATAAAATTAATATTTTAGTAATTTTTACTAGCGATTTTTGGGGTTCTTTTCTGTCTCAAAAGGAGAAACACGGAACTCTTATTGGATCACTTTGTTGTCCGTCTGTCTGTCTGTCTGTCCACCTGTCAGACCTTCTATCTCGGGAATGCGTGAAGGTATTGAGTTGAAATTAAAACCGTAGTCTCTTTATCCATTCCGTTTCATTCACTGCGCACATACATAAAATGTCATTGATCCGCCTCAACTAGATTTACGCGTTGTATTAAAAAACCCTAACGACCTATGTAAAACCATCGTCGTGCAATAAAATATGTGTGTGCGACTGTATTCTAAACGAAGCACAATCTTAGCGCGGGAAACAAGGATCGAGTGATGAACCAATAGCGTGCGGCCGGCTGAGCGTTCCCCCGTTGCGCCACCTTCATGCCACCAATTTGACTGATAAAACGCTCAGCGCGCCATACATATATCATACATATACATACATACACCTCCGTCACCTCCTACATATATCTCCGTCTCTGTCATCCTGTATCGTAATGACAGAGATGGCAGTATAGTTTCTGACCCGATTCCGAATCTGACGAGTCGTGAATAGTCCTACAGGCGTCGTACATGTTTCACCATCATTGCTCTGCGCGAATGAAGCCGCGGGCTACAGCGAGTTACATTAGTAAAGCTGAAAAAAATGTAATATACTGAAAACTTGATATTTTTTATTTCCCGTATCTACATACTTAGTCTGGCCATAAATACTGTTACAGTTAAAAATAAGAAAGATATTACATTTGAATTTGGAATCTGTCATTTTTATACGATTGTTCATTGAGTTTTCTAATTTTGGCGCCAATACATTGTACAATATTTTGCGATATTAAAATGGAGTGGGGTGATAAAGAGAACCGAATCGCTGTGATTGCATTACACAAAGTTGGTATGGAGCAAAATGCAATTTTTAAAACTCTCCATACGCTTGGTATTAGTCAAATGTTTGTGTACCGGGCTAATAATAGACCTCCTCTGTTTGTGACAGAAAAAGATCTGGCCATCCACGTAGTGTTCGTACGAAAAAGGTGGTCAAAGCAGTAAGGGAAAGAATTCGAAGAAATCCTGTCCGAAAGCAAAAGATTTTATCTCGGGAGATGAAGATAGCACCCAGAACCATGTCGCGTATTTTAAAAGATGACTTAGGACTTGCAGCCTATAAGAGACGCACTGGTCATTTTTTAACTGATAATTTAAAAAAGAATAGGGTGGTAAAATCGAAACAACTACTGAAGCGGTACGCAAAGGGAGGTCACAGAAAAATTTTATTTACGGATGAGAAAATCTTTACAATTGAGCAACATTTTAACAAACAAAATGACCGTATTTATGCTCAAAGCTCTAAAGAAGCTTCCCAATTAGTCGACAGAGTGCAACGTGGGCATTATCCGACTTCAGTGATGGTTTGGTGGGGTGTTAGTCTATGAAGGAGTGACTCAGCCATATTTTTGTGAAAAAGGTATCAAAACATCGGCACAAGTGTATCAAAATACCATTCTTGAGAAGGTAGTTAAGGCCCTTAACAACACCACGTTCAATAACCAAGTATGGTCCTTCCAACAAGACTCGGCGCCAGGTCATAAAGCTCGGTCCACGCAGTCTTGGTTGGAAGTGAACGTTTCGGACTTCATCAGAGCTGAAGACTGGCCGTCGTCTAGTCCTGATCTTAATCCGCTGGATTATGATTTATGGTCAGTTTTAGAGAGTATGGCTTGCTCTAAACGCCATGATAATTTGGAGTCCCTAAAACAATCCATACGATTGGCAGTGAAGAATTTTCCCATGGAAAGAGTGCGTGCTTCTATTGATAACTGGCCTCAACGTTTAAAGGACTGTATTGCAGCCAATGGAGACCACTTCGAATAAGCTTTTATATTTTAAATTGTTTTATATTTATGTATTAAACTAACACACTGTAAAAGTAATAAATATTATTTGCAATAAAAAAAAAATTTTTTCTTCGTGACAATATTTATGGCAAGACTAGGTATACTGTCAGTCACGAAAGATAATATCGCGTTCGAAATAGCACCTCTACTGTTCAATTCCAAATGCTCGAATACACTTGTCCTAATAACACTTAATTCCGCGGCGTGTTGGAATAACCATCTGTACGAGAGCTATGTACTTATAAAACCTTGTAATGCGGTAGTGTCTAATTATCTAATATATTGAAAATAAACTTCTCATACAATTTTTGATAATTAGTTTAGTGGTGCATTGAGTATAGCCCCCAATATTGATTTAGCAGTACGGCTATTTACAAAATTTTAAGAGACATACTGGGCTAGATCTTCACTTAAACCACACCCCATGATTTCCATAGTTTCATACAGGTTTTAGCACTTTTCAACCGACTTCAAAGAAGGAGGAGGTTCTCAATTCGACTGTATTTTTAAAATATATTTTTTACCTCAGAACTTTCGACTGGGTGGACCGATTTTGATGATTCTTTTTTTATTTGAAAGCTGGTGCTTTCCGTTTGGTCCCATTTCAATTTGGTCCAGTTCTGACAATGGCATCCGTGAGAAGTCGATTGCTTCAGTTTTTTAAACCATAATTATCTTGCTAATGTTCGTTCGCATTTCTTATGCTTGTCTGTGCTGTCTTCCAGTTACATCATTGGTTCTTAACCTTCTTGTTATAAAGGACCATTAACAAAATATAGTGACATGGATTTGATGTTGAATATATAAATTTACAACAGAGCATCTTTTTCAACTAATATTAACTAAACTTGGTATACATATGCCAAGTTTAGTTTTTTTTTTTTTAATCAGCCCTGTTTGTACAAACTGTCCCACTGCTGGGAACGGGCCATCTTCTCATTGTGAGAAGGGTTAGGCCATAGTCTGCCACGCTGGCCAAGTGAGTTTAGTTAATCTAGCTCAATTTTATTATTTCTTTTTGTTGTTGGGAACTTTAGTAGGATATTAGAAGTGTGAGAAATGAATTTGTTTATTTTGATAGAAGAAATATTTTTAAAAAGTTTTTCTTTGATATATTTTAAATTGGCTGAGGAGTAAGAAATATGTGTTTTTACTACTCTGTCTAAGTAAGAAATATGTGTTTTTACTACTCTGTCTAAGTAAGAAATGTGTGTTTTTACTACTCTGTCTTTATTCAGATATCACTTAGGTATATGTGATATTTGAATAAAAACTTTTTTTTTAATATTTCTCATGTCTAAATAAACAAATTCTCTCTTTTCTAATATCCCTATTCTGTAGCCAATAATGGAGTTAATAATGGAGTTGGTCAAAAAGGTTGTGATGCGCGAAAGAGATAGCTGCCCGTGACGAACTCCACCTTAATTGGGCGGCGTGCGGCGCTGTTTACTGATCAATTTTTACAATATTTCCTAGAAACGTTTGGTACTTCATTCTAAATATGAATTTTAATTAGATATGAGCAAAATCGGTCAAAAGGTTGTAGAGATAAAAGGTTATTCAATGAAATATCTGTTGAAAATAGGAAGTTTGTTTACAAGCCTATTTGTCGGCCGATTTTAAAAATATTTGACTGAAACATTCGATACTCAAGATTTCCGAATATGAACGGTAGACCGCACGAGTACAGACTTTGTGCTCGCGAGGTCTAATGTTCGTAGAACTACTAGTTATCATGTTTACAAATAAAACACCATCGCGTCCGCCGTCGGAAGTCTGCTCTATCTATTCACTGATAAATGTTATATATTGGAGTGTTATGCTATCGTTCATTTATTTACTACACTTGTCGTGTTATGTCGAATTGTTCGATAATATCTCACGTTCAGAACCAATCAAAACGTGATCGAGCAACTCTCTGACCGCACGTTATTGCCTTGCATTCTGAAATTAAAATAATTACAGTTTAAAAATCTAAAAAAACACTTCAAATTATTGTATTGTCATCGGTCCTCGATAAGTCTACAAAGTTTAAATTAAATCTGACCGTTTGAAGTGGGTCACAAACATGTCCAAGCAGTCGGTTACAAACAAACAAACATGCATACAGGTGAAGCTAATGAAAGTGTGTCAATTATTGCTGCCTTTGAAATAAAGTCAAATAATATAATGTCAAGTAATATAATTTTATATAAATACTAGCTACGGTGTTACCAGCGTAGTGATGATGATGTTAAAATATAGTCCTATGTCCTTCTCCAGGTCCTAAAGAATCTCTATGTCAAATTTCATAACGATTGGTTCAGCCGTTTAGCCCTGAAGAGGTAACAAACAGACGGTGAGATGACGACCGACAGGGTTACTTTTGCTTTTATAATACTAGTTATTTTCATAAATATATCTAGAGTTTGCCTAGAGACCTTTCAGAGATAGGGTTTGTTCACGGATATCGCAGGGTGGCGTGTGAAGCAAGTTAGCGTCTGATATCGCGCTACCACTATTTAAGTATAATAACATTTCTATTTGCATCGGGGATTCATCATCATCATCTCAGCCATAAGAAGTCCACTGCTGAACTTATACCACTCCCCATGGATTTCTAAAAAAGATCGACTGGAAGAGGCTTACATCCAGAGTCTTCTTGCCACTTATATGTGTTTATTGTTAATGAATAATAACAAATTCTTATGCTGTAAATTGCAGCCAAAAATATTTGGAAAAAAAAACACGGATCTTCATGTGAGTTTTTTTAAATTCGAAAATTGACTTGCGCTTGACCGCCAACTGGGCCTAAAACTTCTCGAGTAGAGATCACGCATCTCCAAGTGCAGCGTAGAAAGCCAAGCCACAAGGTGGACATATGACCTCATACAAGTTGCAGCATGACGCTGAATGCAAGCCGCTACCAATTGGTCTATTTGGAAATCCATGTGCGAAGCTTATGTCCAGCAGTGGAGTTCTTATGGCTGAGATGATGATGATGATGATCGTCATAGTCTTGTTAAGCGACCGCCACGGTTTGCGATCTTATCCGAGGCCCCGCTTGTCGGAAGCATTTCCAGCCATTGGGCTCTTTTGTGCCTACCACAACACAAGCCTTACTTAGTACTCACGTATATGTGTCGGGATTTTCTCTGTCATTTCGTTGTATCAGAATCACAATCAGAATACGTTTATTGCTTCACTGTGTACAAAAGTTCTTATACGTAGACAAGTCTCAACAACTATACATTATGGATCGCGTTTAGTAAAACATACATTCGTTTTTTTTTTAAGTTATGGGCTACAATTTCCATCTTATAGTATTATCATTACTAATTAGTACTATTAGTCTTCTGTGTCACTTAGAATAATTATCTTTACATACGAAAACCTCAACCTCTAGCAGTAGACAGCCGATAAACCAAACTTCACGTTGACATCAAAGAGAAAATGTCAATCGTTTCTGTAGCAACGTGCAAAGCGCCCGTGCGAATACGGTCAGCTCGAGTCGTGCTTGCAATATAAGAGGTATCTAACCCCGCGAGCGGGCAGTCCACGCCGCTTCATCGCGGGGAGACGGTAAACATGCGAGCGGTGTTTATTTGTTTGTCAGTATGTGCGTTGTTGCAGTGCACGCGCGCTGCTGCCACCGTCGTACTTCCGCCGACAACCATGAGCTTCGAGTACCCTGAGGCGAGGAGGGATGACAGTGTCGTCGATACCTACCATGGAGCTGAGGTCAGTGCCCTAATAGCTAAGCTAGCTAACTTGTCTTGATAACGCTGTTATAGAACTTATTCCATGCTGCATGTGATACCATCTTAGGTCGATTAAAATCAGGTGCTCTGTGGCCAAATTCCTAGCTTAATTATAAAACAAGTGTCTATGTTAAAAGAAACAACAAAATACCCGATTGCATAAGAGCTGTTTTCGAAAATTTTAACTTACGCTTGCGTTACGCTTGATATGCTGTTGAGTGTACGTATTTGTGAGAAAGTGTGGTAACTGGTAGTGGGTTTGAGCAATTGGATCGTCTTTAGACCTTTATCGGTCTGGGGTAATAGATTTGCTTATTGTGTAGTAGTGTCATAAAAAAAGTATTTGAATGAATATTATTTACAATAGTTTTTGTAAAGAATGTTCATTCACAACATACCCACATTTTGTGTTTGTATGGTTGTTTGTATGTATACATATATACATACAACCATACAAACACTCGAAAAACATAACCCTCCTTCTTACGCTGTCGGGTAATAATACAACCCTGGCTTAGTAGTGCTAGATTAGACCTTAAATAGAAAATGGGAAACTAAATGGTTTGACACTATTTAGTGTTCAATAATTTGACACTCGTGCTAACAGATAAAAAATGCATAGTAATAGTCCAAAGAAAGAAAGTAAGAAGAAGTTTCTATTTCTTCTTACTTTCTTTCTAGCTATTCAAGTGCCATAGAAGAGCAATGAAATAAAAATTCGGTAGACTTCAGAACCGACTCATTTTTGTGGTTTTATAGAGATAGTTAAAAAAGCATAATTCATTTAAAAGTTGTAACTAGTACCTATTAATTTCATAAGCTTGTGTGATTGTTTGCTTTTTGCTGTTTTATCGCACGCACGCACACGCAATGAATCGATCGTGTATAACTAGCTCTGATTTTATACGTAATCGTAATAGGAAGCGCAATTTAGAGTATTATATAGGTATTGTTGGTGAAGTCTTATAGACGAAAGTTCGAATTGATTTACCGAAAGGAAACCAACATCTTGAAATTTTCAAGGCTTGAGTTTTTTTTTTATACATTATAGATCTACGATTGACCACCAACTCGTCTGATGTTAAGCGACGGTGTGGCCGAGGATGGAGCTCGTCGATCTAGAAGATATCTATTCACTGTAGCCTTGAAAATTCCAAGAATTATATATTATTCCAAGTGAATAAATATCTTCTAGATCAAGTGCTGACCTTGATCTTCTAGATCAAGGTCAGCACATAAGGGCTATATGCAACTACGGAACCCTACCATACGCGTGGCCAGACACGCACTTGGCTAATTTTATTGATTTACCGAAAGGAAACCAACATCTTGGAATTTTCAAGGCTTGAGTTTTTTTTTATACATTATAGATCTACGATTGACCACCAACTCGCCTGATGTTAAGCGACGGTGTGGCCGAAGATGGAGCTCGTCGATCTAGAAGATATCTATTCACTGTAGCCTTGAAAATTCCAAGAATTATATATTATTCCGAGTGAATAGATATCTTCTAGATCGACGAGCTCCATCCTCGGCCACACCGTCGCTTAACAAGGCAAGTTGATGGTCAATCGTAGATCTATCTATTATAAAAAAAATATTAAATTATGATCGTGATAATATAATAAGTATCGGATACTTTTTGAAGTCATAGCTTCATCAATCGAAATTAGCTTTCCAAATTTCATCCAAATTTGTCTATATAAGCGCTAGCTGACGCACCTTTTCTGATATTATTTAAGATATCAGGGGAAAATAATATTAATGAGATTTTTACATTAGAATGAAATTATTTGCTGCTTTGACATTTGCGGAACCAGAAATTTTTGGGAACTATTCGGTTCTGAGATTCATTATAGAGTGTACAATTTTGAAAGGAATAGGAAACACAAAGTAGACACCCACCTGCTATCCATGATATAATTAGCTCATTTAACGTAATAGGATCCTGGATTAGTCAGGCAATTTGGATTCCATCGCACCTTTTGTCTTTATGTGTCATCTAATCTGATGATCATGATCTATTAACGGAATTATTGATCAGTCTGATGTCCTGCTGCATACATACAAATAAAATAACTATTTAAAAAAAAAACTTTGAGCCCTTGGCACCCGTACAAAAATGTAATGAGAAATAAGTTAGCAATATAAAATAGTACTATTATTTATTTTAAATTGTCATGTCTGTGAGACCTCTGAGATATACCTGCACAGAATCATCGAAACCGGTTCAGAACCGGCAAAAATATCGCGGAAATTTACGCAAAGCAGAATAGTAGACTTCAATTGAATTTTTCCTGTATGTGGAGTTTATTTATTTCAATTAATAAATAAAATTTGCCAAGTGCGTGTCGGGCCACGCGTATGGTAGGGTTCCGTAGTTGCATATAGCCCTTATGTGCAGACTTAAAATAGAGCTACTTGTTTGAAACTATGAAGTATGAACATATTTATTGATAGAATTTGTACGAAATTTGCCGCTCCAGATACATTTTATAAGTTGATTGTCTATAATTCGTTAACTTGTAGCTTACTTAGCCGTGATAGTTTTTCTTTTAATTTCATGCTAATAAAACGATTTTATTTATATCTCCAAAGTCAGCCCGTATAGCCGGTAGAGGGGGGGAGAGACACTTGACTCTTACAAATATTATCACTGGACAAGTACAAGTCAGACTCGCCCACTGAGGGTTCCGTAGTAGATAAAAGAGGGAAATTATATATTTTTTTTAATATTTTCCTTCATAAATCGAAAAAGACACATCGTGAAAATATTTAAAAACCTGTTTTAGCTTGTGCTAATGAAGCTTTTTCATAAGATACCCCAAATGATACGGTTAAAGCACTTTAAAATTTGGACCCTCCTTCCTTGCATAAAGACCCTATTTTAGTGATTTAATTAAAAATGTACAGTTTTCGGATTTTTTCCTTTATGTGTACTACAAAGCTTCTTGCCAAATTTAACAGTTCAACGGGAAGTGCCCCATAGGTTTTGATTCCCTCGAGTGTCGAAATATGCGTTTTTTGCGATATATTCGGCTGTAACTTTTTTTTAATGAAAACTGAGAAGTTTGATTTTTCTCTCTGCAGCAAGAGACTATGGATCTGCGATACCTGGATACCTTCACACGTTTCCGAGATACAGGTCTTGACAGACGGACAACAAAGTGTTCCTATAAGGATTCCATTTTTTCCTTTTGAGGTACGGAACCCTAAAACCCGAGATTAAGATCGGTCCGTCCGTTTGAGAGTTATGATGCCACAGACAGACACAAATATACACGTCAAACGTATAACACTCCTCTTTTTGGGTCGTGGTTTAAAAATACTATCATATCCGTGACACCAAAGTGTCCGATACGAGAGGTTTTAGACGTATATAAAAGATACGCGAGAAATCCATAAAAAGTTGTTTAATTACAATGAGTAGAGAAAACAAAAGAAACATTATTTTTTTAAGTTTTCGTGAATGCGCCTTAGAGGAAAGGTCGTGTCAAGGTACGCTCGTATTACGCACTAAACTGCGGATGTATACGTACAACAATGTAAAATATTTTGAATGTTTGCAAAATCCTCGTGACATCCTTGTGTGTCTTGTTTTCATAATAGAAAACAACAACAGACGAGTTAATGGAAAATCCTATCCTAAAAAATTAGCAATTCATTGTGATCCAAACGTCTAATAAATCTCTACTAACCATGTGCGACAATGATTTTTCAAGGTTTTCTTAACTGCTTTGTGCATCACATTGTAGAGAGATTATCCTCCTACAACAAGGTTTCCCAAAGTGAGGTTCGCCATTTAATGGTTGGGGTACGCGACAAAAAATAACGCTTTGACGGCGCCGCGGCGGCGGTGAAACAGGCATAGATTGATCGCTGAATCTGAATTGAGAAATTGCAAAATTGTTTCGAGAATCAACTTTATTCTAATTAACAGAAATACTTTTAGTATTTTTTTTATATCATATTTTTGTTATTGTTTTTTTTTTAAATAATACTTTATAATATGTTATTATTGTTTTTTAATAATACTTTTTTTTGTACATATGTTTGGCAAAAAATGAAATCTGAATCTGATCTAAACAAGGAACCCTTATAGTCTCGCCATGTCCGTCTGTCTATCTATTCAAGGGGTTTGTCATTGTCTTGAAAGTTTAATAGAGGTACGTGAGTCAATACGTTTGAGAAACGTTGTCTTACGTTATGACGAACTCGAACTATTGCAACTACGATCATTGCTGAAATGTGTCTGGGAATCTGGGGATCCTGAGAACCGACCACGTGACATGAACGATTTTATGCAAAGACGCCAAATGCGGCAGCAACTCACACTCTTAATTAGATGCGGATTAGACGTAGTTCTGAGAGCCTAGTGCGAGTTTCTGTATTGTTTCATACCTACTCAATCGCGTCCGCAATAAATCGGGTTCTCAGGGGAACAGGACCTCTTCGTGAACGGGGCCAATCACGAACTGTGCAACTGTGTGAATCGCGAATTGTGTATTTAGAATCGAAACATAATTCATTAGGGACTAAAGCGTCTTCAGATATGTCAATCCACATTAAAAAAAATGGTTGTCTGTAAAATCGGTTTACGGATGATAATTTTACGTGATAACGATGCGTCACAAGCCGAACGCTTAGGCCGATCGTGCCTCTCTATCGCTTGTTCCGCGCTCTCGCTTGCACGCTCGGCTCAGGCGGAACGTGACAATGAATCATGCTTTTTCGTACGTGCAGCCGGCGTTCATCAATTTATAAGACGTTATCACGTCAAAAATGTTGTGATGCATGAGTGAGCTAGCGAACTCTTACTATATGCGGTTGAACCCTTCTGCTCCGTGTCTTTTTCCTTGACCTTAATGACATTAAATCGATATCGATCCTCGCTCCGGTTGGAACACTACCCTGTGTTTACAAACTACTTCCACAATTAGATTAACAATAATGAAGCAGTCTCACTAACTACGTGTGTAGGCGTTATTTAATTGACCAGTCACACGAATTATAGCCCTTAGTCACTTGCAATATGGTTCACTTGAAATGACAAATTAACCTGCAGTGAGGGAAGAGGATTATCCTGCTAACAAGCTGCGAGTGCATTTCTTAGTAGAACGGTAAAGGAAGCCTAATTGAACGAACTACGTCTTAGCGCCACTTTAAAAGTCTAGACTATTTTTATTGCAAGTCTAAATTCCTAACTGTATTTATTGGCGGAAGCGTATCTCAGTTTCTCAATTTCATATATAGTTAGGAACATACCTAAATACAATTTGAAAGTTTTTACAGTTATGTAAAAAGTCGTTTTGTGTATTATAAAATGTTAATTTGCATATATAATTAGCGGGGTGCACAATGTCAGCATGTTGTCGATTATTTACAGTTTTTTTAACTGTCTAACAGTTTTTAATTGCACCTGCCAGAAGGCTTCGAACATATTAATTTTATGGGAGCTGGCATACCCAGCCTCCGCCATTTTTTACCGACTTCAAAAAAGGAGGAGGTTAACAATTCGTAGCGTATATATATATATATATATATATATATATATATATATATATATATATATATATATATATATATATATATATATATATATATATATATATATATATATTATGTATGTACACAAATTTCTCGCTCATTTTTGAACCAATTTTTGTGTTTCGTGAATTGGGGTAATGACAAAGCTCCCAAGTTGGTCCCATAATTATTTTAGAAACATTGCTTTATTACTTTTTGAATAATCTCTAAAAGTAAAAATATTTTCATTGGATTCCTGTGTGAGTGCGTCAGATTATAGAATTATAGAGTTCCACTGACACGTTTTTCTTTGCAAAAGTGTCAAATGTTTAGGTTTTTCGTATAAACATCTGCACATTTTCTAATCTGCGACGACGAAGCATTTGACATTCAATGACAAATGTCATTCTTAAAAATAAAACGAGCGAGTGAAGAGAGGTCTCTTTGAAAAGTTTACAATCGTGAGGGATTTATTGAGATTGAAAAGTAAAACCTACTTACTCCACATCCAATGTGTACAAAGAGAAAATAGAGTTACTTCAACGCTTGAGCGCCTTGTTTAATTATTATCCTTACTTATATTACAACTAAACGAAATAACGTTCTTTGAAGTCGGTTGTTTAAGTTTTTTTAACTATAAAATTATTTCTTAAAGCTTTCCACACGCGATAAATGTAATATAATATATTAGGGGATACTTCCACAAACAAACATACAAGAAATATGTTAAAACAAGTATCTACATTAAAAGACAAACAAAAGACCCAACTGCAGAAAAGCTGTTTTTACAGTTACGATTTTGTTGCGCTTGATACCCTGATGAGCGTACTTTTTTTACGCAAGTTATATCTATGATGACCACCAACTCGCCTGATGTTGGACCTTATGTTTTTGTGAGAAAGTAGTCTTAAAATCGCAGTAAAAGACTATAAATGCGCATTTTTTTAAATAATTCTACTAAAATACGAAAAAGTTCGTTGGAGGTTACGAAAAAATGATTTTTTTTAACGTAGTGTATTATTATTATTACAAAAAAATATAGCCTATGACACAAGGGAGTGAAGACGAATCTAACGACACCAGACACATCAAAACCGGTCAAGCCATTTAGGATGTAGGCGATCGTGTAGAAACATACATATATACATACCCACATTCATACAAACATACATACACTCGAAAAACATAACCCTCCTTACGTAGTAGGGTAAAAATGCCAGCGAATCGATATACCATACGAACAAAAGTTCTATCCCATTTCTTGTAATGTTCATACTTGGAATTTTTTATTTTCGTTAAAATAATCTGTCATATCAATATACATAAGTGATATTTTTTTTCTGACGTTTCAAAACCGCCAGAAAGTTCAGCACGGAAATACCTACAGAAAAAGTGACTTACTTTTTCTGTATAATCGCGTAAATATGGAATTCGCAGATGCAACAACATGTGTTAGATTTATTAATAACAGTTAGTATTTCTGGACTGACTGAAGTAATGATCGAAAAATCATTAAAAACAACTTGATCATATCACATCCGGGATCACCATTTGATTTATAAACGTTAAACAAAAAACATCAGAACCGTTACAAAAAATAATCATGTACCACGCTTATATAACGATCACGATTAAGCAATATTTATTTGAATAGAACTCTATTAAAACCAATAAAAAAACATCTCGCCAAAGTTTAATTTTCTTCTTATACTTTTATACAATGGTATTTTTTAACTGAAGATAAAATACAACTAGTATAAATAACTAATGACGGTGTCTTATAAAGCAGAACAGTGCTATTAGAGCATGTAAACTATGGGCAAATGCTTAGTCTGGCGATCATAAAAAAACCATTCCCGCAAAATGAATGAAATAAATACAATGGTAGAAAAACTGCCCACGTTAGTGTTTTATATTAAATATCCTTGTTTACTGATTCTTGATTGTAAGGATCTAGCCACATGTTGCTCGGTGCTCATGTACCACATTTAATAAAATAAAGACATCCTTTTCTACGCACTTCTAGACGTATGATATCGCATTCCGTGCAAGCAATAGTTAGGGAAAAGATCGATTTAATCCCGATTTGATAGAATATTGTCAACTGCTGGAATGAATAGATATCTTTTAGATCGAGTTCCATCCTCGGCCACATATTCAATAATTCAGCCTTAATGACAGTTAGTACCACTGATTTGTACCATTAATGGTACAAGTGACACAGCTTTGTGTCCTTAGTACCATTAAAGAAAAATGAAGATATTCCACGTAATTGCATTTTTTGACATGCATTAATAACGTATAGTCAACTGCTCACCGCTGCCGCAACGCGTCAGTGTAGTCAAGCCTTAAACTTTTATACATGACAATGGCCAATACATGTCCAAACAGATTCTTAAATACAATTTATTATTCCGAGCCCGTTTTTTATACTCGTTTAGATCTCCAATCACGTTCATTTATATTGTTAGCATTGGTCCTTGTACCACTATTAATGTACACAAATAGAAAAGCTCGCACCGATATTTATGTATTAAAGACATTGACCTCCACCTAACAGTACCTACTTACTTATAGCAAAAAGTTGTTTTTATGGTAAATAAAGTAAGAACAAAAAAGCAGTTTTTAAATTCGTTATGCATAACAAAACCGCGAAAAATGTTTTAAAATGGCGCTAAAAAAATGCAAACGACTCAAACTGGTATGACTACAAAAAAGTAGTTTTTTTGAACTCTGACATTTGCGTTTTTATTTTGCCGTTATGTTGGTATTACAGTTATGTTGGCGAAATACAAAACACCATATAGACGTGGAATGGAGTTCGTGCACGTTTTTTATGCAGATTTGTAATTATTGATAATCCAATCATTTCTGTGAATAAATATGAAAATTGGATGTAAAATTACGAAGACGCAGCGATTTCAATCTACCATACACAAAAACGGTGCGCGAATAAGGTGAAAAAGAAGGCAACCATACGCAGTGACGTAGTCATCCTCTCGCTCACTCTCGTGTACACACTATTGATGTATACACACACGCATACCTACTGAAGTAGTGTGAGTGATTTGTCATTTTCCGACGTCACTGGCTAGTAACCGCAAAGCGGTCGCATTTTAAACGAGGCAAAAAGAAAACTTAAATATTTTCGTTATTTCTTAACGGATTATACTCCTCCAAAAGAATAAAATGGTCCTAGTGGTCCTAAATACACACGACTATTTCCTTAGAATTCAAATATCTCTAGCGTGCATGAGCCTTATAGCCCTATTTAAACGCGAAATCGATATACTATAATATCCTGGCACTACACCGGCAGACAAATAGACCCACTAACCTCAATGTGTGCATCTTACACACCAATGAAATCTTATCCCTCATATACCCAACTATTCGGAAGCTCTGTTTAGTTATTACGTTTTCAAGGCTATACGACTCACGACGAAGTCACTATGAAATTTGACAACTATAGATCACGTCGGGACAGTTTTCACTGTGGCATATTCCGTATATTTATTATTTAATTTAAATTTAAAATGAATTTCGACAAATATTAATATACAAAATTAATAAATATTACGTCCGATTCAAAACCAAGTAAAATAGTCATGGTCTATTCCTCTTCACGCTCCAATCCAGTGATTTACTAAAAGCTATGGAGTTTCACTGAAAAGACATGGTTGATGTATAAAAACAGCATTTGTTACATTCTAACGTTATTTATAATCTTAAAACTTCGTTTTCTTATTCACATTCCTCAAACAATTGTTAACATGATTTTTTCCCACAGATTAAAGACCCCTACCGGTGGTTAGAAGACCCAGATTCCAACGAGACCAAAGAATTTGTAGATGCTCAAAACAAAATCACGCGCCCATATCTAGACGCGTGCCCAGTGAAGAAAGACATAAACGATAGGCTCACTGAACTCTGGAACTATCCCAAATACTCGTGTCCTTTCAGAAGAGGAGACCGGTATTTCTTCTTCAAAAACACCGGCTTGCAGAATCAGAAGTAAGTTTCTTTACGAGTTTTTATTTGACTTGTCGCGGTATCAGTCCGATCAAAATTATGGAAATTACACCTTTTCTGTTGGTGAAGGCAATTAAAAAAAACAGACTTGAACCACACGTCGGACACTCCATATAATGGCATTAATCAGTAATACTTACGTAATATGATATCTGTATATATAACACACACACACATACACATGTATGAAGTTATGGTTGTCGTCTGATTGTCGCTCGCTCGGGACGTCAAGTGGGTGAGGAAACCGAGATTGGCGGGAGGCGGAGTGTATTCTGTGCTCGAGCGTCAGATCTCTTTTTAGTTTGATCGTAATTTTGTATATATATATATATATATTTTTTTTTTATTAAGATTCTTTATTTTAAATTGTTTTATTACAAATTGTCAATATACTAAAATTAACATGTCAATAATTGTATTTAAAATATAATAAACATTATGTCAAAAAATATTAGTGCCTATTGGCATGAAGCCCCTCGCGCGTGGAACCTTGGGGAAAGGTACCCATTATGCTGGCGGCGTTTCCTCGCTGGATGGCAAATTTTTATTTGTATCTGAGCAAGTCAATACTCAGGCTTCATATTTAACCATAACACAGAAGATATAATAATACTAACCATAGTTTGCGCTTACTTCCAGTGTACTATACGTACAAGATAGTCTGGAGGGCGAGCCGCGCGTGTTCCTCGACCCCAACACGTTGTCGGAGGACGGCACAGTCGCTCTCTCCGGCAGTAGGTTCACAGAAGACGGGAGCACGTTCGCGTACGGACTGTCCGCCAGCGGCTCCGATTGGATCACGATACACTTGAAGGACGTCGCTACAGGTACATAACGACGTACATATTATCTATCTATATTTTACAGGATTCATTTCGGGGAGTGTGCGCAAGAGCTTCACGACCTAACACCAACCTCCCCATTTCACTACAGACTAGCAGAAAGTCGGCGAATTACCCACCATTTGTCGTTGAAATCCGGTCCAAGTTCTTGATGCGTACTGCACAGGAATGGAATTCTTTGCCGCCATCTCTGTTTCCTGAGACCTATAATCTTGGAATTTTCAAGGCTAGAGTGAATAGATATCTTCTAGATCGACGAGCTCCATCCTCGGCCACACCGTCGCTTAACATCAGGCGAGTTCGTGGTTAATTGTCGATCTATCATGCATAAAAAAATATCGAAATCGGTTAATATTTGAGGGTAGAAAACAGTTTTCCTCTGTTGGATATGGCGGAAGCTGCCGCGAGAATTATGCTCTTAAGTTGAAGAATCGGCGTGAGTGCAACACGGGTGTGATTTAAAACACGCAGATAAATAAGCTCTGATTTGCCGCACGATGCAGCCTTGAATCGCAAGATTGCAAGACCGAGCCAGCCTCAAACCTCAGCCTCAGCCAGCCTTGCGGCAAACGTCCGAGACGTAAGCCTGCACAGTGGTATTAATTCATTTGCTACCTTACACTGTTCTACTTACTAAGCAATGTAAGCAAACATTAAATTATGGTAGTTTTTGCACACATCATTGTTGCAATATTCTTGTTCGAAACCTTGATTATTAATAGTAACGAGCTTACTGTCCTACTACTAATATGGAGCCGTCCAATAATCACGTGCTGTTTTTACACGGCTGCGTAAGAAAGAGGTTTTGTTTTTCGAGCTTATGTATGTTTGCAAGGGCGTCGCCAAGGGGGGGCAAAGGGGGCAGCTGCCTCCTCCCCCTAGATATTTAAAAAATGTAGCCAACTGCAAAGCAACCAAAGTCCTGTACCTACAATTCATATTTTTCTCATCCTCCATAATATTAACTTGCCCCCCCCTGGGCCATGGGCTGGCGACGCCCTTGTATGTTTTTATATTAGCTCCTATAGCATAAACGACTTGACCGTTTTTATGTGCGAGGTGTCTTTAGAATCTACTTCACACAAATAAGTGATTTACTAGAATTATTATAAAGAAAGTGCATATAATTATAACCTTATACAGCGATTTTATGCATACTTTCTCACAAAAAACGTGCACTAAACAATTTTGTTACGCTTGATACGCTGTACGCAGCTTATCAAAATAGTAAGTTAGCCTGTAAAAACCGTTTTCTGTAGTCGGGTATTTTATTTTAATTTTAATATAGATACTTGTTAGAACACTTTAAACCGTTCCCTCCTTATGCTATACTGGGGGGCAATTCAGTTATTCAAAACCGACCCGTAACTGAACCTTGTGCGAATCATTTCCTGTCGGCTGCTATCTTTTTTTGATTTAGCAACGAGCGAAGGACGTGTTACTTTCATCAAATGTGTCAAATGTATGACATAAAAGTGACTGAATCAAAACAACTATGGCGGCCGACGGGAAACGCTCCACATATGGTTCGGCTATGGAGCGGTCTTGAATAACTGAATGGGCCCCTGATCATAAAGCAGTCAGAAAGAAACATCGAGTGATAATCAATCTATAAAATAGTATTTCATAGATTGTCAGAATCTATTTGATAGCTAAGAATATAAAAATTAGACCTTCTTAATGGGAATCTCTAGTCAAAAGTACTAAGACGTAGCTTTTGACGATACAGCACTCCCCACCACAAAACTTTGAAAAACAAAAATTATTGAATTAGCTTCTAAAATATTTTTTTTTCTTAAATAAAGACATTAAATTAATAACTAAATAAAATACTTTACGTACCCCATTTCGTGTATTGGCATGAAATTGAACGACAACGGAATCTCAAAAATCTGGTTTATCGTGATTAAAATCTCTCCCCCTCCCCCTTGATCAGACCTCGCATGATCAATGTACGACCCGTAAAGGTGATCTCACAGCGCATGATTTATAACTTAAGGCGCTATAGGTAATAAACAACACGTGGCATCGTTTGATCAATAATTTTACAATTACATCGATATATTATCATGTAAAATCGATTCGATTACCTTGCCTACTGCTAGCCATCGATTTAATATAAGAAAGAACAAGAAAATTATGCATTCAATACAAGCTCACAGAACTCAATAATGTCATACAAAACAATTATGTTACATACTTTGTGTAGAAAAATAAATACGCATATTTGGTCATTACATACCTGCTTCTCTTCTCGGGCATACTGTAAAAGTTAGTTAAAGGACTTTAGGGAAATTAACATTTATGTAGGCGATGGGCTGACCCCCCCGTCAAGTCAACATTATATCTTCCCCTTTAAGAGTTCGTAGTCCGACCATCGTCTGTCTCGCTCGAACATACCCACATTTTTGAAGATATAAAATTACTACATGAACTTATAATCATAATTTAAAAAAAAAAAAAAAAAAAACAACTTTAAAATATGCAATTTGTTTACTTGGATGATATTTTTCCAGTTATTTTGTTATAAAAACCAAAGTACTGAAACGATTTAGATAAAATTTATATGGGACCACCTCTGAAGTATGACCTACCAAACAAAACAAGAATCACCAAAATCAATTCAGAATTGACGGAATAATCGGTTAACAAAGAAAAAGCTAACTTCTTTGAAAGGCTTAAAAAAATCTTCGTTTGTAAAACTACAAAACAAAAATTTCAATTTGATCCAATTTAATAAATAAAATAATTATACTCTAAGTCTTAGAGTATTCACTAAGATCGTGTTAGATTCACATATAAAACTGGTATTGCAGGTGAAGATTATCCTGAAGTGCTCGAGAAGGTAAAATTCGCTTCAATGTCGTGGACTAAGGACAACAAGGGACTATTCTATTCTGTAAGTATCCTAGCGGAATTCAAATACATATCTACTGCATTTTAATAGTTATTATTTAATAGTGTAATATAAGTATTGTATGTATAGTTTTGAGTATTTTATGTAAATTTATTTTTAGTATTTTATGAAAAACCAAAGAAATATTTTTTTTTGTGCAAAGACAAAAAAAATGAATTAGGAATGTTTGTATTTCTTTTGGATCAATTTATTTACTATTTTTTTTCTTGTTTTCCATTTTTTGGCATAACGGATTTTTTATCAGGTCGGTCAGTTTTTTTTTTATTGTTTGAAGTGTGGTTGATGACTAGAAGACTTGGAAAATAAAACAAATATTATGTTTACCATGTGATAACATTGTAAGATCGCACGCCATATTTTATATGCACATTTCCTATTTCTCTAAAGAGATGGAGGTAAATATAAAAAGAAACAAATTGAAACGTAAGTCTTGACCTACAATTACGATTTGTTTGAAGGTTTACCTACAAACATAAATTATAAACGTGAGATAAGGCAACTGATTTAGAATTTAAATTATTGGACACATAGAGATAAAAATAAATTAGAAGATCAATGATTTTCATACATAAAGCTGAGTAATGGTTTATAGATAAGATTCATGCGATTTAATGTACTATAACTTGTATGCTAGGCTTGTTTGTTTATGGATATTTACGATATTTTATAGAAGTCATTTGGTATTTTATAGGTACGGATAAATTACAAATATTTTGTGTTACTACTTGTCCCGAAGTCAAAATTCGACTGTAATTCATATCATAGTATATTTAATTATACTAATCAATTTCACAGCTCCTCTGTGCTCGAAAGTTATAAATCTGAAGTTTTCGTTTTTTTTTAATCATCTCGGTAATAGTAGTTTGTTTGTTATTTTTAGTTAATGTTTGACAGTGGGCGTGAGTGCGTGACGGTTATGTTGGTTCGCACTACTTCGCATACCGAAAAGGTTTGAAGGTTGTGAAATTTTTGAACCGACACGCCTAGACGCACTATCTGAAAGTTTAGTGTCGACCGGCCAAACAGAGCGCCAGGCACAAATCGAAAGGCGCTTGCGCTTCAAATATTACAACAATTCACAGGCCCGACTCTTGATTTATCATCCATGCTGACATATATAGTATATATTATATCATATAACCATTAACTGCTAGTTACCTTATAACCGAGAACCCTTATCTGATGGCCGCAAGCTTCGTTGTTATTTCGTTTCATATCTGGCTATAGAAGTATCTAGTATTAGGCAAGTAAAAGAACCATACCATAATATAACCATATAACCATAATATAAAAAAATAAGAAAATCTAACCTATTAATCTATGGTAAGCATTCATCCAAGTACTACGCCAAGCTTCAATAAAGCTAAGGTTCCATTGTGCGTAGGGTTATACACGAGGGTTATACATACATTGCTAAGCACTTAAACCGAGCTTTTCCTTTATTGTTCTTTAGTAAAATCATTATGAAAATCACTGATAAGTATAATGTAAGCTTTGTTTGTAAGTGTTTGTGTTATATTTAGCGTTACCCAGACCAAACTGGCAAGACTGACGGCTCGGAGACGGAAGTGAACCGCGACCAGAAGCTGTGTTTCCATCGACTGAACACGCCGCAGAGCGATGACGTCATCGCCGTAGAGTTCCCGCAAGAACCGCTCTGGAGAATGTAAGCTTATATTAATTTTAGTGTTACCCAGAACAAACTGGCAAGACTGACGGCTCGGAGACGGAACTGAACCGCGATCAGAAGCTGTGCTACCATCGACTGAACACGCCGCAAAGCGATGACGTCATCGCCGTAGAGTTCCCGCAGGAACCGCTTTGGATGATGTAAGTTTATAGTCATTATAGCGGTACCCACAAACGGACATACGATTCTGTTGTTGTTGTGTCTATTAAAAATAGCGATTACTTCATTAGGTGGCCCCCTCTGCTCATTTTGACACTCATTTCAATTTCATAAAACTACTGACAGATAATGTACATGTACAGTCTAAACCACAAGTTCTAGGTTGTTAGTATCGCAAAAAAGAATTTCGCAGATAAAACCGCAAAATGCGAATAGGAATCCAAGCGACCATGTTGTTCAAGTAGCATGGGTGTTGCTAGCATGTATACACATAGCGATACATACACATGGCATGAGTGCAAAATGACATATAATATACTACACTACACTGCGTCTTCAATTCGCTATCTTCATTCTTACACTTACTCTTTCTCTTCTATAGATCATTCCCTTTCATAATCACTTCCGTCTATGGTTCTTTCTACTTTCTCTTTCACTCGTATAGCTCATAACCCTTTCACATCCACATCCGTCTATGGTTCCTTCCACTATCAATCATCCGTCAGTCAAACCTTAAAGTACTCCTTCATCCATCCTACATATATATATATATTATACTATGATTTAGAAAATAAAACAACAAAAATGAAGTAACGGATCCGATCCTCAAAAAGGTTTTAGTCACGGCCACTCAAAAAGCTACGAATTTAATACTTTGACTACGAAGTTATCAGTCAAAGTATTGTATCGCTACTTCATTTTTGTTGTTTTTTTTTTTCAAAATCATAGAGTATATATTCGGTGTTCCTGCGAGTTAAAATTGATTGTTCGTTCTTTGACTAAGAAGAGCTAAGAAGAGAAATAAGTATTGTTCAAAGTGATTTAACATTTTTTTTTTCTTTTGCCAGTGATATCAATACCCAAATTAGTTTCCTATTTCTTATTTTCAATAATGAGTTGTTAGACCATTTTAAACATTATTGGTTCTTGTATAACGCTTATAGTTTAGATATCAGTTTGTAAATCACTTTGGACAGACACGTGGTAACTTTATGTTCATTATTGTAGACTTATTAATACGTATATAGTTTTGTAGTGGTATTTTCATTTTTATGCTGTGTCACGCCAAATCTATTATGACCTGCCGACTGTGACCGAGTGTTATTTCTTTTTCATAAAATAACTTATAACACAATGGGTGGTATGTAAAGTTTTTTTTTCTGTATTTTTTTTTAAATATTTTTATTTGATAGATAGGATCATTTAAAAGAACAAATTTTAATATTTTTTATTATGTTCAGTACTTATTTTTTAATACTTTTTTAAAGATAAAATCGTGATGACGTCACATTTACTACTGAATAAAATAATTTTGTCAACGTCTTGACGTTGACAGTGACATGTATATTTCTACAATTCTATAGAAAATTATTTTGTTATGAGAGTTGTCATAGAGATATTGTCTATGCTTGATATTCAATGCCAATGCTGTCAGCATCAACTTTTTTTTTTAGTAACTGTGACGTCATTTTAGAGGTCGACTGAAGGTTAAATATTTTTTATATTTTCGCAAAAATTTGCACCATCTCATGATTTTATGAGCACAAAATAAAAAAAATATAGTTTATAGACATACAATCTCGAAATGATTTTGGAATCAGCATATGTTACATTTTTCTTTACATACCCCATTATCTCTAGTATTATATCAAAATTAATTGTTTAATTAGATTAGTAAAACAATATATAGGTACACCTACATTACTTAAATCAATAAAAATAAATGACTTAAACGAAAAAAAAACTCTCGTTGAAGTAATTTATTTTTATGTAATTAATTATTTTCTTCTCTAAAATCGTAAAAACGACATACAGCCTTCGTAATTTATATTTTGCTGCTGTGCTAAATGGTTATAGAAAGGCTTTCTACAAATTCGTACTTGGCCGATACAAAAAAAGGGTGTTTATAAGTTTGATGTGTGTGTCTGTGGCATCGTAGGTCTCAAACGGATGGATCGATGATTGATGTATTGTTCTTTTTGTTAGAAAAAATTAAAATATATTTACTTACTTTTACTATTAACTCACAGTACATCTTTTTTATTGCGTCTATGAAAGAAAAGGGATTTAATAGGGAGTGTTCTTAACATTTAATTAAAATCGTTTATTTATGTCTGCGTTTTGAAGTTTTCTAATGTTGATTTTAAGCCATGTTGATGTAATGTTGCGTGTAACTCGCAGCGGTGCCGAGGTGACGGACTGCGGGCGGTACCTCGTCGTGTCGCCGGTGCGGGACTGCCGCGACAACCTGCTGTTCTTCGCGGACCTCTCGAAGCACCCCGAGGTGACGGGCCTCCTGCCGCTCACGCAGATCGTCTTCAAGTTCGAGGCTGACTATGAGGTATGTTAGCATTACATTATCCGACTTCCAAAAAGGAGGAGGATCTCAATTCGTCGTTTTTTTTTTTGTATGTTCCCCGATTGCTCGAAGGCACCGATTTGATAAATTATTTTTGTTTGAAAGGCGACATTCTAAGAATAAGTATTTCAACGGAAAATTAAAATATGTTCTAAAATATAAAGTAAAACAATTCAGTCGTAGTGATCACACACACCTATCAGTAATATGTACAAGCTACGCTTAGTTTGAGGCTAAATGACGCTGTATGAATGCTTCCGCCAATATTTATTTATTTAATTCCAGTATGTAACAAACGAGGGTTCGGTGTGTATATTCCGTACAAACAAGGACGCCCCCAACTACCGGCTCATCAAGATCGACCTGGAGAATCCCGCTGAAGACAAATGGGAGACCCTCATTCCTGTGAGTGACAACAATAGTAGATTGTTATACAAGGGGTTAAAAAGACCCATTGTAACGAGGTAGATTTTTACTCCCGAGCTTTAACGAGGGAGTCAATAGAAACCGAGTTAAAATGGGTTTTTAGCGCCGTGTGTTACACTCTACTTTTCACTACGATTGTGAGAAATTAAAATGATTCAAAGTTTATTTTATTAAAAATGAAATGTACAATTTGTACAATTCTCGATATTTAACGAGATGTTTGCAAAGATAATGTAAATATAATCCAAAGAGATTATTCTACTTTTGAATAAAGACTGTTTTGTTTATGTAGGCTCTTTGGTAAAAGATAAAAATAAAAAAAAACTTTTTCCCCTAGAGCATAATATGCTATTTTTTCTCCGCTCTAATGACGCTACAATGACGGACTTTTTGATCAAGAGGAGTGAAAACATATTTTTATTCTCACTGTTTCATAAATTTACGTTATAGTTATTAATTTATAAATCCATCGTCACTTATCGATTGCTTTCATAATATTTATCATTGCCGTGTTTTTTTCTTTCAGGAGCATCCGACCGATGTACTAGATTGGGCCACAGCAGTCGATAACGATAAACTAGTCATCCACTACGTCAGAGATGTTAAGGTAAGAAAATATAGCATTAAATATTAACCAGCAAGTTTATTACACTATACAATAAATTATAGTTTAAAAAACTTTTTTTAAACGGACTTCGATATACGCCATTCGTTTACTTGGAAGACGTACTGATGCTTGATGTTTCCTGGAGGTGGATATAGAACTCATTATTGGTTCCTAATAAACTCTTCTAGTTTGAGCGCATTTGGTTATTCTAACGGTTCCAATAATGTGTATTGGTACCGTGGTGGTGAGTGTACGATGTTGAATTCAACTTTTTATTTTGTACTACTGTCGCCGTGGTTAACTTTGACTTCGTGTCAATCATTGTACATGGCTTTTTACAAAGATTCTTCATATTTTTCCTAAAAAAAAATAGTAGTCATATTCGTTAACTATTTAGCAGTCGTTTTGACTACTAACCTTTTGGGAAAAAAATCGAAAACAGTTGAAAAATGCTATGTACAATGTTTGACACAGTCAAAGTTACCCACGCTGACAGTACTCGTAAAGTGTTTTTGTTTTGTTAACTGTTTTCAATGTCTCGTTTTCGTTGTTTGCAGAGTGTGCTGCAGCTGCACAGCGCTAACGACGGCGCTCTCCTTCAGTCGTTCGACCTGGACGTGGGCTCTATAGTCGGCTTCTCCGGCAAGAAGAAGCAGACTGAGATATTCTACCACTTCATGTCGTTCCTCACGCCCGGCGTCATATACCACGTGGATTTTAAGAAGAAACCTTACACACCCACGGTAATAACATTGTTTTTAAACTAATTAAAATGATCTCTCTAATGGGGAATACCGTTTTTATGCTCACCAGTTGGCGCCAGTTGTGGTTCTGTCAAAATTTGTTATATACGCGAGTGGAAACAGAGTTTAATTATAAATCATTTCCTAGTAACAATTGAAGAAAATGTAGAGCATGCCGCAGTGTTGTGCAGTTCTGTTTTGTTCAGAAAAAAAAAGTAAGACATAAGTTTCCGAAAGACAAAACTCTCTGGTTAGTAGCGGTTCGCAGGGACAACTATAACCCTTCAAAACATTCGCGCGTTTCCAGAAAAAAAACACATCAACCCTAACAATTATGCGTTACATAAAGGACCAACTAGTGAAAATCGTAAGTAGTATGTCATTTCAGAGACGTCACGCTACACCAGCGCCTCTAATGGCAAATTCGAACGACATCCAGTTGTACACAGATTTTAATGTTTGTCAAAAGGACAAAGGAGATACTATAATTTTATAATGTCTGCAATAATATACATTATTCTTTGCTATTAGTAAAAATGTTATTTATCATACATTGCAGGTGTTCAGAGAAGTGAAAGTGAAAGGTTTCGACGCGTCGCAGTACGAGGCTAAACAGGTGTTCTACTCGAGCAAGGATGGCACTAAAGTTCCTATGTTTATAGTCTCCAAAAAGGTAAGACATCCTTCCTACTGTTTATATCTGTTGCTATACAGTCGAACACGGGAAACATACAATCATTTTGAGTCAATACATTAACACAAAAGTGTATGTAAATTAGATGATTCGCTGACCGATGTCGGGTCAGCATTATGTACTATCTATTGAGCCATTCACTCAATTACATTTTTAAAAGAAAAATTAAGCCGGTAACTTAGAAATCATTGTAATACAATAAATTAATAGTCTCTAATTTGGCGTTACGCAAATATAACTTTTGGTTTTCCGTTTTAGAAACCAACAATAAATGTGTTTAATTCTGAGACAATATAAAATCAGCCCCTAATATGGCCCGACGCACCCTACAATTTGAATAAGCTACAAGTACATACTACTTGCTGACTCGACCGGACATTTTAGCACTTTACTGTACGTCAGAAGAGATAAGAAGTACTTGATAGAACGAGATGCATCCTGTCCATATATGTAGCTTAATATAAGAGTAGATACTTGGCACCTGTGCAAGCTTAATTACGCTATATTGCGTTGTAGCAAAAAACTAATTAATATCCTGTGCCCTAAACTCAAACACTAGTCACCGATACCAGGATTTTGCTAGATTCTATTATGAAAACTAATTTGGTTGTTACACATTTTTGTTTTGAACAAATGGGTTACTCACGTCTATTTTTGAGCCGAATTCTCCGACAATAGTTTCAACCGCATACGGCGGTCTTTTCCAAAAGGAGCAGCGCAGACGTCACTCCCGAGGGACGTCTCGTCTGGTCACATAGTCGGAGAATTCGGCTCAAAAATACACGTAAGTAACCCGTTTGTTCAAAATAAAAATGCTAGATTCTGTTTGTAGGTAACAACTACAAACACTTATGAACTTGAACTTATGAACTTGGTGGCTTATGAAACAACCAGTTTGATATAAGCGTTGTTTCAGGGTCTAAGAATGGACGGTTCGAACCCGG
This sequence comes from Lycia hirtaria, assembly GCA_947563715.1. Taxonomy (NCBI): domain Eukaryota; kingdom Metazoa; phylum Arthropoda; class Insecta; order Lepidoptera; family Geometridae; genus Lycia; species Lycia hirtaria. The sequence continues at coordinate 5,553,589 of OX387383.1, forward strand.
CGCTGGTGTACGGGTACGGAGGGTTCAACATCAACATCCAGCCGAGCTTCAGCATCACGAGACTAGTGTTCATGCAGCACCTCGACGGCATCGTCGCCATACCCAACATCAGAGGCGGCGGGTGAGTGAATCAAGTGTAAACATATGTGGAAAACAGGAGATATGGTAAAGTTGAGATCAATATAAAAGAGATAATGCTGTTTATCTCCTTTAATAAAACTTTAATCTCAACTTTATCAAATCTCTTGGCTATGTCAACTTCACCCAATCCCCTTGCTATGTCAACTTCACTAAATATCCTTGCTATCTCAACTTCACCATATCTCGTTGCTATGTCAACTTCACTATATATTTTTGCTATCTCAACTTCAAGTGGCAGAAAGGCGCTGGATGCAAGCCGCTTCCAACTGGTCTTTCTGGAAATCCATGGGGGAGGCCTATGTCCAGCAGCGGACTTCCTATGGCTGAGATGATGATCTCAACTTTACCAAATCTCGTTGCTATGTCAACATCACCATATATCCTTTCTATGTCAACTTCATCAAATCTCTTGGCTATGTCAACATCACTTTAATATATCCTTGCTATTTCAACTTCACCATATCTCCTTGATTGAGATAGCCTTACACTATATCCTTGCTCGTCATCATCCTCCACAGCCTTCTCTGTCGCAGTGCTGGGTATACGCCTCCCATCTGCCTCGGTCCTGTGCTAATCACCTTACTATCTAGAATAATTCCCTAATGGGAAATTAGGGAATTATTCTAGATTGTGTGAATTTGTGATTGTGTTCCACAGTGAATACGGCGAGCGCTGGCACAACGCGGGCCGCCTGCTCAACAAGCAAAACGTGTTCGACGACTTCCAAGCGGCGGCCGAGTACCTCGTGACAGAGAACTATACGAAGCCCTCCATGATCACCATCCAGGGAGGGTCCAATGGAGGCCTGCTGGTGGCGGCGTGCATCAACCAGCGGCCGGACTTATACGGCGCGGCTATAGTGCAAGTCGGGTGAGGAACCATTTCACGCGATGATGATGATGAAACATATCTATTTCATTGGTATCTGTTTAGATTTAGGTATAGAAAAGAAAACATATTTATTAATCACAATGTATGTTCTGTTAACATTTTATGTTACTTACATGTGTGGGATATGCAATGATTTCTTTCAATTAAGTATTTTGTTTATGACTGGAGTTGTGAGCTTATAGATTATTTCACTTACATTTAATGATCTATATTTCTAAATACTGTATTAGTGACTGAGCGTACAATTTCATCTTCATGTTATTGTTACTATAGTATAGCCGTAAGGTCAAATGTGGAGCTCTATTATTTATACAATATTTCAACGGTTGTTTCGGAACGTCAGGGAATCGAGAGCGATAACAACATAGTGGGGGCGTGACGACAGGAGCGATCGTCATGCTATTTTCCATCACGGCATACTAGTTGGTTTTATTGCCAAGGCAGTCTCACACTCACACCAGAAAAAAAAACTAGGCAAACGCTTTTTGTTTGGCCAATTTGTCACCCATAAAAACATTGTTTAGATGGTTCCTTATATTGTTTGTATTAATTTGGGGGTTTTAGTTGAATTGGTTAAAAACTTAAAATCATGTTATATGTACATAGTTATTTCTGAATATATTCCATGTAACTGCGGTAAAATATCGAAAATTCTACATTAACTAACCACGTTAAATGTCACATAACTTTAGAATTATTTTTAACCCCCGACCCAAAAAGAGGCATGTTATAAGTTTCACGTATGTATCTGTATATCTGTGTATTGTAGCTCTCAAATGGATGGACCTATTTTGATCTAGTTTTTTTTTTTATTTGAAAGAGGGTTTCATCGAGTGTTCTTAGCTATGGTTAATCAAAATCCGCTTCAGCAGGTTTTTTTGTCGGAGGTTTTTGAGTTTTCTAGTTTAATACTTATAGTTAATGTTATTGTTGTGTCGCAGAGTGCTGGACATGCTGCGGTTCCAGAAGTTCACGATCGGGCACGCGTGGACGTCCGACTATGGCAGCTCCGATAATGAGACGCAGTTCCGCTACCTGCTCACTTACTCGCCGCTACACAACATACAGCCACCCTCTGAACGTACGGACACTTATACTTTTCTACCTATAATAGAGAATGTGCATTTTATGTTTATTTTCTCATAAAAATATCTAACCACGAGTGTAAATTAGATTTACCTACTTAATGTAAACTATCTGTAACATGATATTGCTAAGTGTTCCTTGAGATCCTATGAATAAATAAATGAAATACTATCTGACAAATCAAAATATAATTTCAAGAATAATAATTACAATTTCATATAAGACAGATAGGTACCGCACCATTGTGCCTGATAACGTAATGTCCGCCATATAATTTGTATTCTATACATTCGTTTCGCGGGAAACTTCATTATTTTTTCTTGGCATCGCACGAATGTGCATTCTGCCAGCTTCAACAAATGTTTATGTACCTAACGTGTTTCTTGCCAATTGTTTTTTTTTTTTTGTGTATTGCATTTTCGTTTATTATACTATACTAATTTCGTTATTATCCACGACGTTTGGCGAATACAATAATTAAATTTGTTATTATACTACCAGTATTTCTTACGAGGATTATGCTATTATTCAAGAGAAGAAAACTGGTTTTAATTATTTTTTTTATATCCTCTTCTTGACTTCTTGATTTTATTCGATTTATATTTTTAGGATTTATCTTGAAAAAATGGGACCCCTATAAATAGACAAAGTCTGTCAAGTCAAGATCCTTTTTTCCATAAACGCTACAATGTATCGAGTTGAAATCGATTTTAAAATTTAAAAAAAAATGGTTTAAAAGACTAAAAAAACGCTCAATTATTAAATTATTGTATTGTCATCGGTCCTCGATAAGTCTACAAAGTTTGAATGAAATCTGACTGTTTGAAGTGGGTCAAAATCATGTTCAAAGTTTCCGTTACATACTAACATAATACGTATGAATCTAATAAAAGCGTGTTAAAAATGTAGTCTCCGATATCCAGATCCTGATAGACTAGTATGATATTAAACTATAGGATAATGTCAAGTATGTCAACGTATACTAACTCCCGTACATACTGTGTTGCTTGCAGAGCGCAGCGAGTACCCCGCCACGCTAGTACTGACGGCGGACCACGACGACCGCGTGGTGCCTCTACACTCGCTCAAGTTCATCGCCGAGCTGCAGCACGCGACGCGCGGCTCGTCGCAGCGCCGGCCACTGCTCGCGCGCGTCGACACCAAGGCGGGACACGGGAGCGGGAAACCCACCGCCAAAATTGTAAGATTCAAGCAATCTCACTTTGCCCACCGCCAAAATGAGATCTTGCTTTGCCTATAGAAAGTAGAAATACACCGCCAAAATTGTAAGTCTCAAGAAATCTCAGTTTGCCCACCGCCAAAATGAGTTCTTACTTTGCCTATTAGTAACCCACTTCAAAATTGTAAGTCTCAAGAGATCTTACTTTGCCGGTGAGATCTTACTTTGGCGGTGAGTGAGAGCTACACTCTCACTCACCGCCAAAATTGTGAGTCTCGAGAGATCCCACTTTCATCATCATCATCATCTCAGCCATAAGAAGTCCACTGCTGCACATAGGCCTCCCCCATAGATTTCCAAAAAGACCGATTGGAAGCGGCTTGCATCAAACGTCATCCCGCCACTTGTATGAGGCACTCTCTCACTTTAATTTACAGTAACCCAAAAATTTGATAGTGCCTTAGTTGAAGCAAACTTTAAATTAAAAATATTTGACAGAAATTGTTTTAATATATCAAGGTTCATAACAAATTCGTTGTTCTTTTTAGTGTTCCACAGTATCTACAAGAAATGTATGTCAAGGACTTTTTACTCGGAGACTTAGCATTATAATGACTGAAACTTGGAAGGTAGACGTGTACAATAAACCGCTACTTACAAAAAGCTGTAGTAAAATTTCAAAAAAGTGAAAATTACGGGTGGCACTCCATAGAGATTTCTTTCAAAAACTTAAGGTTTCTATTAGATCTAGGAATTCATAATTAACCTATAGTAATAAACTATATGTAAAACACCTAAGTCGTTATGGTACAGAGGTCGTTAAGGCCCGGCTAGTCCGCAAAAGCAGTAAAACAAAGCTTTTTGAAAATTTACAAAAAATACTTGTATTATTAGTTCAAGCTCAAATTTTTTGTATGTAAAATTTTGATCTGTTGGCTAGGTTTCCCTAGAATCAAAAACACGATTGCTGAAAAAAATCTCGATAGCTTTATTTTTTGAAAAATATGCCATTTTATTTATTTTTCCCATTTATCTCTAAAGTGTTTAAAGCCATCAAAACCAAATTTACCATGTTAAGTAGCTATTACATTTTTTTAGTGTTCTCTAGAATTACATTTTTGATACGTTTAGTGCATTATTTTATAGTAATTTATTTTACAATAAGTTTGCTCGCGAGCAACCGTCCCACCGCCTTGCTTCAGCTGTTCACCCGCGCCAGTCTGTCGGTGACCACTGTCAGCGACGGTACTGTGTCGGATTGCTTCGCGCGCCAAATAAAACAAATTACTATGGGAAATCATAGAACAAAGAAACCAAAAAATAAGCGAACGCGTAATCGCAAAATTTTGGCTCATATAGAAATGATGCGATCCCGAAAAAGGAAAATACCCAGTTGCAAGTTATTATTTCCTAGAAATATACATGTAAGTATTTATATAGATCACTCGCACTCGCAATTCATAAACCTATGAGTTCTATTCATACTCGTATAAAGAAAATGTACTTACTCTTACCTGATGTTCAAATATTTCAGTTGTGAAAGAAGTGTGAAGTCTGCCAACCCGCATTTGGCCAGCGTGGTAGATTATGGCCTTACCCTTCTTATAATGAGAAGATGGCCCGCGCCCAGCAGTGGGACAGTTTGTACAAACAGGGCTCATAAAAAATAAATGTATACATAAACATACATACACATGCTAGCTGCATCCCGCGGTTTCACCCGCGTAGTGATGAAAAATGGTGATAATAATATATATATATATACATATATATATATATTCTGTCTTTCTCCAGGTCCTAAAGAATTTCTGTTCCAAATTTCATAATTATTGGTTCAGCCGTTTAGCCGATTAGGTAACAAACAGACAGAGAGACAGACGACAGACAATTTCGCTTTTATAATCTTATATGATTCATACATTTGAAAAACATAACCCACCTTTTTGCACAGTCCGGTAAAAATACACCGCGGTCGCGGCAGGCGGCATATGGCGCGGCATCTTTGAACGCGTCACAGACTTTGAGAGTACCTATATAGGTATACCGCCGTCTGTCGCGCGCCACCCGCGCCGCGCGTAGGTAGGTAATTTTTACCCGATTGCGTAAGGAGGGTTGTTTATCGAGTATATGTATGTTTGTATTTATGTATGTAAGGGTGTATGTGGGTGTATATCTATGTATGTACTATGCATATTTTTAGATTACCTCCTACAGCCTAAACAGCTTGACCGATTTTGATGTGCTAGGTGTCGTTAGATTCGTCTTTACTCCCTGAATATCATATGCTATATAATATTTTTCGTAACGCATTTTTTGTACTCTTGCAAAAATAAAATAAAATGTTTTTTCATAACCTAGAACTTCTTCGTGATAAATAAGAAATAAGTAATTTTACTGGAATAAAAAATACACACTTCAACTTTTTACAGCGATTTTACGTATACATATATTACGTATTTGAGTATAAAATATTTATATAAAATATATATTAGATAGGTAGTTTCATAACATTTATATTTCCACCACAAATACAGGGTGTTAGGTTAGTTAGGTACATTTATCAGTGATCGACATTGTTAGCATTATTCTTGTATATTGCAGATCAAAGAAGCATCTTGAAGTAATCAACGAGTCTTTGATAACATTAGAGCCAGTTGATTTGAATACTTCTAGGATTGAGTGAGCACTACAACCTTATTTATTTTACAAAAAATGAGGTTTATGCACATATATTTTTGTAACTGCAAATTTGTATGAATTGGTAGGTAGACCAGCAATTTATGTGAAAACCTCACGCAAAAAAGTAAAATAAATTATAATGCACCTGTTTGTATAATTAAAATATATCTTATGTGCATTAGCCTCGTTGTAATGATAAAATGTGTGGTTGCTACAACGTTTACTTTGATATTACAGAACGACCGTCAATGAAAACTCGCATAATCTGTCCCGTACTCCACCATGTGAGAGTAATAACATCGACATGTGAGTTGTGATATAGTTGTGAGAATAGAACATAAAAAAGAAATAAAACAGGCACGAATACTGCAACCAAAGAAGATGAAATATGCTACAACTGAAAGATCTGTTAATTTTTTGATATTGTACTACGGTTGTTTTTTATATTTTTATTATGGGAAACTTTAGCTTGACCACCGATCCCGCTAGTTTTGAACGACGTTTACGGTCTACGATGGAGCGCGTTTGCTTCGAAAAACTCTATTTTAAATGAAATGAAATTTTTCAAGGCTGTACGTTAAAAATAATAACAAAGCGCTCTGTTTTGTTAAATAATGTAGATTCAAACCCATTTCTTTCTATAATCACGCATTAGGTGTAAAAAGTAGAGTATGCACTTCGGGGATAAAGGTGTTTTTGTCTTGGGCGAACTTGAATCCCTCGTTACACTCCGGATTCTAAATTTGTAACTCTGTTAATATGTAAATATGTAAATATGTAAATCTGTAAATCTGCAAATCTGTAAATCTGTTAATCAATAGACAAACAAAATAGACAACTTATTATTTATATTATTTGTAGTAAACTCTCTCAGGATCTTTTTAAAACCTACAATAATTGTAAGGTATTTTGTTATAAAAATCCAAAGTACTAGACCGATATTGATAAAATTTATATGGGACCACTTCTGAAATCACTTACCAAAGAAAAAATAATCTTCAAAATCGATTAACAATTGGTGGAGTAATCGGTGAACAAACATACAAAAAACATAGTCAAATTGAAAACCTCCTTCTTTTTGGAAGTCGGTTAACTAATGGTATTGCAATATAATTATAAAATTAACCTTGTTGTGTCTGCTTGTGTTTATTACCTAACATCCTGTATAGACCTTTACATTATTGTCAAAGATATTTACGTGATATATTTGACCTGTAATATGTAATTCTAACCAATATTTATGAAATTTGGACAGGAGATTCTTCAAGACCTGGAGAAGGACAAAGGCTATATTTTATCATAATCATCATCGTTTTTCATCACTACGCAGGTTACACCGCAGGAGCATAGCTATTATTTTATAAATGTGATAATTTAGTGTTTTATGTGAGTTAGTGAGTTGGTTGTTGAATGGAGATAGATATACCCACATAATATGACATACTTAGGCTTTTATCCCGGAAAAATGAACGAGTACGAGAAGTAAATTATTATTTCATAGATTTTCAAGAAATAAGCTTATAGATTGATATCAGTATATCACAACTTACTTGCCACTACAATGTAATGAAGATGTGGCTCAGACGAGTCGCGCGCCGCGCGGCGAGACTCGCGCGCGGTACGGCGCGCGGCGGATCGGTATCGCACTGAACGTAAGCCACGTTTTGTGCGGACGTCGCGCTCTCATAAAACGTGGAACTATGCCGTAAACTGAGGTAGCGTAAAATACCTAAATTTCTGGACAAGCCTCGCCTTAAAACTTTTACTATGTAGTCTTAACAAATAATACTCACTACTCGTTGAATTGTTGCCCTTTCGATAGTTACGAAACTGTGTTTCGACACGGTGTTGGCGAATCATTTTTAGTGTCATCAGAAAAAATAATCCAGTAGGGCCATTAACAACTTGTCGGATTCGGAAATTATATCTCAATCTCCATCTCCGTAATTTAGATACAGAATGACAGAGATTGAGTTTCCGACCCGATTCCGTATGATTGTGAATAGGACTGCTTAGTTAGGATAGACTAAATAGTAGAGTACTAATTTTCTTTGCTAAATAGCAACTTTTTTTTTCAGATCGAGGAGCACACAGACATCTTGTGCTTCATGACACAATCCCTAGGCCTGAAGTTCGTGAAATAACCCACCCGCCATAGTAGCTAGTATTATTAATTACTTGAATACGCGTAGAAATGCAAGTATTATGTAAATATACCAACCACAGTGTGGCGATGATTACCTCGAAGTCTAACTGAAGACTGGTGATATTGTTACGCATTGCTATTATTAAATAAAATATTGTTTTTATTTTTGACTTTCGTGTTTTTTTACACTATTCTACACAAGATATACAATATATAGTGCCAAAAAATTAGGCATAAACAATGAGTTTGCCAACCCCTCGTTTATGTAGCAAAACACGACTACAGTGGATGAGTTTAGCATTTATAAAAAGCAATAACTTACATTTTCTGTTTTGTGAATTTAGCGCTCATTGCCCATGGACCGGTTGACCGGACAACCGAACCGGACCACGGGCAACGACCGGAATTTAGATACATTTAGTTATGATCAAAAGATTGAAATATTACAAATCATAGTTGGCATCTATCTTAGAAAAGCTACGGTCCTTGTTCTTGTGACATTACGTCACGTAGTACTAAACTGGTGCTACTGCTAGCAGAGATTCCTACCTTAGTTTTGAAGTTGAAATGAAAGAACTGAGTATTTTCATAACTTTTATTGTTGTATATCCTTAAGTAAGATGCTAAAAGCACAAGTTCATCGGGACTTGCTCCACCCCACATAATAATATAAAATATTAGTTACTTAGAACAAAATAAATAAAACGCTTCTTAATGCCCTTGTGGCGATTTTTATTTATCCAATAATAACAATAAATTTAATTTCTTTATGCTTAGTCACTTGTGCAACTATTAACATGAAGAAATTTGTGTTGATGGCCTCGATTTGAAGTCGTTTTAACATACAGTATTTATTAGTTTATTTTCAACATTTAGCTATACTCCGGGGCGCAGCGAGATACTATTGCGATAGCTATATTGCTACATACATATACACATTTTCTGTAAGAAAACTAATGTTGTAGACAACAGCTGTTGCGACAATACAACAATTGACACACCCATCTCTGTGGTTATATCAGACTCCTGCGGGTCCAGTTCATGAGCTAACTTATTAACATTATTATTCTAATGAAAATGAAACATACGTCACGTTTTCCCATAATAAAAAGGTAAACCTATATATGAAACGTTTTTTTTTCTCCATTTTGATTTGCCCGAATCCATTTTATAGAACTGTCTCACCAGATGTTTTACTTGACATAAGGTACTGATTCCATACAACAATATATAATGAAATTATCATTTACCCAAACAACTAAATATTATCTATTATGGTTAGTTTCAATAGGATTATTTCTATTGAACTCGGAAAGCTTATTAATCGCAAGGGTTCGATTATAAGACTAGTTGTCAAATGAACCTTCGAGAATTTGATATCGTCTTGGAAAAAAATCGTTTTCAGAAGAGATATTCGATGTTTCATATTTCGTATCATGCACAAGTAAACCGATAAAAAGCCCAAATAAAATAAAGTGGCGCGCGCACTCTACCTAAATTGTTACTTTCAGTCAACACAGTGGAGTAGAACTTATACTGATACTTTCTGTCCACAATAGTCCCGTCCCGTAGCTGCCTGAATTATTTGCTTTATGAATTTCATTCAATGTTCAATGGATGAGAGGACATCGCAACGGTATCTGCAACGCTCCGGATCGATACAGCCTCTAATTACAATCTGAGTTTATGTTGTAATTAGGACCCAATACAATGAAATGTACAATTTATGGAAGGGCCGCGCGAGCGAGCGGCGTAGGCTCGTGTTATGCAACGAGAACTCTACGCCACGCCCCGGCCGCACACACTTACATCTAGTAAAACATGAAGTGTCATTTGTAAAACTCTATACTAACACATTAGAGCACATGCAATGTATTAAATATAGACTACACAGTGTAATTACAATAAGAAGCAATAGTCAACCTTACCCTTACTACTCGACAGGGGACACATACGCTAAGGTTCCACTCCAGGGGTAATATATATAATTGTTCGCTGCGTAACGTGGTGATTAACTTTGAAAATTAGACTTTAAAGTGGTTAACTTAAAATTCAATTTTCGCCGTCCATTTTTCGCGTTACGTTGTCAATAGCCATAGAGAAAAAAAGACCCCAACTATTAACTATAATTACACATTTCATGGCGTAGGGTCTAGAATTAAAACTATAAAACGGTTGGTTTAAATCGAGGCCACGTTGTTTTAATCGCCGTAACCCACGCTAAAGTTCATTCTTTAGTTATATTTAGCTAAATATATCAAATAAAATTATATAACTGTGTGTATTACATATGAAATAGTAACCAAAACATAATATAACTTAATGCTTTCGCTTCTGTATAAAATTGCCTTTAAGGTCTCGAGAAAAACGATGCACCTATCTCACTTGTACATGACCCTTTTTTTTACTATATAAAGTTATAGTACAAACATACATACAGTAGTAACGTCCTGGGAAATTATACATTCTGAGATTTAAACTTTACGAGAATTCAACTTTTTGTTCGTAAAGGAACATTTTTTATAATAGCTATGATAGATTTATAAATAAACGTCCAATGACGATAATCTACACATATGGAGGTTTATTATGGGTTTATTATAACTGGCAATTCCCATTATTCCGGAAACATCGCAATACTATTCTCATGACGCTCGCTGGCGTTCTCATAACTTTCGAATGAGCATTCAGTAACCGTCCAATCTAAAAAAAACTGTCATGCGCGAGCGAAACAACTGGATTACTCAAACTGCAGTCTTAACACACTTAGTACATTGGTTACATTACAATGCGAACAGCTAAACCCAGTAGCAGTAGGATGTCACAGTGTTTGTTGTAAGACGCAGGGTGCGGCGATTATTACTGCAAAGCTAAACTAAGGTTAAGGTAAGGACATCATGGCCGCATGATGCAACAGTACCGTGGCGGCGCGCCACGACCGCCGGCCGCAGCCCCCTACTCCCGCGCACTTATTCACTACAACACTTACCGATAACTAGCCCACATCTTGGTGCAGTCTGAGGTGGTTTTACCATTCAATATATAGAATAAAAGCGGTTTTGGCATATATTGCTTCGCTATGTGGGCTCAAATAAAATCCAAGTTGTCAACTTCGGAGAGGAAAAAAGCGCCATCGCTTAAAAAATAATGCAGCAAAACAATTCTCTTAGTCTGCTAGTACCTTTAAGTACTAAAAAAGCGATTGACTAAGCGATTTGTGAGTGAAGCATGACGGACACGCATACACACGACCGGATTTAAGTTCGCTCCGAACATTTTTGAAAGTTCGGAGCGAACTTAAATCCTATTTTGTGTGTTAAATCTATTAAAGTGCTCTATTGTGTGTAGATTCCGTAGTCGTCAGTTGAAAATGCATTCGAAATTCGAATAGATAACAAGAACAAAGATGTATTCATCGATGGAAGCCCTGATTCTCATGACAAGCAAAGAAGTAGAAAGCGCTGGTGAGGATAATGAAGTTGTAATCATCAACCCACCCACACCAACAAAGGCTACATTTCATCTTTAATAATCTAAATTTCTTTATTCTACCACTTTGTAAATTTTTACCTATAAGTCTTATGAAAAAAAAATATACATTAGTGCACAGAACGTGGATACATTTTATCTTCTTTATACGCTTTTTTCATACAGTTGACTGTTGAAACATTATAAAAAAAACTAATTTTGGCCCCTCTAGTCCAAGATGGCTACTCGAGCCTCGTCCCCCAGTACGAAAACTTTGATATTTAATAGGCCCTATTTAAGCAACATAATGACAAAACCACTATCTTTTTTTATAAATTACTTCTTTTTTGCTTTATAGCAAAGACCCGTACGTCCCCACAGACTGGACCGTATAGCGCGCCGGTGGCCGCCGCGGCACACCTACACCGGTTTTGGTTTGGCTCCACAGCCTCCGTTTCGAAATATATTCGTTTTCATATAATCTTCATTATATCGAGTTCAGATACTTATTCGATTAGCAACTCGTTAACCTAAATATATATTATAAACGAAATGTTCATGATGATATTGTAGAGATTTTAAGCCCTTATGTTACTCTTATAACACATTACTTAATTCAAAATTAAAAAGCCTAAAATCCGTTCAAACGATGGAAAAGATGGAACAAAAAATAGTAATCAATATAAACTTTAACATACTTTGTTAGTGTGGCAGTGCTACGAAAAACCGATAAATGACAAGTGAAGTATTAAAAAACATAACCCAGGGAGGGTTATGTTTGCTTCGCCGTAGTTGGTTAAATAGCCATGGTGATAAAAAATAACTAAATCTTTTGGTTCACGACTAACCAATAAAATATAAACATTTAATCATACAAAAAAATACGAAAAAAATAAATGAAAAACAGAAGCTAAGAGACTCGAGATCAAATAATATAGTTTTTTTGTGAATAAGTCATAGCTGGAAATAACATTTTCCAATGTATCATACAAGTGGTAGAATTGTCCCGAACATATTTCGCGCAATGAGATATTCACGTAATATTGCAACCGAATCGAACAAGATAAATATAATAATATAATTAAATAATGTAATTATTGTAGACGACGTGACTTGACATGTGGATCACTCTGTGATGCCGTTGCTGATGACGTTCGTCTTGGCTCCCGAGCCTTGCATCCTGCACAAAATAGTTTTATATCAGCAGAGTCAAATAATCAGGTTCAACACTTGCATGCTCACCAATAAACCAATAATAATAACCAATAATTTGCCAATATTTACATACTGTTTAGACACCGTCATATTATTCGTGCGCTACCTACGTACATTGGAGTGTATAGTCGCGTTATGAAAGTAGTGTAACAGTTAAGTCAAGTTAAGTTAGGCTATTCAGAAACAAGAAGGCTAGTAATGACGCTACTCGGCGTTCTAGGCGCAGTTTTTCTGATTGGTTCAAGTCAATTTCTCGCCGAGAAACGTGATCTTACCGTGACAGTGAGTAATGTCGCGGCGTGTGTGTGTGTGTGTATGTGTTACTCACGTGTCGAGCCCCATGAGCGCGAGCGCGCGGAGGGCTGCGCGCGAGCACTGTTCGTGCGAGTGCGCGGTGGAGGGCCCGCCGCCATGACACATCACCGGCGGCTCCGTCGACAGCGACACCAGCGACAGGTACTCTCCGTGGTTGCGCTGCAACACACACGTAAACACTTCATACTGGCTCGCTGGTTGTGATGTGATTGGAAACCGACGAGTTGTCGGTCAAGCGGAGACCTATTACTACATTTAAAAAAACTTCGTCATATTTATACCTTATACGGCATATGTTTTTTTTTATCAGCTATGTAGATTTTTTACAAGCTTTGCTTATTTTGGGATAGAAAGCGCTTTGTGAAAATGTCCACCAATATCTATTTATTTTATTATTGACCGAGTGAGCGAAGCAAACGAAGGTCTCTGCACCATATAGAAAGATTTTTGTTCTTTTGTCCGGATGATTGTTGATGCTCGCGTACAAGTCGTAATTTTCAAACAATCTTGACGAAAATTGTTATATAGGTTTCTGAATTTTATAGATTTTCTTTGTCATCGGTTTTTTTAACAGGCTTTTATTAGGTCGACCTGTATGTAATGAAATCTAAGGTAACTAATTTAACCATCTTCCAAGGATCGTAGCGTCATGAAAATTGGCAGCTATATGTAGTTCTGATAACAATACAAAAATATGGTACAGTCGAACTGATCAAATGATGGAGCCGGAAGATATGAACTAGAACTTCATGATGGAACATCGTATCATAGCTGTGTTTGGATTTGTTAGAAAAGTCTTGTAATGAACTTTGACCACAATAATTTGTAGCGTGTTTTTTAGTTTTTTAAACTGTATTTTTTTTTTATAAGTGGAGCATTTCCTTCAACAAGGGAGTAGTTTGTTGCAGCGCTTATTTACTGTCCAATTTAATTACGTATATTTGCAAGAAATGTTTGCTACTTAATTCTAAATAAGAATTTTAAATAAGAGCAAAATCGGGAAAGATTTCGAGATAAATGGTTATGAAATCTCGGTTAAAAGGAGAAGTTTGTTACGACGCAATTTGTAAGCCGTTTTTGATAAAATTTGATAGAAAAATTCAATTATCAATTCAAACCAGAATTTAAAACATAAGTATTAAACCACGCGAACACAGAATTTTCACAACAATTAATGTTGCAAAGTTAAGTTGGTAGCGAGGTATATTGTTCGTAGAGCTCTTAATACCTTGGGGAAATCTGAGAACTGCACGGTGAAGCCGAGAAGCTGCGATAGGTACATGAGCTGGTCCTTGGCGCCGGGCGTGTTCCCGCCCGCGCCGCCAAGCGCGCTCGTCTCGCTCACTCCTGCAACATACAATGTATCACACAAATCGCTACGTTCTGAGGTTTTACTTCCTGGGACACGTGTGGACAAACAACAAACACGAGATTCAGTAGAGCCAGAATGTCGACTCCACTCTCAAGACCACAAAAAAACTGACGCAAGCTCGTCCGTCGAAAGATACCTAAAAATCGTCAGTATAATTATATAATATAACACATATTAAATTTCATTATTCATATATTCTGAATATGTCATGGTTTTATATGCAATCATAAGATGTCCACAATAATTCAAATAAATAAAAATATACAAATGTAAATATTCCGAATTACAATTAAAATTAAATAGAAAAACTATGTTATACAACAATCTTTCAGCTATTGTTATAAACTCTTTTCAAAGTCATAGAAAGCTTCACCGACAAGCTGGTTTTTTATTTAATCTTGATTTAAATACAGGTAGGCTATAATTGCCGAAATTGCTTGCAATTGGGTATGTAAAGTTTTTTTTTGGTATTTTTTTTATATTTTTATATGATAGAATGGATCATTTAGAAAAACTAATTTCAATATTTTTTTATTCTGTTCAGTACTTATTTTTTAATATTTTTTTAAAGATAAAATCGTCAGTAGGAAGGATGACGTCATCGTACCTACTGAATAAGATGTTGTGATAGCCAACATGAACTAAAAATACATATACGTCAACTTGACAGTGACATGTACCTATATTCGTTTTTGTCTCTGACTGATACAAGAGATCATCGGTTTTTGTTGTGTTTTGAAAAAACAAATACGTTGTGTAATCATAAAGAATGAAAAAAAGAATAATTAATATTGAGCTCGTTGTAATTAATTAATGTTTTCTAAGGTCTTCGCGATTGTGTTTGCGCATTGAAATGAAACAAATTCACAATATTATTCAGAGACTACAACTGTGAAATGTTTCGACTTTCGTGCCAAAAATCCTGATAAACTGTTTTTTTCAAGTAAAGGAAACCTTTAAAAGACTGGTGTGAACAAGTTAACGTAGAATATGTTCCTGGGCGAAGCATTGATGCTGCAGTACAATGAACCAGAAAAAGGAACCAGAATAAAATAAATAATGTATAAATGTAAATAAAATAATCCCTTATATAATTACAATGAAATTGGTATATAATTAAACACAATAAAATCATTTCAAAACAGAAGTTATGTACTGTCAATCACTTTTATTTCATATCCTGGCATTGTTCATAAGTTTTAGCTCTTTAGCTCCTCGGATTTTTGCGATGTTGTTCTTGTCGCTAGTTGAGATGAACTCCAGAATGATAAGATTCTCAACCTTAGGTAAGTTAGCAGAGTCGGCACGTACAAAATTATCCATAATTTATCCAAACAGTTCCATATAACAAAGCAGTGGTCAACGTAAATGCAGTATCAATCAAAACGGTAGGAAAGCAAAGTCGTCGTAAAGATAATGAACAGAATTAATTTAATACAAATGAATAGAGTAGCAGAGCACCAAACACACAAAATAATTATTTTCTTTGTTTATTTATTTTGGTATGACAGTTGTCATAGAGATATTGTCTCTCTTGTCAATGCCAATGCTGTCAGTTTCATCTTTTTTACTAACTAAACTACATTTCATTTTACATTTTAGAGGTCGACTGAAGGTCAAATATTTTTTTATATTTTCGCAAAAATTTGCGCGATCTCATCATTTTATGTGCCCTAAATAAAAAAATATGGTTTATAGACATATAATCTCGAAATGGTTTTGCAATCAGCATATGTTACATTTTTCTTTACATACCCAATTCAAAAAATTTTAACCACGGGGAAGTGAGTTTGTGGGAACTGGTATGGTTTGCCAAGTATTGTGCTTGTTTGCAGGGACCGTCATGTAATACCTGGACTGACTCAATCTGTATTAAAACAACGGAGCGTTGGTGGCGCCACCTGTAGCATTACATACTTTTCGATGAGGGTTTAAAGACTGATGAGAGGTATTGCAACGTTCTCTAATTCCCACAACACAATAATAGCCGTGAGTAGTTAGAGCAGTCGACGTACCGTTCGGCTGCAGAGGCTGCCCGGTCCGCTGGTGGTAATCCATCATGAGCACGCCGGGCACGGGTTGCCGTACCTCGCTGCTGCCGCCGCTCGCGCCCGTACTCTGGCTCTCACTATCCTGAACACCAGAACCATCATCATCATCAACCACTGTCCACCCACTGCTGAGTATTGGTATCCTCTTTAACAGAACCATACATAAGTTAATTTTTTTTGCTCATTATATAAATAAAGCAAATGTCTAATGTGAAAATTTGGACGTCTATTAATAAGTCTATCGGGGTTATGAAAAGTTGCCTGCAATAACACGTATGACATCCTTTTACATACTATATTGAAATGGTAGTGATAAATTGAATGTAAAGTATGTTGAAATCTGCTGAAAAATTTACACAACGGAAACAGAAAACTACCCTCTCTTTCCCTGAAAAAAAATGTCTACTTTCGAGTATCGGAAAGGAAGTTCATCTCTTGAGTGTATTTAAGTGTATCTCTCTGGTGTGTGGAGGGCGTGTAATTTCCCGTACCTTCCGTTTAGTGTCGGTGTTGTTAGGTGTCTTGATTTCGCCGTTAGTAGGGCTCGGGTCAGGGCTGACGGTCCCCGTGCCGCCCGCGGGTGCTTCGCCCCCAGACGCGCTCAACTCCATGGCTAGCAACACATCTGTCACGAAAGAAACATAACATTGTAGGATTACTATATGTGTACAAACACGTGTAGCTTAAAACGATAATTATTATAGACAGTGACACCATTTATTTTGTTAATTATTCTTGTATGATGTAGTCTATGCGAAACTTCTACGAATAGAATTCTTTGCAGACTTCTGTTTCCTAAGAGTTACAATCGTGGAATTTTCAAGGCTATATGAATAGATATCTTCTAGAATAACAAGTCCTTAATTAGCAAATGCCAACTGGCTGTTTTAAATTACATCACACTCCATACAACGGCGAGCTAATCGGCGAGCCCTGACCCTCTACAGGCGGCACCCTGGATTTAAGCTTTTTATAATATTTATATTGTTGTTGTAAAAAAACTTAAGATTTAAGAATGTAAATATATAATGAGGAATAATAATAAGACTCTCGCAGAATATAGAATTTTTCTTCTAATATAGATACTTGTTATATATATATATATATATATACATATAATTCAATTATTATTGTAAATTCTAATAGATTTCTTTATCGGTTTGACATTGTGTTGACGTTAAATTCATTTAGTTATACAAACTTACTGTGCGCAGCGCGTCGCTTGGCCGTCTTCTTGTTGGGTCCGAGTCCGGTGGCGGCGTGCGGCGGCGCCAGGCACTGCACCAGGAACTCTCGCCGGCGCGCCGCGCCGCGCTCCTCCACCACGCGGTACTGCGGCGAGCGCGCGCGCACCGCGTGACGCGCCACCGCCAGACGAGAGATAGGGTTGTCGCCGCCGCCACTACCGCCGCTACACCCGCTGCTCTCCCCGCTCTCCTGCTCACGTGAACAAATACACTTCCTAAAGGCCAAGTATCCATACGAGGCCGGGTCTCGACCAAGTCAGTTTACTTTCTGAACTATTTACAAGCGACACTATTTATCTAGGTAACAGTCCGACACCTATGTGTTAACAAATGTATTTAATGTGTTAAAAAATACCCGGTACTATACAACACACATAACTCTGACTACAAACATCCTTTTATTAAGATATAAACATGGAAGCATATATTCGCAGAAATGAATGAACGCTTCATCTCCGCCATGGATAATATTTCCGGTTCACTTTCGTATTTGGCAAGGCCTTAAAAGGCCACAGTAAAGTATACGCGTGTTTCGTATGAAATAGTGTGCGGATAATGTGATATGTTGACTCACTTTGATGAGGTTCCTGGGTTTCTTCTTGGCGGGCTGGTGCCTGCGCTTGTCGTGCTGTGTGCGCGGGCGCAGCATCGCGGCCGGCCAGCGGCGCCGCATCTCCTCGAGCATCTTCTCGGCGGCGCGCCGCTTCGAAACCTTCTTGCCGTTGCCCTCGCCTTCCGTCTCCATGTCACCCACCGTGCATATTGTTACGAACACCTGCACCAAACAACGAACACTTTCATTTTGATTATCGTCATGACACAAGTATAGAGGCATAGTAATAAACTGGTGTCCAAGTTTGATGTTGCTATTTTTTAACAACAACACAAAAAATCGTAAATTAATAAATTAAACATCTCAATCGTTTTTATTGTTTTCAAAAACGAAACTATTCAAGTTAAGGTTTTTTTTTGTCTTCAAAAACCTGTATTTCTGCCCGATTTTGTTTGAGATAAGATTTTTGTGGAATGCAGGTTTCTACGGCCACACTCCCAAAGTCCCGAAACACCGATTTATTACTACGCCTGTATACGTGTGTCATGGTTATCGTAGTTGTTGCAAAACACCTTTTGTTGTGTATCTGTAATTTTTATGTGTATTATGTAAATAACACACTCTCGCACTGACAGGCACACACACTAATGCAATATACATGCACACGAATGCTACAAGTTACAGGCTCTGGCGCGCTCATTTGTAAATGAACTATTTAAAACAATCTTTTTACTTCATGTAAATGAGAACACGCCGACATAGAGATTCTTAAGCAAATTGTTCCCAAAATCGACTTATGAGCCTGGACTCATTTCTGCGGTACGGCGCCGGCACCGAATGCCGGAGAACGGCATAGACTCTTAAGACAATTTAGATGTGGCTACGGGGAGGGGTTAGCACTCATAGGGGGAGAGGGGTGCGCGGGCGGAAGGATTTTTTATAATGGCCGGGATATATGGACCCTCCCTGCCTACGGCCTTGCCATCACAGTATAACAGCATCGCGGGCAAGGTACCGTCGTGATATTCCGGAGCCTACCGTGATATGTAAATATTACGGCACGTCACGCGGATGGACCTGTATCGAGACATCGGAGAGCTCGCTCCGCCGCGAAAACTGTGACGGCACCGTGAGGCGGTACAGGCGGTACCGCACCGTGGATTTTCCACGGCGGTCTGCCGAAGAGATAGGTCCGGACAGGGCCCTAAAATTCTAATTAGAGCAAACATGTGAAACAGTAAATTAAAGACAAAATATGTTTTTGCACTCGAATAGGAATTTTAATAGAGCTTCATGCTTGTGTAATATCGATAGGCACTCCTACTCACCCGCATGTGTGGCGGGCCCCGCTCCGACTTGACGGTGAACTGCACGGTGAGATTCCGTTTGAGAGCCAGCTCGTGTACCAGCGAGACGGGAGACTTCACGTCTGACGTCAACGGGTCACCGTTTTCGTCTGTAAAAGTTGTATTTCATATTTTAAAAACGTTTCATTTTATATTTTTTAATAGGCGCCTCTAATTTATCAATATTTTTACTGACTTCAAAAAGTAGGAGGTTAACAACTCAGCTGTATTGTTTTTTATTTTGTTACCGCATAAATAACCGAGTTTATTTCTACATAGTCTTTTTTTTTGTTTGAAAGAAATAAGTACTTGATGACTAGATTAGTCCCATAGAAATTTAATCAAAACCCATAGAAATTTAATAAAATTTAAACAAAAACAGTACTTTAGTTTAACTAAATTGCGCCTTCTGAAGTCGGTTTATCAATTTTTTTAAACTACAACTCGATGTCTCAGTACTTGTTTGAGCTATCTACCATCGGTAAAATTTTACAGGAGAAGAGTTTTTGCTCTATTTTTTGAAGCTATATTTGTAAGGTTTTAGTGTTATATATACATAAGTTTACGTAACTCATGTAAAAAAACCGGAGAAGTGCGAGTCAGACTCGCCCACCGAGGGTTCCGTACAAACTAGTAGATATAAGGGGGAAATCATATCTTTTTTTTATTTTTTCCTTCATAAACAGAAAAATATACATCGTAAAAATATTTAAAAACCTGTTTCAGCTTATGCTAATGAAGTTCTTTCATATGATATTCCAGATAATACGGTTAAAGAACTTTAAAATTTGGTACCCTAAATTTTTTTTGTGATTAAATTAAAAATGACAATTTTTCGGATTTTTTCCTATATGTGTACTCTAACACAATGCTTCTTGCCAAATTTCATAGTTCTAGGTCAACGGGAAGTACCCCATAGGTTTTGATTGCCTTTTGAGTGTTGAATTTAACTTAAATTAACGTTAATTTCAACACGATATCTTCACGCGTTCTCGAGATAAAGGTTTGACACCCGGACGGACGGACAGACGGACAGACAGACAACAAAGTGATCCTATAAGGGTTCTTTTTTTTTCTTTTGAGGTACGGAACCCTAAAAAGTAGTAGTCTGGTACATAGCTCAAACAAGCAGTGAGGCGACGAAAAAATTACAAACGGGGCGGCAAGTGAAACAAAATCTTGTATCGAACTAACCGGCGTCCGGCGGCGGCGTGGGCTCCGCGTCCTGGGGCCGCTCCGCCTGGCGCAGGTCGTGAAGCGCGCGCGCAGCCGCGTCGTGGCGCGCCGCCTGCGGCGTGCCGCCCTCCCCGAGCCAGGCGCGGCCGCCGACCGCGACGCGCACGCGGTATACGAGCGCGCCGGCGGCGGGCAGCCGCGCGGCCCCGTACGGCGGCCAGCGCGCGCGCATCCCGCGCCCGGCCGCCGCGCCCACCGGCACCGGCGGCACGGACGTGTACACCGCCGGCTGGCACAGCTTCATCGCGAGCGCGTTCAGCTCGACTGTCGGCATCACTGCGATACCATAACGTTACCGCGCTATAGTAGTTCCCGTCACGTAAAAATAACGCCGGTTTGTTTGTAAACGCGAACAAACCAGCGTTCTTTTTAAATGAATAATAAATAAAATTTCTTGCATAAGACTGTTTGTGAACTTTCAATAAAAAAAAATGGAGGACATTTCATACAACACTATCTAGCCCAAACTAAGCAAAGCTTGAAACTTGCTTGTTTCCATAGAAATGGAAACTAGATGGGTGATAGAATACATATAATATACCTTTTTTGTGAATACATACTTAAGATACATAGAAACACCCAGACACTCAACAAACATCCATGCTCGTCACACAAATGTTTGCCCTGGGTGGAGATCGAACCCACAACCTATAGCTTAGCAGGCAGACATACTACTAACTGAACTACGGAGCCAGACAAACGTGTTTTAGGTGACGATTACCACCCATTTTTTAATCATTGAAATGCTAAAATCCGTACTCAGCGATATCGGTCCAAATTTTTTTATGCCTACTGCACAAGAATGAAGTTCTTTGCCTCTATCTGTTTACTGATAACTGTGAATAGATATCTTCTAGATCGATGAGCTCCATCCTCGGCCTCACCGTCGCTTAACATCAGGCGAGTTAGTTGCCGATGTCAGATCTATCTTGCCTAAAAAAACTACAGTAACCTACATATCTATATGACCTCAAGTGGCGGGAAGACGCTGGATGCAAGCCGCTTCCAATCGGTCTTTTTGGAAATCCATAGCTCTCATATGGGGGAGGGAGGGTGCGCGGGCGGAAGGATTTTTGATAATGGCCGGGATATTTCGGGGGGGGTTGGGGGTTGGACCTCCCCTGCCGACGACCTTGACAGTACATACCGGAGTGTCGATGGTGGTGATGCGGCGTGTCGTGATGATGCGGCGCGCGCGGCGGCGGCGCCGTGAACCGCGTCGCGGACAACGCCGCGCCCGCCGCCGCGTGCTGCGCTCGCTTTATTGAAGAACCCTAAAACAAAGATAACATTCAATGCTTTCTTAAAATTGCACGCCTACACACAAGGGAGCGGAGCATAGTGATGTAAATAAGTAAAGGCGATTGAAATAAACGAAGTGACCGCAATAAGTGAAGGTAATTAATTCATATAAAGAAGAGTGATGCAAATAAACAAAATTACATAAATAAGTAAAATCGATTCATATAAAAAAGAGTGATGCAAATAAACAAAATGACATAAATAAGTAATGGCGATTGAAATAAACGAAGTGACCGCAATAGTAAAGACAATTCACGTAAACAAGTGATTTAAATAAACAAAGTGAAAGAAATAAGTAAAGGCGATTCAAATGAATACGAAAACAGTGATGAAAATAAATAAAATCAAAGTGATGCAAATAAGCAATGTGAGGCAAATAAGTAGTGACACGATTAAATAAAGTGATACAAATAAACTTTGGGTTCAAGGAAGCAAAGTGATGTAAATAAATAAAGTGATGCAAATAAACCAAGTTTTGGCTCACCTCAGCTGTGTATTCCTCAGTGTCACCCAGACGGAGTGTTACTGTGAATACTTTCTTGTGAGCTGGTCCCGTTTCTGATGTGAGGCGGTATTGGTGCTTAATCTGAAACCAGATAAATTTTAAAGTATGTCTAAGATAACTAGGGAAAAGTATATCAAAGATAACTAGGGACATATACAAGTTAAATTTTTAGAGTAAATTTCTTCAGTGTAAGGAAGCAATTAGAAAAAAAATATAATAAATATGATATACTTACCTAAGTATTCTGTGTTAGAAAAGACAAGACGAAGCTTCAGCCAAGTCAGTTTACTCTCTGTGCGATGTACATGAGACATCGAAGTGATATATTTACATGTAAATAATAATAAACAATAAATATTTGTGGACATTTCACACAACACCATCTAGCCCAAACTAAGCAAAGCTTGTAGGAACTAGATGGCTGATAGATTACATTTATACTTTTTTTGCAAATATATCCATGATACATAGAAACACCCAGACACAGAACAAACATCCATGCTCATCACACATATGTTTGCCCTGGGTGAGGATCGAACCCACAACCTACAGCTCAGCAAGCAAACATACTACCAACTGAGCCACAAGGCCAGCCATGCTGACATGGATGTGGCTGACAACTATGCTGTTGATTTTACAGTTAATTAAATAATAATGGGTTTTATTGTTTTTTTTTTATACTTCATTACCTTATTGTACCTGGCCAGTTCGTTGACCAGGCACATGGGCGTCTTCTCTTTACTGTTGGCCGTCGGCGGCGGGGCGCGCGCCTCCTCGCCGC
This sequence comes from Lycia hirtaria, assembly GCA_947563715.1. Lineage (NCBI taxonomy): Eukaryota > Metazoa > Arthropoda > Insecta > Lepidoptera > Geometridae > Lycia > Lycia hirtaria. The sequence goes on from OX387383.1 coordinate 5,577,103, forward strand.
CCGCGTCGCCGCCTGCGCCTGCGCCCGCGCCCGCGTCCCCCTCCTCATCGGGCGCGGGCGCGGTGTCTACCGGCTCCGACGCGGCGCTCTCGCCGGCCGCCGGCTCCGCGCGGCAACTTGGCGGTGACACTACTGGACAGACGATACATAGACATTTTTAGTAAACCACACATACAATTATCTAACCCGGTGACGGGTAATCTTTAAACATACATTTGGATACAATGATATTGGTTATGAATGAAATAATATTGGATTAAATTGAAGCGAAGAACCTGTCCCAAATCCAAGAGGTAGCGCGCGTTGGTAAGTCTATATGTCAAATATACGATCAAGGCCGTAGGCAGAGGCAAATATCCTGGCCATTATCAAGTTATTTAATATCCTTTGTATTTTTGAGCCATGTCAGTACTGTGATAACATTAACAGCAAATTAGCATATGAATACCTAAAATTTGATAAAAAGTTTCGAAAATGTTTGCGCCTGATTATTTCCTATTATTTTCAGCCGACTGTATACATGTGTACATACACTTGAAAAACATAACCCTCTTTCTTGGAGGGTTATGTTTTTCAAGTGTATGTATGTAATGTATGTAATTGTATATGGGTATGTTTCTATATGATCGCCTACAAGCCTAAACGGCTTGAGCGATTTTGATGTGCGAGGTGTCGTTAGATTCGATAGAACTCCAACAAGCGTTTTCGTCATGATGTGCATCTATACTCTTTTACAGCGGTTTTGTACATACTTTCTCATAAAAACGTATATTTGTAATTTTCTATAAAGTCATATGTTTAAATTTAATTAGGAATAATAAATTTGCAATTAATGCATTCAAATGGTTGTATTTATAATTTTTGATAGCGTAAAAGTCGGTCTTATCCAGTCGGGTATTTCATTTTTCTTTTAACACAGATACTTGTATGGTTTATCTAGGCACCAAAAACCTAGGACAGGCTAACAAGATCAATGAATCAAATTACTTCCAAGATTTAATTTAAAAAAACTTATTAATTTTCGCGCTCGCTTCGCTCGCGAATTTTTACTAGATTGACATGGAAGTACTATGGGCTCACTAATATGAGATATAAAGCTTATTACTATAAGACATTACAAAAATTTTCGCTGTTTGTTTTTATTTACTTGGGCCATGTAAACGCTGAGCGCTCGTTAAAAAATCATACTACTCAAAAATTTGTTATCACCAACTTGGTGACCTACAGGTCTTGACACACGGACAACAAAGTGATCCTATAAGGGTTCCGTTTTTTCATTTTGAGATACAGGACCCTAAAAATTAGTTATCCAATTTATATTTGGATATGCTTCAAATCTGCCAATGGATTGTGGGCAGTGAGTTAATGTAGCACTCGTGGCATAGATCGATTAGGTGTTCTCGAACGATCACCAAGCAACAGATCAATCTTCGGATGTGTGACCGTGAGTAGCATTTCTTTCTGAGCACTACCGAGGGTAGGATGACATGTCAAATCAAAGGTTCCGGTTATTTGTTCTTAAAAAAACGCAATCGTTAAGCCAGGTCAGAGGACTTTCGGCGGCTTAATAACTCTGACACTAGAGCTAGCCACTCAGTCTATATGAACTTAGTGAGCTCGAGTACAAATGTGTAGGTATATGTACCTGTGTGATGTGCGTGAGCGGAGTGGTGGTGCGAAGGTGCGTATGTGTGCAGAACGCCGGCGCCGTAGCCACCGGTGCCGCCAGCGCCGTATCCGCGCCGCAGAGGCTTCATCTGTTGCTGCACATAACAAGTAATTGTTTAAAAACAGACTTAAAATACTCAATTAGTTTACTTCGATGATTTATTTTTTCATATATTTTGTTATATAAATAAACCAAAATACTGAACTGATTTTAATAAAATTTCAGGTTTTTTTTAGTGGATATCAAGGTGTTTAAATCTGTGGCAAGCTATGAAGTATAGTTGTTAGTTGTTTACCGGTGCGTGTGGAAGGTGCTGGTGCTGATGATGGACTGCGCGCATGGCGTGCGGCGGGCGCGCGTGCACCGGTAGCCCGCCGAGCGCACCCAACCCCGGCGCGCCACCTGGCCCCAGAGGCACCCTGCAACACAAGACTCAACACTTACTACCATAAAATCACGCCTGTTTTCCCTTAAGGGGCAGGTATAGCATCAAACACTATGAAGCCGTTGACGCCATGTATGACCGTGATTAGAGGATTAGTTAGTAGGGAAATGGTATTAGACGATTATTAAAGAGGATTGAAGAGTAAGATGTTATATTTGCTTGCAGTGACAGGGGTCAGCCCATCGACTACATAAATGCCAATTTCCATCAAGTCTCTTAACTGTCTTTTCCAGTATGCCCAAGCAGAGAAGCAGCTTGCACATTGTTCCTTTTTCAACACTAACTACCATACAAATAGGAGAGCATTGCGTTCAACCCCTAAACATTGATGTCTATGCCTGGGTTTATTTTTTAAAGCTCAAAACCTTTAATGACTGATAGAAAAAAGATCAAGTAATATGATACTATGAAGTAATATGATAATATATCATGTTCATGATATATTTGGGGGTAAATCACCATATGAGAAAATCAATATCTTTACTTTCAATTGTATTAGGAATAGGGCACAGAATTGTGCACGTTTTTGTGTAAGATTCCCCTACATAATACTACTCTCATAGTGTACAGAAACTTAGAAAAAATATTGAAATGGCAACGAGTTGATATGCCACGAAGGTTGCCCTTTGATGAATGAATGTAAATAACCCCAAATTGAGTACAAATTATGTCCTTAATTAAATACAACTGAGTAATAAAAACTATCTCATAAAAACTGATGACAAATTCTGTACCATGGATTTATGTTTACCATCAAACACAACTTGTAAATGGACAGGTATGGTGGTCCTTTTTGTTCACATCAGAAAGTGCATACAATAGTTTGAAATTAAGGCAGCTTGGATTGGAAAGTTATATACATAATGATTTCGATGTTATATTACATATTGCTACTAGTTTCAAATGATGAAAAAAACTACATACAAGGATACGAAAAATATTATTTGCTGTATAATGCTTGGTAATTTCATAACATTTTTAACTATTACAACCTTGAAGAAATAAGAAAAAAATAAGTTAAAAAAAAAAAAATGACACAGTAAATATAAATACAGAACCACCAAAACTGCACAAATTAGACATAATACAAGTAGATAAATATACAACTCTAAAGAGTTGTATATTTATCTACTAAACTACTAAACTCTTTTACTAAAGTAAAAGACCACATTTTACAAGCATAATAAAGTAACATTTTTATTATGGCTAGTCTTTCAATAGGCAGCCTTATCACATAAAATGATCTCTCCAGACAACTATATATGAAACAGGATAGATGGCAATACAAATAAATACTTTCATCACTTGAAAACAGAAACAATGGAGCCTTTCTTTTGCATTCACATCACAGAATAATAGCAGCCACACAACTACTTCAATTGAGCGACTTTTATCTCACTCTATTTTTAAATATCCCTTTAACTCATAATATTTATACTCTGATAATGAGTCCGTCAACTGTGGTGGTTGTTATTCCAACTGGCCACTGGTATAGCCATCTCAACAGCAGTACAATTCACTATTGCCATGGAAAAACTTTTCGGTCCCAGCTCCAATAAAGTCGTCATATGTTCTTTTGTGCAATTACATTCAGAACCAGTTAGTGACAAAGAGACCCTCGACATATCAACAAATTACACATCATTTGCATTTGAATGTAATGTCTACTCCATGGTGAAGAATAAAACTCTATTATTTCATTAGTGGCAATGTTTGAGCTACACACATTCAAAATGTGTTAAAAAGGGTGGCTGAATTGGATCTATGCAGGGTTTTGCATTATGGGATTGTGGAAAAATAGCCTTTACATCTTTACCTTCTAAGTCATAATTGACTAGACATAATTGAATAGACATAAAAACCTTTTTAAATTTGTTTTTTATTTTATTTTATTAAATGAGCTGTTTATATCCCCTTAATCTATAATATTGTTTAAAAATATATAATACTTGTTTGTCTTTTTGGTTTTAGTAGCAACTTCATAATTTCGAAAGAATGTAATATTATAAACTTCTCTATGTTTAAAATACATATCCTCTGGACTAACAGTATGTCAATAACATGAAAAGATTATATACTCATATAGCTAATTTTGTAGGTGATGTATAATCTTATAGTTTTATTATGAATTACTAATATTGTAATTGTCTCTATATAATAATATGATGATAATGACAGGACAGATACAAATGATGGATTTAGGAGACATAAGAGCACTGTAATACATGCTCGTCAAAAATTTAATTACCAAAACAGATACCAACTTTTTGTAACAATGCAAGAAAATATAATTATGTACAACTTTAGTTAAATGAGCATAATATAACAGAATTGGCTTCATTAGCTATTGTATTTTGTAAAAGTACAGTTATAAAAATGCAAGTACTAAATACATTAGCAACAACTGCATAATATGGACTAAAATGTTTTGAGTTCTAATATAACTGACTTACTCTTTACATTCAACTTATATTGCCTTAACTATTGAAGTAGGTTTTTTGTAAGTAACAAATACCTCTTATTAATTTTATGACAAAAAAGTAGAGTGTAGATAAATCATATGAAATCTAGTACATCCAAATCAGTCAAGCTGTTTAGTACCAGGAGTCAGCCAATAATATACATACATACACTGAAAAAACATTACTCTCCTCCTTGGACAGCAATATTAAAAAGTCAAGAACTTATTGCACATTTTGATTTGTCTTATAATTATTTTTGTAATCAGTGATAGATTTATGCTTGATGTTACTATAGATAAAAAAAAAAAGGAACATGTGCAAGTTAAACTTGTCCACTGAGGGTTCCAGAAATCCTATGAAACCGAGAACTATGTTGTTAAAACCTTAGAGTAAAAGCTACTCATTTATAAAAGAAGGAAATTATAATATTTTTTTAAATTTCTCATCATAAACCAAAAATACACATTGTAAAAAAAAACCTATGACATAGTTGACTCAAATTTGGACCCTCATTCCTAGCATAAAGATTGCACATTTTTTTGTGATTAAATTAGATAGATAGATAAACTCTTTATTGACACACCATTAAAATTAGCAAAAGCAAGAACAAAAAGGAAATAATTTTACACTAGTGTAACAACGGGCTGCAATTAAAAATGCAGTTTCAGTTTTTTTCCTATAGATGTACTATAAGGCAATGTTTCTTGCAAATTTCATAGTTCTAGGTCAACGGAAGTTACCCTATAGGTTTTGATTCCCTTGTGAGTGTTGAATTATGGAGTTTTTTCTGATATAAATGGATGTAACTTTTTTACGATAACTGAGAAGTACTACTAGTAGTTATTTACTAGTACAAGGGACTACAGATCTGATCAGTATATGATTTTCATTGATACCTCCACTTGTTCCTGAGATAGAATATCTGGACAGACAGACAAGTGATCCTATAAGGCCCACTTGCACGTTCCAGGGTTAGCGTAACTAACTCTGAGTTAACGGCTAACACAGGGTTAAATAAATAATTTATCTTGCGTCGCCAAAAGTTAGAAGTAAACCCAGGGTTAAATTTTTAAATATTTAACCCATCGATGTGGGAGGGTTAAGTCGGCTAACACTGGGTTAGTGAAGCTTATGTCAAAATTGATTGAGGTAAAGTTCAGCAGTTTATTGTTTTCTATTCTGTTTTATCGTGTTGTTTATTAAAATATCGAAATGATTAATGATTTATTATTCTCTGATGATGACGAGGAAATCATTGAATATATTAGTTCAAACTTCTATGACAGAAGGGTCGCCGAACGGTCAGATTATTATAATTCACAAAGGGACAAAGATTTTCATAGAAGATTTCGACTTGAAAAAGAAAGCGTGGTTTATTTATTGAACAAAATTAAACACAAGTTGCAGTACTCACATAATAACAAGTAAGTTACATTACTACCTACCTATAGGTAGTTCTTATATTGTTTTGTGTACCTATGTTTTTTTGTATGTAACTAGGTATATAGGTACCTAATTTTAATTTTGTTCTTTTTTCAGTGAGGCTTTATCACCTATGAACCAATTATTATGTGCACTACGCTTTTATGCTACTGGAAGCCAACTTTTGACTTGTGGAGATTTTATTGGGGTACACGAATCTACAGCATGTAGGACCATTCACAAAGTGACTGATGCCATAGCCCGGTTGTATAAGGAATTTATATTTATGCCTACAACAGAAGAAGAGCAGAGAGAAGCTGCAATGAATTTCTATCAAATATCTTCTTTTCCACGTGTCCTAGGAGCAATAGACTGTACGCACATACGGATGAAGTCTCCAGGTATGTACAAGCAACTATATCTATGTATTATAGGTTACACTATACTATACACATATATGTACCTGACAAGTTTATGTATTCAATTGTATTCAATGCCAGTCACATACCTATTATCTTTCAAATTATTTGTCATTGTGTTAATTAATTATATTATTGTTTTAGGAGGCGAAAATGCTGAAATATATAGGAACAGAAAGGGTTATTTTTCCATAAATACTCAAGCAATATGTTCTGCTGATTTGAAATTCACAGATGTTGTTGCACGCTGGCATGGATCAGCCCATGACTCCCACATTTGGGATAATAGCAATCAGCGTAGACATTTTCTACAAGGCACCTATGGAGACTACTGGTTGCTTGGTGATAGTGGATATGCCCAAACTACATTTATGATGACACCACTTGCCTCAGTAAGCTCTCCCAATGAATCGCTGTATAACGAAGCACAAATCCGAACCAGAAATACCATAGAGCGCACCTTTGGTATTTGGAAACGAAGGTTTCCCATTCTTTCCAGAGGGATCCAAGTAAATTTAAAAAGAATACCGGGCATTATCATAGCCACATGTGTGTTACATAATATTGCTCGCCAACGTAACGATGTAGAACCAGCTATAGATCCAGAATATCCACCATTACTAGATAATTCTGATGATGGATCCGAAATAGCACACAACAGGTCTACGAGAAGTTCAGCAGGATACCATACTCGACAAGTGTTGATTGAACAACATTTTGGTCAGTTAAGATTAGAGAATAACAACTAGAAATAAAATATAAACTAGAAATACAAAATAGTTTTATTCCATTTTAATTTTTTCTAATTCTAATTTTCTTATTAACTCATTGTGTTCATAATTTTTCTTCATTTCTTCTATCTCCATTACTCTCAACCTTCGATTATGTTCTAACTTCTCCTTCTCATCTTCTAGTTGAGTTCTTAGAAGCTCACTTTGTAACTCCACCAATTCCATCTTTTCATTTGCTAATTTCTTAAATTTTTCTGAAACCGTTTGTTTGGTTGGTGTTTCCAAATCCAGTTTTCTTTTACCTGTAATTAAGTTGAAATATACAGATCAAATCAAAATAACCATTGATTTTATCAACACATACATATATACAATATGGAAATAATTGAAGTCGTTTAATTCAGCTTTTTAAACTCTAATTTATTTTAAGCTACTAGCTGTGCCCTATGGTTTCATCCACACCATGTAGTGATGAGAAACGATGGTGGTAATGATGATTATGAACCATAGCCTGTCTCCAGGTTCTCGGCCATCTCTGTACCAAATTTCATATTATATGTCATAGTTCAGCAGTTTAAGTAACAAACAGACGGAGGGACAAAGTTACTTTCACATTTCTATTATTAGTTTAGATAACAATATCTACAGAATGCATGCCAATATACAAGTAGGAGAAAATACTCACGTGTTAATAAATGATGTGGTTTTTTTTTTAAATTTGCCCTGTCATTTGTAAAATAGTTTTTATTTTCTGGAGTTTTAAAATCATTTTGTTCTGTTTCAATATCATTATCTATTTGAGGGTTGAACACTGGATCTGAAAATAGAATGAATGTTTAATAATATGTATGTATATCAATAACACTGATGTCAGTAAACTCCCGAGATACAAGCTTCGTGCTTAGTTTGGGGCTTGCCGAATTTTACTCTTTTCTATACTTAGAATCATTCCTGGTTTTATATTGTTTGATTTCGCAATTTGTCATTGTATGTAGTTGATTTTTTATTATTTATTATTAATGTCTGTAGACTATGATAACTATTTCATATGAAACAGCCTTTAAGGTTGTTTTTCTACTTGAGTATTATAAATTTGAATAACTATACAATAACGTACCCTTTACAGTTATTGTTGTAGATTAATAGTTAAGTTGGTATATTTACCTGTTTCTACAAATTCAGATTCAATTGGTGGTTTATTCTGTGTAGCCATTATTTCACTATCACCGTCATAAATGGTGAACATACCATCAATGACAGGTCCAACTAGTACCTTGACCTTGTCCAAAACAGGATCAATATCATTGTTTGGGGGTGGCCCACCACCTGGCAAGGAAAATATCAATATTAAAATCAATTGAAACAAATTATAGAAGGTAGGAAGAACCACACTATAATGGGAATATATAGAATTGCACATTATATCATACTGATAGTAAAATAAATAAAAGAGACACTCACCTGTTCCCATAACATTCTTTTTAAAAATCTTGTCATTTGAGTCTGCTTCTCTTGTTAATGCTGCAAACATTTCTTGACATGCTTGTACAGTTGCACCAGTATTTTGAGAAATTCTTTCCCATCCTTCGGAAGAAGTGCCATAATCCTCAATATTCAAAACTAAAGTTTCCTTATCAACTGCATAATAAAAGACAATTTATGTTATAAAACATGTATTAAGATTAAAAGAAAAACAATATTCCAGACTGCAAAATATTTACAGAACCAAAAAAAATAATGTTAGGCAACACTTGATAATATACATAATAATATGTCCAAAAATGTTACCCTTCACCGACCACATATCCTTCTTGGGCAGTAGGGTAAAAAGATGTATTTAATAAGAAATGTACTTATCAAGTGACTTGATCATTAGTAAAATACTTGTATGGTTACATATATTTATTTGTCATTAATTTCATGGTATCAAAATGTTTGCAATAATATGAAGACTACATTGTATGGTTAGGTACTTTGACAATGTGAAATTTGTCAGTAAAAATAAACTGCTTCAAACAAAGTAAAAATGTAAACAAAGTTCTATATAGCGCCAACAATCAATAGTATTTTTATCAACTGAGGACAAATTTATTTACTTACTTGGAATTAACATTTTGGTATCGGATGCATTTTTCTTCGCTTTCTTTTTTAAATTTTTATAAGTTTGTTGTAGGCTTTCCAGAGTTCGAGTACAACCAGTAGTACTCGAATTATATATTTTTACCACCTCGAGCCAAGCTGCTTGTTTTTGTTGCAGGTTAGTTCCATCAGTCTTTTTGTTCTCCAATATGTATTTAAACTTTGTTACTATATCACATAACAGCATTAAGTCACTAGTTGTAAAATTGGGCGCACGTAAACGCGTTTTTTTATCCATTTTTTAATTTTAAGCGGTAGACCAAGAATATAAAAGCAATATTATTCTGTGTTTTAAGCGAGACACAATACAGTTAAATTCTAACGTCGTCAACTGTTAAGCAATGAAAGGCTTTTAAGTATTATTCATCTTTGGTCGGATTATAATAGAAGCCCATAGACATTGCAATGTTCCCAGTTAAAAAAAAGAAATGTCAGGTTACTTGTGGGTTTGTTAACCCGGTGTTATTTTTTAGTCGTGCAAGGCATAATGAGAGTTAAATTTTTAACCATCTAACCCAGAGTTAACAAACTCTAAATTTATTTATTTAACCCAACGATGCGTGCAAGCGGGCCTAAGGGTTCCATCTTTTTATTTTGAGGTAAAAAAATCCTTTTTCAATGCCTAATTATGTAGCGAGTAATTGTATACTGTCAAATCTGTTTTTATAAACTGCTCCTGGGCACAGACCTCTTCTCATTGTGTGATGGTAAAGTCATATTTCACCAAGCTGACCAAGAATAAGTTCACAGTTCTTGTTCATAAAACTGAAGATCTCTCAGACATGCTGGTTTCCTCACAATATTTTGTTCAAGTTGGAGCTAATGGTAGATAACATAATGAGATATTAAGAGCTATTCTGAAGGTACCACTAAATTAATTAAAATGTTCAAGACAACTAAATTCAATAAAAAATTAGTTCAAAAACTAAAACCAGACTACTGAAAAATCTGATTCTAAAAAGTATGAAACAAGAAAATATTCTTATCTGAAATTATTGTTATACCGATAAATTGATTAGGATAACCATAGTCATTTGCTTTTTAGAGTGTGATTTTTCAGTAGTCGGGTTTTAGTTTTTGAACTTATTTTTTATTTGAAGTATTTTGGGGTCTTTGCAGAGCCACATCACATTTTTTTTTTGTCAAATTATGATAAGTAGTTTAGAAGTTATAAGGAAAAAATTAACAATAATGTATACACTCATACATACTTACATACATACCAATCAACAAACAAATAACTTTCCCATTTGCTTCTTTGCAACGTCATATTTGGGTACAAAATTTGTCTTCATGACTTGGATGGGATATATCTTAGAAACAGTACTCTTGACAAGAATGTGATATACCAAACCCTACCTTTATTTGAAAATCCCTGTTCAAAGATACCGCACATGATGGGTGGGGCGAAAATAAATCCTTTGTTCTTGACTTCGTGCCATATTCAATTTAATGTGACGTCACTTAGCCTATAACCAGCTTCTAACAACACCTCATTTGTCAAATTATGATAAGTAGTTTACAAGTTATGAGGAAACAGATGAACATACATACATACCCACATACTGGTCAAAAACATAACCCTCTTTTGCTCCGCCATAGTTGGGTAAAAAGACTAACATTTCCATATGATTTTTGTTCCTTTTTTAATTTAGTGACTTGAGTTTATATTAGTTTAGTAGTGCCTTCAGAATTGACCACATTATAAGCTTAGATAATGGTATTTTGGGTGAATTGTCTAAAGCATTTCTGTTAATATGGTAACTCCTACATCTCCTTTTCATTACTTTGATTTCCCATTCTTAATGCACAGTCCACACAAATAATACTCCCGCTAGCCTAGCATGGAAGGTAGATAAACCGTTTTTATCTATGTTGTTATATCAGTACATACTTTATTTCCTCTGAAAGGTGGATAGACTATTTGTTTACATTCCTTGCCAACCTTGCTGCAAGCTTTCCTGTTTCCTGAGAATTTCAAAGGCTTGGAGTGATTAAATTTGGTCCAGATTAATCTGCTCTATCTTCAGACATAGGTGTAAATTAGTGGCGAAATGTTATACAAATAATTCTGGAAACGCTCACAACCGGCATTTGAGGATTTAACTCATCAATAACTTCTAATACATAAGGTGTTGTCTCGAGTTGCTAATTCTACAAAATACAACTACATCACGCAAAATAAATCCTAAAATTAGCAAACGTAATAGGTTCTTGGACAATAGACGTGTGTATAAAGATAGGTATTAGCAAATAAAATAGTAAGAAGCGGACGTTACCTAGTGAGTGTTACGTGCCTGTTCTCTCCATGAAGAGGAGGCGGCAGCGTGTGTGGAGCGGGCATAGCACCGTGTCCCCGCAGGTGCTGCGGCGGGTGCCCCGACATCGCCTGGTGATGCATGTTCGGGTGATGCATCATCTTTCAACCAACTGTTACAAAGATACAAACAACTCAGCACGACAAATAAACACCATTTCACTTGAACGTAACTGTGTATTTCACAAGAATACTTAACCTATATAATATCTTGCCTACAAAATAGTTTTTCAGCTATGCAAACGACATAAATCCGCTCACGAATCACGCCAGTTTAAGTTTATTTTGGCAAACAGTAAAGAAAATCGTTTCGTTCAACATGCGGCCATGTTAAAAATGTTGCCATACGTATAAAAAAAAATTGTATTCTCTATTTTTATTTTATTTATTCTTTTAATTTTTTTTTTTTATTTATTATGGCTTGGTAGCAAGACCTTTAAGCCAAATCTTTAATTTATGATATTCAGTAACATTAATTATCACAAATTGTTAAATTTTTCCAACTGTGTTTTTGATAAATTTATATGTAGGCATAAAACACTTCACATTTTAGGTACAACTGTACTTTACTTGCCGTCGATTTAAGGGGGGAGGGGGAGGGGGCGGGGAGGGGAGGGGGCTGTAGATACCCCCTGTGAAGGGGGAGCTAGATTCCTCCCCCCCTCCGAGATATGCATTTTTTAAATATTTTTTTCAGAAGTACTTTTTTGTTTTCCTGGTGAGGGCAAGGGGTTGACAGGAGGAGGGAGTAAGGCGGGAGGGTGTAGGACCCCCCCCCCGCAAGGGGGGGGGGTGCGAAAACCCTTAGTTTTCTAGAAAAAAATCAAAATTCGTTTTTGAGGTTAAGTACGAAAACTTGCGTATAATTTTTGCGTACCTAGATCAAGTGCGAAAACACATCTACTATTTAGCACGCTCGCTACGCTCGCTCGCCTCGCGCGATGTGTTTATAATGTTGCAACATAACCTAACCTAGTTTTTGGGCCACTATATTATTTACAGAGACTTTTTAGTGCTAATATTTGCGTACCTAGATCAAGAGGTTAGGGAAAATATTCAAAAATAAAACTAGTTACATAAAAACTAAAGGTATTTATTCTACTTTATATACATACTGTATAGCTTTAATCAACTCCTCAAATGGGTCTTGGAAATTTATTCTTATTTTCCTTCTCCACCATCCATTCTGCGAAATTTGTTTTGTATTGATTTTTGTAAAATAATATTTTCATGTGTCGCCAATGGCTTTCGATGCGCTGTGTGTGTCCCGTCTAGTGCCACAAATCTATTTACTGGATCACTGTGGTTAACTTTTTTGTGAGTGTAACCATATTTAGGAAGGCAGTCGTATGCTCTCCAATAATCTGTGTGGATTTCAGAGCCCTCCTCAACGTGTTTTTGTATTAGAGGCACCAGTATTTCCGCAGATCTTTCATTGTTGGGGACACACTTCCAGTCTTAAGTCATCTTTTCCATCTTCTATCATGCCGAGCACCCAGTGTCCTTCAATATGTCGTCCCTTGTTGTATTTTCTTTTTCCAAATTTTGATTCGTCTAATTGGACTACTTTTCCTGGGCCTCCTATCTTGTCTAGACCATTTTGATGTTCTAACTCATATATAATTATCACCTCCCTGCAGTACGAATACCAGTCGGCAATGTTTTTTTAGAGAGAATAGTGTCACGATCTTCTCGGGCTATTTCTATTTGGGCTTGAGTGTAGCTAACTTGGCTACTGAAGCAGTACATTATTTGGAAAATCAAATTAATGGCCAAGTGTGCTTTCTCAAAAAATGATCCCTTGGAGCGACTCACGGCCTTCTTCCGGCAGTTGCTTTTTCGGCATCTATAAACACCCAACTGTCCCATGGACAGGCCAGCAGACAGTGTCATGGGTTTTTTATGTACTGTACAAATCTTTTCTCTTGGAAGAAGGTTTCTTTCTACAGCAAACTCTATGCACTGTTCTGGGGTATCAAGTTTTTTAACAAACTTGTTTGTGTTCCATCCAGACCTAAAACAAGTTACATATTATTTAAGTAATAAGTTATTTTAAACGGGCTCAAAATAATGAGCGAGCGATCATAAAAAACAAAGCCAGTATGCTTCTCTTTTTTTATGAATCAACTAAAAAGTAACTACTTGGACTTTTGAGATAATTAACTAGTTATGTGTATGAAGTAGATGGGCAAACAATAATTTTAAACCAACCTTATCTCCTCTGCGTACATATGGACCCTTCGCCCAGATGATCCTGATTCGGATGCCTGTACAGGCAGGTGCCTGGAATGGTTAATACCACTGATGAGGACATCAGTGGTATTAACCACTGACGATGTCGGAGACCCAGGCCATAAGAAGTCTTCAGTTAAAGTTTTAACGCTAGAATATTAATGGTTTTGAAGAAATAAATTTTTAAATATTTTGGTTGTTTGGCAAGTCTTATAAGAATTGTAGCCACAAATTAAGATTTTAGCTGTAAAAAATCTCTGTAAATAATATAGTGACCCAAAAAGTAGGTTAGGTTATGTTAGAACATTAAAAACACATCGCGCGAGCCGAGCGAGCGTTAGATAAGTTAGATATAGTCAGATAGTAGCGCAAAATAATATGTTTTTGTACTTAACCTCAAAAACCTGCACCTCGACTCTAACATAAACGTCACGCCTCGACTGTGCCGCGACGCCGCGCCGCCCCGCGACCGCGCCTCGACTTACCAGTGGGCGACGCGCGCGCCTTACTAGTCTGTGTATGGTATGGGACTGACTAGTTCTCTAATTAGTCTGTGATGGTACTTGTGAATTGCGTTGCGATGGACTTGAGTCAAAGAAACTTAGTATACTCTCTTGACTACAGACGAATTTGCACAAAGAAAATTAACACTCACAAACTACTAGAGGATACTATCACTCTCTACTGAGAGTACGTGCCTTACTATTTTTATCCGACTTCGTAAGAAGGAGAGTTATGTTTTTTGAGTGTATGTATGTTTCTACATGAGCACCTACAGCCTAAATAAAATGTCTTGACCGATTTTAATGTGCCAGGTGTCGTTAGATTCGTCTTCGTTTCTAACAATGTGAAGACGAATCTAACGAAACCTCGCACATCAAAATCGATCAAGCCGTGCGTAGTTTGTAGGCGGTCATACTAAAGAAGCATATACTCGAATAACGTAACCCTCCTTCTTACGCAGTAGGATAAAACAGCAAATTGAGTTGTTTATCATGAATAAATGGCGCGATGTAGGGTTCCATAGTTACATATTATAATTTATGTGAGCTTAGTACAGGGTCTGTTTGATACTACGAACACATGCGTCACTCGTTTATGTCTTACGACAACGTGAATTAGTTTCATTTGTAAAATGACAAAAAAACGATAATATTTATTGTTCGTTATTTAAGGGTTATTTATTTATTAATTTACATCAAAGGAAACCTTATAATTTTGCAAATTTTGAGACATGTATCTATTACTGTTCGTAAGATACAGCCGTTTAAGTGTAAGACAGACAGACAGACACCATAGTCTCATGAAAAGGCTACCTCACCCTTAGTATGGAAGCCTAAAAAAGTAAGATATAATGTAAAAATATATATTTCACTTACAACACACAATTACAATTCAGTTTGACAAATGTAAAGAAAAACGACAGACATGAAATGGAAATAATCTTCATCATTATTGATCTGCACATCGGTTAAATTAGAATACACTGGTTCGATTTCCTCCAAAGACCCACTCAACGTGTCATCGCTGTCAGTCGTGGTTTCTGCCCAGGAAACGCGCTTCGAACTTCTAGAAGAGTCTTTCTTCTTATCAGAAGTGGGCGTAGAATGCGATACTGGTGACGGCGGGCCTTTAGTAGGCGTCTGCGCGCATTTATTTAAATAATGTTTCCGTAGGATGTACTCGCGCATAGAGTCAGTACTTGCGCGTTTCGGTGGCGGCGGAGGAGGTATTTCCCTAGTGTTCACTTCGGATATGTTTATCTCCTTTCTAGCTTCTTCGATTCTTCTCTGTTCTTGCGGGTCCGGTGGTAATGGCCAGGCGCCGAGCTTGTTGCGCGTGAGATGTGGACGGGAGTGCGCAGCGCACAGGATGCGCTTGCGCACGAAGTCGAGGAACGGCGTCAGTTCCGAGCCGAGCTCGCGTCGGACTAGCTGTTTGTGGCGGGACGGCACGCTGGGGTCGCGGACTGCCAGCAGCGCCTAACAAAAGATAGAAATACTTGCATTTGGAAAGTTAGTAAAATGAGTGTTAGTGGTACCCAAAATCTGAATATAGGCTGAGTCGTGAGGGAGTCACTGTGGATTCACTCGCTGTGAGTAACAGTTTACCTGTTCGACTAATGTAGTGTAAGGGTAGTGGTAGCCTCGAGCGCGCCGGCCACAAGGCGCTCATTGAGTAGCGACAGTGCGCTCGCCGTTGACGAGATGCTGGTCAGCGATCCGCTGCGGGTTCACTCGCCGCGTGTCCCCAGACACAATTACCTGTTCGGCTAGAAGGGTAGTGGTAGCCTGGAGCGCGCCGGCCACAAGGCGCTCATTGAGTAGCGGCAGTGCGCTCGCCGCTGACGAGATGCTGGTCAGCGACCCGCTGCGGGTTCACTCGCCGCGTGTCCCCAGACACAATTACCTGTTCGGCTAGAAGGGTAGTGGTAGCCTCGAGCGCGCCGGCCACAAGGCGCTCATTGAGTAGCGGCAGCGCGCTCGCCCCTGACGAGATGCTGGTCAGCGACTCGCTGCGGTTCACTCGACGCGAGTCTCCAGGAGAGCTGCACGAGCAGCGACGGCGGCCTGCGCGCGGCGAACGCGACCCGCTACCCTCTTCCGAGTGATACGCCTGGAATTAACGAACTAATGTGGATACAAATATTCGATACAGTTTTTAACACGCTTTTTTATTAGCTGCACCTGTATGCATGTGTGTTTCTTTGTAACCGACTCCTTTTGACTTGGTTTTGACTCACTTCAAACAGTCAGATTTCATTCAAACTTTGTAGATTTATCGAGAACCGATGACAATACAATAAATTGAAGTGTGTTTTTTTTAAAACTATTGTTATTAGTTATTTCTTCGTCGATAAGCTTGCGCTAGCTTGTTTATAGAAGCTGTGATCTATGATGGACGTTTGCCTAAAGAAGGCAGATTCATTCACAGTTTAAAGACACCCAGCAAGCCCAGAAAAAATATTATTGCAGTGTTTCACAATAAACTGCAGTAAAAATATTATTAGACGTAAGTATATTTATTCTTCTAGATTGACGAGCTCTATTCACGGCCACACCGTCGCTTAATATCAGGCGAGTTGGTGGTCAATAGTAGATCTATCTTGCATAAAAAACCGGACAAATGTGAGTTAGGCTCGTCCACCAAGGGTTCCGTACAAACTAGTAGGTATGATAAATGGTTTGGGAATCGAGTGTTGAAGTGTTTTTCATTTGAATTAATATAGCTTCTTTATCTCGGAAATTCCATGAAAGCGGTAACTAAGTTGCTAAAACCTTAGGCGAAGCTTATATGATTATTATGAGGGCGATTGTTAAAATGGGGAAATTATATTTTTTTTACATTCCTCGTCAAAAGCCGAAAATTACACATCGTAAAAATAATTGGAGACCTATTTTAGCTTGTGCTAATGAAGCTCTTTCGTATGATACCCGACATGATGCGGTTTTTATTAATTTCACTTTAAAATTTGGACCCATATTCCTTGCATATAAAATAGTACAATTTTTACAGATTACCATTAGAAAGATTCAGCCGTTCAAGTGTAGGACAGACAGACAGGCAGACTCCGTAACCTCACGAATAAACACTCACACCCTTAGTACGGAAGCCTAAAAACATACAGGCGAATTGTAACCTTCCTCTTTTTTTGGAAGTCGGTTAAAAACCAAAAGTAAATCTCGTTTTTCTGTCCTTCTGTCCGTTTGTTACGTTTTCACGATCAAACGGCTGAACCGACCGTTATGAAATTTGGTACAGAGATAGCAAACCTTGGAGTCGGGACATACGCAACATTTTACTAATAGCCGTTTTTCACCACAACGCGGGTGAAACAGCTGGGCACAACTTGTAATTAATAATATTAATTTGTAAGTATTACAAAGGTCACGGACCCCAGTGTCTGTGGAGCAATAAATAAACAAGTATTTTAGAAAACTCAAAAAACCGCCGACAAAAAAAAAACGCAGAACCGATTTTGATGAACATAGCTGGTGAAGCGCATCAAATGTTTTATTGCGACTCACATATTATTATATCATTTATTCTAATTTAAAATTTCCCACGTCTGTGTCGGTGAAGTAACGCACCTGTCAAACTAGCATTTGTTTTGCTGAAGTACTTCAGTAATGTATGAGATGGCGCTACGCATCCTCAGCGATGGTATGAAGAACGTTCGCTATTCGCTCGCATGTGTGACGTGCGAAGATCTACGACGCGAGACCTTTCTCGCAAGTACTCTTGTGTCTTCAATTTTCAATGGCGGATTACCTTTGAGGTGCTTAATTTTTATATACCGCTTACATTTGGAACTCTGGACTTTTAAATCATACAAACTTTCCTTTATATTATTGGTGAAGTTTTGTGTTTGGTGTGAGGAGAACTTTTGTGGATCTGTGCCGGCCGGTACGAGAAGACGAGACTATTGGAGTCTGCCACTCTAGACGAGGAACTGAAGCTGGCATTTGCAGGTTAGTGCAGGTGTTTTTTCTCCTTCACCGACACACTTTTCCTCTGTTATATTATTTATTAACAGAAAACACATCTGTGAGCAATCACACCCTTGGAAGGGCTATTTACACGCCCCTCCATTTTTTATGGTCCTTTTCGAGTCGCATTGTCCAGTGAATAATTGCAGATTCACGTAATTATTGGTGAATTCTTGCTAAAATACATTAATATCGCTTCATACCTACATACGTCATTTCGACGATTGTCCCGCTTATCGCCCCATTTATACTCAGATTTACATAATTTTAGTAAATTCTGTTCATTACGCTAAGGATTTTACGTGCTTATTGGTAAAATCTTTTATTTTCGCCTGAGATTCTGCGTATTTTTGGTAGAATCTCAAATTTTGTTTGTTCTACGTAATTTTTTTGGTAGACATCCACCCTCATTAACCGCTTAATAAGAAAAAAATCACATGATTTCTACGCTAAATATTTTATTATTTACCTACATTTTATAACTACGCCTTTCGATAAATCCATTGTCCAAATTGTTAGATTACCTAATTCAATTAATAATTTCCCGCTCCGCCTATGCACCCATATTCCGCCATATAACTATTTCGCCATATCATTAATACGCCATATTATTTTGCTATATTCGCCACATACTTGTGTAACTATTTTAAAAGTTGCTTGTAATTAACTTTATTTTATACGTTGAATTACCCACATTTACTTTTGATCGTTTGTTTTTTCGTGTTATTGTCAATTTAATTTTGTAAACATGACGGAAAAACAATCCGATATGGAAGCAATGTTGGTTCTTTTGAATCAAAAGAAAGAATTATTGTTTTCACGCATGAATCGTTTGTACAATACTTCTAGAAATATTGTTTCTTTTGATTCAACTTCGCGTTCGAATGAAAACTTCCTAGCTGAGTCAGAAACGATTGACGACATACATGATAAATTTGAATCTGTTGTAGACAAATATAACACAATAAAATTGAAATTAAAATCAGATGCAATCCCTGAGTACTCATGTCTCGAGTCATTTGAAGATTTATATACAAAGGTAAAACGCGTTCGCAACAAGTTGACCGCTGCCTATGTAAACAATGTCACTTCGAATGGAGCGAGTAACTCGTCAATGCCAGTAGTTAAATTACAACCTTTAGTCATTCCTAGTTTTGATGGACGCCCTGAAAATTGGAATTTATTTTATCAGTCGTTTAAAGCTAATATACACTCGAATAATCAGCTGTCTGACTCGCAGCGTATGCAATATTTGATTTCAAAGCTTACTCACGACGCGTTGAAATTCACCGCCGGTATTGTTCCGACTGGAGAAACATACAATGCTCTGTGGGATAGCTTAGTCAAAAAATTTCAAGACAAACGCGCATTAGGTTGTCATTACTTGAATAATATTCTCGACTTGAAAGCAAGCTCGCATAATGCAAATAATCTCGATACATTTATCAGCAAATTTTCTGCGTCGATGTCGGCGCTAAAACAATTAGAAATCGAAGACTTAACCGATTTTATTTTTGTTCAATGTGCGCTTAGGAAGCTAGACACGCAAACTGTTCAATCTTTTGAACTCACTGTGCGTGATACAGAGATACCTTCTACCAAACAACTTATAAGTTTTGTGCAGGATCAAGCGAAGATATTGGAACGGTCACGTTATAACACTGCGTCGAATAGAACGCCCGCTAATACAAATCGTGATACGCGCAATCAAAATACCTACAAGTCATTTGTTGCGACCGATTCAGATATTCAGACGCCTTTATCTACGCAAACTGCGTATGCTTCAGCGCCGCCTATGCAACGCAACACATGTTCTTTTTGCTCGAGCAGTGATCACGTGCATCTTTATAATTGCGCTCAATTTAAAAAACGAGATCCGCATAGTAGGTATCAATTTATCAAGTCTAAGCATGGATGTGTAAACTGTCTTAGCACAGTGCATAGTTTACCGAAGTGCAATTCTAATTCCGTTTGTGAATGTTGCAAAAAACGACATCATACCTTACTCTGTTTCACTAAAGATAATAGTGAAAATAAAAATAGTCATTCGCATACCGCTTTGATTCATACCGACGGACATTCGTTGCCGTCTTCAGCGCCCGCTCGCTCCATTGTGTCGGACGCTCGCTCGCCACCGCAACCGCTGTGTACTATCACGCCTTTACTCGCTTCAGAAATTGATAAGCAATTTCAACCTTGCTTGCCTATGAATAACGATCATATTCGTATGCCACTCGTACCAAATATTCATCCGCCATCGTTGCCGTCTTCGACCAACAATGCCGCGACACTACTCGCGGCTGGAACTAAAACGAAATCTACGATTTTGTTGTCAACGGCACAAGTGTATGCACGCTCTAAAGGGAGTATGACGTCATCCATTGTTAGATGTCTTATAGATAACGGGTCGCAAAATCATCTGATAACAACTGATTGTTGCCGGAAGTTGAATTTACCTATAACACCATTGCATAATTCGTTTGTAAAAGGTGTTGGTGCAGCTTCACGTCCTATAATCGGGTATGTTTACGTTGAATTACAATCACGCGTATGTCCACAACAACAGTATACGATATACGCGCTTGTGGTAGATTGTATTGCGGAACAGCTACCTACTCAATTTGTTGAGTGTGATAATAGCATTTTCTCCGAGCTTCAACTAGCTGATTTAAGTTGGAATATACCTGGTGATATAGATATAGTACTGGGTGCACAGCTCTTCCCGTATATATACTTGGGAAATAAAGTTGAGTGTGGCTCGCGCGCTCCTCCCGCGTTGTCTACGACGTTTGGTTGGGTCCTGATGGGCGATTACCCGCGTATTGACATAACGCCTGATTCTTCTTTCTCCGCGCTAGTCCTTAATGATTTGGTTCATAAATTTTGGGAACTTGAAGAAATGCCTTCGAAGCGCTTTCTTTCACCGGAAGAAACGGAATGTGAGAATATATTCATATCCACCGTGACACGTGACGATGTCGGTCGCTACACAGTATCTCTTCCATTTTGCAAAGATCCATCCGAGTTAGGTAACTCACACGCTGCCGCTTACCGCCGCTATTTGACGCTTGAGCGTAAGTTTCGTCAAATACCAACGTTACGCGAAAATTATAATAAAGTGATCCAAGATTACATAGATAACGGTTACCTCAGTCTTGTCAACGAGTCTGAGTTGTCTTCTGATGGTTATTACATACCACATCACGCTG
Source organism: Lycia hirtaria (assembly GCA_947563715.1). Classification (NCBI taxonomy): domain Eukaryota; kingdom Metazoa; phylum Arthropoda; class Insecta; order Lepidoptera; family Geometridae; genus Lycia; species Lycia hirtaria. The sequence continues at coordinate 5,598,638 of OX387383.1, forward strand.
TGGTTCGGTCTGACAAACCAATGCCACGAATTGTATTGGACGCAAGCGCTAAAACGCACACGGGGATTTCGCTTAATGATGTATTACACATCGGCCCCAATTTACAAGCAGACTTATTTCTATTGCTTTTAGATTTTAGGTTATTTCCCATCGCTATGAACGCTGATATAAAACAGCATTATTTACGCATTGGTGTACCTGTTGACCAGCGTAAATACCTACGTATTTTATTTCGGTTCAATGAATCCGAAGAAATTCGCACTTTTGCTTTTAATAGGCAACCATTCGGTCTCAAGTCGAGCCCATACATAGCTATGCGTACTGTACGACAGCTGGCTTCAGACATGAGTCCGCATTATCCTGACGCTGCCAAAGTTGTTGAGAACAGCCTGTATATGGACGACTTAGTTCATTCCGTCCATAATGAGGCAACTGCGAAGCAGCTAGCGCAAGATTTGATAAAACTTTTCAAGTCAGGTGATTTTGACCTAGTAAAATGGTCAAGCAACTCTCTAGCTTTATTAGATAGTCTTCCCGACTCGCACCGCAAGTCACTGTCGTTTGACGTTGGTGATAATATCTCGAAAGTTTTAGGTCTATCATGGGATCCGTGTGAAGATATTTTCTTTTTCACATCTGCTGTAGTCACAGAGAAATGCACGAAGAGAAATATACTCTCGGTTGTTGCACGCTTGTTTGATGTGTTAGGGATGGTAGCACCAGTAATCCTCTACTCGAAATTGCTAATTAAAGAATTGTGGCAAGGCAATTACGAGTGGGACGCTCTTGCACCGGAACACATACGCGCTCGTTTCGGCGCCCTCACGCAAGAACTCCATCTACTTAACACGCTACGGATTCCGCGACATGTAGGCGTCGAAACTGATTGCGAGTTACGGCTGGTAGCGTTCTGTGATGCTAGCATGAGCGGTTATGGATGTGTCATATACGCTCACTGCACTTACCCGTCTGGTATCCAAACTCGCCTTCTCTGTGCAAAGTCAAAGGTATCGCCGACAAAAATTACAACTCTCGCTCGCCTTGAATTATGCGCCGCTTTGCTTATGGCAAAGTTAGTGAAAACTGTGCAGGATACTTATGCACTACGCATTCCTATTGCAGATATATATGCGTTCTCAGATTCTACCATTGCTTTATCGTGGATACATTCATCACCACACCGCTGGTCGATTTTTGTGAGCAACCGTGTAGCACAATGCCAGGAAAATTTGGCTAAGCATTTCTATCACGTAGCTGGCGCTATAAATCCTAGCGACTGTCTTTCACGAGGTATGCTTCCATCACAACTATTGTCCCACGATCTTTGGTGGAACGGTCCTCCGTGGATCCGCCGCGCTCCTGAAGAATGGCCGATCAAACCATTCTCTCCCGCTGATTGTAATGAGCTTCCTGAGCATAAAGCAACTGTGATGACAGTTACTACACATGTAGATCCGCCGCTTCTGTACGCTTTAGCGCAGCGTATTTCTTCTTGGGAGAAATTGCTCCGTATTATCGCATATGTGCTGAAGTTCGCTCGACCTAAATCAAAAATTGAACCCCGAACTGTATCGGGATTGTTAGCTGCTGAGAAAGCTTTGCTGCGTGCTGTTCAGTCTGTCTATTTCGCTGAAGACATTAAATTGATAAAGGCAGGGAAGCTACTTCCAAAGAAACTGCAAAATCTAGCAGTTTTCTTAGATGAAGAAGGCATTTTACGTATTGGAGGGAGACTTTCTGCATCAGACCTTCCCTTTGATGTTAAGCATCCAGTTCTTCTGCCAAAACATGATCACATTGTTGATCTATTAATACAACATCAGCATGTTATGAACTGTCATACTGGTCCTGGACTTCTTATGTCTATAATACGACAACGCTACTGGATATTAGACGCGAGAACTGTCATTAGATCAAAATTGCGCAAATGTAACACGTGTTTTAAAACGAATCCAACTCACCCAACGCCATTGATGGCAGATCTTCCTGCCTATCGTGTTTCAGAATGCAGAGTTTTCGCACATACCGGATTGGACTACGCTGGGCCAATTCGCATAACTCTGTCTCGTCGTAGAGGTCAGCATGCACAAAAGGCATGGATTTTATTGTTTATATGTATGCAGACTCGTGCTCTACATATAGAACTAGTTTCAAGTCTCACATCTGACATGTTTTTGGCTGCGTTTAAGCGCTTTATCTCCCGTCGTGGACCAGTTTCTTGTCTTTATTCAGACAACGCCACCACATTTGTTGGTGCAAAAGCGCAATTAGATGAGCTTTACATTTTCTTGGAGAGCTCTACTCATAAATCAGCATTCTCTAATGAACTGCTCTCTCGTCGCATTGAATGGAAAAATTCCCCACCACGAGCACCTTCGTTCGGAGGGATTTGGGAAGGTAATATAAAGAGCATGAAAACGCATTTATATAGAGTAATTGGAGATCAACTTCTTACTTATGAGGAGCTTCAAACAGTTTTGACACAGGTAGAGATTGTATTGAACTCTAGACCTCTAGTAGTTGTTGCGTCAGACCCATATCCAGAGGTTTTGACACCTTCGCATTTCTTGATGTCTACTCCGTTGCAATACTTACCCGCAGAAGATATGTCTAACCAACGCGTCAACTTGCTAGAACGCAAGAAGTTGCTTGATAGCATGGTCCAATCCTTTTGGAAAAAATGGCGTGTAGAGTATTTGCACACGTTGCAAGTCAGACAAAAATGGGCCACTCCTGACAAACCAGTAGAGTTAGGAACTGTAGTCCTCGTGGAGCAGGAGAATACTGCTCCCTTAAATTGGCCTCTAGGAGTAATTGTAGAAGTTTACAAGGGCGCAAATAACACTATTCGTGTGGCAAAAGTTAAAACCAAAACTGGCATTTACAAACGTGCTGTCACGAAATTATACCCTATTCCTACGCAATAAAGAAAACTTAGCTTAAATACATACATTAATTATAGTATTAGTATAATAGATAAGTTGGTTCTTAAGCATTACGCCCTATTAGTTTTATTTAATCGTATATTACGCAATGTATTCTGACCAATTATGAAGTTCGTTCGTTTTGTAAGATCTGGCGACTTCCAAGGCGGGGTGCATGGTGAAGCGCATCAAATGTTTTATTGCGACTCACATATTATTATATCATTTATTCTAATTTAAAATTTCCCACGTCTGTGTCGGTGAAGTAACGCACCTGTCAAACTAGCATTTGTTTTGCTGAAGTACTTCAGTAATGTATGAGATGGCGCTACGCATCCTCAGCGATGGTATGAAGAACGTTCGCTATTCGCTCGCATGTGTGACGTGCGAAGATCTACGACGCGAGACCTTTCTCGCAAGTACTCTTGTGTCTTCAATTTTCAATGGCGGATTACCTTTGAGGTGCTTAATTTTTATATACCGCTTACATTTGGAACTCTGGACTTTTAAATCATACAAACTTTCCTTTATATTATTGGTGAAGTTTTGTGTTTGGTGTGAGGAGAACTTTTGTGGATCTGTGCCGGCCGGTACGAGAAGACGAGACTATTGGAGTCTGCCACTCTAGACGAGGAACTGAAGCTGGCATTTGCAGGTTAGTGCAGGTGTTTTTTCTCCTTCACCGACACACTTTTCCTCTGTTATATTATTTATTAACAGAAAACACATCTGTGAGCAATCACACCCTTGGAAGGGCTATTTACACGCCCCTCCAATAGCTTAGATCACTCTCGATGAAATCCTCTTTCAAAAAAGTAATAAAAAAATAGATCGAAATCGTTCCATCCGTTTGAGAGCTATGATGGCACAGACAGACACACAGATACACAAGTCAAACTTATAACAACTTAAAGATTTTGATATAATGATTATATCGCCGCGCTAAAGCCTAATTTAGATTGGGAAGTCTAGTGACATCTATTTAGAAAATCGAAATTATTTTAATCGTGTAAGGGTCTAATTAGACCTTATTGCGCTCGGACGTTTTTCAGGACTAACGCGACATCCCGTTGATACTTTATCAAAGGTCGGGGGTTAAAAAAAGACTTGTCAACATGTTTTGCTTACATGATTTAAAGACCTAGTGAGCAAACATATGGCGGAGACGAGCGTGCCAAACGTGAGCTGCGGCACCGGGTCATAAGATATCTTGGGGGTGCCGAAATGTAGTTCCACCAGCGGCTGCCAGCGCTCCAGGTCTAACCCGGGGTCGGCGAGCAGCGACAGCAGGTCTGGACTGAACGAGAGCAGGCAAAGGGTGGCCATGTGGAGGACTTCTAGAGTTCTGCAAATAGGAAACTTAAATGAGAGCAGAACTTATTCTTATGTATAACTTACGACATACGATCTAAACTCAAAATGCTATAAACTAAATGTCAAAGTTTGAATCATGTAAATTACTTTATTTGGCTCAAATAAAATTATTATTCTCATTTCGATATTTATATTCTTAACTTTATTTTTTACAATACAAATATAAACATAAAAATTAAATAAATAAAACCTAACAAGTGCGAGTCTGACTCGCACACCGAGGGTTCCGTACAAACTAGTAGATAAATAGAAATTATGTATTTTCCTTCATAAACCGAAAAATATACATCGTAAAAATATTTAATAACCTGTTATAGCTTGTGCTAATGAGGCTCTTTTATATGATACCGTGGGGTATCATATAAAAGAGCTTCATGATGCGGTTAAAGCACCTTACAATTCGGAATCTCCTTCCTTGCATAAAGACCCTATTTTTTGTGATTTTCTTTATGTGTATTGACAATGCTTCTTGCCTCACAGTTATAGGTCAACGGAAAGTAGGTACCCCATAGGTTTTGATTCGATTTGAGTGTCGAAATATGCGTTTTTTGCGACGCATTCGGCTGTATTTTTTTAAAATGAAAACTGAGAAGTTTGATTTTTCTATCTGCAGCAAGAGACTATGGATCTGAACTATGGAACTTCCGAGATATGTATACACAGTCAAAGTTTTAGGGGAGAATACACTGTCCCTCTTTCACTAAACAAGTTTGTATTGAATTTGTATGGCGAACATGAACCATGACGTCATTAAGGCCTATTCAGACCTGAGCGTTATTCGCTACCGCTGTGGGTAGAGGACAATACCGCGCGGATATCGCTCGGGTTTCTCTACCGCTCGCGGTAGCGAATAACGCTCAGGTCTGAATAGGCATTTATTCGCTATCGTGTGCTCTCTCTTTAACATGAAATAAAAATGATTGTAACTTTCTTATTTTTGAGGGTATTTTAATTTTGTTTTTGTGAAATGGATCCATTTGTGGTTAGCTTTTTTATGACCAAATAACTAAAAAAATCTCCCTCTTTTTGAGTCGAGGGTTAAAAATACCTGTGCAGTATGGAAGGCGCGGTGTTGCTGGATTCGTCGGCGGCCTGTGGCGCGTGCTCCGTGGAAGAACGACGCGAGCGGAACATCACCGTAACACATTGGTACAAACACACGCTGATGCTGCGCTGAAATATCAAACATGAACAGTTAGTCAGCATCATATTATTCATTCATTTATTAAAGTAAAGTAAAGTAAAGTTTATTTCCTCGTAACGATATTACACAATATTTTTGCAGTGGGCCCCAAACTCGGCAAAGCCGGTATCTTGGGAGCCCTGTGGCAGAAGTACCTAATGACTAATTCTTACGCGCTAGAGATATTAAAAACCTGTCTATGCATTACAATAATTATGGAATTAAAAGAGACTTGGCAAATTAATCATAAAACTAAACAATATTAATGCAAAAAGAATAAATACAATTATTGAAATTAAGTTTGGTGCTTTGAAGCAAGTAAACTATAAGATAATATATATTCATAGATATTCATTTATTATTTTAATGTGGTATGATTTCCATACAAAAGTATTTAACCCCCGACCCAAAAAGATGGGTGTTATAAGTTTGGCGTGTGTATCTGTGTGTCTGTCTGTGGCGTCGTAGATCTCAAACGGATAGACCGATTTTGATCTAGTTCTTTTGTTTGAAATAGGATTTCATTGAGTGTTCTGAGTTATATTTCATCAAAATACGGTTAAGCAGTTTTTTTATCGGGGTTTTTGAGTTTCTAAAGTTATACTTGTTACCATATATAGTCAAAAAGAGTATATTTTCACAATGAAATAATAGTGATTTGCTTTAATATCGGGTTTATTGGCGGAAAACCACATTTGTTGAAGAAAAAAGTTGAGATTTTAAATATTTGTTTGTTATCACCCTAAAGATTTTACTTTATTGTTATTGATAGGGCTGCTTTTTTAGGTCTGTATGGGTGCCGTACAGTAACTAAACTACATAAACTATACAGAACTTACCATAATTGCGGTCAATGAGTGTATATTTTGAAAACGCCATCTCGCTTCGAATTTCACCAGCTGAACGATCAAATTCAGCGTAGAAGCACATAGATTTACTGCGTCCATAGTGAAGACCTGTCTCGGCAATAATATAGCCTCCACCAGATACTCCAAATGCACTCCGACGAAGGTTATAGCATCGTTAGCAAAGAACTGACCATGTTTCATGACCATCATCGATATAAAGTCTAAACTGTAGCCATAAACTCGCCACCATTCCTGAGGCTTCCAGTTATTGTTTTCGAACTTTGGAGGTAACAGTTGAAGCCATAAGAACTGATCAATGTCCGTCATAAGAAGATCTTTTGAGAAAGGCCCACGGGAATATGACGTCAAGCACCGCAGTGCAGCTAAAGACGTGTGGTAATGGCGACGGTTGTGTAAGCAAGTCTGCAGACAACACAGCAGCTTGTTTATAAACCTGCTTGATTGGAACCACTGCGACAGACCCGAAAACATATCGTCGTACAGGTCTAAGCATTGCTCCAACATCGCTAACGATAGAACTATGGGAGGTATTCCTTCACCGGTCTCTCCGTTTTCGTTCTGATCTTTTGGGTCTTTTATATCATCCAGAAGTTTCTCGAGTTCAATACTGTTGATGTTGGTAACGGATCTGATGATACTTTGAGCCGTCACGCTGCTGGCTTTGATTTCGTAGTCCAAGCTGCTGATAGCGACTGTGCAGATTGACAGGATGGCACGAATGGCTCTCGGGTGGAGGCATTCGTAGACGATAGCAGTGTTAGTTAGTAGAATGTCGATGTGCTTCGCGCTCGCTTTCCTATTATCAAAGCAGTCATCTTTCCAATTCGACAACATTATAACATACAACTCAGCCAGGATAACCACGAGTCTACCGTCTTTTAAATCGTCTAATTCCTTTAGCAGTGCGGTCATGCACGGAGCGACCATTTTGGTTTTGTGCGCGATGTTCAAACCGACCGGCATGCATTTACAAAATATCGTCGCGAAATCCTTCCAAGACGTCAAAAGGCCTAACCAGACCGGAATTTTGTCGGAGACTTCGGCGCAATCCCTGCCGTTGAATGAAAATATATAATCGATCCACGTGTCCAAATTCTTCTTGTTAGTATCAAAAAAGAGTTCTAGCACATTTTTCATGTTGTCGTCGATTTTCTCCCTCGATACAAACAGTTCTATTCCTAAAACATTGAATATTTGTGCATAGGTTCTCAGCTCCGGTTGTATGTCAGCGATGAGTGGACTGGTCATGTGCTCCCAAAATTTTGGATTTTCTCTCAGTTTCTTAATCAATATTTGCATGTTATTCTTCCACAATGCGTGAAACAGTGCCATGATGCACGCTAGCAGCGGGCTGTGCAAGAATTTAGCATCCTGAAAACAACATACATGAATAATTTAAGACCTAGAAAAGAAACTTTTGCAAATCCAAATATTTTCATACAAAAACTTACATATTTGACAGTTTGCAAGTAGTCCGCCATATAGCCTAAGATACCTTCGTGCATAACATCGACGCGTAAATTTGGATCAGTCTTCGTTACTTGACCATTATTTTCTTTGTCTTTTTCATCAGCCTTTGCTTTCTCGTGGTTCATCATGAAGAAAGCCTCTGTGAGGCCCGGCTGCTTGCCGATGCAAGTCGCTACGAACTCCAGGATGGCGACTTTGAGCGTTATCGTTTCGTAATCATCCCGCAAGCGGTCGAGAAACATTACGCGGACTTGGTACGCGGTCATATCTAAAGACGCGAAGAGAGACATTTGGAAACCCTGTAAAAGATACAAATATTGTACCAGGTATCAAGATACCACCATTCAACTTTTTTTACTTTTATAATGAAAATATATATATTATAAGGAATACTTGACAGCTGCGAACTTACAAACGCGAGTGTTGCTAGTCGATTTCATTATGATTCTTGCAATTATGCATTGCGAGTCATAATGAAATATTTATAATCCTCCCTACAATAACAAATTAGTAGACTCTGTTCGGAAAGAAAACTAATGTGACATGAGGGTACTGCTGTTCTTATTTCATTATTTTGTCAGTTCCAAGCCGCTTCCAATCGGCTTTTTGGAAGTCCGTGGGGGAGGTCTATGTCCAGCAGTGTCCTTCTTACGGCTAAGATGATGATGATGATGAGGTGTCTTTACAGAGTGAGTGAACCAGTTTTTTGGCAATTGCGTTATATCCTAAACTAATATCAGACGAAACTTACAGCAGCAAATCTCTTGAGCAGTCGACACGCGAGCACCGGCAAACTTTTATTAAACGCATGGTTGATATAACTGGCAACCCTAGGCACCACTTTTAAGGCATCCTTCTGTTTGTTCTGCGTGAATATGAGATGTTCCAAGGGCGTCAGTTCCTCCGCTCCTCCCACTAGAGACTTCATGCGCAGTGCGAACATTACGATCGCCACGCACCGCTGTATGGTCGATATGTATTGGGAGCCAGTTCCTGATATCCAGTTGGTTTCGTTCGTTATTATCTGTTCTAGACGGTCGTTACCTGTAATATATTGTGTTGTTATAGCATAACATCCTAATCTATATTATTATAGTGAAAGTAACTATCTCTTTTAATATTTATTACGTAAATACAAGGCCAGGGTCTTGACTGAATTGATTACTTCTGCGTGATTTTTAAGCGACATTGATGTGATCTATTAAGTAGTGCGATACCTACGTATATTTGTATATTTGAGTGTATAGTATACTATACACTGAATAGTGTATAGTGAAGCCGCAAGTGTACGTATGTTTGTGTGAAATGAGTGTACGAATAAATGGCAAATTATATAAAAAATATTATCTAGGATTCCATTTATAACAATACTTACCAACAGAAATAATCTTCAATAATTCAATCGCATTCTCCGTATGTAACAAGTTAAACACACAAGTCTGTTTCAGTAATTTGGTACTGGCGCTCGTATCCTTCGTGTCTTGCAACACCAGCGCTATGAACTTAGCACAGCGCTCTAACATGTTGCGACGGTCAGAAGCGTTGGTGTATCTCCAACCGTATACGTTTGGGAATACCTCTTGTAGAACAAATACTAGACCGGGTAGGATGATCTCTGTTGTGATTCTTTCGTCATTAGATGCCTGGAAACATTGGATAGAGTAAAATCTTAAAATCATCCCAATATATATAAGCGGCAATTAAAAATAAGCAACTTAGGAAAAACATATATATGTCTTAAGATTTGAAGTCTGGATCTGCCCCTCGCAAATTTTACGGTCTTCTAACTAGACTGTCGTAACTTTGACTTGAGAAAGTTACATGATATGCAACCTACAGTACTCAAGTAAAAGTTACACAGTCTAATCTAGTACTTGGGTAGGTTACATGTCATGTAATCTACACAAGTAAAAGTTACGACAATCTAGTTGGAAGACCGTCAAATGTTATGAGCCGTAGTTCCCGATTTCAAATCTCAAGTTACACATAATTATGTACGAGTATGTATGTCTTTTCGTAATTGCGTATTGTTAACTGCCGTTAGCTTCAAACGGAGCAGAAAAATATTGTGAAGATATCTGCTTTTTTCTAAGTTCTCAACGACCTAGATCTAGAACTTGTGACAAATCTGGTAACCAGCACAGGCAGGCTACCACACTACCTTTACCTCACAATGAGAAGATACCCCCTGCCCAGCAGTGGGACAAATTCTAATTATAAAAATAGCTTATCCGATTACTAAACATACTACGACTATTAAAATGTATACTTATATTTGTAACGAAAGATCGAATATTTATCGTAATCTTAATGAAAACTATGTTTTAGATACTTTTTGATTAATCTTTAGATCTTCTTCTAGATTAATCAAAATTGCTATACTTAAGATGTTAAGTCAAGAGCCTATTTCCATTCTAAGCTAAGCGTGATCAACGTCTTTGAGAACATTAAACAAACATTATAAATCTTGGCATCAGTTAAGACTAAGGGCCTTACCGAAAAACGTTACTTAACTTTAACCAACATCTTAATTTCTCTGTCTTCTTTCCGCAAGTATTATTACGTGTCAGCGAGAAGTTGACTAAATATGTTAAGCAGTGCTCAAAGTTAATTAACGTTTTTCGGTCCTTGCCGAAAAACTATACGGCCTTCCGTAAATAGATAGTTGACTTATAGACCAAATATGGTTGACAGTTAGTCTAGACCACAGCTCAACTGAGGTGAAGTTTTGTGATTTTTGTGTAATGTTATCGAGAATGTGCTATTTTACTAATATATCTACATATTATCTTGATCGTCACTCACACATGAAAAGTAACAATTTTTCGAACAGCACGGCTCAGTCTTGATTGATAAATATTCTTGAAGCTTGATGAACAATTAAAACATTTAGATACAAGGAATAACACGATACAATACAACTCAAATACCATTTGAGTTAATGCACGATAACGCAATAATTGAAAAGAAACTGGATAAATAGCAGTCATCTGTCATATTCATAACATAACAAAATCACTTGTAAAAAAAAATTATGTCTGTAAATCGTGCGTGCAGCCGGCGTTCATCGATTTATAAGACGTTATCACGTCAAAAATATTGTTTCATGCAATAGAAGAATAGTTATTTATTGTACTAGGCTGGAAAGTTGTATTTTTGCATCGAGTGTTGTACACTTAAATGCAGAGACAATAAAAATAAAAGATTCTAGGTTAGCATCATGAGCGAAATGAATGGTTCTATAGCAGAGTCCTGAATGTAGTAATTGATTCACGAATAAATAATAATAAAGCATTTACTCCCTTAATTCATGGTTCACGAATACATAGGATAAAATATATTTAAAAGGAACCGCAATTTTTCATCTTAGAATAGCGAGGAAATTGATTAATACGTTAGCAGTTGCTTAGTTCTTCTGGGTATCTTCAAATCACGAGTTCTTTTTAGGCAAGCACGCTCTATCGTAGTTCGCAACAGTCTCTTATGCGACTATTAGTACGTCGGATACTCCATACAAAGGAGTGCTATTCATTGATACATACGCAAGTTGACGTCTGAAGATATGTGACGTGACGTCACACACCCATACTACCCTACACCCCCCCCCCCCCCCCCCTCCCCGCACGGGGTGCAGGTGAGTAACCCAAGTTTGGCGGGAAGCAGAGTGTCCTTTCTGTATATCATACTATTAATATTTTCCGTGCTTTTACTTAAAAGTATAAGTATGGCGAGACAGACTTACCTCATGAAAAGCGCACAGCATATCAATATAAGCCCCTAAGAACTTGTAAGAGCCCGAGGGCTGTTCTATCGTGACTAGGTACGAGCCCACTGCCGCGGAGTCCAAAGACGCTCCGTTCGCGTACTCTACGTGCGACAGCTTATGGTTCAAGATGCGCGGCAGCAACCCAGTGTTTATCACCCTGAGGAAAAAATACGTATGCTTAAGCCACACAACAGAAGTAAACACTTAATTAAGGCGACGTTAATATTACTAAATAGCGTAATATATATCTCTCTCGTTACCTTAATAGGTAAAATGATAGATAGATAGATAAACTCTTTATTGTACACACCTTAGAAATTTACAATCAAGATAAGATATTTAAAAACTAGTGTAACAACTGGCGGCCTTATCGCTAATAGCGATCTCTTCCATGCAACCTTATATAATATGTAAGCTGCTGTATGCATATTTTTTGAGTCAGGTATTTACGTATATTCCATTATAGTGCCTAAACTACATCCAATTTTGATTAATGATATAATCGGTTCGATATTACAAAGCCTGGGATGACATAGCTATATGACGGCAATGAAAATTCGACACGGCGGATTCACATTAAAAAATGTATCACCATAACCTATATTTAGCATTTCTCTTATGCTGGAGAGGACTGTTACTGTAAAAGTCAGTTAAGGGATTTGAGCATTTCATATTTACGTAAAGTAAACGATGGGCTGACCCCCCCCCCCCCCACAGCAATTGTTTTTTATACATATGTCTTGTAACTCACTAACCACTGGCAAACGTGGCAACCTAAAAGTCGTCTTTAATGCTATGCCCATCTCATATATATAATCTCTATATTATAAAGTATATTTGGCATTCAGTTATAAATATATACTAGTAAGTAAATACAATTTTACAAAAATATTCTTTTTTCTATGTGTCAGCTGTAAAGCTGCATACTGTAAGTATTTCTGAAAGCCTGTCTGTATCTTACCAAAACCTTAATATTTCTTACCTCAAATGGATCTCTTTCGGGAACAGCGGTATCAAGGACGTGCAGACCTCTAAACACTCCACCAAAAGGGGCAGCACGGGCTTATCAGCTCTCATGAAACGCACCAACACATCAAAAACACCTTCACTCGGTCCGACCAAGATCTTCGGAATCTCTTTACTCGGCACCAAAGCTGTTATAACACCTTTTAACACTTTCGTACCTATGTAGATCCTTTGTAATACCACATTGACAATGTTTTGATGATGCTGTTTTCTGTCTAACGCTTTGCCTATTTCATTGTTGAATACTGTCCAGTACGAATAAGGTGTTCTGTAGTGTATCATGGTGCCTTCTTTTCGCTCCATGATTGTAGCTTTAGAGCCAATTTCTATGCGGTAGGATGGGTCTTGCAGTGGGTAGTACTCTCGACCTATCATTGCATCGTCGCCTTCGATGGAGACGATTGGAACTGCGTTAGGGTTGTAGATCTCTGTGTAGACTGGTAAGTTCTTGAGTTCTGCTAGCAGCTGTAAAATATTTCGTATATATGTATATTGGATTTTTATTTTTATGATTTCTAAGTTAATTAACTACAGTTAACTTAAAAATCATAATACAACTGCCTGTATAAAATTAAAATAGTGTTGAGCACTCTATAATTGGTACTAGTATGATCCAGGAAAAAGGTCTAAGGTTCAGCTTATAAAAAGGCCATAACAAGTTTACATTTTTTGCGAGTGATGTATCAAAATTTAGAAAAAGGAATTAGAGTTACATCGAAAAACGCCTCCAATATTGGAGGTAACATAAAAACTTACATACATCATTGTATATGACAGAAAAACAATACCCTTCTTGGGAAGCCGGATAAAAATAACAGCTAATAATATAGCATCCATGGCTCCAATTACAAAAAAAAAAAGAATTAACGAAATCAGTAATCTACAATACTGGTTTGTTCGTAACATGAACAAATCAGCGTCTTTTTTACGAGACGGGATCTTTAACGAGATTATTTGAAACAGAAAAGCGAAAGAGTAGGGGTAGAAATCAACTGTCACTTTGAATAAGGGTGAAGTTACGGTGTTTATACACTACATACAAACTCACATTTATAACACTGCTTTTACCAGCTTGAGCGAGTCCAGCAGCTAATTTCGATAACGCTTCAAAATTATACGGAAAATACTCCAGTGCTGTATTCCAGAATGACACCACTCCATACTCCGAGTCTCTTTGGTGAAGGTTCCAAAACTCGCAGGCGATTTCCTGAGACTGGAGGAGGTCGGCGCAGAGATCCATGACTCCAGGTTGGTGGCTGAGGGTTCCATCTCCGTCGAATTTGTCGCATAAGTCGTTTAACAGTTGGAAGATGCGTTGACGAGCGATCAGGGCGCATTTCGATTTATCCTTTAAAGAAATACTGATTTTCAAGGTTTTAGGTGATACTGGTTGCCCCAATCAGATTAATTCTAGTTAATTATTTCAAGACTCAAGGTAACAATATAATGTAACAATATGAAACTTTTTTCTTTTTTTATTATCTATAAATCTACGAATGACCACTAACTCGCCTGATGTTAAGCGACGCTGTGGTTGAGGATCGAGCTCGTCGATCTAGGAAAATTTTAAGATTACAACTTTCAGGAAGCAGAGAAGGCGGAAAAGAATTCTATTCCTGTGCAGTAAGCAAAATTTCGTACTCGATTTCGGTTTACGTTCTTAATTAACGTAAACCGAAATCGAGTACGAAATTTTGGCATTTCAATGAGAAATGGGTGGTAATGTCCAGACTATAAGGGTGATTTTTTTTCTCAACCCCACCTCAATGTGTGGGACATCGTTGAATAGGTCTCTTAAAATAAAAAAAAAATATTCAATATATGACTTTTTGTCAGATGTAACGTGTGCGAGATATAGCCCGCCGAAGGCGATAAAATTGTTCCTCCCCCTGCATTTCTAAACTATTAGATCTAGAAATTCGACAACACTCTATATTACAACTTTTCGATATATAATTATGTAAAACACTTAAATCATTATAGTAGAGGTCATTGCATCACCTTTTTGCAAAATATTCTAAGCAAACAATACTAGCCAAGTAGTTTTCTTTTAGATTACAGCATTATCTACGGAACCTACGTGTATGTGTCTTGACCACTTATTTTTTTTAAATGTGGAAAAATTGAAAATATACATATAATATTTTTGTATGAAAATAAAATAAATAAAGGGGCAAAGCCACACAAAAGGTACAGTCAGTTTAATCATTTATGTTATCAAAATGACTGTTAGGGTCTTTCATGTTTTTGACCAGTGTGTGTGCATGTATGTATTTATCTGATTTACTTACCGAGAAACCTGAGCTGTTGAGCATTTGCTGCATGAACTGAAACACCTGCATCCTTAAAGCGGTAGCACCATAGTGTTGATACTGACTTTCAAACAGCTTAGCATGCTGTGGACTCTGAAACATTAGCAAGTTTGTATGTTATGGTAGTGAAACCATTAGTTTTGTTGTGAGGGAAACATTCTGAAGTTGCATGTCTGAAAGTTTGACATTTGCAATTAGGTAAGTTTGCATTACAATACATATTTTACAAAAAAAAAAGTTTTTCTTACGCCGCCTAAATGTTTTGATAATTTCATTTATATATATATTTTTTTTTTATCAGCCCTGTTTGAACAAACTGTCCCACTGCTGGGAACGGGCCATCTTCTCATTGTGAGAAGGGTTAGGCCATAGTCTGCCACGCTGGCCAAGTGCGGGTTGGCAGACTTCACACATCTTCAAGATCATTGAGAACTCTCAGACATGTAGGTTTCCCCACGATGTTTTCCTTCACCGTTTGAAGTTGGCGGCAATCAACAATACGCACATAACTTCGAAAAGACAGAGGTGCGTGCCGCGGGATTCGAACCCAGGATCTGCGGATCGCAAGTCCTGACTCTCAACTAGGCTGCCGGAAACTTCCATTTTTATATGTATAGTTGGAATCATAAATTATTAGGCTTTCTTTTTAATTTTTTAACTTTTAAGTTATAGAGATTTGAAAAAAAAAGTAAAACAAACAAGCCATTCATCATCTATGATTCTAATTATTTTCAATTAGGAAAATGAGAATCAACGAAACAGGCAACAGTTTCTATGATATCCATTTTAACATCCTGGGTGGATCGATTATCATCACAAGCCCGATGTTTGGTCACCATATTATAGTATAGACTACATTAAACACTTGTATGTGGTGCAGGACTTTTGATTATTCATATGATAAATAAATATTTGTGGACATTTCACACAACACCATCTAGCCCAAACTAAGCAAAGCTTGTACTATGGAACTAGATGGCTGATAGAATACATTTATACATCATCATCATCATCTCAGCCATAAGAAGTCCACTGCTGGACAAAGGCCTCCTCCATGGATTTCCAAAAAGACCGATTGGAAGCGGCTTGCATCCAGCGTCTTCCCGCCACTTGTATGAGATCATCTGTCCATCTCGTGGCTGGTCTCCCTACGCTGCGCTTGCCGGTATGTGGTCTCCACTCGAGAACCTTTCGGCCCCATCGGCCATCAGTTCTACGTGCTATATGTCCTGCCCACTGCCACTTCAACTTGCTAATCCGCTGTGCAATATCGGTGACTTTTGTACGTCTACGAATCTCTTCATTTCTGATTCGATCTCGTAGAGAGACTCCGAGCATAGCCCTCTCCATAGCTCGTTGCGTGACCTTGAGTTTCCTTATAAGGCCCATAGTTAGGGACCACGTTTCAGTGCCGTATGTCATCACTGGTAACACACACTGGTTGTAAACTTTCGACTTGAGGGACTGGGGAATATTGGACGAGAAGACGCTTTTAAGTTTCCCGAACGCTGCCCAGCCGAGTTGGATACGACGATTGACCTCCCTCGTAAAGTTGGACCTGCCTAATCGGACCGTTTGTCCTAGGTAGACGTATTCGTCAACAACTTCAAGAGTGAAGTTCCCCACAGATATTGGGGTGGGCACTACATGGGCGTTCGACATAACCTTCGTTTTGTCCATGTTAATTTTGAGGCCCACCCGTTGGGAAACTCTATTGAGGTCTTCGAGCATCGTACTGAGCTCTTCCATCGACTTTGCCATGACTACTATATTGTCGGCAAACCGAAGGTGAGTGATGTACTCGCCGCATTTATACATAACATAATATAAACTTTTTTTTTGGTAAATATATACATATGATACATAGAAACACCCAGACACAGAACAAACATCCATGCTCATCACACAAATGTTTGCCCTGGGTGGGGATCGAACCCACAACCTTTCAGTCCAGCAGGTAGACATAGACACACTACCAACTGAGCCACAAGGCCAGTCATGATTGTTGTGTTAATGATTTGATTTATGATCTATGCTGACAAGTAGAATTTTACATGAAGACATATCTATCAGGCAATGTGTTAATTAGTTTTCACTTTATATTAAAAATGTTGTTTCTACCTGTAAGGTTAACATCATCCATGTTACAAGCATAGCACTATGCTCTGCATTCTTTTGAAGATTTGTGAGTTCATACTCTACTCCCTCTTTAGTACCATCTATCCAGGCAGATACATTTTGTCTGAAAGGAAATACAATGATTTGAATGAACAGCAATCTTGATTTTGTTATTAATAATAGCCTAGATCACATGTGAAATTACTCTTGAATTGTATTGTCTATAGGATTGTTACACCAAATAGGATCCCATCATGTAATAAGAACCACCAAATAGGCACCATTTGTATTATCAGTCGTATAGATCCCATCATGTAAAAAGAACGCTGTTTTGTTAATAAAAATTGAAAAGTTAACATGGAAAGTTAAACTTAAGTGTTGTATGCTGACGAAACAGTGTGTTTGATATGTGCAATAGAAAAGGGAGAAGAGATGTGGAAAATGTTTACAGGAGGGTTGCTAAATCTTTTAGTGCTCATGTGACATTCATAACAGTTTTAAGCCTGACCCAAAAAAAGGATTCTATAATTTTGACATGTGTATCTGCCTGTGGTATCATAGCTCTCAAACGCATGAACTGATTTTGAACTAGTTTTTTTTTTTGGATTTCATGGTGTGTTCTTAGCTATGTTTCATCAAAATCTCTTCAGCCGGGTTTTTTTGCTGTGGGTTTTTTAGTTTTCTAAGCTTGTACTAGTTTCTACTTACAATTTTCTTTTATCAACTATCATCATAAAAATAGCCACTTCCATATACATAATCCTCATACACACTTCTCTATGCCTCTCTTCCAACATCTCGTTGTATCCATGATTCTTTCCAAACCCATGTTTTCTGAACAGCGAAAACAATTTATTAAACTCTGCTGAGGTGAATGGTTCTTCATTTGCTATTTGCAGTAAAATCTGCAATATAGCTAGTTGTTCTCTTAAATTTGATTCTGCCCATTCTTGTCTTATAGTTTCACTAGAAAAATCACTTTGGATCTTTCTCGGTGGTGGAGCAGTGTTCAATACTTTCTCAAATTGGGATAAGAGAGAGGTCTTTATACTGTTCACTCCAATGTCATTTATAATTTTGTAAAACTCAATGTGATACTTGTGATTGGGTTCATTTTTGAACTGAAAAATGTACTGCAGTAGTTTTAGAAGGAACAATCGTTCTGCATAGTAGAAACTCCATAAGCTGGGTAGTAAGTAAGACGGCCGAGTGTCTACAAATGCGACATTTTTTAGGGCATTCGCTGGAGATCCATATGATATGTAGCATAAGTGATTTTTCACTATTTCCCATATTTGAAAGCAATCTACGTCCTGTAAAGAAAAACTGGATTTTAAGTACTGTCATGGTTAAAGAAGACTGTAAAGAATAATAATTTACTGTGGCAAAAATATTTAGTAGAATAGGGGCGATAAGTTTGGCACTGACGCCAAGCTTGGGGAGTTTGGACAATTATTAAATGCACAAAACATCCAGTTAAACTACAGTTATGATTAAAGCACATCCCGCCTCTTTTAAGCTCGGTAGTAAGAAAAAGCATCCACTTTTTCTATTGACTACCGATGACTTAGGACTGTCTTTTTAGTTAACATGTTGGAACAATGTAATTCACAATGTACAATTAAAGAATTATAAACGATGTTGCAATCATTAATATATTACTTACAATATAACTCTGAATGGTCTGAATCATGCTCATGAGCTTTGTTTGATCAGGATACTTTGTTTGAAGTTTGGAGAACTCTTCAGGCTTGTTGGGCTTGAAGCTGGTCAAGCCTTGGCGAAGGCCTTCCACTACATCTTTTTTGCTGAGAGCTTGAACCAGCTCTTCATTGGTAAGGCTTTCAGATGTAGTCCAACGCCATAATTGCTTCCAATAGCTGCAGAAAAGCAGAACAGAACAATGTTTGTGAACATCAACGAATGGTGATTAACCGATTTCTCTTTTGATTATATAGTCTTACCACACTCCTGTATCAGCCATAAGATTTAATTTAGCTTATATGTCTAAAAATCTATAGATTTGTTAATTAATTATGCTTCTTTAAGCCGTTACCGCCATTTTTATAGGTTATTTATTTTATTTTTTTGTCGTATTAATATTAAACTCGCACGATTACGGATTAGCTAGCGTATTTGCCAGTGTCAAGTATTGAACTATTTATGTCATTTTGGCCAATTCAGGGCTGCCAGATATAAAAAAGAGGCAATCTGCTACAAAAAAGTCGTATATCAGGGAAATATGAAACGAAAAAGTCGTACCATCAATCGGGGTAACTTAAACCTTCAATAAAACAAGAGATTTTTCTTTTTTTAGGCGATTTCTTTTTTTAATAGCTTTGGCCTCAAATCAACATTTCGTGTATGGTTTCTTTATGAAATGTCGACAGGTATTAAAAAGTCGTACGATTTCGATCTAGCGATCTAATTTTGGCAAATACGCCAAAAATTCGTATGTTTACGACTTAAATCGTACATCTGGCAGCCCTGACGGCCATGAATAAATAAATAAAAAAATGACATGGATACAAACCCCTATATCTCAGTCTCTGTCATTCTCTATGGAAATGACAGAGACGGAAATATACAAATTGAATCGATTCTGAAACCGAATGGGTTCAGAATACGGGGGCAGGGCTGATGTAAGATTTAAGTCGTAAGCATACGACTTTTTGGCGTATTTGCCGAGGTACGATCTCCAGATCGAAATCGTACGACTTTTTAATACCTGGCAACATTTCATAACGAAACCACACGAAAATTTATAGGAAAGCTATTAAAAAAACCGGACAAGTGCGAGCCAGACTCGCCCTCCTAGGGTTCCGTACAAACTAGCGGATAAAAGGGGGAAATCATATTTTTTATATTTTCCTTCTTATACCGAAAAATATATCGTAAAAATATTGAAAACTTGTTTTAACTTAAACTACTTAAGGTCTTTCATATGATACCCCACTTGATACGGTTAATTCACTTTAAAATTTGGACCCTCACTCCTTGCATAAAGACACTATTTTTTGTGATTAAATTAAAAATGTACAGTTTTCGGATTTTTTCCTATACGTGTACTCTAACACAATACTTCTTGCCAAATTTCATGGTTCTAGGTCAACGGGAAGTACCCCATAGGTTTTGATTTACTTGTGAGTGTCGAAATGTGCGTTTTTACGATATATTTGGCTATAACTTTTTTTTACGAAAACTTTATTTTTCTTTCTGCATCAATCTTGCTACTATGGATCTGCGTATATGGTTTTAATTTCAACTCGATACCTTCACGCGTTCCCGAGAAAAAGGTCTTGACACCCGTCGGACGGACAGATGGACAGACAGACAGATGAATAGACGGACAACAAAGTGATCCTATACGTGTCGCGGCGCTCGCGAAGAATGATAATTTTACGAGTGGGAACTCAGAAAACTCTTCGCGCCAAAACATACTGATGATTTCACAGTCTATGGTAAAACAATGCTACAGAGAAATCTTGTTAGAACTAACTTTTGAATCAGACGAAAGTACCGCCATGGCGGCTTTCGCGAAGTTGTTTATTTTCAAGTGATGATTGGAGTTCAACATTAAATTAAAGCTAAGTATTAACAGTTATCTTGACTAACGTAAATCATGATCTGAGTGTTGTTGTCTTCGCCGAGGGCTGCCATGAGTTCGCTTAGAGAGAACTCAACTTAGTTTGGGTCAGGATGTCCGTAAGGCGGGGCGTCGGATCCTGACAGGTTTGCCTGTGGAGGCAACCACTAGAGGGTCTACATACGGTAGTTCTCTATTTATCCGGCCGGGAAACCCATGGCGATATGGGTTTATTTTATAGCTGTATCATAACTGGTTGGTACTTAAGGCTTTTTAATCGTCCCCCCAGATCCTCGGTGAATGACGTCCAGATCAGGCGCGTTGTGGTTCGCCACGACGTGTTGCCATGACCGGGACGATGGCACCGAGATCTGCTCGGTGTACCATACCATAATTTCAACAGGCGGTTCATCGCGGCACGAGAGTGTGGATTCAGCGGCTATACGGTGACACACCCCCTCTACCTACCAATAGATGCTAAGCAACCACGGAAAGACGACAAAGGACACGCCAAGCTAAGGAACCCCAGGTATGAAGAATTTATTATTCATAACCTAATGAAACACTCGGTGAGCGCTATCCATGATAGAGTCTGGCCAACGAAAGCTGTCCAAGAAAAAAGGCGGGAATTTTAAAAAATCAAGAGCTGTTAACCCTGGCTATACACTGCATAAACGGAGTTGATACTATTTATTTTTCAGCAAGTACATTTTTTTCGAGTTGTAAAAATTTTGTTTTGTTAGCAACTGTTGTTGAAATTTTCGAATGTATTATGAAGAATATCAAATAAAAGATTACTTTTAATTCTGTCTTTTTATTATTTTCAAATAATCCATTATTTATGTACAGTCGAGGACCCCGAGGAGCCGTACAAATATAGGAGCTATGAGTCATAGTTAAAATCGGATTCCAAAAACTCTACACCTGATATTGAATCAGCTTCATTGCTTTCTTCGCTGCTACTGCTACTGTCCCCAACATGTATTATGAATGGTTCAAGTTCGTTTTCAGTAATACGGTCCCTTAATTTGTACTGATTTTCCACATTTAGTACATGATCAGTGTACTTCTTCCAGTCATCAGCAGTTATGGATAGAAAACATTCTTTATTAAATTTTGCATTTCAGACCCTGGTATTCCTATATTTTTGCTTGCTACTTTTCTCTTCGCTTGACTCCATACAAGCTCAATAGCATTGAGGTCGCAATGATACGGTGGCAGCAACAAAATTTCGTGATTGTGGATATGACTGTGTTTTTTTAGAAGCACTTCTGCTTCGTAAACAACGGCAGGTTTATTATCTTTCACCAAACACATTAATTCAGCTTTGGTGTGATATTCTTCAAAATGAATATTATTTTCTTGAAGCCATATTCGGAGATTAGCTTTAGAATCAGACATAGTAGGGGGTTTGTTTACTTGTTTCACATGGTAACTTGCATTGTCCATCACGATTACACTAGGTTTAGTGAGATTAGGTATCAACATTTCCTCAAACCATTTCATAAAGTTGGTAGCATTCATATCATCATGGTAGTCAGCTGATTTGGATTTTGTGCTGAATACCAATAATGCACCTGGCACGAACCCTTCCTCCGATGCACAATAATATGTCTTTTTCCTGATGATATATTAGTAGTGACACCGCTTGTTGAAGGTCCTTGCCATGATTTTTTAACTTTATAGTTCTGATGTACATATGTCTCATCAAGGTAAATAATCTGTTTACCTTCTAGCCTCTTTTTATGTATTGTCCTCAAGAATCTATGTCTCCATGCCGCAATTTCATATTTTTCTGTAAGTAAAGCCCGTTCATTTTTATTGTTTTGAAACTCAAACCCGTTCTTGTGTAAAATTTTTCTAAGGGTTTCACGGCATCCCTTAAATTCAATTGCTTCCCTCAGCTCATTGTGCAGGCTTCTCAGTGTTGGGACTTGTTTTCTAACTCCATAAAATTCGTTTATTTTGTTTCTTATAGCTGAAATATCAAAATTATCCAAATTGGAAACTGTTGCTGAATGTGGACGATTTTTCCCCGGAGTATTCCACTGTCCTTGATTTTTAGACCCTTCAATTTTAATTCTTCTTAGAGTCTTCACACTGACATCTGAAGATAACAAATACAATAAATTATGTATGTAACAGTATATTATTAATTATCAGTCATTAAAGTCAAAAACCATAATAATATACAAAGACATTATTACAAAACAATAATATTATATTATTTAATTTAGCCATCCATACATTGTCATAAATTTATATAACTCTTCGAAGTAAAAGTCTGTTAAAATCTATAATTTCTAAAGTAATACCTGTCATTGAAGATATCTTTTCTAAATAATGTGTTTCAGAAGTCGCCATTTCATTTTTTTCGAGAGTTTTCAATTTCTTTACTGCTTCCACAATTTTAAGTTTTGTCTCCTCGTTGTTAATACTTCCTGAAAAGTATGCACCATGAAAAATATTGCGATTTGTCTTAAATAGTCTAAAAGTATCAAAATGTTTCATTATAAATTCAATAAACTAACCTGAAAGTGAAAGGATTGAATCCAGTCGTAGTATTTTCTCTGCAGATTTCTGATTTAAATCACTTTTTATGTCTTTATATTTGTCAATCATAGTAAATAGAAGCTTCCTCGTCGAACTTTTAATTGTTCTCGGCATTATTTTAAACAAAATCAATGAAAATATGATGCACATAAACCAACGTAAACAGAAGATGATTCAAGTACGAAACGTCAAAGTGTCAATTTTGACAGTCTTAAATTATTGCCATATCAAAACTTCTGAAAATAATACGTGGACAGCTTTCGTTGGCCAGACTCTACATCCCCAATAATTCACATAATGGACATATACGCTCCCCAACAATACGGGTTCCGTTTTTTCTTATTGAGGTATGGACCCTAAAAAGATTAAGAAAGAAGAAGAAAAAAAAAACGTGATTTTCCAGTTTTATTGAAGGTTTAAGTTACCCCGATTGACTGTACGACTTTTTAATGTAATTTATCCCTAATATACGACTTTTTTGTAGCAGATGTACGATCACCCCTTTTTTATATCTGGCAGCCCTGCATTAATATCTTTGTTTGGCTCAAAGGACTCGCAATCCAGAGCCGTTAGTTGGGAAAAAAATTATCTCAGTTTGTTCTGATGACTGATCGCCCCCGCTCTACACTTGTGCCGTGAACGTCCGCGAACAGGCGTGAACATAAGTGTGGAGGGTTTTCACGGCGTTCGCGGCCGTTCACGCCTGTTCCCCGATCGAAGTCGGTATTTTGTCCCGCGACAAAGGGTTCGCGGCAGTTCACGCGCGCTCCTCCACATTCACGGCACCGTGCCAGTTTGCTCCTGACTATTGATGTGCACGGACGTGTAATGCGAGCTAAATGGTAGCGCATCGGATTAATATAAGTTGAGATAGTGAATTATAAATTAGCTTTTTGAAATATTTTATCATAATAATAAAAGAAAAATTATGACGCCTGGAGAAGGAGTAGTTTTCAAATTAATATCGATCGGTTACGATATAAATTTCAGTCATCCATCATTTCCTTTTTCTCCAACGCTTTCGAACGATTTTCTTATTTTGTAGGTGTAAATAGTTATATGTTGCCACATCAAACAAAGTTAACGCAGCAGCAGTTTCGACGTCCGTTTCACGGCAGGTTTCACGGCACAAATGAGTGACCTCCGTGAATGTGGAGGGTTCGCCTCTGCTGGGAATTCGCGCCGTGAATTCACGGCGTGAATTCACGGCACAAGTGTAGAGCCGCGGTGACATAAGAGTTTTTGGCGGGAACGTCATCAAAACATGTTGTTGTTTTGTTTTATTTTCCTTAACTTGTGTTATTATGAATATTAATGCGATAAAAATGGTGGTATTTTATTCATTAAGTGTTCGATCAAGTGCGTGAGTGTGGGCAAGTGAAATAAAGCAGTGAAACGTGTGATTTTACGTTGTCGGCAAAACCCTTAGAAGCTTCTAGTAAAGTACACCACTTTACTGAAGCAGGACTTGACTTATAAATTGACTGTATACGTGACTTCGATTTTGACTAGAATATTTACAACTTGTTTTATTCAAGAAACTTGAAAAAAATCGAATACTTGACACTGGCAAATGTTTTAAGGCGGGTCCAATACAAAAAAGAAGAAGAAGATCTGACATAAATGTGGACATAAATTAACCGACGTCATCACATACGGGCCAAGTCGGCTTTTCTTTTGGGTTTGCTACTAATAAGGATTTTTAATTTATTGTACCTACTTACTAAATCGTTAATTAAGATAAAGTGATAGAGCACGTGACGTTTCTGTTGTTGGATAACAGTCAATCTATGTTTCATTCAGTATAATTATCCGTTGTCTTCATACTTTGAATTCGTGGGAACTTCGTTTAGAAATCGTTCAGCATGGCACCAGCAGCCACAGCAGTGAAACCCAGATCCGAGAATGATCCCATTGGGATCAGAGCAGTGCTTCTAGGACCGCCAGGTTCTGGGAAAGGCACCCAGGTAATTTGTAAATCGTCTTGAATTTTGACCTTGATTTCTGGCCTTTGCTGCTTATGAATAAATGATATGAGTGAGTGGCAAACAGACAACAATAATGTAAAACCATACAGATAAACTTAGAACAACATCATGTCTATTGAAATGAAAAGGTTAAGGTGAAAGTTGCAAGGTTAATTTGACCTAATTCCTTTGTATAAAAAAGGATGCACTCATGTACAAGATTTCTATTAGGCATATTTATAAAATAAGCAATCTTGCTGGAAAAGAAATTTCTAAATCATCAATATTATGAGGAAGAATACATTTGAATCAACAAGTTGTAAGTTTTTGCAACTTTATCCTGTTGTTGTGGTAAACTAGTTATAAAAAAATTTTTTTTTGTTTTCAGGCTCCACTTCTTATGGAAAAGTATTGTGTGTGCCACCTTTCAACCGGCGACATGCTTCGTGCGGAGGTCTTATCAGGCTCTGAATTGGGGCGCCGCTTTAAAAAGGTCATGGATGAAGGCAAACTGGTCTCTGATGACATGGTTGTGGACATGATTGACAAGAATCTAGATCAGCCTGACTGCAAAAATGGTTTCCTGCTAGATGGATTCCCAAGAACTGTAATTCAAGCTGAAAAGGTATAATATTAAAATCATCATTAGCCTGTTAACATCTCGTCAACATATAATGTGGCATTAAATTAAAGAAATCTGTATTTGTGGCTAATTATTTATTGTGCATTTTTACGACATATTCGGCTGTAACTTTTTTTTATGAAAACTGAGAAATTTGATTTTTCTTTCTGCAGCAAGATACTATGGATTTGCATATATGGTTTTAATTTCAACGCGATACCTTCACGCGTTCCCGAGATAAAGGCCTTGACACCCGGACAGATGGACAGACGGACAACAAAGTGATCCTATAAGGGTTCCATTTTTTCTTTTGAGGTACGGAACCCTAAAAATGCATACGTAAGTTTGTAATGGAAATGGCAGCTGGTTGTTCTTACACTGGTACCCGACTGACCATTTACAGCAAATATTAACAACACTGTCTTGTCTTAAATTTTATGTGGTTGGACTGGTATTATAAAATTTGGGTAGGAATATTTGTGTATCATAAATTATGATGGAAATAAAATAATTTATCCTTGAAAATTGAAAGGATTTTGCAGTGATTGCAAAAGAGCTAGCTGCAGCTGGTTTTTATGTGTATTTTTTAGCCAGTTCCATAATAAAATTATTTGGCACACAACCAAATTATGTAACGATAAATTTACATTCAAGAGATAACACTTGCAGAATGATTTACTGCATAAAAAATAAATTGATCATTTTATATTTCAGCTGGATGACTTGTTAGAGAAACGCAAAACTGCCCTGGATGCTGTTATTGAGTTTGGAATCCAGGACAGCTTTCTTGTTCGTCGGATTACTGGGAGACTTATCCACAGTGCCAGTGGACGGAGTTACCATGAGGAGTTTCATCCTCCAAAAAAGCCAATGACTGATGATGTCACTGGAGAACCATTGATCAGACGTTCAGACGACAACGTTGATGCATTGAAGAAGAGATTGAATACATATCATAATCAGACCGTCCCATTAGTTGACTACTACATGCGGAAAGGCCTTCATTGGAGGGTTGATGCTTCTAAATCTGCAGAGGAAGTTTTCAGTAAGATTGACAACATCTTCAAGGCTAGAATCCTCAACAGAGAAAGGGCCTCTCAATAATTTATTGTAAGCAAACATTTTTGTACAATTTTTTTTCATATTACACATAGATTTACAAAAAAACAGAATTTCATGGTAAATCTATGCTTTTATGCTATACTGTTCACCTGCTGTTTTGGTACTAACTACTAGTTATCTATTTTATAGACTATTTTTCTTGTATAAATAACGGACTGGATCATGGCCTATTTGTTTTATTATCTAAGCATGATAAACACTATCTTGTTATTTAATCGTTTGCTGGTAATTCAAGTGATAATGAGTTACGCTACGAAACCTTGAACAGCTTATAGATTAAGTAATAATACTTCTTAAATTCTTGGCTGATTTGTGCATTCTAAAATCTATAATAACTAATATTATGGAGGGTCACCAGGGTACCCTGTAGTATGCTGAATGAAGTTATTGTACTCATTGTTACAAACAACTTCTAAGGACATTATTCTGATATTGCGAAAAAATCAGCTGTTTCATACATTTTCACCATCATCATCAAGGTTATGATGAGATTTGGCATGCAGCGGCTATTTTAAATGGCAATAGATTTTTCATCACCACACGGGTGATACTGTAGGTAAGTATAGGATAAATAATAGTACTCATGTCTAACTATAAATATTCATATTTGACAAAGTCCATTGTATTGTTTTTGTATAAGAAAAATCTAAATACGGAAAAGTAATAAAACTACATTTGCATGGTTACAGTATATTTATTTCAAGGATTTTCCAATGAGATGTATGTATCCTGTATGTAGACAAAGTTTGTCAAGGTAAAAAAGTTGTATTACAAGCTCGAAGAAAGGCAAATTGTTTTTTTATAAGACAGTTCTGGAGATAGATACAGAGATAGTGAATTAAATCTGCTCTGAACAAACATCACAAAAGCGATTCTAAATATTTATTTGTTATTGGTTATCGATTTTATTTTTTATAGTTGCTTTATTTCTAAGGTGACTGACCACTATTTGTCGTGAATGGGCTGTAGATTGCTATTTTTAACAACTGTCAATCGGTCGCTCATTCGTGGTAAACTTCATTCTTGACAAGCGCGAGTGAATTACCACCTTTATTTACTAAGTGTTCTGTAACCATTTAACGTCAGACAAAAACTTCTATTTAGGTGTAACTATAGAACTTCTTTAGATATTATATTATCATAAAGATATTACACACTAGGTTAGCATAGATTATCATAAGTTTGGTTGGTAACCCATACCAATAATGTAATCTATGATTAGTAATTTTTGATAGAAAGTGGCAGGTCCCATAAGATTGGATTGCATTTCTAACTCTATTCCGACTATACTATGCATTATGCTTATATCTGTATTGGATTATAACGTTTGCTGAGCAAACAAATGTCTAGGTACAAGTAATTTAAATAAAAAAACCACCAATGTAAAAATAGATCTGAACAGATATACACAAATAACGTCACCCGTAAACACATTATTACCTTTTAAACAAAAAAAAAAAATATAATTTTGGGAGCAAGTAGGCTACGGATGTATGACGCGCAAATATTTTTGAGACCTCAGAGAGTAGCGCAAATGAGAAAAAATATGATGTAAAGAAAGATGCGCGCTCAAAATATCTATCTATTGCCATGGAAAAGTATCAAGTTCAAGTTATTGACTATTATGAATAGTGTAGGTACTTAAATTAATACGACCAATACATTGTTATTTATACTCGCTCACCTAAGTAGTTAGAAATACAGCATTTTCTGATTATCTGATATACAGGGTTTTCCGCCTATGCAATTACTGTACCTCATACTAGGAGTCTTACAGAGATAGCTGCGCGCTTTAATCTCGACCTTAAGGTCGAGATTAAAGGGCGCAGTTATCTCTCTCGCGCATCACAACATTTTTAAACATATACAATAATTGAGTAGGGATATTAGAAAAGTTAGAGGCGAATTTGTTTATTTAGACGGAGAAAAAATTTAAAAAACTTTTTTTTTATCAGATATCATTTTATACTGGCGACGGAATTGTGAAAAAACATATATTTTCCAATTCCTCAGCCAATTTAAAAGATATCGAAGAAAAACTTGATTTTTAAATATTTCTACTATATAAATAAACAAATTCGCGTCTCACTATTTCTATTTCAATGATTTTATATGTTTAAAAAGGTTGTACCTAATGCGCGATAGAGAGAATATCTAAAATCAATGGTTAGGGATATTATAAAAGTGAGGAATGAATTTGTTTGATTGGATAGGATAAATATTTTAGAAAAGTTTTCATATATCACGTATACTGGCGACGGATTAGTTAAAAAACATATATTTTCTCAGTAAGCTCCTCAGGTCAAAATATTTAAAAGTAATGTTTTTACATATTTCTCCTATCAAAATAAACAAATTAATTTCTCACCGTTCTAATACCCTACTCAACGATTTTATATGTTTAAAAATGTGATGCGCGAGAGATATAGCTACGCGCGTCGAGCTCATTATTAATTTTACTTTGACTTTTGAATTGCTCTTTCAACTGTAGAATAACGAAACTAAAGCTAAAGTAATATGGAGATTGCTACTAAGATTGAGGTAAGGGGCAGGTCAAACATAGGTTACGTTACGATTACATGCGGCGGCGCCACGCCTCTTTCCATTAGAAATGCTCTGTACGAAGTTGTTTGATGTATGACTTTTAATATGCTTATTTTTCTGTTTATTTTTTCAATAAGTTGTTAATAATATCTTTTTATTACCAAAATAAACACGTGTCGACCGAATTCGGTTGATACTAATATGCTGTCGGATTTCGCGGTCTTTACTCTAGAATCTAAATGTATCTAAAGTAACGTGAATTTTCGTATAATCTAACCTTATATTTTTATTACATATTTTATACGTTGTTAAGTAAAAGTTAAGTTAGTAAAGTTATGGTGATAAGAGAGGGAGAGACATTCCACAGTTGATAAC
Source organism: Lycia hirtaria (assembly GCA_947563715.1). NCBI lineage: Eukaryota > Metazoa > Arthropoda > Insecta > Lepidoptera > Geometridae > Lycia > Lycia hirtaria. Next base: position 5,628,449 of record OX387383.1, read on the forward strand.
CTAGTAACATATCGTGTGACCTCACCCCTACAATATGGTTTAGTATCCTGCAACTACATTTGAGCCGCAATCAATTTCCAAATCCAACGTAAATATGTATTTGCAATCCACTAACAAGATTAAAATGAGTTAACCGTGCCTGTTTTAGAAATATAAATGAACAATTAACGGAATGGTATCTACTAAGAATTCTGGTTTTCGGAATGACTAGTTTTTATTGATCACCATTATGTTCATTGTTTATTCATTTTATTACAGGAATAGTTGACTGTATACAAGAATTCTTCTAAGTAAGTACTTACAAATCTAAAGAATGTGTAGGTCAAGAAGTAAAGAACATTGAATAGGTTAATATAAAATTCATCACTGATCTTTTCACAGCCGTGTAGGTAGGTATATAATATTTTGAACTTTATTTTAATGAATGTATGAAAGGGAATAATGTCACCGTAGACGCCGGTCCTCGTCTTTCTTGATCTAGAATTCACAAGTTTTATAATTATATCTCTTCTCAGATCTATTTAAAAAATGTAGACCATCTGAGAATGTAGACCGGATCAATCGACACGGTCACGCTATGTAGGACATGCATAATAATAATAATGCGTAGACCTATATAATATTTTGAACTTTATTTTAATGAATGTATGAAAGGGAATAATGTCACCGTAGACGCCGGTCCTCGTCTTTCTTGATCTAGAATTCACAAGTTTTATAATTATATCTCTTCTCAGATCTATTTAAAAAATGTAGACCATCTGAGAATGTAGACCGGATCAATCGAGACGGTCACGCTATGTAGGACATGCATAATAATAATAATGCGTAGACCTATATAATATTTTGAACTTTATTTTAATGAATGTATGAAAGGGAATAATGTCACCGTAGACGCCGGTCCTCGTCTTTCTTGATCTAGAATTCACAAGTTTTATAATTATATCTCTTCTCAGATCTATTTAAAAAATGTAGACCATCTGAGAATGTAGACCGGATCAATCGACACGGTCACGCTATGTAGGACATGCATAATAATAATAATGCGTAGACTGCACGTGCAGCACATCCATTCCTGCAGTACCTATATATATTTTTAAACTAATTTTAGGTTTACTGCAGCTGTCCGCCGTCTGTCATACTTTATGAGTGTAAAGATTAAACTGCTCTTTGCTACTTTTGTCTTATGCTACTTTTATCTTATATAGGTGACTGACCGACGTTTTTCCTTTCACACTCAAGTTCACTGTAAGTTTGTTACGAAAGGTTGATTGATTTGTCGCTTTGAAAATGTAACGAGCCGAATAGGCTTTAAACAGGTGTTTTCTCAAATATATATTATATTAAAAATATATGTATTCTTGATCATAATTATATTTTTCGGACCTGAAAAACGTTTACGAAAATATCGCTCCATAGAAATAAAAAAAAAAACATGAAATAACCTCTAAAACCAATCAATAACGCATTAACGCACATATCTCTATTAGCACGCACGTAATGTCATTCTGTTATTGTGCTAAATGCGTCTCAAGGCCATATTGCATAAGCCTATCGACTGCGGCAAAACAAACTTAGTAGTAAAAACTAGTTCATATTGTTTGTTCCCATCCTCTAAAAAACTGTCTATAAATGATCGATCAGTCACCACCCTAATACAAACTTTTGATATGAATAAATTTTGCTGCTTACAAAATAAAAGGAATGCAAAACAAATAAAACGCAAAAGAAAACGATCAAATTTTATGTATTGTGATGTCAGTGAATACTATACAAAAACATTTTAAAATGTAAAACCTTGCCTAAACAGTTTACTGTGGCATACAATGATATGAAAAATAAAAATGCGGGTACAATGATATGAATCAAAAGGTACGTTACATGATTTGTCCAAATTTTCTCCTAATAATAGAGTACATCGACTAGCAACAACACGATTTCTATGCACCGGCGAATATTCAACATTCATTACCTACATTATAATTTGTGTCCCTTATAAATATAATTATATCTAGAAATTTGAATTTGCGACGTTATTTACTCATATACGATTGAAGCGCTCAATTGTTACGAAATTAATATACTATACAATGAGATTATAGTCTGTTCAATTTCAGAGGCATGCCACAATTTTTTATTTGATCTTGACTTAGGCAATATTAAATAAATAAAAGAGAAATGCAAATTCTCGGGAATCACCAGTGGTCCGCCGACCATTGCTGTTGTAATCTTTTTGTTGTTTATGTGGATCATTCATATTCAATTGAATTGGATTGGATTAAATATTATTGAATAAAAGACGACGAGTGACCCCTTGGCAAAGTTTGATTAGCATAATCGGATTATTTAATCTAAGTAGCAGTAAGCTGGTGGTGATCAGTTGCGCGCGGCTATATTGCTAAAGCAAATCAATGGGGGGAGGTCTATGTCCATCAGTAGATTTCTTGTGTCTAAGATGATACTATAATTGATAATTGACAAAGGTCACGGACCCCGGTGTCTGTGGAGCTACAAAATAATAAAAAAAAAGATGATACTAATGATGATTTAATCACTTTTCTTTGATATTTTGAAGTTATCGTAATTTTGTAAAAGTTTACGGTCGCCAGTAATTATGTTAGATTCTGGAAGAAAAGTAAAAAAAAACTGTCCTATTCTATTTATTTTTAGGTAGATTGCATGTTGTACCTACTGTAATGTAAAGTAAAATGTAGAGGAAGAGGTGCGTCATATTAATTGAACAGATTATAATCAAGAATTGATTCATCACCATTTGACGTAATTTTTTCAAAGGTGGGTAGGAAACAATATCCACAGTAACTGTCATGGAGTACCAAAACGTAAACACGAATCAACACCGAAAGCTCATCTAGCACAAAATAAATAACTACAAATACTTACAATATAAAATGTATACTATGTACAAATAAAGGGATGCACCGCCTCAATTCTATAGAACTTTACAAACTTAGCTTTGGATAATTGTAACGACAAATAGCTAACACTAATATACAGCCCGTCCCTTTAATTTCCAACCGTAAACAAATATGGCGGGCATGGCAACCAATGACCATCGTTAGCGTAATAATTCCGAGCTGTCATTGGTTGAATGTACGCCATGTTTGGTTACGTAGAAGAATAAACGGTCTGTAAGAATAAAGCTTTCGTTTAGAACAACATTTACATAATTATGTCAATTATAAAACTACCGTTAATAAGTGGGGTGCCGGTGACGAGTCGTTTCCTACATGTGCCGTTATAAAAAAAATGATCTCTAACGAATGAGATCGATCAGGCACTTGGTTACGCTACTGACCAACTTTTAACCGCTAATTTTAAACTTAACTCTGCTATTATTACCGATTTTATAAGTTCTAGCTGACAGAACTAATGTCTACTAGACTGCAATGGAAAAGACAGCTACTTTTAGAATGTTTAGTTCTCTCAGCTAAAATTTAACAAAATTGGCAGTATTGTCATGTTTACCAGAAAAGGCTGGTTGTGAAGACTACTTGGTTAGTTTATATATTTTATTACGATATTGAGATATCGAATAGGAAAGAAAGTATTAGGTATGGAAAGAGTGAAAAGGTTAATGTTAAGTTTATTCGGATCCAACGATCCATTTCATATACACCGAATGCAACATTACTGGTTCGAAACATTTTCGCGACGAGTCATAAATTCGAACACTTAATGTGTCTGAGAGACGGTAGTGAGATATTCATCGATCTTCCAGCTGTTGTTACTCATATATCTTAAGCTTTTAGTAATATGGTTGTGAAAAATCCGTTAATTCATTCTCACATATCAAAAGTGACCTCAAACAATATTAAAATCTCACAATACGTGACACGATGACTATTATGAACCAACACTCAATCGACAGCGTCTGATAAGACGCGTGTGTCTGAGATACAGTGAAGTTTTTAAAATTGGGTCATCTAGATACGTAACCAGTTACGTAACAAAGCCGTGATTACGTATAAGGAAAAAAAAACTTCTTCGTACGATACTAGTATCGTTAGTAATTATGTTTCGTACGTAACTAGTTTAACAATAGTTACGTACGCGGCCGAAGCGGAAATAATCTATAAATATTTTTATACATGATCACAATCAAATTAAATTCTGATAACACATGTGTTAGGAGTCGCATTTATTGAACACACAAGAAAACTTGACGGTGTCGGGACGCGTGAGTTTGAGATACAATGAAGTGTTCAGTGATCTCCAGATGGTCGTAAGACTCTAACAATTAACTTGACCATAAATTTACTATTTCACAATACAATTTTAATATTTCGAGTAACATTTTTTAAATTCACTCTCGACAGTGTCGAAGAATCGCGTGAGTCTGAAATAAAGTGAAGTGTTCAATGATCATACCGACGATCTAGCAATATTTTTGCCACCAAATTTGACCACAATCAAATTCAACATTTAACAATACGTGATAAGAGTCACATTTGTTTAACACTAGAACACTCACGGTATCGGGACGCGTGAGTCTGAGATACAGTGAAGTGTTCAGTGATCATGGAGGCGGTCGTGAGAGCGGCTGGAAGAGCGAGAGGTCTTCCGTTGGTCGAGGTACGCTGCTGGCGCCCAGCCCTCGCCGTGACCCGCTGCGGATGAAATAAGGTATAAAATGGTACCAGGTTTACATAATTATTTAGTATAATATAGGTATAAGTAATTTAGTATTATGTATAGTGAAGATATTAATGTCTATAAATTATAATGAGAAAATAGATATTCTGTAGTAAGTATAATGTATGTGACTTTATTCTTTGTTTATTTCCCCTTATCGTACAATCGCTCATTATGACAAATTAACGATCAACCGCAAATCTAATGATAAGGTGTCTTGGTGGTTGCATATTGCGGATAAACCTCATGGTACAGCCAGTAGTTGTTTTTTTTATGCAAAATAGATCTACGATTGACCACCAACTCGCCTAATGTTAAGCGACGGTGTGGCCGTGTGGCCGAGGATGGAACTCGTCGATATATGTAGAAGACGAGCTCACTTTGGCGACTTGTTTGGCTCCTTCCGTAAAGTCAACGGCATTCTGATCAAAGTTACTCTATGATTCTGATACAGGGAATACCAGTGGAAATCAATACATGTCAAACGTTGTCTATAGGACTTTGACAGATTGTCTGTTAGGCTTGACCCTATTTTACAATATATATATATATATAAAGTTTCTTAACTTTTTTGTCTGTAACTTAATAAAAAGACAATCAAGTACCTGCGAGTCTGACGTACCACCATCCGGCGCAGCCCACTTTCAGCAACTCTGCGTGCTGCCCCTCCCGCAGCGACACCTCGCTCGCGCCCACCGCTGTGTACTCCGAGAGCGCCACTAGCGCACACCCCACCGCCTGCGCATACGCACATTACACGTATTTTAGCCACTGACAATAACTACTTTTTATTTATTTATTTGTGGAAAACAAACTGCTTTGAACATACATAACGTAAATTAATAGTACAAAATAAGCCTTACAGTTTTCACCAATAGAATTTAAGTTTACAGGACAGTTGGCATCTGATAATTAAATACTTTTTAATATAATGAATTTAATACGCTTTTAAAATAATCTTCATTCTAGAGTAAGTTCTTCTTTAGTTAGACCAATCACAAAAATTTAAGGACCTTACCGAAAAACGTTATTTAACTTTAACCATCATCTTAAATTCTTTGTCTTCTTTCCGCAAGTGTCATTACGTGTCAGCGAGAAGTTGACAAAATATGTTAAGCAATGCTTAAAGTAAAGTAACGTTTTTCGGTAAGGCCGTAAATCTCCACATTTTTTTAGCATTGTGATTAGGTCAATACATCAAATACATGCACCGCTAAGCTCCGTTCCGTTTCTGTAGAATCGCAGTTTTATTACTACATATCGCTTAGGTTATAGAGACGAACATACTGACTATAGTTTTGATTGCTTCAGGTTGCCTTTTGCAAGGATCTTGCGTCAGTGTCACGAATTTATATATATATAGGTGAGTTATCTATATAGGTACCTTTAACATGTGGATAAGATATTTTGTGTATTGTCGAGGAAAACTAATCAAATGTGGGGATGCTAGTTGATTTTACAATGAACTGGCTTTTTCACGGAAATCTAATCTAATTGTTTCCTGAGTACCTACTGCTAAAATGCAAATACGGGAAGTGGGTGGGTCTCTCTATAAGTATTATTTATTATCTGGCTGGTTTTGCGCCGTTCGCGTTAGATTTAAAATTAGATCTACACAGACAGAAGCAAACGCCGCGAGTGCCTGTATGTTAGTTGTTACCGTGCGAGAATAAGCCGCAAATGCCTATGAATTACAGCGCGGATTTACGCTGCGTCCGCCTAGACATCCGCCTGCCGTTGACATACGCCGCGAAACCCTGTGGGGTTACTCTCAACTCTTATAGCGATGCAAAGTTCGCTCAGCGCCCGTTTTTATCTTGCTTTTTCTGTAATTATGAGTGTGAGACAAAAGTTCGAATGAGCCTTTTTTAAATTGTGATATTTTTAATAATCGCTTCTATTTTCGTGTCACTCTTTTAATTGAGAACAAGCAAGATAAAAACAAGCGCTGAGCGAACTTAGGATCGCTATAAAAGTTGAGAGTACGGCTGCTGTGTGTCATACCGCGGGTTTACGCTGCGAACACCTGGGCCCCAATGCTGCTATTTGAACAGCACTCGTTCGCCACTCGCTGATACGATTCGACGATTATTTTGACGAATTGCTAGTCTATTTATATAGTAGTAGATTAGCAATTCGTCAAAATAGTCGTTGAATCGTATCAGCGAGTGACGAGCGAGTGATGTTCAAATAGCAGCTTGTAAGGCCCTGTGATCAGACAGGTAGGTATACGCTCGAATGCCTGTGTTATAGGGCAGGCATACGCCGCGTATACTTGTATGTATGGGCATATCAAGTCCACCTCATGGTTTCGTAAGCGACTAGTAAGTAGGTACAAAGGCACATTTTATGTGAAAATGTCGGCGAATGTAGGTGATGCTGCTGCGTTGCGCGTCCCGTCCCGCATGCATTACAAGTCACTCCAAAACCAGCTTATTAAAATGGTGAATGAATTTGAATTAATTTGTGTTTTTTTAAATACATTGGTATCATTTGAGACTTTTGGTATCTAAGTATGAAATCGCTTCCCACCCAGCCTGTGTATATCTAAGTAGGTATTTAATTAATATTATTACTTATTTTACAAACATTTAGTTACATGCAAATTGTTAGTTATAGCGTCGTCGGCAGTTTGCTAGAACATGCATGTTTTAAATACGTGTGTAAATAATAAGCAATGAGTTTCTTGTTATAGTTTTAAAATATTATTCCATTTATAAGTTTAATATTGGGTAGGTACCTGGTTAATATAATTATTTAAATAACTTAGATACGTATGGTGCTATGTAACATAATGGCGGGAAATTAAAATTGTAAATAGTTGCAATGAGGTTATCTATAATTAGATTTTACTTATTGAATATGAAGTAAAATCATGGCAATTCTCAGTTCTCAGCACTTTCGAGGATAAGACCAACTCCTTCAGGCCTTTAAGTATTATGGCCTGTCCTGTGTGTTTAGAAAGTGCAACACCAAGATATATCTTGGTGTTGCAAGATATATAAATATCTTGGTGTTGCACTTTCTAAACACACAGGACGGCATTGTCACTGTTCTCAAGTCACGACACGCGTCTAACAGCGTTGTCCGACATGTAGCGACTAGAGACGAGTCGGGCGATTACCTTACTTGAGGCTTGCCACGCAGAGCCGGGAAAACCTATCTACGTATGATAATAACAAATGATAATAACTTCAGAATAATTTTTGAAGACAGAAGTTTGCAGTAACATTTTTATATTACATATTATTAGACAAAATGCATTTTAAAAATATAATGTATAATAAGTATAATATAGGTAATGCCTGTCATGTTATGAGCCATCTATCGGCAATTTTCAAAAATATTATTTAAACAGCCCTCATTTTGATAAAATCATATGTAGGTAGATGAAAATTTGCTGAAATATAAATTTATTTATTTAGTTTATTGGTACACAAAACAGAATAAAGCTTTTACAATGAACGAACTCATAATTTTGACTCATAAATTGCTTACAAGTGAGCTAAACAAAAATATATTATAGATAGATGTTTTTTTCTCGATCTGAAAGATATAAATAGATACAGATAAATACGAGTAAGTTACCTACACATTTTAATAATAAATTAACACGTCCAAAGTCCCAAAGTGCGTGAAAAACAAAACAGCCACTCAATAATAAAGTGTGACCTAATATCCAACATTTGCAACGTTAAGAATGTTTGTATTTCCACATTTAACAAACGTGATAAAAAAAACTAAAACGTTGAGTGTCACACATAATCTCATACAAAACACTCATTAGATAAAACCACACAAAAATAAGCTAAAAACAGCGCGTTCAAAGCGATGATGAGTGATCAAGCAAGCTGCGATGCTGTGCCGAGCTATGAAGACATATTTTTGTTCCGTTATTCTATGTAGGTATTCGTTGAATATAAGTAATTGATAGGGTTTAGTATATTTTGTCATATATTACACAAATAAGTAATATGTATAATGCATTTTGTATAATATAAGGCGAAGTACATCGACTGTAATACATCGAATCGAAGCAAGCGCATGTTCAACTAAAATCAAAGCACACTGACAATGAATGACATAACAAACAAAACATGACTTACACGACAGTAAATGTTCAGCGAATTGAACCGAAATATCCACGTTCTTTGGTTTATTAAGCTTTGGATATAATATTCAGTCTCTTTTCATTATGTACAATGCCAGCGTCGGCCCGTAAACGTCTATCTTTCAATATTGTGACACGTAAAACGTGGATGTGGCTTGTGCTGAGCCCGATACAGAAAAGAACTGTACCACTCTGTGGATGGTACCGTTGAGACCCACGGCCTCCGTCACCTGTTGAACAACACAACATAACAAACATGGCGGCCATCTTTATGCACAAAAACGGCGTCACTTTTTGACACCTGTCAAAATCCTGTCACCGTTGCGATTATTAAAAAAGTTTTGAAATTAAAATGGCGTCACTTTTTGACACCTGCCAAAATTCTGTCACCGTTGCGATTAAATAAATCATGAAATTAAAAAGTGAAGTGTTTCGCGTGGACAGTGCAGAACTAAATCTGTATTGACCGTGCTTCGTGTCACTAAATCATTTCTAAACTAAAAGCGATGATGAGTGGGACGCTAAATGCTATTGCGTGATTCCAGACCGGGGACGTTGTGGCAAATAAATCAAATTAGAGATTTCGTAGCTTCGAACGGAGGGTAAATCTAGTTGCTATGGAATTAGCATATTTGTTAGGCTATATTTCTGCTGGTTAAAAATATTTCCCTTGCTTCTATAGATTTATCCAGTGGAATAGGGAATGTCAGGTGCTTGGGTTGCCAGCTTCGACATGCGCTACCCGTGACTATTAGCCCACATTCCTTATAATACGTTACACTTACTGATAATACGGGTCACGTCTTTCAACACTGCAAACCCAAAATTAGTTAGCATTAATTCTAGACCCACGTTTAGTAAAGCTACCCCGACTGTAAGCACTTGTTAATGTTAGTTGAAGTTAAAATACTTATTCTTTTAATTTTTAATATGTTTACTAAATCTAAATAAATGATCAAATTGATGTCACCGTAGAAGTAACATTTGCTGCTAATTACTATATAGGTATGACAGTGTTAATAACAGATACTTTTTATGTACACAAAATTTCCCAACTTGCAAAGATTTAACACATTTATTGCGTTCATTTTCTCAAAATAAATGTTTTTTTTTTCTATATTTTTACAGGTTATAATTTTTCTCCATAATGTTTTAAACTAAACATGTCTGAAGTCGATTTTATGTTAGGTATCTATTTATGGCAATATTATGGCAGTTTGACAATGTATACTGCATTAATTAAAAAACAGTTTCTAACATATTGCCGAAGGAAATTAATATTGGTTATTCATTTTATACTAAAAAAATGTATTTTAAGCACGATTCACTTACGTCTATTTTGAGTCAAAATCCCGACTATGCCTTCGACTAAATTCGGTAGCCTTTTACAAAGGAGCAGCGCATTCATCTCTCTCATTTGGCATTGTGCTTTACCCGACATTTGTGACAATTCGACTTTATTTTCCATTGTAAAAAAAAAACATCAACACTTATTTCTACACTCAAAAAGTGATATTGATTGTCAATCCGCCATATATAGACAATTAGACGCCCAAATTAAATCAGACTTATCATCTCAAAATCCAGTATGTACACTTTTTTGTCGGCGCAGAGGCCGGCCCTATTACTCGTAATAGTCCCAACTATCTAAGCAGGGCTCCAGTATGTGTACTAACCGGCGCGTGCTCTGTGTCCTCATCCTCCTCATCAGAGGGGTCGGTGGACCAGCACGGCTCGTCGTGTGCGTCGCAGGAGGCGGCGCGCGCAGCACTCGGCCCGTGGGATCGCTTCTCGCTGCGACCGTTGTCTGACCCGGGGGCGATGTCCCACGAACTCGTTTGGATTAGTGTCCTGGAATTATCGGCAGGTAGGTGAAACAACATGTGCTGCAGCACGATTACTCTTTATTAGATAAACATGTGTAATGAATACAATGTGTGAGAAAAGCGAGCACGAAAATTTATCATAATGAAAATTGGATTTTCGACTTCAAGAATGATGGGCGGTAGATTATAGCAGTGCGACCCGCTTTATCGCTTCTTTAAATATACTTCCAGGAGTCATTATCATTTCTAAGCCCCTACGACACCCTTATATACATACATACATACATATGGACTTACTGATTTTAATGTTGGGATACCTGTATCAAAGACATCAAAACTTAAGACTTTGTGCTTGGATTACTCCAGTTTTTTTAATTAATTCAAAGCTCTCTATCAGGTTACTAAGGTGTTACAGGGAAAATTTCAATGCAAACAATTCCAGCTGCCACATACTTAGATTTATCAGTACTAATACTGGCGAGAAACTTAAAAATCACATTTACCATATAAATAATGCACTTTAACAAAGGAGGATAAGAGATAGAGGCTCTTTACCTATGATGTTGATGTGATCCGTATTGTCTGACCCGTTCTCCCTTAAGTTCCTTGAGCTGGTCGAGCAGCACCCGTTTGATCCTCTCGACCCAGACTCGCTTCACGTCCACCGTGGGAGCCGAGATGGTGTGCACCTCGCTCCTTCCTTGTCGCCACACTTCGAACTTGCGGAGGTCACCCTTCACGGACTCTGTTAGACCGACTTGTGACATCTGCAAATACCGGAAATAAAGAGTTAAAAGTGTTATAAAAGGTGATGAGAAGACGTAATTTTCTGATAAAAAGGTGCAAAAGAAGTTCTCTAATGAGTCAAGCTTAAGAACTACCATCATGTCAAATTTCATCCAAATCCTTATCCAAAAGCTACTAGGGATTCTAATAAATACCAACTTTCAGACACAGATATACTCAGACGCATAATTTTTACATTGACACACTTATATCTGAGATGCACAAGTAAAATATAAATCAAATTTAGAAATTATCTACAATGGTTAAACATAAACAGCGTAGATATTTTCTAAAACAACAGCCGAATATGCAATTTTTCAAATGCGACAAAAAAGACAAATATATACCCAACGCCATTTCAACAGACATACGTGAAAAATAATCAACCATACGGGACCAGGTTACGTCGAGTTTCTTTAATTCTTAAATTCACCAGGGTCGCTCACCTGTAAGTCGTGCTTGAAGTGATATGTGGCCTTATTATGGCTGTTCTTAGTACCCGGCTTGCAGAACAGCATGGCCTTCTCGTAGAGGAAGATGTGGCGCCGTCGCGGCCGTATCCTCAGCCGCAGGTCGCGTTTGTTCTCCGATGTGACGAAGAATGAACCTTGGAGTAGCAGCTCCCCCTGCTGACTCAAATCCACCTGCAACGGTGCGACGATTTATGAGAATAGCGTGGAAATTTGAATTGGGAGAATAGAAATGTATATTAGAAACAGTTAAGAGTTTAAGAGTCTGCCAACCCGCACTTGACCAGCGTGGCAGACTATGGCCTAACCCTTCTCACAATGAGAAGATGGCCCGTTCCCAGCAGTGGGACAAACAGGGCTGATAAAAAAAGAAAAAAAAAGAGTTTAAGTTTCTGGCTTACGCAGTTACGGTTAAGAGACCTGTAACTGCGTAAGCCAGAGACACTCTGCATAAGCTGTAAATATACATATAACGAGTTTCCGACAAAGAGATAAGAGCTAAACGACAGGACGAGTTGCAATCTAAAGTGTTCGTAAGTTAATTATAAGAGTAGGTAGATACTTTATTGCGTCGTAACAAGAGTCGTTTAGTTGAATGTGTTTGCGGATTGAGTCTTTTTAACCTATTAAGTATTCTATGCTATTTGATGATGGTTTTCTAGCTCGGATGGTGTTTGAAGATAGGTATCAATTTTAAAACGTTCTTTGTGGCAGTTTGGTGGAAACAGCTTCGGTGGAAGGAGATTTCACATTTTCTTGCCAAGAAAGGAACTAAAAAACTTGTTGGTGTGAGCTCACTCACTCACTCACTTACTTATAGCTTTAAAATACAGCCAAGAGTGTGGATGTGCCTGACCTAGGGGACCTAGGGAACATTGAAGAAAGAGAAGAACTGGTCTTAAATTGGTTTCAGAAAGGCAAGCAGATAGGCAGACGGAAATTGGCAGACGGAAATTAGATAGCGGGAGAAGTTTACCACCGTGGAATGGTTACCTCATCAAACTCATGGTATTTTCCTTCACTGAGAGCTTTACCTCAGTGGAGATTTAAACTGCTGCAGCTCGGAATTCTAAATTAACTTATTTACGATACAAGTAATAAAAAACCAGTTACGTTCACGCACGGAACTAAATTTCACTGCGCTATGATCTGGGCTTATATGCGTCATAAAATGCCTTATTTGCATCATCAACTCTTCAATCTTACCCGCGGTTGACAAGCAATCGAGGGAAAAGGTACGTACCCACATACTTTCCACTGATATCACTTATAAAGTAACACGATTACTGTAACTATACCTACTTGTACCTAGTACATAGTAACATTATATTATGTTAGATAGACCTACGATTGACCACCAACATGCTTGATGTTAAGCGACGGAATGAGTCCTTGAAATTATACAACTTTTAACGGATTTATCGCATGCATTTTACATAATTTTATGACCCGACTTTTAGAATATTTGCAGCGTCCGTTGTCACAGATGAGACTAGATGACAGTTGTCTTTTTTGTTATGAATTACTGTCTACAGAAAGTATTGAGTCTCACTTGTGACCACGGACGCTGCTGCAAAGTGTTCGAAAATTCAGGTCTTATAATTATGTAAATTATACGCGATAAATTCGTTAAAAGTAGTTTAATTTCAAAGAGTAGCAATCGCGAATACCTTATAAAACATTACAGTCCTGTTATACAACCTGATGCAGTCACGATTTATCAAATGAAACAAATTAAAACTGAAGATTTGACATAATAATTGATGGTATCAGTCGGTATTTATGCGTCGGATCTGCATGAGCTCCTCTTTGCCACTTTTACTATCGGATGTCTAGAAGCTTAAAAAGGCGACATCGTTACATTGAGGATATTATGAAAACCCGATCGAATTGCTTTTACCTATAAAGAAAAAAAACTCCATCGCACTTTAGTCCACTGAATGCCTTTTGAATGCCTTTCAATTGGGTCTTCAGCTTTTCGCTTTCAGTAAATGCCAACTGCCTTAGATAAAATATCCGTATTACATATATTAGTAAATGTGCTGAACTTACAGGTACACCAGTGATGGCTATCTGGTGCATGGAATCGTTGACACACTTGAGGACCACGAGCATGCAGTCCAGCGCTTGTTGGAGACCAGTCGTCATCGAGCCGCACTCGCTGTACCGGAGCAAGTCCTGAAAAATATATGGTTTATTGAAATTAAACATTTTTTACGGATTTATCGCGTATATTTTACGCAAAGTGAGTCATGGTGCGAGTGTAACCTAAAGAGAGTGTAAATTTCAAGATTAAATGAGGGTAAAATAGGCAGAATATTTGCTCAAAGCGATCTCTTTCAAATAATTGTAGTATGATTAAGAAGATAATTGTTTGTGTGTGTACGTGCGTAATAAGTAGCTCCGCCATACTCCAGGCCTGTCCAAAACTTAGTTGTTAAAATCTATGTTATTATTAGAATGTGATATACCTTGAGCAGAAGCTGGTATTTAGTTATCCTCTGCACAGGTTTGAGTAGATACGCCGCCAGAGGCAGTTTGTGTCCGAGCCTCAACTGGCACGCCTGTAGGAACAGATGTGTGTCCACGAGGGTCTCTCGTAGCCGCTCCGAACGAGGTATGTTTTGGCAGTAGTAGCTGTACAGTCTGAAGAAGGTCTCTCTCTGCGGGAAACAAGTGAATTGGTAAGGATTGATTCCTTCCTGTCTTGGTAGTCAAGAGCAAGTCTACCTAAGAATAAAGGACACCCATGGACAAGGAGGTGAATAACATAGTAAAAGGGAAACCTTTGCCCAGCAGTGCGCTATTGTTGGTAATGATAATAATGATAAGTAACTATAAAAATATAGGTGTAGCAATCAAGCAGATGGTTCGCCTTATGGCAAGTGACCACTAAAGCTTATGGATAACCGCGACACTATTGACAGTAAATGTTACTGTTGTTTTTAAGAGTTCCGTACCTCAAAAGGTAAAAACGGAACCCTTATGAGATCACTTTGTTATCCGTCTGTTAAGACCCTCTATCTCGGGAACGCGTAAAGGTATCGAGTTGAAATTAAAACCACAAACGCAGATGTGTACCTAATGCCTTACTAATATGAAAAAATAAAACTTCTCGGTTGTCGTAAAATAAAGTTACAGCCGTATATGTTGCAAAAAACCGCATATTTCGACACTCACAAAAGAATCAAAACCTATAGGGTACTTCCCGTTGACCTAGATATTAGGCAAGGGACATTGTCTTATAGTACATATAGGAAAAAATCTGAAAACTGTACATTTTTAATTTAATCACAAAAATAGGGTCTTTATGTAAGGAATGAGGGTACAAATTTTAAATTTTTGACAAACCTTTTCGACAAAACATAGTGCAACAAGTTCAGTAGCAGATATCGATCGCTCCAGGTCCTTGAGGAAGGTTTCCTGGTGGAATGTGAACAGCTCGTGTAAGTTTCCGAAAAGCACATCAGCCTGCCCGACCAGCGTCGCTGGCAGCAGATGCTGGTTCTCCGGCTTCTCTATTTCTTCTTTATAACCCTGGAAATAATATTGTTAATTTATTTTAGTTGACATAGCACAGCGGATTTGCATGTTGAAGTGGCAGTGGGCAGGGCACATAGCACGTAGAACTGATGGCCGATGGGGCCGGAAAGTTCTCGAGTGGAGATCACGCACAGGCAACCCAGCGTAAGAAGAGCAGCCACGAGATGGATAGGTAACCTTATATAAGTGGAGGGAAAATGCTGGATGCAAGCCGCTTCCAATCGGTCTTTTTGAAATCCATGGGGGAGGCCTAGGTCCCGCAGTGGGGCTTCTTATGGTTGAGATGATGATGATAATTTAATTGAAGTCTGTTTCATCTTTTTGTCGTGCGAGAACCTCTGTGTCATAATTCTGCTATTCACAGTTTAATACTTTTTAGCTTCCAGCTTTTGCAGGAGTCAAGTTTTTCATAAATTATGCCTGGGTCTGCAGAGTATGAATAAAGACCAAAGGGAATATGTCCTACTGTCTGATATGCAGTTATAAATGATGATATAGAGTGATACCTTATTAACCATTGCCTACTATCCTCGACCCTAAGATACAGAACATATAATAAACTACTCAATGTGTAGCTGTGGTTGACTTTTGTTTGAAATATTTTTAATAATAACGAAATATTGATAGTAGAAATGAAATGAAAATATTCTACTAAGGCAACCGATAATAATCAACCAGCTAGCGCTTTCCATTATAGCTCGCAACGGTCGCTAAATATCAGGTGACTTTATATACAGAATAAAAAATAGAATAGTTCAACACGTATCCTGACTACGTCATATAAATGTTATATGATTCGATAAGGTCCGCTTCAATGGCCTGTCAGCTTTAGAACATGGCAAATTATATATACAAATTATCGTAAACCATAAAATACTATCAAATACTCAATATACTTTTTTATAGAATATATTCTACGGTAGGTAGCAGTTAAGGTGTCGTAAAAACAACCATGTCAAGAATTACAAAATGCTCATGAAGTATATAATTGTAAAGCTACCGGGGAGAATCTAGGTTGATATTGAATACTCATTCAAAACCGGTTGAGTTCGTAAAGTATACCAGTTTCTGCAAATTATACCGAAGTGAGAAGAGACGAGCACACGCTGACCGTATCGCACCAGCCCTGCAGACGTCTATCGTAGTCTTTGTATATAGCTTCTAAGCAGTTACATTCGGACGGCGTCAAACTATCGCCCAACTTCCAGAATTTTGATTTCTGCTTTAGGTTCTGTAGTGTTGAAGCCCAGTTACTTAACGATTTGTTTCTAGTCAAGCTTTGCGTCTTGTGGTTCTCTACATTGTTCTCCAATTTCTTATGCTCAAATCGAGAAGCGTAGGCGTAGCTGTAATGGTTGTAACTGTTGAGCGATTTGAGACAATTGGATGGTTTTCTACGAGATAAAGATGAGTTCGAGCTTCGAACGTAACTTTCACTGCCACATAATATCGAACCACGTTTGCTACAATGAGATGCTGATGAGCAATGATCCTTTACCGTATGATTCCATTCCTTCATTATTCTTTTATAATCTTTAAGAATCTTTGATAACACATCTTCAGGATCTTTGCTAGTGCACATAGTATTTCTCAGTTCTGTGCAACTCGAAGATTGGAATTGAGTATTCTTGGAAGTCATAGAACCGGTAATGTATTCAGGTGTGGATATGTGAATATCTGAATCTTTGCATCCGTAAAGCGGATTCTTCACCAATTCAGGAATGTCAATAATGGTCGGTGCGTTAGACGTGAGCGATTCCAACGTGGTGTCTTCCGAGGCCGTCACCGCGTCAGAATCCGGCAAATATGTGATTTTCTCTTCAGTTTTTTCCGAATTCTCAAAGCCTGGTATCGATTTACCGTAAAAGAAATTCCCGACGAACGGTTCCATACGCACCGGTTTGATGTTACGGGGATTGTATTTGACGCGCGCGTTTCCCACATCACTCACTGATTTCTTACACTTTTTGCGTCGAGCGTTTTCTTTCTCGAACAGTGATATTTGGTTGGCGTAATCGCTGAAGAGCGTAGACGCTGAGACGGATCTGGTGAGGCGCTTTTTCTTGCTGGTGGTGTCGTTTTTCCTGTAGTACCAGGAGTAGGATGTACCGATGCTGACGTTCGCGGATATTTTATGGAGGTTGTATTTTCCATGTTTCATGGTGGAGTAGGCGCAGCACTGCCGGACGAGGGACTGTGCGGGCGTGCAGTTAGCGCACGAGTAGGATGCATTACGTTCCGCTCGATGGGCTGCGGTGATTGCGTGTTGCACTAAATGTTCAGATATGTGGAGTCGCCTTGTCCGTGACTGCTACAGAAATATATACGCACTACTTGTACGGCTATGACACACTTGGGTTTCAGAGCGAAGCACAGCGATGGTACGTATAGAGATATCGTGCTTCATTGGAACTATTTGCATATTGCATTGAAATGTGTGATTTCTGTGACATGATTTCTTTTAGAAGTAATGGGGTTGTCACGCGTGTCCAGTTCGAGTTCTAGAATATAAGTACCAGTACCAGTTAGTATTTAATTATTAATTTTTTTTGGAATAATCATCAATACAATTGGAACTTTCTAAAGACCTTGAAGCATGTAATGTAACGATGAAGCTACGAGAGAGAAAGTGAAAAGGATCTTTACCGGCAAAATGTCAACAAGGTCAGATAGGAAGCACGTGCTAATTGACTTAGCATATTACGAAAGCCCTTAGTTTACGACGTCTAATTGAATTCGAAACACGTAGAATATTAACTAAATGGCCATGCCATATATAAGATAATCAGAGTATTATTGCAGCTTTCGCTACTCTGATGGTAAGGAAAGACGATTGCTTTCGCTTAATATTATGTTTAATGGCGGCGCTATTGGCGATCTTGGCTTGTGCAAAAGTCGTTAATGCTTGTATTACGTGGTTTGAAACATGGTAATCGGTTTGTATGTTCAAATATCTTAACCTTTTGATCTACGTAGAACAAATAAATAATATAAATACTGTATGCATTGCGTAATAATATACCATGGGAACAATAAAATGTTCTTAGTCAAAAGCTATACAATTATGGTATGACATTTACGGGCTTATCGAAAAACTTACTTATTACTTAACTTTAAGCAATGCTTAACTTATTTTGTCAACTTCTCGCTGACATGTAATTACACTTGCGGAAAGAAGACAGAGAATTTAAGACGTACGTTTTTCGGTAAGGCCCATAATGAATATAGATCTCAGTTAGGTACTCCCAACTCTTATAGCGATGCAAAGTTCGCTCAGCGCCCGTTTCTATCTTACTTTTTCGGTAATTAAGAGTGTGAGACAAAAGTTCAAATGAGCCTTATTTAAATTGTGATATTTTTATAATCGCTTCAACTTTTGTGTCACTCTCTTAGTTCCAGAACAAGTAAGATAAAAACAAGCGCTGAGTGAACTTTGCATCGCTATAAAAGTTGAGAGTACGGCTGTAGACTTGTAATTAGTAATCTTATTGCTTAGACTCCGAAATAATTTTTTTTCAAACAGTCTCGTATGAACAAGAGCAACATAAAAAGTATATTTAATCAACTTATTCCATTGTGTCTCTGAGGCTTAAGAGGCTCCTTTGTAACTTCATGGTGACAATGGGGATGATTACTCACATTCAGTATAGATCCAAGTTCTTGGACATAGACTCTCTCAGTCTGTAGCAGCTCTGCGAGCACATGCCCGCGCCGCGACCGCCGCGCCTCCGCATCTTCTCCGCCGGAACTTTCGGACCCGCCTGACGTCTCCATCTGGTGACAATATACAGGTACCATTGAATATCTGTTTTTCCTTACATGTCCAATCATGACAATCAGTAATGGCAGGCTGGCAACGAATGAGAACCCTTATTATCAAATGTTATACTGTGGTTGGTATCTTTCACCTTCTTGCAACCACTCTTCTTGTTTAGGTGCAACATAGCTAAGCGCATCGTCAACTATAATAATATGAAGTAATGACGCTTTACTTGACGAGATTTTTGACATAAAGTAAGGGTGAGCGACCAGTGATTTTCATTAAAAAAACAGGTTGGTATTTACAAATAAGCCAGAACTAATGTTCTGTAACTTTATTACTATTTAATTTGCTCTAATTTTGGGGGAAGTAATTTATAAGCAGTAGTTACGATAGGAAACGTTTTGAGGAACACTGGCTGAATATAAAATTAAATAGGTACATTAGCAAGGTCCGGAAGTTAATAATTAGGTACGCGATTAGTGCATTATTATTCTATTCGTTTTTTTTGATGATGGTGTGGTTTAGGTTCATCGTTAAGGTGGCTTTGAATTCGATTAAGGATTCTTACCAAACCTGATTATGAAGACCTTGATCTTAGGATAACATTTTATGTCTATTGGCAATAATGGTAAAGTTTATTAACCGAAAGTAAGCAATTGGATATGGAAATATGTAATTGAAGGTCAAGAGTAACGACTACACCAGTTACAGAACAGTTTATATATTTATATACCTAGATTTTTATAAATCTATGTTTATATAGATATTTAGATTTTTTGTCATTATAAGTTTGCGCTTGACCACCAACTCGCAACAAAACGGTCCACGATGAGGCACGCTGTACTAAGCTTCATAAAACAGGCAGAAATTACCGTATGAGTCATCCTTGTATGACAAAAATATCTTACAATTAAAAGGGTTCCTGTAAGATCAATTAAAATCGTCACCTCTCAGACTAGGATACCAAGTCAAGGCATCTAAATAATATAATTGAAAAAAAAAAAAATGTACGTAGTTATAAATGCATGTATTAGTTCATAAAAGGCACGGACCCTGGAGTCTGTGGAGAATAAAATTTGTTAATACATATATAAAAAAAGGCATCTAGAAAACGAGTTCAAGAACATCAAGCCTTGTTAACTTTATATACCTTTTACATTTATCCTTTATGGTTAAAGAATACGTTTGCGTTTTTAAGGTTCCGTAGTGAGCAAGGAACCTTTATAATCTCACCATGTCCGTCTATCTATCCGTCCGCGGTTTTGAGTTAGCACTAAGTTAAGATTATTTCTAAGACTCTTAGTATTAGAAAGCTGCAATTTGGTATGAATATACCGATAAAGTGGTAAAATAAATCTCGTAAAAAATATTTCTTTAAAATCTAACTTAAATATCTGTATGATATACATGATATACAATATACATAGTGGGGATGAATTATTTTTTCTTGTCTACCCCATGGTGTGGTGTGGATATGTGTTTTTTTTTTTTGACATAACGAAATTAAAAAGTATTACTATAAAATCATAGCTAAGCACACTTTACAGTTAACGTCTATTAACGTAAAGAACGTAGGTACATAGAGAAGTAAAAGTGAAAAATTTCACAAACTCTTAATATTTATGTTCATAGTAAGTATATCAAATAAGAAGCGCTGTTGGTGATGTGCAACAACGGAACCCTAAACTGCGCGTGACCCAACGCGATCTTGGTTGCTTTTTATTTTCACAAAAAAAAAACTGTTCCATCTCAAAAACAGTTTTAGTCTGTGTATTTATGTCTTATAATGTAAACAAAAGCGGAAAGCGACCAATTAAGAATCTTATTTTCGTAATTACGAACTCTCATTGGTCACAAGCCCGCCATTACTATGTACATTCTATAAGACGTAGAAAAATATAGACACTATACAACTAGCTTTTGAATATGCTACTCACAGGTTTATGTTGCTCCGAAAAATCCTTTACAATTTTGTATCCCGTTTTTAACACAACACTTAACGTATCCATTCTTACTTTAGTTTACACACAACTTTATCATATTAAAACACAACACATTGGAAAGCTTTTGAAACTAAAACAGAATTAGAATTAGAATTCAAGTAAAAGTTAGCTCAGACCTAAGATTGGGTTGATTTCTCAAAAATTTTATTAAATTTTAACGTAAAAATGTCCAAAATTTTACACAATGTTTGTCGTCAGCGTATGAATGTCCAAAAATAAAACAGTAAAAGCACATGGTGTCTGTTCGAAGCGTTAAAGAATAAGGAACTGTGCCCTGAGATGTGAAGGGGCGAGGAAATACGTTGGGTTCGTAAAAAAAGTTGTTACCTCCACGACTGTATGCAGGATGCTCCACTTTATTTTTAACCCCCGACCCAAAAAGAGGGGTGTTATGATTTTGACGTGTGTATTTGGTGTATATGTATATGTATCTGTGTATTTGTGTGTCTGTCAATGGTATCATAGCTCTCAAACAGATGGACTGATAATGATCTAGTTTTTTTTGTTTGAAAGAGGATTTCAATGAAAATATTCTTATAGTTCCCGTCCCGCGAACTTTTTACGTGACGGGAACTATAGCTGTGTTTCATTGAAATCGATTCAGCCATTTTCAACGTCGAGGGTTTTTGAGTTTTCTAAACTTACTTGTGTATTATAAAAAGAAATATTTTTTTAAACTAAAAGTCATTGTCTGAACTAAATATTTAATCACTTTTAAACTACAAATATAATTTAACTTGTACTTAGTTTGTACTTGTATTAATGAAACAGTGGTAAGGTAATATTATTTAGACAGTTCTTCCTTAAATTGCGTCAAAAATATAGTTTATCCTGTATGACACTATCAATTAATGGAAAATTTTAATATTGTGATCAGTTTATCATTTAATAGGTCTCTTAAAATAAGACTAAGGTTTTGTATAATCATTTTTTCTCAGATGTGACTTGTGCGAGATATAGCCCGCTAAAGGTGAAAGATTAATAAAAATGTATCCCCCTGCATTTCTAAACTATTCGACTTATTTAATACTTCATGTTTAACCATAGTTGTAAAGCATTTAAAAAAACTTTCACGTTTTACCTAATTTTAAAACTGTGATTACAACTCTTTTTAGATATAGCGATAAATAATGTAAAACTCTTAAATCGTTATAGTTTCGATAAGGCCATTGAGGCCTTATCGCTAAGTGGTCTAAAAAAAGTACTCGCCAAGTGATTTTAAAAAAAATATTGCATTAGTTATGGAACCCTATCATATGCATGTTTCGACACGGTCTTGGCCACTTATTTTATATTTATGTTCACAAATTTATCCAAGTAGAGCATCATCCCCATAATAAAGCATACTATATAGAGGGCAATGTGTAGCTATGTACGGCAAGGATCACTGGCACGTTGTACGATAACCTGCTTGTGTGAGTGTATCTCCATACAAGTATGTATGTGTTAGTAGAGCACCACACCTGCTGCCGTTGAATGTTTCTTAAAGCCAAGGAATACTCGGACTTGAGAGTAAGATATTTTAGATATAGACTTTTAGACTTTATTGTGATGATTTTACGTTTCAAATTGGATTGTCCTACCTAAATTCTATACGAAGGTATAATGTACAATCATGGACTGTGTCTAGTCCTAAGTCAAAGCTATTGATCACAAAGCAGAACTCATTGTTTGTTCCTTTTTCGAATGTTTCTGAGAAAACATCTGTGGACTCCTTTGTTTTGGTGACAGATTGGGCCGGGATGCGTTGGCGCTTGGGGGTTCATTTTGACCAGAAGCACGTGTCTTGGGGTTGAACGGTGGGAACATTTTTTCTGCTGTTATGCGTTCAAAGACGTAAAACCGCGGGAACACTTTTTATCCGACTGCCGAAGGAGGGTCATGTTAATCGAGCGTACGTATGCTTAATTGTTTGCCATGCTCTGCATACAGTCTAAATCCTATAATGGATTTCAACATGTGAAATGTTATTAGATTCGTCGTAGCTGTGGGATTGAAAGGAAATTATGAAATCGTCCGTGAAAATAATTATACTTAGTTAAAAAAACGTGAAAAACCGAAATACGCAATTCGTTTACTTGGATGACATTTTTTCAGTTATTTTGTTATAAAACCAAAGTACTGAACCGATTTTAATAAAATTTATATGGGAGCACTTCTGAGGTATACCTACAAAACAAAAAAGAATCATCAAAAACAATTCATAATTGGCGGAGTAATCGCTGACCAAACAAAACAAAATAAAAAAACACACAGTCGAATTGAGAACCTCTTTCTTTTTGGAAATCGGTTAAGAGGTGTCGAGTGTGATTAGTCGGAGACTTGTTTTCTATAGAAAGACGGTAAGCTTTTGAAATGTTAACCATTTGGTCTCATTGAAGGTTCCTCCTACGCCAGGTAATGAGGAACTTGTTCGCTTTAAAACGAGTTAGATAATTCATCATTATAAAACAATCAAAGGTAAACTACTTAGTTTGAAGGCAATTTGAACCTATTTTATTTTAAACTATAATAGAAGCCATAATTCAGTATGCATGAAATGAATAGAATAGGTAACATGGGTACCTACCAAAAATATGTTAAATTTTTTGAGGGATAAATAAATAATCTAGCGTGCAATGCAGAACTAGTTTGTCATGTTGATTTGCAATGAAATAAGTTATAAGTATATAGAGATCTAATGCCAAAATGAAGTCTCACGTTTAGAATTTAAGGCCTATTTTCAAATGAGCTGTATTTGACTATTGTGCTTAGTAAACTGAACTATAAAACGCCAATGTGATAATAATTACATTTGTAGTGCAAAATACGATAGATAATATCTTACTTGTGTGAGTTTGCCGACAGTGGTTCTGCATAATACTGCTTAGAGCAAGATGCTCTAAGTATTACTGTGTTAGTATTTGAGCCATTTCTATTTACTTCTGTCTTCTGTGCCACAGACAGACACACACACAGACACGTCAAACTTATAACACCTCGTTGTTTTTGCGTCGAGGGTTTAAAATAGTACCGAAAATGTTCATTAATTAATTCTGATTATTGTCATTGCCAAAGTAGAATATAGAATAAATTCAGATTAGATGTGTACTTTCAAACAAATCAAACATAAGTATGTGCGCGCTCCACATCAGGCGAGTAGGCGGTCAAGCGCAAACCTATCTTGTATACAAAAACACCGGACAAGTGCGAGTCAGAAACGCCCTCTGTGGGCGTTTCTGACCACGTACAAACTAGTAGACAAAAGGAGGAAATTATATACTTTAAAAAATATACATCGTAAAAATATTTAAAAACCTGTTTTAGGTTGTGCTAATGAAGCTCTTTCATATAATACTCCACATGATACGGTTAAAGCACTTTAAAATTTGGACCCTCCTTCCTTGCTTCCTTCCTTCCTATTTTTTTGTGATTAAATAAAAAAATTACAGTTTTTGGATTTTTTCCTTTATGTGCACTATATGAAAATGTTTCTTGCCAAATTTCACATTTATAGGTCAACGGGAAGTACCCCATAGGTTTGGATTCCTTTGAGAGTATCGAAATATGCGTTTTTTGCGACATATTCGTCTGTAACTTTTTTTAAATGAAAACTGAGAAGTTTGATTTTCTCTCTGTAGTAAGAGACTATAGATCTGCGTAGGTATATGGTTTTAATTTCAACTCGATACCTTTACGCGTTCCTGAGATACTGGTTTTGACAGATGGACAGACGGACACAAAGTGATCCTATAAGGGTTCCGGTTTTTCCTTTTGAGGTATGGAACCCTAAAAAAACAGAGTTGCTTGACTTTAGCTTCGTACATTTTGTAATCGGCCACGTAAAGTTGCTTGCTAATATATCTAAAGAACAGACACAAAAATACACACGTCAAACTTGTAACACGCTGTTTTGGTCGGGGTTAAAAAAAAACGTAACTTGTACCTCCATACCGTATTTTTGAGCTATATTATAATTATGTATCTATGTTGAACAAATCTATAAATCATAAACATGTGCGTAATCCGTCGCGACCCCTACATGTGGGCGCGCGGCGCGCGCACTTGAACTGATTGACCATAATGTTCAATTGCAGCCCCAGCGGTGCAGGCACAGCCGTGATTCACAATACCACTTATTTAGTTATTTATAACCACGTATTTTTCAAAGGATTCGCGACTTTATTCCACGGGGATACGCGACAGGAACAAATACAGGAACGACGGATCTTATCGGACAAAACCGCAATGAATCATCATGTATATTCCCTGAATAAAATGTTGGCATCTGCGATTTATATTATTGACTTTGATTTAGCAAAATTATTTTACAATTCGGAATGAATTATGTAGGAATTGGAGGACTATAATGTTTGTGTCTTCAAATCGCGAGTGAAGAGGTTCCTTCTAGACAAGCGCGCTCCAACGTAGACCTCAACTGCCACTTAACACTAGGCTAGTTAGCGGTCAAGCACAAATATATTTATGAATAAAAAAAGATTATAATATATCTTGGGCAGTCATTGGTCATAAAAAATTCAAAAATTCAGAATTAATAATTAGTAACAGAATTAATAATTTGGTGTTCAGAATTGGAAAGGAATATTTCCTGCGTTTCTGAGCAAAATTTAATTCAACATCACTAGTTTATGTGCAATGACACACAGCAAAATTTGGACTAGTTCTGCGACTAACTCGTTTTATAATTATTGTTTAAACAACTGAAGCAACCGACTTCTCATGGATGCCATTATCAGAAATTGAAATGGGACCACACGGGAAGCACCAGCTTTCAAATAAAAAAAGAATCATCAAAATCGGTTCACCCAGTCGAAAGTTCTGAGGTAACAAACATTAAAAAAAAACAGTCTAATTGAGAACCTCTTCCTTTTTTGAAGTCGGTTGAAAAATAACTAGTTTCATTCACAAGTTAAATAACCATAACGTTTGAATACCTACTCATGTATATGGGAGGATATACATAGATACACATTTACTGCAAAATTTAATTACATATTAGGCAGTGGTCTATATATGTATTGTAATTTTTACCTTGTATTTGTTTACGAATAAATATTTTCGTGAATTTCGTTTTCATACGATTATTATTTGTTGCCAAGGCAGCAAACAGTAGCGAAAGTTGTTTCGGGACTTTGGACAGAGGACAGCAGTCTAGGCTTGGAATAAGTCTTGAATTAACAATTAAAATAGAAGGCTTTAATAACCAGAAGTTTTTACGACTGTCAAAATGTGGAATTTCGTTTAAGAAACCAACCGATTACGAACTACTGCACCGATTTTGATGAAATTTCTATGAGATCAATCTGAAAATATAATGTGCGTAATCCTTTCAAACAAAATTTTTTTTTATCGAATCGACTCATAAATGCGAAATAAAATGGAGAAATGCGGTAGGTACTTAAAGAGCATAAAAAATACAAATCTAATTAAAAACCTCCTTTTTTGAATACGGTTAAAAGGACACAAACGAAACATTATTTCGTTATTTAATAAGGTTCGTTTAGCCGTTCGGTTTTGTCGAATTATTTCATAATATAATATAATATAACGTGACAAGGGCGTCGCCAGCCCATGGCCCAGGGGGGGGGGGGCAAGTTAATATTATGGAGGATGAGAAAAATATGAATTGTAGGTACAGGTACAATTGCACGGCCTTAGGACTTTGATTTCTTTGCAGTTGGCTACATTTTTTTCTATCTACCCTTCTCTAGAGGGGGGGGGGGGCAGCTGCCCCCCTTGCCCCCCCTTGGCGACGCCCTTGTAACGTGATACTAGACTTAAAGTTGCATTTGCAGCTCTAAAAGCAACCAATAAAAAAATATGATATCATAGGTATTAGGTACCGATAGTTATTAACGAATTACGCGGTGAACGAATTATAATCATATGCAGATAGGTAATCAATCAATAAACAAATCACTTATACATATTATTATCAATCAAATCAGCAATGAGAATTCAGAACCAATAAGCCTAATTGCTTTTAAATTGTGATTGGACTAGACAGAAACGAAAACTGCCCCAATTTGGCGAATGGCAAACATTTATCTGTACAAAGTTATGTAAGCAGTAGATTATTTATTACTCGTACTATGGTAATTAAAATGTGTTTTAATTTCTCTATCAACGCAGACGCTGATTGGAGCATTCACTAAGCCTTTACAATAGTTTACACCTTTAATTTATTATTTATATCTGCTTGAAGAGCTTTCAAATTCGTACCTTCTAAAATTGGGCCTTTGGTTTCGGTTTGGGTTTGGGATTTGGTTGTTAGTGTTTTAGGTATTTTTTTGGGCCTTTAAATTTTAGATTGTCAAATTCAATCGCAATTTATACTTCATAGGGTTTTCTCTGTGTAGTGAAGCGACAATATCATACGAGTAATGATGAAATTAACCTATTCCGTCTCTCAGATTCTGAGCTATCTCTATCAAATTTAATAAATGCAAATGCGAAAAATGAAACCACTTCTATTTTTTTCTTTATACAATAGTATAAGGTACTTTATACAATAGTATAAGGTACTAAATAGAAAATATTCTAATGGTTACATTGTAAGCAAATGCGATAATACCGCTAGATCACAATCAGCTATGAAAGCTGCGCAGGAGCAGCCTGTGCAGCCAAATAACAGCGCTCCATTCCGTTACTACCACCGTTACCGTACTACAGGTACCACAGCTGTTATATGGAAGTCATGTCGGAGTCTATGGAAGCCTATAAATCAACCCCAAGTGATTGTAAAACTGTGAATCGACACTTCCGCTTTTGGTAACATGAGTTTATGTAGATAACGGTACTGTTAAGATGTTATCTTTTGACATTAATGTAACTAGGGAAGGAACACCTATTCCTGGTGCAATCATCAGCTGTGTACCAATAATGTATCACTCTTTACTTGGTTATCAATGAGAAACCTATGTCCAGCACAACGCTGAAGATGGTGACAAAATTAACAATCATTATTATAGGTATAAACAAACGCAACACAGATTTGATACAAAATTGATTGAAACAAGCACATCGAACATTATTCTGCGAAAATTAATATAAATTTGAACAAAGTAAATGAACTGACGGTTTAAACAAAGAACTTTTCGCTATAAACCCGGCTGGTATTATATAATGCTAGTAATTTTATAAAGTTGTGAGTAACCCTGCCTTTAGATCAGCGCTTTTCCAAAGGGCGCTATCCAAGCGCTGAAACAGAACAGAGAGTACCTACCTGTTCAATAAACAACTAACATAAATGAAATCAGGGTTTAGCAAAAAAGTTAAAGTTTTTATTAACTTCTACCATTATTATTAACAAAGAACATTGAGGTAAGTACATATTTAGCAATAGCTTTGTTAGTCACAATTTGAAACGCACTAAAAACTCACTTTTAACTTCCATTGTAGCTCCTCTATGACCTGCGCCCAGCCCACATGAATACTGGGCACCCTCTCATGCTGCACGACTACATTCTGAATATCAACTTTGTTCCTTAGCATTATTTCACTGTTATTGTTGTTCACACCACCTCTATCTGGCTCCTTTTCCACAGAGGAGGTCATTGTCATCATGTACTACAGTTTTGTGCCTTCCACAGTTAACATTACACCATCACCACTAAATTGTTTGAAAACATAGACAAATTTAAAGTCTACTGGTTGTCACTAACGCATCGTTGCTGCAACTAAATAGTGTCATTTATAAAACGATAGCAGTAATAATGTTATTTCACAGATACGCGAATGGGGTTAGTTTAATGAGGTCAAAGAGTAGTCTTCCGGGCAATATAAGTAGGTATTCAATTTGGTAAGATAACTGCCACTTAGGCCGATAAGCAATGTATTAAAAGACGTCATAAAACGGCTCCAGCTGCCTTTACGAGCAGTAAGCTACTGAATATGATTAATAGTCAAGACGAAATTCTTCGAAGTTTTCTCGGTAGTTTCGAAAGTCTAGAGCAAAAAATCAGCCATTGTACTAAAGGAGAACAGAGCAATTATATTGCAATTATCAGGAAGAAGACCGAAAATGGCGATTGCCAATATGCGAACAAAAACATCGGCCGAGTCTGTCGTAAAATTGATTCTGCCGACCTCGATAATCGGTGACGATAACCGTACCGTTTTGTGAGATTTCGTTAGTGGCGAATTGACGATGATCACGGCATCATGGAATCAGTGGTCGGAGCCAATCAAAATAACCGGTATCGCGGAAACGGGCAAGGAAGTGGGACGCACAGTAGAAACTCTACATCTTTAACATGCACAACACCTCTGATACGACCTTCACATTTGAATAAAATGGAAAACCGATGAATTTCAAGTGTGCTATGATTGAACGCGATTTTTCTGGAGCTAAATATTATGATGGTTCAAAAACTCCAAATCAAGCTTTCAATCATAATAAAAATAAAAAGTGTTGTATAATTGCTAAAGATTATTCACCACAAAGTTTTGATTTTGAAAAGGCACATTTCAATTTACAAATATGTATATCTACTATATTATAATTAGCGAATTGGATACTTATTGAAAATAAATAGGTATATCGGAAATATTGGCCGTTGACCGTTAGTTACGAACGAAGCCCGTAAAAGGACAATTCACTGTTATTTTACCTTATATTATTATAAATAGCCATAGGGGAAATCAGCTCATGCGTAGTTTTAATTGATGAAAATTAATGGTGAGTGAAGTGTAGGTAAACGTTCAAGATTTGAACCATGACCTCACTTAACAGCCAAGAAAGGTAACTAACGTAGTCACACGGGAAGGTTCACTTTCACTGCATAATATTATTAACGTTCATTTTTCTTAAGATTAACGAACAAAAATCTTAAGAATAATTAAAAAAAATACCTAATGGAATACAAATTAGTTTTAATTTATTTAGAAACGAGATCGATATAATTGTTTTTAAGCAGATATTTGTGAACGCTATAGTGTCAGTACTAATGAAAGCGAAAAGCAGTCATATTCTCAGGACATGGTTATAAAATTAGATGTTTTAATTGGATCCAATCATATAGATTTCTATGATCACCGGATGTTTGGTCATCGGCACGGTGTCGCCAGCTGATCAGCTGTCTGCGACTGTAAACAAGTTGCATGACAAGTATACGAGTAAGTTAAGAAAACTCAAAAATCCCTGACGAAAAAACTACTGAACCGATTGTGATAAAACATAGCTAAGAACACTGCCGACTAATTCACTTTTAAAAAAAAACAACAAAATCGGTTCATCCGTTCGGGAGCTACGATGCCACACAGACACACACACACACAGACACGTTAGACTTAACACCTCGTCGTTTTTGTGTCGGGGGTTAATAAATCAAAATTCGCGATGTCAAAAGTCATCAATATTTAGAATAACTATAGTAACTATAGTTACGTATAACTATAGTTATTATTCCAGTTGCTATACTTAGCAACTGGAATGGTTTAACTTTGCATTCAAACAAGAACTATGTACCTTAATTGAGAATTAGGAAAGATCTAGATTAGAGCTTATTATTTTTTGTTTTGTTGAACAAATATGGAGATAGGATATTTAAAACTACCTGAATATTTGAAGCTAACCTTCGGCCATTACTAATACAACTAGTTCTGATAAAAAATTCACACGAGTTAGTATCTTTTATCAGTGTAAGCTGTCATAGCGATTATTCCAAAACCTGTTCATAGGAAAGTGTTTTAACATATTCTTCATAAACGCCTGTGGGCAGAATCGTATACTTACTCGATTTGTAAATACGAAAGAAAGATTAAATAGAACTTAAAAATACGAGCCGGTTCGTACGAAGAACAAGAAATGATATAGTACTTTCCTCATAGAGATTGCTTCCGGAGTCAATTTTGCAGAGTGAAAAAAATCTCACAAATACACTTTCTCTAAAATTGTACGCTTTAAAGCTGCTATTGTAATACATGTGGACATGTTTCTGTCATTACTAAGCCTGGCAGCACGGTAGCTTTCGTTCTTCAACACGACATTACCATTAGAGGGTTACACGGAACATTGAGTGCGATGAAGTATCCGCTAGACCTCGAACACATCCACGTTGGCGAGGAAGATGAGACGTGAGTGCCGACAAACAATGCTTCTAGAAACATGCGGTAAGCCAACATGTACTCAAAATCCCGCTATGCTCGTGTTGTCACAACAAAGACATTGATTCCACGCATTCTATTATACTCATGACATTCACAATCATACCGAAGATCACAAGCAACGGTTTCAGGTAACTCAAGAGCTCATGCCCGATTTGAAATGCAGATTATAATTACAAGCTTGACGTTTCAAAAGAAATGTTTGCAATACCGAAGCGACTTCAGTGGGTAACTGTAAATACTTTAACAATTTACCATTACATGTGATATAAAATATTTACCATCAATGAATAGTACTGTGGTTTTAAATAAAATGATTAAGTACTATTTTGAGTCATAATGAAGCTGTATAGAAAACCCCACAATATTGTAGGTACTTACACTACGTACTTACACCTACTTTATAAAATATGGTAACATTAATGTGATTTTATCAACTGAACTTGGCTGCAATGAACTTGATAATCATAACAATGTTAAGCATAATAATGATATTGAGCACGTGTCAGCTTTGGCCAATAAGTTACTTTCACCGGTTGTCGATTCCGTTACTAGCGAGAAATCGAAGTTTGCAATTAAACCGGCGCGGAGCATACGAGCAATCATGCAATCTGTGTAATTTAATGAGACTTAATTGCGGGAAATGAACTGATTGTGGAATGAAATGTAGATGTCACAGCAGCAAAAACATGAGAAGAGAACCTATTGGAGGCTGAAAGATTAAAATTTTACTCTGCTTTTTATACTATCATTGAATTACTACAAATATTGAGTTTGGAAAAACTACTGATAAATAAAATTAAATAGTTACATTAGAATCTGAGGAAACATCAAAATAGATTAAGCTATAAAAACATGCTGAAGAAAAAAATATTGTATGCCCATTTAAGTAATGTGGTTAGTAAAAGGAACAGATCGCTTAACGATCTCATAAAACAGAGATGCTGCAGAAAAGGAATTCGAACCACAGACCGCATCCTATAGAGAGCCTAGTTTAAACAAGTTCAACCGCGGCCCAATGGATGTGGGAGACTTCGAGACGACACAAATGTGCTCGAATGAAGGAAGGGGCAACGACCCGATGTGTAAACAAAACCACCAGAAATAGGTGAAGATAGCCATCACATCAATCGTAATCATAATGATCTACAACGAAGTCACAAAGAATATTGTGTCATTGAAAACATGACTAAAGTATTACACAACTATGTAAATGGTATAAAAAAAAGTGCGAAATCGTGTTATCTAAGTCATTGTTGCTAACATAGACGCAATTCACAGATTCACATCGAATGCTAGTAACATTGCTATCAGTCTACATCATCTTTATGGAACTGGATTCAATTACAAGTTAGGGGTCAGGTTGTTGAGGCTGAGAAAAATCTTGATATGTATAGCATACGTAACGTCAAAAGAAAACGACAGGAAGAGAGTAATGCCTCGGGTAATTCTCTTTATCTTGATATACCGGTAGCACATGTTGTTTGCAAAGCGATGTTCTAATGGAGCTGCATGTTTGTTCCTCAAGCACAGAGTTAGCGCCTCCGGGGACGCTAAATACTTTGCCGAGCTGTTTACACAATTCTGACATGCTCATACTAATATCGAGGGTTTTTTTTACAAAAATGCAGCCAAGTAAATTGGTAATTGGCAAAGCCAAGTAATATGTAGAACATATTATTTCCGAGACTAAACATAAACAAATAGCAATATTTGCACAGATAAACACGGTAAATTGTGATTAATTAATATGAACATATTGAACATACTTTAATTAGATGTGTATGATTCTTGTCAATGTTACATAAATACAAATATCCAGTTTTCCTTAAAACATCAAATACTTGTTTGATTTACCCAACATTTTTCTCTTAACTTTGTACGCGCAGTATAAGATTGGCAGAAATAAAAGAGCCTTTCCTTGTGCGGGTAAATGACTTTAGTAAATTATTTACTCTTCGTTAAAATATCTTAGATTGTGATGAAACCCTGAAATACTAAAGGATTGTTTAGCTACTGAAAATCAAGTGAACGGTCTTTACCTAAATAATATAGATTTGGAAATAATCCCAAATTATTTCCAAATATATATTATTTAAGTATCTATAGATACTTAAATAATATAATTAGCTATATATGCTTCTTAGGTGAAGTTTATTTATAGAATAAAACGAACAACTTCTGTTTTATGAATTTTGGGACTTCCCCAAAAAAGATTTTGGCCCAGCTGATTTTTGCAAATTCTTAAAAGACAGAACAGTTTATTATTTATAATAGAAATAGTCTTCGAGATAGTAGTCAGCCTTAAATGCAATAAAATATAGCATATATCATGAAGAGCAAATAAATAGTTCCTAATCTCGCACCAGGATACTTTAAATGGAACAGTCTCAAACAGGTATTTTCCGCTATTATAACAACTTGTCACGAACAAATAGGCATCACGGCACAAATCTCTAGGTTTGTCTTTTCAAAAACACTAGCACTGAGTCACTTATTTATATAACTTCCAAGTTGTATAAAAATTAAAAATCTGAACTATTATATGTCAATTGAATTATTTTAAATTGAATTAATGGTAAAGGCAGACACATGCTGTGACTGGAGCATGTTGGAGGAAACTACGGGAGTGCATAGGTATTGTCGGTATCGTATTGTGTTATTTTTGTACCCCATGGTTATCCTCATCAAGTCGATTATCGATATATCGATTTAACATTTTGATTTAATTTAGGTTTATAATGATGCGTATTAATTTATAAATTGTATATGCAAGAAATAAATCGTGATAAAATTGATTTTGAGCTCAATTTATCACAGTGCAATTAACTGATCACTTAAAAATAATAATTATGTTTAAAAAAACTGAAACAATCGACTTAACAAAATACGCAATTTGTTCCTTGGATGACATATTTTTCTAGTTACTTTGTTATAAAAACCAAAATACTGAATCGATGTTGATTAAATTTATATAAATTATTACATAATGATTTACATCAAAGTGAACCCTATAATCTTGCCAATTTTGAGACTTGTATCTTATCGTATCGTTCGAAAGATACATCAGTAGTGCGATGTCGGTCCTCATTCTTGATGCGTACTACACAGGAATTTAATTCTTTGCCGCCATTTCTGTTTCCTTAGACTTACAATCTTGGAATTTTCAAGGCTAGTGTGAATAGATATCTTCTAGGTCATAATCTAATTATAATATACATACTTATGTACGCAACTTGCTGTTTACTTTTCTACATGCACTTGGATGATACTTTACCAGTTATTTTGTTATAAAAACCAAAGTACTGCATCGTCGATTTTGATAAACTTTATACGGCACCTCTGAAGTGTGACCTACCAAATACAAAAATAATCATGAAAATAAATGCACAATTGACTGAGTAATCGGTGAACAAACATACAAAAAAAAAAACATACAGACCGAATTGATAACCTTTCTTTTTGGAAGTCGGTTAAAAACAATATAGGCAACCTAAATAACCCGAAGAACCTAAGGATATAACATGGGTGTTTTCAAATAATGAGTAAATAGGTTTCTCCTAACCAAGTGCGCTCCATCGTAGACCGCAGCGTAAGCTCGACATCAGACGTTTTCTTTCAAAATGACAAAACTTAGGAAGTAAACACGTTGAAAAGCATAAAGTCATTCAAGGTCGTTGGGGAACCTCAAGGGAAATCACCGCGTATTACATTTCCCTTGGTAATTTACGTTCCTCTCTAAAAAATCACAATTCTGACAATCATATTCCACCGATTTCACAAAACAAAATGTAATTCAATAATCCAATTGAAAAAGATTAACGTCCGAAACGTGAGAGAAACGACAGATTGTACGCAACGCCGAATAAAATCCGTGATAAAACATCGCGTGAGTTATCCAATACTCTAAACGTGAAAGGCGATATGGTAATTCCTCTATTAGAAATCAGAAAACGATTGGTCGCAGTTCTGACAGCTCCCTTCGAGAACACCGGAACAACAGCCCGTATTATGTACTTACCTAAAACAAGTTTTTGATTATATGTAAGTATGACACAATTACATATTATCGAAACCACTTTTGCTTTTCAAAAATGTAAAACCTCTATTTCGATTTCCACTTTGAAATTTTATTTCCCTTTAATATAGTGATTTGTATTAAATTTGTGTCTGTCGAGCATATGAATTTTCTTTTCTCGCAACAAGTGTTTTTATATTATCTCTGATAGTGTTACATATTATGTTTTTGCTTTCGTTTTGCATTGTTTTTACGGGAAATTACGTATATACATATATATAACAGAATATACTTAGTTTTAACAGCATAAGAGTTTTTTTTTTATTTCAGGACATTCACGCGTAAGTATTGTAACTTACGGAGGAATATAATATAAATACTACAGTAAAATATCAAAATCTTAAAACTGAGCAATTTGTACAATAAAAAAATAAAAATCTTCGAAACGAAGATATAAACTTCCCCTGGTCTGAAAGTGGTCACGCTGAGACATTGCAGAAAAGTTATATACGTGTTGTTATAAAGTTATGTACGTTATGACCTTCGATGACAACGTTATAATTTTGTACCATATAGTTGGACTGCTGATGGAGCGGAAACTTTAGCATTGATTTCTCAAGTCATGATATACACCAAATCCGTGGAGGTAATTCATTTTAATAGTTATCATGATCTCTTTTCATTACGTATTCGATGCGATGAGGTCTCGATTAAAAAGGCAAAAAATAAAGATTGGAACCCTCAAATGACAACCCGTTTACTTTGGCTTCACTTTTTAATTATTATCATGGATAAATAGACAACTCTTTATTAAAATACCACATTGTTCAGACTTATCAAAATTACAATATTACTATGGCTAATCTTTCAATAGGGGCGCCTATTGAAAGATTAGCCATAGTAATCAGTCCTCGAGGCAAACTCTTTCAGGCAACCATGTACAGAGTAGGATAGGTACATATAAACGCGATTACAGAATATTTAACATAAGAAAAAAATAATCTTTATACTTTAAAACGTCGAAGATCTA
The DNA here is from genome assembly GCA_947563715.1 of Lycia hirtaria. Lineage (NCBI taxonomy): Eukaryota > Metazoa > Arthropoda > Insecta > Lepidoptera > Geometridae > Lycia > Lycia hirtaria. Next base: position 5,664,756 of record OX387383.1, read on the forward strand.
CCTATATTAAGATAAAGAAAATGAAATTAGAAACTACGTCTCTAATTATCTTTCAGCGTCATAATGTCCACAATTTGAATGAACATTAAATTTAAATAATAAGTAAATTTGCAAGCCAGTAATGAGAAATTACTGCGAGGCGAGCTCTAGCTAATGCCTCTGTAATGACAGCTTTGGTTATCACAAGTTAAGGTTTCAATGTCGCAGACGTTTCGTTAGCGAGTGATGATCATCGTCATTTATTCACAGAGCTATGTGAAAGTAATGAACAAGAAAAAATTACAACGATAAAAACAGGAGAACTCTAGTGTGAAAATATTGTAGTAAAAAATATTGCTCTATTTACAAATAAACATAGAGCTGATACAAAACCTGGGGCAGCGCCTGAAGGAGAAGGGGTGCGACCCTCGGTCTGGGTGGTTTTTGACGCAACACGTCTCCCTTGCCATTCAACGTGGTAACGCCGCCAGTGTAATGGGCACGTTTGGCCAGGGAGCATTTGACACTTAAGTAGTAATCATGTATTTATATAAGTTAGTATTAAATAGTCTTAATTGTATTGTAGTCTTTAATAAGGTCATATGTTTAAATTTAATTAGGAATAATAAATAAGTACAGATCCTAGGTGTATTGAAATAAATTCATGTGCCGCATTGAAAAAAAAAAACAAACACTACGATCGTAAAACCAATACACAGTTTTAGTATACTTACAATACAGTAAAAATATAATAAGTGGACTGAAGAAGCCGATATATTTAACAAAATATAAACATTGTTTCGATATATATTTTTTCACTCCTCTTGCTCAAAAAGTCCGTCATTGTAGCGTATTAAAGCGGGGAAAAAATAGCATTTTAAGCTCTAGGGGATAATTTTTTTTTAATTTCTATCTGTTACAAAGAGCCTACATACACGAAACAGTGTTTATTCAAAAGTAGAATAATCTCTTTGGAATATATTATTTACATTCTCTTTGCAAACATCTCGTTAAATATCCAGAATGTACAAATTGAACTTATCATTTTTAATACAATAAACTTTGAAATATTCTATTGGATTATTTTATTTTCTCGCAATCGTAGTGAAAAGTAGAGTGTAACACACGGCGCTAAAAACCCATTGTAACTCGGTTTCTATTTACTCCCTCGCTAAAGCTCGGGAGTAAAAATCTACCTAGTTACAATGGGTCATTTTAGCCCCTTGTTTAACAATCTACTATTATTTTATCCCATTATTAGTAGGTAATGACAGCGTGAGAACTAGAATCTGCCAAATTTTATAATTCAACCGAAAGTAACGCAATGATTTGAACGGAAAGTAACTTGAGTAGGTATAGATTTGGGTTTATTGACAAAAATTACCGCATATGTTGATTATTATAACTTTTTAAGCTTTATATATTTATAGTTTCAAGAGAATATACACCTAATTACTTAATGCCAATTTCAGCTTTTCCATGCCTTCCTGAAATCAAGCTTTGACAGACAGACAACCAGGTATGAAAACCCAAAAAAACATTAAAAAAGATTTATAAGTAATTGGTATATATTGGTATATATTATAAATTGGTATATGCTATTATACATTGTCTTATCTTTAGGAAAATGCTAATATAAACTAAAATCTAGTACATATTTATCTAAATTCACCATTTAATAAGAATGATATGGAATTTGGGTAAGCTGAGCCATTTAGGGAGGTCACGTCCTAAAACATGATGTAACATGTCATGTCATAGTGGGTTATACAGTTTATGGTAATGAAGTAAGGCGGTATGTCTGACATGCATCTCGGTATTTAAATCATTACGTTATCCAATCATTAGTCAGCCCAGACCAAGCAAAGAGTTGCGTAAACGAAAATTGTATAAATAGCTATTTTTCTGATATTATATTTTCTCAGGAGTTGTAGTGTGAATTTACGATAGTTGCCTAGGAGGATTGTGAAATGCGCATTATCCGTCAACACGACGCGCATCTTTATTTACTGCAAAAAAAATGTTTTTTTTTTTTAATTTTAGGCTTATGTACGTAATTATAGTATCTTTCGAATCTACTCATAATAATTATAAAGGAGGTTAAAATTTTCACAGAATTTGAGTTATTGTGGCTGTTTTATCAATAAATAAATTATGATATTTCAATGTCTTACAAAACGATTTCTAGAAATGTTGTATATTTTTAATTATACTGTTTTTTTTGTGTGTGGAACTTTGAAACTTAAGAAGTAAACAAACTTTATGTTTACCTATGTTTACATTTAATCTACAAAGATCGAACAACTGACAAGATAATAATGACGCAAAACATTTTAGAGAAATTGCTTATACGCTCTCTATAATAATACTTCAGGCACAAGAACTGAAAAATATTAAAAAATAATAATCATGTAAGCTTGTAAACAAATGAAGTATTGAGAAACTCGTAACAAATAACCAGACTGATTTACATTTTCACCGCATATCTAATCCGCTCTACGAATAAACAATATCGTAAAAGCTTTTCTCACGGTGCATATGGGTAAAACGTATATCTTTTATACAGGGGTTTAGACAAAGGCGAGTGGAATAAAAAAAAACCCTCTTGAGTTTCACTTTCCTCACGTTTTGTGAAGCGTCATTGTATGTGACACTACATAAACTCGGTGTAAAGGCTAGATGTCTTTTTGAAGAGACCTCACAAAGGAAAAGGGAATGGAACGACAAAATGGAAGTACGCGCTTTGTTGTGGAGTTTAAAAAGTTTTGGAAAAATACTTTGTTTATTTAGAATTACTGATATTTATCATATATCAGGTTTTCTTTCAATATGCATAAGCGATTTCATAGGCGTGGAAAAATATCTGTCCTATCTTGGTTTCATTCACCTTACTCTAATTAATTTTATTTCGCTAACCTGAATACAAAAAATCATGGGACTAACATAAAAAAAACCTTTTTTAATCGTCTTAATTCATTTCTATTATAAAACCTGAGGCCCTCAGCCAACGACTACAGCACGGTTTTATGTCAATATCACTGAACTCAATAATCATTGTTGTTTTCTTATATCACTTTTATATATATAGACACCTCATAGGGGATGTACTTTCTTATACAACATTATGAACATCTTGTGTTCTACGACTTTTGGAAATGATCAGTGTTCTGTAAGTATTAATATGCCAAAAATAATGACACGAAAACCTCTTCATGTATCTTTTTCTTTCAATAAGCCAAGCCAAGTGTAGACATAATTTGCAAAAGACAATTTAAATATTGATGAGGTGCAAGACCATCTTAGGATTCATCATCAAAAGTCGTAAAATATGATTTGGTAATGCGAGACATATTTGGTGACCAGCTAATGTAGAAATTTAAAATTTATTCCAAGGCAAAAGATATTTCAAATATTTATATCTGTGTTCATTACAAATTCAGATATTGAAGACATCTAGAATTTGTGGTAATGACTTAATGTTAATATTGGCATAACTTGTAAGCTATTTGCCGTAAGTGGTTGACATTGATCCGGTTCAGAAGTTGTAAAGCTGCAATACCGAGTAGTTTGGCGTCGAGAAGCTGACTATAGTCATCAATCTAACATCATGCTCGTATCAAAGGTGATTTGCCTCAATAGTCTGATTGGGGCTCGACTACGTCGTGAAGTACGAATGAAAGTGGGCTATCTTTCACATTAAATACGGTATGGCAATTTGTTATTGCTATTGAGTTTAGTAAAACATATGATTCTCCCATAGCTAACGATTATGAGAATATTGTAGGTCATGCTCATGTTTTGCCGCTGCATACGTTCAATAACAATAGTCATTGAAAGTTAGCAAATCAGGTAAACAAAACTGTTCTTGAATAAATGTTTTGGTTGTGTGGTAGGTATATTATTGTGCATTGTGACGATCCTTTAGCAAGGAAACCTGCTAGACTTCACGTAAACACCACCAGAAAGTCACGACTAGCCAATCTCATATATCCAACTAATAATCTCCTTTTTTGAAGTCGATTAAAAAACACTACCCTTTTTGTGGGGTACTCAGATAAAAATAACATTTCGCTAAAATCCAAAATAAATATTACCTAATGTTCAACGATGCTCGAATTTAAAGGTCGACGGACCTTGAAGTATATTTACTGGCAAATATTTGCTATTACCTACCCAAAAGCGATAACAGTGTATACAAGTTACCTTATCTGAAATTACCCTTTCTCCTACGCAACGGTTTCCACAAAATGGTCGAGACAAAAAAAAAAAAAAAAATTATCTGCATCCGTTTTATATTTATTTAGATGTTGAGTTGTTGACTTGACTGTCTCTTTGTCTCGCAACTGTTCGCTAAAAAAATAGTTTACATTTCAGAGTGTGTGCACCAGATGCCCGCTGAATTGATGAATGAATTATTTATATATATTTTTTATACCTTATCACTACAGACGCAAACGTAGTTGGGATTGCAATAAGCACAATCACATTCAGCACATTCGCTCCAGAAGATTTCGCCGTTGCAGCCGAGTCGGCCGCCCGATTCCACGTCCACCCACGTCGATCGCTTCATCGGGATGCTCTCCTGGTACACGAAACACTCGATCACCAATAAAGAGTCTCAGAACACAACTCTAGCGATATCCAAAACCAGCATCACCGAATAATTTAGGCGGGGCGTACAATCCATAACACTTCACTTCACTGAAATTAAATGTCACTAACACCTTGAACTGCAATAATTGGATGTAAAATGCGAATTTCCGAGTTGACAATTTCAAAATAGCACTGAAACGTTGATGAAGTTCAATTTGTGAAAATTGGAGAGAACGTTGTGCGAAGATCAGGTTTAGAGATGACGAGAGGTACTAGGCGAACATGTGTCGAGAAGAGGTTGCGCGAGTGAGGCGGCACGCCGCAAGTCCGTCACGCTACGGCTCATCGGGCAGACTGGTACTCGCGCGAACCCACAGCGCGCGTTGCGTTCACCTCCGGCTCAAGTCCTCAATTAACAATACAACATATTAATTGATGTACCTTGCGTTACACCGACTACAGGACATAAGTGTGAAAGACACCAATATCATGTGACATTTAATAAAGACAAGAGAAAAAAAAACAAGAGATCAATATCTTGATTGATAATACATAATTATTGCTATAATATTACAACATTTAATAAAAGAAAAGGATTTATATCTTGTTGCTTTCCAACGAAAGAGTACAGATAAATTGAATTCTTGGCGTGTATAAAATATGTACTTTGATTTTCAATTCACATAATTCATTTCAAATAAGTACAATCGTTTAAATAACGAACATTCAAATCCATTTCATATACCCATTGAATTATATGAAATGAAAGCTAAAAATAAATAGGAAGTAATATAATACAACGATAAAATAATGTAAGAATGGGTAAACATGATAACGTGCCCGACGTTAAACAAAAGTAACGTAATTTCACCATAAATAACACAAAACAAAACTTAATTAACTGTTGAATCTATCACTACTTCACTGCTGTGTAACAAAACTGAATGATTGCGGGCGATCGTCTTCTTTGCAAATAATTACCCATTCAATGAAACACGCTAATTTGTTGACAAATATTGGACATAAACACGCATTCCTTGTTTCTGTATCATTGTGAATTTATGACCTACGTATAGCTGACATACTGTTTGCCAGCATGGTAGTAAAATTCAAATATTGTTATTGAGAAACTTTGAATAGAGTACGAGTACCTCTTACAAGAGTAATGAATATGTGATAGAGGAATGATTTATTTCAATGCCTGTGTAAGTGCTAATCGTAAAGAATGTGTGAATAGTGTCTTTAACCTATAGATATTACCTACCTATAGAACTCTTTTAAAAATAAACTGGATCAATGGATTAAAAAAGAACAAATTATACTAAAAGACAACCAGTAAATTTTTGCACTGCAGGATATAGGCTCATCAGCTTCTGCTGCTTGCCTATCATCAAATAAATAAATAAATAATATAATAAGAGAAGTGCTATTGGACCTGTTTTTTAGATATAATAGAAGTTAGTGATGTATATTTAAATTTGTTAATTCTTCTGTTAACCATAAATGCCAAAATGTAGATTTAGTATTTGGGATTCATCTTTTAACGTTTCTAAAATACATATACATATTACCTATAAAAAATATTTGTGCAGATCGAGGTCGTCAACTTTAATAATAATATGTTAATTATGAAGTCTGGCAAACATAACTAGCAAAATTAGCAAAGGTCACTATAACAACCAAAGAAGATAGTATGAGAGATCTTCACACGAAATATTTGGCCAACTTAATTAACAAACAATTAAGCAATCATGTTAAAGCAGCGACAGGTGTTTGAATTAGAGTAGACAATGTAGAGAGGAAATACTACAACCTTGTTAAACGAACAAAGTATAATTAAATTGAATACTGGTGTTGATTTTATAATAATTTCACAGTTGAGAAAACATCAGATTGCATTTTATATTTGGGTTACAATGGTAGCCGCGTATGGTGAGGAACGTTTTTGTCGCGTTTCGAAAGCTAATGGCGCATTCATTTTCTTTTACTATTGATACTGAAATCAGTAAAACCATCAACATCAAGAGAGGAAAGAAAAACATTACGTTAACCGCAAGTAAATCGAATATCATAAGCTTACACCTAGCCATAATATGACAAATTAAACTTGTTTAGAGAGAAATCTTCCAATAGAATTCCAATTCCACGATAAAAGTAGGTAGTTGTTCATTAAAACTTGCAACAATCATGTTGATGGTCACGCGCAATCATTTCGGGTCACTGACGCTACGTGATTTGGATTTTGTTGCTGAAACGACCACAGACGCATTGCAATTTATATATATTTGAATGAAAGTGGTGTAAAACTTTCGTTTGATCTCTCTTGGAACGTGGACTATCGTAAAGTGCGGCACGCGGTAATGAAAGCTTGATGGTAATTAATAGTCGGTACTTTATTCAGAAATGTGGTTAGAACATACGAGTACCTTTTTGAAGTGCTGGTTGCGTGATAGAATAATTTGCTTCTGGTATTGCACCAGCAGTGCTCGTTTCTGCTTTACCTTACATGCCCTTATTTGTATATAGGGCTTTTGACACCACGGTAAAGACATATGTATTGGAGCAATTAGAGTTGTAGGCACAACTCTAATTGTTAAAGAACAAGCATTTATGAAAATTCAGAAAGATCACCATTATTAAAATATTATACAACACGAATCTCGAAAGAAAAGTAAAATTTAATAGATTATTGAAACTCAGACACGATTTCTTTGCGTATCAATCAGTGATGTAGAATGATGATGCAAAAAAACAAATATAAGAACCTATTGAGTGTTAAAAGAAGACGCAGCGTCATCGTTTATAGTGTATCGACATTGAACTTCGTTGTGATCATCGACGAAAATGATTGACATGCGTTGATGGTAAATTTTGAAGATCAATAAATTTGTTCAGCACTTATGCACGCATTTATATCGTTAACACTTTTTTTACATTTATTGAAATGTGTATAATTAAAGCTCTACATAAGTTACATTTCGAGTCTAGGCTTGAAAGTTTTCCAACATTTAGTTTCATCCCAATTTCTAAATCATCTAAGTTTTAATTCTTATACTAACCATACAAATAATCGTGACTTACGATTAAGTAATTATAAAACCTAATCTTATTTACTAAGCTTTATATTACACATGAAGATAGAAAGCTTTATGTAAAGACTGGCTCACTCAACTCCAATAAGAATGGATTGATGTTACAAAATACTATGTTAGTTCCTTTTGAAAATGTTTCAAGAAAGTTTTCAATGACGTATTAGGACAATTCAAATTAATACACGGTGACAACGGAAGAGAATGTACATACATGTCGATGATGTGGGTGTCAATGGAGAGAGGCTAACTGCAAAAAATATTACAGTTATTTATTCACCGATTTGTGTCGCAGCGATTTCATAAATGAAAACGTTAAGGACTCCGCGTTCATCATACCTTTGTTTCTCTACTAGCTCTCTTAGATATTTAAAACAGATATTTAAAATTCTTAAGCAACATATTATATGTACTGTTTGTTAAAAGACTTCTAAAGTAACTTAACTGACCCAGGGCCAGAGAACCTACCAAATATGGCCGAGAGTGGGCGAACGGCATTTAGGCTACACCACGTATTCCTAATTGGAGATTTTGCGGACGACTTGGAACATTTCGCTTGACTTACTTGGAAATACGAGATTATTAAGACTCAGCTTAGGAGTTATGATTGAGGATAAGTACGATCGTTTATTGATATCTTGCTGGAAAACTAGTTACATCGCCGTGGGAATAAACCTTTTTCAAGTTCAAAGTAAGATAAGTACCTACTCTCAGAATATAATACAACGCTGGAAGCTCAACTACACTATGTGAACAATACAGCGGAAAGAGACAAAAAGTAAGACAATAACGTCATGCTCTAACTACGGACAGGAAACAGGTGGGGTTTGGATAGTATATTGGTTTACATTGCGCCACATGATTGAATACTTAAACCATACAAGTGAAGGAATGGGGACGTGATTGCTCAAATTAAGTCCTTTTCCTGATCAATGTTTATTTAGAATAGGAATTTATGAGATAGCTACCTTGTGGTATGACAATGAGGGAGTTCATATTCTAAGTGGGGATAAAGAATGAATACTTGAAGTTGTCGATGATGTAACCCAATCCAACCATGTAGAGCGTTGGTTCCCGTTCCCGGTTGGACTATTTTTATACAAGCAAAAGCTTCTCACGAATATTTTATACACGAGGCAAAGAGCTAGTAGAAGCCAATGAATCTGCTTGGGAACCAACTGAACTCTATTAAGTCGAACATAATTAATTTTGACGTTTTTATAACGAAGTCAATATTGCCATTGGGCGTTATTAGGTAGGTTGCTATTGTTGGTCATGACATACCATTTTATGGACTGTAGATTATGTCTGATCTAACCTTGAAAATGGAATGTTACCATTTGCTAGTTAGACTTCCACATAGTATATATTACCAGCTCGGACAAACCCCGATTACTAGGAGAGCTTAACGAACTCAACGTCAAAGGTACTTCAAATCCAATTAGCTGGACTCCCGGTATCAGGAACGATAGTATCTCCGTGCCTCGTAACGGAAAAAAGCCTTAGAAATACGGCCAGTTAAAATACCTATGTTACTTAGAAATCTGTAACTAAAAACATTAAACCAAGAGACGAGTGAACCGTAATTTGCGAGAAATTTTAACGAAGTTACATAATAAAAAAACTGTAATTAAAAATACATCATGTGAACTTTATGAAGCTTGAAATAAGACTTATGGCATGATACCGCTAGATTAAAAAAAATGACTTAGTAACACTAACGGTGTTATTTTGGTTAGAAAAACTGGTTTACATGTAAGTGTTTTTAAACAGTTACGTGGTATTACTTCATGTACTTATGGTTATCGATCATAGAATTACAGCACTGCTCCAGTTTCGGGAATATCAGACGAGTTTCTGCAGGTTAAATATGATAATGTGACAACGGCCTACGCTTATTGAAATAGTATTACATTGATGCAACCAAATGTGGCGTTATTTGACCTACTCCCACAATCGATCAACTATCAATTAATTTAAAATAAGTACATTATATAAGTCACCGATATAGCACAGCGGATTAGCAAGTTGAAGTGGCAGTGGGCAGGGCACATAGCATGTAGAACTGATGGCCGATGGGGCCGAAAGGTTCTCGAGTGGAGAGCACGTACCGGCAAGCGCAGCGTAGGAAAACCAGCCACGAGATGGACAGATGACCTCATACAAGTGCCGGGAAGACGCTGGATGCAAGCCGCTTCCAATCGGTCTTTTTGGAAATCCATGGGGGAGGCCTATGTCCAGCAGTGGACTTCTTATGGCTGAGATGATGATGATGATGATGACATTATATAAATTATAGTAACATATTAATTAATGTATGATTAAATATTGCTTTTTGGCGGTATAGTTACTAAAATTATTTATATACCTGGTTGTAGAAAACCTGGTAGGTACCTGGTGGTTTGGTGGTGATGGTGGTGTTTACCTGGTTTGGTTTGGTGGTGGTGGTGGTGTTTACCTGGTTTGGTTTGGTTGGTTTTGGTTTTGGTTATTAAATCGATTATATCATTTTATTTATGCTTTTATCATAAAATTCTGTTAATTTATCATATGTGTAATTCTGACTTACCTGTAACATGCATGTTATTCAAGGTTAATAAATATTCTTATTCTTAGATGGTTCATATTATAACGAGTTACGCATTACACAAATTGAAAATTGATATAAGAACTTTCGTAAGTGTTTTACAATACTTAGAACCACATTTTTAACTTTTGAAAGCTTTCAAATAGATAAAACGCAGTTCTTGTATTTTTCTTCTAATGCAGTAGGTAACTAATATTTTTAATCAACTCCAATATTATCATAATATACTATAGTATATTATCGTATACGATTAATTAATTATTGTGGACGTTGTGATCGAATCTATATTTCAACAAGTTATCAGCTACGTCGACCAGCTCGCCTTGGTGCATTCCTGGGAGCGGGAAGTTCGTATAGTTTGCTTTATTCGAAAGGTATTACGTATTGCAAGTTTAAATACTTCTGAAACAAAGTCCTTTGTTTCAGTTTTAAGTTTATCTTTTTCTGGATATAACATTATTTTGAATAAAATTGACTATACCACTGCGTGGAAAGAATTTTGCATCGTTAGGTACCTGAATTTGACAACAGTAAAATTTCATGTTCTGTGCCCATATATAGTGACAATTGTGACAATTTTCTTTTTTTTTGCCCATGCCATGCCACGTAATATTTGTTAATGAAACCTTTATTTGAAAAAAAAAAAAAATTTTCACTTATGTGCTCAATAAAAAATAGATTTGTGAAAATTAAAATCGAATCGAATAGTCTCTGATTAGTTTTAACCAAAATCGGGTCGAATACAATATTATGATCAGAAAAAGCTTCCTACCCAAAATTTAGAGGTAGCATTAGAGTAGTAAAATTAATCGCACGTCCGATGATTGGCTGCAAAAAAGTTGATCAAGATTTTATTGTTCAAGAATCATAAGCTTATATATTCTGAGCTTACCGAGCTTATATATTCCAAGCTTTCTACAAAATACCAGTGTTAATGGTGCAATATACGATGTCCGTAACAGCTGCCGCGGTGAGGCAATCGATGGTACTACAATTTAGAAGCCCCGGGCCGTTTACCTATTACCCTATTAGGCAAGTTCGTGATCCCACTTAATGCTCTTTGACGATTCCATTTGTTTGATTTATTACCGAAACATACTGTTATATGAAGCTGTATCGAATGTTTTCACCCGCGTAGTGATGAAAAATTGGCTTTAGGGTTCAACTATCGCTATGTCTATATAGACGAGAATGTCCGCGTTTTTCATGCATACAGAAGACTGAATGCAATCTAGAACTTTGGGCATAAACAGTTCAAAACCCCTTGTGTTGTCGTAAAGCTCATTCGATTGCTTTGAGAAATTATAAGTTAATTAACGCTATACCCAGAAATTATGCAGGAAATTTGTTTTGCAATCTGGAACACCGTTAATATACTACTGCTTGGTAGTTAGTAGTTGAAAATTTGCCAAAACTGTGTAAAGTGTAAAGCAGAATTTGCTTGGGAGCTTTCTGTCAAAGAGTCTTACCACTACAAAAATATTAGAAATTAGATCAGGTGCTTAAAGTAACATCGCGATTTTTGTAGGTCGACAGATTATGTTGTCAAAAACATCAAGCCGCCTAGAATGGAAACTGGGTTAAGGCAGCCGAAACAATGACATATTGCAACGTAAATTTATGGCGGTATCTAGCCAGTCGGGCTCTAGAATGCAAAGTAGGTAAAGGTACCCAACATTTATGCTATGGATTCTTCACTGATGGTTTTCTTTCAACAGCAGTTCAAGCACATCGTTAGGTGCGGCCTCATTCAAAATTTGTGTTAACTGGTCTGGAGCGAAAAGAAAAGAAAATGTGCCAGCTTCTCTTCCAATGCACATAGAAAATGTTTATGTAGGTGATAGGGTGACCTGCTGTCACCATAAGCCAATATTTTGTACATCTAACTTTCTAATAACTGTCAAATGTGGAATCACACTAGTCTTTGGCGCTCTACCTACCCTATAAGGGAAAATAGACGTGACTATATGTACCTATGTAATAACAAAATTAAAGTCACAATCATCTTGATTGCCATCATTTAGGCATGCACCATACCTATATGTAATTAATATAACATGTAATCACTTAAAAATACAGTATGTAAATACCAAAGTTTTAATTCATTAATATTATCAAGTACATATCTGCATTTTTGCGCAAACTTGTTATGCCATTTTTAATCATGTGCGGTGCAGCAAAGAGTGGTGTTTTTGTCCCACTTCGCTGTCGGAATGATGGATTGGTCAATGAAGGCGGGCTTGGTGAATTCCTATGAGTAATTGGATACTAATGCATGTTGACGTTGATTTGCATATTTTATAAGGTTCATTTAATTGCATTTTAGCCGTGATTGACCCGCTGCAATACAAAACACTGGAGACAATGGAGGAATAAACATGAGACATCTCCCCTCTCTTTCTATTTCTCGTGAGCGAGATCATGTTGGCCTAAAGAAAGCTGGCGAGAACAATTTGACTATAATGCAGCGATAAGAATTAAAGATGCATGTAAGATTAGGGATGCCGCGAAAAGGAAATTCGTAGCTAAAAACTAGCTGTGTCCCGCAAATTCACTCGCGCATAATTTAAACAAAATCGCTAACAAAACGATTTAGTATCACTTACATTACTTGCGTCAGCGCACGTGGATACAATTCGGGAGCGGGATTATGAGAAATGTAGTCTGATGCTAGATCTGGTCTGCTCTCTTTAATCTGGCTATAACAAAAATATTTTTTCCATTCCGACTGCTACTTCTAGAGATTTTTTTCGTTTATTTAAACGGACTAAAAAAATCTTCAGCTTTATTATATTCAGTACATATAGATACAATTTGGATGACGATAACAGGTAGGTGGTATATTTTGGATTCCCGATAAATATAACCTTACTATTCTCTGGACTCGATTGGCACAGGATCGAGGCAGTTGGTATGATAAAAGAGAGGCTTATACCAAGCAGTGGGATAGAAAGGGCTGTAGATGATGATAATTACTATTATTGGAATTGCAGGTATCTACCTACCAATGAGAAAATACTGACAGTCATAAAAAATGTGCACAAAATCGTCATAATTTGGAATTTGGGATTTTCAATGCAACATTTTCTACTCCCTCGACAGAACCTAAAAAATGAAATTATGACTTAATTAACTCTACTCTAGAGGTCTCTGCTGCCTGATCGGCTAACTTGAATAACACTAGACATGGTCTTCATGACCATTTCCAGGCAACATATATCCAATGAGCATCGGTGAACTCCTTCACAACATCAAATTAAAACGGTTATTGAAGACCAGGGGGATATTCTTCGTTCGGTTCGGTCTTCTTCGTTCGTCTATACCCAGAGTGACAAATAGCCATGGCCATGAAGACCATGTCCAGTACAAATTAGCCAATCAGGCAACTATGTATAAACGCATCAGGGTGTTCTAGTGTCAACTTTCTGGGTACAATTATGATATAATGTCGCAGCGCAGCGTGATCAGACGTGTTGAATTTTCCAAGTCTTTGCCCGAAGAAACTAATTAAAAGC